>OX422216.1:161258203-163658203 GCA_949130495.1 Sambucus nigra | reverse complement strand
CAAATAAGGGTTTTACCCCACCCCTTGAAAGGGTAATTAGCCTAACATGGTATCAAACATAATAAACATATATTCAATAGGCATTTAATAATAAAGAGTAAAGAGAAGAATAATCAAACCAATCTCTTGAATTCAATAAACTTCAATCCTTGAATGAGAAGCATACAACCATCCAATTGAGAATCCAATTAATTTGAAAATAAATGAACACTCAATTAAATCTCAATCAATATTTAACCTCACAAATATCTAAAAAAGAATAAAACAAAACTATTTACAAATGGTGTTTTTCTCTACAATTCTCTCTCTAAAAATTCCTCTCTACCAAGCTCTTCACTAAATGGGGTTTTCTTCTTCAATTTATAATAGGCATGGAGCTAGGGGTATATAGGGTAATTGGTATAAGTGTGCATGTGTTTTGAGGTGTTTCATGTGGGTAGTGAGGTGAAGGAATAAATGGTACTAGAGGGAATAAAATCTGATATTGTTATAAGGGTATTTTTGGAAAGTGGATTTATTAAGCATGTGGAATAAATGCGTCGACTTGGTCTTATTTGGCTTTGGCTTTTGGTATGTCTTGTTTGGTTTATGCAGGTGAAGAAATCGTGGCTTGGTAATGGAAGTAAAGGTAAATGGGAAATGGGTCTTGCCTTTAGCTTGGATGGTGGCTGGATTGAAATGGGTATTTGGGTTTTTCAATTGGGTTATCGAATAACTGGTTTGAACATGGAAATGGGGTTTGAATCCGGATTTGGAGTCGTCGGAGGTGTGGCATAAGGAGAGGTCGGCCGGTGGTAGGGGCAAGGGGTCAGGCCGCGATCGGGTAAGGTCGCCGGCGATTAGGCAGGGCGCCGCCGTTGGAGTCGTCGGAGTTCGCGAACTCGGAGGGGTAACAGGTGGTCGCCGGCACTGGGGGAAGCGATCGGAGGTGGGTGAGGGGCTGGACAGGTCTCGATTGTGGTTCGCCGGAGTAGGGAGATCCGGCAGGTGGCATCGCGGTTTGAAAGGTTCAGCCGGGGGTTTTAGGCGAGCACCGATCAAGGGTGATCTGGAGGGGTGCTGACGTCGCCGAACGAGAGGGGATTGGAGGGTCGCCGGCAGGGGCTGAGGTCTGTCACCGGCAAAGGGGTCTCAACGCGTTGGTTGGTGACTGGTTGGTTTGAGAAGAGAGAGAGAGGAGAATTTGTTGGGTTATTGGGAAGAAGAGAGAGAGAGTGTGTGTGGGTTAGAGGTTGAAGATGATGTGGGGAGTTTGGGTGTTTGAGGGTGTATGGTAAGTTGGGTAAGGGTGAGATGAGTGTGGTGTGGGTCGGAAGATGAAGGTGGGTATGGTTGTGTGGGTGAGGGTATAGGATAATAGGGTGTAGGTGAGGATGAGGGTTTGGTATTAGTTTAGGGGGTATGTGAGTGAGTTTATGTGTGTGTTTAATTTAGACCCTTAAAAAAATAATATTAACTAACTAATAAAATAAAACTATAAAAATTAAAAATCTAAAAATTAAATTTCTATCCTAAAAATAAAATAAAGACTCAATAAAAATAAAAAGAAAAATGAATGAAAAGAAAAATAAAAATGTAAATCTATTAAATTTAAAAACTAAAGTCCTAAAAAAATAAAATCTAATAAAACTAAATTCCTAAAAACTAATCCTAATAAAATAAGTGTAAAAGCTAATAAAAATCAAAATAAAATAAAATTATAATAATAAAGATAAAATAGCAAACAAAACTTAGAAAATACTAAATAAATAAATCCTAAAAATAAAAATAACTCAAACAAAAAATCTAAAAAAAATATTAAAAAGGATACGAACTAAACACATAGAGGGTTTGGGACAGTTTAGGCCAGGTTTGGGTAGGCTAGGTTACGGGATAAGGGTATATAGCTCCATAAAACGCACAATTGCCTTGAAATACGCATTTGAACACTGCAACGTGCATTCGACCTACAAAATAAATATTTAAGCACATATGACCCATATTACCGAGAATTAGCAACAAAAGTACGTCTATTCGGGGTATAAAATGTATAGTTTTGGGTGCTTATTAGTGCATAGTGTGAAGCAATCTCAAGTATCATGAGAGTGATTCCCAGATCGCCTTTATAGAATCAACGCTTTGACTTAAAGTCTCACTATATATGTCTTTTTCAATCGAACTCTTCGAGATGTGGGTAAGTGTATTTCTCTAGTGTGTGAGGAGGCGAGTAAATGTAAAGAAGTTCAAATGTCTCACACACATATAAGAAATGACAGATACATGAAAGAAATTGATCTCATGAACGAATGCTAACCACTTTTTTTGAAAATGTCGCGTCATTCATCATGTAGTCTTCTCGTTTGCGCGAACACCTCACCAAGCATGAAAGTGAGATTTATTTAAGACATGAGAAATAAGATGAAGAAAATGGATGATATGATGGTAGAATTTTTTAGAAGAGTGGAATACAATTACTAATGTCTTCATTTTATAAAACTATGATCGCATGATTTCTATCCTTTTCTTTTATTTTTGCTTTTATATTTTTCTATCTTTTTTCTTTTTTCTATTCTTTTCTTTTCCCTTTTTTTTATTTTTTTTATCTTTTTTTAATTGCGATGCATTTCTCTTTTCGAACTAACAATGAAGAAATTTTACATTTAGAATTACAAACACATTTTTTCTCAAAAAATGATGGTTAGTAATGATCGAAAATGATATATGGTTGGCGTGGGAGTATTCAAGGATTAAGGAAATATGGGAAAGCAATGGGTGAAGTGAATGATAATATGATATGGAGAAGTGGTGAGTGTATGATAAATAATGGTTTACTACTCAGGACGAACTATAAGACACATGTTTCTTATGACCCAAAGGTGATGTCATTCTCAATGGTTAGGCTAAAGATGAAGAATAATGAGATCATGCAATGACTAAATGAAGCACCTAAAGAAAGTTGAGTCATCTTGTGACTCGAAGATATGTAAAAACCCTAAAAAAGGTGAATAACTCAAATCTCACGGGTTTAAGTCTCCATAGGTAATCTTTTAGGACTTTCTTGAGAATGTAGTAACTCTTCAACTTGTTGACCGTTTCGTGAAACTACCTAAAGGAGTAGTTGAAGATGTTTTTGTGAAAGTCTCTGACTTTTAGTACCCTATGGATTTCATCATCTCAGACACTCATGCTCCTAACCTGACCACTATTCCTATCATCTTAGGTCACCCCTTTTTGGCAACTGCAAATTCCATCATCAACTATCATGATGGATCCATGAATCTTTATTTTGGCAATATGACCGTTGAAGTCAATATTTTCTACCTCATTCAACAAAAGGCCGACGTTGATTCTATTAATGAGGTGTGTGTGATAGACTCTTTGGTCCAAAAGATGTTGGAACAAACATACCCTGAACATCCTATCCAACAATATTTGGCTCACTTTCGGTCCGACTTTGATATTGATTCCTATATCTATGAAGTGAATGCCTTGTTAGAATCCCACCACTGATGGACGCTTCCACATGGGTCGCTCACTTTGAGCCTCTCTTTGTCGACACTCTTCATTCTGTGGATGACCTAGTTAACCCATGCCTCGATATTTCCCTAGACTCTATTTCTGCATTTGAGTCTGATGCCTATCCTGAGTCGTCACCTGGTTTGGATCTCAATCCATTACCTTCCAAGTTGAAATATGTTTTCTTAAGCCCAAACCAACATCACCTAGTCATAATCTGTTTTGACTTGGCCCTGGATCAATAAGAGAAATTGGTCCACACTCTCACTCAATATACCACTGCTTTTGGGTGGACCATTTCAGACATTCAAGGTGTGAATCCCAATGTTTATAGCCATTGCGTTCATTTAGAGGCGAACGCCAAGACTTCTTGTGAGACACAACGTCGACTCAATCCCTGATGAAATAAGTTATGAGAGATAAAATTTTAAAATTACTTGATGCCGATATTATTTACCCCATATCGGATAGACAATGGGTTAGTCCCATTAATGTGGTACCAAAAAAGTCTGGTATCGCCATCGTAAAAAATAGTGGCGATAAGCTTATGCCCACCCGTATACAAATCGACTAGTAGTTTATATTGATTATAGAAAGCTCAACGTTATCACTCGCAAAGACCACTTCACGCTCCCGTACATTGACCAAATGCTTGAACGCTAAGTAGGCCATGCTTACTATTACTTCCTTGACGGATATTCAGGGTATAACTAAATACCCATTGCCCCTAAAGACCAAGATAAGAATACCTTTACTTGTCCTTTTGGCAAATTTTCATACTCTCGAAGGCCTTTTTTCCTGTGCAAGGCATTGCGATGTTTCAAAGGTGTATGACTAGTATTTTTTAGTGGCATGGTAGAGCATTTTCTCGAAGTCTTTATGGATAATTTTTCCATTTTTGGTTCATTATTTAAACTATTCCTGTCTCACCTCACTATGGTCCTTCAGGCTATCAAGAAAAGAAGTTGGTCCTTATTTGGGTAAAATGTCATTTCAAGGTAAAAAATGGTATTATTTTAGGTCACGTTGTCTATAGCTCCAGTATTGAGGTAGATAAAGTGAAAGTAGATCTGATTACCTTGCTTACCATTCCTAAGTATGTTAAGGAAATTCTCTCCTTCTTAGGACATGCGGGCTTTTATTGGCGATTTATGAAGGACTATTCTAAAGTCGCTCGACCTTTAACAACCCTTTTATAAAAAGTTATCCCATTTGTATTCGATAACGCATGTGTCGCAAATTTTTAGCGCTTCAAAGTCGAGCTCACTCTCGCTCCTACCATTCAACCTCTCAATTGCTCTCTTGTATTTGAGCTCATGTGTGATGCATCTAATTTTTCACTTGGTGTCGTGCTTGGACAGGGGGTTGACAAGCTCCACCACATCATCTATTATGCTAGAAAAACCTTTAATGATGCTCAACTTAATTACACGACCACTGAAAAGGAGTTATTGGCAGAAGTGTTTTCTCTTGATAAGTTTCGATCATATTTCATAGGTTCCCCTGTCATCATATACACTAATCAGGCTTCCCTAAGGCACCTTATTCACAAGATGGATTCAAAATCGCAATTGATATGGTGGATTCTCTTACTACAAGAGGTTAATCTTAAAATCCGTGACAAGAAAGGTTATGAAAATGTAGTCCCTGACCATATTTCCCGTATTACTATTGACTTTGATTATGTTCCCATTTTTGAGTCATTTCCCGATGAATAATTTTTTCTATCTTCACTGATAGAGTTACTTTTTGTTATGTCATTGTGAATAAAAAAATCTCAATTACATACAAAAATATATAACAAACTAGAATATAGTGGTAAGTGAGGCATCAATAAAAATCCAAGGGTGAGGCATGCAAGAGAGGAAATATGTAATTCATTTTTTTTATTTAATTTATTTTTGGACTTTTTTGCTTTTTCTATTTTTTTAGCTTTTTCAATATTAAAAGAATTTGGAGATGAGGTGAAAGAAGACTATACTGAACGAATGATCTAATTACTAACTGGAAAGTAAGAGAACAAACTAAGAAAATCTAATTAAATAAAAATCTAAAATATGAGATGATTGAGGGAATAAAAGTGAGGACTAACAAGGGATTGGATGACACAATATATTCTAGTTAATAAAAATATTTAATTCATTAAAATTAATTATCCCAAGTTAGTATCAAAATCACAAATCAACACTCGTTGCAAATGTAATTTTAAGAATAACATTTTAAAAAATTAAATTTAGCACTCCTACAACTCTTGAAATGTAGATCCAAACATCATCTAACAAATCACCCTCCAGGATCGATTTATCAAATTAGTTTAAATCATAAAAGTAAGCTTAGAGTTGAAATTAAAGGAATAATACCACACTTGATAAACCCGTATCTCTAGTTCGAATCTAAAATGGGTATTATAACTAGAATTTCGATTTTTTCTCGAAAATCATTTACCCTCTCTTGAGTCGTAAATTAAAATGTAAGAGTGCAAAGTTAATCATCAAAGAGACATTTAATTTAAATTAATTAATTAAATTAGTATTAACATCAAATAATGGATCACCCCACCACTTGAAAGGGGTTTTAGCCTAACATAGTATGAATCATGATAATCAAATAAACAATAGGCATTTAATATAAAAGAGTAGAGAGAAGAACAATCAAACCAATCTCTTGAATTCAATTAACTTCCATTCTTGAATGAGAAGTATACAACCCTCCAAGTGAGTGATAAAAAAATATAAATGAAAAATTTCACTCAACTTGAATCTAAGAAATTTAATTTCACACTAATCTCTAAAATAAAAGAAAATAAAAATAAAAATAAAACTACTCTAAAAAAAATAAAAACTGTTTCGCTCTCAAATTTTCTCTCTAAAACCCTAGATCATCTCCCAAATGAGCTTTGGGCTCATTTATAATGTGGCACATGGTGCTAGGGGTAATTTGGGTCAATTTTGAGATTAGAACCGGGCGTTGGTCGGGGTTCGCGGGTTGTGATGTTAGGGCAAGTGGATTTAATGGGTATGGGATTGTCTAGAGAGAGAGAGAGAGTGACGTTGGTTGGAGTTTGTTAATGGAGGATGATAGATGAGAGAGAAAATGGGCGTGGAAGAGGATGAATAGTGATGGAGAGGTTTGGGTGTGGTAGGGTGTATGGGAGCTAGGGTGAGTTTTTGGGTGTGGGTGAGTGTAAGAGGTGTGTGTATGTGTGTGTCATTTGCACCTAAAAAAAGTAAAAATTAAAATTATCTAAGCTAAAAAAATAAAAAATAAATATTAATAATAAAATTCTAACTAACTAAATAAAATATCGAACTAAAAAGAAAATAATAATAATAAAAATAAATAAAAATAATAAACCTATTAAACTAAAAAGACTCTAAATAAAAAGAAAATAAAAATAAAAATTAACAATCTATAAAAAACTAAAACAAAATCTAATAAAACTAGAAAACTAAATTCCTAAAAAAACGTATCCTAATAAAAGTAAAATAAAAAAATAAAAACTAAAAATCAAAATAAAACGAAACTAAATAAAAAGAAACATAAAAAATTGCAAGTAAATCTTAAAAATCCTAAATAAATCTAAAATAAATTCTAAAAATTAAAACGAACTCAAATAAAAATTCTAAAAAATAATAAAAGTGCAAACTCAACATACACAGGGTTCAATGTTGGTTTAGGCTCCGTCTGGGATAGGCTAGGGTTACGAGGAAGGTTATTTAGCTCCATTAATCGCACATTTGCCTTGAAATAAGCGTTTGAACTCCACAAACGACGATCAAGCCTGGACATTAAACATTTACGGATATAAGACCCAATTTGTCGAGAAATAGCAATTAAAAATCATCTGTTCGGGGTATAAAATATACACTTTTGGGTGCTTATCCCACCATCCCCAAACATAACATTTCTAGTCCTCGAGAAAAATATAGAGAGAAAGAAAGATAAAAAATCAAAAGTGTACCACTTTTACGGGCAACTGCGATTGCACTTATCATGTGCAACAAGCCTTTAAACCTATAGGGTGCCCTACAGGACGAGTTTTCTCTTGTGAGGGTTTGTAGGGAATATACCCATAAAATTCTTTATTTGAAAACGACAGTCAATCTCTTATTAGACGTAGAATAATCGCACAATCCATCACAAGAGAAACATTTTGGGAAATACAAGCTAAAAGGGAATAAAAAGTTTAGCTAAGTAAATACTCAAGGCACATCCTTCTTAAAACTCGATGTGTGTGTGTGTCAATCAGTCAAAACGGGTCAAGTATCATAAGATTAATTCCTAGATCACCTTTATGGAATCAACGCTTCAACTTTAAAATCTAACAGGATATAGCTCTCTCAAACGAACTCTAGAAATTTGGGTTAGTGTATTGCTCTTGTGTGTGAGTGGGTGAGTAAATGTAAGCAAATTCAAACGTCTCACACACATATAAGAAAATATAGAATGAAAATCATCTCATGAAAGAATACTAATCACTATAGTGAGAACGTCGAGTTATTCACCACGTTGACTCTTATTTTCCCAAACACCTAGGGGAACATGGATGCTTATGGGTGAAGGGGAAATGAAATGAGAAGGATATGACATGAGGTAGGATGGTGATGTATGGATGAAAAATGGATGGATATGCGATAAGCGTGTTCTATACATGAAGAACAAATGTCTTTATTATATAAAAACTAACTACAAACTTTATTTTTCTTTTCTTTTCATTTATCACTTTACTTTTTCTCTGTTTTTTTGCTATTTCTATCCCTCTCTCTCTCTCTCTCTCTCTCTCTCTCTCTCTCTCTCCCTATATATATATATAGGGAGAGGTTCTCTAGTGGACCAAAAAAATGGACTTTTTAATGGACCTTAACAAAAAACACATAATAACACATTAATTTTAATTCTTTTAGTGTAATTGGTCCGCGCCAGCGGCACCAAACACGGGTGTCGATCGACCCCCCTAACCCCCCCAATCGCCCCCACCCACCCCACCCCCACCCCCATGGCAGCGCTTCTATCATAAGGGCTGTTATGGTGATGGTGGTTGGTGAATGGGTGGGTGGGTGGGGGTGGGGGTAGGGTGGGGGTGGGGCGGGGCGGGGGTAGTGGGGTCTTGAGTGGTGCTGGCGCGGACCAATTACACTATAGGAATTAAAATTAATGTGTTATTATGTGTTTTTTGTTAAGGTCCATTAAAAAGTCCATTCTTTCGGTCCACTAGAGAACCTCTCCCTATATATATATATATATATATTTTTTTTTTTTTTTTCTCTTTTATACACTTAACTCTAAAGATATTTTATATTTGGACACACTCTTTTCTAAAAATTATGGATGATATGTAGATGGAGTAGGGAATGCGTATGATGTGGGGAATATATGGGAATATGAAAGAATATGGGAAGGTAATGGATGAAGTGAATGGTAAATGGTATGTGTATGGATGAAAGTTTGGTGATCGGGACAAACTTCAAGCCACGCGTTTCTTAAAACTCGAATAAGATGTCGTTCTCAGTGATCAAGTCAATTGTTCTTATGAAGGATAATGAGATCATACAACGATTTAAAGTGCGAACCTCAAAGAATTTGAATAAACTTGTGACTTAAAGATTGCGTAAAGCACTTTGAAAGGGTGAAAGGCACAAATCTCACAAGCTAAAGTCTCTACTAGTGATCCTTAAGGTTCTCTTGAGAATTATATCACTCTTCAACTCTAAACCGTAGTGACATGATAAGTTCTCAAATTTTGTTGAGTCTAGAAATTTATGGTGCAAAATTCCTTGATATGTGTTACATAAGCTATTTGTAAAAAAGATAAATCCTCTAGCTTGATTCCTAGATTTAAAAGATGGATGATAGAAAATTCATGTCAATGAGTGAGTGAAAGAAACTGCACGAAAATTTAAAAATTAGGTTTTGAAAATAAAAAAATTTACAAAAGAGGTACGATTTTAATAAAATTACCCACCCCCAAACAAAAAGGAACATCCTCCTCGATATTAAGTAAAATAATTTTTTAAATTGAGAGCAGAAGGGAGGAAAGATATTGCTAGAATCAACCGCTAATAAAGTGAATAAATGTAACCAAGATGAACCTGAATAAATGATAGGATGACAAAATTGCACAAGTCTATAAACATGGAAAAACATAGGATGATGCAAAACATCACCCCCAAACAGGATGAGACTCATACTAGAAATTGTGGGTTGCCTCCCGGTAGTGCTAAGTTTAAGGTCTTCAGCCAAAACGAACCATTCTTATCCTAAAGATAAGATCTATGAAAGCACGAGGCGAAAGAAAAATTGGGTGGTGATAATCAACCCCAAACAAGACTGAAGCGTTAGTTTTATTGGATATAGGTTAAAGAGGGTCAATGCCCTTGGAAGGAAAAGTGCATTACACGATGCACAACATTAGTGGACCATGGGCGGGTGGGGATTAAGGTAAGGGTAAGAAAGAAAATGGTGAATAATCATCGATCATGGGCCTTATTGAGCTGGAAGGTGAGGACAACAAGGGCCATATAGGTATGATGCTCTAGTTGGTAAGGTAGGAAAAATGGTTTGGTAAATGAGATATGGAGGGGCTCATAGAAATTTCACGACCTTTTTATAAGTGGACGATGATAATGGTCGAGCTGTGACACGACAGAGAGCTGTCGATAGAAAAAAGCAACACCACAAGAGAGTGGCGAGCGTAGAGTAACAAGTTCAGTGCCACGAAAATTGAGAGTAGCACCATAAATACTCTCATGGAAGGTGGCGGTTGGTTTCAGGTGAGGATATAAAAATGTATATGGAAACATGAAAGGTGTAAGATCAATATCCGAAATAAGTGATGGGAGGGAAGAGACAAGGGGTGGGTCGGGTGGGATAAATGGTGGATTAGGTGGGATAAATGGTGGAGGAAGATGATCCAACTCAAGAGTAGGGGACACACACTCCTCATGAGGCACAGAGTGATCCTCAAGGGCACTCACAGGAGTACGTGTGGAAATAAATGAGTGAGTGATCAACTTATCCACCATTAAGTCACCATCCAAGGTGGTTGGAAAATCAAACGAGGCATCCAAATCTGAGAGAGAAGAATCAACATGTAACACCATGCGTTTTTATGAATTAATTAAATAATTAATTGGAATATTCGAGAAAAAATAAAATTTTGGATTTAATGATTTTTATAAACTCAATATGTTGGTTTTAATATTTGAAGAATAGAATTTCAATCAGAATTAAAATTGGATTTAAAATGGAGTTTTTATTAAGTTTTTAAATTTTTACCTTATATAATTTTGTGGGGGAACTGTCAGCCGACATGCTCGATCGATTCATCGACTCCTTTAGTCGATCGATCGAATATGCTCAGATCTGTCATAAGTCGGCCAATTATTATAGAGTTGGGTTGGGATTAGGACTCCTAATTGGTATATAACCTTAATACTTCGTAGGGGGACTTCTCATAATCACTTTTTCCCATGTTTTTCACAAGAGGCCTCTTCCAAAAGTTTTCCTCTCCACTATAATCATCAACCTCCAACTTAATCAAGTTTTTATCACAAGTTTTGAAAGCTTAATTGGGGTTTAATCAAGTTTCTCAAAGAACAACTCTTTGCTAATTTTTTGAGAGGAATCCAGATTTCTAATCAGATTTTCAAATCGATCTTCACTCAGGCATTAATACTATATTCCTTTCCTTTAGTATTATGCATTTTAAGTGTCGCCTAAACACTTAATCATGTGTTTTTTTATTAAAAATCAATTAGTAACTTAATTAGAGAAAGTGGACACTTAGATTTTGGGACAGTTTTTATGAAAGTTTTAAATAGGATTTAACCTTTGAAGCACTTGGGTGCATAAGTTAGATTATTGAGTTTTTATGGTTTTGGGTGTAGGTTTTCATGTAGAATGTTTATGGGATTGTTTATATGTTATGTGGGACTCGAACACTTATAAAAATTTGAAGATTTATAAAGGAGAATGATTGTGTCATATTGAATAATATCGAATGTTAAATAAATTAAAAAGTATTGGACAGAAATAATTATGCTGAAAATGATCACTATATTATTAATGGAATTAAATTGAATTGTGACATTTGTGATTAAATTACCATGTTTGAATTATGATTTGTGTTATTGTATGAACTATTTTATTCTCTTTTTCCATCGCGGGGACGAGGGTCTTTTGGGTCGTATATTTCTCACCTTGATTATAGGATGCTTACTAGGTATGGGACTAGTGGGTAGGCCTTGGTTATAATTTGTGCTTGCTAGGTATGAAATTAGTTAGTGTAAATTCATGGGGATTTTATATTCCAGGGGTGGGATGATTTTTATGTTTTACAACCGTCATGCTAGACTAGGCATGAGACTAGGATGAGTAGATGTTAGAAATTCATCTTATACGTAGGATAGGACATATATGTACTTTAGGAACCCTTAGGTATGGGACTAGGGGGTATTTTGAGGATCTCACATCGATAAAAAAGGTAGGGTAATTTTTGATAATTTAGAAATTGAGAATTTAATACCTAAGATAATAAAACGGGTATTAGAATATATTGGCGACCTAATCAGTGAGGGACGATAGTTTAAACGGTCCAGCCAACGTCTTATGTCGTGTCGTGTGTGAAACCTCATCATGTAGCAGGGGTCGACAGTTTAAACGGATTATCTTCCGTTTTGGCGAGGGGATTTGAATTTTGGTGGAGAAATCATCCGAGGCGGGAGGACCACTATTCTTAAGTAAAATAAAAAGTGAGAATAATGATAATTTGGGTTAATTTAATTAAATTAACGATTTGGGGCTGTGGAATAATTAAAATGATATTGATGTGTTTTATAAAGAATCTTTGGGGGTGGTTAGTAATTTACCCTTCTTGCGTTTAATTATCTCGTATTAATTAAAATACTCTATTGTGATATTTATTGTGTATAATGCTTCTGTTTGGGTTCATGGACCGTATTGTAGGGGAGCAGTGTGTACTCATGCTCGGGGCTCTGATCTCGTGCGTTGAATAACTTTTTCAGGGATTAGTACCAGAGTAACTGCATAGGATTCACTGGATATCGTTTGGAGGTGCAGCTAGAGTTTATTCTTTTATCACTTTATGTAGTTAGACTTTCTTTTTAGTCATATTTCATTATGAGACTTCATTTGGGTTTTATTAAGTCATTAGGTTCCAAAGTTGTTAGAGGATTTCAGTTGAATTATTCATAGTTCATTATTATTCAGTTTTAATTAAATTATTTTGGAGATTGGATTTATTTAAAGTTTTAGCATGTGATGGATCTTTTATCATTCAGTTGTTATTATCGTTTGGGATTGATTCAAATATTTATCTTATGGATTGATTTTATTATGTCTCATATCTGTCTCATTCTAAGAATGGTATTTTAATTACTCGCATCTGACATAGTTTTGGTAGCGTCCGATGCCAGAATTACGCGGGGTGTGACACAACATTAATATATGACTCAAATTGAGTCAAGCATGGTAGATCATGATCTATATCCGGAGCGGTAGAAATCATCTCAGATTCAATCTCAAGAAAATGGTGAGCACTCGTAACCAGAGATAAACTATGATAAAGTGGTTCCTCGGGAACACAAGTGGTGGGCTCAATTCGTGTATACTCAACATTTTTCTGGATTTGTCTAGAAACGAAAGGTGAACCTCAATGGTAGGTTCATTTAGACATGGTGGGATTTGATCAGGCTCATTATCGATGGATAAATCAACACAAGTGTCAACTTGAGGCCCGGACCATGAAATGGGCTCATCAACGAGATTTTTGGGGTGGTAGGGTTGGTCATACTCAAAATCAGTGTCATAAGAAAACTCATCATCGCTCCATGTGGGAGCAATAACGGATCGACTTGAGGGGAACTCCGACTCGCGCTGACACTTAATTTCATTTAATCTTTGTTCAAGCTATTGGAGGGCTTCATTTTGAATTTGTGTGGCTTTCTCTTGCTAGAGTATGAACTTTTGCAAGATGCTTTCGAGAGCAGAGGTGGATGATGATGGTGAAGTGTTGGTGGGTGGCGGTGGTGGTTGAGGTGGACACAACTCGTTATGGATAGGACTATATGGAGAATACTCAAAGGAAGTGTGGGGAACAGGGTCAAGTTGGTCATACATGGGAGAAACATCTCCATGAGAGACAAAAGGTTGATAATCGTTGGGTGCGTAGTGAGGAAATTGATCGGGAGATGGTGCTGCTGGGTCATGGGTTGTGGGTTTGGGAAGATGTGGGTGTTCATGGGTGAGGGTTTAGGAATATGAATGGGAGGTATAAGGTGTTGGTGATGGAGGTTATCGTTATGGTGGATGAGAGAGAAGTTGGGTGGAGAAGATGAATTGGGAGTGATATGGTGTGGTCAGGTGTAGGGTGTATGTGTGAGGTGTATGGTATATGATAGTGTGTTTGTGGTGTAGGTTAGGTAAGATGGGAGTGAGTGATGTGTGTGTTAGATTGTACCTAATTAAAATAAAATTAAGACCAAAATAAAATAAAAAAAATTAAAATGCTGACATAAAACATAAATATTTACAAATTTATTAAAAATCAAACAAAAGAAAATAATAAATAAAACCAGAAAATTAACTTCTAACTAATAAAAGACCTACAACTCAATAATGAAAACAAAACTAAAAATTAAAATCCTAAGAAAATAAAAGTAAGAAAATAAAAATAAACTTCCTAATAAAAGACGAAATAAATCTATCTTAAAAATAAAGCCGAATAAAACTAAAAATTAAAAATAAAAATAATATCAAAATAAAATAAAAATGACACCTAAAAAATAGAAAATAAATTCTAGAAAATTCTAAATAAATCTAAAATAAAACCTAAAAAAATAAAATGATGCAAAATAAAAATCTAGAAATATCTAAAAAGCACAAACTAAACACACACGGGGCTCAGGTGATTGTTTAGGACTAGGTTTAGGCTCGGGTTCGTTACGAGACTGGTAAATTACCCCTTCCTTGATGCAAATTGCCTCGAAATAACATTTTTTGAACCTGCAGCTGCAATCAAGCATGTACATTAAATAATTATGCACATAAGACCCTATTTGTCAAGAATTAGCAACTAAATTACGTCTATTTGGGGCATAAAATATACACTTTTGGGTGTTTATCATCCACCTCGCCTTGGTATGCTGATATTGTCAATTTTCGGGTCACGGACCAAGTTCTCAGTCATTGGTCGAAACAAGATCGCTCCAAATTCATAAAGAATGTGGTACTCTTGGGATGACCCATTCCTTTTCAAGTATTGCACTGATCAAGTCATTCATCCTTGTGTTCCCGAGTGTGAACACCTAAGTATTTCATTCTTTTTCCATGATGGTGCCTGTGGTGGCCACTTTAGCTCAAATAAAATCATTGCCAAAATTTTACAAAGTGTTTTTTATTGGCCCACTCTTTTTAAAGAGGCTCATCACTATCGCCAAGCATGCTCAAAATGCAAACAATCTGGGTGTATATCTCATATTCATATGATGCCTCTCATACCCATCCTCATTGTTAAAATCTTTGATATGCGGGGTATTGATTTCATGGGACCATTTCCCTCCTCTCATGGTCTTCATTATATTCTAGTTATAGTTGACTATGTCTCCAAATGGATTGAAGCAGTCGCTTGCCACACAAATCACCATCAAGTTGTTGTCAAGTTTCTTAAGGAGTATGTCTTCACCCATTTTGGAACCCCCAAAGCTATCATTAGTGATGGGGGTAAACATTTTTGTAATTGAGTCTTTGAACACCTTGTCAAAAAGTAAGGTGTTACCCACAACGTTGGTCTCTTTTACCATCCTCAAACTAGTGGTCAAGTTGAGGTCTCCAACCACGAGATCAAGCAAATAATTAAAAAAAATCGTCAATCCTAATAGGAAAAATGGTCCTTACGCTTGAACAACGCATTATGGGCATACCGTACTGCTTATAAGACTCTGTTTGGAATGTTTCCTTATCAATTGGTCTTTATAAAGCCTTTCCACCTTGTGTCGAACTTGAACATCATGAATATTGGGATGTCAAGGCCCTTAATTTTGATATTGACGAAGCTTGAGTCTATAGGAAGCTACAACTCAATGAATTATAGGAACTAAGAAATGATGCCTATGATTTGTGCAAGAAGTATAAGGAAAAGATGAAGTGGATCCTTGACCAAAGCATCATGCAAAAATAATTCCACCCTAGTCAAAATGTTTTGTTATATAATTCATTTCTTCATCTCTTTCCTGGGAAATTGAAAGCCATGTGGTCTAGCCCTTTATTATTGCATAACCGTTTAAAATCCCAAGGATGGTAGCCTCTTTCAAGTCAACGGTCAATGTTTGAAGCCTTTCTTAGAGTTAGGCCCCACTCACATTGAAAAATTGACCATGTTGACCCAATATATGAAAATTGACGCTTAAGTTTTATTTGGGGGGATTAACATTACCCAATTTTTTACGTCTCCATTATTTCATCATTCTTATCTTTAGGGTGAGTTCCCTTCGATTTGGCTGAATACGTTAAACTTAGCACTACCGGGAGGTAAGTCGTCATGTATTGTTTTAATGTATGAGGATTATCATGTTTGGGGGTGGTGTTTCACACCACCCAATTCTTTACCATGCTGTATAGACTTGTACATATTTTTGTGTCACTATTTTTCTTACTTTTATTCCATCATGTGGTCCAAATTTCATTAGCGATTGATTATGATAATCTCTTTCCTACCTTGTGCTTTCAATTTTCTTCTATAGTTTTAAACATTGAGGACAATGATATCTTGTGTTTGGGGGTGGGAAAATTTATCAAAATCATACGTCTTTTGAAAATTTTGTTAGAACCAAGTCATTTTTAATTCTTTTGTGCAGTATAACTCAATTTTTTTAATGACATGAATTGTTTATCATCCCTCTTTTTGAAGTCTCGGATTGCCCTTGTTCATGCCCAAATTATGATTTTTACCATAAAATTAAGTATTACCTCTTAAGGCGTATTTGCACTATGAATTCCTAAAGTCAGCAAATTTATAGTTTCATGCTTGCAATCAAAGGTTGAAGAGTAACTACATTCTCAAGATAGCCCTAAAAGATCACTTGTGGTGACTTAAACCCATGAGATTTGAGCTATTCACCTTTTTGAAGGTTTTTACGTATCTCCAAGTCACAAGATAACTCAACTTTCTCTGGGTACCACACTTAGTCATTGCATGATCTTATTATTCTTTATCTTTGGCCTAACCACTGAGAATGACATGACCTTTGAGTCATAAGAAACAGGGGTCCTATAGTTTATCTTGAGAACCAAACCATTCATTACTATTCATTCACCACTTATCCATATCACATCACCATTCACGTTACCCATTGCCTTCCCATATTATCTTTATCCTTGAATATTCCCACACCATCTATATATCATTTCCAATCATTACTATCCATCATTTTTCGAGAGAAAGAGTGTTTGAAATTCTAAATGTAAAATGTCATCATTGTTAGTTACAAAAGAGAAATGCATAGCAATTAAAAAAAATAAAAAAAAGGGAAAAGAAAAGAAGAGAAAAAAGAAAAAAGATAGAAAATTCGAAAAGAAAAAATAAAAGAAAAAGAGGGAAAGCATGCGATTATAGTTTTATAAAATGAAGACTAGTAATTGTATTCCACTCTACTCAAAAAATCTACCATCATATCATCCATCTTTTTCATCTCATTACCTATGCCTTATATAAATCCCATTTTCATCCTTAGTGAGGTGTTCGCGCAAACGAGAAGACTGCATGGTTAATGACTTGACGTTCTCAAAAAAGTGGTTAGCATTCGTTTATGAGATCAATTTCTTTCATGTATTCATCATTTCTTAAAAGTGTGTGAGACGTTTGAACTTGTTTACATTTACTTACCTCCTCATATATTAAAGAGATATACTTACCCAAATCTCGGAGAGTTCGATTCAGAGAGACATATCTAGTGAGATTTAAAGTCAAAGCATTGATTCTATAAGGCGATCTAGGAATCACTCTCATAATACTTGAGATTGTTTCACATTATATACGCTGAGGTTTTTAGGAAGGATCACGCTTGAGGTATTAAGTAATTTTATGCCATACATGTACAATTGAACATTGTATTCCGTGAAGTCTTTATAGATGGGTTGTATAGATTTACATTGTCAAATAAGATACTACCTTTCAATAAATCATTTTCAATAATTTTTGGACTTTTTAGGGTACATTCATGACGCGACTGATAATGTGTCTCAGAAATGCGTTCACTCTAGGCTCAAGTGTAAGCCTATCGCTCAAGTAATAATCCCAGTAAGTTAGATATCGATCCTCAGAGAAGAAGGACAACAGAGTTGTGACGACGGGAAAAGACGGAGGAATCCTAACCTTGACTCTAAAAAGAAAAAGATAAAAATGATTTGGTTTTTGAGATTGGTTACAGCTAAATGCGATAATGAGATTATGAAGAAATGCAACTATACTAATCTACCTAAAAAAAGAATGAATGATGATTTGAAACTTTTTGTTTAAATGATGAGAAAAATAAGACGAGAATACAATCCCCCAACCCTAGTGTATTGCTGATATAATATTAATCTTAAATTTATCTGATTAATTTGACCCAAAATTTAGTACTCCCAAGCATTATGTATACGAGGTTAAAGCTCGCGTCATACCTAATCTGAGGATGAGTAAATCAGTATCGCGATAGTAGCACTCGAATTGCACTCTAAATCATCATGAGTACCCAGAGGCAAATGAGATATAAAGATCTACAATTGTTGAGTAACTACTCAATACGATCATGGTCAATCACTAAATTTAGTGGATTAATTTTATACACAAGCACTAACACATCAGGCTGGGTTCATGTATCCCGGCCTTGGGAAATCTAACCTAACATATTCAAAGTGGTGGAAATAATGATTATTGTGCAGGTGTTCATGATTACTCTAAATAAAATAGTAATTAGATGCAGAAAAGAATTAGAATTAAGAATCACTCACTAAAATTATCCAAGCACTAAGTGAAACAATGAAAGAAACAGATACTCACAAAAAATTACTGAATAAAGTCTTCAATCCTTGAATTAAATCTGATATTATTAACTAAACTAGGGTTTTTCGAAAAAGGGAGGAAAATCCTACTAATTATCCGTTCCTATAATAATAAAAAAATCGGTTCTTTATACCCTACAACAATATCGGAAGTCAGCTGCACTAGGAGTCTTTTTAGGAAGAGAGAAGATTTTCAAATATCGAAGCCCGGACTGGTCCGGGGCTTAGGCGGACCGGTCTGCCCCCAAGGTGGACCTATTCTTTTTATTTTGGGGCGGACCGGTCCGGGTTCGGACCGGTTCTTTTTTATTTTGGCCTTATTCGGTTTGCATGCGATCCGACCTCTTCTGGATTTTGGCAAAGCGGACCGGTCCGAGGTAGGGGTGGATCGGTCCGGATATTTGACTTTTTTGGTTCCTCTTTTACTCCTCATAACTTTTGTTCCGGGATTCTGATTGAGGTGTCGTTTCTTCCTATGTGCTCGTGAATGGGATATCTTCAACTTCTCTTTAGGTACCTCATCCGAATTGCGGGTGGAAATTACGCTTTTTCCCTTGAGACTTTTCCTTCTTTCTTTCTTTCTTGATTCCTCCGGTTTCTTTCTTTCGTTTCTTGACATGAAATACCTATAAAACCACTACAAAATACCAGAAACTCGGTGTACTCATTAGGATCAGTCAATAGAACAATTATGAGATAAATCCAACTCAATTACGTTGTTCGAGGTGCTAAAAGTAATTAAATCAAAGAATAAATTAGGAAGAATTTATGCCTAATCAAACCCCCCTAACTTAGAACTTTGCGCGTCCGGAGCAATGCAAAATAATCCTAGCACGACTCAACTCTTGAAAATCATTTTATTGGGATAAAATACCTTTTTCGCGGGAAAGCGATTGCATTTAGCGTATGCAACAAGCCGTTAGACCCCTAGGTTACCCTAGTAGGACGAGTGTTGTCTCGTGAGGGTTTGCAGAGAATATACCCACAAAATTCAACTCAAAGAAAATTCAAAATACGTAAAAAAATTGTGCAATTCAAACTCTTACAGAAAATTGTCATCATCAAGTCATGTTCAATAGTCTCAAATCATAGCGCGTGGGTGCGAAGCCGGAAATTGAACCGCCAATTTTCACCGATTAATCATTACGCTACTCATCCGAAAATTCGTTTTGATTTCAAGTTCCCACGGAATGCTCTCACAAACGAATATCTCGGATTATGGCTATTCTCTCGGTATGCGTGATATAAAGAGTAAATGTAATGGAAGCAAAATCACGCATACAATTAGAAAGGCGGAAATTTTATGGTGAAAGGATCTCATAAAGGGATTACGGTTTTAAAAACGGGAACATTGCCTCTATTTCGCGCACTTAATCTCCTGTATTATCTTTTGGTGTCTTAGCTCTCCATGCGGTAATCAATTTTCGTAATTTGGACTCGGTTAGGACTTTTTTGGGTTTTTAGGGTATATTGGGTAAAATGAAGGAGGTAGGGAAGGTTGGAATTGGAAAAGTAATTAGCGATGTCCATTTGTGCTTTTCCGGGCTATTGCTCATTTTTTCTTCTTTTTTTATTTTTTTTCTGTTTTTCACTTCTTTTCTTGTTATTTTTGTTGAGCATAACTATTTTTTTCTTGCCCCTTTATATACACTTTTTGGACTGAATTCTGAAATTTTCCATTTTTCACAATTCCGGGATATTTCGGTTTTTCGAGTTATCAAACGAAAGGAAAAAATTATTCGGCTCAATTTGGGTTGCAAAAAGGGTGATTTTTCACGACTTTTTATGGCCAATATTTTTGGGGTGACAAACGATGGCCTAATTCATTGTCCAAATTGCCAATTGCGTTACCATATGCGTTTTGAGATGAATTTACGTTTAGAGACTAATTTGGCACGTTTTGAAAGCAATATTATATACATTTTTCAAAACCGATCAAAATGAAAGACTTGAGATCCTTGACAAATTTTTTAGGTGCTGAAATGAACTTTGAGTTAACAATTAACTCGAATTGATTTAAAAACTCGCAAAAAGTGATAGGCTCGAATCTCACCGGGTTTGTTTATCTCCACACTTATTCGTTAAGTCGTCAATTTTCGCTCAATTTCCATCTTTGGTCAATTTCGGCTTTGTGTATGTTGAATGTTTACAACTTGAGACTTTAAAATGACTTTTAATGATATTTTTGCAAAATTTGAATTCCAATTTTTATTTATTTTGAACAAAAATATTTTTGGATTTTTCAAAATTTTATGATTTTTTTTTGGAAATTTCTGGGCATTTTGAAAATTTGTGAAGTTTTAGAAATACGCACTTGTGACCCCCCTAACTTAGACTTTTGCATTGTCCTCAAGCAAAAAGGACTAAAATCTAACTCAAAGCGAATAAAAAGTGTGGAAAAATAAAACAAACAAATAGAGAAAATGCAGTTTTTATTACAACAGGACTGTGTTACATGTGCAGGAAAAAACATACAACTGTGAACATGGGAAAACAAAGAAAAAGCTGCCAACACCATATAAAGCTTCACCGGGGTGGGGGATGGGAGGAACCGGGCACGTTGGGGTCATAGGGGTTTTGGTAGTAGGAAGGCAATGGCTCATTAGGATCCCCTATGCGGCCATAGATGTTCGCTTGGAAGCGGAGAACGATGCTCATGTCGCGCTCGTAGTTGGTCTGAAAGGTGCTGAAATTTATTTCAAGCGCCGACATATGCGCGGAAAGCTCCGTGCCCTCCCACTCGAAATCTGGGTCGTCCTCCTCGTCCGCTGACTCCTTATTTGGACCGATATCCCCCATCTCGACATCCTCACCTGCTGCCCCTGCTTCTTCCTCGTTGTCTCTCGGGGTAGCCTCTTCCTCACTACCACTGCCCCGCCTAGCCTGGAGGACAGCTAGCTGTTTGGCACTTTTGGTGCGCGTCCCTTGGATGAAAGGACCGGGGAGGCGCGTATGGTCGCTCGGCGCTGCTATGCCAACATCCTTAAGGATGGAAGTGATCAATCGGGCATAAGGAAGTGGGGCGACGCCCTTCTCATCCAAGGACGCGTTAATGATGTCCGCGTATAAAGTGCGGCCCAAATGGATGGAAGTTTGGGGGTCTAAGAGATGATATGTCAAGGTAGCTTGCCGAGGCCGCATGGCGGTGTCGTTGGACATTTGCAATAGGTTGGCGCACACAATCTGAAATGTGAGTCGCGCCTTCTCGTTTAGGCGTCCAACGGCGACGGTTTTCCCCGCCCAAGGAATGTTCGGTGCAATTCGGGCCATGATAATGTCCTTGTCAACTGGGGGGACGTTTTGGGGATATGTAAACTCTTGAACGTCCGGGACGTCAGACTCGGCCAATTTGGTCATGAGACGGGCCAAGGAAATGGTAATGAGAATCCCATCCACGAAAGCTTCGGCCTCGAATTGTCCCGGTCTGCCTTAAAAAAGGAACCGGTCCACCCCAGGATTTTTGGGCTGGAATTCTTCTACTTCGGTTTCGAGCTCTCTTCTTCAAAAAATTTCACTTTCCCGATATACTCTCTATCCAATTGGACTAAAAACCCTCTCGATTTCGCTGGTCAACACCCTTTGACTCAAAATTCCCAAAACACACGAATGCTTCTCCTGAACGAAACCTAGTCCTAACGACTTTCAAAACACACACGACTCTCACCCCATACGCATCGGGGGTGCGACGACCTCACTTAAACATCTCACTCAACCCCGTAAATGGGGTCCGACAACCAGACAGTGTCAACTTTTTCTGCACACGCCTCTAGATATGGCTTTAGGCATTATCCATTCACTTTGAATGTATTTCCCCCTTTTAAATCGTCTAGTTCAACAGCTCCATGGGGGAAAACATTCGTCACGACAAATGGGCCAGACCAACGTGGCCGCATCTTGCCCGGAAGGAGGTGAAGCCCAGAGTTGTATAGGAGAACTTTTTGCCCGGGGAGAAACTCCTTTCATCGAATGATGCTATCATGAGCAAGTTTCATCCTCTCTTTCGAAATTTTGGCATTCTAGTCTTCTAACTCATTCAATTGAAGCATGCGGGCTTCACCGGCCTTTTTCATGGCATAATTCAATTGCTTAATTTCCCAATACACCTTATGTTCGAGCTCCACGGGAAGATGGAAAGGTTTTCCATACACAAAGTGGAAAGGGGACATGGCGAGTTGGTTCTTATATGCGGTAAGATAGGCCCATAGCGAATCGTTCAATCTAAGGGACCAATCTTTTCGGGTAGGATTGACGGTCTTCTCGAGAATGTTCTTGATCTCCCGATTTGCTAGCTCAGCCTGCCCATTCGTTTGTGGGTGTTGTGTCGTTCCAACCATGTGGATGACACCATACTTTCTCATGAGCTTCTCGAATGGCCTATTACAAAAGTGCCTGCCATTATCACTAATTATCGCTTTCGGTGCACCGAAGCGAGAAAGTACGTGTTCCTGCAGGAACTTTAGCACCACTTTGTTGTCATTAGCCTTGGTAGCTATAGCTTCCACCCATTTAGAAACGTATTCTACCTCGACGAGGATGTATAGGAAACCAAAGGACGGGGGAAAGGGACCCATGAAGTCAATACCCCAACAGTCGAATATCTCAATGATGAGTATGGGTGTAAGGGGCATCATGTCTCGTCGAGTAATGGCTCCCATTCGTTGGAACCTATTGCATTATTTTCAATCATCATTCACATCCCGGAAGATTGTGGGCCAATAGAGGCCGCATTTCAGAATTTTAGCGACCGTCTTTTTCGTCAAAAAGTGGCCTCCACAATCTTTCGAATGACAAAACTGGATGACTTTCGGGATCTCGTCATCCGCTACACATCATCGGATGATTTGGTCTGCGCAGTATTTAAAAAGGAATGGATCATCGTAAAAGAACATGCGCGACCAAGTAAGAAACCTCTTCTTATCTTGCAGTGTCTAGTAGGGAGGGACGGCTCCCGTGACAAGATAGTTCACTATATCTGCAAACCAGGGATATGAAGAGGTCAAAAAGTTGCTCATCTGAAAAGTATTCGTCTATGGGTGTGGGATCACTAGGTACGTCAGACGAAAGCCGAGATAAATGGTCGGAAATGACGTTTTATACTCCTTTCTTATCTTCGATGGAGAGATTGAACTCTTGTAGGAGTAGGATCCACTTTATGAGGCACGACTTGGCGTCTTTCTTCGCAAGTAAATATTTCAAAGCCGCGTGGTCAATGAAGACAGTAATAGGAGAACCAATGAGATATGATCGGAATTAATCAAGGGCAAAGACTACTGCTAGCAACTCCTGGTCCGTGGTAGAGTAGTTGATTTGAGGTCTGGTAAGCGTAGTAGATGACATGAGCTTTCTTATCTTTGCGTTGGCCCAAAACATCCCCGATCGCGTAATCTCTTGTATCACACATAATTTCGAATGGTAAGGACTAATCCGGAACATGCATGATGGGAGAGAACACAAGCATGTTTTTCAATTTGTCAAAAGAGCTTTGGCATGCTTTCGTTCCCTGAAATGGGGTGTCCTTCATGATTAAGTTGCTTAAGGGTCTAGCGATGGCACTAAAATCCTTAATGAACCTTCGATAGAACCCCGCGTGGACCAAGAATGAGCGCACGTCCTTCAACGATTTTGGTGGGGGAAGATCATCTATGACATCTATCTTTGCCCTATCAACTTCTATTCCTTTGGATGATACAATGTGGTCAAGAACTATTCCCTCGGTGACCATGAAATGGCACTTCTCCCAATTCAGCACTAAGTTCTTTTCCACACATCGGGTAAGTACTTTTTCCAGCTTTTCTAAACAATGATCGAAAGAGGTGCCAAAAACGCTGAAATCGTCCATGAACACTTCGAGTCCTCTCTCGACCATGTCGCTAAATAAGCTCAACATGCACCTTTAAAAGGCCGCGGGTGCATTACACAAGCCAAAAGGCATACGTTTGTAGGCAAACGTACCAAAAGGGCAAGTGAAGGTCGTCTTCTCTTGGTCAAGTACATCCACCTCAATTTGGTTATATTCGAAATAACCATCAAGGAAGCAATAATAAGGGTGTCCCTCTACTCTCTCAAGCATTTGATCAATAAATGGCAAGGTAAAATGGTCTTTCCTAGTTCCCGCATTGAGTTTCGGGTAGTCAATGCAAACGCGCCACCCGATGGTGGTACGTTGGGAAACGAGTTGTCCCTTAGCATTCTCAATTACAGTCATACCCGACTTCTTCGGGACAACTTAAATAGGTCTCACCCATTTGCTATTCGAGATTGGGTAGATAATCCTGGCATCCAATAATTTGATGATCTCGGTTCTCACAACTTATTTCATGTAGGGATTCAGTATTCTTTGCATTTCTCTAGAGGGCTTGACATCCTATTCGAGATGGATCTTATGAGTGCAAATCAAAGGACTTATCCCCTTCAAATCAGCTATGAACCAACCAAATGCACCTTGGTGTTTCCTCAAAATTTTCAATAATTTACCCTCATGTCCTTCATCTAGGTTAGAGGAGATAACAACAGGAAATGTCTCATCCTCTCCTAGGTATGCCTATTTAATATGGGAGGGAAGTTTCTTTAATTCGAGGGTAGGAAATTTTTGACTGGAGGGAACCATGTTTGTATCCCTCAGCAGTAATTCCTCGAATCTAGAAACCTAATTAACCTCTCTCACGTCCTCGTTCGACGCACTCTCATCGAGTAGCTCTATCAACTCTCCAAACTCCCTCTAAAAGTCGGTGTACGTCCCCTCACTCTCGTGTCTCGTCGCTAAACAGGACTCTAAAGCATCGCCACAGTAATTCTCCTCAAATTACTCATCTACTATCTCATCTATAAGGCTCACCGAGTGAAGATCATCTTCCTCCCCTGCATTCTGGGCTATGTGGAAGATATTTGTTTCCAAGGTCACGTTCCCAAATGTGAGTTGCATTCGCCCATTCCTAGTATTGATGATTGCGTTAGCCGTAGCTAGGAAAGGACGCCCAAGGATGATGGGAACATGATTACTCGAGTGAAAGGAGGGTTCCGTGTCCCAAATGACAAAATTTACCGGAAAGTAGAAGGTGTCAACTTGGACGATCACGTACTCGACTATGCCTCGTGGGATCTTCACTGTTCGATCCGCTAATTGGAGAGTGAACTTCGTGGGCTTGAGGTCGCCCAAGTCAAGTTTCCTATAGATGGAGTAAGGGAGGATATTAACGATTGCTCCCAAGTCAAGTAAGGCTTTTTCAATTTTATTCTCTCCAATGATGCAGGATATGGTGGGTGCACCGGGATCTTTGAATTTAGGCGGGAGTTCATTTAGTAGAATGGATCTCACATTTTGTGCTAGAAAGACGTTCTTCTTCACTTTCATCTTTCTCTTAACTGTCAACAAATCTTTGATGACTTTGCCATAAGATGGAATTTGTTTAATGGCCTCAAGGAAAGGTAAATTCATCTTTACTTGCTTAAGCACTTGTAGCACCTCTTCATGTGGGTTTCCTCTTTGGGATGGAATCAACCTTTGAGGAAATGGTGCCGCGGACGGTGGTTTCACTACTACCTCTGGCCCACTAGCATCTTCTTTGTCACTCTCATTCAAGGGGACATCTTTGGCTTCTTTCGTGCCGGGTGAAATCTCCTTGTCTTTCATTGTTTCGTGTGGGGGAGGTGATAAATCAACGACTCTCCCACTACGAAGAGTGGTAACAGCTTGACATTGTTCCTGCTGTTCAGTAGAGGTGGAGCTAACACTAGTTTGACCTTGGGGAGGTCTTTGGCCTTGGGCAGGAAACTTGCCCTTCTCGTGAACACTCAATGAGAATTATATTTTTGGCAGGTTCGCATTTATGTCACCAATCAGACGATCATATTTGGCATTGGTCGCTGTCTGGCTTGCGATGAATTGATTCATGTTATCCTCGAGAGTTCTCTACTGTGGAGGGATATAATTTCATTGAGGTGGTGGTTCTTGCACATGTCCTTGCATGTGCGGGGGTTATTAAAAATGTTGTGGTGGAGGAGGGGCAGCATGCGAAGGAGGGTTTATTGCGGCATGTTGTTTCCCAAAGCTAAAACCGGGATGATTTTTCCATGAAGAGTTGTAGGAATTCCCGTGCGGGGCACCGAAATTACCCTTAAAGCCTCCTATACCACTAACTTGCTTATGAAGCATTGCTTCATAGACAGGTATCGTCGGGCATTCCTCAGTTGAATGTCCCGCCTCACAAATAGTACACACCTTCACGACAGGGTTTGGAATGGGTCCAGCTGGTCCTTTTCCATATATCTCGCATAGATCTCGAAATCCTTTCTCAAGAGTCTCCAATCGACTGTCCGTCATAGAATTCTTATCTACATGGAATAGGACGGACGCCGACGGAGTGGTGGTCGCTTGTCTATTTCGATTTTGAGCGTTGGGATCAGAAGTGTCCCATGATTGGGTAGTCTCGACGACATACCTCAGGTGAAGCTCAGCATCGTGGGCATCTAAGTCGATAAACGAACCACTTCCCATTGTTTCAACAAGTTGTTTGGAGTTAAGATTCAACCCATTATAGCTAAAAGAGATGACTTGCGCTGAATCAAATCCATGATAGGGGCATGAAGCAACTAACTCGTTGAAACGTTCATAACATCGATGGAATGTCTCATTTTCAGCTTGTCTGAATGCTTAAATTTGGGCCCTTATGGAGATTGTTTGATGTGGTGGGAAGAATTTCTTGAGAAATCTCGACTGTAACTCATTCCATGATGGAATCGAGCTAGGAGGTAAAGACCATTGCCAGGTCTTAGCTTTATCTTTGAGCGAGAAAGGGAAGAGTTTAAGGTGGATTACCTCTTGTGTGCAGGTGTGATCATTGAGAGTATCACACGCGTCATCAAATTCCCTAATATGGAGGTATGGATTTTCAGAATCCATACCGTGGTAATGCGGTAGCATCTGGATGATCCCATTTTTGAAACGAAATTGCCCGGAATTATACGGGAGTATAATGCATCCTGGCGTGACAGTACGCTCGGGATATAAGAATTCTCTAATCGGACGGTATAGGGGATCTTTCTCACCGGCGGGTGCACTGCCATGTTGTGACATCTCTTCCTCACTTATTGACTCGGTTCTCTCACTAAGCATGCTCAGAGTGTGTCTTAAGAAGGAAAAAGGAGTGTTATCAGAGATTGAGTGCGACGGTGTGGGAGGTGGTATCCAAAACTATGGGGCGTTTGGAGTGTGGGAACTATCAGGATTACACTCAACAATTGGATTTTCGTGAATGTTGGTTGGAGTATTATGGGGTGTGGGAGTGGTTTTATAATTTTTCATTAAACTTAGGAGAGATGATGGTTATGAATCATTTTGTGCTTTTTAAGATTTTTTTAATTTTAAAAGCTTTGGATTGACTCGATCTAATCCCTAAGTCTACCTAATTCCCCGGCAACGGCGCCAAAAACTTGATGCGACTGATAATGTGTCTCAAAAATGCGTTTACTCTAGGCTCAAGTGTAAGCCTGCCGCTCAAGTAATAATCCCAGTAAGTTGGGTATCGATCCTCCGGGAAGAAGGACAACAGAGTTGTGACGACGGGAAAAGACGGAGGAATCCTAACATTGACTCTAAAAAGAAAAGGAAAAAAATGATTTGGTTTTTGAGATTGGTTACTGCTAAATGCGATAATGAAATTATGAAGAAATGAAACTATACTAATCTACCTAAATTAAGAATGAATGATGATTTGAAACTTTTTGTTTAAATGATGAGAAAAATAGGATGGGAATACAATCCCCCAACCCTAGTGTATTGCTGATATAATATTAATCTTAAATTTATCTGATTGATTTGACCCGAAATTTAGTACTCCCAAGCATTATTTATAAGAGGTTCAAGCCTGCATCATACCTAATCTGAGGATGAGTAAATCAGTATCGCGATAGCAGCACTCGAAATACACTCTAAATCATCACGAGTACCCAGAGGCAAACGAGATATAAAGATCTACAATTGTTGTGTAACTACGCAATACGATCATGGCCAATCACTAAATTTAGCGGATTAATTTTATACACACGCACTAACACATCAGGCTGGGTTCATGCATCCCGGCCTTGGGAAATCTAGCCTAACATATTCAAAGTGGTGGAAATAATGATTACTGTGCAGGTGTTTATGATTAGTCTAAATAAAATAGTAATTAGATGCAGAAAAGAATTAGAATTAAGAATCACTCACTAAAATTATCCAAGCAATAAGTGAAACAATGAAAGAAACTGATACTCACAAAAAATTACTGAATAAAGTCTTCAATCCTTGAATTAAATCTGAAATTATTAACTAAACTAAGTTTTTTGGAAAAAGAGAGAAAAATCCTACTAATTCTCCGTTCCTATAACAATAAAAAAATCGGGTCTTTATACCCTACAACAATATCGAAAGTCAGCTGCACTAGGAGTCTTTTTAGGAAGAGAGAAGATTTTCAAATCTCGAAGCTCGGATCGGTTCGGGGCTTAGGCGGATCGGTCTGCCCCCAAGGCGGACCGGTTCTTTTTATTTTGGGGCGGACCGATCCGAGGTCGGACTGGTTCTTTTTTATTTTGGCCTTTTTCGGTTTGCATGCGATCCGGGGTCTTTTGGAGTTTGGAAAAGCGGACCAGTCTGGGGTACGGGCGGACCGGTCCGGATATTTGACTTTTTTGGTTCCTCTTTGACTGCTCATAACTTTTGTTTAGGGATTCCGATTGAGGTTCCGTTTCTTCCTATGTGCTCGTGAATGGGATGTCTTCAACTTCTCTTTAGGTACCTCATCCTAATTTTGGGTGGAAATTACGCTTTTTCCCTTGAGACTTTTCCTTCTTTCTTTCTTGATTCCTCCGGTTTCTTTCTTTCGTTTCTTGACATCAAATACCTGTAAAACCACTACGAAATACCATAAACTCGGTGTACTCATTAGGATCAGTCAGTAGCACAATTATGAGATAAATCCAACTCAATTACGTTGTTCGAGGTGCTAAAAGTAATTAAATGAAGGGAGAAATTAGGAAGAATTCATGCCTAATCAAACCCCCCTAACATAGAAATTTGCACTTCCCGAGCAATGCAAAAGAATCCTAGAACGACTCAACTCTTGAAAATCATTTTATTGGGATAGAATACCTTTTTCACGGGCGAGCGATTGCATTTAGCGTATGCAACAAGCCGTTAAACACCTAGGTTACCCTAGTAGGACGAGTGTTGTCTCGTGAGGGTTTGCAGAGAATATACCCACAAAAATCGACTCAAAGAAAATTCAAAATACGCAAAAAAATTGTGCAATTCAAACTCTTACATAAAATAGTCATCATCAAGTCATGTTCAATAGTATCAAATCGTAGTGCGTGCGTGCGAAGCCGGAAATTGAACCGCTAATTTTCACCGATTAATCATTATGCTACTCATCCGAAAATTCATTTTGATTTCAAGTTCTCACGGAATGCTCTCACAAACGAATATCTCGGATTATGGCTATTCTCTCGGTATGCGTGATATAAAGAGTAAATGTAATGGAAGCAAAATCACGCATACAATTAGAAAGACGAAAATTTTATGGTGAAAGGATCTCATCAAGGGATTTCGGTTTTAAAAACGGGAACATTGCCTCAATTTCGCGCACTTAATCTCCTGTATTATCTTTTGGTGTCTTAGCTCTCCACGCGGCAATCAATTTTCGCAATTTGGACTCGGTTAGGACTTTTCCTGGTTTTTAGGGTATATTTGGTAAAATGAAGGAGGTAGGGAAGGTTGGAATTGGAAAAGTAATTAGCGATGTCCATTTGTGCTTTTTCCGGGCTATTGCTCATTTTTTCTTCTTTTTCTATTTTTTTTTGTTTTTCACATGTTTTCTTGTTGTTTTTGTTGAGCATAACTATTTTTTCTTGCCCCTTTATATGCCCTTTTTGGACTGAATTCTGAATTTTTCCATTTTTCACAATTCCGGGCTATTTGAGTTTTTCGGGTTATCAAACGAAAGGGAAAAATTATTCGGCTCAATTTGGGTTGCAAAAAGGGTGATTTTTCACGACTTTTTATGGCCAATATTTTTAGGGTGACAAACGATGGCCTACTTCATTGTCCAAATTACCATATGCTTTTCGACATGAATTTAAGTTTAGAGACTAATTTGGCACATTTTTCAAAGCAATATTATACACATTTTTCAAAACCGATCAAAATGAAAGACTTGAGATCCTCGACAACTTTTTTAGGTGCTGAAATGAACTTTGAGTTAACAATTAACTTGGATTGATTTAAAAACTCGTAAAAAGTGATAGGCTCGAATCTCACCGGGTTTGTTAATCTCCACACTTATTCGTTAAGTCGTCAATTTTCGCTCAATTTCCATCTTTGGTCAATTTCGACTTTGTGTATGTTGAATGTTTACAACTTGAGACTTTAAAACCACTTTTAATGATATTTTTGTAAAATTTGAATTCCAATTTTTATTTATTTTGAACAAAAATATTTTTGGATTTTTTAAAATTTTATGATTTTTTTTGGGAAATTTCTGAGCATTTTGAAAATTTGTGAAGTTTTAGAAATACGCACTTGTGACCCCCCCTAACTTAGACTTTTGCATTGTCCTCAATCAAAAAGGACTAAAATTTAACTCAAAGCGAATAAAAAGTGTGGAAAAATAAAACAAACAAATAAAGAAAATGCAGTTTTTATTACAAGAGGACTGTGTTACATGTGCAGGAAAAAGCATACAATTGTGAACATGGGAAAATAAAGAAAAAGCTGCCAACACCATATAAAGCTTCACCGGGGTTGGGGATGGGAGGAATCGGGCGCGTTGGGGTCATAGGGGTTCTGGTAGTAGGAAGGCAATGGCTCATTAGGATCCCCTATGCGGCGATAGATGTCCGCTTGGAAGCGGAGAACGATGCTCATGTCTCGCTCGTAGTTGGTCTGAAAGGTGCTGAAATTTGTTTCAAGCTCCGACATATGCGCGGAAAGGTTTGGGCCCTCCCACTTGAAATCTGGGTCGTCCTCCTCGTCCGCTGACTCCTTGTCCGAACCGATATCCCCCATCTCGACGTCCTCACCGGCTGCCCCTGCTTCTTCCTCGCTGTCGATCGGGGCAACCTCTTCGTCACTATCACTGCCCCGCCTAGCCCGGAGGACGGCTAGCTGTTTGGCACTTTTGGTGCGCGTCCCTTGGCCAAAAGGACCGTGGAGGCACGTATGGTCGCTCGGCTCCGCTATGCCAGCATCCTTAAGGATGGAAGTGATCAATCGGGCATAAGGAAGTGGGGCGACGCCCTTCTCATCCAAGGACGCGTTAATGAGGTCCGCGTATAAAGTGAGGCCCAAGTGGATGGAAGTTTGGAGGTCGAAGAGATGATATGTCAAGGTAGCTTGCCGAGGCCGAATGGCGGAATCGTTGGACGTTTGAAATAGGTTGGCGCACACAATCTGAAATGTGATGCGCGCCTTCTCGTTTAGGCGTCCAACGGCGAAGGTTTGCCTCGCCCAAGGAACATTCGGTGCAATTCGGGCCATGATAATGTCCTTGTCGACCAGGGGGACATTTTGGGGATATGTAAATTCTTGAACGTACGAGACGTCAGACTCGGCCAATTTGACCCTGAGATGAGCCAAGGAAAAGGGAATGGGAGTCCCATCCACGAAAGCTTTGGCCTCGAATTGGCCCGTCCGGACGAGTGTACCATAGAATGAGCGGACTTCGGTTGCCCAAACCACTTCGTGAGGTTGGTTAAGGAATTGGCACTAACCCCGAGCCATGAATATGGCGGTGACGGAGTTGAGAAGGGCTTCCCATTCGACAGTGCGCTCCACATGGAGTTTGCGGCCCAAACCGAAGTATTGAGTGCACCACCGCTCCTCTTGGCGGGAGCGGAATTCGTCGTGACCGGAGGGGTGGATCACGGTGGAATCGTATTTGGTGGGGGCAACACGGGGGGCCATGAAAACAGTAGGGATTTAGTGCTGGAAACACAAGAGATGAAGAAGAGAGTATTTGGTTTGAAGGTGTGAGGAGAAGGGGAGGGTTTGGGGTGTATTTATAGTGGAAAGGGGGAGGGGAGGGGTTGGTTTTGGAGGGAAAAGGGGATGGATTTCGAAGGGAAAGGTTGGGGTTGGGAAGAGGAAAAATGGATTGGAGGGAATGAATGGTATTGGGGGGGGGGGGGGGGGGAAGGGGGTGAATTTTGGGAAGGGGAGAAGACAGATCTGCAGAAGGCGGACCGGTCCGGACCTTTGAATTTTCAAACACTCGATAGGCGGACCGGTTCCTTTAAAAATAAAAGGAATCGGTCCAGGGTTGGACCGGTCTGCCTTAAAAAAGGAACCGGTCCGCCCCAGGATTTTTGGGCTGGAATTCTTCTACTTCGATTTCGAGCTCTCTTCTTCAAAAAATTTCACTTTTCCGATATACTCTCTATCCAATTGGAATAAAAACCCTCTCGATTTTGCTGGTCAACACCCTTTGACTCAAAATTACCAAAACACACGAATGCTTCTCCCGAACGAAGCCTAGTCCTAATGACTCTCAAAACACACACGACTCTCAAACACACGACTCTAACCCCATACGCGTCGGGGGTACGATGACCTCACTTCAATAACTCACTCAACCCCGTAAATGGGGTCCGACAACCAGACGGTGTCGACTTCTTCTGCACACACCTCTATATATGGCTTTAAGCGTTGTCCATTAACTTTGAATGTATTTCCCCCTTTTAAATCGTCTAGTTCAACAGCTACATGGGGGAAAACATTCTTCACAACGAATGGGCCAGACCAACGTGACCGCAACTTTCCCGGAAAGAGGTGAAGCCGAGAGTTGTAGAGGAGAACTTTTTTCCCGTGGAGAAACTCCTTTTGTCGAATGATGCTATCATGAGCAAGTTTCATCCTCTTTTTTAAAATTTTCGCATTCTCATAAGCATCGTTGCGTAGTTCTTCTAACTCATTCAATTGAAACTTGCGGGCTTCACAGGCCTTGTCCATGGCATAATTTAATTGCTTAATCGCCCAATAGGCCTTATGTTCGAGCTCCATGGGAAGATGGCAAGGTTTGCCATACACAAAGCGGAAAGAGGACATGTCGAGTTGGTTCTTATATGCGGTACGATAGGCCCATAGCGAATCATTCAATCTAAGGGACCAATCTTTCCGGGTAGGATTAACGGTCTTCTCGAGAATGTTCTTGATCTCTCTATTCGCTAGCTCGGCCTGCCCATTCGTTTGTGGGTGATATGTCGTTCCAACCTTGTGGACGACACCATACTTTCTCATGAGCTTCTCGAATGGCCTATTGCAAAAGTGCGTTCCATTATCACTAATTATCGCTTTTCGTGCACCGAAGCAAGAAAGTATGTGTTCCTGCAGGAACTTTATCACCACTTTGTGGTCATTAGTCTTGGTAGCTATAGCTTCCACCCATTAAGAAACGTAGTCTACCACGACTAGGATGTATAGGAAACCAAAGGACGGGGGGAAGGGACCAATGAAGTCAATACCCCAACAGTCGAATATCTCAATGATGAGTATGGGTGTAAGGGGCATCATGTCTCGTCGAGTAATGGCTCCCATTCGTTGGCTCCTATTGCATGATTTGCAAGCATCATTCACATCCCAGAAGATTGTGGGCCAATAGAGGCCGCATTGCAGAATTTTAGCGGCCGTCTTTTTCGTCAAAAAGTAGACTCCACAAGCTTTCGAATGACAAAACTGGATGACTTTCGGGATCTCGTCATCCGGTACACATCGTCGGATGATTTGGTCTGCGCAGTATTTAAAAAGGAATGAATCATCATAAAAGAACATGCACGACCAAGTAAGATACCTCTTATTATCTTGCAGTGTCCAGTCGAGAGGGACGGCTCCCGTGATAAAATAGTTCACTATATTCGCAAACCAGGGATATGAAGAGGTAGCAAAAAATTTCTCATCCGGAAAGTATTCATCTATGGGTGTGGGATCACTAGGTACGTCGGACGAAAGACGAGATAAATGGTCGAAAATGACATTTTCTACTCCTTTCTTATATTTGATGGAGAGATTGAACTCTTGTAGGAGTAGGATCCACCTTATGAGGCGCCGCTTGGCGTCTTTCTTCGCAAGTAAATATTTCAAAGCCGCGTGGTCGATGAAGACAGTAATAGGAGAACCAATGAGATATGATTGAAATTTATCAAGGGCAAAGACTACTGCTAGCAACTCCTTCTCCGTGGTAGAGTAGTTGAGTTGAGGTCTGGTAAGGGTCCGGCTAGCGTAGTAGATAACATGAGCTTGATTATCTTTTCGTTGGCCCAAAACATCCCCGATCGCGTAATCACTTGCATCACACATAAGTTCGAATGGTAAGGACCAATCCGGAACTTGCATGATGGGAGCGAACACAAGAATGTTTTCCAATTTGTCAAAAGAGCTTTGGCATGCTTTTGTACACTCAAATGGGGTGTCCTTCATGAGTAAGTTGCTTAAGGGTCTGGCGATGGTGCTAAAATCCTTAATGAACCTTCGATAGAACCCCGCGTGGCCCAAGAATGAGCGCACGTCCTTCAGCAATTTTGGTGGGGTAAGATCAGCTATGACATCTATCTTTGTCCTATCAACTTCTATTCCTTTGGATGATACAATGTGGCCAAGAACTATTCCCTCGGTGACCATGAAATGGTACTTCTCCCAATTCAGCACTAAGTTCTTTTCCACACATCGGGTAAGTACTTTTTCCAGCTTTTCTAAACAATGATCGATAGAGGTGCCAAAAACGATGAAATCGTCCATGAACACTTCGAGTCCACTCTCGACTATGTCGCTAAATAAGCTCAACATGCACCTTTGAAAGGTCGAGAGTGCATTACACAAGCCAAATGGCATACGTTTGTAGGCAAACATACCAAAAGGGAAAGTGAAGGTCGTCTTCTCTTGGTCAAGTACATCCACCTCAATTTGGTTATATCCGTAATAACCCTCAAAGAAGCAATAATAAGGGTGTCCCGCTACTCTCTCAAGAATTTGATCAATAAATGGCAAGGGGAAATGGTCTTTCCTAGTTCCCACATTGAGTTTTCGGTAGTCAATGCAAACGTGCCACCCGGTGGTGGTACGTTGGGGAACGAGCTCTCCCTTAGCATTCTCAATCACAGTCATACCTGCCTTCTTCGAGACAACTTAAATAGGGCTCACCCATTTTCTATCCGAGATTGGGTAGATAATCCCGGCATCCAATAATTTGATGATCTCGATTCTCACAACTTCTTTCATGTTGGGATTCCGTCTTCTTTGCATTTCTCTAGAGGGCTTGACATCCTCTTCGAGAGGGATCTTATGAGTGCAAATTAAAGGACTTATCCCCTTCAAATCACCTATGCACCAACCAAATGCACCTTGGTGCGTCCTCAAATTTTTAATAATTTACCCTCCTACCCTTCATTTAGGTTAGAGGAGATAACAACAGGAAATGTCTCATCCTATCCTAGGTATTCATATTTAATATGGGAGGGAAGTTTCTTCAATTCAAGGGTTGGAAATTTTTTACTGGAGGGAACCATGTGCGTATCCCTCGGCGGTAATTCCTCGAATCTAGAAACCCAATTAACCTCTCTCACGTCCTCGCCCGACGCACTCTCATTGAGTATCTCTCTCAACTCTCCAAACTCCGTCTCGAAGTCAGTGTACGTCCCCTCACTCTCGTGTCTTGCCGCTAAACAGGACTCTAAAGCGTTGCCACAGTAATTCTCCTCAAAGTACTCCTCTACTATCTCATCTATGAGGCTCATCGAGTGAAGATCATCTTCCTCCCCTGCATTCTGGGCTATGTGGAAGATGTTGGTTTCCAAGGTCATGTTCCCAAATGTGAGTTGCATTCACCCATTCCTAGTATTGATGACTGCGTTAGCCATAGCTAGGAAAGGACGCCCAAGGATGATGGGAATATGATTACTCGAGTGAAAGGAGGGTTCCGTGTCCCAAATGACAAAATCTACCGGAAAGTAGAAGGTGTCAACTTGGACGATCACGACCTCGACTATGCCTCGTGGGATCTTCTCTGTTCGATCCGCTAATTGGTGAGTGACATTTGCACATTTGTGGGAGGGAGTTCATTTAGTAGAATGGAGCTCACATTTTGTGCTAGAAAGACGTTCTTCTTCACTTTCATCTTTCTCTTTACTGTCAACAAATCTTTGATGACTTTGCCACAAGCTGGAATTTGTTTAATGGCCTCAAGGAAAGTTAAATTCAGCTTTACTTGCTTAAGCACTTCTAGCACCACTTCACGTGGGTTTCCTCTATGGGAGGGAATCAACCTTTGAGGAAATGGTGCCACGGACAGTGGTTTCACTACTACCTCTGGCCCACTAGCATCTTCTTTGTCACTCTCATTCAAGGGGACATCTTCGGCCTCTTTCGTGCCGGACGAAATCTCCTTGTCTTTCATTGTGTTGTGTGGGGGAGGTGATAAAGCAATGACTCTCCCACTACGAAGAGTGGTCACATCTTGACATTGCTCCTGATGTTCAGTAGAGGTGGAGCTAACACTAGTTTGACCTTGGGGAGGTCTTTGGCCTTGGGCAGGAAACTTGCCCTTCTCGTGACCACTCAATGAGAATTGTATTTTTGACAGGTTCGCATTTATGTCGCCAATTAGACGATCATATTTGGCATTGGTCGCTGTCTGGATTGCGATGAATTAATTCATGGTATCCTCAAGAATTCTCCGTTGTGGCGGGATATAATTTCCTTGAGGTGGTGGTGCTTGCACATGTCCTTGCATGTGCGGGGCTTATTGAAAATGTTATGGTGGAGGAGGGGCAGCATGCGAAGAAGGGTTCATTGCGGCATGTTATTGCCCATAGCTAAAACCGGGATGATTTTTCCATGAAGGGTTGTAGGAATTCCCGTGCGGGGCACCGAAATTACCCTTAAAGACTCCTATACCACTAACTTGCTCCTGAAGCATTTCTTTGTAGGCAGGTATCGTCGGGCATTCCTCAGTTGAATGTCCCGTGTCACAAATAGTACACACCTTCACGACAGGGTTTGGAATGGGTCCAGCTGGTCCTTTTCCATATATCTTGCATAGATCTCGAAATCCTTTCTCAAGAGTCTCCAATCGGCTGTCCGTCAAAGAATTCTTATCTACATGAATAGGCCGGACGCCAACGGAGTGGTGGTCGCTTGTCTATTTTGATTTTGAGCCTTGGGATCAGAAGTGTCCCAGGATTGGGTAGTCTCGGTGACATACCTCAGGTGAAGCTCAGCATCGTGGGCATCTAAGTCGATAAACGTACCACTTCCCATTGTTTCAACAAGTTGTTTGGAGTTAAGATTCAACCCATTATAGCTAAAAGAGATGACTTGAGCTGAATCAAATCCATGATAGGGGCAGGAAGCAACTAACTCGTTGAAACGTTCATAACATCGATGGAATGGCTCATTTTCAGCTTGTCTGAATGCTTAAATTTGGGCCTTTATGGATATTGTTTGATGTGGTGGGAAGAGTTTCTTGAGAAATCTCGACTGTAACTCATTCCATGATGGAATCGAGCTGGGAGGTAAAGACCATTGCCAGGTCTTAGATTTATCTTTGAGCGAGAAAGGTAAGAGTTTGAGGCGGATTACCTCTTGTGTGCAGGTTTGATCATTGAGAGTATCACACACGTCCTCAAATTCCCTAATATGGAGGTATGGCTTTTCAGAATCCATACTATGGTAATGCGGTAGCATCTGAATCATCCCATTTTTGAAACGGAATTGCCTGGCATTATACGGGAGTATAATGCATCCTGGCGTGACAGTACACTCGGGATATAAGAATTCTCTAATCGGATGGTATAGGGGCTCTTCCTCACCGGCGGGTGCACTGCCGTATTGCGACATCTCTTTCTCACTTATTGACTCGGTGCTCTCACTAAGCGTGCTCGGAGTGTGTCCTAAAAAGGAAAAAGGAGGGTTATCGGAGACTGAGTGCGACGGTGTGGGAGGTGGGATCCAGAACTGTGGGGCGTTTGGACTGTGGGGACTATCAGGATTATACTCAACAATTGGATTTTCGTAAATGTTGGTTGGAGTATTATGGGGTGTGGGAGTGGTTTCAGAATTTTTCATTAAGCTTAGGAGAGATGATGGTTATGAATCTTTTTGTGCTTTTTAAGATTTTTTTTATTTTTTATTTTTTATTTTGGTCAAAGCTTTGGATTGACTCGATCTAATCCTAAGTCTACCTAATTCCCCGGCAACGGCGCCAAAAACTTGACGCGACTGATAATGTGTCTCAGAAATGCGTTCACTCTAGGCTCAAGTGTAAGCCTGTCGCTCAAGTAATAATCCCAGTAAGTTGGGTATCGATCCTCAGGGAAGAAGGACAACAGAGTTGTGACGACAAGAAAAGATGGAGGAATCCTAACCTTGACTCTAAAAAGAAAAGGAAAAAATTGATTTGGTTTTTGAGATTTGTTACAGATAAATGCGATAATGAAATTATGAAGAAATGCAACTATACTAATCTACCTAAATTATTAATGAATGATGATTTGAAACTTTTTGTTTAAATGATGAGAAAAATAGGACGGGAATACAATCCCCCAACCCTAGTGTATTGCTGATATAATATTAATCTTAAATTTATCTGATTGATTTGACCCGGAATTTAGTACCCCCAAGCATTATGTATACGAGGTTCAAGCCCGCGTCATACCTAATCTGAGGATGAGTAAATCAGTATCGCGATAGTTGCACTCGAATTGCACTCTAAATCATCACAAGTACCCAGAGGCAAACGAGATATAGAGATCTACAATTGTTGTGTAACTACGAAATACGATCATGGTCAATCACTAAATTTAGCGGATTAATTTTATACACACGCACTAACACATCAGGCTGGGTTCATGCATCCCGGCCTTGGGAAATCTAGCCTAACATATTCAAAGTGATGGAAATAATGATTACTGTGCAGGTGTTCATGATTAATCTAAATAAAATAGTAATTAGATGCAGAAAAGAATTAGAATTAAGAATCACTCACTAAAATTATCCAAACAAATAAGTGAAACAATGAAAGGAACTGATACGCACAAAAAATTACTGAATAAAGTCTTCAATCCTTGAATTAAATCTGAAATTATTAACTAAACTAGGGCTTTTAGAAAAAGAGAGGAAAATCCTAGTAATTCTCCATTCCTATAACAATAAAAAAATCGGGTCTTTATACCCTACAACAATATTGGAAGTCAGCTGCACTAGGACTCTTTTTAGGAAGAGAGAAGATTTTGAAATCTCGAAGCCCGGACCGGTCCGGGGCTTAGGCAGACCGGTCTGTCCCCAAGGCGGACCGGTTCTTTTTATTTTGGGGCGGACCGGTCTGGTTCTTTTTTATTTTGGACTTCTTCGGTTTGCATGCGATCCGGGGTCTTCTGGAGTTTGGCAAAGCGGACCGGTCCGAGGTAGGGGCGGATCGGTCCGGATATTTGACTTTTTTGGTTCCTCTTTGACTACTCATAACTTTTGTTTCGGGATTCCGATTGAGGTGCCGTTTCTTCCTATGTGCTCGTGAATGGGATGTCTTCAACTTTTCTTTAGGTACCTCATCCGAATTCCGAGTGGAAATTACGCTTTTGCCCTCGAGACTTTTCCTTCTTTCTTTCTTGTCCTCCGATTTCTTTCTTTCGTTTCTTAACATCAAATACCTGTAAAACCACTACGAAATACCAGAAACTCGGTGTACTCATTAGGATCAATTAGTAGCACAATTATGAGATAAATCCAACTCAATTACGTTGTTCGAGGTGCTAAAAGTAATTAAATTAAGGGATAAATTAGGAAGAATTTATGCCTAATCAATTCACTACAAACCCTCACGAGACAGTACTCATCCTGTAGGGTAACCTATATGTTTAACGACTTGTTACACATTCTAAGTACAATCAAAAGTGCCTGTGATAGTGGCACACTTTTGGTTTCTTATCCTTATTTATCTCTATTTTTACTTGTGGACTAGCAATGTTCTGTTTGGGGGTGGTGTGATAAACACCCAAAAGTGTTTAAATAAAACCTCAAATGGACAATTTTTAATTCCTAATTCTCCATAAAAATTGGTCTTATATGCGTTCGTTTTTATCTTGTAGGTCAAATGCCTCTTGCGGAGTTTAAAGCATAAAATCAAAGAAAAATTTAGCAATTGTGCATTATAAGAGACAAAATTCAAATTATCCTGTACCCTAACCGAGCCCAAGCCTCATTTGAGTGTGTTTAGTTTGCATCTTTCAATTTTTTTTAGATTTTAATTTGAGTCATTTATAATTTTTAGAATTTATTTTATATTTTATATTGAGTCGTGTATATTTTTAGGAATTATTTGTGCATATAATTGTACATATTAAAGTCATACTGTGCTTCGGATATTTTTATATTATTTTTTGTAAATATGATAGGTGTGCGTTTTATTATATTTCTATACTATTAGTTTTTAGTTTTTTTTAGTTAGTTTAGTCTATTATTAATTTATTTGATTTGTTTTTAATTTTATTTCATTAGTTTTATTTTTAGTCTTTTATTAATAGGATAGAATTTTAATAGATTTTATTTATTTTGTATTTTTTTAATGAGTCATAAGTATTTTGATAGTGTTATTTTATTTTTAGGTGCACATTGAATACACACACCCTTATCCCCACACACCTCACTGCACCCTAACACCCCTACATTCTTTTGTTCCCCACACTACCCACACATGCTCTCTCCTCTCTCTTTCCACCATAACCAAAACCCAACCAAAAATCAACACCCATTTTATATTCCAAAGCAATACCCATCAACCCAACAACTAAAAACTCCATACCCGGATGACAAGATCCGACATTCTCCATAACCTGATCTCCATATACCCGCTGCTTCATTTCAATCCAAAACCCATTTTCCACCATCACAACTTAGACTCGAAAGAAACCCCATCACGACCGAACTCGGATCCAACCTACTCTTCCACACATACTAACCCGACCTCCATAACCCCAATACCCTGCGGTCAAATACCACGAGCTTACCCACTACTAAACCAAACACAAGTTTAACCCGGAATCAACGCACCTCACCTATCCTACCCGAGATCACAACCCAGCAACCCCATCTCTGGCCAAAACCCAAAACCCATTTCCTTCTAAACCAAAATCATTCCACTCACAATAAAAAAACCAAATAAAAATAAGAACCCACATCTATTTTTAAAACTTATACCCCATTTTCCATTATACCCCTCACAATTTCTCAATCCACAGGCACTTATGTGCATTTCCAAAATTACCCTCACCCTGATACCTCACATCCCACATTCACTTTTATTCTCCCAAAAATTCCCCTAGATCCATGTGCATGTAAAAGAAGACACTCAAGGCCCATTTAGTGGAGTGGAGGAAAGAGAGCTAGAAGAGACTACAAAGAGGACCTAAAAGAAGCTAATAGAGATAGAAATTTTAGTTTAATTTTTTTTAGTTTTTTAGTTTAGAAAACAATGAGTATAGTAATTAAATTTGAGAGATATAATTGAATAGTTCATTCCAAATCAAGATAATTTTGGGTTTGATCTATTCCTCTATAATTCATCTTGTTTAATCCTTGCACACTTTTACATTGTTTATCTTATATCTTGGATTATTATTATGGAGGGATAATCTCCTATTAAATAGATGAATTGAATCCCCCATGAATCCAATTGATTTAGTTTATTGATTTTAATTTTTTTTATTTCCTTTGATTAGTAAATTTAATTCCTACTCTTATTTTCGCAATGAGAAACGGAAAACCATCCTTGTGAAATGATTGAAAATTGTGTTATCATTTTAACATTTGATTCAAACTAGAGATAGGCTTAGCAAATTGATTAAAATACTAATATAATTTTCTTTTACCCTTATTTTTATTTTGGCTAATTAAAGTTAATTGGGTGAATTGATCCTAGCGGGTGATTCATTTGATTGATTTAATTCATATTGAGTAGCGTTGTGGGAATTAAAATTACTTTTCTTAAAAATTATTTAGTTAATTCATTAATGTAATGAGGATTAACTTTTGAATTAAATGAATATTTTGGAAATCAATCAAATTAAAATAGTTCAAGTTAGATTAAATTGTGTGAAATAGGGGTGGATCTACATCCCTTGATTTTTCTCTCTCATTTAATTATATCAGACTCACTTTCATCACACATTTTTTAGTATATCTTTACACTTTCCTTCTAGTTTAATTACTTGTTCTTATTTAGTTTAGTTAATTCACCATCATCGCAAAATTGTTTTATTATTAAAAAACTAGCAAATAAAGAAAAAGCAAAAATAGAAAAATCTATAAGGAAAATAACTAAAAACTTGGATTACGTCTCTTTTCTCATATTTCACTCCATTAAGGTGGAATGACACCCTTACTTAGTATTATACGAGTTCCTGTGATATATTTTTGTAGATAATTGAAGGATTTTTTTATTAGAGAGGCTTTGCAACAACGGCACATACAAAAACCTTTTCTATCAATATTCTTGGAAAGCTAATGGGGTATTGGTCTATATAATAGTTGAGTAATCTACTTTTCATATTACTAGGAATTAGGAAGGGTTGTTAGAACTTTTTTGTGTAAGACATAGGAATTTTATTTTTTCTATGAGTTCACATGATGTACTCAATGGCTTTTGTCGCAAATATCCAAAGAGGGAGATTGATATGCCCTAAAAGTTTTCATAGGTTTTGCTTGAGTAGACATTTTTTAGTGTTTGGATTAGCTTGGATAATTACGCAAAACATATTTCTAGATTTGAGAACTATTCCTAATTGGTACATTAAGAAGATTCTCAAGAGAGACTGGTACATCAAGATGATGCCCAATAAGAGAAGACCTGCCATATCATGATAAGAGTAAAAAGATAAAATGACCAACAAACTAGCTCACACATTTTATAAACACACACTATATTTATTTTCACATATTTTTTGCATTTTCCCTTATTTTATATTGCCCAATTAGCCTTATTTTGAATTTATAGGCATAAGTATGTGCCAAATGTCTAAAAAATTAGAACGTGTGTGATTTTGAATAAGAAAAAAATCTACATTTTTATGTGATTTTAAATAAAAAGTTTCAAATTTTATGAATTTTAATTTTTTGAACATTTTTGTCAATTGTGCACAATGGTTTCTTAAAAAAAACACAACTTGTGCTTCTTTTCACACTCAATTGTTGTGTGCAATTGCATCCCCTAATTATAAATTTGTTGCATCCCTTAATTATAAATTTGATCATATGATTATAAATGTTGATCAATTTGAGGCTTTGACAGCTGAGTAGGAAGACTTGTTTGGTTTGATTCATTCTTAACCATGAGTTTGAATTGAGAGGAGCGTTTGTTCCACTAATGCCTTCCAGCTATCTTCCACTTCCTTTATTGACCGTTAAATCACTATAGGATTAAATTTAGGGATTAATAACCATTCATTTTATTTCACTTAACCAGCTCTTCCGATGGATGATAGGTGTTTAGTGTAGTAGATTACATTCGCTATATTCATCTAATTAGCAAACTGATTTCATTCATTTTCTAATGCGATATAGTTGTCTTGCATTTCCTGATATGTCTACTATTTAATAATACAGTAGTACATAATTACGAATTATTATTATAATAATTACTGAAATAAAATTAAATTACAAAAAATAAAACTTACTTGAATTTGTAGAAATAATAATAGAAATAGAAAAGAATTCGAGCCTTGTGAATTTCTTCAATGTCCTTAAGATAATTTATTCCCTCCAATATGCTTTGAGCTTGATGGATATTATCTCCCAAGATAGAACGGATTTTCCAAATTAATTATGTAGCATAACAATAATTAATTTCAACGAACACAATTTCTGTGTTTTTTTTCTCAACCAAACAACATAACATAAGTGAATGATATGAATGCAGTGCTGCAAACATGTTTAGTTTCTGAAAACAACTACATTTCGGGTTGGAAGAAAATAGGAGAGGGAATTTTTTCATTAACCAAAATTTGGAGGAAGACTTTGTATTTATAGCAAACGTAAGTGACTTTTGGAAATAACTGTCAAAACACTTAATTTCGTTAACTCTTGACTTTTGGTAAATAACTGACAAACAATTAATTAATTTCGTAATTAATTAATAAAAGTTCAGAAAGTTAATTAAATTTGGCCAAAAAATTTAAGAGATTTTTATCAGCCCAAACCCGAACCGAACCGAACCGAGCACGCGCTCGTGTGGGCTTTAGCCCCAAGACAAACACATGCATTGTGTAGGCCATCTTCCCTTCAAAGAGTTGGGATACCTCAAGGCATCCAATCCTTTGTCCATCATTTGGGTTTTATTGACTCATCAATTTTCCACAGCTCTTCCAATGTGGGACAAGAGTTAAAACATACCCAATTCATTAACTTTCATTGCTTTATTGTCACTTTAAGGACATATTTATCATTCATAACTTAATGGAATTAGACATTTGAATATATTACATTAATCTGCTTACAAAGGAGAACGCGTTCGTATATGGTCCCACAAGTATTGTGGTGCGAGTCTCACCTAAATTTGAGCCAAAGGTTACTCAAAATTATGTCCAAAAAATCTGGATAGCTTATGTCCAATTTTTCCAACAATCCCCCACAAGAATGATATATTGCTATAAGTAGAAACAAGATAGATGATGATGCAGATGCAGACACAGGTTGAGTAAAACTGAAATTTTTTTGCATCGGGAGAAGCAGCCTAGTGGCCTTGAACTTTTTTTTAAATTACCATCCGATTTACTTGGTAAATCTGTATACTTCACATCTTTTAACCGTCAACCGTTTTTGTAAACCTGGACAACAATATTCACAAAATAATTCTTCAACACAGTTAGTTCTCATGTTTGACTTCATTTTGGCCACAAACACCACTTGGTTTCGTGAGTATTTTAGAGAATTCGCCTTTCATTATTCTCATAGAAGTGGCCCCCTTCTTACTCATGTAGGTGACTTCCATACAGAGTATCATGTAATACTCCACTTAGACATACTAAGATATATATGCCATTAAAAGCATAACTTATCATAATTTTGCGACAGATGTGCACTATCTCATCTTTGGAATGGATAAGATTAAATATCCTCCAGTGCTTGCTGAAAACAATATAGTTCGGTTTTCCCATTGAACCTAGATAATGGGATCTCCAGTAAGCTCAGTTGGGTTGCCACTATATTGATTCTTCTTTCTGTATAGGCTTTAGACCCATTCCTCTCGATGATCTTTCAACTTGATCTTGGTTTAAACCTTTCGTTAGTGAATCTGATTATTATCCTTTGACTTTTCACTATCAATTGAGATAATTCCATTTGAGGGAAGTTATCTAACGGTATCATGTCTACGACAAATATATGGTGGCTTTTCATTATACATGTGATTATGCGCCCTTCCAATCTCTGATTGACTATCACAATATATACATATTACGGGCACAGGTTTCGACTAATTTGGAACATCCTCAAAAAAGTTTCGAAGTATTCAATTTCTTCTCCAGCTTTGTCTAGTGCAATGAATTTAGATTCCATTGTCGAACTAGCAATGCACGTTTATTTTGAGGATTTTCAAGATACGGCTTCACTTCCAAGAGTAAATTCATACCCACTCTTAGACTTAGAGTCTTTTGTATCGAATATTCAATTTACATCGAAATGTCCTTCAAGAATAACTGGATATTTTGAATATGGTAGTCCATAATTTTGAGTGTATTTTAATTGACCCAAAACTCTTAATATCACCTTCAAATGATCTCTCCCTGGATTACTCATAAATCGATTTATCTTACTTATCGAGTATGCTATATCTGGTCGTGTGCAGTTCATGATATACATTAAACTATTGATAATACGAGAGTATTCGAGTTGAGATATGCTTTCACCATTATTTCTTACTAGATATAAATTTACATATACATGTGTCTTGGTAGGACTGATATCATACTTCTTGAATTTTTCAAGTACTTTCTCTATGTAATGATATTGAGATAATATAAGTACATCCGATGTTTTAGAAATTTTAATTCCTAATATCATATGGGCGATACCTAAATCTTTCATGTCAAATTGACTACTCAATATATATTTTGTAGTTTTGACAATTTCTAGATTACTACCCATGATTAACATATCATCAACTTAGATGCATACAATGACATATTCAATTTGAATGCTTTTAAAATAAACACATTTATCGCACTCATTAATTTTGAAATCATTTGATACCATTGCATTGTAAAAATTTTCATGCCATTGCTTAGGAGCTTGTTTTAATCCGTAAAGTGATTTCACAAGCTTACATACTTTTCTTTCTTTTTCGAGAGCTTTGAACCCTTCAGGTTGCTCCATATAAATTTCCTCATCTAATTCATCGTTTAGGAATGCTGTTTTTACATCCATTTGATGTATTTCAAGTCCATTAATGGCATCTATTTCTATTAACATTCGAATGGACATGATTCTCACTACTGTTGAATATGTGTCTAAGTAATCCAACCCTTCCTTTTGCCTACTCCCTTTAGTTACAAGTTTTGATTTATATTTATCAATTGATCCATCGGCCTTGAACTTCTTTTTGAAGATCCATTTATAACCTAACGATTTTGAACCTGGTGGAAGATTCACTAGTTCCCATGTGTTTTGTAAAATGGATTAAATTTCGCTGTTAATTGCTTCTTTCCAATTAGAAGCATCAGGTAAGGATATCGCTTCTTTGTATGACTGAGGTTCATTTTCTAGCAAATATATTAGAAAATTTGGATCGAAAGAAGTCGAGGTTCTTGATCTTTTACTACGTCTTAGTTCATCCTCCATTAGTTCAATAGGTTGATGAGTGACACTTGGGTAGTAGCTTGATTTGTCCTTTTAAAAGGACCAGATTCTCGGGTCATGTTATATGTAAATTTATTTTCAAAAAATGAAGCGTCCCTCCATTCAATAACCTTATTTACATGAATATCCAAAATCTCAGATTTACAAATTAATAAATGATATGCACTGCTATTAGTAGCATAACTGATGAATACACAATCAACGGTCTTTGGACCTATTTTTACCTTTTTAGGTTTAGGAACCATTACCTTGGATAAGCACCCTGACACTCGTAAAGATTTATAGAAAGGTTTTTGACCTTTCCATAACTCATATGGTGTCTTATGAATTTCTTGTGTGGTACATTGTTAATAATGTAATTAACAAATAGTAAGATTTCCCCCCACAAGTTCTGTGGAGATCCAGAACTTATTAACATAGAGTTCATCATTTCCTTCAATGTACGATTTTTGCGTTCAACAATGCCATTCGATTGAGGATAATAAGGAGCGATGGTTTGATGAATAATTTCATTTTTGAAACAAAATTTCTCAAACGGATATTCATATTCACCTCCTCTATCACTCCTAATAACCTTTATCTTTTTTCTTAATTGATTCTCAACTTCATTCTTATATTGTTTAAATGCATTAATAGCCTCATCTTTACAATGTAATAAATATACATAGCAATATTTTGTGCAATCGTCAATAAAAGTAATAAAATACTTTTTTTCCACCTCTAGTTTGTACAAATTTTAAATCATAAATATCCGTGTGAATTAAATCTAGTGGTTCGGTGATTCTTTCAATAGAATGAAAAGGTAATGTGGCTAATTTTGATTCCACACAAATATCACATTTATGATTTTTATCAATATTAAATTTTGGCAAAAATTCCAAGTTAATTAATCTATGAAAGTTGTCAAAATTAACATGTTGTCATTTGTCATGCCAAATATTAAAAGACTTAGTCAAGTAAGTAGAACTAGCAATTTCATTCATTGGGGATTACTTTGGCATCAAAGTCATTACATTCACTTTAAAGAGCCCCTCAGACATGTAGCCCTTTACTACGTATACATCATTTTTTGACAACACAAGCTTATTAGAAACAAACACAAGCTTAAACCCATTCTTGCTTAAAAGCGATTTGAAAATCAGATTTTTACGGATGTCAGGCACATGTAGTAAATTGTTAAGAGTAAGTTCATTTCACGAAGTCATCTTCATAATAATCTTTCCTTATCCCATGACTTTAGAACTTGAAGATTTCCCCATAAAGAGGGTCTCCTCATTTTCCAAAGCCTTACAAGTAGTAAACATTCATTTGTTTGCACAAATGTGGCATGTAGACCCAGTGTCCACCCACCATTTCTTGGTATTTCCTACCAAATTTCATTTAGAGACAGCATTAGAAATATTTATGTATGCGATACCATAGGAAATGTTCTCACCCTCTGTCACATTTTCTTAAGAATTGTTCTTTTTATCATTATTTTCTTTTTCGGCACTCGCTTGAGTGGTGCCCCGGCTCGCCGCAATTATAGCATTCGACTTTGAACTTCTTTCTTTGTTTAGATGTGCCTTCCCCATCACGCCTACATTTGTATTTTCAACCGCATGAGCCTTGGACTCCATGATGTTCTTCCCAGTTTTCTTTTGAGATTCACAATTGTCTTCCTTAATCCAAAGTCACACTACCAATTCTTGAACATTCGTTTCCTAGCGTTTGTGCTTGAGATAATTTTTGAACGAATTCCAAGATGGAGGAAATTTTTCAATTATTGCCGCCACTTGAAAAATGTCATTGATTGACATTACTTCAGCATGAATGTCATGAAGAATACCATGAAGTTCTTGAACTTGTGCAATAACAGTTTGGAGCCAACCTTGTTGAAGTCTAGAAAACGGCCCCGATGAATTTCTTCATACTCGTGGCTTTAGTTTTGTACTTCTGCTCCAAAGAATTCCAAAATTATTTTGCGGTTTTATAGTGCTATACACGTGATACAATGTCTTGTACAAGTACGTCAGGATGTAGTTACGGCACATATAATCAAAATGTTTCCATGCTTCAACAGCGATAACTTTTTTAGATCCATCTCCTTCTTTCAAGCGTGGAGAATCTTTATACATGAACCTTTCCAGTTGGAAGGTTGTGAGATATAAGTACATTTGTCCTTGCCAACGTTTGATATCACCCCGGGTAAATTTTTTCAATTTCTCCCCATGTGGCATAGTCACGGGGTTGCAACAGTTGCATGTGTCATATTTACGGTAGGTGGTGGAACCATGTTCGTACTTTGTGATTCCATTTCCATTACAAAAACATAAATTTTATCAATGATAGTATTCATTTTTAATGAATTTATCAAAATAGAATACAAAATTCTGCACACTAATTTTTCTTGTATATAATTAAAACAAATTGAATTCGAACAAGAATTCTGAATAATATAACACAGAATTAAAGTAAATTTCTACACAATAATCTAAATTCTATAACACAGAATTATACTAAAATATTTAACACTAATTTTTACTAGTCTAAATTTAGTAACAAATCTGTGTCAAACTATTTTTAAAAAAAATATAACAAATCTGTACAAAACAGTTCTGAAAATTTTAATAACTTTGAAAAATCTATACAAAATAGATTAAAAAAATTCCAAATTAAAATTTTATTTCCGAAATAGTATATCGAATTATAAACATAATAGAAAATTAATTTTCTATAACTACAAAATAAGGTTTCTGTAAGAATAATCAAAATTGTTAAATTTTCTGTAAAAGCAGAATTATATCACAAATAAATTTTTGTATTAATTATAAACAGTAGTAAGTATAAATTGCCTTAAGATTGTTATCTCTACTATTTAATTAATACAATAGTACAAAATTACGAATTGTTATTATAATTACAGAAATAAAACGAAATTATAGAAAAGAATACAAGCCCTATGAATTTCCACAATGTCCTTAAGACAATTTATTCCCTCAAATATGCTCTGAGGTTGATGAATATTGTCTCCAAAAATAGAACGGATTTCCAAAATTAATTATGTAGCACAACAACAATTAATTTAAAGGAACACAATTTCTGTGTTTTTTTTCTCAACCAAATAGCATAACATAAGTGAATGATATGAATGCAGTGATGCAGAAATGTTTATTTTCAGAAAATAGCAGCATTTCGGGTTGGAGGAAAACAGGAGAGGGAATTTTTTTATTAACCAAAATCTGTAGGAAGACTTTGTATTTATAGCAAACGTAAGTGACTTTTGGGAAATAACTGTCAAAACAGTTAATTTCGTTAACTGTTGAGTCTTGGTAAATAATTGACAAACAATTAATTAAATAATTAATTTCATAATAAATTAATAAAAGCCCAGAATGTTAATTAAATTTGGCCCAAAAATTTAAGAGATTTTTATAAGCCCAAGCCCAAATCGAACTGAACCGAGATGGACGGATGGGTGGACGACGCGCGTGCACGCGTGTGGGCTTTAGGCCAAATCCCAACACATGCATAGTGTAGGCCATCTCCCCTTCAAAGAGTTGGGATACTCCAAGGCATCTAATTCTTAATCCATCATTTGGGTTTTATTAACTCATCAATTTTCAACTACTCTTCCAATGTGGGACAAGAGTTAAAACATACCCAATTCAACACAAGTGAATGATATGAATGCAATGATGCAAAAATGTTTATTTTATGAAAATAGCACCATTTTGGGTTGGAAGAAAATAGGAGAGGGAATTTTTTTCATTAACCAAAATCTGGCGGAAGACTTTATATTTATAGCAAACGTAAGTGACTTTTGGGAAATATCTGTCAAAATAGTGAATTTCGTTAACAGTTGACTCTTGATAAATAACAGGATAAATAATTAATTAAATAATTAATTAATTTCATAATTAATTAGTAAAAGCCCAGAAAGTTAATTAAATTCGGCCCAAAAATTTAAGATATTTTATAAGGCCAAGCCCGAACCGAACCGAGTTGGCTGGACGATGCGCGTGGGAGTGTGGGCTTTAAGCCCAAGCCCAACACATGCATTGTGTAGGCCATCTTCCCTTCAAAGAGTTGGGATACCCCAAGGCATCCAAGCCTTAGTACATCATTTGTGTTTTATTGACTCATCAATTTTCCACAGCTCTTCCAATGTGGGACAAGAGTTAAAATATACCCAATTCATTAACTTTCATTGCTTTACGAGTCACTTTGGGAACACATTTATCATTCATAAGTTAATGGAATTAAACATGTGAATATACTTCGTTAATCTCCTTGCGAAGGAGAACGCGTTCGTATATGGTCCCACTATTATCATGGGGTGGGTCCCACCTAAATTTGAGATCAAAGTTGCTCAAAATTCTGTCAAGAAAATCTGGACAGCTTATGTCCAACTTTTTCAACATTTCCAAGGTTTGACTATCAAATTCGTCTACTTTCTATATCTTTCCATCTTTTTTTTATTACCACTTTATCTATGCGTCTCTTGTATGCATTAAACTAAGTACCAATAATTGGTTTCAATTTTTGTTTTTAGGTCTTAGAAAAGCTGGTCATGCTTTTATTTTTTTATCTGTTAAATCGGATGACTTGGTAAACTAGCTTTCCTAGAAATTAAGAACCAATATCAACCTTTTGATCTTATATTTTCGGTTGAATTCATCTTTACCCCCCATTTCCATTAGGTTTCATTTTGTTCTATTCTTTAGTATATAAACCCTATTATATTTATTTTCTGGTGTAACTCCCGGTATTTTGATAACATTATTTGATTGTGGGAGTTAGTATGTGTGTTTGTAGTGACGTGTGAGGTCACCACTTATATTTATGTGTTGTGCTAACTTTATCACGTTTTCAGATAAACTATAAGAATTAGTGTTTCTTTATGTCGACTCTTTAACATGTCACTCAAGAAAAACAACACACTTTTCTATTTGTAAAGTGTGTGAAGTAGTGATCAAGTGTGTGTCTAATATATTTAAATGAACACGCACGACAAACTCACACTTATACAACCATTCCTTCAAATTACGGAGGATATACTATATGCTCTTGATTTAAAAACTTCAAATATCAAAATAGGTCAAAGATTTTATATCTGACTTAGATCTTTAAAAAACTGATCTAGAAATTATTTATATACAAAAAGATTTCACAAATTACAAAATTAGTTTAACAAAATCAGATCTAAACATGCAAAAAAATTTATTTTGATACTCATAATTTTAAAATCAAAAAGTATTTTGAAATAGTTTTCAGAGATCCAACAAAAAAGAATGCTTCTACCAAAATACTATGCAAGAAAAGTATGTTGAAACAGATCTAATAACCAAGAGATCGTAAATGTACTACTTATTACTAGATCCTTGATTTTATGGAAAAAATCTAGTCCCTAAACTCGTGATGGCTAATCTAAGAGAACCTAGTGTAAGAGGAATTTTTAAATAGGGAAAAAGCTGTAATATCTCTCAAAAACTCAACTCTTGAAATGAAACTCTAAAGTTTTGAAATAAGAAAAAAAAGGTTTTATCAGAAGTGTATTTTGGAAAAATGAATTTGATAACCATATTTATGTTTTGAAAACCCTAGTACACATATATTTTTCAAAGAAATTTTTCTATCTTTTTTGAGAGATTTTCTCTCTCTCTCTCTCTCTCTCTCTCTCTCTCTATATATATATATATATATATATATATATATATATATATAATAATGCTCCTGTGCGGACTAGTCCGCATTTTAAGAATGCGGACCAAAAATGTGTCACCTAATGGTGTGCCTAGAAATTATTGCCTAAATTATAGGCACACTCTCTCTCTCTCCTGGGCTCACCGCCAGGTGACACATGTCTGGTCCGCATTCTTAAAATACGGACTAGTCCGCACAAGAGCAGGACTGTTATAATGGCAAAAGTCTTCCAATGAAGAGACGACGGTCCTTTAAATAGGGAAAAGGGAAGGTTCTGGAATAGCTGATGGAAATGGACGGTTTAGATCAATTTTTACCGTTTTGAATGAGATTTAATCGTTGAGATTAATGGTTATCAGTTAGGCAGAACTGGTTATAAACGGTTTCAGGTTCTCTCATCTGATTCATTTAAAACGTTAATACAAGGATCCTTGTAAGGTTCAAATAGAGCCATAGATCAAACTTGGTCAACGGGAAAAATTGTGCATCAAATATGTGAGTAACAACAAACACACCATGGACCAATGGGAATTAAGCTCGTAGCATATGGGTTTCAACATCTCACATGGTTTAAAACGCCTATAATAAAGGCGGTTGTGAGTTTATAAAAATCTCGGTCTTATACCCAAATGATGTAATAAATCTAAATATGTCACCTAAATAATTGATTATAAATTCTAGTCCAAATAGTTTCTAAAAATTACTTTAAAAAGTTTAAAAAATTTCTAAAAAATTCCAAAAAAATATTATGACAGAGTTAACGCAATGTGTGTGCAAATGTGTCGTAAAGTGTGGCATTTTATAACTTTTAACTATCAAGTGAGAATGTCTGGATGATGTTGATGTAGATACTTTAGCTTGAACTTTGTAGTACTTTATGAAAGGGCTCTTGACAATCTAAAAAATTATTTTGTCTTTATATCCAAACTAGTTGAAAAGCCTATATGGTGTAGTCTCCTAGTAAGTCAACCATATTGGGGATTTCAATCTCCCCCTGTAGATATTGGAAATAAAATCCCTTTGAGTACATCATGGGTATTTCAATCTCTCCCTGAGCAATGAAGTCTAAAGGACTATGACATAAATTCTCAATGTAGCATGTTCGTTGAATCAAAATGCAATTTTATAAAAGTCCCAAGATGGACTCAAACTTCTACCCCATTCTATCTCAAATAAAGAATGGGTAATATCAAGAGTGTATAAAGTCAAAACAATTTGCCTATATTAAGTCATAGTAATAGGTAATATCAAGATTATCCTACACTAAATAGAGAAATGAGGCGTCTTTTATCATTTATCAAATGACCTTGCCCTAGATCATTAGAGAACAATTATTAACCAGATACAAGGTGAAGGATATGACCAATTGAGGCAAGAACTTGATCAAGCATAATTATCCCTATGGATTTTATTAAGGATTCAAATATTTTATTATCTAAGGGATTAGTAAAAAGATCAGCTCGTTGTTTATCAGTTTGCAAATATTCTATGATATGTTCTAGATTCTAGAAGTTCACAAATAAGATGATGTTTGATCTTAATGTGTTTTGTTGGAGAGTGCTGAACTTGATTTTCGATATGTTTATAGCATTTTAATTATCACAAAAGTTTAATTAGTTTTCTTTAATGCCATAATCACTTAACATTGGTTTAATCTATAACAATTGAGGACAAATTCTTCCATCAGAAGTGTACTAAGATTCAGAAGTAGATAAGGATATACAATTTTTTTTCTGACTTCTCCAACTTACTAAATTATTACCAACATAATATTATGCACCTGAAGTTCTCTTACTATCATCAAAGCACCCTACCGAGTCAACATCAGTATAGCTAACAATAGAACTAGTGGTGTCCTTTATATACCATATATCATATTCAAGTGTTCCTTTAACATATTTTATGATATGTTTAACACACAATTAATGAAATTATTTAGGGGTGCATTGGTATCGTGCATAAGCACACACCACATACATTATCAGGTTTAGAGGTAGTGAGATAGTGTAAAATTACTATCATACATTTATCAAGAGTAGGATCAACATTTTTCCAATTTTCATCTATAGATATCTTAGTAGTAGTACTCATGGAAGTGCGTGAAGTCTTAGAATATTCTAAATCATTTTTTATTCAATTCATTCCCGTACTTAGTTTGAGAAATGAATAACCCATTAGTTAATTGTTTAACTTACAAACCTATGAAGTATTGTAACTCCCCCATAAGCAACATTTAAAATTCTCCATGCACAATTTTTGAAAAATCATTAACTTATGTAAGGGAAGTTGAACCAAATATCATGAAAATATATTTGTACGATCAAAACATCCTTGTTTGTTATATGAACAAATAATGTCTGGTCATTACCGCCATGCTCAAACCCTTTACTGACTAAAAATATTGAGAAACATTCATACCAGGCCCTAAGCGATTCCTTTAAGCCGTATAAAACATTCTTCAATTGAAATACATGGTTAGGTTATATCTATAAAGACTTTCAACTTTTTTACTCATACCTCAGTCAGAATACCATTCAAAAATGGGGATTAAACATCCATTTGAAAACGTTTGAGTTATAAGTGATAATCAACAAGGAGGAAACGAACATACTATAGTCTCGTTATCGGAGAAAAAGTATCGTCAAAGTCTATTCCCTCTATCTGAGAGTCTATTTAGATACTATCCTACCTTTATTTCTAATGATTTCCTCGGATTCATCAATTTTATTTTTTAAAATCCAATGGGTACCAATAACCTTTTTATTCTCAGGCGGAGGGACAAGATACCACATATAATAACTCTCAATTTGGGTAAGCTCTTATTGTATAGCATCAATCCAGTAAGGATCATTAAGGGCATCATTCTCATTATTTGTCTTTATTTGAGAAGAAAAGCATGCAAAGTTACCCATGTTTTGAAGTTGGGATCTTGTTTGTGTAACACCCTGCATATGTGAATAATTTGGAATTTAAATAACCCTGGCATTTTTAAATTACATGTGTGCAGTAATTTAATTAAAATGGAATTGTGGGTACCCGAATTTACCATTATGGGCCCGGCCGAGTAACCCAATAAAAACGGCCAAAAATTCGGTCCACTCGCCTTAACTAAATAGAATTACGACTTAGTCTCCTCCCAGGTTATCGTATAGATACATTCCAGGAGAAGATGGAGGAAGTGGGGGAGTCCAACTCCCCCACTCCCTGAGGACAGACATGTATATAATAAAACCTAAGCATGGGGCAAAGGGCATGCACTGTATTCTCTGTAAACGCTCTCCGGAGTATATAGAAATAATACTTACTGGAACACCGTGGACGTAGGCATTTTTGCTGAACCACGTACATACTGTGTTGTGTGATTGGCATTTTATCTTCTTTATTTTTCTTGGTGATTGCGCTTCTCTCATTTATTTGTGTTGAATATAATTGTCACTACAATTGGCGCCGTTTATGGGAACGTTTGTCTTCTTTGAGAAAGACCACAGCAACAAAGGAGTTTAAAATGTCTGGTCACAGCAGTAATGCTCCACAGGCAGGAGATATCCAAGCATAACCTACTCCTCACAGGATCAGATCTGAAGTTCGGCGTTCAAATTAGAGGGATCGCCCAGAGAGGCCATCCTCAGAAGAAAGTCAAGGACCGACGAGGTCCACGCAAATCTCCAGGTGGATTGATGCCTATGAGGCGAGGCTCCAAGAGAAAAGGGAGTCCTCTCGCAAGCAGGAGGCTGAGAATGCTCGCCTCAAAAGGAAATTAGAAAAGATGGAGAAAGAGCTCCATTGCAGCACCAGGCGACGTCCGTACTGCACTCCTAGCCCTCAGGCGAGCAAGTATCACAGCCGAGGAAGGAGCCCTAGGCGTGGATCCCAAGAGAGTGGAAGGCACGAGTTAGGTAGCAACTCACTCGAGGACCAGCGAACGTGTCGCCGTTACAGGTGCCCAGCTCGCAGCAATAAGAACATAGGAAATTTGGTCCGAAAGGGAGATGGACCAACACCCAGCACATCGCGACACAAGATTGACCAGGGAGCTTGCTAGACGAGCTCTCAAGACCCAGATGAAATCCCCTTTCTCGATTGAAATAGAAGAAGAGGAAGCCCCCAAGAAGTTCACTATTCTAAGATTCAAGATTTATGATGGTTAAACTTATCCCATTATTCACGTTAGATAGTACAGGAAAGCCATGACCCTCTGGAACCACTGAGATGCACTGATGTGTCAGTTTTTCCCTCGAGCCTACATGACGTGGTGCGAAAATGGTTCGAAAGGCTCCCTCACAGGTCTATCAGGAGCTTTGATTCCCTGGACGAGCTCTTTACGACCCTCTTCATTACTAGTAGCTCCCATCCCAAAAGGATGGATGCTTTGCTAATAATGAGAAAGACACCTCAAGAGACCCTCTGAGACTACGCGAATAGGTAGTGGGAGTTATTCAACAAGGTTAAGGACTTCTCAGAGCAGGTGGAAGTGGCCTCCTTCAAAATTGGGCTGCCCAGCTCTTCCCTTATGTACCTGTCCCTGATGAAGAAAGAGGCCACGACCATCGACGACCAGATGGATCGCATCGAGAAATAAGCTAAGGTAGAGGACGTGACCCGCCTCAACATAGGGGAGAATGGTCGAACCAATCTCGCTGCCAAAGGCAATGACAAAGCTGAGAACCAAAAGAAAGGAGGAAAGAATGGGGGAAAAAATAGCTCTATGAACGGAGGCAAGATCGATGTGTCAAAACCATTTTAGGTAGTCAATACTGTCTTCAGAGAACCGATTTACAAGATTATCGTAAAGATCAAAGACTAGCCATTTATTAAGTGGCCCAAAAATATGGTAGGAGATCCTGAAAAGAGAAACAACGCATTGAGATACGCTTTTCATAAAGAGGGGGGACATAAGACTGAGCATTACAAAGCTCTTAAGTCCCACCTCAAAGAACTAGCCTAGTCTGGGCATCGGAACATGTTTGTGGAGAAGAAGGAAGAGAAAGTCACTGCCAATGGAGAAGCAAAACCTTACAACGTCCTCGAGGACGATGCTGGCCATGAATTCACAGTAATTCATGGGGCATCTGATGTGAAGCAGATTCAGGGGAATTAATCTCGGATGGAGGTAAAAAATCTTACAGCAGTGATACAAGCTTTCCAGATTGACCCAGCAAAGACGCAATCAGGAAAACATCGGCGACCAGATGGCATCGACTATAGCAAATATATCGTGTCCACAGATGAAGATCTGGTGGGAGTGAGAACCCTGTACCATGACGCCTTGATCATTATGCTCAGGATTGCCAACTATGACGTCGACAAGTTTCTCGTCAACTAAGGAAGTTCATCCGAGGTAATGTATCTCAATCTGTTCATAAAATTGAAGTTGAGCATCGCCGACCTGCAGGAGGCCTCTGTCCCTCTAGTCGGCTTCACTGGAAAAGTTACTATCCCACTAGGAAAGATTGTGCTACCTGTAAGGGCAGGAAGTATCTCCAAGATGATTGAGTTTCTAGTAGTCGACATTGACTCGCTATACCAAGCCATCCTCGGCAGAGGATGGCTACATGCGATGAAGGCAGTTCCCTTCACATACCATCAGAAAGTCAAATATGTGATCGAGCGAGGAGTAATGGAGATCCATAGCGATCAAGCTATGGTAAGAAGGTGCTTCATAGCGTAAATCTACCCTAGACCAGAGAAGAAGGATGAGAAGCCCAATGAGAAGGGCGAGGAACAAGAAGGTATGATACCTTCAAAATAGAAGTTAAGGTACGGAAGACCCGGAGTGGAAGAGACCAGGCTCCTCCCTTTTGAACGAGTCAGGGAAAACCTAAAGGAAGTTGCAGCTGGTGGTAGCAAGAAGGACAGGGTATTCTTGATTGGAGCTTCTCTCACAAATCAAGAGAAAAAGAAATTGGCGATTTTGTTGAGAAGCAATGTAGACGTTTTCGCCCTTTGTGGGTACCCAAATTTACCATTATGGGCCCGGATGAGTAGCCCAATAAAAACGGCCCAAAATCTGGACCCCTCACCTTAATTTAATTGAATTACGACTTAGTCTCATCCTAGGATCTCGTATAGAGACATTCCAGGATAAGATGGAGGACGTGGGAGAGTCCAACACCCCCACTCCCCGAGGACAAACATGTATATAATAAACCCTAATCCTGGGCAAAGGGCACGCACTGTATTCTCTGTAAACTCTCCCCGGAGTATATAGAAATAATACTGACTGAACCACCGTGGACGTAGGCATTCTTGCTGAACCACGTACATACTATGTTGTGTGATTCGCATTTTATCTTCTTTATTTTCCTTAGTGATTGTGCTTCTCTCATTTATTTGTGTTGAATATAATTATCACCATATGAATATTGCGTATTCATTAAATATTAATGGGGAGAGATTAAGATTAATATTTATGTGATAAATTTACTAAGTGTGTATTGTAAATAAAATACGATACATTATGTATAGTGACTTAGATCGTAATGATTAAGATTAATATTTATGTGATAAATTTGCTAAGTGTCAGAACATCGTAATGAGTAAGAATGAAGGTATTGCAAAGGTATCTCAATTGGGGCTTACGAGTAGACTACTTTAAGGTTGAGATGGGAAATTTATGTATAGTGACTTAGATGGCGATTTTGAGCTCATGGTTGGTCCTGAATGGGTCGAAATAGTTAGAATCTAGTACCCAGGGGTACTATTTGGGTTCTAGGGACTTTTTAAACTAGTCCGAACTCAGGTAAAGGAATTTGGGTAATTTTAATGTAACCTTTAAAGGTCGTACGACTGTGTGATAATGATTTCAAATAAATTCGCAAGTTTCCAAGAACCCTTATTTAATTAGCGTCTACTTTTAAACCAAATAAAATCAACCCTTAAACATTCATCGAAATCAACCTATCAAATATAAAGCATGCGACACAAAGTTAAAGGAAAAATCCCCGAAGGGCAAGACCTTTTATTTTAAGAACTTTAAAGAATTTACAAGACCATTGACTTACATACAACCTGATAATCACCCACAAGTGTAACGCACGGTGTCTTCGGTAAACCATCAAAGCAACGGCTAGAAACAGTGTGACACAGAAATACCCGCAGGTGTCGGTTCCTACGTCGGCGGATGCAAGTTTCCCTTTCCAGGAGGGCAGCAATGAAGAAGAGAACGACTTCTCCACAAGGGTTGAACAAACTCAAAGTTGTGTTCTTGGGTTACCAAAAATATTCACAAAGTGTTTGGAAATTTGTGTGAATCAAAAACCTAGAGTCTTGGGCTCAATAGGTGAAGACTTAGAGGTATATGGACTCTCAAATTCGTCTTTCAAAGTCTTATCAAATAGCTCCCCCGAAGTTAGTATTTATAGGGAAATACATGAAGATAACCACGATTTTAAAACTCTAAAATTCTATCCAACATATAGGTACCTCGAACCGGTTCGGGTACCCTGCGAACCAGTTCGCCGCCCCGAACCGGTTCGGGCTGGGTTCGGGGAAACTTGCTGGGAACAGGGGCTAAACACTTAGAAAAATTCCCAGTATTTTTAATGTAAATATCTCCATTTTCAACGGGCCATAACTTGTTCACCGTAGCTCGGATTGAGGTGTCGTTTCTTCAAGTATCTTTGTTGCGTCAAGCTCTTCAACTTTCCAGTTGACCGGTTCTCCGGAAGAGGGCTATAAAATTACCAAATTTCCCTTGAACTTCCCTATCAAGCCTTGTTGCACAGTTTTGACTTCTCTTGCGTACCACTTGCATAAAGTCCCTAAAATCATGGAACGTGAAGTCGTTGAGGAAGATGCGGGACACATGATGGAGATCATAAATGCTTGATTCCCGAAATTCGAATTGAGGCCGTCGTGTGCGACCGTGTAGAGACGTGCCAAATGTAACGGCGTACGACATAACTAAATGAAACATTTCGGACATGATAAAAATGTCCTTACAAATCTCCCCCTATGTATATGCCGGTACATACATAAAAATATTCGAATTATCAAATAACAAATTGCCTATACAAATCTACCCTCCCATGAACCCAAAACTGGAAAAGGTACAAATGAATAGTCTTCATCATTTTTTCTTCAAATCTTCAGGAATCTCAAATCTTTTCTCATCAGGGTGTGCAATTCAGAGATCATCAATGAAGTAGCTACACACATGAGATCAAGAAAAAATACCAAGTGACGTATCGAGTTTGAAAAAAGATAAACATAGATACCAATAAATGATAAGCATAAGTCAAATATCAAAACACTCCCAAAATTCAAACTGCCCCAAAATAAGATAATTCTCTATCCCCCTTTTTATGATGTCCCCAAATAGACAAATAAGAAGAATGAATCAATCAAGAAAAATCGGGGTGTCACCGTATACAAAAAATACACAAACTATTTTTTATTTTTTCAATTTTTCGTACAAAAAAAATAGATACCATTTGAAAAACAATATGATACAAAAATGACACCATGGATTTAGACTCAAACAACCAAGTCATGGAAACGGAATGAATGGATGTGAACACATTCTATAGGTAAATCAACTCAATCAATCATATGTGCACGATGCATACGTGTACTCCTAACGAATGAACATCAAAGGTATCGTTAGGTGTAAAAATTTGTTGAATTTAGATGACATCGTATTATATAAATCAACAAATCAAAGTCAAATGATTTCCACACCAATAACGTCCAGAACTATTTAGCGCCGTTTCGAGAACTTTTCAAAGGACGTGCCAACCCATTGATATATCCATCCAAAACTCCCTCATATATAATAATGCAATTCTTTATATCCGAAGAGGTACTAAATTCTCAACTTAGAGAAAACCTATTTGCCCAAATTTTTGGCATATTTCATCTATTCATTGCCTTAATTTTTTGTGTGGGATCTTTTCAAACGGTGGCTTTCACGACGTGATTAGTATTCACTCATAGTCCTTTCCCGTGTTCACTCATCAGTTTTTCAAACTAAACAGTTAATTCCTCACGGGCAATGGTTTTACATGCACTACATTTATTACTCTCGTATTATTGCACTTGTTTTGTTTTAAGGACATGATTGAGATGAAAACACCCAACCAACATGTGATAAGTCAAGAACAATAATAAAACAGATCTATGCATGTGTGCAATAAAGGAAACTATGAGTGAAACATGTAGGAAGCAACACTTAATTACATCTTAATGACTCCAAACATTATAAAGCATATGGATGAATTGACCTATTGTCTCAAAATACTATCAAATAGTCACATGAAAAAAATGGAACGATGTTGTGACTTGGTCATCCTAAGTGTCCATCCATAAACGGTGCAAAAAAAAAAACAAAAATCTTTTTCGATTTTCTCAAAATTTTATTAAAAATAAAATCTTTTTGTATTTTTCACAATTTTTCCAAAAAAATGAAACATACAAAAAGTACATGTCAGTACACTAGCAAATATGTAACATGAAACCTCAACTAGTGTATGACAAACATGCAAACACAATCATCTATATGATATGGCAAGAGAAGAATCATGTGCAAGCAAACGTGAATCAACTTGTCTAAAATCTAGTGCCTCTAAAAGTGATTTCCTAACCCAAATAGGTGTGAAACGTCGTGTGGGGGCTTCGGGAACCACGGGAACACTAGACATAAACTTCCTCGTACATTTTCCAAGATCAAAACAAAAACGCCTATGGTGACCTTTCCTACCACAATGTGAACATGTGTAAGCAGGTGGAACGACACCTATGGGTTGACCTTTTCTAACATCCTGAAAATTGGTTGACCCTCTAAAACAAATAATGGTATTGGCTTTATCATTAGCAGCATGAGAACAAGATGAGCCATTACCATCACTATCAAACCTACTTGAGTCTGTCAAATCATATTCTAACTTCAAAATTTTTGACTCAAGCAAAGAATTAGACTCTTCCAAATTAAGTGACGCCTTCTTCAAATTATCAATCAAACCTAGAAGGTTATCTCGCTCCCCCTCAATTAAAGCAAACTTTTTCCTAAAAGTATCTTCACGTGCCACAAACTCATTGACTAAAATATTTTTATCATCTTTGGCACAAACACAAACCATCGAATTTTTAATGTCCTCTAATTCGTTTTCTAAAACTAGGACCCTATCATCGCTCTCCTTCTTGGACAATTTTAAAGAAACAAAGTCATGGTCCAAGGAAACAAGTTTTTCATGATAAAAATCTCTTTGATTTTGAACCGTTTGCAAAAGATCCATCGCGAATTTAAAAGGAGAATTTTCCTTTTCCAAAACTTTAATTCTTTTGCAAAGTTTCAAATTCAAACTTTTTAAATTTTCAGCACGTTCGTGAATATTTTCAAAAATAGCTCCTCATTAAACGGGCGTTCCATTGAAAAAATTGTGATTTTTCACAAAACTGATTTTTCAAAAAAAATCAATATCACATGATTTTGCTAAAAATTGGAATACGCGATAAATTAGCGTAACCCGCTCTGATACCAATTTGAAAAGTCGTATGACTGTGTGATAATGATTTAAATTAAATTCGCAAGTTTTCAAGAACCCTTATTTAATTAGCGTCTAATTTTAAACCAAATAAAATCAACCTTTAAAAATGCATCTAAATCAACAAATCAAATATAAAGCATGCGACACAAAGTTAGAGGAAAAATCCCCGAAGGGCAAAACCTTTTATTTCTAGAACTTTAAAGAATTTACAAGACCATTGACTTACATACAACCTGATAATCGCCCACAAGTGTAACGCACGGTGTCTTAGATAAACCATCAAAGAAATGGCTACAAACAGTGTGACACAGAAGTACCCGCAGGTGTCGGTTCCTATGTCGGCGGCTGGAAGTTTCTCTTTCCAGGAGGGCAGCAATGAAGAAGAGAACGGCTTCTCCACAAGGGTTGAACAAACTCAAAGTTGCGTTCTTGGGTTACCAAAATGATTCAAAAAGTGTTTTGAAATTTGTGTGAATCAAAAATCTAGAGTCTTGGGCTCAATAGGTGAAGACTTAGAGGTATATGGACTCTCAAATTCGTCTTTCAAAGTCTTATCAAATAGCTCCCCCGAAGTTGGTATTTATAGGGAAATACATGAAGAGACCCACGATTTTAAAACTCTGAAATTCTATCCAGCGTACAGGTACCTCGAACCGATTCGGGTACCCTGCGAACCGGTTCGCCCCCCCGAACCGGTTCCGGCTGGGTTCGGGGAAACTTGCTGGGAACAGGGGCTAAACACTTAGAAAATTCCTAGTATTTTTATTATAAATATCTCCATTTTCAACGGGCCATAACTTGTTCACCGTAGCTCGGATTGAGGTGCCGTTTCTTCCAGTATCTTTGTTGCGGCAAGCTCTTCAACTTTCCGGCTGATCGGTTCTCTGGACGGTGGCTGTAAAATTACCAAATTACCCTTGAACTTCCCTATCAAGCCTTATTGCACTGTTTTGACTTCTCTTGCGTACCACTTGCATAAAGTTCCTAAAATCATGGAACGTGAAGTCATTGAGGCAGATGAGGGACACATGATGGAGATAATAAATGCTTGATTCCCAGAATTCGGAATGAGGCCGTCGTGTGCGATCGTGTAGAGACGTGCCAAATGTAACGCCGTACGACATAACTAAATGAAACATTTCGGGCATGATAAAAATGTCCTTAGAAATATCCCCCTATGTCTATGCCGGTACATACATAAAAATATCCGAATTATCAAATAACAAATTGCCTATACAAATCTACCCTCCCATGAACCCAAAACTGGAAAAGGTACAAGTGAATAGTCTTCATCATTTTTTCTTCAAATCTTCAGGAATCTCAAATCTTTTCTCATCAGGGTGTGCAATTCAGAGATCATCAATGAAGTAGCTACACACATGAGATCAAGAAAAAATACCAAGTGACGTATCGAGTTTGAAAAAAGATAAACATAGATACCAATAAATGATAAGCATAAGACAAATCTCAAAACACTCCCAAAATTCATACTCCCCCAAAATAAGATTATTCTTTATCCCCCTTTTTATGATGTCCCCAAATAGACAAATAAGAAGAATGAATCAATCAAGCAAAATCGGGGTGTCACCATATACAAAAAATACACAAACTATTTTTGATTTTTTTAATTTTTCGTACAAAAAAATAGATACCATTTGAAAAAAAATATGATACAAAAATCACACCATGGATTTAGACTCAAACAACCAAGTCATGGAAACGGAATGAATGGGTGTGAACACATTCGATTGGAAAATCAACTCAATCAATCATATGTGCACGATGCATACGTGTACTCCTAACGAATGAACATCAAAGGTATCGTTAGGTGTAAAAATTTGTTGAATTTAGATGACATCGTCTTATACAAATCAACAAATCAAAGTCAAATGATTTCCACACCAATAACGTCCAGAACTATTTAGCGCCGTTTCGAGAACTTTTCAAAGGACGTGCCAACCCATTGATATATCCATCCAAAACTCCCTCGTATATAATAATGCAATTCTTTATATCTGAAGAGGTACTAAATTCTCAACTTAGAGAAAACCTATTGGCCCAAATTTTTGGCATATTTCATCTATTCATTGCCTTAATTTTTTGTGTGGGCTCTTTTCAAACGGTGGCTTTCACGACGTGATTAGTATTCACTCACAGTCCTTTCCCGTGTTCACTCATCAGTTTTTCAAACTAAACAGTTAATTCCTCACGGGCAATGGTTTTACATGCACTACATTTATTACTCTCGTATTATTGCACTTGGTTCGTTTTAAGGACATGATTGAGATGAAAACACCCAACCAACATGTGATAAGTCAAGAACAATAATAAAACAGATCTATGCATGTGTGCAATAAAGGAAACTATGAGTGAAACATGTAGGAAGCAACACTTAATTACATCTTAATGACTCCAAACATTATAAAGCATATGGATGAATTGATCTATTGTCTCAAAATACTATCAAATAGTCACATGAAAAAATGGAATGATGTTGTGACTCGGTCATCCTAAGTGTCCATCCATAAACGGTGCAAAAAAAAAAATACAAAAATCTTTTTCGATTTTCTCAAAATTTTATCAAAAATAAAATCTTTTTGTATTTTTCACAATTTTTCCAAAAAAAAATCAAACATACAAAAAGTACATGTCAGCACACTAGCAAATATGTAACATGAAACCTCAACTAGTGTATGACAAACATGCAAACACAATCATCTATATGATATGGAAAGAGAAGAATCATGTGCAAGCAAACGGGAATCAACTTGTCTAAAATCTAGTGCCTCTAAAAGTGATTTACTAACCCAAATAGGTGTGAAACGTCGTGTGGGGGCTTCGGGAACCACGGGAACACTAGACATAAACTTCCTCGGACATTTTCCAAGATTAAAACAAAAACGCCTATGGTGACCTTTCCTACCACAATGTGAACGTGTGTAAGCAGGTGGAACGGCACCTGTGGGTCGACCTTTTCTAACATCCTGAAAATTGGTTGACCCTCTAAAACAAATAATGGTTTTGGCTTTATCGTTAGCAGCATGAGAACAAGATGGGCAATTACCATCACTATCAAACCTACTTGAGTCTGTCAAATAATTTTCTAACTTCAAAATTTTTGACTCAAGCAAAGAATTAGACTCTTCCAAATTAAGCGACCCCTTCTTCAAATTATCAATCAAACCTAGAAGGTTATCTCGCTCCCCCTCAATTAAAGCAAACTTTTTCCTAAGAGTCTCTTCACGTGCCACAAACTCATTGACTAAAATATTTTTATCATCTTTGGCACAAACACAAACCATCGAATTTTTAATGTCCTCTAATTCGTTTTCTAAAACTAGGACCCTATCATCGCTCTCCTTATTGGACAATTTTAAAGAAACAAAGTCATGGTCCAAGGAAACAAGTTTTTCACGATAAAAATCTCTTTGATTTTGAACCGTTTGCAAAAGATCCATCGCGGATTTAAAACGAGAATTTTCTTTTTCCAAAACTTTAATTCTTTTGCAAAGTTTCAAATTCAAACTTTTTACATTTTCAAAACGTTCGTGAATATTTTCAAAAATAGGCTCCTCATTAAACGGGTGTTCCATTGAAAAAATTGCGATTTTTCACAAAACTGATTTTTCAAAAAAAATCAATATCACACGATTTTGCGAAAAATAGGAATACGCGATAAATTAGCGTAACCCGCTCTGATACCAATTTGAAAAGTCGTATGACTGTGTGATAATGATTTAAATTAAATTCGCAAGTTTCCAAGAACCCTTATTTAGTTAGCGTCTACTTTTAAACCAAATAAAATCAACCCTTAAACATGCATCTAAATCAACCCATCAAATATAAAGCATGAGACACAAAGTTAAAGGAAAAATCCCCGAAAGGCAAAACCTTTTATTTCTAGAACTTTAAAGAATTTACAAGACCATTGACTTACATACAACCTGATAATCGCCCACAAGTGTAACGCACGGTGTCTTCGATAAACCTTCAAAGAAATGGCTACAAACAGTGTGACACAGAAGTACCCGCAGGTGTCGGTTCCTATGTCGGCGGCTGGAAGTTTCCCTTTCCAGGAGGGAAGCAATGAAGAAGAGAACGGCTTCTCCACAAGGGTTGAACAAACTCAAAGTTGTGTTCTTGGGTTACCAAAATGATTCACAAAGTGTTTGGAAATTTGTGTGAATAAAAAACCTAGAGTCTTGGGCTCAATAGGTGAAGACTTAGAGGTATATGGACTCTCAAATTCGTCTTTCAAAGTCTTATCAAATAGCTCCCCCGAAGTTGGTATTTATAGGGAAATACATGAAGAGACCCACAATTTTAAAACTCTAAAATTCTATCCAGCGTACAGGTACCTCGAATCGGTTCGGGCACCCTGCAAACCGGTTCACCCCCCCGCACCGGTTCAGGCTGGGTTCGGGGAAACTTGTTGGGAACAGGGGCTAAACACTTAGAAAAATTCCCAGTATTTTCAATGTAAATATCTCAATTTTCAACGGGCGATAACTTGTTCACCGTAGCTCGAATTGAACTGTCGTTTCTTCCAGTATCTTTGCTGCGGTAAGCTCTTCAACTTTCCAGTCGACCAGTTCTCCGGACGGTGGCTGTAAAATTACCAAATTACCCTTGAACTTCTCTATCAAGCCTTATTGCACTGTTTTGATTTCTCTTGCATACCACTTGCATAGTGTTCCTAAAATCATGGAATGTGAAGTCGTTGAGGCAGATGAGGGACACATGATGGAGATCATAAATGCTTGATTCCTGGAATTCGGATTGAGGCCGTCGTGTGCGAGCGTGTAGAGACGTGCCAAATGTAACGGCTTACGACATAACTAAATGAAACATTTCATACATGATAAAAATGTCCTTACAAATCTCCCCCTAGGTCTATGTCGGTACATACATAAAAATATCTGAATTATCAAATAACAAATTGCCTATACAAATCTACCCTCCCATGAACCCAAAACTGGAAAAGGTACAAATGAATAGTCTTCATCATTTTTTCTTCAAATCTTCAGGAATCTCAAATTTTTTCTCATGAGGGTGTGCAATTCAGAGATCATCAATGAAGTACCTACACACATGAGATCAAGAAAAAATACCAAGTGACGTATCGAGTTTGAAAAAATATAATCATAGATACCAATAAATGATAAGCATAAGTCAAATCTCAAAACACTCCCAAAATTCAAAACTCCCCCAAAATAAGATAATTCTTTATCCCCATTTTTATGATGTCCCCAAATAGACAAATAAGAAGAATCAATCAATCAAGCAAAATCGGGGTGTCACCGTATACAAAAAATACACAAACTATTTTTGATTTATTCAATTTTTCGTACAAAAAAATAGATACCATTTAAAAAAATATGATACAAAAATCACACCATGGATTTAGACTCAAACAACCAAGTCATGGAAACGGAATTAATGGGTGTGAACACATTCGATAGGTAAATTAACTCAATCAATCATATGTGCACGATGAATACATGTACTCCTAACGAATGAACATCAAAGGTATCCTTAGGTGTAAAAATTTGTTGAATTTAGATGACATCGTCTTATACAAATCGACAAATCAAAGTCAAATCATTTCCACACCAATAACGTCCAAAACTATTTAGCGCCATTTCGATAACTTTTCAAAGGACGTGCAAACCCATTGATATATCCATCCAAAACTCCCTCATATATAATAATACAATTCTTTATATCTGAAGAGGTACTAAATTCTCAACTTAGAGAAAACCTATTGGCCCAAATTTTTGGCATATTTCATCTTTTTATTGCCTTAATTTTTTGTGTGGGCTCTTTTCAAACGGTGGCTTTCACGACGTGATTAGTATTCACTCACATTCCTTTCCTGTGTTCACTCATCATTTTTTCAAACTAAAAAGTTAATTCCTCACGGGCAATGGTTTTTACCTCAACTACTTTTATTACTCTCGTATTATTGCACTTGGTTCGTTTTAAGGACATGATTGAGATGAAAACACCCAACCAACATGTGATAAGTCAAGAACAATAATAAAACGAATCTGTGTATATGTGAAATAAAGGAAACTATTAGTAAAACATGTAGGAAGCAACACTTAATTACATCTTAATGACTCCAAACATTATAAAGCACATGGATGAATTGACCTATTGTCTCAAAATACTATCAAATATTCACATGAAAAAAATGGAATGATGTTGTGACTCGGTCATCGTAAGTGTCCATCCATAAACGGTGCAAAAAAAAATACAGAAATCTCTTTCAATTTTCTCAAAATTTTATCCAAAATAAAATATTTTTGTATTTTTCACAATTTTTGCAAAAAAATGAAACATACAAAAATTACATGTCAGCACACTAGCAAATATGTAACATGAAACCTCAACTAGTGTATGACAAACATGCAAACACAATCATCTATATGATATGGCAAGAGAAGAATCATGTGCAAGCAAACAGGAATCAACTTGTCTGAAATCTAGTTCCTCTAAAAGTGATTTCCTAACCCAAATAGGTGTGAAACGTCGTGTGGGGGCTTCGAGAATCACGGGAACACTAGACATAAACTTCCTCGAATATTTTCCAAGATCAAAACAAAAACGCCTAAGGTGACCTTTCCTACCACAATGTGAACATGTGTAAATAGGTGGAACGGCACCTATGGGTTGACCTTTTCTAACATCCTAAAAATTGGTTGACCCTCTAAAATAAATAATGGTTTTGGCTTTAGCATTAGAAGCATGAGAACAAGATGAGCCATTACCATCACTATCAAACCTACTTGAGTCTGTCAAATCATTTTCTAACTTCAAAATTTTTTACTCAAGCAAAGAATTAGACTCTTCCAAATTAAGCGATGCCTTCTTCAAATTATCAATCAAACCTAGAAGGTTATCTCGCTCCCCCTCAATTAAAGCAAACTTTTTCCTAAGAGTCTCTTCACGTGCCACAAACTCATTGACTAAAATATTTTTATCATCTTTGGCACAAACACAAACCATCGAGTTTTTAATGTCCTCTAATTCATTTTCTAAAACTAGGACCCTATCACCGCTCTCCTTCTTGGACAATTTTAAAGAAACAAAGTCATGGTCCAAGGAAACAAGTTTTTCACGATAAAAATGTCTTTAATTTTGAACCGTTTGCAAAAGATCCATCGCGGATTTAAAACGAGAATTTTCTTTTTCCAAAACTTTAATTCTTTTGCAAAGTTTCAAATCCAAACTTTTTAAATTTTCAGCACGTTCGTGAATATTTTCAAAAATAGGCTCCTCATTAAACGGGCGTTCCATTGAAAAAATTGCGATGTTTCACAAAACTAGTTTTTCAAAAAAAAATCGATATCACACGATTTTGCGAAAAATAGGAATACGCGATAAATTAGCGTAACCCGCTCTGATACCAATTTGAAAAGTCGTATGACTGTGTGATAATGATTTAAATTAAATTCACAAGTTTCCAAGAACCCTTATTTAATTAGCGTCTACTATTAAACCGAATAAAATCAACCCTTAAACATGCATCTAAATCAACCCATCAAATATAAAGCATGCGACACAAAGTTTGAGGAAAAATCCCCGAAGGGCAAAACCTTTTATTTCTAGAACTTTAAAGAATTTACAAGACCATTGACTTACATACAACCTGATAATCGCCCACAAGTGTAACGCACGGTGTCTTCGGTAAACCTTCAAAGCAACGGCTAGAAACAGTGTGACACAGAAATACCCGCAGGTGTCGGTTCCTATGTCGGCGGCTGGAAGTTTCCCTTTCCAGGAGGGCAGCAATGAAGAAGAGAACGACTTCTCCACAAGGGTTGAACAAACTCAAAGTTGTGTTCTTGGGTTACCAAAAAGATTCACAAAGTGTTTGGAAATTTGTGTGAATAAAAAACCTAGAATCTTGGGCTCAATAGGTGAAGACTTAGAGGTATATGGACTCTCAAATTCGTCTTTCAAAGTCTTATCAAATAGCTCCCCCGAAGTTGGTATTTATAGGGAAATACATGAAGAGACCCACGATTTTAAAACTCTGCAATTCTATCCAGCGTACAAGTACCTCGAACCGGTTCGAGTACCCTGCGAACTGGTTCGACCCCCCGAACCGGTTCGGGCTGGGTTCGGGGAAACTTGCTGGGAACAGGGGCTAAACACTTAGAAAAATTCCCAGTATTTTCAATGTAAATATCTTCATTTTCAACGGGCCATAACTTGTTCATAGTAGCTCGGATTGAGGTGCCGTTTCTTCCAGTATCTTTTTTACGGAAATCTCTTCAACTTTCCAGTCGACCGGTTCTCCGGACGGTGGCTGTAAAATTACCAAATTACCCTTGAACTTCCCTATTAAGCCTTATTGCACTGTTTTGACTTCTCTTGCGTACCACTTGTATAAAGTTCCTAAAATCATGGAACGTGAAGTCATTGAGGCAGATGATGGACACATGATGGAGATAATAAATGCTTGATTCCCAGAATTCGGAATGAGGCCGTCGTGTGCGATCGTGTAGAGACGTGCCAAATGTAATGGCGTACGACATAACTAAATGAAACATTTCAGACATGATAAAAATGTCCTTACAAACCTAATAACCTAATTTCATCATTAGTGTTTTAAACCATAAGGGATAAGTGGGTAAATCAGCCAAATCATTATCTTTAAACCTTAAAAGAGGAGAAAGAGAGGAGAAACCAAGGAAAAAGATAGAGGAGGCTAATATGCGAGGAGATTCTAGTGATTTCTTGCTTTAAACTCATCACAAATGAAGTTGACCAAACTCTACAATCATTACAAGGCAAGGGTTTTCACTTGTAAAAAGGGAGTTTGGAATTCTGGTGAATCATGTTCATATTATGGTAGGTGTAGAACAAAATTATTTTGGAAAGGGTTTTCACATGTAAAAGGGGGTTTTGAGAAATTATGTCATAACTTATAGAGTAAATGTACATTTGATGTTTTTGAATGATTTATACCTGATGAAAATTGGATTTGGTTAGAGATCCATATGTTAATCATGATTAATTGGAGCTTTAAATCAAAACTAGGGCTAGTTGTGATGTTCATCATGTAAACCCATCTTTATGGATTACTTAGGTGATTATGGATTGTTAGAATCATCTAATATTTATTTCCCTATGTTATGTACATTTTGGTTAGTGTATAAAATCATATTGAAGGTGATTGGGTTAAATTTGGCGGAAGAGAACATGGGTAGGAGTTCACGATCTGAGAAAGAAAACTAGTTCGCGTCCAAAACGAATCGGATTGGAATTCTAGGCAGGTTCAGTTTGGTTTGTTTAACTGATGGGTTGATTTAGGAGGGTTTATATCGATTTATAATTCCCGTAGAAATAGGAGGATATTATTAGGAATGACCTAGGGAGTCTAAGTTACCATGGGAAGATAGGGAAATCAAATTTTGATTAGAAATTGTGAGAGAAACAATTCACGAACATTTTTAAATAACTAATTGTGAGATAAGAAATCAGAAGTATTCTATATACGGGATGGTTGGGTAAGTCCGAGTGTTTTAGCAGAGCGATGTTACGTTATCCAATTAATTATTTTATATGACAGACTGGTTGGGTAAGTCCGAGCATTTTAGCTAGATGACGCTACTTTATTTATTTAATTAGTGAAAACTTAAATAAATCAAGAGTCGGGGGATAGACTCAGGATAAGTGGGTTAGTTCTTCGAGTGATAGGCACGGGTTAACCAATTATATATATATATATACGAATAGGAATAATATTTGTGTGTATGACATTATTGTGAAACATACCCCTCTAGCGCTATCAGAGGAGGTTGTGCGATGTGGGTGATCTTCCCTGACTAAACAAAGAAGTCTAAGTATCAACCCCAAGTCATAGTGTTGTGTTTATACCTTGAGTGATGTTTATTTTAAGTGAAATGATTAGGATATGGTAGGGACTCACTATCGAAGAACTATGACCGCCTCCAATACGTTTGCAATCTTATCGAGTCGGTGTGAGAGTTCGACTGACGGTAACTGGTATGAACTGAGTATACCCTGGATTATGATAACATTATAGAGAAAGGCATCTAATAAGTTATTACTTGGGGGATAGTGACTATACGTAACATATATGTGTTTACTGTAGTATAACTTTACATGTATAATAGTGTGGTTAAGTATATACGGGATTAATACATTAAGAGTGAATGTTTTAAATAACTAGGGTACAGTTATAAGAATGGTAAATGATGAAATGATTAATTAAGAAAATAAGAGAAATAGATAATAAATGAACGATAGACAATAGTCGAGTTAGAGTGGTGTACTAGTGAGATTTGCAACAGTACTAGTTAAGTGGGGAGTAGTGTAACTAGGCAGGCAAAAGATGTATGCGCTAGGTGTGCATTATAGTTGAGAGGTGATGGGGATCTCATGGTAATGTGACACCGGCTTAAATAAGGAAAGTTTTACTACATATTTATTATTGCATCTTAATTACTTGCAAATATTTTTCAAAGGTTTTGGGCTCTGACCCGTGTAAAATTATTTTCTAAAAACTTTTAGATGTCTAGCCATAGGGACGCCTAGGATTATTACTCTTTTCTGGGACGCGTAGCTGCAGTGGATGTGGAGGCTTGCAGAGTTCTGAGTAGACATTTCCTTTATTGCATTCTAGACTAGGCTCTCTATTTCTGATATTAGTTGGGCGTGTTGCCCCTTATTCCAGACTGAGTTATTTTTAGTTATCTATTTCACTCAGATATTTGGGTTGGATTTTGGTAACCGATGGTTTATTTGGTGCCCGATTTTACATTATGCATCTAGACTTCTTCTTTTGATGTGAATTATTTATTAAGCTTTATTTTCATCGGATTATGATTAAATGCTTTTTTTTGGCATGTTAATTAAATATTAAAATTTGACATTGCTTCTTAAACTACTAGGTGGTTAGTAATTAATTAAATTTCAACACTGATGGTGAGAATGACCCATATGAGACTACCGTTTTATTTTGGTAGCGGTATGGATAACCATTATTTTAATAGGCATGGTGTCACATATGGTATCAAAGCATGAAGTTCTAGTGTCCTATAGGATCTATTCTGCTTTTTACATTTTAGCGTAATATCCTTTGATATAGAGCCCTATTTTTAGTACTATTGCATTCATATTTGCGCGATTAAGTATTGACGTTGTTATGCTAATTATTTTGTATTTGAGTGTGAGATAATGCAAATTTCAATAACATTTTAGATTCCGCCAAAGAGTATCCATCAGACGAGAGAGAGTTCTGGGGAGGAAGCCCCACAGGGGAACATTATGGATGCAGGGTGGCCGACATTATGGCACATGCAATTAATGCGACCATGATCGCAATGCCACTACACTTTCCCCAGGCCCAGCCTCTGCCGTAAGTCGCACCGGTAATTCAGACTAATCTGAGCCCTTTATCTTGGGAGTGTGTGAGGGAGTCCTTTTAGAAGGGCTATTCACTAAAGTTTCAGGACAATTCGGATGTAGTGGTAGCTGCCCAGTGGTAGAGGCATATTATCTGCCATCTTCACCTTGTGGAGAGCAGTGAGACGTTGAAGTAGATACTAGATACTTTTAAGCAAGTGGGAGAGACTTTACAGGGGTGGGAGTCTTTAACCGCAGTAGATGAGTGGGATCTTATGAACATCGATGAGTTCTAGGTGTGGTTTGACTGCAAGTATTTTCCATCCACTGTTCCGACAAAGATAAGATGGAAGTTCCTCGATATCTCTCAAGGAGATCGGACCGTGTCAAATAATGGGGAGGAGTTCAATCGTTTAGCTAATTTTATGAAGGATGAGGTGATCACTAAAGAGACTGGAGAATCTGACAACACGTATTAGGTAATCTGGCATTGAAGACTTATACAGAGGTCATCAATACCGTACTACTAGATTGCCAGGATCATACATTCCATATAAAGGGAAGAAAGAGAGTGGGAGATGCCAGTTAGAGTGGGATGACAAGTGGAAATGGTGCCAGTGGGGCACAAAAGCAGCAGGTGAGTAGGCAACTTGAGCAGGATTTCCAGCAGGGAGATCCGTCTAAGAGATTCAGATCAGGAAGTTTCAGACACGAGAGTGGTGGGCTTAGACCGGGCCACACTACAAAAAAATACCTTTTATGACACGTTTAAAACTAACTTTAGGACAATTTTGTACAAATTGTCATTGAAAGTATAATACTATTATTTATATAACAATTAGTTATAAATTGTCATAATATATTTATTAATGTTAATGTATATGACAATTTAAATATAAGAGTCATATTAAATAGTACATATTATGACTATTTTAGTTTAACCCCAATATGTGTATCTGATAAGACAACATATATATTTGAGAGACGCGCGTATGTGTGCTAAGGAAAAAGTGGAGGAAAATTTCCCCCTACCTCCCAAAATCGTCGAAACTTACCCCCCAAAGTTAGCCTTAACCAAAATCGCCTCTCTCACCCGTATCCTTCCCACGAAAATAGCAGTATCAAGTACTCTTCCCCCTCTCTCTCTCTCTCTCTCTCACACACACACACACACACACACACACATGCATGAGCACACACACACGTAGAAACACGAACATGCACACACGCTGAGGCACAAACACACACACACACACACAGACGCACACACATAAATCTAAAACTAACTATAAAAATTTCAACTTTAGTTGTGTATGAAACTTACTCAGTTCGTTCATCAAGTATTGTTTTTTTTCAATTTCGATTATTTATTTTTGGAATTACTTGATTTTTAGTTTAAGCTTGACTGTGTTTGTTTAGAAAAACTATTAATTTCATGGCTTTTATGAGCATATTAGTATGTAAACAAATTGATGATCTTAAATATTTAGTTATTGGCTGGTTTAATTTTGTTTAGATAGTTGGAGTTAATTTAGTTATGTTGTTAATAGTTGATGTGAAATTTTATGTGAATGTGTTGAATAATCGTGTCATGATGCTTTGGTTTAATATATAATTTGTGAGCACTAATAAATTTAAAACAAGAATGCTTGATTAATCACATGTCATCACATTCGGGTTGTCTTGCTAAAAAAGGTTATTATGTAAAAAGTTGTGACTCAAAGTTTTTTCGTAGTTGTCTTTTTTTTGTTCAAATTTGAGGTTATGCATGTTATTATAGTTTGGACACTTATAACATATGATATATGTTACACGCATGAAAAAGTTGGATTATATTACGAGTTAATTTGGATGGAAATCACATGTCTGTTACTAACAATTCTAATCTTATTAGGCATATTTTAATAAATGGGAACAAACAGATCGTTGATGTCTATGCGTAGATTATCACACGAGTACTTAATAAATGTTTTGGATCGATTATTTACATGGAGAACCAAACATAGATTTTAAACTCTATATTTAAAGTTCATGAGATATTTGTTGGAAGATCCATCTAAATCTATTAAATAAAATTCGAGTGCTCTTTAATACTATTTTATTTCCTCATTATTTAGATGCACTGAAAACGTATTGTAACTTCATTGTCTTGTTTGGATGAAATAGTTGAATGTGAAGGAGTCATATCGAACTCACGAGATCAAAGAATTTCAACATGAGTTCATTAAGGCTTATATTCTATGATTTGGATCTTTGGGACGTGAACACTATTTTTGCAAGGTATCATATTGTTGTATTAGGCCCTAAATGCATAGTTCCTCCATGATATTGAAACTCTAACTCATCGAATTCACAGAGACAGTAAACTCTAAAGTCATAGTTGATTATGTATTTATATGTTGAATAATAATTGTTTCAACTTGTTGAGTAATAGTTGTTTGAATTTGTTGGGGAAAATGCTTTCTTAAGTTTTGTATAATTTGATTAAGGGTTCCCAAGAGAGTAGCACTCCCAATTTCTATTCTATGACCTCACTGAAATTGGGGTGTTTGGATAAAAAATTCTAGAAGATGAATCTATTTTAATGATCATATCATTGTTACATATTGTTAAAAGTATTGGGAAATGATCAAAAGGCATTTTTTAGGGTGTTCCTCTTTGAATTTACTAACTAATTGTTGCTAAGGAGACTATGTTGGTATCACATACCATCCTTAACCATCTTATGGTTTGTGTTGTGCATATTATTTCCAATTTCATCTTATATGACCATTTTCCTTCTTCCTTTAAGGCTTTTTTGTCCTTGTGGTCATGTTGACCTTTCTCACTCTAGTTGGAAGAAAACTATGGAAAAAGACGTACAAGATTTGCAATTGAATCACACTCAAACCACATTCCTAAACCTATTAGTGTCGTATTGTTTATTTTAGTTATGTTTACACAATAAAATTAAATATATCATCTTGGTTTTCAAGATTGTTAAAAACAATATATAATTAGTTGAGTTCCCTCTTATATGTGAAGCTATATAGGGCGCACTATAGAAATTATGGTTATTCAGCCCAAAGTAGTTGATTACTTGGGTACCAGTATGGATTGTTAGGGATTGGGTTGAGGTTCCTACCCTTTGTTCAATTGAAATTAGCTTTTAAAATTAGTTGGGCATAATTTTCTCTATTAGATTCTGATGGGTTCATATAAAATTTCAACTCCCTAAAACGACCTCATCCTTTGTGATATGCCTAATATGTTCACTATGTATGTAGAGGGTTAGCAACAGGCCACTGCCTGGGAATAGACAGTCCCTAACCCCAATGTATTTATTGGGACTTTATCACAAAGGACATGGCTAGAGATAGACGATACTTGGGTAAAAATAGGTTACGGCACCTATTCTGACACGCCACGGCCTGGGTACAGATAGGTCACGACACTAGTTTAGACACTTGTTACTGCCTGGGTTCACACTGACTGAGGCACCTATTATAGTGTTGGTCACTGGACAACTGTCTAGCTTTTAGAAGTCTTGTCTCACTTATCCATATGTCAGGTGCTCCGGGAACATGACACACCTTTATGACCTCTATAAATAGAAGTACCCGCTTTACTATGAGGGGGATGCTACAAAACTCTCATCTCACTCTCTCTTTAGAGAACATCACACCTGGGGCTTATCCCCAATCGCATTCTCTATGCTTAATTCAGGTTACTTACAGGGTTGCCGCCCTAGTTAATCTCATGTAATCTCTTACCCTATCTATCTTGTATGCATTTAACGACATAAGTTTGTATCATATAACACATATAATGAGAGTACAGAACCAAAGTGGACGTAGGCTCATTTTTATAGCCGAACCACTATATATTTTGTGTTCCTATACTTGATACGATGCTTGAGAACGACTTTAAGCTAATACATGATACTAGGAGTCTACCAAGGTAAAAATAACCACTATAAGCTAAAATTAGTTTTTGAGCCTAATTTTGGGATCACAATCTTTATTGGCTCATGAAGGATGCCATCAGGTAGTTTTACTACCAGAATGTCGTAGCACTCTTAGAGCAGTTGGTCTTTACGACTTCTATAGTTCATATGGGATAATTGGACTTATCACGGTGTCCTTTGACTCAGTTGTAAGAAATTCCCTTTGATATGACCATGACACTACTTGCATATGTACCTTAGCCCGTGGCCATAACAAAATAATCTTACAGAATTCCAAATACTGCATCCTTGTTACATGTACCTGGATTTTTCTAAATCCCTTGGACTTTCACCATTGTTTGGTTGATCTCAGAATATATAAATATAAAGACTAACCTAACAGAATCCATGGAGGGAACGTCTAAGACAGGCATAGAGCAGAGTGAAGAGAGTCCCTAGTTTTTGAGCTATATTAATCACATGTATGACTACTAATCCATAATTCAGGAGTAGGTAAGCTTACTGATGCATAAATTTCTAAAATTGGATTCTGTGGTCTTCACCTCAACACCGGTCGCAGCACCAAAAGCCATAGCTTCACCTTCATGAAAAAGGCTGCAGCAGCAGAAGTCGCAGTGGCTGCGACCACGACTCAAAAGAGGAAGTTGGAGCATCTGAAACTACAAAAATGATATGAGACCTACACCCCTCTGATCTACCACATTGAACACATCCTGGATCTCATCAGGGAAGAAAAATTTATCTGTTGGCCCAAGAAGCTGAGGTCCCCTCCACGCAAGAGGGATCGAGCCAAATGGTGCAGTTTCCATAATAGTCATGTCCATGAAAGTAACAGTTGCCACGCCCTGAAGAACAAGATCGAAAGTCTTTTCAGGAAAGGACCACTTCAGCGATTCCTGAAGGATGATTAAGGGTCCGACCGATACATGAGAGGCTGCCAAACAAATTCCAGCCTTATTTTTCACTTGTTTTCATTTTTCGCTTCTTGAACTTTATCTGTGAATCTCTTTGTAGCTCTAACCCCTATAATTTTGTATTTTGTTATTTATATATATATATATATATATATATATATATATATATATGACTGAATTTCAATTCTTAGTCGCATGTTAATTCTTGTTCTCCTTCTTTAAAATCTAATTAAAGACCTTCGTTTTAAATCGATTCCATGGAACGTGATGACCAATTATCCTAGAGATTATTTATTTATTTTGGGAGGAAGAGTCTATTGGGGAGATGAACTTGATTGGAAGTTCACACCCCTCACAACGCAAAGGCGTTCAAATGCATGAGATCCTTATGATCGGAGAGCTTTCGGGATGCTTCAAGTAGCCACGATGGCTCATAATGCCTATTCTCAGCTTTCGGGATGCTTAAATTAGCCGTGGGTTACATGCTAATGAACCCAGCCTAAGGAGGCTTGATAGTTCCCTAAAAAAAGAGAAGACAATAGATAGATGAAGAGTGCCAGCCAGGAATAAATGTCTGTAGTGGTGGAAGGTAATTCCCAATCATCAACTATCAAACAATAGCTTCTGCCATCTCTCGAAAATATACTCAGCAGATATGTATGGAGTGTGGGCTAACGATATTGATGTCTACGACAATAGGAAAAAATTCCCAAAATGTCCATAGTCCAACAACCACTGCTATTATAACGAACTCAAAGAAAAGTGTTGCATTAAATTGAATATATGGTCCATAGACTTAATTGTCCACGACACGGGTCAAATTCCACCCATTCAAAGTTGTTGCGGCATATACAAATGAATGAAGAGGGTTATTTGAAGAATTTGGCCGTGGAGTTTTGAGCCAATGCCAATCCTTCAACTGACACAAATATCTACAACCAACAGCTAAATTCGAAACATTCAAACCAACATCAAGGTCAAAAGAAGCTATGGCGAATTGGAAAAGAGTCCAAGACCTAACCGACTGTGACATGTCTAGTTGCTCTTCCCAATTCACTCTAAGATTTATACATCACCATTTCAATTCCGAGTTCGAATTGAGCAAGTTTTTGGGTTGTGATCTTTATAGATCTGCAACAAATTTCTAATAATGTGTAATACAGTCGCAACCTTATAAATATGGTTGCAGCTAGTTTAAGATTATGTATGGAATTTCTTGCATTCACCAAAGGCAGCAACTTAATAAAGATAACATGCAGATAAAGAACAAAGGAAATATGGAAACTAATCAGAAGATTATGGCCGCAATCTTTTGGGACATAATCGTCTACAGTTCTAGAAAGCTACAACCCATCATTAAAATTTTGCAAAGCTATGTTTAATTGGATTATGCAAAAATTCAAGTACACACGATAGTATTCAATGGTGGATACAACAATACAAATAAAAATGGTTTCCACCTTACGAAAACAGTTATCTCAATGTGGCTACAACTAAATTAGCCAATTCTCAAGATTACTAAAGTATGGAATTCATCAAAGTCTGCAACACTATAAAGAGATCAAGCTTGGAGATGCAGCCTCTTGGGCCATATTCATTTTTAACATCCAAAGAGCTGTAACCTACCAACAATCACTCAAAAATAAAGAGAAATCCCAAGGTGGTTTTTGTTGAGAGAGAAAAATAAAGCACACATTCAATCATTCAAAGTACTCAACACGGGGGCAAAAAATGATATGCAGACAGAAGTTCAATATCTAGTGAAGTTACAAAATGTTAAATAGTTCAAAAATAACATGCAGCATGGTCAGCTATGAGGATGAATCATCTTCCTCATCATCAACTGCATCATTTGTTGTGGTTTCAGTTTCTTCATTGTCTGTCGTAATCGCATCTTCCGATTGATTCTTAGACCTCTCCTCTGCTGCAGCCTCCAACTCTGCCACGCACTCAACATGCTTAACATTGCTTAGCTTCCAAGACATGATTTTATCTCTTGATTCAGGAAACTTTTTTACTACCCTATGCCTAAATTCTTGGAGTCCACGAAGGTAGGCCTTATTATTGGTCAGGAAGAACTCGTTTCATTTTTATAAGCTGCCATAGCATCATCCGTAGTTTGCTTTAAGGCTTTAGTGTGTTCCTCATATTTTTTCTTAAGGGTTGCGATATGATCATTATCCTTTTGTTTGAGGTCACTAGCATTCCTTTGCTCCAGCCCCTCATACTTATGCTAAATAAGATTAAGATTTTATTCAAAGGATGAGGCTTTCTTGCTAACCTCCACAACCTTGGCCTCAATAATAGTGATGGACTCTGCGGCCTTGGTGAAAATCAGTTTAGCCTCCTCCTTCACCTTGGTAGCAGCCTCCAAATCCATTTTTGCTAATTTAAGTGATGAAGAAGATGATTGTTTCCTAACTTCAAATGATTTGTTCCTTGCAGTCTCTAAATCAGTCTTATGAACTGACTCTGTAGCCCGATATAACTTAAATAGGCTTTCATATTTAGCCCTTTGAGACATGACAACGTCCGCAACCTAAAATTTGAAAGGATATTAAGTATAAAGAAATAATTGAGCATAAAATAAAAAGACAAAATGCATACCCACAACAAACTATGAAGGGCATATTCCTCAAAATCCTCATGATCTTCTAGAAGGCAATCAAGATCAATATTTTCTGCCATTTCCTCATTTTGCGGACCTCCCTAGAAATTGTGTCCCAAGAGTAATTCGGATTAATTTTCCTTAATTGAGGCCACGGACGACCATTAAGACCCACTTTTTCCCTTCTTTTCTACGGACGAGTAGGACATCCAGAATGGGAAATATGTATAGGGATGTGCCTAATTTGGAAGTCCTCAGGGGACATTAAACCTGCTACGAAAAGTTAATCGGCTATGTCATCATCAACTTGCTTCTCCCCTACCGCACAAACATTATCAAGGACTGCAGCCCTCTCTACAGAAGGGGTCGCTCCAGTCTCGACCGCAACAGCTTGCTAAAAAGGAGGCCCAACAGTGGGCTTAGCCGTAGGAGCTACCCCCTTAGGTGATCTCTTTCTCTTCTTCCCCTTCTGCATTGGGGATTGATTGAGGACACTGTATCCTCATCCATTTCAGATAAATGGGCAGCCAAAAGCTCACGGTCAATATCTTCCCCTGAAAACAATCAAACAAGTTTAGAATAGAAACTGAAGTAACTTATATATATTTGTCATGACATCATCAGCAAAATATTCAACCCAAGATTGAGAATTACCTTCCGCAGTCATCTTTTTTGGCACTTGCTTATTGGTAAAATAACCTTATTCATAAATTGACACGGAAGTGACCCGCTTACTGAACTTTTTCACCTTATTATCGAAGCCTACTGCGTCCTAAACTCTCATTTTTGCTTTGTTGTTGAGCCCTAGATTGCAAAGAGTTGCACATAAGTGTTAAGCTTAGTATAAGCTGCGAAAGATAGAACAAAATATTGGTAAATATTGAAATGTTGTAGTAACATAAGCAAATCACCTATTTTATTAGGACATCCCCATTTCCACTGCATCCTATATGTTTTCTATCTCTCACACTCTTGGGGATGAATTTCCCAACTATCCTAGAGACATAGAAAATTTACGTTTCCAGTTTTTAACACTGGATGGCCTCTCAGTATATAAGTACTCTTTATTATTTTGCAGAGTAAAATAATAGTACCATGGAAAGTCCACGGAGTTCTCCTTTGGCTTGTAAAAGTGGAAAAACTCTGCGGGAGTAATGCCCCTCCTAAATTTCTTCTTCCAAAGCACGGTAGAAAGAATGGACCTCCATCCATTTGGGTCTAACTGGGCTAGGTCCAAATTCATTTCATTTAAAAATCTCCTAACTGGGATATAAATTGGTAGCCGTAGCCCCAGGAGGAAGGCATGCAGAGGAAAAAAAATCCCCTCACAAATAGAAGTGTCTTCCTAGAGGAGTTGGAGGATACTATGTCTGCGGAGGGTTAACAACAGACCGCTTCCTGGGAACAAACATGTCGCGACCCCAATGTATTTATTGGGGCCTCATCCTAGAGTACTTGGACAGAGTTAGAAGCTTCCTGGGTACTGATAGTCCACGACACCGGTTAATACACGCCGCTACCTGGGTACAAATAGGATTCGACACCAGCTCAGACACCTATCACTGTCTGGGTTCAAACTGGTCGCAAAACCTACTACAGGGTTGGTCACCTGACTGTTTTCCAGCTGTTAGAAGTCTCATCTTACTTGTCCACATGTGAAGTACTCCGAGCACGTTACACACCTTTATAAACTCTATAAATCGAAGTGCTCACTTTACTATGAGGGGGATGTTAGCTTGGCAAAGACCTGCAAAACTCTCAGCTCACTCTCTCTCTATAGAACATGACACCTGGGGGCTCATCCCCCGTAGTTGATGCTACGCTCAATTTAGTCTACTTACATGGTTGCCACCCTAGTTAATCTCATGTACTCTCCTACCCTATCTGTCTTGTATTTATTTAACGTCATAACGGCATAACACATATAATGAGAGTATAGAACCAAAGTGGACATAGGCTCATTTTTATAGCTAGACCACTCTAAATGTTGTGTTCTTCTCCTTATTTCTTGCTTTACTTTTATTCTACACTTCTTGAGAATGACTTGTGTCCAATTTCTCATGGCATCATTTTTCATTGATATAATTTTGGAAGAAGTTATCAAATGCCTCTTTTCTCCACCTTCTGAAAATGAAATTCATGTTATTTAATTTTTTAAACAAAGCGTATAGAGGATTTCAAGAGGTGTAGTTCACCCAATACTGACGAATTAAGTTCTTGAAATCAATATGCTTAGTCCAAAAATTATGAAATCAAAATATTTCATAGCCACCACATCTACCACATAGAATAGACATAAGAAGGGGAAATAATCAAATGTAGTTATAGAATGCATTGAGGTTTCATAGGCACTCTAATTAATCGAACTAAATTCTGATAGCACCGTATCTTTTATCAAATCTAGATCAAGATCACCCTATGTCCAGCAAGCCAGCACAAGAAATTTAGTCTTAAAATTCATTAACAACATTGAGGTTAATCGGGTTACCACCTTCTTTTTATCTAGAGGAAAAAATAATGTTGAAGCCCCCTTCCTAATTATCCATGGAGTACATCTACCGATTGAAAATATTCCCGTAAAGGCAACCTTTCAGTTTTAGAACACTTAGCATACACAACTAAAACCTGAACTGGAAAGGAGATCTTTATGGTAATACATTTGCAAGGTTATGCATTGGGCCATTTGCGAAGAGACCATAAATTTAAGGCCAATATTCACAAGAATACATATAGGCTAATATGAAGAATTTTTCAAATAATTCTAAAGTAAACAAAAAGAAGAAAGGAAATTGTTTTCATTGCAACAAACCAGATCACTTCAAGAAGGATTGTCGTGAGTTCAAGAAACTAAGGAAAAAAGGAGGGACATCAGACACAAAGCAAAAAATTTTTGTTATGATATCCGAGGCTAATATGCTTAGAGAAGACAACTCTTGTTGGGTTGATTCTGGTGCCACAAGGCATGTTTGTAAGGACAAGAACTTGTTCTCTGCCCATGAAACAGTGGAAGGAGATGTTCTCTATATGGGAAATTCTTCTACTGTTGTGGTTAAAGGCAAAGGTACAGTGGATCTCGAATTCACTTCTGGAAAAATCCTTAGCCTCACCAATGTTTTTCATGTTCCTGATGTTAGGAAAAATTTAGTTTATGGAAGTCTTCTTAAAAAATTTGGCTTTAAGCTTTTATTTGGGTCAGACAAATTTATCCTGACTAAGAATGGTACCTTTGTAGGCAAATGATATTTGTATGAGGGCATGTTTAAGCTCAATATCAATGAAAAAGATTCTTCTGCTTATATCATTGATTGTCTTTCATTATGGCATAGTCGTTTAGGACATGTTAATACAAAGAAAATGCATTTCATGGTTAATTTAAATGTAATTCCTAAATATGAGAATGATATGAATGAAAAGTGTAAAATATGCATGCAAACAAAAATAACAAGGTTGCCTTTTCCAAAAATAGAAAAAACAACATCTTTGTTGCAATTAGTACATAGTGATGTTTATGATTTGCATGGAACACCTACTAGAGGTGGTAGTAAATATTTTGCTACATTTATTGATGACTTTTCAAAATATTATTACGTATATCTTTTAAACTCTAAGGATGATGTGCTTAATAGATTTAAAACATATAAAAATGAAGTTTAAAATCAATGTGATACTAAAATAAAATGTCTTAGATCTGATAGAGGTGGTGAATATCACTTTCCTCAATTTTGTGAAGATATGGGAATTATACATGAAGTTACTGCACCTTATACACCACAACAAAATGGAGTAGCAGAAAGAAAAAATAGAACACTAACTGAAATGGTTAACGCTATGCTTTCTTATTCTGGTTTAAGTAAAGGGTTTTGGGGAGAAGCACTTCTAACTGCGTGTCATATTCTGAATAGGATACGTGTTAAAGATAATAAGAAAACTTCTTACGAATTATGGAAGAATAGAAAACCTAATTTAGGTTACCTTAAAGTTTGGGGTTATAGAGATATTTTAAGACTACCTGAAACTAAGAGAAAGAAATTAGGAAGCAAAGGTGTTGAGTGTATTTTCATAGGTTATGCACAACATAGTAAAGCCTATAGATTTTTGGCTAGTTAACCTTATGATTCTGTTGAGGTAAATACAATAATTGAATCGAGAGATGCATTTTTTTTATAAACAAAGGTTTTCTTCTATTCCTAGAATAAATAATGAAAAAGAAGTAAACACTCATTCACATTTCTCTGATACTCCCCCAGTGGAACAAGTAGAGATTAGCAAAAGTAAGAGACCTAGGAAAGAAAAAAGCTTTGGGCCAGATTTTGTAGTCTATCTTGTTGAAGGAACTAGAGACACATCTTGTAATCAATATGCTTTGACTCTTAGCGTTGAAACAGACCCACAAACTTATAGTGAGGCAATTAGGTCTGTAGATTTAGCATTTTGGAAAGAATCTATAAATGATGAAATGGATTAAATCTTGGGAAATAAAAATTGGAAGTTAGTAGACTTACCTCCAGGATCTAAACCCATCAAGTGTAGATGGATTTTTAAAAATAAAATGAAAATAAATGGAACAATTGATAAATTCAAGGCTAGATTGGTTGCTAAATGTTTTACACAAAAATAAGGAATTGATTATTTTGATACCTATGCACCTGTTGCTAGAACTTCTACTATTAGAGTTTCAATTGCATTAGCATCGATATATAATTTTGAGATTCATCAAATGGATGTGAAAACTGCCTTTTTAAATGGTGACTTAGAAGAAGAAATTTACATGGAACAACCTGAAGGGTTTGTTATGCCTGGAAAAGAAAATAAAGTATGTAAACTTATTAAGTCCTTATATGGCCTAAAACAAGCACCTAAACAATGGCATGAAATTTTTTATAAAGTCATTATTTCTTGTGGTTTTAAAATTCATGAATCTGATAAGTGCGTTTATAGTAAATTTTCTAATGGTAAAGGTGTGATCATTTGTTTATATGTAGATGACATGTTAATTCTTAGTACTGATTTAGAAAGCATTAATAATACAAAGAGTTTTCTGTCTTCTAAATTTGATATGAAAGATATGGGTGTAGCTAATGTCAAATTAGGAATGAGAATAATAAGGAAAGATAAAAATATAATTCTCACTCAATCTCATTATGTTGAGAAAATTTTAAAGAAATTTAATCAGTTTGATTGCACACCTATCAGTACACCTTTTGAACCACAACTAAAGATGATCCCTAATAATGGTAGAGATATTTCACAATTGGAATATGCACAAGTAATTGGTAGTTTAATGTATGCCATGACATGTACTTGACCTGATATTTCTTATGCTGTTGGTAAATTAAGTAGATATACTAGTAATCTAAGTTTATTGCATTGGCTTACTGTCAATAGAATATTAAAATATTTAAAAGGAACTATGGACTATGGTATATACTGTAGTGGATATCCTTCAGTATTAGAAGGGTTTTCTGATGCCAGTTGGATAACTGAGCGGGAGGATCATTCCTCAATAAGTGGATGGATTTTCACTCTTGGTGGAGGAGCTGTTTCTTGGGGATCAAAGAAACAAACTTGTATAACTAATTCTACTATGGAAGCTGAGTTTGTAGCATTAGCTGCAACTAGTAAAGAGGCAGAATGGTTAAGGAATTTATTGATTGAAATTCCATTTTGGCTCAAACCAATGCCTCCAATATCTATACATTGTGATAGTGAGTCTACACTTTCTAGAGCTTATAGTAAAGTATACAATGGAAAATCTAGACATATTGGCCTGAGACATAGTTATGTCAGACAAATGATTACAGATAGTGTAATCACAGTGGATTATGTAAAATTAAGTCAAAATTTAGCCGATCCTTTTACAAAAGGTCTTGCAAGAGGACTGGTGTCTAAGACATCAATAGGGATGGGACTAAAGCCCATTAATAATAATCACTCTTGATGGAAACTCAACTTGAAACTTGATGTATTCAAGTCTCAAGTTCAATGATTAAAGTACATCATACAACGTGATTGTAAGCACTATAAAATTTAACATCCCAAGGATAAGTTCTTAGAACATTAATGAATAATAAAAGAGGATGAGTTTAACCTTAATAGATTTATGGTGTTTTAATTACATGGACACCTATGATAATCTACCTATATGAGTGTGGAAGTGGTGCCGCTTCCTATGAGAACAGGGCTTGACTCTAAAGCACTCACGAAATCAAGGTACAAACACAAGGCCTAATACATGTGTCAACTTATTAGACAAGTTTTCTCACATAATCCCCCACCTTCTCCTTATCAACTTTAGGCTCGATAATTACTAACATGAACATGTTATGAATTCTTTTCAATATTTCTAATATATTTATTCCTCTTTTTTTGGACACCCCCCACATTCCACAAGATCCACTTTAACATTTAGATATTGGTTGTTAAAATTTTTTGAGTTGGATCTTAAATTTCTCACTACTGCACTTTTTTTATCTTCCTCTTCTTTTTGTATTCGATTGTTATAAAGTCATATTTATTATCTAGAGGGGGAGATGGGATCTACCTAGGGGATAAATGAAGTATGCTTTCTACTTCTTCAAATTACTCATTTCCAATTTGAATTTCTCCCTCTTATATAACTGATCCCTCTGCTAGAGTGACACTAGACTCGTATTCTCTATTATTAGAATTAGTTATATTTTTTTTATCAATTATGTCACTTTGGTGCTTCCTGCTTTGGATTTTTTTCCTATTTTAAATTGTACCTAGTGATTATCTATCCCCCTGTACGTGTCTCCTTCCTCCACTACTACCTTAGTCACAGCCTCCATTTCTACTTCAGTTAAATCAAATGATAAAATGAGGTGAACTAAATTTCCTTCAACTATATTTTTTTATTGTCTTATCTTGTGTTCGACTTCTCTTTCTCTCTACTTTCTTATCAATTTCCTCTTTATATATCCTTCCTCTTCATATGTTTTATAAGATTTTATATTATATTTGACACTTTTTTCATTTATTTTCAATTTTTTTACCTAATAGTTATTCATATGTCTAATTTTTAAGGCCTTCATTCAGTTCCACATTGTCTTTAGTACATGATGAGATGCCCACAAAAGTAATAATGTATGATGAAATTAGACTTGTTTTTAACTTGACACTTCGTTCAACCTGTTTAAGTTTCCTACAATTTTATTGGTATATGCACTTGAGCCAACCTAACTTAAGAACTATATGTGGCTTCAGTGAAGCCAAACATGGATGAACACCACAAAACTCAGCTCCACATTGCTTGTTTCCGCTCCCACTTTTCATGTCGTCATGGTTGTAAAAATTACAACCTTTGTTTGTTATTTGAGTGAAATGCTTAAGTTGATGTGTTTATCTTGATGAACTAAGTTCTATATCTCTTTGTTATTATTTACATCTTTTAGAAAAGTGAAACTTCGTTTGATTTTTTTTCACAAGTAATACATTATTTGGCTAACATGGTTCAATTCTAGGTGTTGAGGGTTATATACACAGGAAATCATATCTCACCTTGTTGGTCGCCATGGATGATAAAAGGATCATGAAAAATGTCGTTAGAGTTGTAGATGGAGGTTTTCTGAAACCTCATATATTTATGCTAACAATACCCCAGGTAACTACTAAGTGCGTATAATAAACTGATTCTTATTAGTTTCCAATACAATCTAGAATTATATTATCTATTCTTTCAACAAAATTTATTCTTTTTGAAAACACATAATTTATCTTTAGGTTGATGGGGGTTCAATCTTTCAATTAAAGTTAGATGGCCTAAAAAATTATCATATCGGGAGGGAAAATTCACCTTGAACATGTCGTTTAGCTTCCCTGAGTATGTCACCCAAGTTGGAAAGAAAATTTCCCAAAAAGAAAAGATACAACTTAATGTTAACTCTGGCCCAATGAATGAAGTTTTGATCAAGACCACTAGTCATCATCTGAAGGTTCTACTTCTTTTGCTCAAGATTTATTTGACATTATAATTAATATTTCATGTTAATTAACTGACACGATTATTTTTTCTATATTTAGGAGGTACGTAAACAAACGGGAAAGTTAGGTTTTTTATATGAATATGAATTTCTTTTGTGGTCAAGTAATGACTTCATATTTGAGTATAGTGTAAGACAATCCTATCTATATTATGGTGTGGTATTAAGATTTTATATACTATGGGAGCATTATTTTAAGCTTGAAGAAACTCATCTTCCTAGTTCATCTATCCGTTTTTAGGTTTTAAGTCATATTTTTGGTGGTATTCTTATGCAATCCCCATTTGTTCTTAACATTGATCAAAGAGAGAAGTTTTGCTTCTACTATTTCCAAGAAACCAGTTATGGTCATCCCTTCCCCTTTTGGGGGGTTTTCCCTCTCCTTCATTAGGTCTCGTGGGGAGAGGGAGTGAAAGTCTCGTGCCCTTTTATCTAAAAATCACTTCGGCCCTCTTCAATGTCGGGTTAATGTAAAGAGATGGAGTCACCAGCCTATGTTACATAAATAAGGAAAAAGAGCATCTCCCTGCCTCGACAGAGCGACATCAAAGACAAACCAATGCTTACAAAACCAATAGTTCGAATATTCGGGGGCTATGTTACGAAATGGGAAGGTATTAGGCACCCATACCTCCCATTCGATCTATCATGGCCTTGTGTTACTATTTTCCTAATTTCTCCAGGAAGTGTGTGAGCGTGTATATATAAATGGAGATCGAAATCGCTCAACTCATATCATGGAAAAGATAGAGTGAGGTCATCCAAAATAATGCTCCCAAAATATGATATGTGCACTCATCGAGATATTAATCGTTATAATAAAACGATGATATTTATTAGATAAAACGCAAATATGAAACTCAAGTATGATATATATGAGCATTATATAGGAAATATATGGAAATATGAAAATGGGAAAGTTAGAAATTGGATAATTGGACTCGAGTTTTGGGTTTTAGCTCAAAATGCCTATGTAGCCTATAAAGGCATCAACGTCCACGTATTTCGCATGTGGCACAAGGATGGGGTTTATCCCATAAATTCAAATGGAAGTTTATTATATGTGTGTGTGTGTGTGAAAAAGGTATATTTATCTTTGAGAAATTGTGATGGATAATCCCATTGGAACTTATAGGTGTAACACTCTCTTTTTGGTTTTGGTTATTTTATAAAAAATAAAGTATGTTCATTATAACTAATAAAGTATGATATGTCAATGTGTATGAACTAATGTAAGAAACTAGATTAAGAATTTATGAAACTGATGCAAAAATAAAGAATTTGAAGATAGAGGAGGATATTTGGACCTTATTTGGAGAAATGTGGCTTGATCTTGATCCTTGATGAGACCCTTGAAATTTGGGATGAATGTTAGATGAGAGAGAAGGGGAACTTTGATAAATTGGATATGTAAATGATGGGAATGATTTCCACACAAGGAAACTTCATTGATTGCAAGAGAATGTTGTTGAGATCACTAATATTGATGGATCTGAGGTGTCTCTTGAGAGTGAGCTCATTTCATCCTTTTATATGGTCGACATACCCCTAGCCATATCAATAAATAGGTGACCCTAGACACACTATCGACAGGTAGGAAAATGGACATGCCAATCGGTAAACTCGTGCATATTTTTCCAGAAAAATGATTGTAGAATGAAATCCATTAATCCAAATCGTGCATGGGGAATACCGTTATGAAGTTAATTAATATACCTTTGAGAGTCCTTTAAGACACTCTGGGTACGGGAGTTTACTTTGGGTCAAATGGGCCTCGAGAGCGCTTGTTGGTCCTTTGGACAGGAGATCATCGGATAGTAATGGATCGCGCATCCAAATCGTAAGTCAGAATCATGCATAGGGCAGACCGTTGGAAAATTTATTCAAGGTACTTTGACATTCCAAAGTGCTTCGCTCGGTTCAAAGAGTTAACTTTGGTCAATCGGGGCCCAAAAGAGCCTAGTGACCTTTTGGAGTAAAATAGGTCATTTGTCCATACCGTAAGGCTAATTTACGTACACGATGGACCCTTGGAAATGCGTTTTAGTGACTTTTGAGGATTCATTTAGTCTCGCTTAAGATGAATAGTTGACCTTGGTCAAATAGAGCCCAGGATGCCCGGTGGCCTCCGAATCAATTTTAAGGGGAAACGGGTGATTCGTCCGAATAGTTAAGTTGTTTAGCGCACGGGGAGGACCTTTGGAAAGGGGTTTTAGTGCCCTTGAAGGATTCTTTGATCTCTGTCTCTGACTATAGAGTTGATTGGGATAAAATTGGGGACCAGAAGCGCCCGTTGGCCTCCAGATTGATTTTAGATAGCTAATTGGTATGCTCATCTGAACCATTATGCCTATTAATGAATGGGGTGGACCATTAGAAAGTGGATTTAGGTCCTTTTGAAGATTCATCGACCTTTCACTCTAACGATAGAGTTGACCGGTGTCAAATGGGGCCCAAAAGCGCCCACTAGCCTCTAGATCGGTACTCGGAGTATGATCTAGGATTTTTAATGAATGAGGGAGGTGCTAGGGACCTAAGGAGAGAATTAGGGGGTCCTATAATGTGGTGTTTACATATCCCCTATATGGGTGAACTTAAAATAAGAGAAACCCGATAAATAGACACCACATGATGTTTTGGGATGGAGGTCGATGCTACGGACCTAAAGAGATGAGGACTACCGATTCAGAGGGTCGAGGTCGATACCGAGGACCTATGGTAATGTTGATGATGGACGATTATGTGGGACAAGGTCGAGTATGAGTACTTAAAGATGGGTGCGATAAATTCTCAAGGTCAACGTCAATTATGAGGACCTTAAATGAGAGCGACTAATTTTGTGGGACGAGGTAAATTATGACGACCTTATATGGGAGCGACCAATTTAGAGGGTCGAGGTCAATTTTGAGGACCTGAAATGGGAGCGACCAATTATAAGGGTCGAGGTCAAATCTAAGGAAATTAAGTGGGAGCGGTCGATTATGAGGGTCGAGGTCAATTCTGATAACCTTAAGAGGGAGCGACCAGTTCTGAGGGTCGAGGTCAATTATGATAACCTTAAGAGGGAGCAACCAGTTCTGAGGATCGAGGTCAATTCTGAGGAATTTAATGGGTGAGACCAGTTCTGAGGATCGAGGTCAATTCTAAGGACCCGAAGTGGGAGCAACCAATTATGAGGGCTGAGGTTAATTTTGAGGACCTTAAGTGGGAGTGACCAATTCTGAGGGTAGAGGTCAATTCCGAGGACCTTAAGTGGGAGTGACAAATTCTGAGGGTCGAGGTCAATTTTGAGGACCTTCAGTGGGAGCGACCAATTCTGAGGGCCAAGCTTAATTCTAAGGACTTTAAGTAGGTAAGGGGTAATTCTCCGGGGGGATTTCTATTTATGACTCGACTAGGGAGGATACATTTGTCTGGGGATATATGTCCTTATAAGAAGGAGTTAAAATTTTAGCTCACTTGATAATTTGAGATCTTGGGATACCGTTTGGGGAATGTGTTGCTGTGGAGAGTTGCCTGGTTACGGCTCCTACTTCTGGTTGGGGAATTTTTAAAAATCTCTGGGGAAAATTTCAATTATGGAATTCTTGCTAGGTGATGGCTAGTTCTATTGAGGAGGCACTTGAATTCTGCTAAAGATGAAGTTTCGAGATTCCCCTGAGGAGTGGTAGCAATTTTTCAGGATGCGGGTGCACTAAATTTTAGGGTTTTAAGCTGGGAATAAATGTGATATTAAATTAGTTGGTGGTTTTGGGATCTTAAAATGGATTTTTTTGACGACAAATGTTCTGAAATTCATTGGGTAATTTTAGAAATATTTTGGGGAAGTTTTGGGATTTTTGTACGAAATTTATGAGGGGTTCCCGTTGACAAGTTGTGGTATTTGCCAAATGACAGTGGCATAGTATTTGGGACTACCTAGGGAAGTGGAAGGCACAGTGCCTATCGGTTGGTGTCAGGGGACTGCTGATCGGCATATCCTTTAGCTTCCTATAAAAAAGGAAGAGTTCTTCTCATTTTCATAGCTTCTAGCTTTCTCCTTTTCTACTTCTCGCTTTTGTGATTCATTTATGCGTTCATTCTTCCTTTAAGTTTAGAAAATGGCATATTTTTCAAGAAGTGGAGTTCACATGGCATGGATAGGTGTTGATAACTGGTTGCACTTGGAATTGTAGGCTAGGGTGCCTTTGGCACTGGGCAACAAGAACACTTTAGATCTATTTAATCCCATTGCTAATGAGAAGACTCTTTTGTGCGATCTTAGGCACCATCGTTCATCCAGGGTGAGGAACCCTAATGGTTATGTAAGTATTACATGACTCTTGGTATTCCTTTTCACGTTTTATTGTTTGAATTTTGACCAATGGTTTCATTTTTGGTAGATGAACATTGCTACGATGAGTCTTTGCTCTCGGGGATGATGGGATTTAGAGAAATGTGGGATAACCTTCCTTCGAAGGTACGTTGGGTGGTTTTGGCAGTCGGGCATTTGCGTTGGATGAGACACCAAGTTCGACGACTGTTCTCCGTTCTTTGGTAGAGAGGTGGTAGGATACTACTCACACCATACATTTACGTTTTGGGGAGATGACAGTGACTCCTATTGATGTAAAATAGATGATGGGACTAGGCGGTGACGGGACCCAAATAGAGGTGGATCGCACGTTGTGGGTGACGTTGGTCACAGTGGAGGCGACGCTAGGTGATGTTTGGCAAATAGCCTCCAGTGATTTGATCTGCATATCTACTTTACACGAGATGATTTTGAGGGAAAGAATTGATGAGACAGATAGGCTTCGTGTTCATCTGATAGCTTGTTTATTCATTCTTTCACTGTTGGGAGGATTTCTAGTGGCGTCGAGCGACGACGTCATCCATTTATGGTTTTTACCATATTTGAGGGTATATTCGAATATCCCTCTCTTTGACTCTGAGAGCTTGAATTTTGCGGCCCTTTATTCAACTTTAGATGCTTTCATCTGGTGCTACCAGCGAACTTTTACTAGCACCATGTATCTTTTGGAGGTATTTTTATTTTTGGTTGCATTTTTCCTTTATTTCCTTTTTTGATTTCTTCTGATTGTTGACTCTTGTCTCTTTGCATATGTGGTTTTATGAGTTGATTGAGCTCAATTCCCATTTGGTTGATTTGAAGGATGAGTCAGTGGGGGACTTCTTTTGGATGTACCGGTGGCAAAAGCCCAACTAGAAAACAAAGGCGGTCGCTTTCCTTTGGCGACGGTGCATCATATTTTGAATGACCTGACGAGCGACCGGGCTACCCCTTCTCTTCTATTTTGCAGTTGTTTTTTTGGCATTTCCTTTATGTTTGTTCAAGTATTTACTTTATGTTGGTAAAATGTAGGTGACCTTCTATCCTTAAGGGACAACCATTCAACATATGAGGATGACCGCAAGGCATGCGCAAATGCACCGGTTACTGGTGCATGAGTTTGGATAGTCCTGGTATCTGGGGGAGAGAGTAGTTAGGTATATTGTTTAGGATGAGGTCATGGTCCTACCAATAATTCCCCCAAGGTGTATGACGCAGGTGTAGGAAATGTCGGAGGATTCGCTTGTGGTGGCGATGATCAACGAGCCCTATTCTCTGTTAACTGAAACTATGGCGGCGTACGACTACATCAATTTCATGATGAGTTGAATGATGTACTCACATATTTATGATATGGTGAATATGTCTCCTCCTCCTACAACTTTCGATAGGGGTATGAATCGGCCAGTGGGGTTTTCCCATAATGCGGGTGGTACGTCGACATCGACGGAGACGGATATGTCAAAGGTTTCGTTTTTGTGACTTACTCCTCCTTCCTATAACATTAGATTGCTCGGGGGAAGATCGGTGAGTATGATGCATATTCCTAATGCTATGGACCCGAAAGTGTTTGGGTTGATTGAGGATGTTCTCCAACCAGACGTATAACTTTGTCCTTTGTCTTTTATTTTTCTGATTTCTTTTTTGCCTCAGACTGACTGATTTGCTCTTTTTCTATTTTCTTGCAACATGACTGGGTGTCGACTACCTGGATGAGGGAAATATGAGACTTGGTGGCTTCTTCGACTGCTCACATTCTAGAGTCGATCCCGGTTCCTTCTTATTTAGTGCCATCTGCTACGTCTGAGGAGTGATTTAGATCGGGTAGCAAAGGTTCCTAAGATCATCATCGGGGGAAACACGTGTCACCGGGATGGGGGATCATAGCGAGAGAGAGATAAAGAAAGTTGAAAGAGAGAAAGTGATATTGAGAAAGAATGTTGGGGAGTCCCATTATTTTTCCTTGTTCTTGCCAAAAAATTTGTAATGATAATAAGATATATATGCAATGGATGTTTTTTTTTTAATTTAGATTTTCTTTAAATGACTTAATCTACATGCACGTTTTACTTTGTTTGTTGAGACTGTAAAAAGGATTAGAATTTATTTAAATGAGAATTTATTTTAAAACAAGATAAGTTAAAAATATAAGGAGAGGAAAATTTTGAATTCTTTTGGGATAAAAATTATTTTTATTGAGTTTTTGATTTTGACAAAAATGGAATTTTCTACAAACGAGGGGATAACGATCGGCATACCCCTTGTCCTGCCTATTGGTAGGTCAGTCCAGTCCAATCACCCCAAGGTTTTCATTGCACATTCTTCAGCTTCTTTGTTCTTGATGGGGTAGGGTTTCATCCAGATTTTGCAAGACCTTTGTCTTTGGTCAAGTTTTTAAAGTATAAAAAGGGGTAATGTGGACGATTTTTCTTCACCCATCCACATCTTTCCTTCTCTTGCTTATTTCTAGCTTTGTGTCTTATTTCTTCAAAAATGGCTCTTCCTATAATTGTTGAATTCGCCTCCTTCTTTGAGAGTTTAGATGCTATTTGATCACACAATGTAGATAATGACACCTTAAACTTGCGTTGGGTTTCTTTATGGCACAATTGACCCATTGAATGGAACATGATGATGACGATGGTATAATTCTGGTACCCCGAGTGTCATGTCTTTCATTTTTCCTTGGATGAAGTTTACCCGACTAACAAGGAGTTTTCTACTATACTGGGGGTATATCCTAATGTGGCATCATCCCTGCCCAAATTCTCTCGGTCTCCTCAGTCACTGTTCATAGAATCTCTCCATATTTCACCCTCGGTAACCCGATCATTGGTTCTTTGAGTAATGATCTCCCTCCCGATTATGTTGTACTCTATGTATCTGCGGGACATCAATGATGTGCACTACGTCGGAGCCGTCGCCCTTGGCTTAACTTCAAAGATACTATTGGTGATTGGGGACCTGCTGGTGGACCCTCAAATAGCTATCATTGCTTCATGGATGCCATATCGTCGCAATCCTATGGCGATGATACTGGTAGAGACACTAAACGATCTAGATGCTTGGTGGGAAGGTCGTTTTAATTTTCTGAGAGGTAGCCCAGTTATGATGTTCATATGGCTATCTTAGAGATTCCTCTTGGTGGTCCCCCTTGAAAATCCCTTAGCAGTTGTGGCAAATATCTTTACTCGTTATTTCATCACCTTTGGGTCGACTATCGAGAATTGGGAAATTTTTTTTTGGAGCATGGGGTTCGATGTCTGCGCTGGTCAGTAACCTGGTGGGGGGAGTTACAACCTATTATGGAATCAGTACATTTGGTTAGTTGGCCGTTGATAAACCCCTTTCTACATTCCTTAGAAGCTCCTATGTCAAGTTATATGGGAACAAATCGTGCTTCCCATATTCTGGACTTCTTCCATGTGGAGGATTTGACAAAAGGCATGCACATACGGTTGGGTTTTTATGGGAATGTCATCGGACATCGACCCGTCCTTCCTAGTCTATTGGAAGAGTTTGGCATGTTTTAGGGGACTACATGAAGTGGCTATGGAGGAGGGTAGTAGCTAAGATATTGGTCGAAGAGAACCAACCGAGATGGTTCGCCATGTTTGACACCGTGGAGGGAAGCGTAGTGGGTTTCCCCAGGTTGGTCAGGGCTTACCGTTCCATGGAGCTCCTTCAGTATTCAATAAAAGTAGGGGAAGTTTGGGGACCCCAAGATGTAGATGATGATGAGATTGGTTCTTCTAGAGATTGCGGGTAGGGCTTTTTTGTGAAGTCAGTGTTTTTTTATTTATGTGAAGCTTTGATAGTTTTGTATTTGGTTTTTGGGAAGGAGGTTTTTTAGTACTAAATTGGTTTGTTTTTGTTTTTAGGAGCAATAAGGTTGGTGGGTGAAGTTTTTTGACTCCCTACGCTGATATTTCGTGTAATCGTATCGAAATTTCTCATTAATGGAATAAAAAATATTTTAATTATATTATTTTGCCTCTTGAAGAGTTTTAAATTTAAATTATCTATACCAATCACTAAGGCATACATAGTCCTTTTGTTCATGTAAATGATAAAACTAACTGTCGTTCTCGAGAATAAAAAAAAACATCATTTTATGAAAAAGAAGGGGGTCGTGTTCACGTAAGGCGTATGAGTTGCCTACATACCTCTGGGGTTTTGAAAATTTTCTGAGTTTTATTTTTTAAAGTAAAAAGATTTTTAAAGGATCACTCCCCACGTAGTCCTGAGTAGAAGTAAATGAATAAATTTGTTTTCTTTTTTTTAGAATAGAAGGGGGATGAGAAGAGTCATAGCGTACCAAGATTTCAGACTAAGGGTAGAATTTCTTGAGACGATCTAGGTTGACGGGGTGTGCCATCTCTTCCCCATCGAGGTCGGTGAGCATAGAGGCTCCACCGGATAGGATCTTCTTGACAATGTAGGGGCCACTCCAATTTGGTTTGAATTTCTCTCTGGGTCCTAGACGGATTCCATGATTTCTTTAAGGGATAAGTTCTCTTTTCGGACACCACGATCCTTGAATCTCTTGTTAAATGACCGCGATATCCATTGATGGTATACTAGTATATGATATAGATCCTTTAGCCTATTTTAGTCCGAGAATGATAACTCGTAAAGACATCTCTGATGCCAGTCTTCTTGGCTAACTTTGCTTTCAAGAATGATGCATAATGAAGGTATTCTTAGCTCAATGTGTAGAACAGTTTCCATGTCGTATACTAGAGAGTAGGGGTAACCCCAATAGATGCTCAAAGTTGAAGTGAGATATCCCCAGAGGGAGTTAGGGATCCGATCAGACCAATCTCGACAACTCTCAGTCATTTTGCTGATGATTGCGTTGAGATTATTATTAGGATCTTCATCTGCATCGTTGGTTTGAGTTCGATATGGATAAGATTTATGTCTCTAGATCCCAAACTCATTATGTGACTTTTTCTTAAAATTTAACCCGTTGTCTGACAATAGCTCGTACGGGACCCCTTATCTGTATATGACGTTTTTTCGAATGAACTTTGCTACCTTATCGGCATTTAGCACTGCATATGACTCAACTTTGACCCATTTGGTGAAGTAATCAATGACAACCAAGATGAATTCATTACTGTTTGAGGCTTTGGGTGTAACTTTCCTATGATATTAATGCCCCATGTGGAAAACGGCCAATGAGAGGTCATGTTGTATAATTATCACGGATGTAAGTGTTGGATATTGAAAAACTATTGGAATTTAAGGCATCTTTGAACATAGGCGGTGCAATCCTGAACCATGGGAGTCCAATAGTAACCCTATCGCATATGGCTATTTATATGGGGTCAGCATTCCCCGTTAGGGATTTTTTGCATCATCTCTTCTATGTCAGCCCCTGCGATGCAGTGCAAGTGGGAATACATGGGTCTGTTTAGCCTCCTTTTGGACTAGCAATAGGACCGTTGTTATTCCTTCGAGCATGTCGACCATGGAGGCTAAGGTAGTGAGGGCATCGATTAAACAGTTCCTTTCTAGGGACAGGTAATGGAAGGTAATATCTTAGAATTAGGAGGCCAATTCTTCTAAGTGGGCATAGAAGGGTAAGAGTTTCTCATCCTTGACTTTCCATCTTCTGAGGACCTAACCAATAATGAAGGATGAATCCCCGTAGACATCTAGGTATTATATTCCTTTCTTGAGAGGGACTTTGAGGCCTATGGTGCACGCTTCGTATTCGGTCATGTTGTTGGTGCAAGGAAAATCTAGCTTGATGGCAATGGGAGTGTGAGACTTATTAGGGGAAATTAGGAGTATCCTAATTCCATATCCATTCTTATTAGCAGCGCTGTCAAAGAACATTTTCCACCGGAGGTTTTCTTGGGAGGTATAAAGAATGTTTTTGTCCGAGAATTCAAAAATCCATACATCAGATTCTTCCATAGGGTGGGAAACATGGTAGTCAGATATGTCCCTTCCTTTCATGACTTTTTGTGTGACATACACAATATTGAATTCAGCTAGGAGTATCAGCCATCTAGCCATTTGACTAGACAAGGCAAGTTTCTCGAGCAGGTATTTGATAGGATCCATTTGGGATACAAGTTTGATAGGAAAAGTGAGAATGTAAGTGCCGTAACTTCTGAGTGAGAAAAACAAGGATGCCACATTCTTTCTCCAAGGCAATGTAGTTGACTTCGTACCAGACCAAATTACGACTGGCATAATAGATGGCCCTCTCTTTAGGGTATTCTTTAAGGTATTGGGCCAACAAAGTCCCAGTTACGGTGTCTGATACGGTTAAGTATAGGAGTAGGTGTAGACCAGGTTGTGATGGCATGAGTACCAGATATTGGGTAAGATATTGCTTGATTCAGTCAAAGGCTTCCTGAAAAGCTTCGTTCCAAACCTTTGTGGATCCTTATAGAGGACTTTAAATATTGGTTCACAAATGGAAGTCAATTGGTCGATGAACTAGCTGATATACTATACTTTTCTAAGGAATCCCCGAACTTCTTTATTCATTTAGGGTGGTGGCATTTTAATTATGACTTTCATCTTGGCAAGATCTGTTTCAATCCCATTTTTTCTAACCACGAATCCCAAGAGCTTTCCTCTAGTAACACTAAAAACACATTTTTATGGGTTAAGTAGCATCTGGTATCACTGTAGTCGCTCGAAGAACTTTTAGAGAGTGGGAATATGACCTTCTTGGGTCTTAGACTTGATAAACATATCATCCACGTAGACCTTGACCTCTTTGTGTATCAGATCATGTAAGATGGTTGTGGCAGCTCGTTGGTAGGTAGCCCCTATATTTTTTACACCAAATGGCATAACAGTGTAACATAAGGTTCCATAATCTTGATTCTAGTAACTAATTGTGCATCTTGATCTGATTGTATCTAAAGAAAACTTCAACGAAGGACTTGAGGGTATGAATAGTCGTATTGTCCACAATTAGATTGATATTTGGTTAGTGCGTAATCATCCTTTGGAGAGGCCTTGTTGAAATCTAGGTAATCAATGCACATGCAAACCTTTCCTTCGATTTTTGGCATGGGTACGATATTGGTTAAACATGTGAGATATTCGATCACTCAAATGTGCCATATATTCAACTATTTGACCACCTCTTCCTTAACCTTGATCGACCAATCGGTGTGAAGCTTTCACAACTTTTGCTTGATCGCTTTACTTTTTGTGAGCGTTAGAATCTTGTACTGAGCTATTTTGGGATCAATGTCGGGGATGTCATCATAGGACCATGCGAAGAAATTTACAAACTCCTTCAATAATTCTTCGAGTTGTGCGCACTCTTTCTCATCAAGGGTGGACCTTATCCTAATCTCGCACAATTGGCTATTAGAATCGAGATTAATAACAACAATTTTATCTTCATTAATTTGAACGCGGTTATGTTGCTTATTATTAACCTTGTTAAGACTAGTTAAGAATTATTCATTTTTAATATCATCATCATCAAGAGTTTGATTATAATCAAGAGATAATTAATGTAAGGCACCACAAGATACTCAAAATCTTCGTTTATTTCATCCTTGGGAAATACAACGTTGAGAACCTCATTATAGGAGGTCTCGATTAAATTATGATCTGAACAATGAGGAACAACAAAAGAGGAGGACAAATGATAAACATTTGGGTTGGGTTACATTTTAGCAGGTGGAACATGCATAGAATTCCAGTAGAGGAACGGTGCATCAACAACTTTGATCAGGATAGACGGATCCGATGATGTAGCACTGGAGTGGATCATATAGAGTGTCATCCCCAGTGTCTGTAGATTGAATGAATCCTCAGAGACTTCCCTCTAAATCTCATATAGCATCTATAGTCTTCTCAATGAGTGGTTGCACCTAATGCAAGGAACTTTCGTCCCATTGAGTAGCTGTCTTGGAAGAAAATCTTGATTTCTAGCTTCATCTTCTTGTCCACATGATCATACCACGGTTTGGAAATGCTGCAGAAGGGGAAATATTCAACCTCTTTGATTAATCTTCCGTTCAAGTAATCCCCAAAGAAAATCTTAGTACTTTCTAGCCTTCTCTTTAATCGAGGTCGGTAGAGCATTCTAAGTTCCTCTTTATAAGGTTGATAACCCAGGCCATAAGGAGGAAAGGCCTTTTTTAACACTATGGGTTCTAGTATTCCTTGTTGTTGTCATCCAAGCCCCAGTCCGAGAATGAAGTGCATGTTATTGAACATCTGTATCACATTAACATTACCATGAGGGATGTATTATGGACAAACTTTATCTCTGAACTCATCCCCTGTAAGGTGTGAAAGTGGTTCGACTCGAAAACCTGATAGAAGAATATCATTCTCCCTATGCTGCATCTCTAGTACTGTATTACTGGTGCTTGCATTCCTAGTGTTATCACCATCGCCTATGATGGTGATGACCTGCCCATTGGAAAAGAACTTCAGTTTCGGATGGAGAGAGGAAGACACACCATTGATACTATGGAGCCATGATTGTCTCAGCAATAGGTTGAAACAAGCCTATATGTTGATGACTTGGAATTCAGTAATAGAATTTATAAGTCCAACCCTTACTATAAGCTTTATGGATTCCGTCACTTCCTGAAGAGTATTGTCATAAGCACGCACCGCAATAAAAGTTTGATCAAGGTCGCTTAGTTTCAGTCCCAAAAAGTTGAGTGTTCTTAACGGACAAACATTTAGTGCTGACTTGTTATCGGCAAGCGAAAGTGGGATGGTCTTCCCCGTGACTTCTACAGAGATACTAAGAGCATATTTTTTATTTGTACCAATCTTAGGTATTTCTTCCTCAGAGAAGGAAATCATTCTAGTAGAGGTTAGATAGCTAATAGGTTTCAGTGCTTCTTCAGGCGTGGTGGAAGGAGGGACTGTGGGCTCGGTAAGTAGTTTGATCAAGGCATTCTGGTGCAGCTGAGAAAACATAAAGAGAACCCACATAGTCATGTTAGCCTAAGTTTTCTTTAACTGGTCGAGGATTTAATGGTCATTTTCATCATAGGGAGTTTCTCAACACCTTTCCTCTTATCAATTATTACTAATTGAGGGTTTGGAACATGGCAAAGCCTCCTAGTCATATGGTTCACAAGAGAGGGGGAAAATAGAAGCCATGTTTCTTCATCTATGTCAAGTTATTCGGCCACTTTGTTAATATATCCTAGCAAATCCTCAAACAATATCATTCCACATATACTCACTACTAGGCTAGTCATTTCTGGGCTTTGCTCTTCATCCAAATTGTTGAATTCTTCTCCCCATCTAGTGGTAATGACATCATATTTCCACCTGAAGTCAATGAATTTTACAACCTCAATGGCCTCTTCGTGTAGATATTCCCACTCAACGGGGAGATATAAAAGCGAAGGGACCAAGAACCTTATTAATTTTAAAGCATCGAGTAGCTCAGACATATTGAAAATTTCACTGGTCTATCGAAATAAGTCTGTTATGATTAGGACGACATCATCTAGCTTCGTCGGTGGGTACTAACCTACTATCTAACTCTCAAGCACACTTTCGAGCTTCCAAGATTAGTGTGCTAAATTTTGGGCAATCAATGGTCATATGTAAGGGCAGTTTCATCCCGAACTCTAGGATGTAATTAAATACCCCTAATAATTCCATATATTTTCCTCCGGAATGACTATGAAAAACATTATATGCGCTTATAAGAAGTGACAGGGCCTGATCGACAAAATATGTAGGGTGTAGGAGAACATATGGGAAAAATTTAAGGGGTTTAGGTGAATAAACAGGTGTGATGGGTGATTAACTGGGTAGAATCTGGGTAGATGGGTCGAATTGTGGATCTTTTTATAGGAAGATAGAATTTGCATGATTTATTAGTGGATATGGGTAGTGTTTTGTTTAGGATTGGATGGTGGGGAAATGATACCCCAGTTAATCAAACCTTAGATTACATTTAGGAGATGGAAGCACTGATCCATGGTATGGCTGACAGTTTGGTGAAAATCACAAAGGGCATCAGGTTTAAAATTTTTGGGAAGTGGGTTTAGTAACGAATGTGTGTCCAGTGGCTTGATAAGATTTTGTCTCAAAATATCTTGGTAGACTTTGGATAGGGGAACATAAAACTCGGTGTACTCCTTTAGGGATAGGTTAGGGAGACTTTCTGGTGCCCATAAAGTGGCAGGCTGAGAGATGTTATTGATGGTTGAAACTGTTGTATTGGCAGGCTTCTCATACTTTCTTAGACTGAACTGTTCAGATACTTTCTTTGGTTCAACTTCTATCTTGGAAAGAATTTCTTCGATCTCCACTCCTTCTTCTCAGAGGGCTTGGAAATAAGGTTAATTAAACTACAAGAAATTACATTTACTTCATCTAGGATGGAAATAGAAATCCAGAATTAAATGGATGGCAGCAGGTGAGCAAGCTTGCACAATGTCCTGCCCACATTAGCGAAGTTTTACCACTTTGTTGAGTGTACATAACTGAAAATGTCGTGCCCACATTACATCATTGCACTAAATATTTATATATGTTGTTTTGAACTTATGCAGGAGGAAGGCATGTGAAAGGAGTATCAATGTCGGACAACTTGATCGTGAATGTAAGAAGAGTAATTTCCTGCATATTTGCCTGAAACTTTGCAGTGATTATTAATATGGAGGAACACTTACTTTTTATCGACGAATTAAATTTGTTTGATGTGTTGGATCAATTTGATTCAGTGTAGTTTTTTGTTTTATTATTACTACGGAGGAACTTATTTGGCTAATGTATTTATTGTAATATTGAATGTTGAATAAAATAATCTACACTTTTTTAATTGTATTTTGGTTTATTTCTCAACAATGATTTGAAATGTTTTTTTACATTATACGATTTTTATGACAGTTTATAATAAATCATCATGCTATGAAATACTTTACATGATAATTTTTTTTATAAATAAATGGTTTTTATGACTGTTTTTTAAATCATACATGACAATTTTCAGTGTATAAAATGATTTGTCAAGACCATTTTTATTTATATCATATATGATAGTTTTTTTGGTGGTTTAATGATAGTTTTGAAAAAACAGTCATGTATAATACATATCTAGTATGACAGTTTTTACTTGTATCAATTATGGCAGACAAACTTATGACCTATTTTAGTTTAAAAAAAGAGTCATAAAAGGTTTTTTATGACAGTTTTTAACAACCATAAAAAGTCTTTTTTCTTTTAGTGCCAGTAGGCCCTCATCATATGCGGCAGCAGGTTCCCTAGGGCTGTTAAGGCCAAGAGAACAACGAGGGCGGCCATCAGGACTAGCGATAGGGCGAACCCCGATAGGGCCACTAGGGCCAGAGGCAGGGAGACTTTTTGGGTCAATACTATAATTGTTGAGAGATGAGCGATCGAAAAATGGATTGCCGACATCCAGGTGGAGTGTAACGCTCGAACTCGGATATGTTTGTTTGCCGTAGTTAACGCGATCTGGCCCGAGCATTATGTGAAAGGTACAATGAACGACCTATATAATGTTACTACTTCAGTTTTATTTTTATTTAATATTTCACTTGCTTAGGATGCAATTCTGATTTGAAATCAAATTACGTGAGGGACCCATGAGGAGCACCCCGAAGTCCAAGCATACAAATATACTAACGTAAAACAAAAGAGAGTACTTACCTGTATAACACTCTCAAAATACAAAACCGCACCCAACATGCTATAAGAAAATGAGGGAGTGAGCCGAATGCTCAGTGGGAAATATACAAATTCAGTATAGAATCGAACGACATAAAGAAGACTTTAATACATTATACTTACATGCACATGAAACTACTGTGTACATATATATATATATACTTAATGCATGAAACAAGTAAAAACATTATTTTTCCAGATTAATTCACCTTAATCTTGAAAAAGACTTATTTTTCCTCAATCGCCATTCATTCCCTTATTTACCACACACATGCTTAAATATTTGAAACACTCCACTTAATTTGACCAAAAACCATTCCTTTACATGAATTAGCCTTTTTTTTTGAATAATTCCTTACTAATATTTTCATTGAAAATCATCATTTCAACACACACAAACACCGTGTTAGAAAATAATCATTTAGCCTTTGAAAAACCTTTCACAACACACCTTGTGTTAAGTATCGGTTAAACCTCTTAGGATGCTTGACCACCCATTTACTTGCTTACTTTACCCTTTTTCTATACCTTATGGACATTAATCAATTTCACATTTACTTGTCCATTTCACCTTTATTGAAATATTTATTAATTCATTCAAGTTAGGTTGTCTTAACACATTTTTAGTAGACAACCTATTTCTTGACATGTTCCTTATTCGTTTATCTTTTTCTTGGAATTTTCCAACAGTCGCATACTTTAACGAGATCCACACTGCCGTCTATGAGTACCATATGTTATGGCCAGTGTTTTGGGTCTTTTACCCCAGGGCTACGGGCCCTCCTTAATTTTCCTGGTGTCATCAGATTTTCTTTTTAATGCGTTTTAATAATTTACAAATGTCCACATTATACCACTTTTCCTTTCACCCGGTCGAAGCCAAAATGCAGGGTTACACCCCAACTTGTCTTAAACTTTGAAAATCATTTATGTCCCTTACACTTTAACCTTGATTTTGTTTCAAATATCATGTTCATTAGGACTATCATGTGTAACACCCTTTCTAACATTTTTATTTCATGAAAATGTTCCACTTTACGTAAAATTATCATTTTTCCTATTTGTTTCCAAACTCATCTTTTGCTCCATTTTCACAGGTGTTAATTTCCCAAAAATACTATTAAGTTACCCACACTAACTTCTTAAGTTTTTTTAACACTTTAACAACTTTTTAACATTTGGAGTATCATTATTCTCAAGTTGGAAACCTCTCTATTCCATTATTTCCTTTTCAAATTCTCTTCATCTTCCACAAATTCCCTCTCTAGCCAAAAATTCTCTTCGTCTTCCCCAAATTCTCAACCCTAAACTCTCATTAGGGTCTTCAATGGAAATCGAACCTAAACGCCCTGAACCTCATCCTAATGGAATGATTTGGTCCAAATCCTTCACTAGTGTCTTGACAACATCTTCTTCTACATCCAAAATTTCACTCAAAGCTCCTTCAAAATTCAGAGGAGAACTAGCCATCATTTTTTTTAAAGAAGATATCAAGAAACTGGCTGACCCTTTCAAACTCTCTATGGTAGGAAAATTCTCCCATGGAAGACCAAGCCTGGACATTATTCGTAAGCAATTCGGAACCTTTGGTTTAAAGGATACCTATACAATTGGTCTCTTGGATCAAAAGCACATTCTCATCATGTTAAACTCCGAAGAAGATTTTATTAGACTTTGTACGAAAGAACAGTGGTACATTGGAAAATTCCCAATGAGATCCTTCAAATCGACTCCAGAGTTTAGAATAGATCAAGAGAGTCCCATTGTCCATGTATGGATTTCATTTCCTGGTTTACCTATCCATTTCTTTGCTAAAGAATCCTTATATTCTTTGGCCCAAGTTGTTGGCAAACCACTCAAGTTAGATGCTTCAACAGTGACAATCAATAGACCAAGTATGGCTCGTGTCTGTGTTGAATTGGATCTTCTCTAAACAAGACCTGATCATTTATGGTTAGGGTGTGAAGACCATGGGTTTTGGTAAGAAATTGCATATGAAAAAATACCTCAGTAGTGTGGAAAATGCTTCAAACAGGGCCATAGTGAAGAAAACTGCTTAATCAATACTAAAGATCACAAGAAAACAACACCTTTTCCTCGAAAGTAGATAAAAATACCAACAATAAAAAAGAAATGCAACCCAATCAGAAATTTAAAGATGGAATGACAGGAGGAACTTTAGATGTCTCAGTTGCACCCATGGAAGTCAATAGCTCTGGTTGTAAAAATTTCGGAAGCTTTCCATTAACCACAAAATGTTAACTTCCCACTCCGAGAAGTTATACACCTACCAACTCATCACCGTGCATATGGTTGACAACTTATGCTTTGTCACTATGATGGCCATAGTCTACCCTAGGTGGCTCACCTTAGTGAAGTCACTTGATACTCACACTACTCCACTCCGCATCGAAAGCAACACTATGCGCTAAGTTCTCTTTAATTTTTGTATAATATCCTCAAGTAACCATCCCTCTTTTTATAATCAGAGCCACTGACTGCCATGTCGGCCAGTTGAAAAAGGTCACTATTCCAAAGAAGGGCCAACACTAAGAGAAAATCATGTGGACAAAAGTGTAACCACTTGTACATGAAACTATATGCAAGATAAAGAATACCTCAGGTAGGCGCACCTAGTAATCAAGCTATATTGACCATACCCAATCCACCACACACCACTAGGTCCAACCCCGTCGCACCATGAGATGGTACTAATTCGAGTTACCATATACGCGAGAATACCAATCCTCAATTACCAAAATCAAAGGGACACACGAGAGTCAAAAGGAAAAAGAAATCTTCCTGAGAAAATCATACCCGTATGCACCGGGTTATGATTTATAGGAATCAAACCTGCACCATATACTCAAAAGTACATCACTCATTCCCAACATTCTCACAAGCTACTAATCCTAGCCACATACCCTGGCTTGGGTAATCAGCCATGATGAATCGAAACACAATCATTCATTATCACAACATGAAAATAACATGCAAACCTATACTTCTATAGGAAGTCAAATGCTCGACTTCCCTCCTTAGGAGTGAGGGCCTTCCCCTCACATCCTTGGCACACATAACCACTTTGATTGGCGGATGACTTGAACCCTTTTCTATATTGACCTAGTACACTTACCCATGATAATGTCACCAACCTACTACACCTAGGTTATTGTTTGCCTTATCATCTCGTGATCAAAATCCCAAATCCCTTAGGCAGTATTTCGTTCTAGAGAGACACTCACCTTATTGTTTTCTTTTACCATACGAGATTATCACTAAGTTTATTTCCAGGTTCTACCAAACTTGGATTTATGTGACGGCCACGCCAGCCGCCATTGGAATCCAAAGGGTAGTAAGTACCACATAGGGCAACATTTCCTAATTCGTACCGACTTGGTAGGATGTGCAACATTGGACGTACCACACAATGCTACATCGCTAACATTCTAATCATACTTTGATATTACCCTACCTTGGTTTCCATTTCAAGTATACACATGGATTCATCAATCTAAGTCTCGAATAAATTTCCTAGCATATCTCAAAACTAAGTGTCACACCTCCACTACTAGTCATTCCATGACATCCAGAAATCAAGCTCCATATCGACACGAGCTTCTAATTCCTCCTTATAGGATACATGTGACAACCCGGATATAACTATGATAAATTATATTTGAATCATGCTTAACTTATGTGATATAAAATGTGTTATTAATATATATAATATTAGGCCATTATATTTAGTTTAATCCTACCTTGAAAAATCATGAAATATCAAATTGACTACAAACATAAATTTTTGAATTTTTCGATAGGAATGTTCATGTTGGAGACTAGTTTTAGCCCTTATAATATAACAATTGACTCAATATTAAAACTAGATGGATGTAGATATATGAGTTAGGTTTGTAACCAAAAAAATATCGTATAAAACAGATGTCCGAGTAAGAAGTTATACAGAATTTATGAAAAAGGGAAAATTTGTCCATTCCTTTTAAGTTGTAATTTCTCTTTTAGTAAACCCAATGGTTTAATTTAATTGGTTCGAGAGGAAGGAAACCTTTGCCGACATAAACATCTCAATATAACCTATTTCTTCAGTAAATCTAACCGCTAGTTCATTTTTGAGAGTTTGTAACTTGAGGAAAGAGAAAGTAGAAGTTAAGGAAGAAAGGGTTACAAGAGAAGCTACGAAAAATTACAAGAAAATCCTTAAGGAGTTCACAAGGTATAGTTATGGGTTAATATTATTTTAATCTTGGGTAATACTAATTTCCAAGTATATAAATCATCAATTATTGATAAAAATTCCATCCTCCTTTGTGATTATATGTATTTGTTCATACGTGAGATAAGTGGTATATGTAAGCCATGTTGCTTTGTATAAAACTCCCTTGTATTCAAACTTGTTTATATTTTTGTATGCTTACTAGAATGAAGAAAGTCTAGTTGGATATGAAACTAGACTCACATATTCATATCATATCCAAAAATTAGAATTATACTCCCTGTGATTAGGTGTTAGTGATGGTTGCAAGTTGGTACATAGTTGATGTTCGTATAATTCACTTTGATATGCCATGAGTTTAGTAAAGATTTTGACATAGTAAATGAACTCTAAAAAATATGAAACTTTAATTTTTTATTATTCAGTATTCTTATTAAAAATTGGTTAAAAATCATAGGAAGCTGTGGTGTAAAAAAATTATAATTTTTTTTTTGAAGTTAAAGGAACAATAAAGGACCTTGTAGGGAAGATTTAATATGTTGTAAAGAAATGGTCATAGCTTGCTCTAGGAAGCCTGAAAAATTACACTGTCACTTGTAATGGAAAGTATATTCAGATATGTTTTGATATTTTTAAGCTTGGACACCTGCATTTGTACAATTTATGAATATAGGATGGTTAAGTGTAGCAGAGGACAATAAATTGATGCCATACTGAATACCCCTTGAAAGAATTTTTTTTATCTCCTCCTTCCAAAAGATTTTTTGAGTACAAGTTTCATGTGTATATACATTGAGAAGTATACTTTTATGTTTACTCTGTGTCAGTTACAAATTCCGTATGAGGTATTTTCAACGGTTGAATGTTCAAAATTTATCAACATATATACCATTGCATCGTCTTTACTCATGTTTCATAGAATTCGACTTAAGTGGAATTATATTATGGTTGTATAGTCATTGAAAGTTACATAAATATATTAAGATAATACTTATGGTTGGGATTAAATATTGATTTAGTTGGATTGACAAGTGTAAAGTCTCCTACACCTAGCAGCTCCACTCGAAGGAAACCTAAATACATAGTTGACAACCCAAGGTGAGTGTAATCAGTGGAAAGATGCATTTATACATTGTTATTGACATGATCAGGACATTATGAATATGAGAATTTTCTATTACAGTCAAGGGGTTACTCCTCGACCAAGAATGGGGGAGAATTGTCTATTATAAACATGATATGTGAATCATGATTTAGAAAGTTGGGTCATTCATTATGAATAGGCCAGATAAGTCAATACACTATTATATGAATATGATTTATCGCATTTAATTGCATGCAATAGTGTAGTAGTTATGCACTCACTAGGCTATTTTCTTATTGTTTCCATGTTTATGTTTTTCAGGTAACGTGAGATCACTGCCAAATCTAGGAGGGAGGGTTGGGTTAGCCAGTAATGGGTAAAACAATGATTTTTTTAAATGTAAATGATGTAAGTAAGTTAACTTATCCTTCAAGCAAGTTTGTATAGGCATAACTACTTTAATGTTGTAAAAAGTTTTTAGTTGTATGGATTTACATTGATGACTATATAATTAAGACTCGTGCTTATGGTTTGGTTAAATTAATTATGGTTTGACTTACTTTGAATTTCAAATTTAATATAAGTAAGTGTCAACTTTTGATATTAGAGCCTAGGTTTTAGAGGCTCTGGTGTTAAAAGAATCTAGATTTGGCAGTGAATGTAAGAAATATGTTTTGTTTGATACTAACGATTATGTTAGAAAGGATATATATACCTGCAGGTTGTTATATCTATGATTAATTTCATATATAAAATAATGGAACGTGGGAATTTTAATGTGAGAATAGAAGATGAGGCTTCAAATATGCCAGCAAAAGTGGAGGTTAAACAAATAATTAATATAAATGTAAAACTCGATCCAGAATAATTGACAAATATGCAAAAAAGGGCACGTGCTCTGATTTTAATGGCAGCGCACTAAGCCAGGTTTATGGCTCAGATGGAAGAATAATAGGCCAGGAAACTGGAGTCACAACCATTGTCTAGGGCTGAGGATGTGATACACTGAGAAGAGAGGAATACTTCACACGAGAAGTGTATTAAAATGAATCCCCCGTCGTTTGAAGGAGTAATTGATCCTATTGAGGAAGAAGTATGGGTTAAAGAAATTGAATTTTTTTGGGGGGTAATGAGAATGCCTGAAAATCAACAGGTGAGCTTGACAACATATATGCTGAAAGGATAAGCTTAGTATTGGTGAGATGCCACCAAGAATTTGTTAATTACTCCAAGAGGTGGGAATGTGATCTCATGGGTTGCTTATGTTAAAGCCTTGTATGACATGTATTTTCCTCCAATGTAGCAAAAATATAAGAAGAAAGAAAATTTTATGTTAAATCAAGGATGTATGATAGTAAGAGAATATGAGGCTAAACTTGCAACCTTATCTAGGTTTGCTTCGAGGTTTATATAGAAAGAGGAATACACGTGTAGTCAATTCCGTGATGGACTAGAGTTAGTCATTAAATCACGGCCGTCGACTTTAAATAATATTAATTATTCATCTTGGTGAATAAATCGATGCTAGTAGAAAATGATGTGAATGAAGCAAAAGGTAAACGAGAAAGAAGTGCAGAGAAAAGCATATTCAATCCAAATTATTAAAAGGGTTGTTATACAGAATATTCAAGTCTTAGGGGGAAGAAATTTTTGTATGTTAGAGGTATGGGAAGTAATTCATAGAGGGGTGAAGCTAGTAGTGGCATAGGTTCAAGATTTTCAGCACAAGGAGATCCAAATGCTTGCTTCTTTTTTGGGACATCAGGTCATATAAAGATAAATTGACAAAAGTTATTGAATATAGAATATTTTAACTGTCATCAGAAGGGTCATCTGAAAAAAATTGTCCTATGTTATCAAGAGTAGTTTAAGTTAGTAGTGTGGGGCCTAATAAAGGATCATCTCCAGGTAGTACAACTAGGGGAAGACTTCTAGACAAGCAAGTGTATCGAAGGTAGGAGAAAAAGTGTTTGCAATAACGTTGCAAGATGTCCATGTTACACCAGAAGTGGTTACATGTAAACTTTTTATTGCAAATAAAGATTTATATGCATTCATTGATCCTGGATCTACCCATTCATTCGTAGCATTACCTATTGTTTCATATTTCATTAGACAATGTTAATATCTCAATTGTGCCTTATATATTTCTACCTATAAGGACATGATTTCGTAAATCCTCATTTAGAATCTAGGAAGTTTTCTGTGTGTCCTAGATCACAGTTAGTATGTCTGATACCGCTACATTCGGCTCATCAACACGTTCATCCATGGAGGTCTCGTTCTTATTCTGAAGTTATCACGCTCCCACTATCTTCGTACGTACGTTGTGAATCATCACCGAGCATCATGCAACATGTATCTTCAACATTCAACATTCATACTACTCCACTCGCATTAATGGTAAAATAATTAATTTGGAGTTTTTATTGGTTACATAATTATTTGTGAATTTTTAGAAAATATTTTTTAATGTTTCAAAAAAAATTCTTCGCAAAAAGAATTTTTGGTAAGTGTAGAGGCAAGAAAAATTGACACTAACATCATTCGAGTGGCAAGGCAACGTAGTTCAAGTGACATGCTACTATCGCGCGAAGTAGATAAAACGACGATCTTGTTCGTTTGGGCAACACGCAGCCTATAGCAGTGTTCATCATTCCCGTTTTTTGAAGTCTTTGGCACTAACATTTTTGCAGAACTGCTGCACAAAAAGAATTCATTTTTTTCAAGGTTCTCATACCTTTTTGATTCACAAATCATTCCCAAACATATATGTGAATATTTATAAACTCTAGATTAATTTTTCTACTCATATGGAGTATGCTTGTGGAGAAGACGGTCATTCTCCATTATTGACTTGGATCTCTTTCGGGATCTCTTGCCGACACAACGAACCAATACCTGCGGGTATTCGCATGTCACAGTATTTTGATGTAATTGTAAGTATTAAGAATTATAGAAAAGTAAATATGATTTTCCCCTTTAGGATATTTTTCCTCATATTGTGATTGGCTTTGCATGCATAGTTTGAATTAATTTGTCTATCATAATTTATTTGCGAGAGTTAGGATTTTTGGGATTAAAAATTGGAATTTCATTAAACAAGTTAATTATTGATTACTGACGCACTCTCAAGTTGGTATCAAAGCCTATTGCATAATTATACCGTGTAATTTTTTCCATAAAATTTTTCTGGATATCAATTTTGATCTAAAAATTAAATTTTAAAAAAGCGTAATTTCAATGGAAAACTTGTATAATTGAGTGCCAATTTTTGGTTGGTCAAATTACGCATATTGGAAAGCCCATATGAAACTTCTCTTAAAGGCCATTGATGAACGAGTTTGGGTTATATGTGAAAGAGGGTGGATGCCTCCCATTGTCACTCTAGATAATGAAACTACTTTAAAACCTGTGACTACGTGCATTGAGGAAGAATTTAAATGGAGCACATACAACTCACGTGGGATTATTGCAATTTCTAGAAACTTCACCTCCGACGAGTTACAACGCATCATGACGTGTACCACGTCAAAAGAAGCATGGAATGTTCTTCAACTTACCTATGAAGACACTAATGCAGTTAAAGAATAAAAATTGCTAAATTTAACTACACAATTCGAGACAATCACCATGCTTGAATCTTAGTGTTTTGATTAATTCTATGCACACATATATGATATTATAAACACTAGTTTCAATTTAGGTCAACACATTCCTGATGCTAGAGTAGTTAAAAATATTTTGAGACCACTGCCTAAGCATTTTCTCCCTAAAGTCACTGGGAAATTTGTGTAGTCTAAAATTCGAAGAATTAGTAGGAGACCTCCAGACTTATGAAATTGACATGTTTCCTAATACTATAAAATAAAAGGATAAAGGGGTAGCACTTAAAGCCCAAGCTAGGAAGAGTGAGGGGTCAGCAAGAAAGAGAGGTGAGTCATCTAGGGGAATAGACGAATAGATGTCTGATTCTGAGATTGATTTTGACTTAGACGATTTAGCCTCGTTTGCAAAAACAAAATCAAGAAATTTCTCAAATTAAGAAAAAGGGCAATCTCAAAGATAAAAATAATTTTCAGAAAAATAAGTGTGAAAAGAAAAATGATAAAGATAAAAAGGGAGCACCTTAGAAAGATGAGGAGAGATGTTATGAGTGTGAAGGTAGAGGTCATAAGGAATTTGAGTGTCCTACTAGGTTGAAGAATCAAGCCAAAGGCAAAGCTACTTTAAATGCCTCCCTGAGTGACGGCAATGAGGTCGAGTTGGTGGATCTGGAGATGAGTCACCACATGAATATAACTTCACCGCATTCATGGATAGCCCTGTGAGTACTGACATTGCACCTCATGATGATGAGGAGTATACTTCGTAGGGACACCTCGATAGTGTTGCGATGTGAGTGAGGGGGAGGATGATGTAAGTGAGAGCGAGAGTGATTTACGATGCACGTGCGATGATTGATATGCTGATTCTTTTAAAACTAAAAAACGTAACAAATCATTGACACTTGGGATAGTTACCTTAAAGAAAGATTTGGGAGAGACGAGAAAGAGAGAGTCCTCCATTAGCACTTCCATTAGAGAGAGAGAGAGAGAGAGAGAGAGAGAGAGAGAGTTTATGTAGGGAGAGAGAGTGAATTTAGAGAGAGAGAGGGAGAGAGAAACATATAGAGAGGCTGTTTGGACAGCGAGAGTAGTTTATTAAAAGAGAAATGGGACTTTACCAAACAAGTGGCTAGTCTTACGAGTGAGCTCCATTTATCCCTAGACACTCGAAAGAAACAAGAATCCCTTATATCCCAACTCACTCATGACCTTGAAAGAGCTTGGGAGGTCAAGGTAAAGATAGAGGACATATATGGAAAGATAGGAAAGATGTTTCTCGCCCCCTAATTTGGGTTTGTTGAAAGTCAATGAATAGGTTTTGATGGTGTTCCACATCTCATGCAACATTGGAACCAATTACTGAGTTTACTAAGAATCCATATGGCCGTCAACCAAAACCCCGAAAAAAAGTTCGATCAAGAAAAGCAAACTAGGGCCGGACTAAGACTGTGTAATTTTGTACGTATTGCAAAAGAAAAGGCCACCTTAGGGAGTTTTTATATAGTTTGGGTCGGACACGACCACCACATGCCACTAGCAATTTTTCGAGTCTTAGAGAGAAGGTTGATTTTCTAGTCACCACATCTCAGAGTTTAATGGAAGATTTTGAATGGATTTCTTTAGTGTCTGCGGGTACTTCCAGAATCCCGACTATAACCAATAATGAAAAGGGAAAACATAAGGTAACCTCCACTTTGGTGCCTAAACACGACTCAAAAGCCCTTGTTGTTCGTGTTTCTCCTAAAGGACAAAATACCTCTCAGTTGTACTTTGATAGTGGGTGCTCCAGACACATGAATGGTGACGTTTTATTTTTTACCTACCTATAGGATTGTAAGGAAGGTAAAGTCAAGTTTGGAGTCGGTAGAAAATCTAACAGAGTAGGATGAGGTACAAAAGAGATACCTGGATTTCTTAAGATAGAGGATGTTTTGTACGCCAAAGGTTTCAAAGCAAACCTTCTCAGCATTTACCAGTTGTGAGACTCTGACTTTACAATAAAGTTTGACCGGAACGAGTGTAATGTTTATGATCAAGTTGATAAACTTCTATTTCAAGGGGTGATTATAAGAGATAATTTTTATGGTATTGTCCCAAGTCCTCCTTTATCTACAACAGTGCCACGATCACTCCCATGAATTTATGGCACCAATGTCTGGGTCATGTTAATTTTAGAGATTTGGAGAGATTAGCTAAAAATAACCTAGTATATGGCTTGCTATCACTTATAAAGAGTACTTTCATGGTTTGTAGACCCTATCAATTTGGAAAATAAGTCCGTAGCCCCCACATGAAGTTGAATTCCATTACATCTTCATGAATGCTTGGGTTGATACACATGGATATTATGGTTCCTACTCGTACTAAGAGTTTGGGTGGTAAGAGGTATATCCTCGTGATGGTAGATGATTTCTGTCATTTCTCGATTGTAGGTATCCTAAGAGAGAAATCCAATGTTGTGGAGTTTCTCATGATCAAGTGTTGTGTCCTGGAAAATCAACATGGAGTCACTATCAATAGGATACGTAGAGACAAGGACACTGAGTTTAAGTAAGATAAAGTATATTTTTACTTTGATAGTCTCAGATCAAAGATAATTTTTTGACCGTGAAGACTCCTCTAGTAAAATGGGATTATAAAGAGGAAAAATCGGACGATTCAGGAAATGGCTAGATTTATGCTTCTAGTTCATAGAGTTGCTAGGAGATTTTGGGGGGAGGCAGTGTCTACTACGTGCCATACAGTGAATAGGGTCTACCTTTGTCCACACGCACTTAAGAGGCCCTATGAATTGTGGACTGGAAAGAATCCCATCCTTTCATATTTTTATGTCTTTGGAAGAAAATGCTACATCTTAAGCGATATGGAGAAATTAGGAAAGTTCAACTCCTAGAGCGACGAGGGAATATTGTTAGGGTAATCGTCGACCAGTAGAGCATATTGATTTTTTAACCTGAGTATCTCTAAGGTTATGGAGTCAATAAATGCCACCGTGCAAGATGACGAACCCTCGATATTTTTTTATTCTAACCTTTTGTGTAAGGATGGTGCACTTCCTATTGATGATTCCATTGTGCCTCCCACACCCAAGATGGACCCTATTATTAACATAAGGGACACAACTGCTTGGGTTCACAAGAGTCAAGATCCTACTTCCATTCTAGGAGATCCTACCCTAGGGGTCAAGACTCGTGCTCAGTTGAGATTGTGGTTAGCTTTGTCCACTAAACATCTAAAGTCGAGCCCAAGAACGTTAAGGAAACACTCAAGGATAAACATTGGATATTTGTTATGCAATATGAGTTTCTTTAGTTTAGAAAAAGTAATGTCTGGGAACTTTTCCCCTGACCTAGAGAGAAGAATATGATAGGTACCAACTGGATCTACAAGAATAAGATGGACGAGAATGGTACCACTATTAAAAATAAGGCTAGGTTGGTCGCTCAAGGATACACACAGATTGATGGTGTATACATTGACGAGGCATTTGCTCCTATTTAGAGGATTGAGTCCGTCCTCTTACTACTCGCCATCGCATGTCATCTATGCTTTAAGTTATACAAGATGGATATCAAGAGTGTCTTTCTGAGTGTCATTCTATAGGAGGAAGTTTGTGTGGAACAACCAAAAGGTTTTGAAGACCTTCAACACCCTGATTACATCTATTTTTTAAGAAAATCAAGGTATGGTTTGAAGAAAGTAACTAGTGCTTGGTACGAGAGGCTTACTTCCTATCACTTATCTCGTGTCTTCATAAGAGGGGGAATTGATAAGAAGTTGTTTGTTAGGCTAGGAGACTATGTTATTTTGGTTACCCAGGTCTATGTCGATGACATACTCTTTGGATCCACATGCTCCCAACATGGTCACGACTCTAAGGAGGAGATAAAGAGTGAGTTTGAGATGAGCATGGTTGGTGAGCTTACCTTTTTCCCCAGTCTTCAGGTTTGTCAGCTAGAGGATGGTATGTTCATCTCCTAATCCAAATATGCTAGAGACCTTATGAAAAAAATTGGTTTAGACTCCGCTAAGCATGCACGTATCCCGATGAGTACCTCAAAAAATATTAGCAAGGACACTTCAGGCAAGGACGTAGAGCAAACCTCGTATCAGAGTTTCATTGTATTCTCTACTTGACTGTCAGTTATCCTGATATTTCCTTTAGTTTTGGAGTTTGTGCGCGATATTAGGCGTTCTCTAAAGAGTCACACTTACTCTCTCTTAAACGTATTATCAAATACGTGAGTGGGACTCTCTCATTTGGAATTTGGTATTCCTTTGATACCAATGATAGTTCATTCACCTAGTCGGATGCCCATTGGGCTGGGGATACAGATGGATGTAGGAGCACTTATGGTCGGTGTTTTTTCTTTGGTTCTACTCTTATCTCTTGGTTGAGCAAGAAGCAAAACTATATATCTGTATCCACTATGGAGGCTGAGTACATAGCCATAGGGAGTTATTGCACACAACTTCTTTGGATGAGGCAGATGTTGGAGGAATATGGGATATCACAGGACACCATGACTATTTCCTATGATAATGCAAGCGCGATACACATATCCCGTAATCCGGTCCAGCATTTGTGCACAATGAATATTTGAATACGTGAGTACTTTATCCGTGAGCTAGTAGAAGGGAAGTTCATATCCTTGAGTTTTGTGTCTACCGACCTCCAGTTAGCCAATATTTTCACGAAGCCTTTATACCCCCTTAGATTCAAGAGTCTTAGAAAGTCTTTAGGAATTTATATAGTTGACTGAGGGGTTGTTATTGTGTCTAAAGTAGGATGCATTTTTCATGTTCATATCATATGATTCCTATATCTATATTGTATCATTTGTATCATTATTTGTTTTTGGTTTATATGTTTCCTTCTTTTTAGAAAAATACAAAAATATTTTCTATTTTTTTTAAATATGGAAAAATAAAAAAAGAATTTCTTTTTAAAAAATTTCTTGAAAAACACAGAAAGAGTTTTGTATTTTATTTACACCTTTTATGGATGAACATTTAAGATATCCATAGTCATAACTTCATTCCATATTCGACGTGACTATTTGATAGTGATTTAAGATGCTACATCACTTCATCCACGTGTTTTACATTGTTTGATGTCATTGAGATGTGATTAGTGATATCTTATACATGTTTGGCTCCTTATCTCCTTTATTGCACACATGCACGATACTAATTGAGAATTATATTTTCCTATCACATATTGGCTTGAGTGTTTCCATCTCTATTATGTCTATACAACAAACCAAATACGATAAAACTTGACGAGAAAGTAGTGCATGTAAAAACCATTGCAGTGAGTTTGTGTGATTTTGAAAAATAGGGAAGGGCTGCGAAAGGTACACATTTATCCTTTGTGACTAAGTCACCGTTTAAATTGGACCTAAATAAGAATTTAGCAAAAACAGAAGCCAAGGTCCAAAGGGGTTGAAAAGAGCCCGAAAAAATTCATGGCAATAAAAAGAAAAATATGCCAAAAACTGAGTCAATTAGTTTTAGCTTCATCGCCTAAAAATAAAAATAAAAAGCATTATTATTTATTGAGGGAGTTTGGAAGGAATATAAAACGGGTTTTCATGTCCTTAAAAGTCATGAAAAAGCGTTACATAGTTTCAGACATTATTGGTGTTGAAATCACTTTGAGCTTTGATTTGTTGATGGATTGAGTCAATTTCTTATAATTCCGCCCCTTTTACACCTAAGGAAGATGTTGAGTTCATTCGTTAGGAATATCCAAAATTCATTGTGCACATATGCTATGGTTGTATGTATTGATTTTCCTATCGAATTTGTTCACATACCTACATTTTCGATATCATCGACTTGTTTGTTTTTGTGTTCTTTCATGGTGTGATTCTTTGTTGTATATTTTGTGAGAAAAATTTTGAAAAATTCAAAAAGAGAAAGTTTTATTACCTTATGACATTCGCCATTTGCATTGCTTTATGTTCTTCATATTTTTCTATTTGGGGACATCATAAAAGTGACGAGAAAGAATTATGGGGGAGAACGAATTATGGCGGAGAATTTTTGTTTTATGTAATAATGATTTGCTTGAGCTTAATTGACATTTTTTTTGCTTGTCATTATATTTCAAATTGTTGTGCATCACGAGTATTGTTTCTTTTCTTATATGTGTAAGTAAAAAATTGAGAATTGTTTTTGCTCACCCTGGTGATGATAAAGAAAGTGGAAAATGTTAAAGATTTGAAGATGTTGAAGTCTGTGAAGACATATCATTTAGTATTTCTAGTTTTTGGGTTTAATGGTGATATTAAATTGTATATCATTTGTTATGAGTTTGGGTAGCATAATTTGGATAGTTTTTATGTATGTACCGGCATAGACATAGGGAGAGATTTGTAAGGGAATGAGTTCATAAATGTCCTTTTAGAATCTAGGAAGTTTTATGTGTGTCCTTGATCACAGTTAGTATATCTAATGTCGCTACATTCGGTTCGTCAACCCATTCAACCATGACATCCACGTTCTTGATCCGAAGTTATCATGCTCCCACTATCTTCATACGTGCATAGTTCGTCATCACCAACCATCGTGCAACGTGCGTCTTTAACATTTAACATTCCCACTACTCCATTTGCATTAATGGTAAAATAACTAATTTGGATTTTTTAATGGTTACATAATTATTTGGGAATTTTTAGAAAATATTTTTAAATATTTCAAAATGTTTTTCTTCGAAGAAAGATTTTTTTTAGGTGTAGAGGCAAGAAAAAATTGGCACTGGCGTTGTTCAAGTGACAGAGCAACGTCGTCCCAACAACATGCTGCTGTCGCACGAAGTAGTTCAAGAGACGGTCTTGTTCATTCGAGTGACAGCCCTCTGTTGTTGGAGCGATGTGCCGCCTTGATTTTTGTATTTATATCAGTGTTCAACATTCACATTTTTTCAGGTCTTAGGCACTCATGTTTAGGCAGAACTACTGCACAAAACATACTTCATTTTTTAAGGTTTTCATACCTTTTGATTCACAAATCATTCAGAAACATATATGTAAATATTTAAAAACCCTAGATTAATTTTTATACTTATCTTGAGTATTCTTGTGGAGAATAAGGTTGTTCTCCATTGCTGACTTGGAACTCTGACTCTATCTCTTGACGACGATAACGAATCAATGCATGTAAGTATCCGTGCGTCACTTTATTTTACTATAATTGTAAGTATTACGAATTATAGTGAAATAAAAATGGTTTTTCCCCTTTGGGTGATTTTTCCTCTGATTATGATTGATCGTGCGTGCATGGTTTGAATTAAGTTATCTGTCATAATTTATTTACAAGAGTTAGGCCTTTTGGGATTAAAAATTGGAATTTAATTAAACAAGTTAATTATTGATTATTGGTGCACTCTCACTACCGTAATGGAAAATGTAATGCTAGTTGAGCATGTTTATAAAGATTGTGTCTTATGAATGGGTGAGCGAGATTTATATGTTGATTTGATACGGTTGGCCATTTGGGATTTTGATATTATATTGGGGATGGATTTGTTATCATCGTATCACACTTCGATTGATTGTTTTAGAAAATAAGTTACATTTCACCTGCCAAGGGAACTCGAGTTCCAGTTTACAAGAGAAAGGAATGTTGTATCTAATTGTCTTATATTAGCAATTAAGAGCAGGAGGTTGTCGAGTAAAGGTTGTACATGGTATTTAGCTTATGTTGTTGATACTAGTAAAGAGACACTTAAAATTGAAGATATACTAGTGGTTAGAAAAAATATTGATGTCGTCTCATAGGAATTGCAAGGATTGCTGCCCAGATCGAAGAAGAGTTTTCCTTTGAATTAGTTCCAAGTACTGGTCCAATTTCCCTTGCTCCATATATATTGGCACCAACAGAGTTGAAAGAATTGGAAATACAATTACAATATCTGATAATCAGAGGTTTTATTTGGCCTAGCGTTTTACCGTGGGGATCCCCCGTGTTATTTGTGAAAAAGAAAGATGGAAAAATGCAATTATGTATTGACTATAGCTAGTTTAATAAGGTAACCATTAGAAACAAGAACCCTATACCTCATCTCGATGATTTATTTCATCAATTACAAGGGGCCACCATATTTTCGAATATTAATTTGAGATCGGGTTACCACCAATTGAAAGTAAAGGATAGTGATATTTCTAAAACAACTTTTCAGACTCGATACAGGCACTATGAGTTTTTGGTGATTCCATTTGGAATAACTAATGATCCAAAAGTTTTTATGGACCTGATGAACTGGGTATGACACTATTTCATTGATTCATTTGTGATTGTATTCATAGACGATGTGTTGATTTACTAGCATAGTAAGGAAGAACACAAGAAATATTTGAGACTTGTATTGCAGATTATGATAGAGAAAAATGTATTTGCTAAATTCAGTAAGTGTGAGTTTTGGTTGAATGAAATCATGTTTTTAGGGAATTTTGTCTCGAGAAATTGGATATATGTTGATCCAAAGAAGGTGGAATACACCGTTGAATGGGAGAGTCCTAAGAATGTGACAGAGATTAGGAGTTTCCTAGGGTTGACAGGTTACTATCGTAGATTCATTAGGGGTTTTCATCAATAGCATTAGCATTGATAAATTTACTCGGAAAGACGTGAATTTTTTGTGGGATGAAGAATTCGAGAGGAGTTTCAAGGAATTAAAGAATCGATTGGTTTCAGCTTTGATAGTTACTATTCCGTGTGGGAATGACTCTTTCGTAATCTATACATATGCTTCATTTCAAGGGTTAGGATGTGTTCTTATACATAATGGTATACTAATTGCATATGCTTCTAGAAAATTAATGATACATGAACGAAATTACCCTACACATGAGTTGGAGCTAGATACCATTGTTTTTGCTTTGAAGTTGTGGCGACATTACTTGTATGGAGAAACTTGTGAGATATTTACGGATCATCAAAGTTTGATATACTTTTTTACAAAAAAAGAACTGACTTTGAGATAGAGGCGAGGGACAGAGATGATTAAAGACTATGACTGTACCATCCATCATCATCCTAGGAAGGCTAATGTGGTATCAACTGATTTGAGTAAAAAATCATCTAGGATTCTGGGTTGCATACACTATGAACGTGTTGGAAATATTCTTGACTTGACATCGATGGGGATTGAATTAATGTTTTCAAAAAGGGTATGATTATTAGCGCATGCTATAATGAGACCTTTATTGGTAGAATGCATACGAAATTTGCAAATTAGTGATCCATTCCTTGACAAGAAAAAGCAGGAAGTTCAAGATGGTAAAGAGAGTGACCTTGAGATTAAGAGTGATGAATCATTGTGTCATAAAAATAGAATTTTGTACCGAATTATCAATCCTTAAAGAAGGATATATTATAAGAGTCATAGAGTTTTATTCATTCTATGCATCCTGGAGTTACCAAAATATACAGAGATTTGAAAGATTATTACTAGTTAAACAATGTGAAATTACAAAATTTGCAGATAAATATTTAGTATGATAACAAGTGAAGGCGGAGCATCATAAGCCGATAGGATTATTGCAATCATTACCTATTCTGGAATGGAAGTGGGTGTAATACCCCGTAATTTTATTGATTTGTATTTAAGGGATTAATTGAATTAAATGAGAATTAATGGGCAATTAATCCGAATATAAATACTAACGAGATGTGAGTTGGTATTTGATTATGATGTTAAAATTGAATATTTCGGAGTATATATGGTAATATATGAGTATTGAAAATATTTAAATTATTAAGAGGCAGAAATACGACAATTTGAGAAATTTAATTAGAACGCGCGTGTCAGTCACGTCAAAAATGAATTTATTTAAGTTAAAAAAATAAATTATATTGTATCAACTGAATGATCATTTTGAGTGCGCCAACGCGTCCGGAAGGGTCGAAATAGTCAGAAAACACTATCCGGGGGTTAAGTTTGGGTCCCGGGGTATTTTAGGCCAAACCGGCAACCGATAAGGGTATTTGGTAGTTTTAAAAATTGAGGAATTAAAACCCACGAATTTTAGAGTTTATTTTTATATTTTTTTAGACCAGAAAACGTTATTGGGATGATTTTATAATGGAATTAGAGAAGAGAAAAATGAAGAAAAACGAGTTGGAAAATTTCTGGGGGTATTCTGCCATCTCGTTAGAAGACCTGCCCAAGTCGTTCGAACGACCTCATTCGAACGAGCTTCTAACGAGATGATGGTATCCCTTCTAACCAGTTCGTTCGAAGACTTCATTCGAACGGGATTTCTAACGAGTTGACACAATGGCCTTTTAGGCCTGATTTTATTTCGAACTTCCAGTAGACTTATTTTAATCGAGTGTTAACCTTCCCTTGTTGACTAGTGGGTATAGTTGTGGGATTGGAGTACGTTGAGGATTAAAACTTATAATTTTGTAGTAAATCGGAAGACATTTATGGTTTAGGGAATAAGTACCTAAAATTACGACGCGAGAGGGGTTGACAACTTTTAATGTATATTATTCGGGGATTCATAAACGTGTAACATCTAATGACGATATAGGAATCTAAAATATACCTCTATTGATATTATAAGATATCTAAGATGTGTGAATGCTTAGTATATGTGGTTATCTGTGTATAACATACCTACCATACTTGCTATCACGGGAGGTCGGCATACAATCAGGGCCATCTAATCTTTGTGTGGCTACGGGGGGGATTTAGGTTGGTACCTCGAGGACATAGGTCAGAGAATGACTTATTGAGGAGTTAATAAGCCTGCTGATCATTGGACCATAGGTATGTGCGTGACCCATGCGATGTGAACTATGTTCGCCTCCATTGTGTGTGATAGTTACTTATCGAAACGGTTCTTGAGAGATTCGGAATACGTGATCCTTATATACGTGATGTACCGAGATTTGATAGCAGAGTATGTGTGCACCGCAGCTTAGTCTAGGGATGACATTATTGTATATTTATGATGAGAACGATATACTCGAATACTGAAATGAACAGTTTATATAAGTACAAATGTGACATCCTTTGTAGAGTTAAAAATGGGAAAACTCTTAGTAATTATTGCTACTAATCCCGAGGAATGAAGGTAAAACTCTATGTTTATATTAAAATGCCGGGAATTAAACTACGAATAGTATAGTAAACTCAGATATTTTATTAGACTAGTTAGTTAGTGGAATAACTAGAATGGGCACGGGTACGTAGGAGTGCACACTTAGTTGAGAGGTGAGGAACTCATGTGAGTGCAAGCATTATCATGTATTTTATATTCACTGTTTAATGATATTAAACACTTACTGTATTTTAAACTGTTTTCACAATTGGGCTCTGACCCATTTTCTTTCAAATCTATTTTCTTGTAAAAACCTTTTTGGTGCCCAACCACAAGGACACCAAGCGTAGGAGTTCCATTCCGGTGACGTGCTGTAGCTGCTGTGGAAGTTACAGGACCTCGATAGTAGACGCCTCCACTTTCTATCTTGACTCTATTTCATATTTACTCATGTATAGGGCATGTCGCCCCTTTTCTTTTAGAGACAACCTAATTACTCAATTTTATTTCAGATTTTGGGTTGTAATTATTTAGTGATTCAGACTCTGTATTCAGTTTTATTCAGTATTTCGGATTATTTCCGAGGAGTGTTCCTCTAGATTCATATATTACTCTATCATTGTAATGTGACTATAATGTGGTTGTGATATCATTATTTCATAATGTAATACTTATTGCGTGTTAATAGGATATATTTAAAAATTGACAACTCACTTTTTAAATATTAGGTGGCTAGTAATTGTTAAAACGTTTTTCTACAGTGATGCTATGAACTGAACCAACTTGACATTTTGTATTAATTTGAATAAAGGAGTAGCTACCCGATATTTAATTAGTTCGGGTGTCAGAGTGGGAGAATATAATGATGGATTTTATTGCATAATTACCATGGTCACCAAAGGGCATGAATATATTTGGGTTATTGTAGATCGATTGATGAAGTCAGCTCATTTTCTTCCAGTTAAGACCACCTATACTGTTGACAAGTATGCACATATGTACATTAATGAGATTATTCATTTACCTGGGGCACCAATGTCAATTATATCAGATAGAGATCCAACATTCACTTCTAAGTTTTGACCTTATTTACAGATTGCCATGGGAACAAGTTTGAAGTTCAGTACTACATTTCATCCATAAATCAATGGACAATCAGAAAGGACGATTCAAATATTAGGAGACATGTTACGAGCTTGTGTAATTAACTTCAAGGGTAGTTGGGATGATCATGGAATTCTTGTATAATACTAGTTATCAGTCCACCATTGGTATGGATCCTTATGAAACTTTATATGCGTAGAGATGTAGAACGATTTTGTGTTTGTACGAAGTAGGTGAAAGAAAAATTTGGGATCCAAAATTGATAGACATGACAACTGAAAACATTAAAATGATTAAGGAACGGATAAAAATAGATCAAAGCAGTAAAAAAATTATGCAGATAAGAGGAGGTATCCATTGGAATTTCAAAAGGGAGATTTTGTAATCCTATGTATTTCACCATGGAAAGGCGTCATGAGATTTGGAAAAAAAAAAGAGGAAGCTAAGTCCAAGATACATTAGACCATATGAAGTGGTGGAAAGAATTGGGACCATGGAATACAAATTAGCATCACCTCCAAATTTTTCTCATTTACATGATTTTTTTCATGTATCGATGCTTCATAACTATTTTTCGGATCCATGTCATCAATTGAAAACTCAATATATTGAACTGAAAGAAGACTTATCCTACATCGATGAACCAATGGAAATTCTTGATCATAGGGAGAAAGTATTATGGAAAAAGTCATTCCCTTTATTAAAGTTATGTGGATGAGCCATGTAATTAAAGAATCAACTTGGGAAATCGAGGATAGCATGAAGAGACAACATCCCCACTTGTTTGGTAAGTGACATTCATATTAAAGTTCGGGGACAAAATTTTCTAAGTGGGGAAAGTTGTGATAACACGAATATAACTATGATAAATTCTGTTTGAATCATGCTTAACTTTGTCATATGGATAATGTGTTATTAACATATATAATGTTAGGATATGATATTTAGTATAATCCTACCTTCAAAAATCATGAAATATCGAATTAGCTACAAACATAAAATTTTGAAATTATCGATAGGAATGTTTATGTTGGAGACTATATTTGACCCTTATAATATAACAATTGACTCTAGATGATAACTATATAGTTGTATGTTTATTAGTTAGGTTTGTAACACAATAAAATATGTGTCAAACGGATGTCTGAGTAAGAAGTTATGCCGAATTTATGAGTAAAGGAAAAATGTGTCCATTCTTTTTACGTTGTCATCTGTCTTTTAGTAAACCAAATGGTTTAATTTGATTGGTTGGAAAGGAAGGTGGCCTTTGATGAATTAAACCTCTCAATAACCTATTTGTTCAGAAAATCTAACCATTGGTTCAGTTTTGAGATTTTATAGCTTGAGGAAAGAGAAAGTATAAGTTTAAGGAAGAAAGGGTTACAAGAGAAGCTAGGAAAAATTCCAAGAAAATCCTTATGGTATTCACACGGTATAATTATGTGTTAATATTGTTTTAATCTTGGATGATACTTATTTCAAAGTATAAAAATCATCAATTATTGATTAAAATTCCATCCTCCTTTTTTATTATATGTATGTGTTCATACGTGAGATAAGTGGTATATGTAAGCCCTATTGATGTATATATTTTTGTATGATTATTGGAATTGAGAAAGTCCAATTGGATATGAAACTATACTGACATATTCATATCATATCCGAAAATTATAATTAAAATCCTTGTTATCAGGCATTAGCGATGGTTACAAGTTAATATATAATTGCTGTTATGAAACTTTAATTCTATATTATTCAAAAAATTTATTAAAACTGGGTGGAAAATCATAAAAAGTTATGATGCAAAAAAATTATGAAAATTCTTGGAAGTTGAAGGAACAATGGAGGATTTTTAAGGGAGATTTAATATGTTGTAAAGAAATGGACATAGCTTGCTTTAGGAAGTTTGAAAAATTACACTATCACTTGTAATGGAAACTATATTCAAATTTGTTTTCTTATTGTTAAGTTTGAACACCTGTATTTGTACAATTTATAAATTTATGATGGTTAAGTGTAGGGGAAAATAAATTGATGCCATACTGGATACCCCATGAAAGAATATTTTTATCTCCACCTTCGAAAAGGTATTTTGAGTACATGTTTCAAGTGTATATATATTGAAAAGTATACTTTTATGTTTACTTGGTGTTAGTTACAAAATCCTTACGAGGTATTTTCAATGGTTGAATGTTCATAACTTCATCAAAATACATACCTTTGCATAGTCTTTATTGATGTTTCATGGAATTCGAATGAAGTGGAATTTTATTATGGTTGTATAATCATTGAAAGTTACATAAATATATTAAGATAATTCTTATTATTGGGATTTAGTACTGATTTAGTTAGATTGACATGTATAAGGTCTAATGCACCCAATTCAGCTCCACCCTAAGCAAACATAAATACATAGTTGACAACCCAAGGTGAGTGTACTCACTGGAAATATGTATTTGTACATTGTTATAGATATGATCAGAACATTATGAATTGAAAACTATTCATTTTAGTTTACCGAACTGGGAGGTTACTCCCCGACCCGGAATGGGGGAGGATTGTCTATTAAAGATAAGGGGTTGCTCCTCGATAGGAATGGGGGAGAATTATCTATTATAAACATCATATGTGAATCATGATTAGAAAAGTTGGGTCATTAATTATGAATGGACATGATAAGTTAATATAATATTATATTAATATGATTTATTGCATTTAATTTCATAAAAAAATACAGTAGTGATGATTTCACTGATCTATTCTTCTCACAGTTCCTATGTTTATGTTTTTCTTGTAACGTGAGGTCACTGCCAAATCTAGGAGGTCGGGTTAGGTTATATAGTAATGGGTAAAACAATAATTTTGTTTAAATGTAAATGATCTAATTAAGTTAACTTATCCTTCAAACAAGTTTGTATAATCATAAATACTTTTATGTTGTATTAAGTTTTTAGTTATATGGATTTACATTAATGACACTATAGTTAAGACTCGTGTTTAGGGTTTGGTTAAATTAATTATGGTTTGACTCACTTAGAATTTCAAACCCAATTTTAAGTAACTGGGTTGGGTGTGTCAATACAGCACCCATCTGTGCTGATTAGGGAAATCACACTCGACACTTACACTATATGACTATTCTAAACCATGACCAATAATCTTAGATCATAAACTAACCCTCAACATAATTGTTATTAGGACTCTGATACTTAGTCATACCGGACTTAACAAGGACACCAAACACACTATATGTAAAGGTCCCCAAGACCCGTCAAGATTTCGTAATTCATACCTTAATCATTGTAGGTGCGCTCCACGAACCCTTCAATACCTTCATCGTGATTACTAGGTGCTCTCAAGGACACTGGTCCAAGAGCTTGTACACATGGAGAACCCTTACCAACCAACATCCAAGGTGTCACAATAGTCGATTTCTTTCCTTAATGACTCCACACACCATTAGTCCTATGGACATTCCAGTATACCCTTAAACTACCCTCACACTAAGTTTATTTCGCACTTAGTCATCAATGCAGTGGATACAATGAGCCTTTACACTGTGATAATGATCTTATCTTTGTTTCAAATGGAAGTGACCATAAGCCACGTACCAAAACACAACTAACGTTACTAAGGATTTTGGCAGGATACCGGATATCACCGATAACCTATTAACCTCAAAGTCTGCATCACCGACATCACTAAAGATCCTTTTCCTTGAAGCCACATTATATTTTCTGAAACCCCATCGTATAAGACCACCTAGTGTTTACCCTTAATTCTCATTAATCATCATCGTTGCATACATAATATACTTATTATAATTTTCCTGTAACTCTCATCTTACTATATGAGGTACAACCTTCAATCAAGAATCACCAGGACACTTATAACAACATTCTCTTACCAACTCAGATCGAGTACACTTCCAAAGTGTTGACCAACATGATTTATCATGAACACTAAATCATCAATTGCCTTACGAAAGAATACTATCTCAAGGATCGAATTCGTTTAATCACATCATCGGTACTAACTACCCGAAAGTACCTAGTTGAAGAAATGAACGCATTCCTATCACATTTCAACATTGTTTTGGTATGACACACTAGCCAACTAATATCCATAGTTGACTTCACACGAGCATGTTTCTAAATCAATGGATGACAATATCCATTTTCTATATCTCAATTGGCTTCTTGTATTACTACAGTTTGACACACAAGCACTTCACACTAAAAACCTGTGATATCGCAACTATTGGCTTACATAAAAACTAATAACTTATGAGCATTTATAAACAAAAGCACTGAAGAAATTTATGACAACTAACTTCGTCATCAACCACTTAGTAAAGAATTCACTCGTCATGATATCCTCTTTGACTTCACCTTCGAGGACACGAACTAACTGTCACCAAACTACTGTGATCGGCCTAAATCAGCACTGACATCAAAAGATCCACTACTGACCTCACCATGTCACTCTCAAAAGGAACCTTGAACCTAGAGCTCTGATACCACCTTTAATGCCACAACCCGGCTATGTGGATTACCCGTAGTCAACCCGATCCATCCCGAGCATTAGTTGTTAAATGCAATGAACAACCTATATAATATTACTACTCCAGTTTTTTTATTTTCAATTACATTTCACTTGCTTAGCATGCAATTTCGATTTAAAATCAAATTACGTGAGGGACCCATGGGGAGCATCCCGAAGTTTAAGCATACAAAGCTACTAACGTAAAACAAAAGAGAGTATTTACTTGTATAATGCTCTCAAAATACGAAACCGCACCCAACCAATCGTAACAAAATGAGGGAATGAGCTAAATGCTCAGTGGAAAAAATACAAATGCAGTATACAATCGAACGATAGAAAGAATACTCTAACATGTTATAACTACGTGCACATGCAACTACCTTGTACATATATATTGAAATATATATAAATAGACTTAATGCATGAATAGTTTTACTTTCGAAAACCTTATTTATCCATATTAATTCACCTTAATTTTGTAAAAGACTTCTTTTTTCTCATTTAAAATTCATTCCTTTATTTAACACACACACTGTTGAACAATTGAAACACTCCACTTGGTTTGACCGAACACCATTCCTTTTCTAGAATTACCCTTTTTATTTGAACCATTCCAAATTAGTATTTTAATTGAAAATCACCATTTCAATACACGCGAACAATGTGTTAGAAAATACACATTTAGCCTTAAAATACCTTTCACAATAGACCTTGTGTTAATTATGGGATAAACCTCTTAGTTTGCTTGACTTCCCATTTACTCGCTTACTCTACCCTTTTTCTCTACCTTATAGACATTAATGAATTTCACATTTACTTGTCCACTTCACTTTTATCGGAACATTTATTAATTCATTCAAATTAGGTGGTCTTAACACTTTTTTACAATGCACCCCATTTATTGACATGTTCCTTATTCCTTTATTTTTTTCTAGGAATCTTCCAATAACCACATACTTTAATGGTCTCCTCACCGCCAACTATGTGCACCATATACTCTGGTCAATCTTTTGGGTCTTTCACCCTAGGGCTCCGGGACCTCCTTAATTTTTTCGGTTTCATCCGAGTTCCTTTTGAATGTGTTTTAATAATTTTCAAATGTCCACATTATACCACTTTTCCTATTACCCGACCAAAGCCAAAAACCAGGGCTACATCTTACACTTTAAAAATCATTTCATGCCACTTATACTTTAACCTTGATTTTATTCCAAAAATCATGTTCATTAGGAATATCATGTGTAACACCCTTTCTAACATTTTTATTTCATGAAAATGTTCAACTTTACATAAAATTGCCATTTTGCCCATTTGTTTCCAAACTCATCTTTTACTCCATTTTCACAAGTGTTAATTTTTTTGAAACACTATTAAGTTACACACACTAACTTCTTAAATGTTTTTAACACCTCAACACCTTTTTAACATTTATAGTATCATTGTTCTCAAGTTGGAAACCTCTATATTCCCTTATTTTCTTTTCAAATTCATAAGTTTTAATCTTTCAAACATTATTGAGTTAAACACACCAACTTCCCAATGTTTAACCATTAACAGTTATCCAACACCTTTACTAAACATATTTCCAAATTAGACATTTCTTTACTTCTTTATTCAAGAAATTAAATTACTTAAAGACTACTTTTATAAGAAAATATCATTTCCTTTTCATCAACACATATAGTCTTACAACCTTATATGCATTACACTTTTATCCCCCTTTTCACTCTTTGAATATTAAAATTTATAATTTTCTTATTATTTATTTAAACCAAATAAAAAAATCCTTTAGAATTGTTCACGTATTTATTATAAAAACACTACAAATTTATATACACGATAAAATGGATTTTAAATACTAAAATCCTATTAAATTGGTTAAACATATTTTTCTTTCTTGAAATTCATAATACCTTGCAAAAATGTATTCTCAATACCCAAATGACATTTTATTCTTTCAAACTCAATAAATGTCCATTTTTCATCAAATATTAATTTTTTATAATAATATTTGGAATATTATTTCTCCAAATATTTTAGAAAATCAATATCCTTTCCCAACGTTTTTTTCCATAAAATGTTCACCGATTGATTTTTAAAAAATACACTGTTTTCATAAAAATATCAACTTTTATATTTCAAAACTTTGAAATATTTATTCATCCTTTGTTTCCAACAAAATAAGAATTTCTAAAAATTTTATTTCATAAAAATGCTTAATATTAATCTACAAGAAACCATAATTTATTTTTGTGCATTTTACCCATGTAATCTAACAACAAGATTATTAATAATGCAAATAGAGTCTTAAATACTAAGGATATATTTTTTCACCTCTAAAAACTCCAAATGGTGGTAGAAAGTTGGTGTAGTAGGAGAACCCCCCCCCCCCCCCCCCCCCCCCCCCACCTTCAAAAGTGGCCTTAATGGGTTACCAAATGCATCCTCCATTTATGGTCCATATGTGCTCCATTTAAGCTTCCAAGAAAAGCCCCCTTTAAACTATCTTCAAACTCCATAAAAGCTGCCATTTTCATCTTCTAAAAACTCCCCAACCTTACTCCAAGATTCGTAGCTCCACTTCAATAATGGTGAAAATGGGCGTAATAGTCTTGAATTTGGAGGAAAACTATAAAAATGTGGTGGTTTATGGGGGTGAGATGGCAGAGAGAAACTAATAATGGTGGAAGACTACTCCATTCTCTCTCCGTCTTCCATCTTCTTATCTATTCAAAACGCCCAAATGAACCAAACATGTAATACCCCGCCCTAGAAATAAATATTTTCATTATAATTAGGTTTTTTAATCGGAGAAATATTTGGAAAAAATGTGCATGAGTATTGAGCCAAAATTATAAAAAAAGTGACACATTGCACATAGTGACAAAAGGGAAAATAACACGTTGCATGGTCCTCATGGAGGGATATTTAGTTTCAAATGATTATACTTAATATATTGGTGGAGTACGACGTAAATTATTTGAGGAACGAATGAGTTACGGATGCGAATATGTATAAGTTTTCATATTTCCAGTACGTGACTTATAAGTCATAACGTTCCACGATTCTTGTATAAACCCTTGAGAACGAGAAAAAATAGTTCACCAAGTTTTTAGGGTACTAAAAATATATACAAAAATATCATTGGGTCAACTTTCAAAAAAAGAGTTTTTTTCCCACCAAGGTCAGTTGATCGGGGGTCCCTTGCAGGTCAACCGCGCCTAATAGGTATCTAGGCATGACGTTTCTTTTAAGTGTTGTCACGGTGTGGTCCCTTGGATTGGACACCTGTCGAAATTTTGTGGATCCTAGAAAACATGATCTCGATGGTAGGTTTGTTTTGTAGTATTTAAGTCTATGTAAGGGATGTTAAGGGAGAGTTTTCATTCTCTTTACATTGTTTTTTTCTTTTTCTAAGATGAAACCTCCATGGATACACTTTTTGGTCAGACCTATTATGGGCATACATAACCCAAACTAACTGCATGTAAACCATGTAATCCACATCTAGAAATATTATAACCACCTTATGCTACCTCAGTGAACCTTAGGTGACCTTGTTGTAATGGAGAAGATGAAGTTATTAATGTTTTGGGGGGTGCTTGAAGAGGATATTTGAGGAGGAAGAATAAAATATGTGGAGCTTCATTTGGAGCACTCTTATAGAAACAATCGAGTCAAGATTGAGATGGGGTTCCTCCATCTTCTTCACAATCGAGTCATTTTATAGACCCCCTTGTGGACACCTTTAGAGGTGGGGTTCCTCCATCTTCTTCACCATTTCCACCAATTTTGGAGCTAATCAAGGTGGGTAAACGAACTTTGATTTATGTTCGTTTAGTATATTACAAATTCAGCATGTTTAGTGAGATATATTACATTAAATATATTCAAGAATGAAGTTAGTTTACATTGAAGTGTTGGCCAATAGTCATCTTATCATTTGTATTAAAATGGGTTTAAAAAAAGATGATTTGAAATGGGTTTAAAGTGCAAAAAATTTCAAAATATTTGTTTTAAACATTTCATGTTGGAAAATGTGTTATAATGATGTTTTAAAGGGAAAGAATGTGATTTTATCCAAAAAAAATGTATTTGGTTTGTTTGAGCAATTTTGTGATATGAAAGGATTATTTTCTATGTCAATAAATGAAGATAAATAAGAAAATGAGATTCCCATGTTAAATGCATATTTAAAGTATGTAAAATTCATTTAGAAAGTAAAGTGGGCCAAATGTTGAAATGTGTGAAATATATGGTTATACATAAATTGTGGTGTGAAAGTGGATAATGGAAATTAAAGGGGTTAAATGCGTGAATAGAAGTTAAGTGGGTATTAAGATGAAAAGTTTCATAAATAAAGTGTGCTTTCAAATGTTGAGAAATTGGAACTTTAATATGCAAAAAGGTGTGATTTTATATAGTAAAGATGTTAAAATAGAAACTAAGAAAGTGGGGTAATTATGATATATAACAAGTGTTAAAATGGTTAAAGGTGTTTAAAATGTTCAGTTGGAAACATAATAACCATTTTTGAAAAAGTAACACTTGCTAAAGGATTAAATTGCTAATTTGGCACGAAAGGGGTAAATTGGTAATTTACTTAAAGTGGGACATTTTTATTGGACAAAAATGTTAATGGATATTTTTCTATAACTATGGTTGAAATTGAATTAAGTCCAAAAATTCGTAAATGATTTTGGCATAAAATCGACGTGTGTGTGAATAAAGGACTTAAGGAAGAAAGAAATCATTTTTCCAAGTGTTAATGGAAAAACGGACGGTTAAGTTCGGGTTTTGATTTCGATCGAGTAAAGGTAAGGAAATGGAATAATGTGGAAATAGGTAAAATGTTAAAATACGTTAAAGAGACTCAAATGATACCGGAATAAAGTAAGAAGGTCCCGGAGTCCTAGGGTGAAAAGCCCTAAATCACTGGCCAAATCATATGGTGCGCATAGCCGTCAATGTGGAGCCTAATTTGTATCAAATATTGCATATTTCCACCCGTTATCTTTATGAATTTTAGCGCTTTTACGGTCCTTAATGCCTATATTTATGATCATTAACCAGATAACCTTGCATTTGGACATATACATGTTTTGCTGGGGTTAATTGTGTTTTTGTAGGTATTGGAACGCTAAAAGTGAGGATCCTTTGCATTTTGAAGAAGTTTTGTCGCCGAATGCTACTTCAAGGGGCTTTTAGTCAATTCAAATTTCTTATCGGGCTCATGAAAATTCCACGGATGTTCAGTTAGCTGAGTTAGCATCGCGTGGCCACAAATGATGCATCGTTTGGTGTTCAGACGAAGAAGCTAGGCCCGTTTCCATTTTGGACCTTTTTCCCCTCATCATGGACCGAAGAATTGCAGGAAACTGAGTACCGATTGACTGCGTCCCTGGGACCGATCGACTGCAGTTTGAGATTTTGTCGTGGGAAGGAGACAGTGCACTTTTCCCTAAGGGACCGATCGACCGCGCCCCTACGATCGGTCGGCCGGTGATTGCAGATATTTTGAGATCTTTTTCTTTTCTTTTCTTTTTGCTTTATTTTCTTTCCCACTTACTATATAAACCATTTTTTGGTTTCTATTTCAGATATTAACTAGTTTAGAATGGATTTTAAGGAGATTAGCTTAGGGTTTGGGTGATTTTGGTTAGTTCTTCTTCATTTCTCTTAGGATTGACACCCTTTTTGGTATGTAAGTTGACTATTCATTCATCCTCTCCATTAATATAGTTGTATTTCATTATTTATTGCTTTGTTAATTAGGTTTACATGCTTTTTAATTAGTTTACATGCTGTGATTTATGTCTTTCTAGTGTAGATTTACGGCGTTTATTTATCGCTTTTCATTTATCATGTTTTTACGATGCTTTCTAGCTAATTTAAATTGGATTGTGTTTGAATGGAACTCACTCGGGTTAACGTGTTTCTTTGCTATGGTGATGGTGTTTACGGTTTTATTTCGGGTGGGTTGTCATAGTTATTATGCCTAGGAGATTTTACGGGGCTATCATGTATGTCCCGTGCTTACGACCTTTCGCGCATAATTTTCGGGACATTTATTAACGCCAAAATCTCATTAGGCTTTTATGAGGATTTAGGAGTGTGACATCCCTTGATTTGATTAACTGTCAAAACGAGACGCATTCTAAATAACTCGTCAACCCATGTAACCATTTTATACAAATTAACTCGGGTGAGGGATATTCGACGCAACCTATAGTTTTACTCGCTTTTATAATCTAGTATCAATACCTTGCCTAGATTAATAATTTCCCTTTATGCATCTTTTTCTTTTTAGTTTGTAATCATCTTTTACACTTTTATTTCGGAGTATTAAATCATATAAATTCTAGCAACTCATCCCAGTCGATTCTCGATACCCAACTTAACGCTAGACTTGCCTTGTAGGTGTAGTAGTAATTTAGGTTTTTGTATAGTCGCAGCGAGACAGAAAACAACGACTGTGGCCTTACGCGACCACACTTCTCGCGCCCCTATCAGAGCCCGTGTAAGTATGCAAGATTGGAAGATTCCGAGAAAAGATAAAGGAAGTATGGAACATATCAAGAAATGGGTTGTGTGGTAAAATATGTTAATACAATCTAAGTTGAATGGATGTAATAAATGTTCCGGTAAAAGTGAAATGGACAAGAAAATGCGTAAATTTATTAATGTCCGTCGAGGAATGAAAAATTGTTAAGGGAGTAAATAAAAGGTTGGTTCAGCAAACTAAGTGGTGTAACACCCCATAGTTTTATGCATTTAAAATTTAATTAATTCGGATAATTTGAATTACTTGTGTGTCATAATTTTAATTGAATTAATTATGGTAATATTTTTTTAAATATTAATCGAAGAGTGAATGGTTAATATTTAGGGATATTTAATTACTAAGTGAATAGTAGTAATTTATTTACGTCATTTCGCGTATTAGTAATGGGGCATTTATTTATCTCAATCGGGAGTCGGTATAGACTTATTTGGGTGTGAGATAAGGATTTTTATAAATTAATTCGGATTCCAATTTTGACTGTACGATTGAGTCCGAATGGGTCGAGATAGTGTAAAAAGTCTACTCGGGGGTAGTAAACGGGGCACCGGACATTTTTAGGCATAGTCGGGCCCACAAGAGGGTATTTGGGTCACTTGGGCTTGACCCATTAGGTTAAAAACGGGGTTAAGCCTAATTACTTAATTAAAAGGAAAAGGATAACGATTGATTTGAGATTCAAAATCACATAGTGGGAGAGAAAACCCCGAGGAGGAGTTAACTGGGAACCAATTTGGGGGACAAAGGAAAGAGCCAAAGGGGAGATTTCATCATCAACATTAAGAATTATAACTCCGGATCAGACCCTACGAAACAATAAGGCAAGTGGTTAACTTGCTGTAGCATTTATTTGTATTTTCAATTCATATTTATGTCATGTGAATATCTAAAATTCGTTTTGGGGATAAACGGGTACAAAAATTGGATTTTTGTAATTGGAACATATAATGGAAATTCGTGTAGGAATTTATGGCATTACATGATTCAGAAGAGATATTTATTTTAGTTATGATAAACCCAAACGAATTATGAATGAAATTGAGTTGATAATTTGGTGTTGAGACCGATTAACGAATAACTCGAGTTTTTCCCCAATTCAGAGGAACAATAGAGAACGGAAATCAAACAGGGTTTGGGGACTTTATGAGGGTTACTTATGATGTTCTTGATGTATTATGTTGATGAGAAGACTTGGGTTAGACTGTAGAAGGAGTTGGACATTTGAGGTTTTCATCCATGGTTGAAGCAGGACTTCGGAGAAGACGAAGACCTGTTCGATCGATCGATCAATGGTCGGGGATTTGTGACACTTTATCTAGTTTTAGTATATAAAGGTAATTTAATTAAAATTTCACCCCCAAACCTTATTTAATGATAAATAAATATAGGACTTATATTCTAATCAATTATGAGGGAAAGCAATTGGGATTTGGAGGAAATTTATGGGTGACACTCTATGATAAATTTCGGGGAAAATATTCCAAAATAATTAAATACGGATCTAATGGGTGAGTCTAGGTATATTGGTTGAGCGATACCAAGGTGTTAAATTAATTTAGATTGAAATCTAATTAATTTAGAGTCGGGGATGTAGACACGAGATTTATTTTATTTCGGGCTACGAGAGCGAGTCCGAATATATTGGTTGGGTGGCACCAAAAGTAATATAATTAATTAATGTGCAAATTAATTAATAATCAGAGTTGGACCATAAACTCATGATAATTTGTATAGGCTTGTGTTACGGACTTAGTACACGGGATAGCCGGGGTATTTTATTTCTCTCTCTCTCTCTCTCTCTCTATATATATATATATATATATATATATATATATATATATATATATAAGGTGTGTACATTAATATCAGTGGTTAGATATTATTATTATTATATACTCTAGTGATATCAAGGGAGGTTGCGCGTAGAGGGTGAATCCCCTAGCTTCAGGAGTAGGGCGAGTATATCCCCAGTTCATAGCGTCCAGTATATGGGTGAGGGGCATCTCACTTACAGGGAAGGAATATGACCGCCTCCGATATTTATGTTATTTACCAAGTTAGTGGGCGATTCTGACTTGGGGTAACTAGGATGTGTGAATACACCTAGAGGAATAGCACTTTAGAGAATATACATCCAGTGAGTTATTACTCAGGAAGATGTTCAGTATTAATTACTACTTCAACATATGTGTTATTGTTTTAATATGACTATACGTATATAATGGGTTGAATAATTATATATGAGTAATTTAATACAGGCCGAGAATTGTATTAAATGTATAACGGGTGTGAAAGGTATTTGAATTTAAGAAGGGAATGATTAATTAAGTTAATGTTGATAATAACTTAGAAATCATAATTATTGCATACTCGGTTAGAGTAGGGTGGTTTCCAGGGATTATATCGATTATCTAGTTTTGGGATAAATAACTCGGGAAATTAATTAAGGCGTTAGTAGTGCACATATTAGAGGAGGGGTTAGGATATCCTCAAGGGAGTGCGAGACTAACTAAAATATGAAGAGCATGCATACATATTTATTACTGCAAGTTAATCAATTGCTAAATATTTTCCAAATGTTTTGGGTTCTAACCCTTGCTTTAAATATTTTAAAAACCTTTTAGGTGTCTAGCCACAGGAACACCAGACTTGACTCATTCCAGGGATTCGTTGCAACAGCATATGTGGATGTTGTGGGAGTTTGATAGGCGACTCACTCTTTCCATTTCTAGTGTAGAAATTTCTATAAGTTAATCGAGCTTGTCACTCACATCATTATTTAGTTTATGTCAGACTTGTTGAGATTTATCTTTATGTGTCTTTAATTTAGGACTGATCACCTGGGTTTAATTGGGCAGGGTGCCACAGATGGTATCAGAGCATCAGGTTCTAGTGTCCTTAGGATCTGTGCGGCTTACTACATTTCAGCGTAGCGTTCGATTGTTATAGAGCCCTATTATTAGGACAGTTGATTCATTTTTCGCTTTTGAGATATCATATCTCTGCTATTAGATTTTTGTATAAATTGTGTACTTATACGATTTGATCTATTTTCAGATGCCACCAAAGAGACAGAGAGCGGAGAGGGATGAGGCTAGGGATGAGTTCAGGGAGGCTCATCAGGAGCCACAGGTATCGCCACCACCACCACCCGAGTTGATCTCCACTACTCAGGTGGCAGTGATAGTGGCCCAGGCAGTTGAGACGGCAATGCGAGCTATGGTAGCTCATTTCCCACAGCCCCAAGAACCGCCTCTAGTGGCACTGACAATTTAGGCTCCAGTAGGAACACCTTCTTGGTAGCGAGTTAGGGAGACCATTCAGAAGGGTCATCCACCAGATTTTCGAGGTAGCACCGATGCAGTAGAGCCCTCTGATTGGAAGAAAAATATTCAGCGACACCTGCACATGCTGAAATGTACCGATGTGCAGAAATGGATTCTTGCTACCTTTTGTCTATCGGGGGCGGCCTTATAGTGGTGGGAGTCACTTACCACCGCTGAGGAGAGGGATTTGATGACGATATTCGAGTTTTGAGTGCAGTTCGATCGCAAATACTTCCCATCAGTGGTGGAGGCAGAAATGAGGAAGAAGTTCAGTGAGTTAGCTCAAGGTGGCCGTTCACTGGCGAATTATGAGGAGGAGTTCACCCGTTCGGCAAATTTTATGCCAAATTAGGTGAGAGATGAGGAGCGGAAGAAATCGAGGTTCATGGATGGCCTGTCCTGGAGGATCAGGCATCATTTGATTGTTAATCCGGCATTGGTGACATATACAAATGTCGTTAATGCCACTCTTGTACATTGCCAGGATCATCGCTTCCATGCGAAGGGAAGCAAGAGGGTAGGAGAGCCGAACCAACAGGGCAAGGCAGTTGTTGGTGGTGACATAAGTGGTACTCAGCAGCTGGTGGATTCTGATCGGGAGGATAGGGATTTAAGTAGGGTCACCTAGGCACAAATCATCACCAACAGGTTCCTCAGGGCCGTCAGGGCTAAGGGAACAATGGGGGAGACCATCAGGGCCAGCTACGTCAGGGCTAATAGGGCCAACGATAGGGGGACGATCAGAGACGCTCTTTTTTTGTGTGCAGATAAGACACTTCAGGAGGGAGTGCCCGTAGAGGGGCAAAGGAAAACAATAGGGTGCCTAACATGGGCAGCAGGGATAGATGCCACTAGAAGCACCGGCTCCACCTGCCCCACAGTAATAGGGGCAAATGCACTACGGGCGTGTGTATAACATTCGAGATGTTCCCAATCCTCCGTACAGTAGGCGCCGCCAGCGGTTAAGGGTGTGTTTCTCATCCATGGTTATGAGGGTAAGATACTTTTTGATACAGGAGCATCTCATTCATTCATTAAATCTAAATTTTCTAAACGGGTCGGGTTACTATAGACAACAGATAGTCTTCGTATGTGTGTAGAATCGCCAATTGGCAGCGGGGCATTAATTCACTCGATTTGTTGGGAAGTAGACATTTTGATTGGAAGGCTCAGTTTAGAAGTGGACCTCTTAGTGTTAGATATGGAGGGGTACGATGCCATCCTAGTTACAGATTGATTGGTAGGTTATCAAGAAACTATAGATTGTTACGAGAGGGCAATCGTGTTCTTCGTTCTGAAACAGGAGATGTTCCTAATAGAGATGCATCTACCTTAGGGAGGGTCGTGAACCCACTTGTATTATATCGAGGAGGAGACCTCACAGGAGGTGGTAGTTTCGTTGGATTCGATTCTGGTAGTGAAGGACTTCGAGGATGTGTTCCAGGAAATACCAGGGTTGCCACCCAGGAAGGAAATCAAGTTTGTAATCGATTTAGCACTGGGGATGAGACCAATTGCTCGAGCAACTTATTGTATGGCCCCTTCAAAGATACGTGAGCTGAGAGAAAAAATTCAACCACTCCTGGGCCAGGGTTTCATTCGACGGAGTACAACATTGTGGGGGTGCATAGGTGTTGTTTATAAAGAAGCAGGATGGTTCACTTCGATTGTGCGTGGACTATAGGGAGCAGAACAAGGCGACGATATAGAATAAAGATCTGTTGCCTAAGATTGATGATTTATTTGATCAATTGAGAGGGGCGTCTTACTTCTCCAAGATTGATTTGCGATTAGGATATCATCAGCTGCGTATCCAAGAGAAGGGTGTTCCTAAGACCACTTTCCTATCACGGTATGGATCCTACGAGTTCAGGGTGATGCCATTCAGGCTCATTAATGTGCCAGTAGTGTTCATGGATCTCATAAATAGGGTTTTCAGGGAGTATCTCGACCTGTTTGTCATCGTGTTCATTATTGACATCCTCATTTACTCGCGCACTGAGGGGGAGCATGCAGAGCATCTACGTATGGTTCTACAGATACTGCGGGATCACCATTTTTATGCTAAATTTGAAAAGTGTGGATTTTGGTTGTGGGAGGTACGGTTTCTTGGTCATGTGGTGTCAGACCGGGGTATTAATATGGATCTGAGTAAGGTGTCGGTGGTGAGGGAGTGTGGATAGCCCATGACACCGATCGAGGTGCATAGCTTTCTAGGATTGGTAGCCTATTATAGGTGATTCATTAAGGGGTTCTAAAAAATTATGGGACCTTTGACGAATCTGACTCGAAAAGGGGTGCCTTTTATTTGTAGTGATCATTGTCAATTATCTTTCGACGAGCTAAAGGACAAGTTAACATTTGTACCCGTACTTGCATTGCCAAGGGGAGGACGAGAGTATCGGGTTTACAGCAATGCATCCTTACAGGGACTTAGGGGTGTGCTTCAGCAGGAGGAGAGGGCTGTAGCTTATGCATCCAAAAAGCTAAAGCCCCACAAGAGGAATTACCCCAGTCACGACCTAGATCTAGAAGCGGTTATTTTTGCCTTGAGGATATGGAGACATTTTCTGTTGGGAGAGCAGTTCACCCTATTAATGGATCACAAGTCACTTCAGTATCTCTTCACACAGAAGGATCGAAATATGAGGCAGAGGCGGTGGTTAGAATTCATGAAAGACTACTAGTTTGATATTTAGTGTCATCCTGGTAAAGATAATATGGTGGCAGACACATTGAGCCAAAGACCGACTGGGAAATATCAGAAGTCTAGAAAACGAAGTGGAGAGAGCTTCGATCTGAGGATGATGAAGCCAGGGCATGCATGTCAGATTTATCCATCACACCGGAGATCATTATGCAAGTTGTGAGGGCTCAGATGAAGGACCAGAACTTCCAGGATAGGGTATGCCAGCTGTTAGCTGAGGGATCGGATGATTACTCTATCAGCTCAAAAGGAGTCCTACACCTAAATGGGAGGTTAATTGTGCCAGGATGAGGAGTTGAGGCATGCTGTTATGACAGAGTCCCATAGTTCAATATTTACGGTGCATCCCGATGGGGATAAAATGTACCACGATATGAGGAGATAATATTGGTGGGAGGGAATGAAATGGTACATAGTGAGTTTGTCACAATATGTACCACGTGTCAGCTCGTGAAAGTTGACCACCAGAGACCTCCAAGGATGCTACAGCCTTTGAGATTCTCATGTGGAAGTGGGAGAGCATATCCATTGACTTTATTATAGGGTTACCTCCATAGGAGAGGAGCCATGACTCCATATGGGTCATTGTAGATTGGTTAAGCAAGGTGGCCCACTTCCTGCCGATTCACACAGACTTTGAGACGACGCACTACGTGCAGCATTTCATAGCGAAGATTGTTAAGATGCACGGGGTACTGGTAAATATTGTTTCTAATGGAGACAAAATATTTGTGACCCATTTTTACCAGAGCTTTCAGGAGGCCATGGGCACAGAGCTACATACGTGTACAGCTTATCACCCACAGACTGACGGGCAGACTAAGAGGTTCAATCAAATGCTAGAAGACATGCTCAGAATATGAAATTTAGACTTTGGGGGAGGATAGGAGAGATACCATCCTTTGGTATAGTTCACGTATAACAACTCTTACCAATTCATAATTGGTATGGGACCGTTCGAAGCACTGTACGGGAGACCTTGTCGCTCACTCGTCTGCTTGTTAGAGGTGGAGGACAACAAGTTATTGGGGCCGAAGATTATCCGAGAGACGTCTGCTAAGATAGAGCTAATTCGAGGGTGAATTTGGATAGCTCAGGAAAGGTAGAAGAGTTATGATGATGCTTTGCGAAGACATGTGGAGTTAGATGTTGGGGATCAGGTATTAGTCTGGGTGTTCCCTATGAAAGGGGTGACGAGGTTCGACAAGAAGGGTAAATTATCACCGAGGTACGTGGGACCCTTCCCTATTATTGAGAGGGTGGTACCGGTACCATATAGACTGGGATTGCTAGAACACCTTCAGCGAATATACGACGTGTTCCATTTGGCATCGCTAAAGAAATATCGAAGGAGCGAGAGGTCCTTCTGGCACATTCCACTCGAGGAAATTGATTTATAGCCAGACATCTCATATGACGAGAGATCTCTGGCTATTCTGTACCGTAGTGAGTACAAGTTATGATCCAAGGTTGTTCCACTAGTTAGAGTATAGTGGGGTCATCACAACATTGACGAGTCTACCTGGGAGCAGGAAGAGGATATGCGGGAACAATATCCAGAGCTATTCGCCACAGGTACGACCTAATTTCGTCGACGAAATTCCTTTGTAGGGGAGGACTATGTAACACCCCGTAATTTTATGCATTTAAAATTTAATTAATTCGGAAAATTTGATTTACTTGTGTGTGGTAATTTTAATTGAATTAATTATGGTAATATTTTTTTAAATATTAATCGGAGAGTGAATGGTTAATATTTAGGGAAATTTAATTACTAAGTGAATAGTATTAATTTATTTACGTCATTTCGGATATTAGTGATAGGGCATTTATTTATCTCAGCCGGGAGTCGGTATAGACTAATTTGGGTGTGAGATAAGGATTTTTATAAATTAATTCGGATTCTGATTCTGAGTGGACAATTGAGTCCGAATGGGTCATGATAGTCGAAAAAGTGTACCCGAGGGTAGTAAATGGATCACCGGACATTTGTAGGCATAGTCGGGTCCACACAGGGGTATTTGGGTCACTTGGGCTTGGCCCAGTAGGCTAAAAATGGGGTTAAGCCTAATTACTTAATTAAAAGTAAAAGGAGAACGACTGATTTGATATTCGAAAACACATAATGGGAGAGAAAATCCTAAGGAGCATTTAAAGGCACTGGGAACCAATTTGGGGGACAAAGGAAAGAGTCAAAGAGGGGATTTCATCATCAACCTTAAGAATTACAACTCTGGATCAGACACTACGAAATAATAAGGCAAGTGGTTAACTTTTTGTAGCATTTATTTGTGTTTTCAATTCATATTTATGTTATGTGAATATCTAAAATTGTTTTTTGTGATAAACGGGTACAAAAATGGGGTTTTTTTAATTGGAACATAGAATGGAAATTCATGTAGGAATTTATGGCGTTACATGATTCTGAACAGATATTTATTTTAGTTGTGATAAACCCAGACGAATTATGAATGAAATTGAGTTGGTAATTTGGTGTTGAGACCGATTAACGAATAACTCGAATTTTTCCCCAATTTAGAGAAACAATAGATAATGGAAATCAAACGGGGTTTGGGGACTTTATGGAGGTTCCTTATGATGTTCTTGATGTATTATATTAATGACAAGAACTGGGTTAGATTGTAGAAGGAGTTGGACATTTGAGGTTTTCGTCCATGGCTGAAACAGGCCTTTGGAGAAGACGAAGACCTGTTCGATCGATCGATCGATGGATGGGATCGATCGATCGATGGTTGGGTATTTTTGACAGTTCGGACAGTTTTAGTATATAAAGGGAATTTAATTAAAATTTCTCCCCACACCTTATTTAATGAGAAATAAATATAGGGCTTATATTCTAATCAATTATGAGGGAAAGCAATTGAGATTTGGAGGAAATTTATAGGTGACACTCTATGATTAACTTTGGGGAAATATTCCAAAATAATTAAATACGGATCTAGTGGGCGAGTCTGGGTATATTGGTGGAGCGATACCAAGGTGTTCAATTAATTTAGATTGAAAGATAATTAATTTAGAGTCGGGGATGTAGACTCAAGATTTATTTTATTTCGGGCCACGAGAGCGAGTCCGGATATATTGGTTGGGCAACACCAAAAGTAATCTAATTAATAAACATGCAAATTATTTACTAATTAGAGTTGGACCATAAACTCATGATAGTTTGTATAGGCATGTGTTGCGGACTTAGTACATGGGATAGCCGGGGTATTTTATTTCTCTCTCTCTCTCTCTCTCTCTCTCTCTCTCTCTTTATATATATATATATATATATATATATATATATATATATATGTTGTGCGCATTAATATCAGTGGTTAGATATTATTATTATATATACTCTAGTGCTATCAGGGGAGGTTGCGCGTAGAGGGTGAATCCCCTAGCTTGAGGAGTAGGGAAAGTATTTCCGCAGGTCATAGCTTCCATTATATGGGTGAGGGGAATCTCACTTTCAGGGAAGGAATATGACCACCTCCAATATTTATGTTATTTACCAAGTTAGTGAGCGATTCTGACTTGGGGTAACTAGGTTGTGTGAATACACCTAGTGGAATAGCACTTTAGAGAATATAAATCCGGTGAGTTATTACTCGGGAGGATGTTCAATATTAATTACTGTTTCAACATATGTGTGATTGTTGTAATATGACTATACTTATATAATGGGATGAATAGTTATATACAAGTAATTCAATACAAGCCGGGAATTGTATTATATGTATAACGGGTGTGAAAGTTATATGAATTTAAGAAGGAAATGATTAATCAAGTTAATGTTGATAACAACTTAGAAATGATAATTATTGCATACTCGGTTAGAGTAGGGTGGTTCTAAGGGATTATATAGATTATCGAATTTTGGGATAAATAACTAGGGAAATTAATTAAGGCGTTAGTAGTGCACATATTAGAGGAGGGGTGAGGTTATCCTCAAGGGAGTACGACACTAACTAAAATATAAAGAGCATGCATTCATATGTATTACTGCAAGTTAATCATTTGCTAAATATTTTCCAAATTTTTTGGGTTCTAGCCCTTGCATTAAAAATTTTAAAACCTTTTAGGTGTCCAGCCACAGGGACGCCAGACTTGACTCATTCCAGGGATTCGTTGCTGCAACATATGTGGATGTTGCAGGAGTTTGATAGGCGACTCACTCTTTCCATTTCTAGTGTATAAATTCCTATCAGTTACTCGAGCTTGTCGCTCAGAGCATTATTTAGTTTATGTCAGACTTGTTGAGATTTATCTTTATCTGTCTTTACTTTTGTTGGTTTTGAACCGATGGTTTATTTGATAAGTTTATTTATATGGTTAATGGTTTATTTTAGTTAATTGTGATTGTTTAAATTATTTTTTTTCGTATGAGTATTTCAGTATATTATGGAAAGATAAAATTTGGCAGCAATATAATTTTCTCACTTAGGTGGTTAATAATTAAAAAGGCGACAATGATGCTAAGAATGAACCAACTGAGACACCTATTCTTATTTAATTTAGGACTGATCACCCGGGGTTAATCAGGCGGGGTGTCACAAGTGGTTAACCCATATTTAACACAAGAATGTGTGGTGAAAAGGATTTTCAAAGATTAAATAATTATTTTCTAACACGGTGAATGCGTGTGTTGAAATTGGAATTTTCAAGGAAAATACAATAGTGTGTAGAAATAAGATAAATTTCGATAAATGAACGGGTTCAAATCAAATTAAGTGTAATGGTTTCTAGTGTTGAACCGGGTGTGTTAAATAAGGCAAAAATGCTATGTATGAAAAAAGGAAGTTCTTACTAGATTAAGGTACACTAATCTGGATAAGTAAGATTTTTTAAAGTAAAATGGCTAATGCATTGGCATGTGTATTTACCAAAGCTATGCGTATGTAGATATGTACATATTTTCTCATGCGCATGGTTGTAGTATGATATATATATATATACTTTCCTACCATGCCTCATAGTTGGTTGATTAAAAGTGGTCCTCGAGACTATGCAAAGTTTCCCCGCAAATGCATTCCTAACATTGTTTGTTGGGAAATATGGAAAAATGGAAACCCATCCTTCTTTGAAAACTCAGATTTTGATGATAAAGCAGTGATGTAACACTCCGTTAACTTGATAAATAGTATTTTTAAATCATTCAAATCTAGTTGTTCAAGTTTTGATAGTTTTATTTAAACACGTTCAATATCTGCATTCAAAGAAACTATAGGCTGCCCACTCCAATTAAATGGATTCCTCCTACTTCCTATATATTCAAATTAAATATTGATGGTGCCTCAAAAGGAAATCTAGGCCAAAGTGGTTTAGGTGGTATATTAAGAAACATAAAAGGAAATTTAATATTTTCCTTTTCTTTCGATGAAGGTGTTGCTTCAGATTCTGTTGTTGGCTTTAATTTATGTTTGGAATTTGGTATAAAAAAATGTGCAGATTGATTCCGACTCTTCAGATGTGGGAAACTTGATTACAAAGAACTGGAAACCTCCTTGGAATCTCATCAAATATGTTCAAGACATTAAAATCAGTCTTAGCAATCCAAATTTCTCTCTCAATTATTGCTTCAGAGAATCTAACATGGTGGCTGACATTCTTGCAAATTTTGGCTCAAATTCTCGATCTCGTCTAATCTTCATTAATCTTTTGAATCTTCTATCCAAGGTTAGAGGGGATATTAAGTTGGACAACTTAGTTTTTTATTACTTGAGATCTTATAAATGCTCTTTTCTTTTTCTCCTTGTAATGGGGCTATCATAAAGCCTCATATTTAGTGTCTTATTTCTTTTCTTGCTTGTAACCTATCTTTGCCATCTGGGAGAGGCCATTTCTCCCCCAATTAATAATATGTCTGGGGATTATTTCCATATTTGTAAAAAAATGTGGGAATTCCCTTATGTCGTTCGTTTCTATATTGTTTGTATAAATGCCACTGGGTGTGAGCTCACATCACCACTTTGTTACGGCAGGTTAAGGGCGGTTTCATATTTTGAGGGCGTTATACATGTAAGTAAATCTTACTTATGTTTTAAGTTAGTATCTCTATTTACTGGACTCCGGGTTCTCCCCAAGGTTCCCTTACGTAGTTCATCTTGAAATTTGAAATCGCATGCTAACAAGTGATATGTTAATTAAAATAAAATTGGACTAGCAACATTACTTAGGTTGTTTCATTTCACTTCATACTTAACACCTGGGTTGAACCAGGTTGACTCACGAGTAACCCATATATCTGGGTCGGGGCATTACAAATGGTATCAAAGCTCTAGGTTCAAGGTTACTTTCGGGTGTAAAGTGGTGAGGTCGATATTTGATCTTTTAACACCAGTGTTGGTTTGGGCCAATCACGCTAGTTTGATGACGGTTTTAGTTCATGTCCTTGACGGTAAAGTCAAATAAGTTAGCATGACAAGTGAATTAGTGCCAAGTAGAATACGTTCAATATAGTTATATTAATGTGTTAATAATTTATGGGGGTCCATGTAAGCCAATAAGTGGTGACGTCGAGGTTCGTAGTGTGAGGTATTTGTGTTACAACTTTGTTGACATAGATACTTGGAGATATCGATAGAATGAGAGGATGTCCATTGGGTAAGTGGCACCAAATTGTGGATAACCGAGGGTGGGGATTGATTATTTATAGCGCCATAACTGCGTAAAGGGAAATCGTGATTTAAATTATATGTAGCCTTGGGTGTGACACATGTGAGCGGTTAATATCGATGTGGTGATTTGGAAAATTCAATCCTTGGGGTAATACCATGGTTGATGGTAAATTTGGCGATAATGTAAATTTTGTGGGTCAACACTTAGGGATAGGTACATCAAGCCTTAGCTAATTGGATGATAACCTTGTGGGTGGGACCCTTAGTGGTCATTAGCCGATGAATTTATCGTGTGAGTCGTGATTAGAGTTGTTGGCCATTTATGGCAGAAGGTCACATAAGTGATAATGGGGAGTTGTAGTAACTAGGGAGTGAATCTTAAGTAACCCATAGGAGTGATAATTGAAGGATTAATGAAAAATTTGATGAATAGGATCTTTAATGGCACTGTTGGTATACACCTGGGAAGGTATGGGTATACGTCGTGTCACGTGTTACACCAAAAAGCCATAGTAGTAATAATAACGTCTTGTAGTATTCATTATGACTTAGCTAGAAAACTTGCGAATTCCCCAATTGAAATTTAGGGGCTGGGTAATGTGTTTATAAGTGTTAGTCCCGTGGTGAGAACTTACTTGGCCCCTGTGACACCCCGTCCAATTAAATACCGGGTGATCAGTCATTTGTTCAATTTAAAAAAAAGTGTTCGGTTGGTTCATTCTTAGCATCACTGTCAAAATACATTTAACATAAATAATCATCTTGTAAGGACATAATTTTATAAATGTTCGGGGTAGAATCTAGGAATTTTCTATTTGTCCTAGATCACAGTTTGTATGTCTGATACTGCTACATTAGGAACGTCTACACGAACCTCCACGACGGCCTTAATCTGAATCCATGCATCCACTATCTTCACATGTGCATCATGCTACATGCGACGTTCTTCTCAAATCATTCCCCCAACTCCACTATGCAATATTGGTAAAATGATTTATTAGAGTTGTTTATATTTGCATAAATATTTAGGAATTTTTTAGAAAATAATTTTTGATGTCTGAATTATTTTTTATCACAAGCAAAAAAATTTCTATGTGTAGAAGCGGACTGCCTCGGTCGATGAGCTCATTCAAACGAGTTTACACTGTTGTTTGAGCGAGATAAGCATCTCGCGCGATGTCTTTAGAACGACACGTGTCCTTCGTTAGAGTGTGATTCCTACCTAGTTCAAGCGATGTCGCCGCCTCGATTTTCATATAAATACCAGTGTTCATTCTACACATTTTGCTAAGTCTTTTTCGCAAAAGTTTTTGAGTTTTCACAACCCAGAAAACAGACTTCATGTTTTAAGGTTTTATACCTTATTTTGATTCACAAATCCATTCCCATATATGTGTGTGAATCTTTAAACCATCAAGGGATTGTTTTTTACTCATCTGGAGTAACTTGTGGAGAAGCCGTATTCTTTTCCATTGTTGACCACCTGGAGTTCTTACAGGAGATTCCAGCCGACGACATCGAAACCGACACCAAAGGGTATTTCGTATGTGAATTTTCAAGGTTATATGAAATCAGGTTATTTCATAGAATACACACACACAACCCAATTAAAAATTAGCTAAGAAGAGATATTTCTCAATTTTAATTTCAATTGTAGATTTCTAAGTTAGCAAGAACAATTTACAATTAATGCAATGAGATTAATAACTTGATTGATTAAGGTAAAATTATCCAATTTTATCCATTTTATCCTAAGCATACATCTATGTGATTTAATAAAGTAAATTACGAAAATCACAATCACAACGCGCCAATGTACGAGGGAAACCCAAATGGGAAAAACCTCGGACGGAGGAGCCCAGACAAAATCCACTACAAAATAGTTTTTATAAGAGACTCAAAAGACTTACAGATATTGACTCACTCAAGACATGCTTATGTCGTCCTCAACCTCCGAATTTGTAGTACGCGAAGCTCCAACGTGTTGCTCGACACTCCTCGTGTCGCAGTATACACCGAAGCCCAAAACCACCATCTCCACTAAGCTTGAATACAGAGATACACCGCAAACTTGCGTGTTGAATGTCAAGTTGATTGTAAGTGGTTTTGTTTCAAAGGTTGAAAGTGGTGTTGGAGATTGATTTTTTCAAAAAGAGGGAAGTTGTGAAAAGATGCTCTCTAGAGAATATAAAACTTCCTTGATTTTAGAAAGTGATTTTCGTCCATATAATATAACTGAAAAAGAAGTGGACCAAAACATTTTTTTTAAAATAACTGTACGAAAGTAAGTTAAAATTTTCAAATAAGGCAGATCTTGTTTGAACGAGGTCGTTTGAACGACATGTCGTTCGAACGAGTTATCGAACGATGTTCCAGTATAGAGTTAGATAGGTCGTCAGAAATCTCGTTCGAATGAGGTCGTTCGAATGACATTTCTAACGAGCTTCTAACGAGTTTCTAGTATGGCCTGTGGAATGTCGTTAGATCCAGGTTGTTCGAACGACCTAGAGAAATATCGAACGAGATGAAAGTTTTTTTCCCAGAGAAGATTAAAATAAATTCCAAAAATATTTCTTTATGAAAATTGAATTTTTGAGAACTTTACTCTATGTGAAAATTTCTCGTTTATAAAAAATACTCCGACACTTAAAAATATTTTGGTCATATACCTTTTATAAGAGTGAACATGCCGTGCATATTGATGTCGCGTGAACTTTGGATGAAATGCTCGAATCTTTACGGTTGAGTGATGATTGATGATGAATGACCCAAAATTATTTTGTTCAACGGAATGAAGCCAATATAACAAGTGACTTGATTGGAAATTTATTCTTACAAATCTCCCCCTTTGACTATTACTGGACAAAACAGAATAATAAAAAAAATAAAAAGACTGAATTTGCTAAGCCAGCCGTCAAGACGATTCTAAAGTCCGTCCCAAAAAAAAAAAAAAAAAAAAGACAGACTCAGTAACACGACTGCCGATGCTGCAAAAGAGTAGGTGATGTATCCTACACACATGAAACAACAATTTCATAAATGCATGGGGAAGTAGATAATGTAGCATATATAAAAAATGTGTTAGCATATGTTGTGAATAGTAAATGAACTCCCCCTAAAATATGCATATGTTGAATATTAAGAAATTAATTCCCCCTGAATTATTAATTCCCCTATCAATGTTTCTCCCCGTTTTTGTCCAGAAAAGACAAAGGGATAAATAGCCTGCATGTTCAAAGGTAATCGAGAGAACAGTAGCCAATATCCAATAAGAATAACTGTCAAAGGGAATAACATGATAATTCATTAATCAAATGGAAATGGAAAATATTCAAGGTGCATACACGTCATAAGTAAAAAGATCCAAACCAAATGAAACAGTACAAGAAAGAAAATATTCGCTCAGCCTCAGAATTACAACGATAAAGAAGACTAAAATAAAGTAAATCAAGGAGGAGGATCATCATGAGGAGAATCATCGGGAAGGGAGATGAAACTGGATGAGCCTGCACCTCAACGCATCTCCATGCGGTGAATGGAATCTAGGTACTCTAACAGAAGAGAATCCCGACGTGCCTGTGCTTCATCTTTGCGCACTTGAGCCTCTTCTCGGCGAGTTTGTGCCTCTCTGTCCTGTAGTATTGAAACCAAAAGCTCCTGCAACAGCGCCCTGTCTTGATCTCTATCTTCCTGAATTTGCTCAACTAGTGAATGGACAAACAAAAGATCCTCCGACTCTATGGGTGCGGGAGCATACAAAGAAGAGGGTCGATGGGTAGTACGAGAGGGAGCAGGACGACTAGGGGCAGGGTGAGAGGAAGTGGAGGATTGAGAGGAGGAGGAGGAGGAGGAGGAGGAGGGAGTGAGTTGAGGGGTATCTGGGGGTAAATGGCCATCGGATCGACTGACCGATGACATGTTAATAGTTCGATAACGGGTGACGGGGACATCGGAGGATTGGTGGGGGCAGCCGACGGCAAGACAAAACCTGGTAATAATAGCGGTAAATGGGAGGGCTTGACGATAGGGATTGGAAAGGAGGATCCTAACTGTCCGAATGACACTAAAGAGGAAGGCGGGGAGATCTATGGCAACCCTAATGCTAATGGCAAACATTAGGTCCACGTGCATTTTGGTGATTTGGATTGTGTTCGCACGGGGAATAAGACACGCACACACGATCCAATTAAGGACCATAAAATGGGGATGTAAGTGTTTGTGAAAGATTGTGATAGTGCCTGGAGGGTTAAGCCTAATGATAGTGCGCATAACAAGGGAAGGGTCAGGGAGAGCAATTGGAGCCCATGGGAAGGAGGGATTATTGACCCTAGGTAAGGAGATGAGATGATTAATAGATTCGGGAGAGACAATAATCTTCTATCGCGCACTCGAGAGTAAATATTATTCTCCCTATCATGCATCGCAAAATAAAATTCCCGAATGAGATCGGAAAAATAGAGTCCGTGAGTGAGAATAGGGAGTCCCACCCTAAATCAAAAATCCAAGAATGGACAGTTGTGCCGTTAAGAGATTGCAGATTAATAATTCTCTCATGCACAATAGAATGAGTGGAGAAACCCTGTGTATGATATTGGGTGTGGGCGGTGAGTGAGCCCCAATGAAGACTTAGGTTTGGGATAGACGCATTTTCATTGGAATCCTCATCGGAAGAAGAGGAGAGTTCCTTGGGAGACTCACGAATGCGATGTGGGCGACGGTTACGGGCCATTCTAAACTAGGATGATACTAGAACCTACCCGAACAAAAGTCCAACCAAACCATCAAACACACCAACAATTCAACAAACCAATCAGAAAAAGACCATCCTTCGTTAGAGATATAACGAAAAATATATATATATATTTTAGATAAATTCCATGAAATGAAAAGGAATTTGAATTTGAGAAAACTGATATTATCATGGAATTTATCTTAACTAGCGGCAACACAAACACTAAAAAGAGTAAATGAAATGTCCCTAAAGAACATCGTAGAGATATACACATATTGGTATATGATATTTGGGTAACAAGGGAATAAATCGTTTTGGTGTAAAAATTTGACCCAATAGCATATATATATATATATATATATATATATATATATATATATATATATATAGAGAGAGAGAGAGAGAGAGAGAAGTAAAAATATATAGGAATAATGGAGAATGGAAATACCTGGTGAGCAATGGTGGAGAAATTTCAACCTCGGAGTTATACAGATGAGTGTGGTGATGAAATGAGGTGAACGAATGAGAAGTAATGGAGGAGGAAATGAGGGTTAATCGTGGGAAATAGAGGAAGGGAGAGAGAGCAATAATGGTTAATGGGGTAAATGGCAAGGGTTAGTGGAATAGGAAGTGGAAGAGTGTATTGGGAATGAGGGAAATTAGGAAATGAGGAAACATGGGCGGGTGGAGAGAGAAAAAGAGATAGAGGCTTCAGTTTGGGGAAGAGAAATCGCTGAAATTAAACCCCGGTCGTTCGAACGAGTGATGTTATTCGAACAATGTCTTTTGAACAAAGTTCCAGAAACATAGTGGGAATTTCGTTAGATATCTCATTAGAAGTTCATTCAAATGAACTTTTCATTCGAATGACATTACAGCGAAGTTCCAGAGAAGGGGTCAGAAATTTCATTAGAAATCTCGTTCGAACGAGAATTTCTAACGAAATGCTTTCTTTTTAAATAAAAATAAAAATAAAATAGTTTTAATAAAATCATAAGGGAAGGAAATGGGAAGACCAGAAAGATGCCAAAATGAGGATTTTAATAGTCCTAGCTTGTGAAGACATATCCAAACCGTGGAAGCGGAAATGTAGGGGTGTGAACAATGCGAGTGAGAGTGTTTAGCCAAGACAACGTACATGTGCAGAATGCCAAACAGTATATAAACGCAATATTCACTCAAAATAGCCTTTTGTCAATAAAGAAATAATGTTGGACACTCAAACACAAATGCACCATGCATACAAGATAGATGATTCTATCGCCAATAGTGTCATAATGAGAAAGCAATGAATCGATTAAATGTGCATGCCCATTGATCTTCAACTTATATCTCCCATTAGCAACAATAGATTGAGACTATTCTTTTTGAAGAATCAATCAAGCTAGATACTTTTGGCCTTGGAATTATATATGATTTTCAATGATTCTATTTTAGGCACATATTCTAAAATGCAAATGTAGGCTATTCACGCAAAAACTTTATGTTTTTCACAGCCCGAGTCCATTGCTTGAAACGACAACCAATTGGATAAATATAATTACTTTTTGTTTCAATCCGAGCAATGGATGATCATGCACAATTTCGATTGCTTATAAGATATGTGACAAGATTGAGGAGACAACACCAAATCTCACTTTATAAGTACAATGTGAACATAATATACACAATATTTTGTGAAAGGTGTGTGCAAAAAGGCAAATATGTGAGGTAATCACAAAAATAAATATCATAAAAGAGTATTTTTGTGGACAAGACAAACAAGGTCTGGCTTGACTACTCATCGAAAGCCCCGTGGACATGAAATCGGATAGTAATACAAACACATCGAACACAAAGCCATATGGACAAAAGTTTTGTGAAATCTTTTCTAACCATTCCCGTGTTCCTTGAAAATAAGAAAGACGAAAATATTTTTGAGATTTTGAATAAAATATATACAAAAGTAATCTAGTTCATAGGTATAAAAATATACAAGAGAAATAACCTAAACTAGATAGACGACTTCAATCTCAATCAATTGAGCAAACCCCAATTGATTTCCTAAGGTTTTCAAACCTAAGGGCATCTATAGGTTTAGTAAAGATATCGACCAATTGTTGATCTGCAGAAACGAAGCTTAGAGAAACGATTTTCTCTTCAACCAAGTTACGAATAAAATGTTCATGGATCCTAATATGCTTGGTTCTAGAGTGTTGAACGGGATTACGAGAAATATGAATGGCACTAGTATTATCGCAATAGATAGTCATAGTGCCTTCAGAAATACATTAATATTCCAGCATTTATTTCATCCAAATGAGTTGAGTGCAACAACTACCGGCGGTTATCTATTCGGCCTCCACCGTGGACGAAGAAATAGAATTTTATTTCTTGCTTATCCATGAGACAAGTGCACTTCCAAAATAGAAACAACCGTCAAATTTACTTTTGCATCCATCAACATCTCCTTCCCAATCGGTGTCTGAATATCCCGATAGACAATCATTTGTGTCGAAGGAATACCAAATTCCAAAAGATAGGGTCCCACTAACATATTTAATAATAAATTTAATGGAAAGTAAGTGATACTCTTTTGGGGAGGCTTGATAGTGTGCACAAACTCCTACACTAAAGGAAATATCCATAAGACTAGCGATTAGGTAGAGTAAACTACCTATCATAGTTTTAAAAAGTGTGTGATCTACATCCTTTCCTTCCGCATCCTTACTAAGTTTAATCGATGAACTCATAGGAGTACGTTCATGTTTAGCGGATTCGAGTTTAAATTTCTTAACAAGGTCTTTAGCATACATGGTTTGGGACAAAAATATCCCACTTTCAAGGTGACGAACTTGAAGACCTAGGAAGAAAGTAAGTTCACCTACCATACTCATCTCAAATTCATCGTTCATTTCTATCGAAAAGAATTGAGTATGATTATCACATGTTGAACCAAACACTATTTCGTCGACATAGACTTGTGCAACTAGAATAGTTTTCTCATCACGGTGAACAAATAGTGTCATATCTACTCCCCCTCTCAAAAATCCATGAGAAAGGAGATAAGAATTGAGTCTTATATACCAAGCACGGGGTGCTTGTTTCAAGCCATATAGAGCTTTCTTTAGGAAGAAGACATGATTAGGATGATTTGGGTACTCAAACCCTTTAGGTTGTTCAACATAGAATTCTTCTCGAAGAATACCATTTAAAAAGGCATCTTTTACATCCATGTTATATAATTTAAATTTAAGAAGACATGATATGTCGAGTAAAAGGCGAACTGATTCTAATCTAGCAACATGAGCAAAAGTTTCTTCAAAGTCAACACCTTCTATTTGGGTGTATCCTTGTGCAACCAATCTTGTTTTATTACGAACAATGACACCATTTTCATCCATTTTATTTTTGAAAATCCATTTCGTACCAATGACATTTGTATTAGAAGGCCTAGGGACTCATTCCCAAACATCATTTTTCTTAAATTGAAACAATTCTTCTTGCATAGCATTAATCCAATGCTCATCTTTTAATTCTTCTTTAAAGTTTTTAGGTTCAATTTTAGAAGTATAGCATAAATAGGTAACTTCATTTTCTAATTCCTCCCTAGTCTTGACACCTACCTCAGGATCTCCTTTAATTTTTAAAGTGTCATGACTTTTACATACCCAAGGAGTGGGATACTTTTTCTCAACAGTGGGAACAACCAAGTCATTTTCAGACTCAATATTTTCAACATTCGACACAACATCACACTCACACGACAAATCTTCATCATTTTCAATTGATGTGGTCAGAGAATTATCTTTTATGACAACATTAATTGATTCCATGACTTTAGAGCTACTTAAGTTGAACACTCTAAAAGCTCTACTGTTTTGAGAATATCCTAGGAAAATACCTTCATCACTCCTTGAGTCAAATTTACCTAGAAGTTCTCTCTCTCGAAGTATATAGAAAGGACTACCAAAAACTCTAAAATAAGCCAAATTAGGTTTCTTGCCCATCCACAATTCATATGGCGTTTTGTTAGTATTAGGACGTAAATAAACCCTTTTTACGGTGTGACATGCGGTGTTAACCGCTTCGGCCCAAAACCTATGAGGCACATTTCTTCCTAGGAGAATAGATCTTGCAATTTCTTGGATTGTTCAATTTTTTCTTTCAACTATACCATTTTGTTGTGGAGTTCGAACGACCGAGAATTCATGTCTAATTCATATTTCATCACAAAAGGCATTTACACCGGATTCCTTGAATTTGGTTCCATTATCACTCCTAAAGAGGTTTATGGTAACACCGGGTTGATTTTGAAGAGTTCTACACTTAACAGTAAGAAAATCAACTGTCTCAGATTTTTCTCTTAGAAAGCCTACTACAGAGTATCTAGAAAAATCATCCACCATTACTAAGATATATCTTTTTCCTCCTATGCTCTCGGTATGAGTGGGACCCATAAGGTCCATGTCTATTAATTCTAAGGCACGAGAGGTAGTTATTGAGTTTAACTTTTTATGAGGATTCTTAATTTACTTTCCTAATTGACACGGACCGCAAATAGTGCAGGTTGGCTTTCCTAGAGATGGTAAACCTCGAACTACCTCCTTTTTCACTGATCGATCAAGATCTCTAAAATTAACATGGCCTAACGTTTGATGACAAAGATCGGAAGACGAGGGTTTTGCACTATTGCAAACTAAAGATGATTTTGGAACTATTCCATAGCAATTGTCACTAGTTATAACACGTTGTGAAATAGATTCACCCGATTGATCATATACGGTGCACTCTGATTAAATAAACTTAACATCAAGATTTTCATCACATAATTGGCTAATACTTATCAAATTAGCCTTGAGACCATCAACATAAAGGACATTTTCATGTTTAGGAAACCCGTAGATTTCAATAGATCCTCTACCCATGATTCGAGATTTGCTACCATCCTCGAAAGTGACTTTACTATCTTTATAGTTTTCAAGAGTGGTAAGTAGAGATTTATCACCAGTCATATGTCTCGAACAACCACTATCAAACAACCATTGTGAGGTATTTAGAGCCTTAAGTGCAACATGAGCAACAAAAGCATTATTGGTGTGATTTTTTTAACCCAAGCTTGAGTTGTTTTCTTTCCTTTATTAGCTCTAGTGTTATAATTGGAATTATTTCCTTAAACTTTAGAAATACTAAGAAACTCTTCCATTAGACCTTTAGAAGTATTGACTAGATACTCAACTTGGTTCTTAAGACTCGCTAAGGAGCTAAAGTGTTGTTTAGAAGATGTGAAATGAGAGTTCTTTCCAAGATTGTAACAAAAATCTTTAAGATGAACCCGTTTGTGATAATAAGCTCACACATAGGGTTGTTTTGGACTAGCTTTTGAAGTCTTCTTAGGAGGACTTATTTTAGGAACATTAGATTTGGTAAAAAAACTTAGCAACAGGTTCGGGTGTGACTTTGGATGAATCTCCTTCTTCATATCCTATACCCTTTCTCTCTTGATAACCTTTCTCCTTATATCCTAAAACAGGACCTAGAAATAGTTTTCCCATTCTTCCTGAATTATCCTCGAGTGTGACTTTAACTTCACGAGAGGACTCGAGATCTTTTTCAAGTTTGGAAATTTTAGCTTTGAAAGATTTTCTAATCTCTAAAGACTCATTAAGATCTTTTTTGACACCTTCCAAGGATATAATTAAGTCACATTTTTCTTTGCCTATCAGGATAAGCTTCTCAGAAAGAGATATCTTAATCGCCTCGAGTTTAGTAACTAAAGCCTCCTTCTCCTTTAGGCCTTTCAACTCTTTTTCTAAAGTTAAGACTTTAAAGGTTAATCAGTTATTAACATTTTGAATATGGAGAGACTTAGTGTATAGTTCAGAATAGGCGTATTGCAGTTCACTTTCTTCTATTTCACTTTTACTTCCTTTTTCGTCACTACTAGTAGAGTTAGTGGAAGCGACCTCAAGATTTTTCTCGGAATTGTCAACATTAGGGTATGACACACTTGAATTACTAGCATAGCTTGCAATAAAAGTAGTGAAATTAGTTCAAGACGGAGTACAGTCATCAGAGTCTTCAGACTCATTAATCCTGTCACTTAGAGTGGCATTGCAAACTGCTTTTTCTTTGCTTGTCTTTTAAGTTTTGTAGGTCACTCTAATGCTCTATGACCACGTCCCTCACACTTAAAGCATCTCTCTGAATCATCCTTTTTAAAGTTATCTTTGTTGAGCTTCTTCGGATCCCGATTATTGAATTTTCTATTCACTTTGTTTTTGTTCTCAAATTTTGGTTTTTCAAATTTAGAGTTTTGCTTTTTGAATTTGAGAATTTTTGTAATTTTTTTAGCAAATAAAGCTATATCATTAGGATCTATATCAGACTCATCAGAATTAGACACATCTACTTTCTTAACTTTCAAGGCAACTCTTTTATCTTTGCTTTTGTTATCTTTAGGAAGCATATCTAGTTCATAAGTTTGAAGATCACCAACAAGTTCTTCAAGTTTTAAAGTATTTATATTTTCTAATGAATTAAGAACAGTGTCTTTAGGAATGAACCGCTTAGGAAGACATCTAAGTATTTTCTTAACAACACGGTCTTCAGGTATTTTTTTACCTAAGTTAAATCAAGAGTTAACAATATCTTATATACGAGCATAAAACTCATCAAATGTTTCAGCTTCTTTCATGGTGATCGTTTCAAATTGAGTTATTAAGTTTTGAAGTTTTGAAGCTTTAACTACAATAGTTCCCTCATGAGTAACTTGGAGAATATTCCAAGCTTACTTTCACGTTTCGCACATCATTATACGATGGAATTCATCGGGGGACACCGCACCAAATAAGGCATTTAAACCATTTGAGTTAAAGTTACAGTATTTTAGTTCTTCCTCACCACTGTTCTACAGGTGTTAAAATAATTTCATCATTAACAACCATAGTATAAGGGGACCATCCTCTTTCAACAGTAACCCAAACATGTTGATTAATATATTTAAGGGCAGATTCCATATGTGCTTTCCAATAAGTTTAATTAGTTCCGTTAAACAAAGGTAGTCTCTTTAACGAAAAACTTTCCATATAACCTCCAAGATTCATCTAAATAACTTTTAGAGACTAGCTTTGATACCAATTTGAAGTTGTAAGGTTAGATGAGATCAAGTTATTTCGTAGAATACACACACAATCCAATTAAAAATTAGCTACGAAGAGATATTTCCCAATTTTAATTTCAATTGCAGATTTCTAAGTTAGCAAGAACAATTTCCAATTAATGCGATGAGATTAATAACTTGATTGATTGAGGTAAAATTATCCAATTTTATCCATTTTATCCTAAGCATACATCTATGTGATTTAATAAAGTAAATTGCGAAAATCACAAACATAACGCGCCAATGTACGAGGAAAACCCAAATGGGAAAAACCTCGGACGGCTGGGCCTAGACAAAATCCACTCCAAAATAGGTTTTACAAGAGACTTAAAAGACTTATAGACATTGACTCACTCAAGACATGATTATGCCGTCCTCGACTTCCGAATTTATAGTACGCGATGCTCCAATGCGTTGCTCGACACTCCTCGTGTCGCGGTATCCACGAAGCCCAAAACCACAGTCTCCACTAAGCTTGAATGCAGAGATCCACCGCAAACTTGCATGTTGAATGTCAAGTTGATTGTAAGGGGTTTTCTTTCAAAGGTTGAAAATGGTGTTGGAGATTGATTTTTCTAAAAAGAAGGAAGTTGTGAAAAGATGCTCTCTAGAGAATATAAAACTTCCTTGATTTTAGAAACTGATTTTCGTCCATATAATATAACTGAAAAAGATATGGGCCAAAATAGTTTTTGTAAAATAACTGTACGAAAATAAGTTAAAATTTTCAAATCTGGAAGATCTCGTTCGAACAGGTTATCTAATGATGTTCCAGTATAGAGTTAGATAGGTCGTCAGAAATCTCGTTCGAACAACATTTCTAACTAGCTTCTAGCGAGTTTCTAGTATGGCTTATGGAATGTCGTTAGATCTAGGTTATTCGAACGACCTGGAGAAATATCGAACGAGATGATAGTTTTTTGCCCAGAGAAGGTTAAAATAAATTCCAAAAATACTTCTTTATGAAAATTGAATTTTTTAGAACTTTACTCTATCTAAAAATTTCTCGTTTATAAAAAATACTCCAACATTGGTCAAATACCTTTTAGAAGAGTGAACATGGCTTGTGTATTGATGTCGCTTGAATTTTGGATGCAATGCTCGAATCTTTGCGGTTGAGTGATGCTTGATGATGAATGACCCAAAATTATTTTGTCCAACGGAATGAAGCCAATAAAACAAATGACTCAATTGGAAATTTGTCCTTATCTTATGACATCCTATTTCATTGTAATGAGTGTAAACCGTTCTTTACAAATTATAGTGAAACAAAAAGGTTTTGCCCCTTTGGGGGATTTTTCCTGAAATTGTTTGTTTTATCCTGCATGCTTTATTTTATTGGATAAATCATCTCGATGCATGTTTTAGGGTTTAACAAAAATTTGGGAATAATTAAAATTTCATTTTATTTGAGAAGTCGCAATATTTCCGCTGAAGCGATTCTACAAATTGATACCGTAGCTTATTTAAGCGATCACCACTTTTACACACCTAATAGATAATTAAGCTAGTGTCAAAACATTTTCCTTTTTAAGTTATACCCAAAAAATACATTAATAATTTCTAAGTATTAAGGCATCAACTATTTACCATTCACAAGGATATAATAAATACTAGATATAACTCAACTACTGAAATAAATAAGACTGGATAAAACATTCCAGTTTAAAGTATCAAGCCAATAAACTAAAAAATACTCAAAAGTAACTGAAATGAACTACTAAGGTAAATTGAGTACAATGTCTCTAATAAAATGTCTGAGACTGGGCGACACATGCCCTAGATGAAATGCCTGAATAGAACTGAAAGAAATGATAGAGGTGTCTAAATGCAAGGACCTACAACTCCCACAACCGCTACAGCTCGCTAAACAATCCAAGCGTCTAAGTCTGGTAACCCTAAGGCTAGGCACCTGATATAATACATATATATTTATATTTATATATCAAAAGAGAGAAGAATGGCAAGAGACAGGTCAGATCCCGAGTGGTAAAAATATTTGTTTTAGAAAGTATTTAAAATCTGCAATAAAACAAGTGTTATGTGCATGCTAGCTTGTTGGACTCTCACATGAAATTCTCACCTCTCATCTATTGTTCAAGCCTAACGTACATCTACCCCATATTAGTTATTCTACCAAGCCTAACTAGTTCGAAGTCACCATATCACCATCTACATCACTAGTAGTATACCCGTATCGCCCATAAAATATTGAAATAGTTTATCCCACATAACTAAATTTCATTATTCACCATTCAAATGTTTAATCTTTTACCCACTAAGATTATTTTATTTACCATTATTACTATATATACTAATTTCACACAGTAAATTTTCCCAAGTATATTCATATATATATATATATATATATATATATATATATTGCACCCCTTAGTTAAGACCACTTGACACAAAGCATTGATTATTATTGTCATATCTACTAGTTTCATGCAGTAGAAATATTAGCAAGTATATATATATACTAGTTGTAAACCCATGCGATGCACGAGCGTGATATGATATACGTAAATTGAATTTATACAATTCAATTTTACATGGAAATTAAATTATTGGTACAAATTTTATTTTCAAAACCAAACATCGGATATAAAAAATAATGCTAAAGACATTTAAATCTTTTGATTTATGTGATAAAAATCCTAACATGACATAAAGAAATCAATGTCTCAATTTATATAATATTATATATAGGAAAAGATACTTTCAAACACCCTCCTACCCTTCATATTTTTTTGGTTGGTCCAAAGTAAAATCTTAAATTATGATAGATTAGCATTTTTCTATATGTAACAAAACGTAAATTAAAGTAATTTGAGAAAAATTATAATTTGATTAGTTTTCTTTTTTAAGTATCCCAAATTATGGAAAGAAACATTAACCAAAATGAAAATTGTGGGTCTTGGGATTACTTGTGTTACGTTGAATGGGATTTCTCCTTCACCAATGATTACTATAATCCATGTGATGCACAGGCGTTGTACAAAAGGTGTATGCAATGCACAAGCTACGAAAGTTTGATCATTTTTTTAAATAGCTAAAATAGTTATTTCAATTGATTTTTTAAAATGGCTCCTTTGGAATGTTTAAATACCACATAAAAAAACTAAAAAATATATTTTTTAACATTTAAAATATATATATTTGTGCCAGCAAGTATGTATACTTGGTATGCATGATAGCCTCTCCCTCTCTCTCTCTCTCTCTCTCTCTCTCTCTATATATATATATATATATATATATATATATATATATATTGATATTAATACCTAATTTTGGATAATATAACTTGCATTACAATGTTTATTTTTTTTATTATGTCAATGGAAGAATTTAATATAAAATCTCTATATCTTGATCAAATTAGTAAGAACATATGTATGTTTTAAAAACTCTAATATGCCCTCCCCATTTTTTAAATCTTGAAATCATATTTATGAAGCTTCAATACATTCATAGTATGAGGTCATAGAGTGAAGTGAAAAAAAGCATACAACACCTAAGACCTTAGTGTAGTGTTTCAAAAGACCATATTCTAAATTGTGGATTTTTTTATCTAGTACAGAACTAAAAAAAAAGTACCGCACAAATACACACATACAAATATATGAACTTTATATCCATTCTTGTACCAAGATGATATACAAACAAAACCAAAATTCAAACAACCCAGAAAACAAAATAACGGTGTATTAAAGTGAAAGAATATATAAAAAAATTTATTTGTATTTATTTTTTTATATGTGTATATTTCTATTTTATTACTTTTTATATATATTAACTAATATATACGAAACCCATGCACCCTGCTACCCTCATCGACAAGATACCAACCTACACATGCCCAATCCCTCAATCTAAAGCTAAAACCTAGCTCTAAACTGAACTACTTGAACCTCCAAAACCCAGCTACCCATGCCTAGACCCGCGGCCCAACTGCCATAACCTAGCAATCGACCAACCAAAAACCTAGCACCCGGTTGTAAAACCTCCTGCCCAGTCCATACCTTTTTCCAAGAAACTAAGACACATTACATTGTTCTGAATTATGTGGCGTTTGAACAAATAATAACTATGCGACTTTACATGTCAAATGGAAATCATTAATAGGAACCCTGAATTAATATGGAACCAAAGACGGTAAAGCCTTTCTCTTCAAGTGAAGAAACGAAGAAGGAAGTAAGTAAATATACCTCAATTATCATTGTTGAATGAAAATATATAACCAGTTCAAACAATATTGTCCATTATTATTAATGTAGAGAAAGCATATAACATGGGTGCTAAGAGGACGATTTGTTTGAGAATTGATTAAGGGCTATGCTTGGTGTCGTATTTTAGAATTGCCTTCGTGGAGGTTTTTTTATCCCAGTGGGAAAGGAGCTTCAGACCATGGAGATGTAATGTTCGGGTTTCAATGGTACAACCATATACAGAAAAATGATGAGGGTAGGAAGAGGAAACGAAACGGATGGGCTAGTGAAGAAATATGAAATATTAATAGTTTTTGTGAATTTAGAGCTAAGAACATGAACGTGTAAGAGAAAGGAAAGAGGAACACAAAGATTTCATACCTGAGAGAACGACAATACTAATTAATGTGCAATAACATGTGGACACGTGGATACACTAGTAAAAAAGGAACATTAACTCTCTTGTATACCATTTTATAGTATTATATATATATATATATATATATATATATATACATACTAATCCTGCACCGTTAGGTTAAGACCACTTGTCGTAATGCATACTCTGCCATCATGTCTCGGTGCATCGCTCATTGCATAAAGGTCTGTTGGTTCAATCTCTTACGAACCATAAAATTCAAATCACATATATTGGAGGCAAAAATAATACCCAGTCAAATGGGTCACGCACATACTTACGCTCCTATTCAACCATCAAAAATATCCTACATTTCAGATAGCACGTAACTAAGTTCATATGCTATAGGTAGAAGTCAAATATCACCCCAATGGGCAACACAGGATAACACTATCCACTACGCCAAGAACTCCTCTTGATCAAGTAGAGTAGGTATATTATACCCACAATAATAAGCATATAATAGGCATACACACATCCTATTAAAATAATGAGTATTCACCCATCCCGTATATATATTCTCCATACGTAGTATTTTCTCATTACTACTTACAATATAATTATTTTGATTAATCTCTCTGTAAATTTCTAAGGTTAACTTACCATTCCAATATTTAAAGTATTATTTACCAAATACTTCCCAACAATTTTGCACTGTGATAAATTAATCAAATAACAGTTTTCCTCACTAAATTAACTATGTAACTCAAACTAGGAAGAAATGAGATTTTTCAAATTTTTGTACCTGTCGTTCGAACCCGGTGTCATGTCATTTGAACGACTTCTTGCGAGATCAACTCTTGTTCGAACTATCTTCTCTCAACATCACGCGACTTCTCGCGACCAGCATTGTTACGTCTTCAACCTCTAGCAGCTACATTTTTATCAAGTTTATAACCCTAAGACCTCTAAGATTTCAACCCAAACACCAATAAATCAATTCTAATTATCTTCCTAACATCTATACATGATTTCTAACAATATAACATCATTAAATTATCACTAATCAGTAAATAAAACTGGTTAATGATGTTATATTGTTAGAATATTTAATGAGTCACATCAGTAAATAAATCCCTCCTCTGAAAATATCACTCCTCTAGTTGTTATGTTTAACTGGTATGGTTTAGCATTTCTAATATTATCGGTTGCATTTCTCAATGTGGACACATTCAACACTAGTAGTCCCACTCTCTACACATAGGGAAACTTGCCGAGCCATTTCCCATCATTGGTCCCACTGACCATTCTGGAATGTCCTTCCCTCGGACTAGCAGTCTTTGCTCCCAATTGTTCCCATGTTGTCCCTTTGGCTGTATGGGCCTTTCAAAACTATTTTTGACCTCTACAACCCTAATTAACTCCAGTGTCACTTTATAGGAAGTTAATCAATCAAAATTATCTAAATGAGTTCCCTATTGGGCATACTTTCATGTGGTGTTTCACTAACACCGTTAATTCAGTTTTGTTTTTCGGCGAAATTCTCTAACCCTCCTGGCTCACTTCTTATGGAAGTGATGAAATAACTTGCAAACGTATAACCCTGACAACATCAACATTAGTTATCCTAGTTGGATTTCTTATCCATCCTTATATTCTACACACTGTCCTTTATCAACTATAAACCCTTTTATATTATATGCCCATTTTCCATGTACGAAGTTCGTTATGCAATTAAACCTTTCTCTCACAATCGGTCTCTAGTTTTCCCACGGTGCTAAGTTTCAAGATTTCACTTGCATCTCTGTTATAACATCGAATGGAAGACCTCATGGTCAAATCGTACCAAAATTTCTCTTTAAATTTCCAAAACACTACTTTATATGTGGTGATTGACTCTAATCACTTTATGTCACTCGTAAGAGTTACAATATTAACTCCAAATTTAATTCGGAGTGTCGTGGCACTCCACTCTACACAATTGCTTTCGGATTTTCTACTTCCATTGGCCTGTTAAACATTCTCTCTTTCTTCTCTGGATCTTCCCAAATGACCTTTGAAAAGGATTCATCTGATTTTCCCTTTATCGACTATGCTAGGTGATCCTGAAATCGCTCCACCGTTATCTACGACTATCCCTGGGGATCCCACTACTCCCCAGTGATAATTCTATTATCACTTGCTTAAATATTACTCACGGTGACTTTTTTCACGATCGCCATTCCCAAATTACTATATGTCTTCTGTCAGGCTTCTTCTCTTGCAGTCCTTCTTATGGCCCTCATTGGTCGTACTATAATGTTCGGTGTTCCAAGCACAAACGATTTTGTATAATGATTTACATCCATTATAATTCATAAAAGGAGAACGTAAGTCTCATACGAAGGGAATATAACAATCCTATAGTAAGTCTCTACATCAAAGAACACTACGCTGAAACATGAAAAGCCGCAAAAATCCTAAAGACTCTAGAACCTGATGCTCCGATACAACCTGTGACCCCCTGCCCAATTAAATACTGGGTGATCAGTCCTTTATTCAATTTAAAATAAAGTGTTCGGTTGGTTCATTCTTAGCATCACTATTGAAATACATTTAACATTAATAATCACTTAATAAATAATTAATCTAGATTCAAAATATTTTCCATTTTAAGTTATACCCAAAGAATACATTAATAATTTCTAAGTATTAAGACATCAACTATTTACCATTCGCATGGATATAATAAAAATTGGATATAACTCGACTGCTGAAATAAGTAAGACTGGATAAAACATTCCAGTTTAAAGTCTCAAGCCAATAAACCATAAAATACCCCAAAGCAACCAAAATATAGTACTAAAGTAAACTCAGTACAATCTCTCTGATAAAATGATTGAGAATGGGCGATATATGCCCTAAATGAAATGCTTGAATAGAACTAAAAGAAATGATAGAGGCGTCTAAATGCAAGGACCTGCAACTCCCACAACCGTTGCAGCTCGTTAAACAATCCAAGCGTCTAAGTCTGTTAACCATGTGGCTGGGCACCTGATATAATACATGTATATGGAAATGGAGAAAAGAATAGCAAGATATGGGTCACAGCCCGAGATGTAAAAATATTTTTATTAGCAAGTATTTCAAATTTGCCATAAACCAATTATTATGTGCATGATATCTTGTCGGACTCTCACATGAGATTCTCACCACTCGTCCATTGTACACACCTAACTGTAATACCCGGTATTTTCAAGCTATATTAATTTGGGGATTTATTAAATTTAATGTGAGTTAATTATTTAATAAAAAAAATCCAGAAATTAATTATGATATTATTATTAATGTGACGAGAGTTAGTAATTCTATGAAAGTTGTTGAATATTACTAATGAGCAAAGTAATATATTATATTGGTTATATTGAATGTCATGAGTGAGTTAAATAACAATTTCGGAAATTTAAGTCGGGACGTGCTCGTGTCGCGTCGGGACTAAATTTTGATAAATAAAAAGTGAATATTTTATAGGTTGTCCGTATGGTCGTTTTGAGTGCGCCAACGCGTCCAGAAGGGTCGAGATAGTTAGAAAAGTGTACCCGGGGGTTTAGTTTGGGTCTCGGGGCGTTTTTAGGCCTAATTAGTACCCGGGAGGGCATTTTGGTCATTTCACATTTATGGGTAATTAAACCCACGAAAATCAGTAATCTATATCAGCCATTTAGGTTAGTCAGCTAGGGTTATAAATCACAAATACAAGAACGGACATAGTAGAGGAAGGAGAGAGCTCTCAAGGCAAATTCAAGGCCCAAAAGCCATCTGTTTGCACCGCCACCACCACCAACGCGTAGATCGCGCAACGGACTACGCAACCACACCAAAATCATCTGCAAATCAGAACACCAAAAATCCTAGGCAAGTGTTTATCTTTCTTATTTCGTTGATTCATCTTTCATATTAGTGTAGGAATGATTAGGATGAGTTTTATGGAAGAAAACCTAAGATTTGAGATAGGAATCACATGTAGTTATGGTTTAAATGATAATTTTTTAAAACCCTTGCCATGTAGAGGAATTTACCCACTAAATTATGATGTTTATAAGAAGAAATTTCTGGAAAAACATATTGGAACCATGATTTAGAGATTTCTAGGGTTCTTGAATATTTAAATGAATTATGGCATGATTAATCCATGTTTAGTGACGTAAATTGACATGATATACGTAGAAAATGTATGATATCATGTTAGGATGTTAGTAGTACAAATTTTGAGACGTTTGGGATTGTAAAATATGGATTTGGTTTAAGTTAGAAGATGAAACCCGTAACTGCAATTCTGCGAAATCGTTTAAGTTTATCCCAGACAGACCAGTCCGGGTCTGAGGCGGATCGGTCCGATTGACCAGATTGGTTCTTTTATTCTGAGGCAGATCGGTCCGTTGATGATATGATCGGTTCTTTTCCAGGCTTCATCGGTTTGCTTGCGGTCCGGGGTATACTGGCCTTCAGTAGTCGGATCGGTCCGGTTAGCCGGGTCGATTCTTTTATTGCAGGCGGACCGGTCCGGTGATAGAATCCCTGAGTGTTATGTAGTAAGTGGAAAGGGTCCTCAAAATTAAAGTAAGATGTGAACGGTTATACGTGATAACTAAATAATGATAAATAAAAGTCGTAACTATGGGATTTAAGAATATACCCATTATTGATATAGTAATACTAGTATAGTTATATGATTGTGTATGCATATACTATCTATGTGTGAAAACATGCCCACGCTACTTGCTATCCCTGAGGTTATTGTGCAGGGACAGTCTTATCTCGATGGAACCTTTATGGGGGATATTGACTTGTACCCTAGAAGCTAGATATCCTTGGTACAGGCTATCGAATCGATAGTTCAGACGGTCCTAAGAGACGCGGGTATGTGCCATCCTCTTAGAGACTTGGAATCTATGCTTCGCCTCATTATTGTTTGTGTATGTGTTAATACAATTCGAGAGTGATTCCGAATTTGTATTCCCCTTAATACGAGTGATACGGGGTTTGGATAGTAGAGTATTCCTGCACCATAGTTTTATTTTGGGGTGCTGTTATGATATATATATTCTTACTAGTAGTTAATATATATACGAAATCCTGAAATCTGGAACTGCCTACTGTGATTTGATATGTATGACATGGTTGTTGACTCAAATTGTAAATACTTGTTTTGAGAAAGTATAATATGACACTGGAATACTTTATTAATTTATAAAGTTAAAATGAGAACTTTGGTTACTAATTGAAATATTCTTTTCAAACAATTGAATCGTTAAATTTTGAATCCTGCGAATAACCTAAGATAAGTTAAACCATTGGGAAAGGATAGCGTGATATGTGATGAGATAGACCACTGGGAAGGTTAGTGCAATAGGTGTGCACATTAAAAGAGAGGTGAGAATTTCTCAAGAGAGTGTCGCATTAATATGTTGTTGCATTGGCCTGTATCAATTTAAATACTTGCTAAACGAATTTTTTAAATCATACACACTATCAGGCTCTGACCCGTTTCTTTCTCTCTCTCTCTCTCTCTCTCTCTCTCTCTCTCTCTTGTATATATATGTATGTATCACAGGTGCCCAGCCACAGGGGCGTCTTGCTTAGGATCCCTTGGAAGGAACGAGCTGCAGCTTAGGTGGGAGTTGCAGGTCTCTTGATTAGATGACTTCGTTCATTCGGATCCACTCTTAGTACTTTCATTAAGTTGGGCATGTGTAGCTCTTTCCATTTTTCCGTTGTTATTGAACATTTGTATTTCAGTTATTTCCAGTACTGTTACTATGGGATTTATTCAGTTTGGATGTGTGACTTTAGATTTCGTATGTTGACATTCGATTGACGAATGTTTTAAATTATTTGGATTATGTTGCAGAATTGATGTGGTGTGATTATTACTTTTTGAATGTTGTTAATAAAATAAATAAATAATCTTTCTTTAAATAAAATTTGGAAAGTTATGTATGAAAATGGTTTTGACACTTAGCTTAATTAATTAGGGTGTTAAATTGGAAAAATTTAATTTTTATCGACTGTGATGCTGAGAATGAACCAACTGTTCACCTTGATTTAATTTAATAAAGTAGTGATCGCCCGGTATTTAATTAGGCGGGGTGTCACACTAACATACATCTACCGCATATTAGTTATGCTCGAAGTCACCATATCACCATCTACGTCACTATAAGTATACCCGTATCTCCCATACAATACGTTACTGCGATATTTTATCGCACATAACTAAATTTCATTATTCGCCGTTCGAATGGTTAATCTTTTACCCACTAAGATTATTTTTTTTCTCTTTATTACTCTATCTACTAATTTCACACAGTATTATTTTCTCGAGTTTATATATATATATATATATATATATATATATATATATATATATATATATATATATATATATATATATATATATACTTGTGAATATTTCTACTGCGTGAAACTAGTAGATATGGTCTTAACCAAGGGGTAAGGATTAGTATATAGATGTAGGGATGATGTGAATACACACACACACACTCACATATATATATATATAGTCACATCATCCCTATACATATAGATACTAATCCTACACTCTTAGGTTAAGACCACTTGGCGCAATGCATACTCTGCTATCATGTCCCGGTGCATCGCTCACTGTATAAAGGATTGTTGGTTCAATCTTTCAATCAAATATATTGGAGGCGAACATAATTCCCAGCCAAATGGGTCACACACATACCTACTCTCCCATTCAATCGTTGAAACTATACTACATCTCAAATAGCACGTAACCAAGTTCATATGCTCTGGGTACAAGTCAAATATCCTCCCAATGGGCAACACAGGATAACACTATCAACTATGCCAAGACCTCCTCCTAATAGCAAGCAGCGTAGGTACGTTACACACATAATAATAAGCATATAATATGCATACACACATCCTATTAAAATCAATGGGTATTCACCCAACCCGTACATATATTCTTCATACGTAGTATTTTCTCATTATAACTTATAATATAATTATTTCGATTACTCTCTCTCTAAATTTCTAAGGTTAACTTACCATTCCAATATTTAAAGTATTATTTACCAAATACTTCCCAACAATTCTGCACTGTCCTAAATTCATCAAATAATAGTTTTCTTCACTCAAATTAACTGCGTAACTCGAATTGGGCTGCAATAGGACTTTCCAAATTTTTGGACCTGTCGTTCGAACCAGGTGTCATGTCTTTTTAACGACTTCTCGTAAGATCAAGTCTCATTTGAACCATCTTCACGCAACATCGCGCGACTTCTCGCGACCAACACTGTTACGTCTTCCACCTCTAGCATCAACATTTTTATCAGCTTTACAACCCTAAAACCTGTAAGATTTCAACCCAAATGCCAATCAATAAATTTTAATCATCTTCCTAACATTTATATATTATTTGTAACAATATAATGTCACTAAATTATCACTAATCATCAATCAAATTAGAAATCCCCCATTTAATTATCAAGAACCCTAGTTCTCAAATTTATTGGCATGACTCTAAATTAAAACCCAAATTTATTCAAAACAATATCATAAATTCGTGGACACCATCCTATCTATGTGAGGAATCAAACTCTTATCATATCAGTCCTAATTTATGATAAATTCTCCCAAATTTTCACCAAATTTAATTTCATATTAATAGGGTAATTACCTACTCTAACATGAACACAATTATTGCTAAAGAAAGCAAGAAATAAACACTTGCCTTGATTATGATGCTCTGATTCGCTGATGAAATTGTTACAGACTTGTTCCTCATCTTTCGAACTACGCTTTGGTGGGATTTGTGGTATGAGTTCTTGAGTTTTGCACTAAGAACACCTATGGACTTTCCTTCTTCTTCCGTGGTTCTCTCTCTCTCTCTCTCTCTCTCTCTCTCTCTCTCTCTCTCTCTTGTAGGTTTAGAAACTAACAAACTCCTTCTCACCCACGTAAACTCATGTTTAATTATCTAATTTTCGTCCATAATAATTCCCCAAAAATCCAAAGGATAAAAATGCCCCTACGGGGTGCCTGTTAGGCCTAAAAATATTATGGAGTCCAAGTAAAATACCCAAGTAGAGTTTTCTGGCTTTCTCGACCCTTTCACACTGAATGGGTTACTCAAAAAGATCATTCGAGTTACTTAAATAAATAATTTGGTTCTTTAATCCATTAGATCAGTCCTGACACGACTCACATGCGCATCCTGACTTAGTATACCAAACTGTCGTATTTCTCGCTTTCGACAATTTATAAAATTTCATAATTACATATTACATATCCACAAAGTGATATTCAATAATTTTCATCAATAAGTATTAACCCTTGGCGCGCTATTTAATAATTATTCTAATCGGGATTAATTAACAATTAATTTCTCTCATTTTAATTTAATTAATTCAACAGTTATAATTAATCCCAAAATTATTTAAAATCATAAAAAATATGGGGTGTTACAGCCTCTTGTTTATGGGCTTGGATTTTTTATATCTCGATTTATGTAGCTTGATTATGATATGTGTTTAGACAATATCGAGGATAGGTAGCCTAGGAGTGAACCTAGATAGACGTTGTAACCTAATATTAAATAAATGAGTTGTGATACTTTATAATAGGACTTCTTGCGGTGTTATTAGGATGGGCCTCTCCGTGGGCAATACCCAGCGTCTTGTATCCTACCAAAGCCTAGATATTATTAATTTATAACTTGGTGATTGTAGTGTGACATTAAGAAAATAGGATCCCTTCTGGCGTTTATGGTCATGGGCCTTGGTGTTTATAGGCAATGTGTGATGTACCATATCCTATCAAAGTATATAGTTGTGCTAATTAGTATATTAACAAGTAGTATGAGGTCTACATAGTAAGGCAATTCAGTTATAGTGGTCGAATACTCATTAGGAATCAAACGATATGATCTAGTGAATTTAACTATGGGTTTAAACTCTGGGTACACACGTGGGTTGCGTTAAATGCCCTTTGGAGATAAGTACTAAGGTGGTTTGATGAAATTAGCCTCGAGTTAATAATTCGGATAGGCGGGTAAAAATCGATATTGATATTTCTTTCGGGTGGTATAGTAAGGTTTAGCTAGCAAAGTGTTAATGCGAGGTGATAGTAATTCCCTAGTAATAGTGAATCGAGGTTGTGTATCGTGCATTATAATGAGGATAATTTCTCTCTTCGAAACCTTAGGATTTATTATTGAAATGAGGTTTATTTAGTGATGTCTATCTCATGGCGATAGACTCAAGGTTGTGTAGCATAGGACATGGTATGACGGGTGGATCCTTATAATATATGTGTAAGATGTTTATAACGAAATAATTGATTTTGATGTCGTCGCCCCTCAGGCATTGTGAATCATTAGTGTATTGAATTTTACATGAGTGATGGAAGACCATTGATGGTTTTAGTATGGATAGATCATGTCGAATTGTGGCTATACCTTGGAGTTTGTGCTACAGCCTTTGTTTACTGATGTGTGTTATAATAGGACCTTCGAGGATAATTTTGAGAATAGATTGATTGAGGCTAGGTAGTACAGTTGGGAGACTTAGAACACGGTGAGGTTCATTTTGGATTTTAGACTGGCACTCGGGATGAAGTGTTAGGTAACATTATAGCACCTAAGTGTGCTACATGTATAGTTACCAATGACTCTGTTGCGAGAAAATCATTAGGCATGAGTGAGGATTAAGACTATGTGAGAACTATGTTTCACTTAATGAGAGTGATCGCGAAAACTGGGGTTAATTATCGTGCATTAAAACTATGGGGCCTAGGTATGATAGGTCATTAGCTAACGATGGGCGTTAAAGGAATGAAATTTCATTTGGTTTGGGTTTCTGTTCTAGACAATGATGGTTACGTAGCATTATTCCTAAGGAGGGAAGCCTAGCATTTCCTCTTTTCGAAGTAATTGCTTTCATGTTTCGATCGTCCAGTAAGTACGGGTGATTCATAGTTATAAATTATCAGGGTTAATGGGCAAAGATAGGGTACGTGGCAAGACTAAGACACTAGTAATATATAGGAAAGAGTTATAGACTTCAAGGGGTATGTTACGCATTCGTACTTCATGTGGCTCGATTCATTATCGAATTTGGCTTTTTTTGTGGCTTGGAAGTCATCAGATCCATTGCATTTCTTGTGTCCTGTATGATCTTGATAATGGCAAGTTATAATAATGTGGGTTAGGCCGGTTGTGGCTAATGTATCATGATATGTGGGTGCTCTCTTCTTCGATTGCATCTTTATTCTACACCAATATGTGTGTATGTGGAGTCTTGTATTGTTGCATATATTACTTAATTGCTTAGGTTAACATGCCTGTTAGTTAAGCGGTGTAACTAGTGCGACTGGGTCGTGTGGACCGAGATTGTGACTTGATAATATTATGAATTTTGGAATTTAACAAGACAATTAGATGGTAGTGTTGCACTGGGTTTGAAGTTGTACAGACTGAGGATGTGATCACCCATGTGTATTTGCGTTGTGATACCTAGGATGACTCTAGGTTAACATAAGGATCTCGTAGGAGATATCAATTGAGTAGAACAATGTGGTGAAGTTATTGTCTTAGCAATCATTAACGAGCATGATGAAAATTGTTGAGGTTGACTTAACAAAGGTCGTGGATCCTAATGTATAGATGATCTTCAATAATGAGTTCATTTATGATACCATATTTGACGAATATGTTAGTCATGCTCGAAAATTTTGATAAGACCAAAGTATTTGTTGTGAGTGAACTAGAAATGATGATTGATGAGATTGAAATCTTTGGGTTTAGACCATGGTTTTGAGGATGAAATTATTATAGACCCTAAAGTTGAGAACTAAGAATTTTGAGGAAGAAATTCCCTAAGGAGGGAACTTTGAAATTATAATTAGGTATTTTATTCGAAGAAATATTTGGAAAAACTAGGTGCATGAATATTGAGCCAAAAATAATACAAAAAGTGATGCATCGCATACAGTGACAGAAAGTAAAATTTCAGATTGCATGGTCCGCATGGAGGAAGATTTAGCTTCAAATGATTATACTTAATATATTAGTAGAGTACGACATGAATTATTTGAGGAACGAATGAGTTACGAATGAGAATAAGTATAAGTTGTCATATTGTCCCTACGCAACATGTAAGTCATAACGTTGCACAATCTTTATAGAAACCCTCGAGAACGAGAAAAATAATTTGACCAAGTTCTTAGGGTACTAAAAAATGTACAAAATATCACGGGGTCGGATTTAAAAAAAAGGTTTTTACCACTAGGACCAATCGACCCGAAGTCTCTGGTCGGCCGACCGTGCCTAGCAGGTATCTGGGCGGGATGTTTCTTTTAAGTGTTATCACGATGTGGTCCCTTGGATTGGACACTTGTCGACTTCTTGTGGATCCCAGGCAAGATGATCTCTATGGTAGGGTTATTTTTGTAGCATTTAAGTCTATGTATGGGATGCTAAGGGGGAGTTTTCATTCTATTTATGTTGTCCTTCTTTCTCTCTCTAAGATGAAACCTCATTGGATGCACTTCCTGGCAAGGCCTATTTTGGGAATACACCCCCCATACTAACCACATGTAGACCATGGAAACCACCTCTATAAAGCTTCTAACCACCTTATGCTACCTTAGTCAACCCTAAGTGACCTTGTTGTAATGAACAATATGAACTTTTTGATGTTTTGAGCGGTGCTTGAAGAGGGATTTTAGAAGCCCCTTTAAGGCCACTAATAGACTGGGAGAACCGCGGTGCGAGGATATAAAAATATACGTCGATCGTTGGTATTTGCTCCCTCCGCTGTATAAAAGCCTAAACTCTAATTACACTTGTTTTATAAGTATAGCGGTAAGCTCGGGTATCGAATTCACAGGGAGAGTTCGATATATTTTAATCGGTGTATTAATTCGGGAATAAAATTGTAGAATGTGATGGGTGGTTGTAAATAAAAGGAAGAAATAAGAAGTTTAAACTAAACAATAAATAATAAAATGAGGGTCGGGATTGCGTCCCCATCATGAGCTAAACATGCGAAATTAGAATTTCGATTCGAAAACATTTAATGGAGCATTTTTAATTAAACATAAAAATCACACATGATGGGATTTTAACCTAACTATGCGACACTAAACATTTAATTCAAAATGATCACACGCGTCTTAAAATCGGATTATCTCTATAAATACTAACGTTGCGTGACAAAGAAAGTCAAACCAATAAATACGCGAGGTTTCGATTAAATGTAATTTTACACAAAACCTAATTTTCGGTGCTCGACGCCCATCAATAGAGGGCACACGACCCAACCCTATTTAACTACTCACACAACATGAATAATTAAATTAAATAACTAATTAATAATTAAAGCAATAAACACTTAAACTACACTCATTTATCTAGGCATGGAAATTAATACGCATGGAAAGGGAACAAAGCAAGAATAAGATGGAGAAGAAATAGGAATAGTGAAAAAGACTTGCATTAAATGGGTACACCAAAGAAAATGGAGGAGTGGGGTTATCTCTAACAAATATCCCCAAATATACCAAACCCTATGTCTAAAACAAGAAAGAAAGAACTAAAACTAATCTGTATTTGAGTTAAACAAGTCTCCCCACTTACATACTAAGTTAAAATAAAGAATTAAAAGAAATAAAAAAGAAATAAAAAGGGGATAAGATCAAATTAATTAAATAAAGAGAGAGAAATATGCTCATTAATCAGACAACCTCGGGTACCGTAATTGCATATTTATAAAACGAGTTATTTCTATGTTTAAACTTCTTAGTTTAAACTTCTTAGTTTAAATTAATAATACTTCTTATTTCTTAGTTTAAACTTCTTAGTTTAAACTGATAAAACGAGGGTCGGGATTGCGTCCCCATCATGAGATAAACATTTTGAATTAGAATTTCAGTTCGAAAATATTTAATCGAGCATTTTTAATTAAACATAAACATCACACATGAAAGGATTTTAACCCAATGATGCGAGATTAAACATTTAATTCAAAATGGTCACACACTTCTTAAATTCGGATTATCTCTATAAATACTAACGTTGCGTGATAACTAAAGTTAAACGAATTATAAACCCATTTTAATACGCAAGGTTTCGATTAAATATAATTTTACACAAAACCTAATTTTCGGTGCTCGACACCCATCAATGGCGAACACACGACCCAAATCCTCTTTAACTACTCACACAACATGAATAATTAAATTAAGCAACTAATTAATAATTAAAGCAAGAAACAATTCTACCCTAATTTATCTTGGCATGGGAATTAAATAAGCATGGAAAAAGGAACAGAGCAAGAATAAGGTAGAGAAGAAATATCAATAGTGAAAAAGAATTACATTAAGTGGGTACACCAAAGAAAATGGAGGAGTGGGGTTATCTTCAACAAATATCCCTAAATATACCAAACCATAGGTCTAAACCAAGAAAGAAGGAACTAAAACTAATCTATATTTGAGTTAAACAAGTCTCCCCACTTATATACTAAGTTACAATGAATAATTAAAAGAAAAAGAAAAGGAAATAAAAAGGGTATAAGCTCTAATTATTTAACAAAAGAAAAAGAAAAAAATAGAAAAAGAAAAGTTGGCAAAATATCGGACAAAAATAGAACACAAGTCGACTAGGGCCTCCAATCGGTCGACCGCCACAAAGTTGGCAAACTCGGTCGATCGCCGAGAAATCGATGGTCGACCAGGCTGCCCAGGACATCCACACATGGAAGATGCAAATCAACATCATGGCACCAAGCCAAATACCCACGCGGCATCTCTGAGATCTGTAATCCCACAAAAACAAATCAACAATGACAAGACGCGCTACCATAGCTGATCCCGAGCACAAAAATCGTTGCAAATGCAGTACGTGGTGGAGACCCATCAAAAGCTTCCATAGCCGAGACCCAAGAAAAGACCCATTCCCAAACTTGGATAACTCGGGACCCATTTCGATATGCGCATGATCAAACCCGAGTTCCAATTTCGGACTTAAAGCTCCAATTTGGGACGAACCCGAGACAAACCCGAGATTGGACCCAAAATCGTCCATGGCTATCAAATGCTTGCTGCAAAAGTGAAAGAGAAAAGGACATGGAGGGTATTGTAAGAATTGTTAGTAAATAAAATAAAATAATAAAAAAAAGTATTCTTATATTTCTTCCCCGATTAAAGGTTCGTGTTTCCTTCGTTCGGACTCCGATTCGCGCACCTTTCATGGACACACTAAGCTTAGCCCGAGAGTTACAACTTTCGTGGAGACTTCGGTTAAAAATACCTAAAGTGTGAAATTAGGAAAATTCCCCTGAATGTGAGAATCGCAACGAAACTTTATCGAAACAGGCTCAAACTTCATACTAAGAACCATAACACCTATAAAATCTCAATAATACCTCAAATAACATGTTAGCATATAAAACAGAGGTTGTATGATTGATGAGCATATTTATAGCAATTACGGTACTCGAGGGGGCTAAAATGCACAAGTTCGGGGGTATAAATGTGCAAGATTCGATACGAATCAGCCACCTTTAGAGGTATTCCATCTTCTTCACCATTTCCACTATTTTTTTATCCCATCAAGGTGGGTAAACCAACATTGATTTATGTTTGCTTAGTATAGTATAAATTTCGCATGTTTAGTGACATATATTAGACTAAATACATGTAGGAGTGAAGTTATTTTACATTTAAGTGTTAGTTAGTAGTCATCTTATCATTTGAATGAAATGGGTTTTAAAAATGATTATTTGAAATTGGTTTAAAGTGTAGAAATTTTCATATGTTTTAAACATTTTGGGTAGGAAAATGTATTATAATGATGTTTTAAAGGGAACGAATGTAATTTTATCCAACAAAAATGTATTTGTTTTGTTTGAACCATTTTGTGAGATGAAAGGATTATTTCCTATGTCAATACATGAAGATAAATACAAAAAAATGAGATTCCCATGTTAAATGCATATTTAAAATATGTAAAACTCATTTAGAAAGTAGAGTGGGTTAAATGTTGAAATGTGTGAAAGATATGACTTTACATAAATTGTGGTGTGAAAGTGGATAATGGAAATTAAATGGGTTAAATGTCTGAATAAAATTTAAGTGGGTGTTAATATGCAAAGTTTCATAAATAGAGTGTGTATTTCAATTGTTAAGAAAATGGGTCTTTAATATGCAAAAGGTGTGATTGTATATATTAAAGATGTTAAAGTAGCAAGTAAGAAAGTGGGGTAATTGTGATTTTGAACAAGTGTTAAAATGGTGAAAGTTGTTTAAAAGGTTAGGTTGGAAATAGAATATCCATTTTTGGAAAAGTAACACTTGTTAAAGGATTAAATTGCAAATTTCGCTCGAAAGGGGTAAATTGGTAATTTATTTAAAGTGGGTTGTTTTTATAGAATAAAAATGTTAATAGATATTGTTATATTAGTATGGTTTTAAGTCCAAAAATGTGTAAATGATTTTGGCGTAAAATCGACGTGTGTGTGAATAAAGGACTTAAGGGAGAAAGAAATCAATTTTCCAAGTGTTAATAGAAAAATGGATGGTTAAGCCTGGGTTTTGGCTACGACCGGGCAAAAGTAAGGAAACGGAATAATGGGGACATCGTTAAAATTTTAAAATACATTAAAGGAACTTGGATGATATAGGGATAAAGCATGAAGGGCCCGGAGCCCTTAGGTGAAAAGTGTTAAACCATTGGACAACACATTTGGTGAGCATAGTCGTCGGTGTGGACCCCATGTAAGTATGTGGTATAGGAAGATTCTAAGAAAAAATAAAATAAGTATGGAACATATCAGTATGGAACATATCAAGTAATGGGTTTTGTGGTAAAATGTGTTAATTAAACCTAACTTGAATGGATGAAAAAAATGTTCCTGTAAAAGTGAAATGGAGAAGAAAATGTGTAAATTTACTAATGTCCATAAAGGAATGAAAAATGGTTAATGGAGTAAATAATTAGGTCGTTTAGAAACCTAAGTGGTTAACCCTTCTTTAACACAAGAATGTGTGGTGAAAGGATTTTTAAAGATTAAATAAATATTTTCTAACACGATGAATGCGTGTGTTTAAATGAAGATTTTCAAGGAAAATACTATACTGTGTATAAATGAGTTAAAGGGTTAAATTTCGGTAAATGAATGGGTTTGAATCAAATTAAGTGTAATGATTTTAAGTGTTGAACCTGGTGTGTTAAACAAGGAAAAAATGCTAAGTTTGAATACAGGAAGTCTTTACTAGATTAAGGTACATTAATCTGGATAGGTGAGATTTTTGAAAGTAAAACGGCTAATGCATTGGCATGTGTATTTACCAAAGGTATACACATGTAGATATGTACATATTTTTTCCATCATGTGGTTGTAGCGTGTGAGTATTACCTTTTGCCTTTCGTTTCTATATTGTTTGTATAAATCCCACGAGCGTAAGCTCACATCCCCACTTTGTTATGGAAGGTTAGGAACGGTTTCATATTTTGAGGGCGTCATATAGATAAGTATATCGTATTTATATTTTACGTTAGTAGCTCTATTTACTTGGACTCCGGGTGATCAGCATGGGTCCCCCGCATAGTTCATCTCAAAATTTGAATTCGCATGCTAACAAGTGAAATGTTAATTAAAATAAAATTGGACTAGTAGCGGTATTTAGGTTATTTCATTGAATTTCACACCTAACACTCGTGTTTACTCACGGGTAACCCATATATTCGGGTCGAGGCGTAACAAAACAAACCCTTATAAAAACACTCTAAAGCTTAAAATCCCCATTCTGCCCAATATGGGCTCAACAAAGCTCGATAGCTCAACTATCTAAGGGCTCGAAATATGACAGCGCACAATGGAAGACTGATCTAGAATTTTCAAAGCACATTGTTCGAACGACATTGAGCCTCGTTCGAAGGAAAAGTGGATCTCATTCGATTTATGACTTCTAACGACCTTCGAATTATATTTGTAAGTGGTAGAGTGGGCTCTCATTCGAAGCTCCCTCAAACCCCTACTTTGAATGAGATCCATATGACATTTTACCCTTGCCTTCTATCGACCTTCCTTTTTCTTTTTCTCCAAATTCCATTTTATACCCACAATTTCAATAATTATCATTGAACCTCATTCCATTAACATTTATATTGAATTTAAATAAAATATTATGACGGGTAATTACACATGGACCACAGCAGGGTGCCCAGCATGCGTAGATCCCACCTACAACACCAGCTCCATTAGCCCCACAATAGTATGGGAAGTAATAGTATAGACGTGTCTATAATGTCCAGGATGCACTCATGCCTCAGGCACTGTAGGTGGCACCAACAGTAAAGGGTATGTTTCCTCTTCATGGGTATATGGGTAGGGTATTGTTCGACACTGGAGATTCACACTCATTTATAGCTACCAAATTTGCATGTGCAGTCGGTTTATTATGTGTAGACTCATCGTTGGGCAGCGAAGCCTTTACACACTCGATTTGTAGGGGACTAGATATAGTCGTTGGGAGATTATATCCAGTAGTCGATCTACTAGTGTTAGATATGGAGGGGTATGATATCATTCTGGTCATGAATTGGTTAGTTGGGTACAAGGCGATGGTGGATTAAAATGGCATAACCATTGTATTCTCCATTTCGGAGGAGGAGATGTTTCTAGTGGCAATGCCACCACCTGAGGGAGGTTCGACAACTCACTTGTACTATATTGAGGAGGAGATCTCACAGAAGGTGGTTATCTCCTTGGATTCTATTCCGGTTGTGAGGGAGTTTGTTAACATTTTCCAGGATTTACCTGGGTTGCCACCCAGTCAGGAGGTTGAGTTTGTGATTGATTTAGCACTCGGGACGAGGCCAATTGCACGATCAACATATCGTATAGCCCCGTTACAAATGCGAGAGTTGAGGGATCAAATTCATCTACTCCTGGGACTTGTCTTTATCAGGTGGAGTTCGTCTCTATGGGGTGCACCAGTTCTATTTATGAAGAAAAGAGATGGTTCACTTCATCTGTGTGTAGATTATCAGCAGTTGAGCAAGGTCATAATTCAAAATAAGTATATGTTGCCTCAAATCTATAAATTGTTCGATCAGCTGAGAGGAGAAAAATTCTTCTCGATGATAGATTTCTAGTTGGGATACCACCAGTTACGTATCAGGGAGGAGGACGTTCCTATGATCGCAATTTTGTTGCGGTATAAATTTTACGAGTTCAGGGGGATGCCATTTAAGTTGACTAATGCATCGGCAGTTTTCAGGGACCTCATGAACAAGGTCTTGAAGGAGTTTATTGACCAGTTTATGACTGTATTCATCGATGACATTCTGGTTTATTCTCGCAGTGAGAGTGAGCACACAAAGCATCTATGTTTGGTTTTACAAACATTACGGGATTACTAGTTGTATGCCAAGTTTGATAAATGAGGATTTTAGCTGAAGGAGGTGAGATTTTAGGGGCACATTGTATCGGATATAGGGACTTCTATAGATCCGAGTAAAGTATTAGCGGTGATTGAGTGGGGACAACCCATGACACCGTTGGAGGTTTGGAGATTTTTGGGGACGGTCGGGTATTATCATTGCTTCATAAAGGGTTTTTCAAAGATTACGGGTATGTTGTCTAATGTGACTCATAAGAGGGTACCATTCGTTTGGGATGCCATTTTTCAGTTAACTTTTAATGAGCTAAAGGAAAAATTGACTTTTGCGCTTGTGATTGCACTGCCTAGTGGAGGAGTGGAGTACAGTGCGAATACAAATGCGTATCTCTAGGGACTTAAGGGTGTATTGCAACAGAAGGATAGGGATATATCTTATGAATCTCTCAAGCTTAATCCCCACAAGAGGAATTACCCTACACATAAACGGGCACTATCTTTTGGGTGAGAGCTTTAATTTATTCACAGACCATAAGTCGCTACAGTATTTATTCACGTAGAAGGATCTGAATATGCGACAAAGGATATGGTTGGAGTTCGTAAAGAATTACCAATATGAACTACAGTATCATCCTGGGAAGGATAATGTGGTGGTAGATGCATTGAGACAACATCCTACCAGAGAGATATAAGAGGTCTGGAAGGGGAAGTGGGCTAAGCTTCGATATGATTAAGACATCTCCAAAGCATGCATGTCAGTTCGGGTTATAACAAATGGGGCAGAGTACTAATCAATCAGTTTCGAGGGATGTTTACGCTTCAATGAGAGGCTTGTCATTCGTAAGGATGCAGACTTGAGACATGTAATGATGACCGAGTCTCATGGGTCAAGGTTTACGGTACATCCCGATGGGGATAATATGTACTAGCATATGTCCAGGCAGTATTGGTGGTCGACGATGAAGCATGACATAGCTGAGTTTTTGTCGAAGTGTGTTACTTTCTAGCTAGTGAAGATAGACTACCAGTTACATACGTGGATGTTTTATCCACTTGAGATCCCAGTGTATACGTGGGAGAGCATCTCTATGGACTTCATTACTGGATTACTGACATCATAGAGAGTTCATGACTTCATTGGGGTGATTGTGGATCGATTGATCAAGGTGGCCCATTTTATATCAATTCATACGGATTATGAGATGAGGTAGTACGTGCAATTGTTTATCGCCAAGATAGTGAGGCTGCATGGGGTGCTGATTAATACCATGTCAGATATGGGAAAGATTTTTGTGTCCCACTTTTGGCAGAGTTTTCAGGAGGTTATGGGCATTATTTTGGGATTGAGTACCGTGTATCACTCACAAACTGACGGGAAGACTGAGTGGGTTAGTCAAATGTTGGAGGACATGCTTAGGAAGTTTATACTCAACTTTGGGGGAGGTTGGGAATGGTAACTTCCATTGTGGAGTTTGCTTACAATAACTCCTACCAGTTTACCATCCGCATGGCACCATTTGAAGAGCTTTATGGACGGCCTTATCGTTCGTCAACTTGTTGGTTAGAGGTGGGGGACAATAATTTGATGGGATCAGAGAGGACTCAGGATACTACTGCTAAGATTGAGCTCATTTAGAGATGCATATGAATATCTTAAGATAGGAAGAACAGTTTCGCGGATGCAAACAAAGGCACATATAGTTGGATATAGGGGATCAGATCTTGGTGTGGGTGTATCTTGTAAAAAGATGTCATGAGATTCGGGAAGAAGGGGAAGCTAGCATCGAGGTAGGTTAGGCTAATCCCGATCATTGAAAGAGTAGGAGTAGTAGCTTATAGTCTGGGTTTACCGAAGCACCTACAACGGATCCACGATGTGTTTCACGTGTCGTCACTGAAGAGAAATCAGAGGAGTGAGAGGGCCTATTAGCATAATCCATTAGAGGAGATAGACTGGTTTCTATTCTTGATCATGGTGAGCATAAGTTGTAGTCTAAGGTAGTGACACTGTCTAGGGTTGAGTGGGAACACCAAAATGTAGAGAGTTGACATGGGAGCGGGAGGATGATATACAAGAGCAGTATCCTGCACTTTTCGATGCAGGTATGTCCGAATTTTGGAGATGAGATTCCTTTGTTAGGGGGGAAGTATGTAACACACCGTATTTTTGAATAATTTGAAATGTAATTAATTTTGGCATTTCTAAATTACATGTGTGGAGTAATTTAATTAAAATGGAATACGTATTTATTAAATATTAATTGGAGATATTAAGATTTATATTTATGTCGTAAATTTACTAAGTGTGTATAGTTAATAAAATACGGGCAATTGTTAGTACGTCATAGTGAGTAAGAATGATGAGATTGCAAAAGTATCTCAATCGGGGCTTGTGAGTAGACTATTTTAAGGTCATGATAAGAAATTTATGTAGAGTGACTCAAATGGCAATTTGAGTTCACGGTTGGTTCCGCATGGGTCGAAATAAAGGAGAAATATTTGGCTAAAAATTAGTTTAAGAGGCATTAGGTTATTTGAACAACAATCCTCACGGCCTTTGATTCTTGAGTTTGATTCCAAAGAAAGAGAGTGTTTGGTTTAGAAATAACTAGTATTATGCTCAGAAAGTTTAAATGAAAGAAAATAAAAAAAATGTGAATAAAATATTAATTAAAAATCAGCATAAATGAAAGCAATGGAAGTGGAATAATCATTTGATGTATTAAAAAAAAGAGAAAAAGAAAGGAAAAGAAAAAGATAAATATAAATAAAAGGTGAGAGATAGGTGAGAGTAATAAATATCTCCAGTGAATTTTCCCTCAACATCTCAGTTCTCATATTCACGATTCTATCTCAACCAAACATCACTGCATCCACTCGTATAAATGTAATAAGATAAAACATAAGATATCAAATCAATTGATGGATTTTTTTTTCTTTTTTAGTTCGATGGATTTTAGGTTTTGTCTCACTATAGTCTATAATGTTTTGGATTATACAAATGAAATCCGTATTTTTTAAATGTTGTTATGTTGTCCAAATTCGGAGATATGTTAATAAAGTTTAAGAATTTTAGATCTTTAACCTCAATGTTATGATTAAAATATATAAAAACCAATGTAAATAGATAGATAAAAATCGCACCCTTTTAGGAATCTTCCCTTGTTGTTGATGTAATCTAAGAGAATAAAATATAATAAATAAAAATCTTTTGATAAAAATAATTTAATGGATTAAAATTCAAACTTCACTATATTCACTATGACATTCCTATGTGAAAGAAAGGATTATATATAATTTCTTGTATCTTAGGTTACATACACAAAGACTAACTTTTCACTAAATTTTATCTTCATTAAACTTTAGTGAGCATGCAAGATAAATAGTGAAGCCAAAAGAAATCAATATAGGAAACATTCCTTTTGGGAAAAACCATTAATTTAATATTGTTAAAGAGTTTATGGACTCAAATGACTTAAAAACTACTTAGAAATCCACTAAGTATGATGCACAAGCATCCTCAATTCTTTAACAGAAAGTGATGCAGTCTAGTGTAACACCCCGGGAGTTGCTACCAAAAAATATTGATAGATTAGAGAATATTTTTTTTATAAAAATACCTTTTAGATTGAGCACAAATTTTTGGAAGCATAAATACATAAATCAACTGAATAGAATGAGTAAATTTTACTAAATCTCAAATGTCCTTTGGCAAAAAAAAATTACTGGTAAAAAAAGCGATACATTTAAATTTTGAAAATAAATATACAAAACCTCTAATGGTGATCACAATCCCAACAATGCCATAAATATCATATCTTGTCAAATCTAATGTATAACAAATTATGGGGGAGTGAGTGGGAAACTCATTAGCTCGTATAAATGCACCAACTGCAACTACACATACGTGTGTGTGCATGCATTATATATAATAGTGTATTTAATATGAACACTCAAACTATAATTCAATAATAAAATCATAACCTAGGATCTCACCACGGGAACTACACAACCCAAGAAATCATATCAAAATCCCCATCACACTTCCCACAGTATGGTATGGACTACCATCCAGTATCCTATTAATTATCCTTTGAACAATCCAATTTTCCCCAAAATAAGTAACATAACTTGGTCACACCACCCATCATGATCTGACAGCACTGCTATAAAACATTGGCATCATGGACATAATAACATTGGGCATACTTGCCCACCTGGGTACATAGCCTAGTCTTTGGATAATAAACAATACTGTAGCCGACATCACACCCAGTCCAACGGGTGGTTTGGGTAAGAAATGCCTATGCATTATCCAATAATCATCATCATGATATCATTCTCCCAATTAAAATAAATTTCATATTCAATTCTCATAAATCAAGTGTACATGTATTCTACCCATTTTCTATAACCCAGCAACTCGTAAAATTAACTAGTTTTGTTACCCAAATTACACAGCAAGAAAATAACACATACAAAATAGGTGCAATAATGAATATAGTATGAGGGAATATAATACATATAAATTCAAAACATAGTAGGGACATAAATATACAATATAGGTTGAATGTGTGTAGCACACAAAATTAACAACGGGATAACGAAACTACCTCAAGCGAGTCAAAACACATAATTCTTGGCATGTTTTCAAAGCGCAGAAAAATCAGATCTAACTATTATCCAAATTGACAAGTTGAATTCTAATTTGGATTCTTCACAAAAATTGGGTCAAGTACATGTTTGGAGTTTTTCAAAAATCTCATCCGAAGTCACTTAAAACAAAATATCTAAAACACTCTAAACTAACTTTTCCATTCCTCTCGTTCTTGCCTCTTTAGATTTCGTTTTTGGCCTCTCCTTTTCATTTTTCTTTCCTTATAATCATCCATAATATTCCTTATATATATCCTCCTTGAAACCCTAGCTTGGAGCCTAAGCTAACATATTACTATATTACTTTTTAATTCAAAATTGTCCACTTTACATATTTAAACAATTACAAAATGTCCAAAAATATTTAAATTTAAATGTAAGTGTCTGATTCGATTTCATATCAAAATAAATTATTTTTAAGTATAATATCAATAAAGATACTTTTATTTAAAATAAAATATCCCGATTAATAAAATAATAATATTACTAAAATCTTATATAACATTCATAAATAAAACTCAAAATAATGGGGTATTTCATTATTCCGTCTACAAAAATAATTTCGTTCTCGAAATTCACCCAAATTTTCTTCAATTAAATTCAAACATAAATTTTAACATAACCCAAACAAGAGACAACATAAATAAAACCTCTCTCAATAAATAACATAACAAATCAATAACCCTAATCCTGAGAATACAAGTAACCCATGCTTTTATACCACTTTGTACCCCCCCCCCCCCGGGAGGTGTTACTGAATAATATGGATAAATTAGAGAATCTTTTTATATAAAAATGCTATTTAGATTATTCATAAATTTTCATAATCATAAATACATAGATTAACTTAATAGAATGTCTAAATTTTATTAAATCTCAAATGTTCGTTGGCAAAACAATTTATAGTAAACAAAGCGGTACATTTAAATTTTGGAAATATAAATCCAAAGCCTCTAACGACGATACATGTATGTGTGTGCATCAATTATAAGAGTGTTTGCAATATGAACACTCAAATTAAAATTCCAATAACATATTCAAAACCTTGGATCTTGCCGAGGGCACTACACAACCCAATCCCCACCGCACATTCCATGGTACATTACGGACTATCCTCTACTATTCGGTTAATTACCCTCAGAACATTCTAATATCCCCCGAGAATAAGTAATATAACTTCGGCACATGACCCATCATAACCTATTATTACCATCATAAAATCTTGGCATTACCACCATAATAACATTTGTCATACTCGCCAACCGGGGTACATGGCCTAATCTTTAGATAATAAATAAAAATCGTAGCCGACGGAACACCCCGTCTAACGGGAGGTTTGGCTAAGGAGGGCCTATGCATTCTCCAATAATAATCATCATAATATCATTCTCTCAATGAAAATAAATTTCAAATTCAATTCCCATAAATCAAGCGTACATGTATTCTACCCAATTTCTATAACCCAACATGCTCGTAAAATACACTTGTTATGTTACCCCAACCTACACAGCATGAAAATAACACATATAAAATGGGTCCAATAGAGAATATAGTATACGAGCATATAGTACATATAAATACAACACATAGCATGGATATAACTATACAATCAAGATTTAATGTGTGTAGCACACAAAATTAATAACGGGAGAATGAAACTCCCTCAAGCGAGTCAAAATCCACAATTATAAACCTATTTTAAAATACAGAAAAATTAGATATAAACATTATGCAAAGTGCCAATCCAATTTCAGATTTAGATTCTACACGAAAAATTAGTTCATTTGTGTGCTTTGAATTTTTCTCAAATCTCATCCGAAGGCACTCAAAAATAAGATAAAAAAAAATTTAAACTGACTCTTTCCATTCCTCTCGTTTTGGCCTGTTTAAATTTCAATTTGTCTTCTCCTTTTCATCATCCTTTCATTAAAATCAGACATTATATTCCTTATATATCCCCTCTCTGAAACCCTAGCTTGGAGCGTAAGCTAACACATATTACTATATTGCCTTTTAATTCAAAATTGTGAACTTCACATATTTAAACCGTTATAAAATGTCCAAAATCATTTAAATTTAAATTTAAGTGTTTGATTCGATTTCAAATCAAAATAAATTATTGATAAATATAATATGAATAAAAATACTTTTAATTAAAGTAAAATATCACGATTAATAAAATAATAATATTACTGAAATCTTATATTCAAAATAATGGGTGGCCAATCCTCTACTAAAATAAAATAGGAATCTCAGTGCGATTCATTCTCAGCATCACGGTCGAAAAACAAATTTATTATTAATAACCTATTAACCCGGGTGTCAAATATTTTAAAACTTAATAACTTATTGTATTACAATATTTAACCATTTAAATAATCATTCCATCTTTAAATAAACATTTTCCACGATAATAAACTGAACACTGATGATGTGAAATAAATAAAATAAATGAATAACTCTTGGTAACTCCAAATACAATCATCCAACTAATAAAGAAAATAGCATAGTAAAGTCTGAAATATAAGGACTATCTAACTGGGCGACATACCTGACATGAAAACTAAAGTAAATATTATATCTATATAGCAATGATATAAGCGTCTAATCGAATCCTGCAGGCATATATAATTATTGCATCATCATCTAACTGGAAGGAAGCTAAGCCTTTCATCCCTGTGGGAGAGCAACTAAAAGGTTTTGAAAAATATTTTTGATACGGTTCAGGGACCCAAACTATTCGAAAAATATTTTCAAGTATTTAAATGCAATAATACATATGTAGTAGAATCATTCATATTTATTTGGTGTCGCACTCACATGAGACTATCCTCTCCCCACATCTATAGTGTGCACCTAACGTATGTATTTTTAGTTTCTAGTTATGATACCCTACCTAACAGGTCTAGTCACTTAATATAACCCAATACAATAAACCTCTAGCCCAACCGTACTACACATATTATATTATGCCTTGTTCTCACTAACCTATTATCACATAAGCTATAACTTTAAAATTCTCAATTATATTCTTATTGCTACAATGAGCATAATTGTACACTAGTTATAATTTCAACATTCATACATTTGTTTTATCACACATATGCATGTAACACTCTTTTATGTGTATCTACAGAGCATCCCCGAGCTATCCTTCTGGATGCATTCCCTATTGTGCCATCAGGCTCCAAGTACGTCACATACCACTTCTAGGTCACTGGATTGGAATCTCACCACCGATCCCAAATCGTAAACACATAAATTGGAGATTGTGATTGATTTACTGTGGGTCATAACCATACCATATTACCCCACTGAACTTTAAACTCACATACGATGGTTATGCAATAGTCCCATGTGATGATGCAGTGAACGGCACCACTAGATAAGGTGCTGTCAAGCTCAATCAGGTGATAATAATGGCAGCACAGAAATATATATATATATGTGTGTAGAAGGGGGTGAGGTTAAGAGGATGAACACCAATATATAAGTGGTTCATCCAATTAGGCCTAAGTCCACTGTGCAAGTGAGTGAGTAATGTCACTGAAATAAGGCACTAACGACCATGGATACAATCTCTCAAGCTTTCTCTCTCTACTGTATAAATTGACAGAGTTTTAGCTAGGGTTGTAATTCTTGATCCTTTACAATATTGTGGATGACCTGAATATATAGTGCTTGGGAGGTGTAATGTACCCCCCAAGCATGCAATGTGCATGTGTATGGAGACCCAGCCAGTGCAAGAATGACATCTGGTTGATCTCAACTAAGTAATGATGACCTCAATATTCCCTTACGTGGAGGGAATGATTTAGTTATAATGGATTTTTCACTTGTTCCAAGCCATGCATGTGTGCGTAGATGATTGGTTGTATTTACTTGGTACCAACCTTGACCTGGATGAGTACGAGGTTGGTGAAGTACGACCCCCGCCTTAGCTGGGGACTATATGATGACCTTGGTTGGGATGAGAATTGAGGTTAGATATCTGGAACATCGGCAAAGGACGATGTTGTCTTGACACTTGATGCTGAGCCTGCAAGCCCTTGTTGATCTTAGGTGAAACTTGTAACGTCGTCTATGGACGATGTTGATAGTGATATTGATGGATAACCCATGTCCATACTTACCTTGGATGATGACCTCATCGAAGTGCTACTTGTAACGTCGGTTGTGGATGACCTGATGGATAACTGATCCTATGAGTCATCTAGACCTTGGTTGATGTCCAATCATGGCGGTACTTTCAACGTTGGATGTGGCCGACCTGGTGAAGGATGACATCGTTGATGGGTAATCTCAAGCTATTATTACCTCGGTCGTCATATAGGACGAGGTCAATGACTCTGAGATGGCAAGTGCACTTTGGGCATATCAATCACCCCCTAGCCCTTAGTTATCTATGTAAGTAGGTGACTAAGGGGTATATATGTACGAGGCTGTATTTCCTTATGTACCAATATCTCCTTGACAGGTGTCCAATTTTGAAGTGGGTAGCATGCCTGACAATGTAATAATGTTGATTGTCTCTTGGGATCCCAAGGCAATGATGGGGCTTGGGATGTGTTCTCCCGTTTCTTCTCCTTATTCTTCACTTACTCATTTTTTCCGCCTGGGCCTTTTGCATTTTCTCTCTTTCATCAAGAACTTGATCAAGGCTGTTACTCTTCATCTCGTACTCTATCAGGTATTGATTGTTACCTTTCTTTTGCCATTTTTTAGCCCTACATTTCCATTTCTTTTATTTTTTGGTGTAGTTTAAGTTTTCTAGTGATCCCTTGAGTTTTCTGATGAACCTGTTCTTGAATGTTCTTTATTTGAAATTTTTCAAGAACCAAGTTTGATCATTTCTTTAGGTTGTGCCTAGTTGTTTGTTTGTGGTTAGGATCCCAAAGTGTAGGTTCATCTCACTTATGCTCAGACCTCTATACAAGATCATAGAAGATTTCCATTCTCTTAGAGAGAAGACCTTTGCAAAAACTAGGCAGATAGAGCTAGACCAGGAGGAAGATCATAGGGTTGAGACCTTCCACCTCGGACCTATCTTCCCTCCACCTCTAAAGGTGATATACCCTGAGCCAGCCGAGGATCCAATTGAACCTTCTCCAATGTCTGAGTCTGAGTCATCTACCTCAGACCCTATGTCTGTAGACTCATTCTAAGAGGCTATGGACTTCTCTATTAGGCAAGATCAGGTCCCTGATCAGGACGAGGTCTAAAGTCGTGCCTCGTCCCATAATGGTGCTAGCACCTCACGGACTTCTTCTGATGTTGAGATTATGGGGGTTGAGCATGGATATTCCCCCACCCATTGATGTCATCCCTCTGTCAGCCTCCACCAGGGCTAAGTTTGCTCAGATATTCCCTGGTAGTGTTCCTACACCTGCCAAGGCTGACATTGCCATGGATGAGGATGATGGTCATGAGAGTGATGTTGATACCTCAGAGGTGGCCGAGATAGAGAGTACTATTACTGAGTACGACCTCTTAGACATTAGGCATCTCTATTCGATAGGTCCTTCCATTAAGCTCAAGAGACCTCTGAGAGATGAGAGCGCCTTTGGTGGCCGAGAAGGGGAGATCTGTGTCTATGAGAATATGTTCAAGTTAGGCTTACGTCTCCCCATCTAATATTTAATTAGAGCAATAATGTCCCATATCAACATAACCTCTTCGTAATTATCCTCAAATGCCTGGAGGGTGATGATTGGGGTTATCGTCCTTTGGAGGGCAGTCCATCACACAAACCTTCCAGTTAAGGTCTTCACAGGATGCGATGTCCCATCCTCTGTCAAAAACCACCCCAACTACTATCACTTCCTAGTTAGGAATTCAGACAAAAAGATGATGCTGGTTACCCAGACCTCCAATCATAACTGGAAACCACGGTATTTCTTTGCCTCAGGGGCATGGGAATTTGGTCCTTGTGCCACCTCTTTATCGTTGGAGCCGAGAATACCTGTAAGGTGGGGAAAGTGCCACTTGCTGCCAAGGCTGACCCAGGGCTTAGACGGGATAACTTACAAAACGTTAAAGATCTTTAATATCATGGGTAGCATGGTTGTCTAGTCAAGTACGAACATCTGATGACCCCCTATTACCTCTCTGAGACTGTCCTGGGGGGAAGTCCTCTGATCGAGCTTCATAAGTATTATATTTTTATAATTTGCACCTCAGAGTTTTCATACCTATGATTTATTAACTCAAATGTTTCTCTTTACAGAATGCCAAGAAGGTATCTCTAACGAGCTCTGGGAGATGTCAGCCCCAAGCCTTATTAAGCTGATGAAGAAAGCAGGGCATAATGTAGCCCCTCCTCCACCTAAGCAAAACATCGATACATCTAAGGCTGACACTACAAATAAGAGGAAATCCACCGCTGCTTGCTCGAAGGATCAGAGGTCGATTAAAACCCAAAAGGGAGATCCTGCCATCCCAATCTCCTCTGATGATGCACTAGCTGCTCGTCTGGAGAAGCTGAAGATCAGTGACAGCCTGATAGGGCATGGTCTGAAGAAAGTGGATGCCATCGACTCTATAATAACCAACGTAGATAATCATTTCCAATGCTCGCTTGATACCCCTCTACTAGATGAGTTTAGCCTTCACAGGTCTATCCAGGTAAAAACTTTTTCTTTTTTATTCCAAGTGTAACCTCGTCTTTAAATGGATTAAGGCTTGAATGCATACATCTGACTTTGTTTTGCAGGGTATTCTATCTATACACCAATTCGTTGACTAAACCCAGAGGAAGTTGCCCCTTATTAAGAAGGGAAAAGAGGCCCAGAAGGTGCAAGCTTCTTTAAATGCACAGGTTGAACATCTAAAGACAGCTTTGGATGAGTCTAAAAATATGGTGAAGCACAGGGATAGGGACATATTCAAGCTCAAGAAGGACCGCACCTCTGATTTGCAGGCCAAAGATGAAGTCCTTCATGCAAAGGTTGATGATACAGTAAAGGCCGCCCTTGAGGATGCCTCTGAGAAGATCTTGGCACACTACAAAGTCCCTGACCCATTTATAAGCTTCGACTTTGAATATATCGAAAGAGGTATTAAGGCTACTGGGAAGTGGGCAGCTTCAAAAGAGAAAGAATTAGGGATCTTATCTGCCTCAGAATTTATTGGTCTAGGCTTTATCGATCCTCACTTTACTCAGGCCTTACAAGAGGTTGACGAGGAAGACGCTGCTCCTGAAGAGACTTAACCATTGGAGGTTACTGAAATCAAAGGGGCCAATCTTTAGGATGATACAGTGGAGGTGACCAATGTCGGCCAAGAGCAGACTAATGTTATTGCAGATACTTAGACCTTGATTTGTGGATCTTTAACTTATAATTTGTTTCGTTTCATCTATAACTTTTGTAAACTCTAACAGTATGTTTTGATACATTGTATTTGCAACTCTGAATGTTTCATGTAATATAATCTTCTTCAGTGGATTTTGCTTTTTTCAATGAATGCCTTTTCTTTCATGTTATCTTAAAGGTCTGAGGTCACCAATTTATGATGTTTACCCTCATAATTTATCATCAAATTAATGATGTTTAAGGTCTGAGGTCATCACATTATGATGTTTACCTCATACCTTTCACCAAATAAATGATGTTTAAGGTCTGAGGTCATCAAAATATGATGTTTCACCTTATAAATTTCATCAACTTAATGATGTTTAGGGTTTGAGGTCAACAAATTATGATGTTTACCTCATACCTTTCACAAAACAAATGATGTTTAAGGTCTGAGGTCATCAAAATATGATGTTTCACCTCATAAATTTCAACATATTAATGATGTTTAAGGTCTGAGGTCATCAAACTATGATGTTTCACCTCATAAATTTCACCAAATTAATGATGTTTAAGGTCTGAGGTCACCGAATTATGATGTTTCACCTCATAAACTTCACCAAATTAATGATGTTTAAGGTCTGAGGTCATCAAACTATGATGTTTCACCTCATAAATTTTACCAAATTAGTGATGTTTAAGGTGTGAGGTCACTATAATATGATGTTTCACCTCATAAATTTCACCAAATTAATGATGTTTAAGGTCAAATTATGATGTTTCACCTCATAAATTTCACTTAATTAATGATGTTTAAGGTATAAGGTCATCATACTATGATGTTTCCCTCATACTTTTCACCAAACAAATGATGTTTAAGGTTTGAAGTTATTAAATTAATGATGTTTAAGGTATGAGGTCATCATACTATGATGTTTCCCTCATACCGTTCACCAAACGAAGGATGTTTAAGGTCCAAGGTCATCAAAGTATGATGTTTCACCTCATACATTTCACCAAATTAATGATGTTTAAGGTCTGAGGTCATCAAACTATGATGTTTCACCTCATAAATTTTATCAAATTAGATGTTTAAGGTCTAAGGTCACCAATTTATGATGTTTCATCTCATAAACTTCACCAAATTAATGATGTTTAAGGTCTGAGGACATCAAACTATGATGTCTCACCTCATAAATTTCACCAAATTAATGATGTTTAAGGTCTGAGGTCACCATATTATGATGTTTCACCTCATAAATTTCACCAAATTAATGATGTTTAAGGTCTGAGGTCACCAAATTATGATGTTTCACCTCATAAATTTCACCAAATCAATGATGTTTAAGGTCTGTGGTCACTAAAATATGATGTTTCACCTCATAAATTTCATCAAATTAATGATGTTTAAGGTCTGAGGTCACCAAATTATGATGTTTCACCTCATAAATTTCACCAAATTAATGATGTTTAAGGTCTGAGGTCATCAAATTATGATGTTTCACCTCATAATTTTCACCAAATTAATGATGTTTAAGGTCTGAGGTCATCATATTATGATGTTTGACTTCATAATTTTCACCAAATCAATGATGTTTAAGGTCTGAGGTCACCAAATTATAATGTTTTACCTCATAAATTTCACTAAATTAATGATGTTTAAGGTCTGAGGTCAACATACTATGATGTTTCCCTCATACCTTTTACCAAACAAATGATGTTTAAGGTCTGAGGTCATCAAACTATGATGTTTCACCTCGTACATTTCACCTAATTAATGATGTTTAAGGTCCGAGGTCACCAAATTATGAGTTTTCACCTCATAAACTTCACCAAATTAATGATGTTTAAGGTCTGAGGTCACCAAATTATGATGTTTTACCTCATAATTTTCACCAAATCAATGATGTTTAATCACAATAAAACAATATTGACACAGGAAATGCTCTTTCATTCATATCCTCTTCATAAAATGATGCATGTTTTAAAGAGGAAACTGCAACATCATATGTAATATTTCTTCAAGTGTTTAGCATTCCAAGGGTTTGAAAAAGGTTCCCCTTCTAGATTTTCTAGGCGGTAAGTACCAGTCACAACCTCATCAACTTCTCTGTAAGGGCCATGCCAATTTGTGTGGAGCTTGTTTGCCTTCTGCAACGTCTTCTTCATCACTAGATCTCCTATAGCTATAGGTCTTGATTTTTCCCTTTGATTGTAGAACTTTGTTGTTCTCTGCTGCTAGGCTGCCTATCTGATCTCAGCATCTTCCCTTCTCTCCTCAACCAAATCTATGTAAATTCTTCTCTCTTCCCCATTCTTCTCGGGGTCATAGATCTGAACTCTGTGAGTGGGGAGTCCTACTTTTATAGTTATAACAGCTTCTAAGCCATGGGCTAACATAAATGGGGTATCCCCCATTGGAGTCCTTGTCGTTGTTCTGTAGGCCCATAACACTGTATAAACCTCTTTTGTACATTTCCCCTTAGCTTCTTCCAACCTCTTCTTAATCCTATCAAGGATTGTTCGATTCGTGACTTCAATCTGCCCATTTGCCCAGGGTCAGCCAAGAGAGGAGAAGAACTTCTTATCCTCACTCTTTCACAATATTTATCTAAGCAAGAATTCTTTAACTGGGTTCCGTTGTCTTAGATAAGGGAGTTTGGAAGGTCATGTCTGTATATGATGCTCTTTCAGATGATCTGGAAGGTCTTATGCCCTGTAATCATGATCATTGGCTCAACCTCAACCCACTTGGAGAAGTAATCAATTGCTACTATCAAAAATTGATAGTTGTTAGCATCTCTTGATAATGGTCCCACCAAGTCAATACCCTATACTGTAAATGGCCAAGGAGAACTAATTGACATCATAGGTTGATGATGTTGATGAGGGATAGTGGAGAATCTCTGGCATTTGTCACACCACTTCACGTAGGCAGTAACATCTTTGGCCAAGGTCGGTCACCAGTATCCCAGCATAATTATCCTCTTGGCTAAAGATCTTCCTCCTGTGTGACTAGAGCAAGAACCCTCGTGTATATCCTACAGGACGTGGGGAACCTATGTGGGATGGACACATCTGAGGAGAGGTAGTAGTAACCCTTTTTTATACAGTACATCTCCTATTATTGAGAACTTATCAGCTCTATACCTCAATTTCCTCCTTTTTAACTTCGATTTTGGTAGCTCTCCCTGTCTGATATATCTGATACAGGGGTCCATCCATGAGTCCCCTAGGTTAAAGTTAAGGCAAGAGCTGGCAACCTCTTCTTCCTCAATGGTCGGTTAAAGCAGGATGTCGACTGGTATTGTCCTTCTGATGCATGTCCTTATTACTGAAGCCAACCTTACTAGTACATCTGCACGATTGTTATCTTGTCGAGGTACCCTCTTCATCTTCACCTTCTTGAATCCTTCTAGCATCGTTCTTACCCTCTTCAGGTATTTGTCCATCCTTTCATCCTTGGCCTCATATACTCTAATTACTTTGTTGATAACTAACCTCGAGTCACTGTGTAGTAGGAGTCGGACAACTCTAAGGGCTTTTGCTAAGGAGAGCCTCGCTATTAACGCCTCATACTCGGAATCATTATTTGAAGCCTTAAAGTTAAACCTTAGCGCATATTAAGCATTGATACCATCCGGAGCTGAAAGCATTAGCCTTGCACCGCTTCTACTTTTGCAAGAAGACCCATCAACGAAGAGGTTCCAAATTTCTTCATTTAAAGAGAAGTTCCCCTTTGAAAAGGTCCCTTACTTGAAGAGGTGCCTGTCTTCCTCATTCTCGATTACTCATTTTCTGGCTCTACTAGACATAACCTCTTCTGAGTTTCGGAAGACATTACTGTTTGATCCCTCTATAATCTCTGGGTTATTCTAAATCTCAACCTCCTACCATGTGAACTCAGCAACAAAGTCTGCAAGTTCCTACCCTTTGATGGCACCATGGGTTAATAAACAATGTCATACTCTCCCAACTCGATGGCCCAAGTCATCAATCTGCCTGACTTCTTGAGCTTGTGGAGGACTTGCCTTAGTGGGGAGTGAGTGAGGATGACCATAGAGTGGGCTTGGAAATAACGATTCATCTTCTTGGAAGCGTGTATTAAGGTGTAGGCCAACTTCTCCATCCGAGGATAGTTCTATTAAAACCCTTGAAGGGCCTTACTATTGAAGTATACAGGCCTCTGTACCCCATCGTCTTCCCGCACTAGGGATACACTTATAGCTGACTCTGAGACTTCCAGATAAATATAAAACTTCTCCCTCGGAATGGGCTGGGATAAGATAAGGGAAGATTCGAGGTAGTACTTGAGCTCTTTAAAGGCCTTGTTGCATTCCTCATCCTATTCAAAGGCCTTTCTAAGGACTTTGAAAAAAGGAAGACACTTATTTGTAGCCCTGGAGACAAACCTGTTTAGCGCTGCAACTCTTCCAGTTAACCTCTGAACGTCTTTGATGGTCGTGGGTGTCTTCATTTCAAGCAGAGCCTTGATTTTTTCAGGATTGGCCTCTATTCCCCTTTAACTAACAATGAATCCAAGAAATTTCCCTGCTCCTACTCAGAAGACACACTTGGCAGGATTGAGCTTCATCCTGTATAAGTCCATGGGGTCAAAAGTCCTCTCCAGGTTGGCTACGTGAATGCAGGACTTCAAGCTTTTTGTCAACATGTCATCTACATATACCTCCATCGTCTTGCCAATATGATCTTTAAACATCTTATTTACAAGACGTTGATACGTGGCCCCTGCATTCTTCAAGCCGAAGGGAATGACCTTATAGTAATAGGTCCCCTTATCTGTGATGAATGTTGTTGTCTCTAAGTCTTAGACATCCATGAAGATCTGATTGTAGCCTGAATACACGTCCATGAATCTCATAAGTTCATGCCCTGCCGTGGAATTAACCATCTGATCAATTCGAGGTAAGGGATAGTTATCTTTTGGGCAAGACTTGTTCCGGTTAGTGAAGTCCATGCACATCCTCTATGTTTCGTTAGCTTTGGGCATAATGACTGTGTTAGATAATCGCTCTGGGTATATGACCTCCCTGATGAATTCTGCCTCTTCCAACTTTCTAAATTCTTCCCTGATGACATCATACTTTTCCTTGGAGTAAACCTTTCATCTTTGTTTGATTGGCTTAACATCTTTTTCCACATTGATTTTGTGGCACATAACTCCCGGATCGATGCCAGGCATGTATGTGTGGCTCTAAGCGAAGACGCTCCGCCTCTTCTTCAAAAATCTTATCAGCTCTTCCTTGATCTCGAGTTTTAGGGCCTTGCCGATTTGGACGATTTTTTTCAATTTGTTCTCATTTAGGACGATGGATTATACCTCTTCCACGACCTCTCCTTTCTTTAATTTTATTTCATCCTTAGGATCAAGTTAATTAATGTTATATGTGGTTGTTGCCCTCTTATGTGCCTCTCTCTCTTTCGTCTACTTAAAGTAGCATTCTCGTGCCATGGTACCCCTTCTTTTCCCCAAGAGTCACTTCATTAAATGATGTGGCGCTGTCTTTTCAACTATCGAGACCCTTCCCGATGTTCCACATCAAATGATTATAGGCGGCCGTTGCACGTGCGATGGTGGGAAACTCAAAAGTCAGGTTTACAATCCTTCAAACGTCTTTTTTATTTCAAAACCCTTCATTTTTCATCATTTTCTTCAAGCTCCCACATTCCTTAGAGATAGAAACTCTGTGCGACCTCCATTGTTGCACCATTCTTTACTCAGTCTCCTCCTTCTCTCATCTTTTACTCCACCACCTGTGATTGTGCATCTCCCTGTTTATTTCCCGCACTTCTTTTACCAAGACTTTTCATACTTCTATTGTCTACGATGGCCTCTTTAAGTACCCTTGCCACTTCTGCTACCTCATTGACTGCTTCTCGTCAAGAATAGTTGTGTTTCTACCGTCAGACCCCCATTTTTGGTGAAGGTGATGACTTTGCTGGGTTTTGCAAGAGTTGCATTTTTAACGCCAAGTATGATGCCATGACACTTGGTGATGAAGATAAGAATTCTGATGATTGGAGTTTTCTAACTTTTGAGGGGACTCTCCGATTTTGTCTTGAGTGAGGGGACTTCCCATGGTCCCATATCGATTTTCAAAGTCCTAGGGGATCTCCTGTTCACTTTACTGCTTGGAACTCCCATATGCAGAGTTCCCAAGATAATACCCTTGCTAAGATTGGGCTTCATCGGGCTAAGTGGTTTGGTGAGTTCACCCCCTCCAAAAATAATGTTGCCCTTCCCGTTTTGGTATCTTGCTGTAACATTACCTCTCATATGTTCATCACTGCGTGGGGGTGAATTCACAATAATGTTGGATGATGTGTGCGAGCTCCTAGGCCTTGAGGCAACAGGCCATGACCCCTATTCTAATGAAGCCATGAATGCTCAAGAGACTACTGACCTTTTGGAGTTGAACCGTATATGCTGAAGGTGCATCGGTACTTGAAACAAAGCTACATTCACTCCTCTTATCAACTACTTCTTTAAGAATCCCGCTGAAGGTAGTTCTTCAGAGGCTTGCTAGAACTTCCTGCATATATTCTTGTCATTCTTTATCGCTTCTTTCTAATGGGGAAGCCGAATGACCAGCTACGAAGGGATTTCATCAACATATCCCTCCGTTTGGCCTGGGGTATTAACCTCCCCTTGGCTGCAATCACCTTGGGATCCCTCTACACATGGATTGATAGAGCCCTTTTTTACATGGAGAGATCTCTGGGTCGTTATAACCTAGCCAATTTTTCCAACTGCATTCTCTTAACGGGCTTCCTCTATGTGCGCTTCCCAGTCGTAGGAGACAAGACTAACCACCACTCTTCAGGGGAAATAATCCTGCCTCCTCGCTCCTTTGTTTACCACAAGAGGCAAAGCCGAAAGGAGCTGACCTCCTTTATCGATGACTTTTTGAGTTTTCTAATGAGGCCCTACGAAGAGGATATTTTTCTCTATACTTGCGATTTTTTCAAACATGGGGCAAGAATGGTCTAGGCAAGCACTGTGGACCTTATTACATAAAACCCCTCACTGGTCGTGGTCCTTCTATTTTCACCAGGATACCTACCCTCGTACACTGTGGGGATACACCAGCGAGCACTACAATCCCATTTGATGCAGCTGTCAGTTTGCCTTTAATCAAGGGGCCCCTTGCCCGGTGTTTCAATTATCTAACCCCAAGGCGTCCTTTGGCGAGGCATATTCTCTATTATCTTCAACTACTACATGGGGAGTGAGTTCCACATTGGCTGGGTGAGTCATTATCCCCAGTATCACCAGGCAAGGGGACGTGACCCCTCTGTTTGCGACCAAGTACTGGCCTTACAACTGGCCCAAATTTTTGATTTCATCAAGGGGGATCCTGTGTATCCTCCAGTTCTTTCGTTTTCTTCCCTTAAGTTGGGTTTGTAGGGCAATTCCGTTCTCAAGATTGAGTTCCCTCTAAGTCAGACCCCCAAATAACCTCCTACTGAGCTTCCTCCATACTGCCTCATGATCCCTGTTGCCACCCCAACACCCAAAGCCGCTACAACCCCCAAACCATTTGCCCCCTCAACCGAAGTTGCCACGGAAGAAGGGCCTTCTCATCCACCTGCTAAGAAAGCCAAGAAGTTCAAGTCCAAAAAGTCTAAGGCCTAAGTTCAAATAAAAACTCTTTTGGAGGCATTCCCAATTTCCTCTGTTCCTCCTCTCGTGTCTATAGAGATGGCCGAAAAACTGAGGAGGCAGGTGCAAGCTGAGATTACTTGAATAAATTCTAAATTCCAACGGTGCACTATCGTCGTTCCTCCTCCGGGTACATTATTCGTGATCGTGATGGATCGCACGGAGCCAACAACAAAAAGGAGAAGAAGGACGAGGGTACCTGAAACTGGTGGTGCAATGAGCTCTAGGAAAAAAATGTTGGGTACCAAATCCTAGAAGAAATAGACACATGAGAAGCCTTCCTCCACAGCTCCTTCGGTTGCTGCCTCCTCGCCACCTTCATCAACGGTTATACCCTATCGTTCTCCCTCTGGATATGAGGTATGTGTGCATTCTTTATTTCTCATTCCCCTTCTCTTAAGGTATATTTCATCTGCTCATTTCTTAATAAGAAAAATATTTTGGTGCAGTGAGTTGGAGAAGAAAGGCCTAATCCCACCATCCCCCCCTTAAGCCATTTCGTGGGGGGCGTTGCGATATTTCTCCACCAGACACTACTATTACCCATTCCCCCTTGATAAGTCTAACCTATTCTCTCCGTTCATCCTCGCAACGGGTTAGAGATGCTGCCACGGGGGTTGCTGAGATGTCTGACCAACCCGAGGCAACTATTTCAGCCTCTGAATTACCCACCGAGCAAGAGGTCCGTCTGTTACTCATTATGGTTGAGGAGCGTGATTCTGAAGTAAATTTCTTACCAAGTCTCACATATTTTATTTATCCCATTGCTTTGTTTATCATTTCTAACATGTTGGACTGTTTTAGGTGGAGGTGGCATCATTGATAGCTAACATTCTCCTTCCGCCTGCATTGACGAGACCCCTTACTGCAGTTCCTCTTTTCAGTGCCAGAACGGGGGTAAGTTAGGTGCATTCCTTCCCCTTGTTCTTTTTGTGTTTACTTCTTATGTCTAACACTTGGCTTGTCTATTTGTAGCTTTCTCCCAGTCTCTCTCCACCTTTTTCTCTAAGTGGCCATTTCCCTTCCCAGGCCCAGGTTAGTACTACCGCTCTCGTTGGGGGCATCTCTTGAAGGTTCAACGTCTTCTTCCGATGATGCGCCCATGTTGTCCTTAGTACCTTATATTGGTGAGGGAAGTTTTCCTACCACCCTTGAAGCTTCTTCCGCCAAGGACCCCGTTGAAACAGATGAAACGATGAGCCCAGTCCTAACGGTTTCTACCATTATGGCCCCTGTGGTGACTCCTGTTCTTGCTGCTACTGCTGCTGAGGTACTTCGCTAGTTTCCTATGTATTTATTAATTTCTCAAACTTTGACTGTGTTTGTGACTTAACAATGAAAACACTTGTTAAATTTTTTTCATAAATTCCACCTGTATTGGTGACTTAACAATGAAAACAAACTCCACCTGTATCGGTGACTTAACAACGAAAACACTTGTTAAGATTTTCATAAACTCCACCTATATTGGTGACTTAACAATGAAAAAACTTGTTAAGATTTTTCATAAACTCCACCTATAATGGTGACTTAACAACGAAAACACTTGTTAAGATTTTTCCATAAACTCCACCTATAACGGTGACTTAACAACGAAAACACTTGTTAAGATTTTTCCATAAACTCTACCTATAACGGTGACTTAACAACGAAAACACTTGTTAAGATTTTTTTCATAAAATCCACCTATAATGGTGACTTAACAACGAAAACACATGTTAAAGTTTTTCGCAAACTCCACCTATAACGGTGACTTAACAACGAAAACACTTGTTAAGGTTTTTTCACAAACTCATTATTTCTTCTACCTGTTCTCAGGTTGCTCAGGAGGATTCTCCACCAGTTCCCTCTCCTATTACCTCGACACATCTTGAACCTGTCGCCTCCGAAGAATCTAGCCATAATGATCAAGGCTTCACTACAGGTGCTGCTGCGGAGAGCGAATCTGGGTGTGAGCTTCCTCCTCCCGAATTGGATCCTCACGCCCTTTACCTGATGGTCCTCCAACTTTCTCCCCAAATACCTGCCAACCTCCGTTTAGCAATTGAGCAACTTGTGAGATATCATCCTGAAACCTTCAAGGTGGACTGCCTACATTCGAACATCTCAGTTATGAGCTACGGGCTTCAAGGCATGGCCACCTTCATTGCTAAAATCGCCAATACTCCAACTGCAAACGTTACCAGATCCCTCCTCAACCAATTCCTGGGTTATCTGAGGGAGTTGGGTCGTGGTGGGTTTCGTTTTCACTAGCTCATCGCGCATTTGAGGACTTTAAAAAGCAGCGGTTGGACAACTAGAGGGGGATTTTATGAAAATATCAGGAGGATCAGCGGGTTGAGGAAGACAATTTGGCCGATCTAGCGCCTCTTCTTGAAACCCTTGACAAAGAAGTGGGGGACCTCGAACAAGCTCTGCGCGCAGCGAAGTTGAAATGAGAGAAACTCTTAATTGAGCGTAAACAGGCACATACAAGGTTGGAGGTCTCTATCAGTGCTCAACGGTCTTGCCAAGCAGCTTCCTCGGGCCTCCCTGGAGATTTTTTCTCTTCGCCATATTTGTGGTTCCTTCTTGGCAAATGAACTTGTACATGTGTTTTTATTTTCTTCTCATGTAACTCTTGGGCAATAGATCCCAATTTTTTTTTTGTAATGCCCCCAAAGTTTATGAATGGAAAAAAATACTTATTTTCTTATGTCATCTCTTTGTGTCGCAATTGTTTGCTTATATTGTGAAGTGTGAAATTCTATAATTCTTTCATCTCTTCTTGAGCCATAATAAAGAGAACTTTTGCACTCATCATAAAAAAAATAAGAAACTTGTGTATTCATAACAGCTAACTACATCAATGGTCAAACATAACAGCCTACACATGATAAAATTTAAACCATTTATTGTTAATCTTTAATGGTTTATCTTCTTCCATTTTTTATATTAAGCAATAACCTGAGTCATGAGCCTCCTTTACAATGAAAGGTCCCTCCCAATTTGCTTCAAACTTAGGTAGAGAAAGCCCCCTAATATGTTTCACTACTGCCTTCAATACAAGGTCTCCTTCCACGAACTTCCTTAGTCTCACTAAGTTATCATATGCCCTGTAGATTTGTCTCATATACATTTGAAAGTGTTTCATCGCATTATCCCCGTGTTCGTCCAATGCTTACAGCTGCACATGACTATTATGAAGGAGCATGCTACATCGCAAAGCATATCGATCCAAGGGAACTTCTAACTGCACCATAAACAAAAGAGAACGGTGTATACCCTGTGGTCTTCCTCTTAGTCATCCGATAGGCCCATAAAATGGCTTGTATCTTGTCATCCCATGACCCTGGAAAATCCTCCATCGTTTTAGCCAATTTATTGACCAAAGTTTTGTTAGTCCCTTCGGCCTGACCATTTTCCTTTGGGTATGCCACCGTCGAAGTGTGATGGATAATGGAGTATTTATCTGTGAGCATCGTTACCTCTGAATTAATGAAAGGGGTTCCATTGTCTCAAAGGATAACCTTTGGAATCCTAAAACGTCAAATGATGTATTCTCTGATGAAGTTGCTCACTACTCCTGATGTTTCCCTTCTCGGTGGTATCACCTCAGCCAAGTTTATGAAACACTCCGTTGATATTAGGATCCATATATCCCCCCTTGAAGAAGGGTGTATTTCCCCTACCAGGTCGAACGCCCAAGTGTGAAAAGGATAAGGTGTCCTCAGGGAGTGTAAGTCCACTGATGGGTCATGGATCATATTTCCATAAAGTTGGCAAGCCTTGCACTTTCGAATGAACTCAGCTGAATCTTTATCTATCGTTGGCCAATAGTATCCCAAAGTCATTAATGGGTCATATAACTTGGCCCCTCCTATGTGAGGTGGATCGTGTGCCTGTTTGAGGACTTCGACTGCCTCTTCCTTTGTAATACAACACAATGGCCTATTGAAGTATCCCCTTTAATAAAGTTATCCCTCTTGAACGTAGAATCTCGGGGTTCTTCACTGGAGCCCTATCGCATTAATTTTCTCCGTTGGGATAACTTCATCCTTAATGAAGTCAATATAGTGTTTTCTCCAGTCAGCCTGGGCCTCCACGAAATGACATTCAGCTGCCTCAAAGAATAATTGGCATTTGTCGCACTTCCATTGTAACTCAGTTGCATCATGCTTCATGCTAGGCCAGAAATATCCCTCCCTTTGAATTCTTCTATAAAGTGGGATCTCAGTCGTTTCGCAGTTCTCTTCATGCATTTTCTTTAACCTCTTCTCTGCTTCTTCTGGGCCGATGCACCTTGACAGTCATTCTCCTGCATTTTTAAAGAAAAGGTTTCCATGGTTTGTAAAGTACTAGTGCAATTCCCTGATCCCCATCGTTCCTTTACCAGACTCTAATTGTTTCTTAATCTCTCCCCTCCAGTCTGCGTCCTCCTCCTTCATCGGTAAGATTGACTGTACCATCGAAGGATCTATTCTTCGTTGATTCACGACTGTAGTTGTATCGCTCCTCATGATCATATTTTGGGCAATGATGGCATAGGTGTCTAGGTGACGGTTCATCATTCTGGACTGCCTCTTGATCTTGGTCCGATGGAACTAGCAAAGAAGTCTCTGGATAATTATTCTATACGGTTCCAGGCTTATGTGTTTCAATGCGTACTCTCCATTCACTTGTTAAACCACCAAGTTAGAATCCCCTTTGATGCAAAGTGAATGAATCCCTATTCGAAGAGACTCTAACAATGCCAACACCAATGCTTCATATTCTGCCTCGTTCTTAGAATAAGATAAATCTAACTTGTAGGAAAGGCAAATCTCCTCCATTCCTTTTGAAAGAATAACCCCTGCTCCTCCTTTCTTTTCTGTCGAGGATCCATCGAACTGCATTATCTATTCCTCATCCGTTGCATCTAGGTGATTGACCTGCAAATTATCTCTCGGGATGCTTTCTTTGGTTGGCTCAAACGTTCCTGAAGGGAAAATAGTCAACATATCTGCGTACGCCTGGAATTTTATTGCATGAGAAACCACACACTTCAAGTCATACTCAGAGAGTATAAGGAACCATCTAGCTACCTTGTCAATCAATATAGTTCTTGCGAGAAAATACTTAAAGGAATCACATCTAGTTACAACATGAGTTGTAAAAGACAACATATAATGTCTAAGTTTTTACATTACAAATACTAAGGCTAAACAATGCCTTTCCAAACTACTATATCTGACTTCTGGCCCATGGATGATCCTGCTGAGGTAGTAGACTGTCCATTCTTTCTCGTTAATCTCTTATGCCAGTAAAGCTCCCACGGACCTTGTAGTGGATGTGAGATACAGTTGCAACGGTAATTCTGCCATTGGGGGAACCATGGTTTGTAGTGAAATGAGCAACTTTCTCAGTTCCTCAAGAGACTCCTGGTGAATCGCCTCCCATTTGAACTTCGTGTCTTTTCGCACTAGCTTCATCAATGGGTGCATTATTTCAGCCAATCCAGGCATAAATCTCCTAAGGTAGGAGACCTTACCGAGGAAACTCTTCAGCTCCTTCATCGTTCTTGGACATGGCATTTCCAAGATCGCCCACTTCTTGTCCTGTTCCACCTATACCCATTGTCGATCAACCACAAAGCCTAGGAATTTCCCACTTGTTACACCAAAAACACACTTCAATGGATTCATCTTTAATTTAAACTTCCTGTAACGAGAAAACACTTTCCTCAAATCACCCCGATGGGACTCCTCCTTCCTCGATTTGATAACCAAATCATCCAAATAGAATTCCACACACTTGCAAAAAAAGACATGGAAGATGGCCATCATTGTTCTCTGGTAAGTCGCCCCAGCGTTCTTAAGTCCAAATGGCATCACCCTATACATGAAGTTACCCAAAGGGGTTTTGAATGCTATTTTCTCTACATCCGAGGGGTCCATCTTGATCTGATTGTACCCTACATACCCATCCACGAAGCTGTACATCTCATAACCCGCCATTGCATCTATCAAGCTATCAATGGAGGGTAGAGGGAACTCATCTTTGTGGAAATCTCTATTTCAATCTCTGGAGTCCACGCAGATTCTTATTTGATTTTTATCTTTCTTTCCCATGGGAACAATGCTGGATAATCAGAGTGGGTGTTGTATCGGTATGATGAACCCTGTCGCTAGTAAGCGTTGAACCTCTTCCTTGATCTTTAGATCCAGCCCAGGTTTGTACGTTCTCGTTGCTTGTTTCACTGGAATAGCTGAAGGCATTACATTCAACTTGTGACAGCTCACTTCCTCACCTAGTCCCTCCATCTCTGTGTAATTCCATGTGAAGACTTTTATAAAGTCCTGAATTAACTCAACCAAGGCCCCCTATTTCTCCCTACTAAGATATTTTGAGATAAAGACAGGCCTCGGGTCCTCCCCTTCTTTCACCAGGTTCAACTGCTTAAACTCTTGTGCCTGGGGTTTTAGTTGATCTCCCATGTAATCTAGTTCCTCGGTGACTTCCTCCATAAATTCTTGTATGCTGGATATGTCTATCACCATGTATTTTCCTCGTTGATCCACCATAAAGCATTCATATATCGGGTCAACCTTATTATCATATTCCTCGGCTTCCCTCTCACACCATTACAATCGATACACCACCTTTCCTTCCTCGGTAATGATTTTCTTGCATTGTTTGCTAGTAGTGGTGACTGTCTTCCTCTTCTTCTCTATAGAAGCCTAGACCACTCTTTTCCCTAAGAACTGACTCAGCACGCTTTGTCACTGGACTTTATGCTCCATCGAATCCACTTTGGGCCTCATCCTATCTCTGAGATGCTTCGATATATTTTGGGGCAGAGGGACCACCTGATGAGCTTCTTCAGTTAGTGTTCTTGCGCTGCCTGTAACCTCTTTACTCTGCTCATTCAAAGTCCCCATCCTTTCTCTGATCGAAGGAACCCATGCTCCCTTTATTCTTCTTGTTAAGACCCTAACATCTTCTTCCAACTCTGTATAAAATGCCGCGTCCACCAAGTGAGCTTCCTCGATAGCGAAGGGCCTTTTCGTTGCCATAATGGTCACTTATGTCCCATTGATATTTGCCTTAGCGCATTGATGGTGCGTAGAAGGAACTAGCCCTTGGCTGTGAATCCACACCCTTCCTATTAGAAGATGATACGAAGTTGTACTCTCTATTACGTGTAATTTTATGTGGGAACTCAAATTTCCCATCACAATCCCAAGATTAACATACCCAATGGATTTGGAAGATTGGCTATCATACCCCGAAATCACTAAAGGCATGGGGACCAACCTTTCTTCTGGGATATTGGTTGCATGAAAGGAGTTAATTGGCATAATATTGATGGAAGCTCCCCCATCCATAAGAGTCCTTGCGAAACTAACTCCGTTAACGTTGACAGTCACATATAATGGCTTGTTGTGAGGGAATCTCACAGCCCTATCGGCATCGCTGAAGGTCACTTCTGACAGGAACCTCCTCACCAACCTGGCCATGGGTCCCTTCCATTTCAGCGAAGGGACCGTGTCTTTCCTCGCAATACCTATTATCTCCTAGGTTATTTCCAACCTTCTCTCTTTTGGTATCCCTACATATTCGAAGAACCAAGTGAACTTTAGGGATTTTGCGACTTCACAGTACTCTAGGCCCGGATCTGCTTCCTCACCTTTAACGCTGTAGACGTCCTCCATATCTTTGGTGCTTGCTTCATCGTAGGCTAAAATTACATTATCCATTCCTTTGGTACAGGTCTCCAAGGCTGCTTCATACTCTTCTCTTTCTCCTCTCTCCGCCTCTTCATCATAGGCCGCCACGAGATTAGCCCCATGTGCTGGTAGTGGGTTGCTATTGACGTTCTATGGAGGGATTTGCAACATCCCTACCTTCATATACTTATCAATAATTATTCTCAGTGTGGAGAACTTTCTGCTGGGTGCTGGATCCTCCGATGAACCTGGCAGTACCTAGGATTCGCCTTTTATCGCATCGGGTTCCCTAACGGGAATATCTTTTGGCTCGTAGATCGTTTCGCCTTGGACAATTGCGTTGTAATAGCTGACAGCTTCCTCTACTGTATAAGGAAATGGTGGTGGGTCCTCCCTGTTTCTTTTAAATTTCCTCTTATTGTCCTTCTTCGGCGCCTTTCCCCCATCTCCTCCCTCGGTGTATCCTACTCGTGGGGGCTGAGATCTCCCCCCCGTGGGTTGCATTTGCTTCCTAAACATCATAGGCACCACCATCGGATCTGGCCGTACCACCAGGGAGATGTTTCTCACTCCCCTCAAGAACGCCGAAAAGGTCCCCTCGCGCGTCTTACTGATGAGATGGAATATGTACTCAGGAAGCAACCCCTCAGCACAGATCTGTAATAAATTAAACTCTTTGTCTTACTCCTTCACATTGAGGGATCTTTCCCTGAACCTTCGAACATAGGCCACCACTTCTTCCCCAGGTCATTGCTTCTCCCTACCTAATTGGCTCAAAGTGAACTCATCTTCTGCCAGAAAGAACTTCTGGACAAATAATACATGCATCTCCTCCCACGTAGAAACACTCCTAGGAGCCAAATGGGAATATCAAGTATATGCTTTATCATTTAAGGATTTGGAAAACTCCCTCAACCGAAGTTTTTTATTGTTGCAATGTGCCCCCAAGTGTTCGATGAAGCGCTTGATGTGCTCCTTTGGATTCCCATATTTTCCCGCGTATTTTTCAAAAATGGGAGGAATATAGTCTTTTGGATAGGGCTCCTCATTGTATTCCTGCGAATACGGTGTTCGAAAGTCATCATAAACCGAAGCTACCTCACCAGTAGATTGCGAGGAATCCTGCACGAACTTCAGCATCTCCTTTTTCATCTCCTTTCTCATTTCCTCCATGGGTGACACTACTGGGGCCGCAGCCAATGGCACCATGGGCTAGGTGCCTGTTACAGCTAGCACCATTGTTATAGCGGGGGCCATTAAAACTCCTAAGGTTCCCACTAATGGATTCATGATAGAGGGTGTGCTTTCCGGGACCATTCACGCAACACCTTCACCTGGTGGGTCCATTGTAGCTACCCCTGGTGTTACGAGGGCATTAGCCTCCAATCCTCCCAGCATAGTTGAAGCTACTGGAGTTTGCAAAAACTCATAAAACTTGCTCATGAGGATCACGACCTGAGTGGGTCCTAACCCCGCACTCATGGAAGCTTGTGTCTCCCCCGGAACGCCTAACGTCGCCATAACCGAAGGTACCTCCACTCGAGGAGTCCCATCCCTCAGGACCTCTAGTTCTCTCGCATCTTGTTCTTCATTATGTTACATGTTATCAAAGTTGAGCCTTTGATTATCATTATCTTGCGCCATACTCCTTACTTAGAAGAATGACTCCCCAGCAGAGTCGCCAAATGTAAGAGGGTACTTTAGATAAGATGGAGGCGTAACCCTTGTTTGTGTATGGTAATGTTAAGCTAATTGACCAAAGATTTGGATTAATGATAGGACACACAAACACAAACCCCAATGAAGATAAGACTCAGTTCAAACTCACAAATCTCTCGTGTATAACTCAGGAAATAGTAATGAACTTAGAAGTAACTTAGCTAGAGGGAGATAGAAGTAAACACCCTAGACACACCTTGGTAGGTAGGTAGAAACACACCAAAACCCCTCAAGAATCTCTGTCAAGTATTAAAAGCTTCGTAATAAATGACAATGGTGAGTGAGTAAACTCTCTAGTTTTCAATAACTCTCCTTGGTGTCTATTATCTCTATCAATAACTCCTGAACTTTTAAAAGGATCATCCTCTCCTCAAAGGTGGTTGGGGTCCTTAAATAGCCCCCCCCCCCCCCAAACCGCTCCCGAGGCAACTCAGTTATTAAATACTATGAAAGACATCCCTCATTCTTTATGTTATAACATTAAATGCTTGATGAACTAGTCGTTTCCACGTCATGAACATTAAATGACAAGGCATGCCTTTTGCCTAACCACTATGTGTCAGGGGGCTGTTGTCGCTGAGGTGGCTCACCAATCGCCTGACAGCCCAAAATACCACGATGGTTTACTAAAGTGCAAGTCTGACATTGTTTACTTGGATAGTGACATCATCTACAGTAGATGCGATATTAAGTAGAGGGTTGTTTGGTTCTCAACTCAACGCTCGATGGAACTCCAAGCTACTCCGCCCGAGGTTCCTCGATCAGGGTCCTTCGGTGTTTTTACCAGGTGTATCTAAGATGGTATAGACAAGCCCTAACGGTGCCTCACTTCTAAATCCTACAAACCAAGTCCCATTAAAGTTCCCACGGCTTCGTCATTCGATAGGGCATGAAAGCCCTCCCAGGCCCTGCCAAGCCTGGTCTCTCGTGAGTATCGTTTGACCTCACACTAAAACTCATTATTATTCTCATTACATCATAGCAATTGTTATATCTTACATTCAATATAAAAAAGAAATGTGACATGACTAATACAACAAGCTAAAGTATGAGTTGCCACGCCAAGCTGCCTTGCTAAGTTTCCACGCTTGAGCTGCCTCGGTTGCTTAATCTCAAACACTATTGCCAATTAGGGAATTATCCCTAATCTCAGGATTACCTTCAAGCCCCCTCTACCGAGTGTTTATTTACATAAATATTTAGAAAAGGTTTAAAATATTTTTTTAAGGGTCTAGAACATTTTTACTTTAGAATAATAAATTTTCTAAGTGTAGAGCCGAAGGGAAAAAATCTTGCTAACGTCATTCGAGTGAGATTGGCTTGTCATTCGAGTGACATAGCCATCTCATGCGAAGTCGTTCAAGAAATGTGGCCATTCATTTGAGCGACATCTTTATTTCATTCGAGTGACGCTCTGCCTCGATTTCTATATTTAAAGTAGTGCCCGTTCTACACAATTTTCATGTCTTTCGCACTCACATTTCTACATAACTGCTGCATATTTCCAGACTTCATTTTTGCTGATTTTTCAACCCTTTTTATCCACAAATAATTCCCAAATATATATGTGAGTCTTATAAACCCTAGAAATAATTGTTCTACTTATCTGGAGTAATATGGTAGAGAAGAAGGTTTTTCTCGATTGTATAATTGGAGCTCTTGCATGATCTCTTAGTGACAACATCGACAACAATGAACCGACGCCTGCGAATATTCGTGTGTCACTGTATTTCTCTGTAATTGTATGTTGTTATGAATTATAGTGAAATAAAAATGGTTTTCCCCTTTCGGAGGGTTTTCATCATATTGTGATTGACTCTGCATGCTTGGTTTGATTTATTAGTATGTCTCAATTTATTTGCAAGAGTTAGGATTTTTGGGTTTAAAAATTGGAATTTAATTAAACAAGTCAATAATTGATTGTCGGGGCACTCTCAAATTGGTATCAGAGCCTATTACACAATTATACCGTGTAACTTTTCTGCAAAGAAAAAAATTGGATGTCAATTTTTGTCTAAAAATTGATTTTGGAAAAAGCGCAATTTTAATGGAAAACTTGTATAATCGAGTGCCAATTTTGATGGGTCAAATTACGCATATTGGAAAGCCCGTATGAAATCTTAGTTAAATGCCATTGACGAACATATTTGGGTTGTGTGTGAAAGAGGGTGGACACCTCCCACTATCACTGTAGATAACGTAACTACTTTAAAATCTTCGATTGCATAGACTGAGGATGAAATTAAGTGGAGCACATATAACTCATGTGGGCTTAGTGCAATTTCCAGAAACGTCACCCCCGATGAGTTTCAATGCATCATAACGTGTACCATATCTAAAAAAGCATGGAATGTTCTTAAATTTACCCATGAAGGCACTAATGCAGTTAAAGAATCAAAATTACAAAATTTAACTACACAATTTGAGACAATCACCATGCCTGAATCTGAGTGTTTTGATGAATTCTATGCATGCTTATATGATATTGTTAACACTAGTTTCAATTTGGGTGAATACATTCCTGGTGCTAGAGTAGTTAAAAATATTTTGAGATCACTGCTTAAGCGTTTTATCCCGAAAGTCATTGTTCTAAATTCATTAGGAAATTGAGTAGTCTTAGAAGAATTGGTAGGAGACCTCCAGACTTATGAAATTGATATGTTTCCTAATACGATAAAATAAAAAGATAAAGGGGTAGCACTTAAAGCCTAGGCTAGTAAGGGTGAGGGGTCTGTAAGAAAGAGAGGTGAGTAATCTAGAAAAATAGAGGAAGTGTTGTTTGATTCCGAGTTTGATTTTGGTTTAGATGATTTAGCCTTGTTTGCAAAAAAAATCAAGAAATTTCTCAAATTAAAGAAAAATGGCAATTTCAATGATATAAAGAATTTTGAGAAAAGTAAGTTTTAAAAGAAAAATAAAAAGGATGCGCCTAAGAAAGACGAGGAGATATGTTATGAGTGTGATGATAGAGGTCATAAGGCAGTTGATTATCCTACTAGGTTGCGACTTCAAGGAAAAGGCAAAGGCAAAGGTACTCTAAATGTCTCCCTTAGTGATGATAGTGAGGTAGTGTCGATGGATTATGGAGATGAGTCACTCCATGGATGAAACTTCACCGTATTCATGTCTAGTCATGTGAGTACTGACAGTGCGCCTCACGACGATGAGGATGCTACTTCACAGGGACACCTCGATAGTGGACGCTATGTGAGTGAGGGGGAGGATGCTGCAAGAGAGAGAGAGAGAGAGAGAGAGAGAGAGAGATTTATAACATGTGTACACTGATTTATATGCTGATTCTTTAAAAACTAAAAAGCATAACAAAGCGTTAGCTCTTAGGATGGTTGCCTTACAGATATATTTAGGAAATATGAGAGATATTCCTCCATTATAATTGCCTTGAGAGAGAGAGAGAGAGAGAGAGAGAGAGAGAGAGAGAGAGAGAGAGAGACTGTTTGTGTTGAGAGAGAGAGTTTGTGTAGAGAGAGCGAGTTAGTTTGGTGAGAGAGAAAGATGTTTAGAGAAAGAGAAGGGGGACTTGACCAAGCAAGTGGCTAGTCTTATGAGTGAGCTCTAGACATCCATGGACACTCGAAAGAAACTTGAAGCCCTTGTAGCCTTGCTTACTCATGACCTTAAGATAGCCAGGGAGGTCAAGGTAAAAATAGAGGACAGATTTAGAAAGATGGTAAAGATTCCCCTTGCCCCTGCTTTGGGTTTTATTGAAAGGTAGGGAATTAGTTTTGATGGTGACTCCACATCCCATATGACACCGGAACTAGTTCCTGAGTTTACTAAGAATCCATACGGACATCACCAAAAGCCCCTAAGAAGAGTTCGTCCAAGAAAAGAAAACCAAGGTCGGCCAAAGATTGTGTACTTATACATTTACTAGAAAAGAAAGGGCCAACTTAGGGAGTTTTGTTATAGTTTGGGTCGAACACGACGTACATTTTCTCCACCATATGCGACTATCAGTTTTTTGAATCTTAGAGAGCAGGTTGAGTTTCTAGTCACCACTTCTTAGAGTTTAATAGATGACTTCCAATGATTTCTATGCTATCAGCGGACACTTCTAATATCCCGACAAGAGCCAATAATGAAAATGGCAAATAGAAGGTTACCTTATCTTGGGTGCCTAAACTCGACATACAAGCCCTTGTTGTTCATTTTTCTCTCGAAGCACATAACACTTCCCAGTGGTATTTCGATAGTGGGTGCTCCAGGAATATGATAATTGATGTATCATTTTTTTATCCACTTAGAGGATCGTAAGGAAGGTAAAGTCACCTTTGGATATAGGAGAAAAAAAGCATAGTAGGACTAGGTACAATATAGATGCCAGGATTCCTAAGCTAGAGGATGTTTTATATGTAAAAGGTTTGAAAGCAAACATTCTCAATATTAGCCACCTGTGCGATGATGACTTTACAGTAAAGTTTGACCGAAAATAATGCAATGTTTATGATCAAGACAGTAAACTTTTATTGCAAAGGGTGACGACTGAAGATGATTGCGATGGGATTGTACCCAAGTCCTAATTTATCTGCATAGCGCCACGATCACTCCTATGGATCACTGGCATCAATGTGTAGGCCATGTGAATTTTAGAGATTTGGAGAAATTAGCTAAAAAGGACATAGTACGTGCTTTCCATGACTTGGAAAGTCGACTTTCACGATTTGTGGACCCTGTCTGTTGGGAAAGCAAGTCCGTAGCCCCCACAGGAAGTTGAATTTCATTACCACTTCACGAGTGTTTGAGTTGATACACATGGATTTTATTGGTCCTACTCGTACTGAGATTTTGGGTAGTAAGAGGTATATCCTCGTGATGATAGATTATTTCTCTAGTTACTCGATTGTAGGTTTTCTGAGAGATAAATCCGATGCTGCGGAATTTCTTACGACAGAGTGTCATTAACTGCAAAATCAACACGGAGTCACTATTAATCAAATACGTAGTGACAATGACGCTGAGTTTAAGGAAGCTAAAGTAGATCTTTATTGTGATAGCCTCGAGATCAAATATGAATTTTTGGTCGTAATGACTCCTCGACAAAAAGGGATTGCTGAGAGGAAGAATCGGACGATTTAAGAAATGGCTAAATCTATGCTTCTAGGTTATAGAGTTACTAGGAGGTTTTGGGCAGAGGCGGTGTCTACTGCATGCCACACGGTGAATAGGGTTTACCTTCGTCCACACACACCTAAGACGCCCGATGAATTGTGGACTAGAAAGAAGTCCAACCTTTCATATTTTCGTATCTTTTGGAGTAAATGCTACATCCAAGAGGATAGAGATAAATTAGGAAATTTCGAATCCCGGAGCGACGAGGGAATATTTTTAGGATATTCATTGACTAGTAAATCATATCGGGTGTTTAACCTAAGTAGATCCAAGGTTTTGTAGTCAATAAACGTCACCGTGCAAGATGACAAACCGTTGGCACTTGTTAATTTTAACCTTTTGTGTGAGGATAACTCACTTTCTAATGATGATCCCCTTGTGCATCCCACACCCAGAGTCGACCCTATTCCTGATTTAAGGGACACTCATGCTTCGGTTCGCAAGAGTCATGATCCTACTTCTATTCTAGGAGATCCCACCCTAGGGGTCAAGACTCGTGATCAACTAGAGAACGTTATTATCCATGTTTCCTACACATCCAAAGTTGAGCCCAAGAATTACCTGGAATCTCTCAAAGGTGAACATTGGATATGCTCTATGCCAGATGAGTTGCATCAGTTTAGAAAGAATGATGTCTGAGAACTGGTCCCCCGACCTAGTGAGACAAATGTGATAGGTAACAAGTGGATCTTCAAGAATAAGGTGGATGAGATTGGTACTTGATTAGGCATAAATTCTTCCTAATTTATCCCTTGATTTAGCTACTTTTAGCACCTCGAACAACGTAATTGAGTTGGATTTATCTCATAACTGTGCTACTGACTGATCCTAATGAGTACACCGAGTTTCTGGTATTTTGTAGTGATACTACAGGTATTTGATTTCAAGAAATGAAAGAAGGAAATCGGTAGAATCAAGAAAGCAAGAAGGAAATGTCTCAAGGGAAAAAGCGTAATTTCTACACGGAATTCGTATGAGGTACCTAAAGAGAAGTCGAAGACATCTCATTCAGGAGCACAAAGGAAGAAATGGAACCCCAATCGGAATCCTGAAATAAAAGTTATGAGCAGTCAAAGAGGAGCCAGAAAGTCAAATAGTCGGAACGGTCCGCCCCTACCCCGGACAAGTCCGCCTTGCCAAACTCCAGAAAACCTCGGATCGCATGCAAACCGAAAGAGACAAAAATAAAAGGAACGGGTCCGCCCCCGGACCGGTCCGCCCCAAAATTAAAAGAATCGATCCGCCTTGGGGGCAGACCGGTCCGCCTAAGACCCGGACCGGTCCGGTCTTCGAGATCTGAAAATATTCTCTTCCTAAAAAGACTCCTAGTGTGTAGATAACTTCCGATATTGTTGTAAGGTATAAAAGACCCAATTTAGTATTGTTATGAATATGAATAATTAGTAGGTTTCACCTCTTCTTCTTCAGAAACCCTAGCTTAGTTAACTTTTGTAGATTTATTTCAAGGATTGAAGATTTGTTCAGCGATTTTTGTGAGTATCAGTTTCATTCATTTTTTGCATTTATTGTTTGGGTAATTTTAGTGAGTGATTTTTATTTCTAATTCGTTTCTACATCTAATTGTCATTTTTCTTAGATTAATCATGAATTCCTGCACATCAATTATTGTATTCATTAAATTCAACATGTTAGGCTAGATTTAACAAGTTCGGGGTACATGAACCCAACCCGACGTGTTAGTGTATGTGTTTAAAATTAATCCGATGAATTTATTGATTGACTATGATCATATTGAATAGCAAAAAAATAATTGTAGATCTTTATATCACGTTTGCCTCTGGGTACTCGTGATGATTTAGAGTGCAATTTGAGTGTCACTATCGTGATACTGATTTACTCATCTTCAGATTAGGTATGAGGCGGGCTTGAACCTCGTATACATAATGCTTGGGAGTACTAAATTTCGGGTCAGATCAATTAGATAAATTTATGATTAATATTACCACTGCACTACACTAGGGTTGGGGGATTGTATTCCCGTCCTAGTTTTTCCCATCACTTTGTCAAAAGTTTCAAAATTAATTTTTATTCATTTTTTAGGTAACTTATTGTAGTTGCATTTTTTCATAATTTCATCTTTGCATTTAGTTGTAATCATTCCCAAAATCAAATCATTTTCCCTTTATTTTTAGAGTCAAGGTTAGGATTCCTTCGTCTTTTTTGTCGTCACAACTTCGTTGTCCTTTTTCCGTGAGGATCGATACCCAACTTGTCGGATTATTACTTGAGCGACAGGCTTACACTTGAACCTAGAGTGAACGCATTTCTGAGACACATTTTCAGTCGTGTCAGTACTATTATTCAAAATATGGCCAGGTTGGTCGCTCAAGGCTACACACAAATAGAGGGTGTAGACTTTGACGAAATAATTTCTCCTTTTGCGAGGCTTGAGTCTGTGTGCTTACTACTCACTATTGAATGTCATTTGCACTTCAAGTTATATCATATGGATGTCAAGAGTGCCTTTCTGAATGGAATTCTATAGGAGGAAGTTTACGTGGAACAACTAAAAGGGTTTGAAGACCTTAAGCACCCTGATCACATCTACTATCTGAGGAAAGACTTGTATGGTTTGAAGTAAGCACCATGTTCTTGGTACAAGAGGCTTACTTACTATCTCTTAGGCCGTGGAATCAAGAGAGAGGGAATTGATATGACGTTGTTTATCAGGAGAGATGAAGGTGCCATTTTGGTTACCCAGGTCTCTGTGAACAAAGTAGTGTTTGGTTCCACGTGCTCCTAGCATGCTCACTACTTTGAGGAAAAGACGAAGAGAGATTTTGAGATCATCATGTTAGGAGGGCTTCCTTCCTTCCTTAGTTTCCAGGTTCATCAGCTAAAGGATGGGATATTCATCTCCTAATCCAAATATGATAGAGACCTTGTGAAAAAATTTGTTTAGACTCCTCTAAGAATGCACGTACACCGATGAGTACCTCAACAAAGCTTAGCAAGGACACTTCTGGAAAGGACATAAAGCAAACCTTATATCGGAGTATGATAGGTAGTCTTATTTACTTGACTGCCAGTCATCCTGATATTATCTTTAGTGTTAAAGTTTGTGTACGATATCAGGTGTCCCTGAACGAGTCACACTTACTTGCTCTTAAATTATTATCAAATACGTGAGTGGGACTCTCTCACTTGGCATGTGGTATTCCTTTGATACCAATAACCGTTGATCAGCTAATTTGGATGCCGATTGGGTAGGGGATGCATATGGATGTAGGAGAACTTCTTGTGGGTGTTTCTTCTTTGGTTCTGGTCTTGTCACTTAGTTGACCAAGAAGCAAAACTCCATCTCTTTGTCCACTGCAGAGGCTAAGTACATAGCCACTGGGAGTTGTTACACGCAACTTCTGTGGATGAAACAGATGCTGGAGGATTATGGGATATCACAAGACACCATGACTATTTCTTGTGATAACACAAGCGTCATACACATATCCCGTAATCAAGTCCAGCATTCAAGCAAAAAGCACATTAGGATATGCAAGAACTTTATGCATGAGCTTATAGAAGAAAAGGTCGCATCCTTGAGTTTTGTGTCTACCGACCTCCAGTTAGCCGATATTTTCACGAAGCCTTTAGATGCCCTTAGATTCGAGAGTCCTAGGAAGTCTTTAGGAATTTACACAGTTGACTGTGGGGTGGTCACCCTGTTTAGAGTAGGATGAATTTCTCATGTTCATATCATATGATTCCTATCTCTAGATTGTATCATTTGTATCACTATTTTTTTATTTATTTTTTTGAAAAAATTGAAAAATCCAAAAAGATTTTAGTTTTGAAAATTTTTAGAAAAAGTAAAAAATATTTTCTTTTTATAATTTTTTTTTAAAAAACACAAGAACAGTTTTGTATTTTTTACACTCTTTATGAATGAACATTTAAGATGGCCATAGTCACAACTTCATTCAATATTCCACGTGATTGTTTGATAGTGATTTGAGATGCTACATCATTTTATGTGCTTCACATTGTTTGGAGTCTTTGAGATGTGATTAGTGATATCTTCTACATGTTTGGATTGTTATCTACTTTATTGCACACATGCACGATATTATTTGAAGTATTGTAGTTGTCTATCACATATTGGCTTAAGTGTTCCCATCTCAATTTTATCCATACAACGACCAAAATGCGATAAAACTTGACAAGATAGTAGTTCATGTAAAAACCTTTTACCGTGAGGATTTAATTGCAACAAAATATGATGAGTGAATCATGTGAAAGGGCTACGAGAGTTCAAAATTAACTCGCCGTGAAAGCCACCATTTTAAAAGAGCCCGAAAAAATTATAAGGTTTTAAAAAGAAAAATATGCAAAATCAAATGGGCTAATAGGTTTTAGTTACATCACCTCAAAATAAAAATATAATGTATAATTATTTATGAGGGAGTTTGGATGGAAAGAAATGAAAAACGGGTTTGCACATCCTTGAAAGTCATGAAAAAGCGTTACATCGTTTTGGACGTTATTGGTGTCAAAATCACTTTGAGCTTTGATTTGTTGATTTCATTGAGTAAATTTCTTATAATTCCACAATTTTTACACCTAAGGAAGTTATTGAGTTCATTCTTATAATTCCACAATTTTTTCCTGTCAAATTTGTTCACATCTCTACATTTTCGCCATCACCGACTTGGTTGTTTTTGTGTTCTTTATTGGTGTGAATCTTTGTTGTATATTTTGTGAGATAAATTTTGAAAAACTCAAAAAGAGAAAGTTTGATTCTCTTGTGACATTCTCCTTTTGCATTTGCTTTATGTTCTTCATATTTGTCTATTTTGGGACATCATAAAAAGGGGGAGAACGGATTGTGGCGGAGAATTTTAGCTTGATTTAACAGTGATTTTCTTGAGCATTAATTGATACGTACTTTTGTCTGTCATTATAATTCAAACTGTTGTGCATTAAGGGTATTGTTTTTTGTCTCAAGTGTGTAGGTACTTAATTGAGGATTATTGTTACACACCTTGATGATGATAAAGAAAGATTGAAGAGTTGGAGATTTGAAGATGTTGAAGTTTGTTTGAAGACATGTCATTTAGTATTTTCAATTTTTGGGTTTAATGGAGTTATTAAATTTTATGTCATTTGGTTTTTGTTTGGGCAGAATAATTCGGATTTTTATGCATGTATCGGCATAGACATAGAGGGATATTTGTAAGCACATGATTTTGTAAATGTCAGAGTTAGAATCCAGGAATTTTTTTCTATGTCCTAGATCACAGTTAGTATGTTTGACACCGCTACATTCGACACGTTAACACGATCATCCATGATAACGTTGATCCGAATCCTCGCATCCATCATCCTCATATGTGCATCATGCAACATGCAACGTGCTCTTCAGACCGCTCTCACTGCTCTACTTACGATTATGGTAAAATAATTGATTTGGAGTGTTTATTATTTACATAAATATTTGGGAAAGGTTTAAAAATATTTTTTAAGAGTCTAGAACGTTTTTTCTGCGGAATAAGAAATTTTCTAAGTGTGGAGGCGAAGGAAAAAAATCTCACTGACGTCGTTCAAGTGAGATTGTCTTGTCATTCGAGCGACATAGCCATCTCGCGCGAAGTCGTTCGAACGACGTGGCTATTCATCTGTATTTCATTCGAGCGACACGTCGCCTTGATTTTTGTATTTAAAGTAGTGCCCATTCTACACGATTTTCAAGTCTTTGTGACTCACGTTTCTACAGAACTGCTGCACATTTCCAGACTTCGTTTTTGTTAATTTTCAACCCTTATGAATCACAATTCATTCCCAAACATATATGTGAGTCTAATAAACCCTAGATATAATTGTTCTACTCATCTGGAGTAGTCTTGTGGAGAAGAAGGTTGTTCTCCATTGCTGAATTGGAGCTCTTATGGGATCTCTTGCTGAAAACACCAACGATAATGAACTGATGACTACAGGTATTCATGTGTCACTGTATTTCTCCGTAGTTGTAAGTTGTTACAAATTATAGTGAAATAAAAATGGTTTTTCCCATTTGGGGGATTTTTCCTCATATTGTGATTGAGTCTGTATGCTTGTTTTGATTTATCTAGTATATCTCAATTTGTTTGCGAAAGTTAGGATTTTTTGGATTAAAAATTAGAATTTAACTAAACAAGTTAATCATTGACTGTTGGCACACTCTCATATTAAAAATTAGTTAAAATCGTTCCGAGACTATATACACTAGATCTAGAAACTAAAACTTTTAAAACGTGTTTCGGTTCATTAATGGAGGTTGAATTTAAACCAAATAGAACATACAAGAAGAAGATATAAAAAAAATATATGGTTTTAAAACTATTTCATATATAAAACAATTTAAAATAAAATTTCATGTTTTAAAACCTTAACACTAATGTGTTTGTGAGAAAAAAATTCGATACGTTCTTAATCTCTTGTTTTATAGAAGAATTGGGATATTTCGAAAAATTGTTCACAGGTTGGTATGTGTAGAATACTTCTTAGGAGTACTACCAGGTTCAAAATGAAACTTCCTCGCTCAAACTTCCATTCTTCCTCATTTCTACCTCTTCTTATTCATTATTGTGTCCTCCATCTAAAAATGTCTAGATTTTTTGTAATACCCCGTGTTTTTGTAATAAATTATTTTGGAAGTATTTAACTAAATAAATTCGTTAATAAATTGAATTGGTCGAATTTAAAATAAATTCGTTGAATTGAATTTGAGATAAATTTATTGTTTGTGATTTCATTTTATTTGATTCATGTATGCATATTGTGTTTGCTCAATGAAAATAAATGGCATGATTAATTAAATTATTGTTATGTGGTGTTTTAATATAATAAAATTGTATAATTTTGATAGATACAATTTGGGCACGTTTCAGAATGATTTAGGAACTCGTTTAGGTATTTTAAACATCTAAAATTAGGCCTTGGGCATAGGTATATACTTAAGGGGGTTATTGGGCCAATTCGGATAGGGTTTCGAGATTGTTTGGGGGTTCAAAGATCGGGATTTATGAGTAACTCGGAATTAGTGATTATAATAGGGAAATTAAAAAATTTAGAAGTCATTCCTATCGACCATAACACAGCCCTAGAAGACCCACACCCATAGGATAGGTTACCAAGGCTAAAGTAAGAAGGAAGGACAAGGATTCAAAAGGGGGAGATTCCAATCGACAGTTTAAGGCAAGAATTCTCTTACTAACTCAATTACAATATGTGTCTTAATTCATCTATGCATTTTCTTTTAAAAGTCCTGGGTTAATTTAATGAATGGGTGATTTTGATTAATTGGAATAAATTCTATGTTTCTTACAACAAATCTGGAAAAAATGGTTTTGAGGGATTAAGTGATATGATGATAAACCCAAAATTGGTATCATGTTAATTAGGAATTAGACCCTAAAATCAATATTATTGGATTTCTATTTTGATGATTTCAATCCATGTATTGATCCTTTAAATATGAGATTGATTAGATGAGTAAGTAGGATCAAATTGGGTTTAGATGGGCTCTAATGTTACAGGTAATTTCTGGGATTTTTGGGGTATTACTGTGTGTTAATTTCATTAGATAGTCATCTAAAAAGTGTAGTTAATTCATGAAGAATCTATATTCATTGATAAATAAGGGGTAAAAGCTTTGGGATGAACATTGGATTTGGTAGTAAGAGTCTCGTATAGAAAACTGTAACAGTTTTGGCCACAACTAGTATGCTAATCGATTCGATCTACAAGGCGAACCAATTAGGGAATTTGACAATAAAAAATGGATTTTTGTCACTAGTTACTAATTAGGGGATTTGACAATTAATTAGATGGTTAATTATAAGATTAATTACCTATGCATATTATGTGTCTGAAATTTGTATTTATTTAATTGTGTGAACATACCCATGTTTGTGGACGACCTATAAGTTGGGGTTACGTATGTCTCAAGATCGTAGCATGCATCGGCACTGGTGGGTTGGGCTTTGTGTAGGTCATTATTGCAGGTCCTATGTTTCCGCACCACTTACGAGGATGTAAGTGTAGGGAATGATATTTATTGTCACCGTCGGGGGTATGGATTATGCAATGGTGTATTGCATAGGGATCGCCCCTATTGTGTGTGTATTGTGATGTCCGTTTGGATGAGGGACTCTTCCGAACTTACTAATTGAGCGTGATCTGGACACTGAAGATAGATTTCTTCCTGTGTCGTATATATGTAAGGATATATAAATAATTGTATATGTTAATTTTATGTAGTCTAAAGATGTAGACAATTATGAATTAACCTTATAATACAAAAAAATCATAATGTGCTAGTCTCTCATTTCTTGTGGGTAGTATTGTGTGGGGGGGGGGGGGGGTAATCTTTGGACTACAAGCATATGTGTAGATGATTATTTTCGAGTTATGCATTGTGCTATATGCATTAAACATAAATCTTATTGGTGTAGTTATTAGACTTCATTTGTGAGACTTAGGTTTATATGCATATAGTATTGCATTTAGATAAGGGGTGAGATACATACCGCATGCGAGTGTCGATGGGCAGTGTATAATGTGAATTAACGAAATTATTGTACATTGTTTAGTAAGTTAATTCTTACAACTCTACGACACTTAACTAGATTATAAAATATTTTTCCATTTCCCTCCTAATTTTATATAGATAAGGAAATAGGGATGACGGGAGATCAGAGTTGCAGTCATATTTGCACATCCATTACATTAGTTCGTTTAAATCTAGCATAGGTTGTTATTTCCATTCTAGTTAGTTTATTATTTCAGATATTGTATGGGCATAAAACCGAGTTTATTAATCTATATTTTTGGGATATTTCTTTTACTTGAGTGGATGTTTTATAACACATGGGAGTTTGTTTTTATCTCTTTTCCAGTTGTGATTTAAATTGCTTGGATTGAATTAAAATTATAATTGTCATATTTAGGTTTGATGCTGAGAATAATATGGATTGTGATACAAGACCCATATTTGGCATATTATGTCCTCCTAACCTTTACGTGGAAGATGGGGGTTGTCACAATTTGTATCAAAGCATTCAGGTTCTAGCCTCCTTAGGATATATGTTGCATTCGTTACGTCCAGTGTTGCGGTCTATAAAATGTGGAGCCTGTGATTAGGAATTGTTGTGCTATTCATGATATATTACTAAGATGAACCTTGTTTACTTTCAAATGGAAAATGCTAGGAAAGGTAGACCATGACTTGTCGCCGCACAGGCTGCAGTGGAGTGGGCTCAACGGGAGTGATAGCTACACCCATAACCACCACTACTCCCACCCGTGGTTAATTCAGCAAATATTTTCACGATAGTAACATAGGTAGTTTCTATGCCGATGGTTTCTAGGCTATAGAATTTTCATCCACCATAGCATTATCCACCACCACCTCTATAGCAGGTGGTGCTACCCGTTCAGGAACACAACTCGGTATGGGAGAGAGCTAGAAAGGCCTTCACTAAGGGTCACTAACTAGAGCTTGCTGAGAGTCCAAAGATATTGGTATCTAGTCATTGGAAGAAAAACACTCAGCGACACTTGAGGATAGTTTAGTGCATGCCAATACACAAAAAAATGTTTACCTCGTTTCGACTGGTAGGGGAAGACTTACAGTGGTGGGAGTGTGTCATCACACTAGAGGAGCAGGACCGTTTGGCTATCGATTAATTCTGAGTTAAGTTTAGGGTAAGTATTTCCAACATGCCATGAAATCAGAGATAAAGAAGAAGTTCATGGACCTTACGTAGGAAGATATCATTGTACCGAAATATAAGGAGGAGTTTACTACATTATCTTATTTTGCAAAAAATGAGGTGAACACCAAAGAGAAGACAATGTAGAAGTTTATTTTAGGCATGGCTTAACACATCATGAAATAATTATTGGTGAATCCTTCTTTTACCAACTACACCTAGATGGTGAATGCCACTTTATTGGATTGTGATGACCACATGTTATTTTAGAAAAGTAAGGGGAAGAAGAGGTCTGGTTCAGACATGTCAAGCCAGTATGGTAAGACGAATGGGAATGGCAGTCAGGGGACCCAACAATTTAAGGGGTCATAGGAAGGTCATCAGTATAAGAGGCGTAATGGTTTCAATGATCAGAACGAGCAGGGCTAGCAAAGCCAGGGCCAGCAGTAAAGAGGCCATCAGGACCAGTAGAAGTAAGTCTAAAGTCAGTAGGAACAACAAAGGCAATAACAGGATAGGCATCAATTTCAAAGAAATTATTATGTTTATGGAGAGGAAGGACACTTAGCAATGAATTTCCCTCAGGTTAATCAAGAGACGCAAGGGCTGAGGTACAACGAGGGTATCAAAAACACTAGACACATCGTCAGTTATTATCGGCCCAACCAAAGGAGACAGTGCCATAACTACCAGTGCTACCCGCCCCACTTCAGGGATAGCCATTATAGTTATAGAGTGGGCGTGTGTATCATATCTCCCATGCAGAGGGACTAACAACAACATATATGCAGTGGAGGTTATGTTCCATATTCTTGGGCTTGTAGGTCATATTTAGTTTGATACTAATGCATAGTACTCAATTGTTAATACTACTTTATTAGTGCATCGAGGATGGTAGAATTAGCATTTTACATAGTGCTTTACGTTGATTCACTCATGAGTAGAGGGGAACCTATAATTTTCATGTGTAGAGGTATAGGGATTGAAACAGGGAGAGTTAGATTGTGCCAGACATATTTGTATTAGATATGTCAGTGTATGATGATATCTTAAGGATGGATCGACAAGCCACTTACAAGGCTTGTGTTGATATTCATGAGACCATTAAGAGTTAATGGTTACGTATAGAATGGCTGGTTGGACAATATTGTTCATAATAAGTGTGAAAAAGATTAGGGGAATTATCTTGTTTGGGGTCTAGTTATAGTAAAATGGACTGTGATATAAACCTTGGATAATAAGAGGACCTTGTGAAATTTGGTGCACTTAAGAGAGATAAGGGTACTGAGAAGTCTTAGCAATTGAGAGGAATTTGAGGAAAGATTTAGGTGTGGAAAAATTATGATTAAAGAACTTTAAATTGGTGTTACACTTAGATTGTGAAAGATTCATTATTTTGTTAAATCGTTCATGATTTCGATGAGAATAATGTGCGAGAGTTTGGAGCTAAGAGTAGGGACACCGCATGATTTAGGAATATGCTGGGCGAACACTCTATTATGCACGTTGTATGAGGATGATGTGACTTGTGCATTATATACGTGTGTTTTATTTATTTACCAATGATAGATAAGGTTTATGGATAAGAAGGTGTCCAAATATGAAGTATGGCAATAGTAGCATAGGACCAATAATGGTTCAATAATGTTTTATAAACCTTATATAGTGAGAGTTTATACGCGCATTGGGATAATAGCCCCGAGTTTCTCATGAATTGAAAAGTGTTTCCTTATCGAGAGTAGGCACTATAATGTGAAGATTTCAGGATTGGTTATTGACGTATTTCTTGAGATGGGGATACAATGAATTTCTAACTCGGGGTAGGAAAATAGACTAGATGCTAATAATAGCATACTTCAAAGGATGAATAAATGTGATAATTATCCAGGGATGGATTTATTTTAGTAGATAAGGATATGCATAATGAGAAGCATTTGTATTGTAAAATTTTGGGTAACTTAGAGACTTATGGCTCGAGATGGCCTCGGTTTCATGATGTAAATAAAAGATTCCAACCGAGTCAATTTTTATGTAATTGGAATTATTCCGGATAAAATGTTTAACTCATAGAATAGACTTTGTGTTGTTGATCCGATGATCCTATGATATTGTTTTATGAACACCTAGCGGCAAATCTTTAAATAATGAACGCATTGTGCCAAGTTTGTCCTTACTCTTACTGAGGATCTCATAGACATGAATGGTATTAATTATGAGTCTTGGAAATATTTTAAGTGCGTTTGGTTTTGGACTTGAAAACATTTGGAACTATTTCTAATAATTTTTTAAAGAAAATTAATTTCTGCTTTTAATCTCATTTGAATGTAAATTAAGCTCATTATAACGAAATTACGTGTTTATTTGAACGACTTCATGTTTTGCTCAAACGACATACTAATGTCATTATAATGGCAATCTAATGACTCTCAAATGAGGTTTATCTGCTAAGTATGTCACACCTAGTTAGAAGCTCGTTAGAAGCTTGATTCAATGATATTGCATCTTCGTTTAAACGAATTGAGATGTCAGTCAAACAAAAGTGCAATTCTCATCTGAACGACTTTTTCTTTTGTTCGAACGAGCTGACTCCTCGAATTTCATGCATTTAATTTTTAAGGCATGCTGGACTCAGAATTTTGAAGGATTTTTTATAAAAAAAAAATAATTTTCTATGTGTTTACAAAAGTTCCAAGCCCTAAGTTTCACCATATATGTTTAAAGATCCAAGTTTCATAATTCTTACGCTTTGAGATCTTGATATTGGGCACCAAAGTTTATTTCTTTCATCTTGAGAGAACTCGTTTTGTATGGTGGAATCTGTTCATACCATTTGTGATGTTTGATGGTTGTTGAGCCTTATCGATCGATTCTGAGGTGCGCGTGGACTCGTGTGTTGTGATAGCTTACGTGGGTGGAATTCTACATTGCACTGTGAGGAGCGATTGAAGATAGAAAATCATCAAGGTTTTGGAGGGATCAAGTCGTTGTGTAAGTATATTGTCTTTGGTTTGTAAAATCGTAACATAGTGATATGTTTGGTTGGGTCGTTCCCAATTTTTCCCTTTGTGTTTTTTCTAGTACATTGGTGTCTTGTGGATGCTTTCTTTACTTTATCTGCTTGTCACCTTAGATGAATGCTTCTGGTTAGAAATATGAAATTTGGTAACTCTATTTTTACAATAAAGTTCTAAAAACAATGCTAAGTTTATTTGGGTTAATTTTTTTTCTAAGTTTTAATCTTTAAAATTTGAAAAATATAGAAATATTGGTCTTATGTTTATTCAAACCATCCTTGCCTAAGCACAAACTTTATGGGCATTCTCAAATTGATGTTATAGCCAAAATACTCAGTTTTTTTTGTTTTGATCACGGTCTTTAGCCAATAATTTTGGAGTTTTTATTCATTTTAGAACCCCTATGTTTGATGGGTTAATCTAGGCATACTGGAAAATGCTTATGAAGTCATCACTTAAGGCTATAGATGAGAGAGTGTGGTTAGTAGTTGTTAAAGGGTGGTCTCCACCTGTCAGGAGATATGGAGAGGCAATTTACTTGAAGCCCGTAGAATCGTGGAGTGAGGCTGAGCATAAATTATCATAATTTAATTCTCAAGGTTTAAATGCTCTATTTTTTTTGTCTCCCCGAAGGATTTTTTTCGTATTATGACTTGCGAAATGTCTAAAAAGGATTGCAACATACTCCAACTTATCCGTAAAGGAACTAGTGATGCTAAGGCTTCCAAACTCCAAAACCTTACCACTCAATTTGAAGCGGTAAAAATGTTAGAGAGTGACACATGTGATGAGTTTTACTCTAGATTGTCCGACATTGGTAACTCGTCTTTTAACTTAGGAGAGAAGATACCCGAGCATCGAGTAATAAAGAAAATCTTAAGGTCATTGCCTGACATATTTAATCCAAAGGTGGATATTTTGAATTCTTTGGGTACTTTAGACTTTATGAAACTTAAAGAGATTATATGTGACTTACAAACTTATGAGCTTGACATGTTTATCTCCAAGAATGTGATGAAGAAAGAAATGGGCATAGATTTGAAATCCTAAAGGAGGAAATGCCTATTTTGAATGATGAGTCTGACATCGATTCCAAGGATGTGTCCATGTTGGAAAAGAAATTCAAGAAATTTCTCAAATTCCAAACACAATCGAAAGATGCGAAAAGGTTTGAGAAACATAAGAACAATAAGGTCGATCGCATCCCCAAGAACCATAGTGTGAACTTTAAGAGGGATGATTCAAAGAGATTTTATGGTTATGAGGGTTATGGCTATAAGGTATATGAGCGCCCCACTAAACTAAGAAATTATGGAAATAAACCGATAGCATTTAATACCACCCTTAGTGATAGTGATCCGGAACATGGAACATGGAAATAATTCCTCTATTGAGCGCAACTTTATCGCGTTCATGGCTAGTCAAGTGATATTTGATGATAAATCTTCCCATAAAGATATTCCTTTACATGAAACTCCCAATTCCATAGTATGTGGATCACAAGTGAGTAATTGTCAAGACGGTGGAGATGAAAGTTAGAATGAAAAAAAAAAGAGGAGGGAAGTGAACTACAAGTTTCCTTTCGTGATTTGTATACGGAAACTTTGAAGTTGAAGAAGTCTAACTTCAAGTTAAAAGCTAGGTTAAAAGAACATGCCATAGGAAATCATGATATAGTTTTGATTCGGTATTTTATGGTATGTGAGAGGACTCTTCCAGAGAGGCAAGATTATGTTGATGGTGTGAGAGATAGTCTTTATGCTTTGATTGAGGATATGAAGAAAAAACTTCTAGAGTTTGAGATTTTAGTCATTTACTCGAGTCTAAGATTGTTGAGATTGAGGAGAGATTGAGATATTCGAGTCGTGTCAAGTTTTATTAGGAGTTTAGGTTGGAAAAGTTGGATAAAATGTTAGGCATTGTCCAAATCAAAGATGACAAATGTGTAATTGGATTCAATAATCGTAATATTTTCTACTTTCAAAGCCAAGACCATATGTTTGATAGAGTCGACTACGAATGTTAAAAATGGTCAACCTTTAGGTAACATCCCTCGTCGTGTTTATACTTGCACTCATTGAGATAGGAAAGGTCATCTTAGGAACTTTTGTTATGATCTTAAGAATAGTCATAAGAAGTCTAAAAATAGAGTCACCATGATTCCCAAAGACCTTAAACATCATGTTACACCTACTTGGGTTAGGAAATCGTATTTGAAGGAATTAAATATTATACTTATTAATTCTCGTTTGCTTGCACATGATATTTACCATGCTATATCTAATGATTGATTGTGTTAGAGTGTTTCCATACTCTAGTTGTGCTTCATGATATATATTTTCTAGGGTTATGACATGTGAATATTTTGTAATTTTTTTTCCATTGATTCATATTGAAAAATACAAAAAAGATTGTGTTTGTCTTTTGAATTCGATTTTGGTTACATATTTAGTATGGCATATTGGTGTATTTGAATCGAATTCACTTCGTACTTTCCATGTGTCTAGAACATTTGGTTATCATTGTAGATACTTAGATTGTTCTTAGTCAGGCCTGCTTGGAGTTGTTTCATTCTTGATTTGCTTTACGGATTCGACTTTGTATATGCCTCCACATACACATGCACAAGCTTTTTGAACATTAACTTCAGATGTATATTTGAGCTTTGTGAGATGTTCTCCCATCAATCTTGTCATCTACATGTTCTGTGACCATGGAGGATTTGATCATATAAGAATCGTTGCCCGTGAGCTTTATTTGAATTGGTAAGAGCCTAATGAAAATCTCATTTGTGGAAAATCCACCATTGGCAAGAGCCTAATGAAAATATTAAAGGCAATAAAAATAGAAAATTGGCAAAGGCCAATATAGTTTGTGAGTTTGATTTGTCAAAACAAATAGCTTCAAAAAGTAAGAATAGAAAAGACTAGAAAATATGCTGTATGTTTATCTTTCGAGGGTGTTTAGTTGAAGATCAATTGTACAATGAATCCTAGTTATGCTTATTTTATCTAACGCTATTGATTTGTAGAATCATCAATATTCTAGGCTTGTGTACATTGTGCTTGTTTGTTCATTAAGTTCAGTTTATCTTGTCGCTTGAGGATAAATCTTCGTTTGATAAAATTTCACTATTAATAAGAACTTCTACAACACATTTGAGTGTTTAAGTCATAATTCATTTGTATCAAGTTCACGCCCATTCATTCCATTCCATATGTTTAGACACATCAATTATACTAGTGTGTAAAACGTATGCATTCTTGTGTCGAGTTTTATGGTTGTTTATACCTATATATATATATATATATATATATATATATATATATATATGTGTGTGTGTGTGTGTGTGTGTGTGTGTGCATGTGTGTGTGTGTGTGGCAGATTTTCATTGACATATTGTGCTTATATTATATATTCTATTGTGTTTTTGAGTGTTTACGATTTACATTTAGTCAATATTATCCATATGCTTGCTCATTTGGATTATTCGAGCTTGAGTTCTTGTGTTTTTGATACACTTTACATCGTTGCATACTTTATTTCCTTCTCCCTATGTTTAAAATTATGGTCTCAAATTTTCTTAAATTTGTATCTTAAGTTCATGTAATTAGGGGGACATTTTATGTGTGGTAGTAATTGTCTTATGCTATATTTCTTTGTCTATTCCTTAACAAAAAAAGGGTGAAAATGGTATCTTTCCTTTGCATGATTAGGAGATCTTTATCTTAGGGGAGACATCTTACTCAGGAATAGATTGCTTTAGATATTGTTAGATGTTTATTCATTTGCGGATTTATACTTACTATATTCTCTTTACATTTAAAGGTGTATTCAAGTGTGCATGATTACATGTTTACATCAGTACGATAAAATTTTCTAGCATAGAAAAGCTACTTCTTATTGTGTGTCTGTCGAGTGTTTGTACCTTTTTTAGGATTGGATAATGAGTCTTTTAGAGAGATTGATAGCCTATAAGATTTTTGTTTTGTTTTGTCCCACAATAGCCAAAGGGGAATATTTTTAAGGAAAAATTTCAAATCGAGCCAATTTGTATGTAATTGGCATTATTTCAGACAAAATGTTTGAGTCATAACATATATTTTATGGTGTTGATTCCATGAACCTATGATAAATTATAAAACAAACCAACTTTGATACCAATTCTACCATTATAATAATCCAATTCCGAATAAAAATATCATATGTCCAAAAGATGACTCGGTATAAACCGTATAACATTCAAGTTTGCTAAATATATAAAGTAATAAAACAAGGGAAAGAGCAAGTATGATCAACTACTACATCCTAGGAATGAATGATACGATGACATTATAGGTGCTCCTCTAACGATCAACTCAGTCAATGGCAGGAACAATGATATAGGACCTATTAAAACACAAATATAATGACCTAAAATATGAAGTTTATGTAGAGTAAAATTATAATGGAATTTTGCTTACAACATAGCTACACACATTCCTCTCGTATTTTAGTGGATTTTAAGTTATTAGTTGTCACTACACCAAATCCTACGAATGGTCATGCCCAGTGGGTCATGGCCCAAGTTCGTGACTAGCTGGTCGCGGACTTAGGCCATGACCAACTCAATATTTGGCATGACCATATTTATTACCGTACTAAATTATCGATGCTCTGAAAATGGTCATAACCCAAGTCCCTGACCATTATGGGTCACGGCCTTAGACCATGACCAAATCGTGACCATTTTGGCACTAAATTCGCACTAAAATTTCCTCCAAGCTTGGTGACAGATGGGTCACGGACTTGGGCCCTGACCATACGCATTACGAATCACAAAACACACATATTGGGGGTCATGGCTGGGGGCCGTGACCATTTCTTGGTGTGGGTCACGGCTATGGTCCGTGACCATTTGCAGTTTGATGGGTCTTTTGGTTTCATTGGTGTTTCTTCTGGTGGTCCATGGCTGCGAGCTGTGACCAGGTTCAATCTTAAAAAAATAAAATGCTGCCTTCATTTCCTCATTCAGTAGCCTTCGTTTCTTTCATTTCCCCCCAATGAAATATCCGCGCTCAAAGCTCCAAGATGGGACTATAGCTTTTTCAGCAAACCAAAGGTCAAGACCACCGGCGATAAGTTAGTTAAATGGCGAACGAGGTTCAACTAATGACGGTGGTGGTGGACTGTAGTTTTTTTTATTTCGATTATTGTAAACGATCTCAAAAACAGAAAGAAGACTGTAGGGTTCTTTCACCCATACACCAACGACGGAGGTGGAAGAGGGAGAGTTCTTCAGTGTGCAGTGAAATCCATATAAGAAGAAAGTTTTATTTGGTGCCATATAGGAAGAGTTCTTAAATAATAGGATCTCGATTGCGTTGTGTGCACAGGTGATGGCTTGAGCACTCAATCATTTTGCGATAAATTGACCCTCCTCAGGTACCCCCATCTCTCTAAACAAACACTTATCAATTTCTTTTGTTTTTTTAATTTAATAGTTATATAAACGGGTAATATAACTATTTAACACTATAATTTTAAAACATGACACTCTCACACTTTAATATTAGGAGGGCTCCTGTTAAATAAAGAATCTTTCTCAGTTTTTTAACTTTAAGTTGCGATTGATTATATACGTATAAAGTGCGAATGCAACCTCAAGTATGATAGCCTAATGGTTAACTGGAGGATCCAAGATTTTTGGTAGGGGGCCAAAGTTTTGAGTGTTGTTGGGTTAATTCGAGTTTTATACAAGTGATACCTTTTGTTTTTATGATTTATTACAATTAGTTACCAAGTGTTTGAGTAAATTCCTCAAAGTTTGAAGTACTTCAAAATTACTCACTTACATATTTCTTATCATTGAAGCATTATGCCTATTCACAAAGATGAGTGATGTTCTGTATTTTTGTAGAGTCAAATTTCACTAATTCATTTTGAAAGTGGGCATATATATGCATATATCCAACATTCTACATTTTTTTAATTCATGTCCCGCAATATCAAATGCGTATTTGCTCGATTTCGATTTATTAAATTGGGAGACTGACTAGCCACTCTCGCTTTGCTGATCTGACTTGGGTTTAATCAGGTATTGTTCGAGACTTATTTATCCGTGAAGGTAAATAGAAATTATAACTATAAGTTTTTTAAAGCAAGTAAATGAGTTTTATTTATATTTTTTTTATACTATATGAGTATTTAGGCTTTCGGTAGATATATATTCTCATCTTTTATATATGATTTTGTCCCACTTTGTAGGTTATCAATTTGACTATGTGTTTGATTCGACTATATTGAAGTATCCTAAAATTGGTGCCAGATGTAGAGGACGAGTCGGTGTTTATATAATTTTCTTTCGTGTTTTTTTCTTCTTCCAAGAATGTTACTTATTTAATGCTTTTGTTTTCAAAATCCCAATGGAAATGCAGGTTTAAATGCAGGACCGTCTGTGGAAAGGTTAGGAAGGACCTTAGGTACTCTCTCTAAGCATATTCAGATTCGTCCGCGAAATATCATGTCTTTATATAATTATTCTTCTAATTATTCGATTTAGTGTTGTGAGTCTAATTTGAACTTTGCGGAATGGTTGTTCTCCTAATTCAACCAAGATTGTAGTTTTACTGGAATGGATTTTTTGGATTCCGTTAGATTTTTTTTAATAAAGCTACCTATGCTTCTGGGGAATATATTGTATATTTTGTTGGTACTCATTTTAGTATTAGTGTGTTGTAGCTCCAATTTATATTTCTAAAAAATCTTGTATTATGCATGCTAAGCGGACAGTAAAAAATATTCCCAAGTATGGTCGATCACAGTTCTACATTGATAATGTGTTGTCTGGGATCAAGGAGAAGAACATTCCCTGTTGCTATTATTACAGGTTAGATCTGCTATGCTTTACTTTAACAAAAGTAGTTATATAATTGATATGCATTATCTATTAAATCTTTTAGATGATAGAAGGAGTACGGGATAATTATTGGTTTTGTTTGGTTTGGTTGTTGGATAATTATTGGTTGTTGCTTTTTGTTGGATAGTATGTTAGAAGGATTATGGGATAATTAGAAGGAGTATGGGATAATTATTAGATAATATGTTGAAAATATTTTAGACTCTAGGTTTGATAATACCACAAAAATTTGAAAATGTGTAGACTTAAGCTTAAAAGCAAGGCCTTAGAGGGGAGAAACCCGAAACATCCCCCAAATCGTCCCATTAGAAGCATCAACACCTTGCACGAAACCAATGTAACTCGTACGAATAGGCCACACGATCATGGGACTCCCGGTTTGAGAATACGAGGATAATTTTTCATATATGAGGACTTAGGCTTAAAAACATGGCGTTAGTGGGTGAAAACCCAAAATATCCCCCGAACGACCCCGTGGGTGGCACCAATACCTCCCATTGGACCAATGTAACTCGTAGGAACTAACCACGCAACCACAGGACTCCCGGTTTGAGAATAAGATGATAATTTATATATTTTTAGACTTGGGTTTAAAAACGTGGCGTTACTTGTGAAAACCCAAAACCGCCCCCGAACGGCTCCGTGGGTGTCACCAACACCTCGCACGGGACCAATGTAACCAGTAGGAACTAATCACGCGATCACGGGATCCCCAGTTTGAGAATACGATGATAATTTGCATATTTCTAGACTTAGGCTTAAAAACATGGTGTTAGTGGGTGAAAAGGCGAAACAACCCTCGAACGGCCCGGTGAGTGGCACCAACACCTCGCACGGGACCAATGTAACTCATAGGAACTGACCGCGCGATCACGGGATCCCCGGTTTAAGAATACAATGGTAATTTGAATATTTTTAGACTTAGGCTTAAAAACATGGCGTTAGTGGGTGAAAATCCGAAACAGCCACCGAACGGCCCCGTGGATGACACCAACACCTCCCACGGGACCAATGTAACTCGTAGGAATTGACCGCGTAGCCACGGGACTCCTGGTTTGAGAATATGATAGTAATTTTCATATTTCTAGACTTAGGCATAAAAACATTGATATGTTGATAATTTTAACTCATATATGCAATTTTTCAGCTTGATTAATTTTTTTGTAAAACTACTTTGTTACTGATATTATTATTTTTTTGTATCCTATCATTTGTTGGATTTTTGCACGTGGTAAAAATGAAGGAGGCAATGGTTTACAACATGAAGATTGTTTATATGTTGTGGACATTCTGGATTATGATTTTTATGTGTTACAGTCGTGCGGGCTTTTATTTTATAGTTTTATGGTCATGCGGGCTTTTATAATTTGATTGGCTAATTTTATGGCTATGCGGGATTTTATAATTTGATTGTTGAATTTTATGGTCGTGCGGTTGTTATAATAAGCAGGTTTACATTACACGGTTGGGAATGTCAAGAAAATAGATAAAACTCTGCACAATTTTTTTTTTGTATGTGAATTATTAAGGCGTATAATATTTTTAAGTTTGTATATATTAGTTTATTAACAACGTTCTCGATTCGCAATTTGCGCTTATTGTTTTGCCGATAATAAATATTTGTAACACCTCGTACGCGTCCAACGTTATACGTAGCAACCGACAGTGCACTCACAGGACCCCCATGACCATTTTTATTTTTTTCGTCGCGGTGTCGGTCACGGACTTTGGCCGCGATCATTTTTGGTCAGGGTTTGGGGTCACGGACTTGGGCCGCGACCATTTTTTTCCTTTTTTTATCACGGTTGTGGTTCACGGCCAAAGTCCGTGACCAATTTGTCACGGTTATGGGTCACGAACTTGGGCCGCCACCATTTTTTTTCATTTTTTTGTCACGGTTGTGGGTCGCGGACTTTGGCCGTGACCAATTTGTCACGGTTGTGGGTCGTGAACTTTGGCTGTGATCAATTTGTCACGGTTTTGGGTCACGGACAAGAACCACGACCCGTCTCGGTATGGGTCACGACCCAAGTCCGCGACCATCTGCCGTGACCCCCTCTGGGCTGTGACCATTTTTTTGGTCACGGACTTAGGCCGCGACCCACGAAATTGGTCACGCCCAAAATGGTCACGGCTCAAGTCCGTGACCCAGAGTTTTGGTCAGGGATTTTGGCCATGACCAATCACCAGTTTTGGTGTAGTGTATCCAATCTAACAACCTAAATTAACATGCGATTCTAATCTGAACCCATATGTAGCCCATGTGATTATAAAATTTTGACTCAAATTATAAAATGTAACCCTTCCTCTAGATCACTGAATCAAATTATAAAATGTTTCCCTTCCCCTCCCCCGCCCCCTATAGGTTTGCATAGACATGGACAGTAGGCTGACAGGAGATCAAACTTACAATCGTATTTGCACATCCACTACTAGAGTTCCTTTGACTCTAGCATATGTTGTTATTTCCATTATAGTCAGTTTATTATTTCAGATATTGTATGGGCATAAGCCGGAGTCATTATTCATTCTTTTTGAGGTATTTTTTTATACATGAGTGGATGTTTTATACTAATAGGGAGTTTGTAGTTGTTATACATAAGTGGATGCTGTCACATAAATTGTTTGGTTTGAATTAAAATTATAATTGTCATATTTTGGTTTAAGGCTGAGAATGATTCAAATTATGAGATAAGCCTCATTTTTAGCGTATTATGTCTCACCAATCTTTATGTAAAAATGGGATTGTTATATTTCATTGTATCTCTCTCTACACCCTTGATTCTCTCTACGTTTACCTATCTAAAATTGCGCTGGCAATATTATAATGGATAAAAGAACCTAAAAGCCATAAAACAATGGAGGGAGGAGTTGAGTTTAACCAAAAGCATGAGACCCAAAGGTTAATATTGGTTCTTAATCTAAGATAGTTAGTTTACCAAGTTATCCGGGTATAAGATGCTAACAAACAAAACCGACTGGTTTTTGTAAAACCTATAACTCACGCATCTAAAATCAACTGTTGGTATTTGGTTATATGCATACATACATACAGGAAAAAAAATTGATGTCTCTAAGACATCAAACTTTTTGACGTCTTGGATTATAGTTGGTCAATACTGCTAGCCTGAACGCATTTCCATAAGTGATGTTGGTCCGCGCCAGCGGTATTGACCAACCACAATCTAAGACATCAAAAAATTTGATGTCTCACAGACATCAAACTTTTTTCAATGCAAGAAACACTGAGATAACACGTTGTCAAAAGGTATTGTTGTATATAGGAAATAAAAGAATCTAGTGATCAAAACATGGAAATACAAGACAGTTGTATCACTTAAGAAAATGAAGGCAATCGGTTTGCTAATAAAATGAATCTGACAGAGTGAGTCTAAAACAGGAAACACCTATCATCAATCAATATATCTGGTTTAATGAAAATGAATGGCTGTTAACATCTAGAAATAATCTTATGGTGATCTAAAGGCTAATAACGGAAGTGGCGGACAATTGAAACGCACTAATGATATAAGCAGGATATAAGGCGGTCCTCTCAATTCAACCTTATGGATGGCTGAGAATATATCAAACCGGATAGGGTTTCCTATTCGATGGTCAAGACCTAACAATGAAGTTTTATAACCTTATGACCAGATCTATAGGCAAGGGACAAAATTTCACTAAACAATTGTGTGTGCAAATAAGCACAAGTTCTGTTTGTTTAAAAAACCAATGTACACAATTGACAAAATTATTCAAAAAATAAAATTTGATAAATTTTTAAATTTTGATTTTTGTATATTTAAAATCAATCACAATGTGGAAATTATTTTTTTGTCAAAATTAAATTAGATATCATTTTTAAAAGATATGGCACATACTTATGAATTTTTATCAGTATAAAGTAATGCCAATTATTCAAGGGATTATAAATTTTTAGTCCTACTTTTTTGAATATATGTATGTGTAGTGACAATTATTATTCAATACAAAAATATGAGAGAACCGAAATCACCAAGAAAGATAAAGAAGATAAAATGCCAATCACATAACACAGTATGTACGTGGTTCAGCAAGAATGCCTACGTCCACGGTGGTGCAGTCAATATTATTTATAGGTACTTTGGGGAGTGTTTACAGAGAATACAGTGCGTGCCTTTTGCCCCAGACCTAGGGTTTATTATATACATGTCTGTCTTCGGGGAGTAGGGGTGTTGGATTCCCCCATGTTTACCATCTTCTCCTAGAACATCTCTATATGAGAACATAGGAGAAGACTAAGTCATAACTGAATTAATGTTAAGGTGCGAAAGGTTTGGACTTTGGGCCGTTTTAATTAGGCTACTCGTCTGGGTCCGTAATGCCAAATTCAGGTACCCACCTAAATTTTTTGGGCCATAAGTTGGGCTCAATAAATTTAAATGATTTGTCATAATGTCACTTTGGTATATCACAAAACTCTTCCCAAAGTTTGACGACTGAATTAGGCGGCAGTTGCTTCATGTCCCGTGCGCGATGATTAGTAACATTTAAAAGTCATTTTGAGCAGCGCTTCATTGTTGAGGTTTCAAGCTTCTTAGTGTTCTTCCATCATTTGCGAGTTTTAGCAATTTGTGCCCTCTTCTCCAGGTCTTCATTTTCTTCGCTTTCGATCTCCCACGTCATTTGTGCTTGTGATGTTTCATTGTCCAAGTCAAACTTTCATCTCGTAAGTCTCCTTTGATTTCTCTCTATACTTTCTTTGAATTTGTAGTTTAGGGTTTACAAATGCCAAAGATAGGTAATAGATCAGTGTTCGAGTTTAGGAAGTTTTACAACATCTTATAGTGGGTAGAGATTGAGTGCACCTCTCTCCCTAAAACTGTTAGAGAGATAGAGGGTGCTCATTGGATTCACATCTTGTTGCTTTCCCAAGGGGGGATTACTTTTCCTCCAAACGATTTATTCTTGCATTTCTTTGGTTATTTCAACATTATTCCTGCATAGAGTTCACCCAAATGTATGGATGATAATCAATGGCGTCCACAGAATAAATCAACTTTATGGCACCAAATTAGGGCTCGTCGAAGTCTGTTTTTGCTATTCCTTTTCTCGAACGAGCTCTGGTGTTCTTTAACTCAAGGCCAGGAGTCCTGACAGGGTTTTGGTAGTAAACCTACCTGATTCCCACAAGGATTACTAGCAGGATGGCTTTCTTGCTAGAAATTGGCAGTTCTCCCCCCAGACTGAGGGGTCGAGGTCTAATAGGTTTACTATTCCTTTTTATGGGGAAGAGTACATAGGTAGTATTTTCTCTGTCCTTTCAATTTATTTATTAATGTGTGATCTTTTTTACTTTTTCCTATTTTCTTTTCAGCGAGGTTGAAGAACTTGGAACCTGCCCTTTGCGAGGTTCGACTTTCAGAGTTAGTTAAAGCTTGCAATATTAGGGAGCCCTTAGCTGATGATGAACATCCCCAGTCTGCTGCTTTTTTGCCCGAGTACAAAAATATTGGGTCTAGCTTTATAGTGAGGCCGGTGGATAACATTCTCGAGTTTGATACTTTTAAAGAAGCTGTTGTTGATCCCATTCAGTTGGACGAGGAGGAGAGCAGTTATGAGAGTGATATCAGGGGTAATATTGAAGGTGGTCTCGACGAAGAAAGATCTAGCAGTGACAGCTCTTCTAGCTCAGAAGAGGTTTTTGAAGTCCAAGATCCTTCAAGTACGTCTAGCAGTTCCAACGAGGAAATGGTTCCTCCAAGGAAAAACCTGATTCGTGTTAATGATGATGATGATGATGTGCTCCTTGCTCAATGGTCGAAGAAGCAGAAGTCCATTAGTGGGGCTGTTGCTACTGGTTCTCGATCTACTTCTCACGAGAAGGAGAAGAAGATGAAGAAAGAAGAGAAGGTGAGAGAGAGAGAAAAGTAGAGGGAAGAAGAGAAGAAGAAGATTGAGGAGTCGAAGAATGTCGAGGAGAGGAGGAGGATAGAGAAGGAGAAGAAAAAGGAAGAGGGGAGGAGAAAAATGGAGGAGAGGACAAAGGCTGGGCAGGCCTTAGTGCCTGTGTCCGCGTTGCCGGAGAGGGCCTCGGTTGCCACTTCTCCCTAGTTGGTCTCAGCGCTGCTCGAGCGAGCAATCCATCCTGCTGACCGCCAAAGGGCGGTGGGGAATGACCGATTAGCTCTGCAAGCGAGCCAGAGCCTAGTCTTGGTAAGTTTATTTCTCTTTTCTAATGCTTCCCAATATCTGTCTGTTTCCTTCTTCTAATATCTTCTTTTACTTACAATTTGTAACTGATTTTGCCATGCTCTATCGCTCTTGCGATGAGATGATCAATAAGAACGGGGAGCTGGATAAGCAGAATGATGCTTTGAGGGTGAAAGGTACAGAGCTTGAGGTTCGTTTGAAGGTCGTTGATGCTGCTTGGACGTCTTCCTATCTGACTCTTATTAAAGCCAATCGAGAGCGGGAGGCAGTAGTTAAATAACTTAATGAACTACAGCAAACCTACGATCTGGTCTTCTCGAGCAAGCTAGATATTGTGGAGGAGAACAAAGTACTGACCGAGCAGCTGAAGGAGAAAGAGTCTCAGGCAGCCACCATTAAGGAGGACTCATATAACTCCGGGTGGGCTGCTGCGTATGAAGACGCTGAGGTTCAGATAGGCTACATCGACCATCTGAACTTCAAGAAGGGATGAAACAAGGACCTTTTAGATGCTGGTGTGGATGTTGCCTCTCCTCTATTTGATGAGAACGATCCAGGCCCAAAGCCTGTCATGGATGAAGTTCCTGCCCCAGCCGTCGAAGGTGTTGGCTATGTTCCTCAGTTAATTCCTGTTGCTACCCTTCCTTCTCGAGCAGCAGATAATGTCCCTGTTGAGGGTGATGCTCCCACCACTGCTGATAAGGGGAAGAAGCCATCTTTTTTTAGCAACCCGAAGTCGCCAGCTGATCTATCCTTAGGATTATTTTTGTATTTTTTATTTTAATGTTCCCCTCTGATTCTTCAATGTACTCTGATCTTTCTCGTATGAATAAAACGAGAAGACTTTTTCCTTTAGTGTACTGAATAACTCTACCTTGCATTGCTCTTTTATTGCTTGTAGTTGATTGATGTTGATGATTATATACCAGCCACTTCTCCATTGGGAAGAATACTTGGACCTAATGTAAATTCTGAAGCTCGTCATACCTTTGTGAGGATTTAAAAGTCACTACGATTGAGGAACAAGAGTTTCATAAAGCAGACTAAAATGGTTGTTAAACTAAAAGACAGGCTCCAAGAAATGGAAGAAGTCGGTGCCTCCGTCTAAGAAGAGGTGAATACTCTGAGAGCAAGGCTTCTAGATGCTTGTGAGATCAATCAGGTTGGAGAAATTCTATAGCAAGAGAATAAGACTTTGAGGAGGAAAGTATCGCTACTCAGGGATCATGCACCGAGCATCGCTCATGTAGTATTACGAGGTTCCTCCTCGTCACGAGCTGGAGCTGGACCAAGAGATGTTCCTCCGATGCTGCGAGGCTCTACCCCACCGACTATTCCGAGAGCTGTCACAAACGCAAGAAGTTCAGCTAGGGAAATAGAAAAGCTCCGTGGTGATGTCCAACGAGCATATGTGATTGCTGCTGGGCTTCAAAGGGATGTCACTCGGATGAGGTATCTGTTTAAGAGAGGACCTCGGCAAGTATGGGCCGATGGTTATGACCAAGGTTGGCTAGATTCTCTGACGAGGATAACAGAGTTTGAAGAGCTCGCCTTTATCAGGGGATGGTTGAGTGCCTTGAAGGAGCTGCAAGTCCTAAGGAACTCAATGCTCTGGTATCATCATGAGATCTCTCCTACCACTCTAATGCCTAATGCCTAATCCCTTCCAAAGAGATGATCAGTGGATCCCTATTGATGCTATCCCTCGGAAGCTATTGCAGTTGGATGCGAATGAAGTCGAGGAGGAGCTAGTTCCCCATCCCGACGACGATCGAAGAGCCCAAGTGGCTAATTATCTCATTCAGATGCCTCGACCTCATTGAGATTTTGCCAAAAGAAACTCTATATACTTTGTAATGAAGTAATGTAATGTTGATGTTTTAGGAGAGCTCGCAGACTAAACATGAGTTGTATTTTTTGTAAATGTGATGAAGTAATATAAAGTTTATATTCTGGGCGAATTTGCCAATTAAACAAGTGTTGTATATTTTCCACATCTTTTAGACTTTGCTCAATAATCTTGGGTCTCTCTTGTCTGACTAGATTTATAAGTTTCCATTATCAAATGAGTGTCCCTCCAGTCCAGTATGCTTATGGGATACCATTCTGCTCCACTTTACCTTTTAGGTCATGTCGTCACACTCCCTTAGGCCTAAGTGTGGCAATTGGCGAGGACACACCTGGTGTTGGATGCTCTATCTGATCAGAATTTTGTTAACCAAACATTGTTTGGCGACCAATTTTGACTTGGCCATATTGCCTAAGGATCTCCTGTAGGGCTTCATATATTGCTAGGGGCAATGCTAAGAGATTTTTTGTGTTTCATAACGAAAACCTGAGGAGGGTGATTTCTTTGCTATAGTGTAATGATTAGTGCGCATGTCACTTGGAAAAGGTGTGTGAGTTGTAAAATTCATATACTATACTAACACTTCGTAGAATGCAACTGCTAAACAACTTTTATTAATGATAAGGAAATTATCTTCTAGCCTCATAAGTACAATGCAAAAGAAGAATCTAGAAATAGAATTTCTTAAGATTGGTTGCATTCCATACTCGAGGTATCTCTCTGCCTTCTAGTGTTTCTAAGTGAAGGCTCCTCGCAAATCATCTCTTGTTATCTTGAATGGTCATTCCCAATTTGGCCCTAACTTACCGTTTGATGGTTTTACTGCACTGCCCAAGACTTTCCTTAGGACATAGTCCCCAACTCGGAATGCACTTGGATTGACCTTCTTGTCATAGTGTTTTGCGAGCTGTTGTTGATAGCTCTCTAGTTTCACCAAGGTAAGCTCTCGGCGTTCGTCGGCTAGGTCAAGCTCAGCGAGCAATGCTGTATCATTCTGGCCCTGGTAGACAAGGGTGGACCTCATAGTGGGTGAGCCTGCTTCCAATGGGATGACTGCTAGCATTCCATATGTTAGTGAGAATGGGGTTTCCCCCATTTCTTGACATGCGGTAGTACGGTAGGCCCACAGAATATGCAGTAGTTCCTTCACCCATGTGCCTTTGGCTCATTCTAATCATTTCTTTATCCCATTGATCACCATTTTGCTGGAAGCCTCGGCTTGGTCATTACTCTAAGGATAAATAACCGAGCTAAAATGGTGTTTGATTCCGTGGTCATTACATAAATTCTAAAAGGATCCCCTCTCGAACTGCGCTCCATTGTCAGTGATTATGGTCCTAGGGATCCCAAAATGGGTGATTATATTTTTCCATAGGAATCTTATCATATCCGCGTCTTAGATGTTCGCCAGTGGCTCTGCCTCGATCCATTTGGTGAAGTAGTCAGTTACGACCAACAGATACTTGCGATTACCGACAGCGGTAGGAAGAGGTCCTACGATGTTCGTTCCCCATTGGGCGAACGACCATGGGCTGGAATGTGATTTTAGGTTGCTGGAGGTTTGATGGACCATGGTAGCACCGAGTTGGCATTTCTCGCATTTGCAAACATACATTGCAGAGTCTCTTTGCATATATGTCCACCAATAGCCTTCCTTCATTGCTCAAAAATCCAATGACCTTCCTCCAATATGGCCTCCACAGATTCCCTCGTGGAGTTCGTGTAGAATTCATTCGACATCCCTCAGGTGAACACACTGATGGTAAGGACCGGAGAACGATCACTTATATAGCTTATCCTCAGGAGATAACTGAAAGCGAGCAACTTTGACTCTTATTTGGTGAGCGGTCCTCTTATCACTTGGGAGTGCGCCATCCTTCAAATAGTCCCTTAAGGGGTCCATCCAACTGGGTGTTGACTTAATGTGGAGGCCATGCTCAATGCTTGGCAGCTCACTGCTACGATTTATGCTCAGATAAGCGAGGAAATTAATGGGGATTGTTCTTTTTAAGTCGGAAACAATTACCGAACTCAGGGCTTCTAGGGCATCGGCATGGCTATTCTGTCCTCTAGGAAACTATTGGACATGGACCTCCTCGAAGCTGGCCATTAGACTCTTTGCCAATGTGAGGTAGGCTGCCATTCTTTCATCTTTCGCATTGTAGTCTCCACTTATCTGATTGGAGACTAATTGTGAGTCTCCGAGCACCTGTAATTTCTTTGCCCCCAAAGTATGTGCCTTCTGGAGGCCAGCTATTAAAGCCTCATATTCTGCTTCGTTATTGGAGTCTTTAAATCCAAGCCTGATTCCTTGTTCGAAGATTGCATCCTCTGAAGTGATGAGCACAATGCCAACTCCTGCCCCCTAGAATTGGAGGCACCATCAACGAACAATTTCCAGAATCCCTTTGTCGTGTGATTCTCTCTTTGCTTTACAGGTTGAAGTTAGTTGAGAGGATGCTCGCATGTGAATTCGGCTATGAAATCAGCAAGGACATGCCCTTTGATCGCGTTCCCTGGATGAAATTAGATGTCAAATCACCCGAGCTTGACTGACCATTTAGAGAGTCTACCCGATAAATCCACTTTCCTCAAGATTGCTTTAAGCTGGTGTGACGTAAGGACGATGATAGTGTGAGCTTCAAAGTACTGTTTCAACTTTCTCGAAGCCACTACTAATGCAAATGCGAGCTTCTCTAATGGTAGGTACCTCTGATCGGCCTCTAATAAGGTCTTACTGGCATAATAAACGGGGTGCTGGATTCTTACTTTTTTCACATCAATGCAGAACTGATAGTGTGGTTGGAAACGGAGAGGTATAAGTACAAGTAATCTGTTTCCTGGGGTATGACGAGCAGTGGTGGTGAGTTAAGGTAGGCCTTGAGCTCGTCCAATGCCCACGAGCAATCCGGATTCCATTCTACTATTTTTTCCCTTTAGGAGCTGGAAGAACGGTTTGCACTTCTCCGAGGATTTTGAGATAAAATGGTTCAAGGAAGCGAGCATGTCGATGAGCTTCTGTACATCCCGAATTGTGCGAGGAGGTTGTATACAGTTTACTGCATCGATCTGGTTTGGGTTAGCTGACTGGACAGCGAAAGAACACTTATTTGCGTTAAGTTTCATTCAGTACTTCCTGAGGATTTCAAAGGTTCTTGATAGGTCTGAGAGGTGGTCATCTTTCTTCCTGCTTTTGATGAGCATATCGTCGATGTAGACTTCCATGGTGTCTCCCATTTGTTCCTTGAACATCTTGGTGACCAGTCATTGGTAGGTTGCCCCTGCGTTTTTTAGCCCGAAGGGAATGACCTTGTAACAGTACAATCCAACAGTGGTGATGAATGTTGTCTTGTCCTGGTTTGGAGCGTATATAGGGATCTAATGATACCTTGAGTATGCGTCCAGAAAACTCATTCTCTCGTGAGCTACTATGGCATCCAATAGTTGATCAATTTTTGGAAGAGGGAAACTGTCTTTAGGGCATGCCATGTTAAGGTCAGTGAAGTCGATGCAGACTCTTCATTTCCCATTGCTCTTTGGAACTACTACTGGGTTTGATAACCATTTGGGGAATTGGACCTCCCGTATGGATCCTGCATCCAGTAGTTTTTTAACTTCTTTTTCTATGGCTTTTGCCTTTTCGGTTGTAGTTCGTCGTGCCTTCTGCGTGATTGGTTTGAAGGTGGGGTCGACATGCAGCTAATGATAAACCATACTAGGATCAATTCCAGGCAGCTCGTATGGTTACCATGTGAAAACATCTATATTGCTTCTTAGCTGAATCGTCAACTCCTTCTTTTCTTGATCTGTGAGAGAAGCTCCAATCAAGAAGATCCTGTCATCGTCGATATCTTCAGCTGTAACTTCCTTTAGGTCGTCGATGACCCGTTCATAGGGAAGGAGCCTGGTCTCCTCCACTCCGGGCCTCCCGCATCTTAACTACTATTTCGAAGGTATCAAACCTTCTTATTCTTCAACTTTATCGATGGGCTTATCGGCCTTTTTCTCTGGTCTTAGGCGGATGGTTACTATGTAGCACCTCCTTTCCATCGCTTGATCGCCATGGATCTCCATTGCACCTCGCTTGGTCACATATTTGAGTTTTTAATGGTAGGTTGAGGAGATACCCTTCATTGCGTGCAGCCATCCTCTGCCGAGGATTGCCTTGTATGGCGAGTCAATGTCAACTATAAGAAACTTAATCATTTTAGAGACATTTCCTGCCCTTACTAGCAGCACGATCTTTCCCAAGGGCATAGTCACTTTTCCAGCGAAGCCAACTAAAGGGATAGTGGCTTCTTTTAGGTCGAAAATGCTTAACTTCAATTTTCTGAACAAATAGAGATATATTACCTCGGACGAGCTTCCTTGGTCGACGACCAACTTGTCGACGCCATAGTTAGCTATCCTGAGAGTATTGATCAAAGCATCATGATGTGGGATTCTCACTCCCACCAGATCTTCATCTGTGAATACGATATGCTTACTATATTCGACGTCATCTGCTCGCCGACACTTTCCTGAATGGGTCTTTGCTGGATCGATCTGAAAAGCTTGCATCACCGTTATAAGTTTTTTTTACCTCCAATCGAGCCGAATTTCCTTGAATCTGCTTCACATCAAATCCCCCATGAATTACTGTGAATTTATGGCTGGAATCATCTTCGAGTATGTTGCCAGGTCATGCTTCCCCATTGGCAGCAACTTTCTCTGCCTTCTTTTCCAAGAATTCGTTCCGATGCCCGGATCGGGCCAGCTCTTCGAGGTGGGACTTAAGAGCCTTGAAATAATCAGTCTTGTGTCCTCCTTCTTTATGGAAAGTGCATCTCAGCGCGTTGTTTCTCTTCAAGGGATCTTCTCCCATCTTTTTGGGCCACTTAATAAATGGCTCATCTTTTATTTTTACAAGAATCTTGTAAATCGGTTCTCTGAAGACAGTTTTGATTGCCTGAAATGCTTTTGCCACATCGTTCCTGGCTCCGTTCTTGGAGACATTATTGCCCCCATTTTTTTCTCCTTTCTTTTGGTTATCCATTTTGTCATTGTCTTTGGCAGTGAGCTTAGCTCGAACATCCTTCCCTGTGCTGAGGTGGGTCACATCCTCCACCTTGGCATATTTCTTGATGCGAGCCATCAGGTCGTCGATGGTCGTGGCCTCTTTCTTTGTCAGGGACTGGTACAGGAGGTAAGAGTTAGGTAGCCCAATTTTGAAGGAGGCCACTGCTACCTGCTCCGAGCAGTCTTCGACCTCGTTGAATAATTCCTAGTACCTCTTCGCGTAGTATCGGAGGGTCTCTTGAGATGTCTTCTTCATTGTTAGCAAAGCATCCATCTTTTTGGGATGGGAGCTGCTAGTAATGAAGCGGGTCGTAAAAATTTCAGCCAAGGACTCAAAGCTCCTGATGGACCTGTGAGGGAGCCTTTTAAACCATTTTTATGCCACGTCATGAAAGCTTGAGGGAAAAATTCAGCACATCAGTGCATCTCGGTGGTTCCAGAGGGCCATGGCTTATCGGTACTATCTAACGTGATCAATGGGGTCAGTTTTTCCATCAAAAATCTTGAATCTTGGAATTAGGAACTTCTTGGGGACTTCCTCTTCTTCTATTTCCCTTGAGAAGGGGGATTTCATCTAGGTCTTGAGAGCTCATCTAGCGAGATCCCTGGTTGATCTTGCGCCACGATGTGCTAGGTGTTGGTCCATCTCCTTTCGGACCAAATCTCGTATGTTCTCATTTCTGCGAGCTGGGCTCCTGTAACGGCGGGCCAGTTATTGGTGCTCGAGTGAGTCATTTCTTGACGCGTGTTTCTAACTCCTTTGGGATCCACGCTTAGGGATCCTTCCTTGGCTGCAAGACTTGCTCGCCTGAGGGCTAAGAGTGCGTTACGGACGTCGCCTAGTGCTGTAATGGAGTTCTTTATCCATCCTCTCTAATTTCCATTTGAGGCGAGCATTTTCAGATTCCTGCTTGCAAGAAGACTCCCTTTGCTCTTGCAGCCTCGCCTCATAGGCATCAATCAGCCTGGAGATTTGCGTGGACCTCGCTGGTCCTTGGCTTTCCTCTGAGACTAGCCTCTCCGGGCGAGCCCTCTGATCTGAACACCAAACTTCAGATCTGATCCTGCGAGGAACAGATTATTCTTGGATGTCTCCACCCTGAGGAGTATTACTGCTGTGACCATACATTTTGAACTTCTTTGTTGGTGTGGGCCTTCTCGAGGAAGACAAACGTTTCCCACAGACGGTGCCAATTGTAGTGACAATTATTATTCAATACAAAAATATGAGAGAAGCGCAATCACCAAGAAAGATAAAGAAGATAAAATGCCAATCACACAACACAGTATATACGTGGTTTAGCAAGAATGCCTACGTCCACGATGGTGCAGTCAGTATTATTTCTATGTACTTCGGGGAGCGTTTACAGAGAATACAGTGCGTGTCTTTTGCCCCAGACCTAGGGTTTATTATATACATGTCTGTCTTCGGGGAGTGGGGTGTTGGATTCCCCCACGTTTACCATCTTCTCCTGGAACATCTCTATATGAGAACATGGGAGAAGACTAAGTCATAACTGAATTAATGTTAAGGTGCGAAGGGTTTGGACTTTGGGCCGTTTTAATTAGGCTACTCGTCCGGGCCCGTAATGCCAAATTCGGGTACCCACAGTATGTTTAATCTCATATCATTATTTTTTTTGTTGGTCTTATATTTTTACACTTGTCATTCTTTACAAAAAATAATGAGTGGTTAGGAAAGGTTACATGAAAGTTGAGGGAAGTTTTAGACGGTTATGGGACTTAAAACAATTTAAAAACACATGGGATGAGAAACCAACAAAACTTTAGAAATGGGACTAAAACCAAAAAAACTAATTATTGAATATATAATATAGGAAAAATGTAAACAATATGTGAAAAAATATTGTGTGTTTCTGAAATTTGTGGACCAATTTGTTGGTCATTTTATCTTCTTACCCTTGTCTTGATATTATAGGTCTTCTCTTGAGCAACCTCTTGATGTATTAGTTTCTATTGAGAGTCTTCTATATGTACCAATTAAGAGTTGTTCTCAGATCTAGAAATACGTTTTTCACACTTATACAAACTACTTGAAATACTAAATAGTGTAGACTCAAGCAAGATCTATGAGTCAACTAGTTATGGTTTTTCAATCTCCACGTTTGAATATTTATGACAAAAACCTTTGAGTACATTATGGATACTCTTAGAAAAAATTAAATTTATAAGTCTTATACACAAATGTTTTAACCACCCATCCCTACCCTAGAAAAGAGAAAAGTACATTACTCGACTATTACATAGATCAATACCTTATTAGCTTTCCAAGAATATACAGGGAGTTCTTGTCTTGATCTGGTAGGTCTTCTCTTCGGAAGCTTCTTGATATACCATTCTCTCTTGAGCATATTCTTAAAGTACCAATTTATAGTGATTCTTAAATCTAAAAATAAACTTTGTACAATTGTCAAAACTAGTTTCAACACTAAATAGTGTACAATCTATCCAAATCAAGGAGTTAACTCTTTGTTGTGTTCTAGTCTCCCCCTTTTGATATTCACTACAAAACACTTTGAGTACATTATGGGTAATCTTATGAAAAAATAAAATTCCTAAGTCCTATACAAAAATGTTCTAACTACCCATCCTAACCCTAGAAAGAGAAGAGTACACCACTCGACTATTATACTTACGAAAACCTTATTAACTTTCTAAGAATCAACGATGGATATCAATCTCACGAAGATCAAGTGTGAAAATAATTGTTCATCACAAGATATTGATTTCAGATTGTTATAGGATGTACTATCTCCCCCATTGTTCTCAAATAGTTAATAGTTGATGAAATATAAGATAGAGAGAATAAAAGGAACAAGTACCATAATAACACATAAACATGTCTAATAAAGTGTCACTCAAACATTAAACATTTTTAGGAGGTGACTTTTTCCATTTATCAAACATTTGTTTCCTAAAACCTTAGAGGACATATCATTTCCATGATTAAGAAAAGAATACATATTTATAAGGTAGAAAAATGAAGTACACTCCTACAGTATTTCTTAGGTAATTAAATCGATTATTGTCCATAGATTTTTGTAAAAAGTTAAGTAATTGTTTTTGAAATTTTACATACTCAATCCCAAATTCTTTATATGCAAAATGATAATCTGCTATCTATTTTTAATATAATTTGTTGAGGTGGAAAATTGTATAAACGCACTCGACGCAATAAAACTGTAATTGCGATGCCAATCCAATGAAGAAGATGAGAGAAATGATAAATAATAAGTATGCGTGGTTTGGTCGGGCTTGGCCTACATCCATGGGATGAAGGGTGGGGGATATTTTTCAATGCTTTGGGAAAAGGAGGAGTACAATGAGTTAAAAATATTATAATCTTAACATTATTATGAGAGGATTTATATACTCACCCTTTACAAAATCTCTCATAATTCGTAACATGAACGTTTAGAAAGTTTGAATTCAATGAATACACGTGTTCATCCTTGGCTCAACATTATATTCCATTGTTTCCCATTCATTGAGATTTTTGACTGTGTTAATTGGGAACATGTTAGTCATTTGAAGAAAATATTTTTTTTATAATGTCTTAGAGGTTTAAATGGTCTGGTTGTCATCAATATAATGAAGTTGGGGTATTCTTTTACCGGAGTGGGGCATTCTTTTGATAAAGATGAATTATGTGCCAATTGTGACATGTTGTTCATCCTCGCAATGTAATCTTATTTCCCACATTGACGTTATGCTTTCGGTTATTCATCGGGTTATTAATTATGTTATCCCACTGGTCATGTATTGAATGCTACTCCATTCACCTTGTCCTGATGTCATTCCTTCGGCTCTGGTCAAACCAAAATCACCCCTCATCTTACCTTTTATGAGAATTGGGTTAAACCATACTATTCTCATGATGTATTTTTGAGACATTAAAAATGTGTTTATGTCCATTTCAAGAATAGTACTCAAAGTCCCCCATTTTTTGGAATTCACCTCCTCTGTTGTTCTTTATCTGGGTTACTTAATGTTATGTGGTTTAGCCCTCAAGAATGACCCTACATCCACATGTTGCCTTCATCACACTTGTATTAGATATATAAAATGGTGTTGTATCTTAGTCTATACAATAAGAATATCTAAATATCCCTTCTTAATCGACAGGTTAGATGGATGATTGCGTGACTGCCTTGATCTTTATGAGGTATCCTACCTTTTAAAGTAAATCCATATGAGGGAATATCAGCTGGCAAGTACGGGCTAGGTTGGGGTATATTTTCTAATTAATCACTCACGCATACTTTAATGTTTTACCCATTAATGGAAGATTCTGCACATGATGTTCGTCTGACATGCCACACATGTTATAGAATTGTCACTAATTTTATAAGATGTCGATTTTCCTTGTTGGTGTCCACCCAGTCCTCTATGTATAAAGGAGGTCTAGATCTTTATAGAGTTGAGATCCATTATTAGCATTTTTTCATCTAGGGATGAGGTATTTCGCAGTGTGGACTGGTGTTATACAATTATGTTTGGATCATGAGTTGTTCAACAAATATGGTATATTAAAATCCCCTAAGACTTTGCTCATTATTTCTAAGAAGAGGGTGAAGTTTTTGACAAAGAATCCTGGGTTGACATCTCTTGGTTCAAAGGTGGATAGTTGTTCTTCTCGATCGGCCGACCTGATCGACTTGTATGTTTTCTCGCTAAAATATTTAGCTAACCTAAGTTTGCCACATGTTAGAAATCCAGAAGGTTTCGATATTTTCTTCTACTTTAATGGAATTTTGGTAATTTCATACTTCATAACTGGGAGGTTTTCAAAATAGAATCATGTAGATAATTAAATTAGCTTCATGTCAGTTCTGACCACGCCTCATTTCGATTCCGTATGAGGGAGTTATGGCCATTTCCGTGGAATGCGTTAAAATTGGTTCGAAGAGGAAAAGGGGGTTGTCAAAAGCGAGGTCGACCGGCCCCAAAAGTGAGGTCGATCGGGACCATCAGATATGGACAAAAAATGACTTATTTTGGGTTTTTTGCCTTAGTTTTGTTGGGTGTTTATTTTGGGGTATTAATAGAATGTTGTAGGCTTTTATTTGGGGAAGATAATTCATTTAGGTTAGTTTTTAGGTGATATTTTTTAGAGCTTCTCTCCCCTAGGGTTCCATCCCATTTTATATGTAAGTTGCTACTATTCATCTTCTTCCTCTTTAATAAAGCTTCCATTTTTTATTTCTTATGTTGTTAACTAGTTTACAAGCTTTGAAAATTAGTTTTACTTGTTTTAATTTATCTCCTTGCTTTAAATACATGTCTTTCACCATGCTTTCTAGGTAATTTAGTCTAGGTTGTGTTGGATTGAACTCACCTAGGGTTGATGTGTTGCTTTGCTTTGGTGGAGTTTACGGGTTTATTTCGGGTGAGTTGTCCTAGTTATTATGCCTAGGGGATTTGACGGGGCATATCATCTATGCTCCGTGCTTACGACCTTGCATGCGTAATTCTCAGGGTATTTGTTGACACCAAAATCGTATTAGGCTTTTATACTAATTTAGGGGTGTGACAACCCTTGATTTAATTAACTGTTGAAACGAGATGCATTCAAAATAACTCGTTGACCCAAGTAACCATTTTATACTAATTAACTCGGGGTGAGGGATATTCGATGCAACCTATAGTTTTTATTCTCTTTATTATTTTAGTTTAAATACACTCATGCCTAATTTATCTTTTATTTCTTTTTATTTAACAAATTACCTTTTATACTTTTATTTAGAATTAATAAACCAATTAAATTCTAATAACTCGTCTCTGTGGATTTTCGATACCCGAACTTAGCTGTTGTACTCCCTTTTTGAGTGTAGTCAAAAGTTTAGGTTTTTTTGTATTAAGACGGTGAAAAGAAAATAACAATCGGTGTTTGACACGCGCTACTTTTCACCCTTAATCAAAATGGGGTTGTTGCCGGGGATGAGTTTGTTTTAGACTTTATTTGATTTAGTATTTCATAGTACTTTCTTTCTATTTCTATTATTTGCTAACCTTTCTGTAGAACTTCCACATTTGAGCACTTAGAAACACTCGAATTTCCCGCGCACACCTACTTTGTGGAATTCGCCACCTCGAGCCATTTTGGGGGTAAGCATGTCTTATTCTAATTCTTTCAGTAATCATGGTTATAATTCTCAATATTCCCGTAATTCTATGACTTTAGGTGAATACTTAGAATCCCAAAGTATAACAAATTCAAATATGACTTTGGGCGAGTATAACGAAATTCAAAACATAGGTTAATTGAATTTCGATGATGAAAATGATTTTGGGCCTTTACCTCCTTATATTAGGAATTTGGAAATGAATTCGAATAGTTTTCAAAATTCCTATAATAATGAGTTTTCGTTTAAGTCCGACGGAAAGTTCCAAAGTTCCCACTTTCATGCATCTGCACCTCGACCCATGACTTTTGGTGAGGGTATGCATATGTATGAAAATGAGAAAATTGAAAATCGTTATCGGGAAGAAAATTGTTCGTGGGAACATGAATTAGATTTATTATTTGAGTCCGACGATGATTTTGCTTCTGATACTTTCGAAGTCGAGGAATGTTTTGAGCCAAATGAGGTACTTGTGCCTACTTTGGAACAAGCCATTCTAGACTTTGCCCATTGCATAATAAATATTGAAAGTGATGATGATAATGACATAATATCTATTTGCAATGAAATGATTTCTTCTTTGGCCCCCAAAGAAGAACATTTCAATAAAAATGATATTATTTTCTTTGAAATTCCAACTTCATGCGATGATGATTCATCTCATGAGTTTGAATTTCTTTCATACCCATTTTCATTCTCTATTATCACACCGTCTCAAGTACCCAATGATTCGGTTTCAAACTTTAATGTTTTAAACCTTGTCGCATATGAGGAGTACTTGCTCGAGTCACCTTCCACGATCGCATTCGTGCCTTCGTGTGCGTCGCCTCCTATTCCAATTTTAAAATCATTGGGAGGATATTCGGCTTTTCTCGGTCCCCACTTGTTTTTTTCACCCGTTCAATCCAAACCCCCCACATCCCTCCAAAACTTTTAATTGGCGATGGTTCATTTCTTCGCCCTTACACATGCCTTCCGTTGTTCAAATGAAATTCATATTTTTCGGAAGGCATGCTTGTATGTGAGGGTACACCAGTTATCCTCCAAAGTCAAATCGTTTTTACGGTGGACCCTCAGCTAATTAGACTTCTAGTGTAGAGTTAGTGTGAAGCCTAAATAGTAGGTTGTATACATTTAGCTTTATATTCTTTCTTTCTTTTTATATTTTCTCCCCATTTTAATTTAGTCTAATATAATTAGTTAACTTTTTGTTATTTGTTTTTGTTATGCTCGGTATTAACTTGTTTTGCAGATTCTTTGGACTTGTTCTTATGGGTATCGCTCCAATTTTGGGTAATATCACTCTTTTCCTCTCTTTAACTTGGTTCTTAATTCACATTGAGGACAATGTCAGGTTTTAAGTTAGGGGGTGTGGGATATTCTATCCATTTCACATGTTTAGTCTATGTTTTTTCTCAGATGTTAGTTACTTAGTATGCTTTTCTAATAATAATTAAAAATTTCAAAAAGATTTTCTTTCTTTTTTCTCCTTTTTTTTTGGCATTTTGCTTTTGTTTTCGATGATAAATTTTAATAATTTCCCGATCCAATAGATAGCCCAATGCTGCCTGTTCTCGATTTTATAAGTTATTAGACTTTAGTCTCAATTATTGATATTATGAATAACTTCATGAATTAAACTTTAATCCCATGACCACATACGTTTTTATCATTCTATTGATTTGGTTTAAGATTTTTATAACTCGGTATTCTTTTGTTGCATTGTATATACTTACACCGAGTAAGCTTTGTACCTTTCATCGTTTGTGAGTATACACTATTCTTTTCTCATTAAAAACGTTGAATTCATTGGTAATCTCACTAATCTTTCATTTGATCGTTCATTAATTGAGTTGATACTTGAAATGTATTACTTGAGCATGATTTTCATATATTGTTTTGACTCGAGAATTGTGTAACTTTTTGGAAATGATCATAGGTCGTCTTTGTTATATCACCCATATTAGCCTTAACCTCACCTTATATGTTTACCCTCGTTAACACCTTTAAGCCTAAATATTAGTCGTTCGTTTCATAACCCAAAATCCCATAACCAGCTCTAAATTGGAGTTTTAGCCCATGCATACATTTCCATTCCTTTGTTTGGAATGTTACTTGGGATTGAATGATGTTATTATGATGTCGGTTGCAATTTAGGCAGATGAGAGTTTGAAAAGTGAAGAAAATAAAGTAGTGAAAAAAGTGAAGAAAAAGAGAAAGCAAAAGGCAAAAGAAAACTTGAAAAAGAAGAAAAGAAAAAGAAAGAGAAAGTTGTACATGTTGTATATAGTTCAATAAGCTTTGAGTACTCTCCAATTGATATATGTAATGACTTTTTGGAACTTGTTTTCCAATTTTGATATTGCCAGCATTTTCCCATTATCTCGAGTTTTTATCCCGAACACTTTGAATACGTACATACATTCCTTTCATTTCATACCCTGGCCTAGCCTACATCATAACCCTATACAAGTCCTACGTGATCTTAGGTGCATGTAATTCAAAAGACATAATAGTTTTAAAAATCTGTGAAAATGCATTTTGCCTCTTTTAGTGTGCGGTATACTTTCATTGAGATTACAGTCTTTCAGTTTATATATAGCGTTCTTCATTTGTGACATGTGTGCGGCCTAGTTTCCATTTACATTTACTCTTTATGCCTGCATGTTCTGTGTGTTAGCTCCATATTTCGAGTGAATTCACTTGATGAGTGTAATGCCCGTGAGTATTTAATATATGCTTGCTTTAATGTTTATCCGATTTATATAAGTTTTTGCCAAATCATACTTTGCATGTGCTCACTTCCCTCCCACATTTTAAGGTTTCAATTATATGAGGTGCATTCTATAATGTTAATGATTCAAACTTTTGTGTGAATTCATTCACTTTGCTAATAATGCATATAAAATATTTTTCGCTTTTGTTGGGCTTGTCGCAAGTTGGTTTGGTCATATTTTGAGGAAACCATATGATGTTTGTGGGTATCATCCTTGAAAACCCTCACGAGATGACACTCGTCCACTAGGGTAACCTAGAGGTCTAACTGCTTATTGCATTTGCTAAATGCAATCGTGTTCCCAATGAAAGTGGCAATTATATTTCAATGCATATATAAGTTTTGTATATCCATCTGTGGACTGGGTTTTTTTAGTTTCATCACTAGGGACTAACAATTTTTAAGTTAGGGGGTGTGATACATCATGAATATTGCATATTTGCGTCCATTTTCTTTATGAATTCTAGCACTTTTACGTTCTTAATGTCTATATTTATGCCCGTTAACTAGACAACCTAGGATTTATACATATATATGTTTTGCAGGGGTTAATTGTGCTTTTGTAGGCATTAGAACGCTAAAAGTGAGGTTCGGTTTCATTTCGGAGAAGTTCTGCTGTCGAAAGCTACTTCAAGGTAAATTTGGTCTTTTCAAACTCACTAATTTTTATGGAATTAAGTTACCAACATGTATATCATCAAATTATCTTTCTCTGGCCACTGATCGTGCGTCATTCTGACTCCGTATGTGGAAGTTATGCCCATTTCCAGAAGGTTTCGATATTTTCTTCTATTTCAAGGGCATTTTCGTAATTTCATACTGCATAATTTGGAGGGTTTGAAAACAGAATCATGTATATAATTGAATTATCTTCGCGTCGGTCCTAACCACGCCTCATTTTGATTTTGTATGATGGAGTTATGGCCATTTTCGTGGAACGCATCAAAATTGATTCGAAGAGGAAAAGGGGGCTGTCAAAAGCGAGGTCGATCGGCCCCAAAAGTGAGGTCGATCGGGCCCATCAGATATGGAGGAAAATTGACTTATTTTGGGTTTTTTGACATGGTTTTGTTGGGGGTTTATTTTGGGGTATTAATATAATGTTGTAGGCTTTTATTTATTGAAAGATAATCCATTTAGGTTAGTTTTGGGGTGATATTTTTTAGAGCCTCTATCTCCTTGGGTTCCATACCATTTTGTATGTAAGTTGCTACTATTCATCTTCTTCCTCTTTAATAAAGCTTCCATTGTTTATTTCTTGTGTTGTTAACTAGTTTACAAGCTTTGATAATTAGTTTTACTTGTTTTAATTTACTTCCTTGCTTTAAATACATGTCTTTCACCATGCTTTCTAGCTAATTTAGTCTAGGTTGTGTTGGATTGAACTCACCTAGGGTTGATGTGTTGCTTTGATTTGGTGATAGAGTTTATGGCTTTATTTCGGGTGCGTTGTCTTAGTTATTATGCCTAGGAGATTTGACGGGGCACATCATGTATGCTCCGTGCATACGACCTTGCGTGCTTAATTTTTAGGATATTTATTGACACCAAAATCGTATTAGGCTTTTATACGAATTTAGAGGTGTGAAAACCCTTGATTTAATTAACTGTCGAAACGAGACGCATTCTAAATAACTCGTCGATCCATGTAACCATTTTATACTAATTAACTCGGGGTGAGGGATATTCGACGCAACCTATAGTTTTTATTCTCTTTATTAATTTAGTATAAATACACTCATGCCTAATTTATCTTTTATTTCTTTTTAGTTAAAAAATTACCTTTTACACTTTTATTTAGAATTATTAAACCAATTAAATTCTAACAACTCGTCTCTGTGAATTTTCGATACCTGGACTTAGCTGATGTACTCCCTTTTTTACTGTAGTCATAAGTTTAGGTTTTTTTGTATTAAGGCGGTGAACAGAAAACAACGATCATCGTTTAACACGCGCTACTTTTCACCCTTAATCAGTTTTCTAAACTAGCAATCATATTTGGGGGACCAAGTACTTATATTTTATTACTGCATGGTATTTCATTCCTTGTGACCTGAAAAGATAGATCATCATTCCTAAGGACGGGTGCTCTTCAAACCTGATTGCCAAAATCTCCCTCATTCGATAAGAGGCTGGTGAAGCTAATCAGATGAGTGTTCACTTTGGATCCCATGTTCTATGAGGACATATACATCCCAAAGAGGTTTGGGAAAATGACTAACTATCTGTATATAAGCAACCAAGGCCTACTAATAATGATAAAAAAATCTGATTAAGTGGAGAAGAATGAGGCAAAGGTTGTCCAGGTTCAAGATGATTATGATGAAGCCGACCAGGAGGTTGAAAAGCTTATATGTTTTCATTAGTCTTAGGCCATCCTTCTTTTTTGCATGCTTCTATATTTCATATATAATTGATTACTAATTGAGTTTACCCATGTTTTGACTCATATTTAACTCCAAACTCTAGTTCATTCATCATGGTTCTAGAAAACGTTTCAAGGGATAAAATAAAGGAGACCCAAGATAAACAACTTGAATATTTAACTCAATAAGAAACTGCTAGTAAGACGAAGCAAGAATCTCATACCAAACAACGTAATGATGACATATGTCGGCTCGCAAATGTCGAAGTAGAAAAGTTTACCACTAAAGGCACCAAAAAGAAGAAAATTGCTGACAAAGGCAAAGGTAAGGTCTTTGAGGAGAGGTAGGGTGGTAAGAAAATACCTTTGATAACCTAATGTAAAAGGATCCAAAATTTCCCCCAAGTCTAATTCCTAAGAAAGAATTTTTAGTGATAGTAATCTGATAAATGGTTATTTAATGGAGGGAACTCTTCTACCCCCTACGGTCCTATTGATCCTTTTGGGCTTGACCCTTAGGTGACCCAGGAGGAACTCTTGGCAGATCTCAACTTCTTTCTTCTAAATGCTGCTAATACTTATGAGATTCTGGGTTATATTAGTTATAGCCCTGACTCTAGGTTTATGCATACTTTGTATTTTAATAACCCCTAGAACTTTGGTTCCTATAAAACCTTTACAATAGGTTGCCTTAGATCATCTATCTTTATTATTCTTTCATCCAATCTCTTTTCCTTTACCTAATTTGTTTCATTTATCCTCTCGTAGGGTAATATAACTACGATCATTCTGAGACAGGAATCAAAGTATACGCTTAATACCTATGATGAGATTAGGACTTCCAATGGTGATCTTGAAGAAAAAATTATATCGCTTGACTCTAATTTGTCCAATGCATATAATAATCTTTAGGTTTATAATGATCACGTGGTTAACAAGGTGGAAAAGCTCAGCAAGTCTAGAAACGAGATCAAGCTTTTGTAATAAGATATTAAAGCTGCCAAGGACCAGCTTGATGCTTCAAAAGTCATATTTTCTTTATCTTTGGTTGCTGCTTTCATATCTGCAGATCAATTTTTGAAGTCCTTCAAGGACTCTAAGGAATATATTGAGAGTGCACAACAGTTCAAAGGCCCAAACTTATTTAATTATATGTTAATCCACACCAAATTTTAACTAACCCTAAACCAAGAAACTATGTGATTCAAGATATTAATCAATTAAAGAATGTAATCACAAACACAATGTTTCTGGAAAAAAATCCAAAGGGAAAAACTTTTATTTAACTAAAGTTTTATAAATCGTAACTTACAACAGAATATAGAAATACTGTAATGAATTGCCATGAGAACTCACAAAGACAGCGACCTTCAAATCAGTAATGATTCCCTCGAGATCCACAATGACCGTAGTCGACAGTAATGAATTCCTTGAGAATCATAAGAACCTCAGTCCTCCTCTTCAGTAGTGAATACCCTTGAGTATCCCCAAGATCAACAGTGAAGACAACTCTCCATAAGAAAAACTTCAACAAATAAGTGTTTAGGTTCCAAAGAAGATTCACAAAAGTATTTAGGATTATTTTGGTGAATCTAAAAATTATTTTCACCCTAAAACGTGAAGACTATTTTTCATTTGTTCTATAGTTTGCATAAACGAAAAATCTTAATTAAAATATTCACGAAACTATGTTTAAATAGGCAAACATAAGTTTCGAGGCGGTAAAAAGTCGTTCAAAGGAGATCTTGATGTCGTTTGAATGAGATTGACATCTAGTTAGGTATTACTTCTAACGACCCTTTCAAATGATCTTTAAAAAATAAAACAGTACGGGTTCGTTTGATCTATATGAGAAGTTGTGCATCAAACAACCTATCAAACAACATTGGCATGTCATTTAAACGACAGTTTCAAGTCATTAGAACGACTTAAACGATTTTCAAAATTTCATCGATAGTAAACTCATAAAACATTTTTCAATGTAAAACACCCCGTTTTGAAAAAAAAAATAGTTTATAAAAATATCCCAATACTTAGTAAAAAATAAAAAACTAAATCCATACCAAAATTACGTCTTGTTGTAGAACTTTTTTTAATATGCTTGATATTCGGAACCGTATTCTTAAACATGTAAACATGAATTGTCTTAAAGGTTGGAACGGGATATGCCATACTCAATGTAAACTAGGTACAATGGATATGATTGAAAGTAGGTCATTATAAATCACCCCATATGGCTATTCTGATACGAAATAAAAATATTCGAAATATCAATGAATATCCTATACAAATCTAATACCCTCCCAAAAACCCGAAAGTGGAACGATACTAAATATGTAAGTCTTCAAAATCTTCGACTTTAAATCTTCAAATCTCATTTCTTTCTCTTGCTCTTTGTTCTTCTTCTTGTGTGCTTTCCAAATGATCATCAAATACCTACACAATAGACAAATAGAATAACTTCATGACTTATAAATTTTGAAATAAGGTAAAAATCATAAATCAAATAAAATAAATCAATTATCTCCCACAATTCAAACTCTCACTCCCCCATAATTCATAATTCATAATTCATTCTCCCTCCTTTTATTTGTCAGAAATAGACAAGGAAAAGAATACGAAATAAAAAAACCGGAGTGTCATGACAAGTATAGAAAATCATCATAAGCATAAATCAAATAATCTCATGAAAAGATAAAACTTAAAAGACTCCACAAACTATTTTTTATTTTTCAAATTTTCCAAAGAGAAAAAATTTATAAAACAACACACGCCATGAAATAAAACTAAGATAACCAAATATTGGAAACGAAATGAATGGGTGTGAACACATTTAATAGGAAAATAAACTCAAACAATCATAACATATAGAGCACGGTGAATTTTGGATACTCCAAACGAATGAACTCAAAATCGTCCTTAGGTGTAAAAATGTTGAATTCAAATGATGCCGACTCAATCTAATCAACAAATCAAAGTCTAAAATGATTTTCACACCAATAACGTCTAAAACTATGCAATACTTGTATGAGACTTTTTCAGGATGTGCAAACCCGTAGATCTTCGACTTACTCCCTCAAATCTCACATATAGAATATTTCTCTCAAATCTGTTATTTTGAAGAAAAACTGCTCATATATAACGAAACATCAATATTCTTTGAAATTTGGCCTATCACTTTATATTTTTTCTTTCGAGTACTTTTAATCTTTTAGGCTCTTTTCTTTTGCAAATAGTGGCCTACTCATGCAATGATCTTTTTACTTTCGCAACTGAGATGTTGCTTTTAAGTTAACACATTTACCAGAGATATAAATTTCAATTTTTTCAATTTGGCAATGGTTCGTACAAGCAGTACTTTCATTGTCTTATTTTATTGCATTTGTGTTCATTTTAAAGACAGACTTGATATGAAAACACTAATCAACATGTGATAGGCACGTATAATAATCAGATAAATTCGTGCATGCATGCATTAAACAAAACAATGAGTCAAACATGTAGAAAGTAATCACTAATCACATCTCAATGACTCCAAACATTATAAAGCACATAAATGAAATTATGTTGTATCTCAAAACACTATCAAAAAGTCACGTAAATAATGGAATGATATCGTGACCTAGCATTGTCCATCCAAATAAGGTGTAAAACAAACTACAAAAATATTTTTGGGTTTTTCAAAACAAATTAACAAAAATAAAATATTTTTGGCTTTTTCACTTTTAAAAAAAAATAAAAAAAAAACTTTTTTTTTTCCAATTTTTTTTCAATAAACAAAAAACATACAAAAGATACACGAGTCATAACACTAGAAAAGATATATCATGAAGCATATCTAGCGTAGGACAAAAATCTAACACGATCAACTAGAAGATCTAACATGGGGAGAATCACGTGCAAGCAAACGAGAGTCATGAAGAATAATTCCTAAAGCCTTAAGCCCGATTTCCAATCCTACATAGGTGTTTAACAGTGCATTAGGGTTTTGGGAAATGGAGTGACTCTATTTTTAAGCATCTTAGGAGCATTTTGAAGTTTGTAATAGAAACTCCTAAGGTGACCTTTTCTACCGCAATGAGTGCAAGTGTAGATATGGAGATGAATGTTACCTACAGGTGGACATCTCCTAATGTTCCTAGGTGGCTTTCTCATATGCATAGTCTCGAATTTGGGAATGGGAGCAACACGATCATCAAAGCCAACTCCACACCTATCATCTTTGATTTGTACGGTGCCTAATATCCTATTCAACTTTTCTGACCTAACCTCCAAATCAAACTTAACCTTACTCGAATCTCTCAATCCCATCCCAAGATCACCAACCCTAGACTCATGTAAATGCTTTGACTAATCAAACTTTGGAATCTCCTTTTTTATAGTCTCAATTAACCCATGAAGACTATCTATCTCTCCCTCGACATACTCTATCTTTTATCAAAGAGTTTTCTCACGTTCCCTAAGATCCCCAATCAAAGCATCAGTATTATTATTATATGTGGCACGTTCTTTCAACTTAGCTTATAACTTTATGTTTGACTTCTTTAACTTCACAGTTTTCACATACAATTTATTGAAGGCAATTTGCAAGTCACAATCCCCCACCTCTTCATCACCACTCACATCACCTTTTCTCTCTTGGGCTTCACTCACTATCGCCACGGAAGAGTTATGTAAAGAAGTGTCTTCATGTGAAAACTTATCGTCATCACTCACTTGACAAGCTACGATGGTGGTAAGGTTTTGCTCATTTGAGGAATAGTTTTCCTCTTCTGGATCACTATCACTAAGGGTGGCAAGATAAGCCTTCGGTTTATTACCATTCTTCCTTAGATTGGTGGTGCACTTAGCTATCCTATGACCATACCCCTTACAACAAAGACACCTTTTCGAGTCATTCATTTTAACTTAAGTCTTAAGTGTAGACTTCATACGAATTTTCCAATTAGACCATTCAAACAAGTGTTTCTAAAAACATCAAACCCTCTGAAAGTCATACCTAAAGACATGGGATCACATACAGAGTAATTTAATGTTCTAGCTCTGATAAAAATTTGAGAGTGCATAATGGTTGAAACGTCCAAACTTATTTAATTATATTTTAATCCACACTAATTTTGACCAACCCACCTTATAACATGAAACTATGTGATCCAAGATATTAATTAATTAAAGCATGCAATCACAAACATAATATTTCAGGAAAAAAATAAAGGGAAAAACCTTTTGTTTCACGAAAGTTTTACAAATCGCAACTTACAATAAAATAAAGAAATACTACAATGAATTCCCACGAGAACTCACAAAGACTACAACCTTCAAATCAACAATGGTTCCCTCGAGAACTATAATTACCATAGTCGACGACAATGATTCCCTCGAGAGTCAAAAGAACCTCAGTCACTCCTCTTCGATGGTGAATACCCTCGAGTGTCCCCAAGATCAGGAGTGAAGACAGCTCTCCCCAAGAATAACTTCGACAAAGAAGTGTTTGGGTTCTAAAGAAGATTCACAAAACTATTTGGGATTGTTTTGGTGAATCTAAAAAGTGTTTTTTCCCTAAATGGTGAAAACTATCTTCCAGTTGTTCTACAGTTTATATAATTGAAAAGTCTTAATGAAAATCTTCACTAAACCAGATTTAAATAGGCAAGCAAAAATTTTAAGGCAGAAAAATGTCATTAGAACGATATCTTGATGTCGTTTGATTGAGATTGACATCTCATCAGAAGTGCTTCTGAATGACACTTTCCAATGACTTTTTAAAAACAAAACGGTATGGGTTCGTTTGATCCATATGAGAAGCTAGGCATCGAACGACCTGTCAAATGATATGGACGTGTCGTTTGAACAACAGTGTCAAGTCGTTAGAACCACTTAAACGATTTTTAAAATTCTGCCTATAGTAAACTCAGAACACATTTTTTATTTTAAAAATTCCTCATTTGTGAAAAAATAGTTTAGAAAAATATCCCAATACTTGTAAAAAAATTTAAGTAACACAAAACTATATCCATACCAAAATTACATCTTGTCTTAGAACTTTGTTGATGATGCTTGATATTCATATCCGTGTTCTTGAACGTGTGAACATGAATTACCTTGACGGTTGGAACAAGATACGCCATACTCAATGTAAACTAGGTACTAGGGACATAATGGAAAGTATGTCATCGATACGACCGTGACACTACCTTGAGATTACCGATTCATCGTAGTGTTGGAGGGAGATGACGATCAAGAGAAATACTTGGATGATAAGGATGAGGTTTCTTGCTCGCCTTATGTGGTTCATCTTCTAATGATGATCTCTAGGTCCTTTGGGAGAAAAAGGTTATTAAATAAGAAACTTCTGCTGGTGGGAATCTAGTGTCGGCTTCGAAGGATGCTGCTACTTCGCTTGCTTCCTTATATTTTTTATGTAACTCTTGTTTTTGTAAACATTTATTGGTGAAGCTTGTTGAATGAAGACCAATTTATTAGAACAATTTACAAATACCAATGACAGTTTTTATATCATCTTTGTGTACTATATTTCTAGTGTTCTAAAAGGCACGCCTAGGTTTGAGGCTTCGAAGAAACGTCCTGCCTTAAGCCTTTTATTCCTTGTTCTTGGTAAAGGCCTTAACGAGTACCAAGACTTTTTTTTACAAACTGGACCAATATCTCGTCCCAAACAATTAAATAGTATTTTAATTTGCAGATATTCAGACATACTTTTAAGGTGTGTAAAATTCTAGTATTTTTAGTAGCCCTGTTATGGTGAAAAATATTTAATATATTAAAAAATGCCTAAACACCTTTTCACGCCTTTTTACACCTAAGACCCACCTAGGCCTCTATGGATTAAGGCTTGAGATCCACGCCTCAGTCACGCCCCACATTTTTTAGAACCTTGATATTTATTTTTCAAATATTTCTTTGTTCATTGATTTTCATGATTGGATCTAGTCAATTTTGCATTTTAATCCAGGTTTTATTTTGTGTATTCCCACTATTTGGCTAACTAATATCCTTTTGGTGGCACTATTTTAGTTATCCAATTATGAAAGATATATAGTCGGATCTTATTGCAACACCCTCTTTCAAGCATTTTATGTAGTCAAAGATGTTCATAAAATAATTGAGTCGACTTAGTCTGATCCGATCAATATATAACTTTTTGCATAATCAAAGATGAGCATTATCCAATTTTTTAAAGGTATATGGTCGGATCTTGTCGATAAACCCTATTCCATGCATTTCGTTCACTTAAAGACATGCATTGATCAATTGGGTTGGCAAAGGACGGTCTAATTTATAAATTTTAGCATAGTCAAAGATGTTCGTTATCCAAAGAAGGAAAGTTATGTGGTCGGATCTTGTTGATACACCCTATTCCAAGTATTTTTTTCAATCAAAGGCATGTATTGATTAACTGGGTTGGCTACAGAGGACCTGATCTATAATTTTTGGTCCAGTTAAAGATATGCATTGTCCAATTTAGGAAAGGTATGTGATCGAATATTTTTAATAAACCCTCTTCCAAGAATTTTATGTATTCAAAGATGTAAATTGATCAAATGGGTTAGCTTAGGCTAACATGATCTATCATTTGAGTAAGTTCAAGTAGGAGACTAACAACATAAATGAAAAAATAGGTGATACGCATTTTCATATACTGACTTTTGCTCATATAAATCTTATAACCAACTGCATTCTTCTTTCTCAATAACTAAAATATTTCCAATGATAGTACCTCTTGAGGTTCTTAGAATTATAAGGATTTTTTAATGGTTTTCCTTCTAGAGTTTCAATTCTATTAGTGCCAGGTCGTATAAATTGAGCCATATGGTAGGGACCATGCCAATTTTCTTCTAACTTATTGGACTTCCGTGTAACCTTCTTCAAGACGTAGTCCCCTCCCTTGCTTCCCTTGAGATTTCTAGGTCTAAATATTTAGCTATAAAATTTTATTGTGCATTGTTGATAGAATGCTACCATGAGTGTTGTTGCCTCCATAACTTCATTTATCAGGTCTAAATCCAATCTTCTCGTAAAATCACTTCCGAAGGAATCAAAATTTAGGACCTTGTGGCTAGGGAGATCGACTTCAACAAGGACCATGGTTTCATTACGAAAGGGAAACATGTAGGGCGTCTCTTCTGTTGCTGTTCGAGGTTTCTTACTATAGCCTCATAGTACGCTTTGTATTTCATTTGTCCAATAACCTTCAGCTGATTCCAACCTCTCCTATATCCAATCTAATATGTTCAATTCGTGACCTTTTTTTATCGTTGCATTATGATGAGCTAGTGACGAATACAATTTTTTTATCTTGGTCATAATACTCTTGAAACTTGTTATTTTCAAGCTGGGTGTCCTGTATGGCAATGAAAAAGTGAGTATAAGAATTCACAATTATTTTTTTCTAGAAATCACAAATAAAAAGAGAATAAATTAAATGATCACGGCATAAAAACTTACGTGGCTCGGTGACCGCCTATGCATGCGGAGAGGGTTCTCATTTCTTTATTAATTCCTCAAAAGTTCAAACTATCATTCCCCTTTGCCCCAGGGTGTGGATTGTATTTATAACAGCGAAAAATAGTTGAGTTGTATAAAAAACTCACCTAGCTCCTTACTATCCCGTTGGTGATTCTTGTTTATCTCATCCGAGAATGTAAATAACTAGTTAAGCCCAATACTATCCACATGATAAGCTTTTTTAATTATCCGTGCAACACTAAATTTGACTGGGATAGCATATTAGACCTACTCAGTCTACTAGAAGTTGGGCCTTTGTGATTTGGTCCACACAATTGACCATAAACTTATTTGCAAATGTTGGGACAAAGAATTTTAATTCCTTTATAGGCCCAATGTTGGACCCAAAAGTCTTGAGATTTTATGCTTGGGCATATTCATGATTTCTTAGAACTAATAGGGGTGCATTGGTCATTGTGATAGTTAAACTGCCAAAATCCTTCTTGAGTGTCGCTCTTTATGATTGATTTTCACATAATTCCAACATCGTCTAGCTTCAAACTCTCTACTCATCATTTTCCCTCCATTTATGCTAAAAAAGACTTTTGAAGCTTATGTTCTCTTTAATTGCCCTGTAAGATCTCTTTTCTTCTTATTTCTTCTCAATCTTCATAATTCTTTTTTTGCTACATATTCTTCTGTTATTCCTCTAATATGTAAAAATGGTTCACCTTCCTCATGAAAAAAACTTAGAGAACTTCAAAATGACTTATTTTATCCCCTCCTGGGTCATCATTGAGTTCGTCTCCATGCCCAGAAACTCTATTGTAATCAATAGTGGCCAATGGATCCACACTCTTATTGTGGTTCAGTGGGGATTGTTTTTCCTCTAAACAAACTTTTTTTAGAATTTTGTGAATACTTTGAGATCGTCCCAGTCTAATGTTCCCCCAATACATGGCGCACTATTAATAAAGTTCATAGGATCAATAAGTTGTATGGTAACTAATTGGGCATCCCAAAAATTAAAAATTGTTGTTCCTGGTCCCACGCCATAGATGATGTTATGAAAAATAAGTTTAAAATAATTGTCAAAATGAAGTTTAGCAATAAACCTTTGTTCTTTCTCAATTTATCTAATATGGGGCATGTATGGTTAACAGTAAATGTAGCCCTATGCTTTGAAATATTGGCAGGATGTGTCACCTTAGAGATTATTTGTTGAAATTTTTGTTTAGGAAAATGTCCAATTCCTTTATGTTGTTTGGTTTAAAAAAATTCTAAAGCCTTAATAAAACTGGTTTCTTATTTTCTATAAAAGTTTTTGAAGATCCATCAAATCCTACCCCTCATTTTTCTTCTTTCTCAATTTCTTCTAACATTTAGAATTTGATCAAATTTGTTTGAACAAAACTCAAAATCATGACATTTCTTAAAGACATGTGAAACTTGTTCCTTGGATTTTTCAAGATAAAGTAAGGTAACTTAAAGTTTTTATTCTAAATTTTGATTTGAGTTGATTTTTTTTTACTTGATTTTGAAATTCAAAATTTCAAGTTTCGCGATATTGACACTAACTAGTATATTCATCAAAATTTTGCCTCATCATTTTATTTAATGCATTAAACATGGTGGATAATTTATTAACCCTTTTCTCAAATTTTGAACACCAATTTAGAGTTTCAACATACATATATTGAAAATTAGGTGTATCATCATCCTCATCACTATCTCTAAATGTAGTGAGTTTTGAAGTGCCCCTTGTAGATTTAATCTGAAAGATGGAATGATTCTCATGCCCATTCAATTCACTGATATTTCTTTCACTTTGATGCAAACACCCAACAATATTATTTTCAATCACAACATCATTACAAATCATATCATCACAAGCTACGTTATCGTTAGACTCATAATCAGATAAGAATGCATCACAATTATTTTTAATAATCCTGGCATAAAAAGACAAGCATAATTTATTAGTGTCTATAGATACTCATTCATCTCGTTCGGACACAGAAGTGTCGTGCCATGTTTTGGTCAAGTGTGCCTTAGGTGTGGATTTAGATTTACAATTATATGCATAATTACCTAACCTTAGATAGTTCTCATTTAGATTAATGATTATCCTGTTCTTTGTCATTAGTTGGTTAAAGTTTCTTTCATGTGATCTTGGATAGGGAGAGTTTTGACCAGGAGATTGACAATATATAAAAAATAGGTAGTTTTAAACTTTATAATTTTTTTGAATTGTTTGATTAACATTTCAAACTCATTTTCAAAACTATCAATATCCACATCATCGTAATATAAGGCCAAGTATTGGTCACATAGGATCAATTTAGACTTACTCAATTTCGAGGAAAAAAACAAATTTGACCCGTGGGTTTCTTGGTAACGGACATCATTTTTTTTATACGAGTTCCAATTCGGTTGTCCTCACTTTTCTACTTAATAGTTCTGGGTTCATGTTTGGGTTATCCATTTCCTTTATTGCATTTCTTTTTTGATCGAATATTTCAAGGAAGGATCTTAACATTTCATAACAATGTCCTTCCTATTATAGTATACACTATTAGCATGCAATTTTGTCATAATGCATGTCAATTCAGTATGAATTTGTCAAATGTCTCATTGTTTGACATCATTATGGTATTATATTGATGCATCAGCATTTGTGTCTTTTCTACCTTAATACGCGTGTCACCTTCATGGGTTGTGACAAGAGTGTTCAAGGCTTGTTTCGATGTCGTGCAAAAAGAAATGCATATAAATTCATTTTCCTTAACAAACATAAACTAACATGTATTCCTTCGTCATTATAGTCAGAAATTTGTTTTTATTCTCCAGTTTATTCACTTATAGAATTATTTATCATCCATGTATGAGCAAGTTTCATTGGTGAGTTTGTAACAGCCCCCATTTTCCACACAAAGGTTGGCCAGATACAATACGCCGAAGAGTGAGCCTGTTTATCAATTTATATCATTCTGAGCATCAAACCATAATAAAGATTTGTATTTTAAAATCATATGCCTAATAAAACTGAATTAAATTAGCATCCAAGGAATAATAAATCCAACATCAACATCGAGATAAAATAAAAATCCCAACACATGTACAACTGTCTCAACTAACTGAATAAAATAAACTCCGTTCTTATGCCAAAACAATATCCAAAATAAAATAATGAAATAGAATACCAACCTAATCTATAATCAACGAGAAAATCTCTGATAAGCAAAGTGAGACTGCAAGGCTGATGTGTCGTCAATCTTGTTATCCCTATCTAGGCACACTTAGGGGGGGAAACATTTGTAATTTGGCTCAGCACCTTAGAGTTGCAAGAATAAACTTATGCAAATTAGAATGCAATAATACAATTAAGTTAAAGTATGTAATCCCCATCGGCACTCACATGCATTAAGTATCTCACCTCTCATCTAAATGCAATACTACACGCATATCCACCCAAGAACCAAATGTAATGACGAATAACAATACCATCATTTATCAGAAAATGCATCTAGCATAACTCGTACTAAAATGTAATTATCTACACCCGTATTACCATTTCCATGAATACCTCAGTCATGCTACCCACAAAGTGACATAACCATATATTATGCATGATATGTGGTATTTATTGTCTACATCATTAGACTGATTAATTAATCTCATTAATTTATATGATTTTTTATATATGTCCTTACTTATATACGAAACTTAATGGCATCTACCATTAGTGTCTCATAAATTCTCTATCGATAAGTTCGGAGGAGTTCCTCATCCAAATGGACATCACAAACACACACAAGTGGGGTGATACTAACGTAATAAACCATTGCACGTTTTATACTCAACAGTGAAAATGGATCTCAGCATCTACACGTATCTATCATAAGTGAAATTCCTACGTAGTACCTAAAATAATTGCCTACACAATGCCTAGACCACCTGTGCCAACGTGTGCTACGGTCCCGAAATGCTACCAACCCCAACAGATAGGACCATCCACAAACATAGGTATGTCCATACAAATAAATAAATACATATTATTATCACACAATATGTATAGGTAATTACTCTATAATTACCCCCAATATGTCTCATATAACCATCCATAAATAATCCAACTTTAATAATTATCTATCTAGTTAGTTTTAAATTTTACTCCTCTAATAAAAATACTTAACCATCCAAATAATTATAAATTCCACATTTAACAGTTGCGCCACAAACGCATTTTTAATAAAATGACAGTTCACTTGGACGACGTCCCACTAACTCGCATGAGTTCCTAGAAATCCCCCGGATCCATCCCTGGCCTCAACCTTACTTGCCTCAGATGATAAATCGATTCACCTCTTGGGGCCGAATCGATTCTCCTCAGAAGGCTGAATTGATTTGTATCTAGGTAGAAGTACAGAACTGCCATCGTTCTTTAAATTCAAAAATCCTCATTTCAACCCAGTTTCCCATTCTAGTGATTCATGAGTTTAAATTACTATATGATTATGTCCACCATGACTTAGTATATCATTTAGGTTAATTAATTACATAAATCAACCTACAATTCCTTCCCAAACCTAGAATAATATCATAGACAATTAAACTCGAATTTTCAATCCATAATCCTCTTCTTTTAAAATCAGATTTTTGGTTCTACACCTAGATCACAATTATCATTAATTCAAGATCCTAAAACATGAATTCTACAGTCCAATTCATGACTAATTTCATTCTAAATTTTAGAGTTTAACCTCCGATTATTAAACCTTTAAACACGAAATTCAGATATAAATCCCTGACATGCATGATTCAATCCAATCATCCTATCATCAAATTCACATTATAATCTAGAAATTGCATAAGGAATCACGATGATGATTTAAGAAATACATTGAACGTTCAATTAAGCAAGAAAATTCTTGCTTTTTATGGACGATTGTGTGTTTCCTCTTGATTCTTTGGCATCCTCTTCTCTTTGGACCTTAATAGCTTCTCCCTAGGGATATGGCTATTAGGTTTTGTTTTAGATAAGTCAAATGTGTCTCTTACCTCACAATTAACTTATAACAAGTACCAATCCCGACTTAAGCCTAAACCTCCATTTTTGGGTGCTCAAATGAGCCCCAACCCATAACCTAAATGGCCCAATGACTCCTCAAATGATATACCTATACCCGGGCTCATTTTTAGAGGTCTAAAACACCTAAACGAGTCCTTGAAACATCCTGATATGCGCCTGAATTATTTTTATCCGACATTTACATTTTCAATTAAATTGAACACCACATATCAAATATTTAATAATCGTGCAATTATTTTCTATCAGAAACATTTTCCATGAAAAGTTAAATTTTCATAACATGAAATTACAATTAATCAATTTATTCATGACTTAATTAATTAAACTCCACCAATTTAATTTGATTTCTGTCAATTTTATTTAATTAAAAAAATACGGGGTATTACAGAGTTGTAACCAGTTTCAATCATATATACCAAACATAATTCCCTAGCATTCCTTGGATAAAAGCAATCATCCGTTACTGGATAACATCCTCTCCCACTGATCCTTGGATGAAGGAAACCATCCATACCTTCCAGTATGGAAATTTTATTCCATCAAACATTGGTGGCCTGCTAGGGTTTTGAATTTCTCTTATATTTTATGGGAAAATAGTTTAAGCAGGTTTAGGATTTAAAAATGTTTGAAATAGATCTGATACCACTTGAAAAAAATATAAAGAGTAAATCTAACAAAGTTAAATTTTTATTTAGTCTAATCACCAACCTGCTTTGAGTAAACTCTTTATGGTAAAATAGAAAAGGTTTTATAAACACTAGTTGTGTTCAAGAAATAAATAATTATTTAAGTTAGTTTATATTCCATAAATTCTTATTAAGTTGTGATCAAACGCTTTAATATCTTCCAAATGAATTTTAAAAAAATTTAGCAAAGTTTTAGTTCGTGATTGATTATGAAATATCAAAAAGAGAGATATAAACATAATACACAACACCAGATTTTTACGTGGTAAAACTCCAATCCAATGGGGAAACATCCATGGTGACCTCTATATCATAATAAAAAATAATCATTAAACAAATAATAACAAGGTTACAAGTTACAATAAAATGAGATCAAATGAAAAAGAAAATATACATCGAAAAACCAACATTAGGCTAGTTTTTCTAATATGTTCATATATAACAATACTCATCAACTTGAGTCGACCGAACATATTATTCTCAAAATATCAAACAACAAATTGTTTGTGATCTTGGGTGTGAAATAAAAAATCTTATCTAACCAAAATACAAGATCTGGACAATTTTATTATTTTTGAAAAGATTTCAAAACACTTAACATCATTTTGATACTATAAACACTAGATCTTGAAACTAAAACATTTGAAACATGCTTTGTTTGATAAGAGATGTTATTCCTAAAGCAGAAAGAACATACAATAACAAGATCCAAAAAATCAGGTTTTAAAACTATTTTTGGATATAAAAATAATTTTCAAGTTTTAAAACCATTTATTCTAGAAAAATCCTAATGCTAATGTGCTTGCAAAAAAAATGTAGGCATTCTTAATATATCATTTTATAGAAGAAAATAGATATTTTGAGAAAATGGTTTAAAGGGTGATATGTGGAGAATACTTCTTAGGAGTACTACTGACACACCCTAACCCAGTTACATATAATTAAGTTTGAAAGTCAAAGTGAGTCAAACCATGACTAATTTAACCAAACCATAAACACGAGTTTTAATTTCAGAGCATCATTGTAAATCCATATAACCGAAAACCTTTTTACAACATCAGAGTACTCATGCCCATAAAAACTCGCTTGAAGGATAAATTAACTTAATTACATCATTTATATTAAACAAAATCTTTATTTCTCCCATTCCTGTCTAACCCAACCCAACTTCCTAGATTTGACAGTGACACCGCGTTACCTGAAAAAAATGTGAACATAGGAACCATGAGCAAAATAACCCAGTGAATGCATCGCTACTATACTACTGCATGAATTTAAATGCAATAAATCATGTCCATATAGTTATATATTAACTTATCTGGCTCATTCATAATGAATGACCAACTTTTCTGAATCATGATTCACATATCCTCTCTAAATAGACAATTCTCCCTCATTCCTGGTCGAGGAGTAACCCCTTGTCATTAATAGACAAATCTCCCCCATTCTGGATCGAAGAGTAACCTCCCATTTCGATAAACCTAAATGAACAATTTTATATTCATAACATTATGATCATATTTGTAACAGTATACAAATACATCATTCCAGTGAGTACACTCACCTTAGTTGACAACTATGTATTCACGTTTCCTTCGGGTGGAGCTGAACTGGGTTGATTTGACCTTACTCCTGTCAATTCAACTAAATAAGTACTGAATCTGAATAACAAGTATTATCCTAACATAATTATGTAACTTTCATGACTATAAAACAACAATATAATTCCACATAAGTTACATTCCATAAAACATAAGTAAAGACGAAACAATGGTATATATGTTGATAAAGTTATGAACATTCAGCCGTAGGAAATACCTCATAAGGAATTTATAAATAAAACAAAGTAAACTTGAAAGTATACTTCTCAATGTATATACACATGAAACAAGTACTCAAAATACACTTTGGAAAGAATAGATAACAATATTTTTTCATGGGGTAACCAGTATGGCCTCGAATTATTGTCCTCTATACTCAGCCATCCTATATTCCTAAATTTTATAAATACAGGTGTCCAACCTTATCAATATGAAAACGTATATAAATATACTTTCCATTAAAAGTGACGGTGTAATTTTTCAAGCTTCCTAGAGCAAGTTATGACCGTGTCTTTACAACATAAGAAATCTGCCCTACAAGCTCCTCTATTATTCCTTCAAATTCCAAGAATTTTCATAATTTTTTTCAAGAATAACTTTCCACGATTTTCAACCAGTTTTCAGTTAACATACTTAATAGTACGTAATTAAAGTTTCATAGTTTTTTTACTTCATTTGCTATGTCAAAATCCTAACAAGACTCGGGGCATACTGAAATGAAATATCCAAACAGAAACTTTGTACCTACTTGAAAACATCACTAAGGCCTAACCACAAGGAGTTAAATCCTAATTTTTGGATATGATATGAATATATGAGTCTAATCTCATATCCTATTCCAGTAAGCACACAAAAATATATGCATGTTTGAATACAAGGGGTTTCAATACAAAGCAATATGGCCTATAAACACTACTTATCTCACATATGAACCAATACATATTATCACAAAGGATAATGGAATTTTAATCAATAATTCACAATTTATATACTTTTAAATAAGTATAATACATTATTAAAACAACATTGACTCATAATTTTACCTTGGAATTACCTTAAGAATTCTTTTCCTAGCTTTTAATGTAACCCTTTCTTCCTTAACTTCTACTTTCCCTTTCCTTAAGCTAAAAACCCTTCAAAATGAACCTAGGCTTAATTTTGCTGAAGGAATAGGTTAGAAGAAGAGTTTTAAGTCGTCCAATGCTGCCTCCCAATCCATCCAATAAAATTAAAACATTTGGTTTACTAAAAGACAATTTACCACTTAAAGGGAATGGACAGAATTGCCCCTTTCTCGTAAATTTGGCCTACCTTCTTACTCGGACCTCCGTTTGATGGACCTTTTATTGTGTTACAACCTTAACTCACATGTATACAACTATATAGTTTTCACCTCAAGTCAATTATAATGTTACAAGGGTCAAAACTAGTCTTAAACAGGAACATTTCTATCGAAAATAACAAAATTTTGTGTTCATACATAACTCGACATTTCACGATTTATGAAAGTGGGATTAGACTAAAAATAATCACTTGAAATTAGATATACTAATAACATATTATTCATATCACATAAGGTAAACATGATTTGAATATAATTTATCATAATTATATCCGAGTTGTCACAACTACAAGGTTCAAAATAAAACTATCTCACTCAAACAATCCTTCTGCATCCTTTCTTCATCTTCTTCTCACTCATTATTGTTTTATCTCTACAAAAATGTTGAGGTATTTCTCTCTCTCGCTCTTGCATGCGCACACTACACCTTTAACTCTCTATATTTTATCTCTCTAAAGTGTGAGCTGACCAAACAAACAATTAAATGTAATATGGTTGATATAATAAGGGATAGAAGAACCTAAAAACCATAAGGAATGGAGTTTGGAGATTAATTTAATAGGAAGTATAAGATCCAAAGGCTGATATTGGTGCTCAATTTCTATGCTAACTGGTTTACCAAGTTATCTGGTTATAACAGATAAACAAACAAAAACACAACCAGTGTTTGTAAAACCTAAAACCCCGCATCTAAAATCAACTGTTGATACTTGGTTAAATGTCTAGAAGAGACACTGAGATAAAATGGTATAAAAAAGGATGGTTGGATTTAGGAAGTAAAATAATCTGATGGTCAATACTTAGAAATACAAGATAGTTGTATCGCATAAGAAAATCAAGCCAATCAGTTCGCTAATTAAATGTATCTCATGGATGTAATTTAAGGGTATTTTTATTTCAACCCAAATTTTCATTTTATATAGCCCATTAATATGGTTTTATAGTGAAAACACTTAATATATGTACAAAGCTAATTACGAGCCATTTTAACCACCCCGATCAATCAAAAGTTCTCCTGATACAACAAGTTGATTTTGAAGAGATTGAATTATATTAGGATAGATGATGTGAATAAAAATCATAAAAGCCCATCAATAAGTTACAATGTTTTAACATAATACATACTGAAGTTATTCAATTCAATCAATAATTAATTTGTACAATCAAACTGGAATTATATCAACAGCAACATCAATCCTAATACATTACGAGCCCTTGCAACACTCGTGGATTTGTATCCTAGCCTCAATCTCTAAATCCAATTCTTTAAACGCTCATGTTTAAAAAAAATTACAAAAACAATCGTAAACATATATATCATAAGATGTTCGTAATGTTTAGGGGTTATAGTAAAATCTCATGGTTGTGTAAGAGTAAGTTTTGGTTTTAGTACGATTTGCAAAATGGTGTAAATGTTTGCATGAAGTGTAAGGTGTTTTTTTGTTCTGTATACCCCATTTAGTGGTATTTGTTAAATGGTTATGGACCATTTTTCAAGGTTTAAATAAAGTGGGGTTTGTACAAAGAAAAACTGAATTTAACTAAAAGTACCTATTGATGCAAAAAAACTAGACTATGTATAATTATTTATTCACAGATAATATTTGTTTGTAAAAGAAAGAGGCAAAATGGTTTTTAAAGTGGTTCGGCCTGTGGAGAAAAGCCTACGTCCACTGTGCTTCTTATTTCCTTGTATTTTCCTTTCAATCACTTTTCCTTGATGAAGGGACTAAAACGTATTTATAGCCCAGTAAGGAGACAAAGAGATGGAATGTCAAATGATGGAATGAATTTATAAATTAGGCATTTACATCAGTACAGAATGTCCATAATATTTCTAGTTGTTGGAATTTTGCTGATATTATTGGTCGGCCTCCCTACTATTGGTCGATTTACTGATGTTGGTTGGTCTTCCTATACACTGTTGGCATTCTAGTATGCTGGACAGCATTACAGGCCTTGGTCGGTGGTTATGCCTTGCTAACTAGGATTATAGCCACAGTGGATGACACATGTTTATTTATGATTGGTCAACGTAAGTGGGTAATTTTTTGTATTAACAAAAGCACCCAATGTTCCATGCTTGATGCTTACTTAAAATTATGGACCATTTGGTTTTAGTAGTAGCTCTAGCTACATTTTCGATGCTTGGTCGGTTGTCTTCCACACTTGTAAAATTATTAGCTTTGTTGATGGCGTGTATTGTTGATGGCATTGTTGTAAATATCTGAAATTATAATGAATCATTTTGGGACAAATATGTCTTAATATGCTTAGCCGCCAGAATTTCAATCATCATTTTACTTTAATCATTATGTTCGCCGGTTTTTGAGGCAATCTATAAAAGGCGATAAAATCATGATTATCTCCCTCTAAGTTTTTGCTACACTTTCTTGAGCTTATGTGCGATCGTTCTTCTTATCTTATAGTTCTTGCTGAATCCTTAAGTCTTTGTAAGAATTCTTTCTTTTTATTATTTTCTTCATATCAAATCATAGTTTATGTTGTTGTCTCTCTAAATTAGTTTAAAATGGAATGGAACATACTAGACTGGGAAGACTTAGAGTTCCTCAATACCCTTGTAGACGTATTTTCTTTGTCTGAAGGTCACTAGATCCCTTCCTTATTCGTTGATGAATGCAGCTTTAGTTTTCCTCCAAATCATTTTTGTCTAGAATTTTGTCAATACTTTGACATTGTACCTACTAGAGTAGCCTCCAATACTTTTGGGGGTTATCAATGGTGTTTATAGACTTAATCAACTCCATGGGACCCACCAAGGCATTCCTGAAGTCATGTTTTGTTATAAGTGGGTCACTAGTGACAGTACTTACTATTTAAAAACTAGGGCTGTAAATAGAGCTTTAGTTATAAACCTTCCTAACTCCAATACGGATTATTTCGAAGATGGAGGGATTGCCAAAAATTGGCAATATGCACCCCTAACAGGGGGTGAAGTGTACAATGGGCCAAAGTGCCCTCAGGAGGGCCATGGGATAGGTTGTTTTAATTCTTATGTGACATTATTAACAATTTTTCTGCTGAAATGTTAATTAATAATTGGTTGTTTGTTTACTTGCAGTTGATAGGAAGAAGAAGTGTGCCAGGGTGGGTGACATTAATCTTGACGAGCTCAAGTTTATCTTGGGCCTTCATCTAAAAATTAGTGAAGAACATACTAGGTCGGCATCATACTTATTGAAATACATGAGTTATGTCACCTCCTTTGTTGTCCGACTTTCTACTGTTGCTCCTATCATTGTGCTTAACTTGGACCAGAACCTAGTGTCCACTTCATCAGGTAGTGGTGAATTTGCTATTGGCCCTTCTTCTTCTCTTGAATCAAACGTTCCTCTTTCTGCGGCTATGTGCAAAATAAAATTTCCCAACCTTTTTGGAGATGATGTTGCTGCTGGCACCCACAAGCCTTTGGATGGGTGGCCAAAAAAAAGGATGACGCTGGAAAGAATCCCCCAGGAGATGATTCCCTTTTAAAAATATTGAGGAGATGTCCTGCTGCTAAGCGGGTGAAAGAAATGTTGATGCCGACCAACAGAGCTTTATCGGTATTACTCCATCTGCTGTTGTCTCCTTTATAGAAATTGATTCTAGCTTGGCTAGGAAATTGATTAAGTCTAGTACTCTTCCAGACCACAAGGGTACTTCTTCTTCTCCACCTCAATTTAAAATTTCTGAAAGGGCTTCTCAAAGCCTTACTATGCTGAGAATTCTTCTTCTTTCATACTTTGTAATTTGTCTTAGACTTTTTATACTCATTTTCAATGTTCTTTTTTGCAGTTCCTAGTCGATTTCAATAAGTTGTTGGAGAAGGACGATGCTCTTCATTCTTCTTCAACTAATGTTTTTGAGTCTTTTGATGGTCTCAAGAAGTCCTTGCTTGACTCCCAACAAGCATTAGCAATTGAAAAGAAGACATAGGAGAATAAAATGAAAGCTACTAAGGAAGCTAAAAAAAAGCCTAAAGATGAGGCTATTGAAGCTCAGAAACAGGTGGTTGAGTTAAAAAAGAGCCTAACTGCTAAGACATCCAAATGGAAGAAGGCCAAAGAAAATTCACTCAATAAATGATTGGATAGAGCTATCACTGCTGCCTCTACTAAGATTGAGTATGCAAAGAAAATATATTTCAAGGATGGTTGTCGGTTGCACTGAAGGAGGCTGGCACAGCAGAAGACTCTGAACTCTTCCAAAGGCATGAGCCTGTCTCTCCCCCAATGTGGATGATGAAGTTGAAGATGATGTTGGTCTGGGGAGTCATCTCTAGTGGTTGAGTCTTCAGTCGATCAACCTAAGAATGTAGTTAAATCAGACCTCCCTTCCACTAAGAAAGTCATTCCAACCATTCATTCTACCAACCAAGCTAGAGTTGAAGCTGACAAAGAGTAGGTGTATATTTTTTCGGCAGTTGGCCTCTATTTTTTTACCTTTCTTTCATTTATTTTTTATGTTACTTGTAATTTTCCTTCATATCAATAAAAGGACTTTTTTCTCCTTTATATTGTTTGTTGTTTCTTTGGTTGTTATATCTTCTCCTTTTGTTGATCAACTGTTACTTCATTTTTCTAGTTTATGGCGAAGATGGAAAATATTTCTTCCAATGATTCTGATCTACTCCAGCACTTCAACAATTTGTTCAAATCTAGCCACATGACTTTAATTGATGAAGAATTTCCAGACTTGTTGGGTGCAGATGCAACAGATCAAGTCAAGGATGCATATATCTACCTCAAGTTTCTTCTTAATTGGGTTGTGGCTAAAAACGTGGCTTGTTTAAAAATTATTGAAGAACTTCAAGAGGAGCATAATGAGGCCAGGGCTTTCCTTCATGCTGACTATAAGGCCAAATATAAGGCTTTAAGTGGATCTCGAGAATTTGAGGAGAAATTATAGAAGCATCTTCTGTCTTTAAAAAGATAAAATTCCTACTTAAATGTGATGTTGATGAGGCTAGAGCCATTGCCAAGCTACGGGTGGAAGAAAACAACAGTTTAAGGGATGAACTAAATTCTTTGAAGATTCCTTCTACAACTGTTGTTGAGAAATAATAAGTTTCATTTTTGGAAACTGAAAATGATAGGTTAATGGAGGAAATTGAAGCCTTGAAACAATCCAAAACTGCTTCTACTTCACGACCAAGATCTAGATCTAGCCAACCTGCAACTGATGATGCCAGAACTCAATAAACGCTTGCACAGATAAACGCCAAGAACTTAGTTGTTAGTGAAATTTCTCAAAGGATCCAAACTCAGGACCAGCAACTTTCCACGTAATCTTCTCAATTACAAATTAAGGATGGAGTGCTGAAGAAACTGCAACACCAGGTTGAAAGATTAACTTTCGAGTTTTACAAGCAACCTAGATAAGTTTGGATGGAATAGTACAATGAATCTCTTAAACGATTTAATGATGATTTTAGTTAGGCTCAGTGCGAAGGCTATAAATGGGGCTAGACTAATTGCTTAACAATCATGAAGGTCGACTAGGACAGCAAACTATGGTACTGGGTTAATCCTAGATTCTGGAATTATATAAATGTCCATTCAAGCTTGACGTTAGCTGGATCCTTGTAAAAACCCTTCCTCAATGCTTAATCTCCAAATATTTAGGGGATTATGATCCATATGATGAGCTAAAAATAGTCTGGCCCCTCATTTGTTGAATACTCTGAGCAACAGTAATAGGATAATGCTTCATGATTTTAAGTTTATCGACTCTCCATATGCATTGGATGATCTTCCAGCAGGCATGGAACTAGTTCCGAGCTCCTCTAAAGCTGAAAGAAAGAGTCTAGTAGAATAATTTATTCTTGTATTTCATTTGTATACAACATTAGGATGTAATCATAATTAATATAAATGAAATGCAATTTATTAACTTATCTTGTTAATTTCCAAATGCCTGAATGATTTTATTGTTTCATTAGTTCTACTGATACACTTAGGCATTTGCATAAATTTAATATGAGTCACCAATGAGATTATCATAGGTTCTACTGATATACTTTGATTTCTAAGTTTAATACCAGTTACCATTAATGTGGACACAGGTTCCACTATTGCACCTAGATTAAAATCCAAGGTTGGTTCTAGTCACCCATGGTATTGCCATAGGTTCTACTAATGCTAAACCTAAATAGTGCACCTAAATTTTTAGGTTTAGCATTAGTTACCAGTGGTGACCAAGTGTATGTGGAATACGTGTCTACATTACTTTTTAGGAATCTTCACAATGTTCTTCCTCCATTTTTTTCAGTTTGGATAAAACTTATTGATTTTCATACAGAGTTTTATCCTTGATTTTTCTTGACCAGGTACTGAGGACTTAAAATCCTATTTTGACTTGGATTTGTGGCTTGCGATCAAGTAGCGCCTTTTCTGACCAAGTCCGATCAAGTTATTGAATTTTTTCCTTGTCGACCAAGTATTTGGGGATTCATATCACCAATATTCCCCAAAAAAATCGAAAAAATGAAAAAAAAATCAACTTTTTATTGATACTGAAGAAAATTTATTGTAAAAGATATTTCTTGCCACATTACTAAGATGATCGGCATTCCAAGCATTTTTGAATTCTTCCCCTTCCAAAGTTTTAATTTGATAAGTTCCTGGTCGAACAATTATTGAGATAGGATAAGGCCCATGCCAATTGGTTTCATGCTTGTTGGTCTTCTTAATCACCTTTTTAAGTACATAATCCCCCTCTTTTAATTTGGTTGGCTGTACCCTCTTATTATAAAAGCGTGTTGTTTATTATTGATAGGTCGTATTCCTCAAGGCTGCATCTTCGCACACCTCTTCCAGCATGTCCAGTCCTAGCCTTTGCATCAAATCACTAATAACAGAATCAAAGTTCAACACTCTATGAGTTGGTAAACCTATTTCGACTGGTATGACTGCTTTTGTCCCAAATACCAGCATGTATGGCATTTCTCTAGTAGAAGCTCTTGGAGTTATTCGGTATGCCCACAAACTTAGTGTAATTCATTTATCCAATTACCTTTAGCATCATCAAGTCTTTTCTTTAACCCATTGAGTAAAGTTTTGTTTGTTACCTCAGTTGGTCCATCAAGTCTTGGATTGGTTCGGTACACCTACAAAACAGAATCTTGGATTGAGCACAGTACGTTGTCAACTCTTCATTATCGAACTAGATACCATGGTCATTAATGAAGGCATATGGCAAACCATATCTACAAATGATGTTTTTCTAGATGAATTGGTACACCCTCTCATAAGGCATATCAACTAATGATTCTACTTTACCCCATTTTGTGAAATAGTCAACAATTATGACCAAGTACTTAAATCTTCCTCGAGTGGTCGATAACGGCCAGACCAAGTCTATCCCCTAAATAGCAAATGGCCAAGGTGAAGTAATGGGAGTCAAAGCTTCCTGTGGAGTTTTGCGAATATTAAAAAACTTCTGAAACTTGTCACACTTTTTTGTAAAGGTTGTACAACCTGCTCTCATAGTCAGCCAGTAATACCCTTGAGTATTCATTCACTTTAGTAATGACCTTCCTACCATATAAGCTCCACAAGATGCTTCATGAACTTCTTCTATTATATCTTTAACTTATGTTGGGTGAACACAGTGCTGCAAAGTAGCTGTTAACCCTCCCCTGTACATAACTCCTTTGTCTAATACATACCTTGTCACCTTATACTTGAGCTTTTTGGCCTCAACTACATCTATTGGTATAATTCCTTCTTTAATGTAAGCTCGATGGGATCCATCCAGGAAGGTCCTATGTCTACTGTAATGAAACAAATTGCCAAGTATTCATTAATACTTCGATGGGCTAAAATTTCGATGGGAATGATTTTCCAGAGCTCAACTTTGGTTGTTAATGCTAGCCGAGCAAGTTCATTGGCTCGAGCATTCTCCATTCTTGGAATTCTGTTCATCTGAACAACGTGCAATTTTTGCTATAACCTCTCATGCCTTGGATGGGTATCTTGTCATTAGTTCACCTTTGGCTCCATACAAACTCAAAATTTAATTCACCACCAACTAAGAATTACTATGTGCCACAACTTTCTCGGTATTCAATGATTGAGCCAAACTCAATCCTATAATGAGGGCTTCATACTCTTCTTCATTATTTGAGGCCAAAAATTGGAATCGCAATGCATACTCAATATCTATCCTATCAAGAGTGTTTGGTATAATACATACTCTATTTCCTGCTGCACATGATTATCTATCGACATACAAGTTCCATATTGGGATATGATTGTCCAACCCTTGGTCTAATAATGTCCCATGATGGAATACTTTATACCTTGCCTCCTCATATCTTTTAGCCATCTCCTGCACCTTGGTTGATTGTTTTTGTAGGTCAATAATAACTTTTCCTGAGCTCTTCCCTATCGGGATCTACTCAAGATATGGGTCGGTGAAGACTTCAGTTGAGTTTTACCCTATTGGGGTTTGTTCTGCCCGTATTCACGATTGCTCGGGGACCTTCGGATAAGTGAATTTTACAATGAAGTATGTCAAAGCTTGGCCCTCTAATGAGGACCTTGGCTCATATACAATATTATACTCCTCAGTTCTACTACCCAATACATAATTCTCCCAGATTTTTTAGGTTTATGAAGAGGTTGTCGGAGAGGCATGCCAGTGTATACCACAATGGTATGTGCTTGGAAGTAAGGTTTCAACCGTCTGGATGCCTTAATCAAAGCTAAAGATAATTTCTCTAACCATATATATCTAATTGTTGATCCCCTTAAGGTTTTTCTGGTGTAGTATACTGGCTTTTGAACTTCATTATCTTCTCATATCAAAGCAGAACTTACGGCCGACTTAGAGACGGCTAAGTATAAATATAATTTTTCTCCCAAAAATAGTTAGGAGAGCAATGAGGGTGATCCTAGATACTTTTTCAACTCCATAAAATATTTCTCTTATTCATCATTCCATTCAAAAGTCTTCCTCAGCACTTTAAAGAATGGTAAACACTTGTTTGTAGCTCAAGACACAATTTTTTTCAATGTTACTACTCGCTCAGTGAGCCTTTGCACCTCCTTTTAACTGATCGGGGACTGTATTTCACTCAACGCCTTGATTTTGTCAGGGTTAGCTTCAATTCCCCTCTAATTCACTACGTACCTGAGAAACATGCTTTCTTTGACACCGAATACGCACTTGGTCGGATTCAACTTCATCTGGTGCTTTTTTATTTGATCAAAGGTTTGGATGAGGTCGATAATGTGATCAAATGCATTTTTGCTCTTCATCGGCATGTCATCTACGTATATCTCCATGTTTTTGCATATAAATTCCACAAAGACTTTGTTCACCAACCTCTGGTAAGTAGCACCTTCATTTTTTAACCCAAATGGCATAACATTATAACAATAAGTTCCTCAAGGAGTAATGAAAAACATGTCTTCCCTATCTTCAGGCTTCATATTAATCTGGTTATAACCAGAATATGCATCCATAAAACTCCATAGTTCATGACCTGATGTAGCATTAATAAGTTTATCAATCATATGCAAAGGAAAGTGGTCCTTTGTGCAGGATTTATTCGAATCTATGAAGTCCACACACATTCTCCATTTTTTTTTACCATAACAATGTTGGCCAACCAGTCTGGATATTTCACATCTCCAACGAATGAGGCTTTCTGAAGGTTCTCAACCTCCTCTTGGATATCTTGATTCTTCTCAGAGCTAAATACTCTACACCTTTGCTTCATTGTCTTGGCATCCTTGTTGATGTTGAGCTCAGGCCAGAGGAAATTGGGATCAATCCTAGGCATGTCCTAATGACTCCAAATAGACATGTGCTTTCTCTGTCTTAGAAACATCACTTGTTCCTATTTAAGAATAGGGTCCAGCATTGATCTTAACTGTGTAATTATCTTTGGCTTATCATCATCTAAGATGATACTCTCTGTTGCTTCCACAATTTGGCCTTCCCCAAGCTCTATCTCCTCTATTGGATCTAAGGTTTCAACCAGAGATTCTCTATTGGGATCAGTAGTTTCCACTCGGTAAGTGGTAGCCTTCTTCTTTATTTCCTCAAGATCCTCTTGCTCGACGGAGGAATAATAACATTCTCGGGATACTTTTTTATCACCATACCTACTCCGAAGTTGGTCGATAATTTCAAACACTGATGAACTATTGAGGGAATTGCTTCAAACTTCTTCAACCCTACTCTACCCATGATGACATTGTAGGCTGACTGCACGTTTTTTCTGTCACAATAAAATGAACTTTCGTGGTCTGACTTCTTGGCCAAGTTTCGAGCAACACCTCTAGCTTGATTACGCCTAAAGGATAAACTTTTCACCTGAAAAAACGATCAGAGACCTGTGGTACGGATCTAGATTATCGAGCTTTAAATCTCGCTTTTGAAAATGGTAATAAAACATGATATATTTTGAGCTACTGTTGTCAATAAACACCCTAGAAATGATTATGTCCTGGTATCTTAATTTCACCACCATAGGGTCATCTTGAGGGTAGAGAATTCCTGACACGTCATTTTTGGAAAAACCAATTACCAAATTTTCTTTATTCACCCTCCTCGGCCTATCTTCTTCAGCTAGATTGATCCTCCGGATGTAAGAATAAGCGAGGTCCTCATTGAGTTAAGCTTTTCTCTCAACAGTGTGATCTCCACCATCAGCATCTCCTCCTGTAATCCTCTAACAATCAAAGGCACCAAAAAAAAGTGTAAATACCTCATGCCCTCGTTGTTGGGTTTTTTTGGGAAGTCGGGATCATCTTCATGATTTCTTTTCTTCTCTTCCCTGGGCTTCCATGGAGATTTTGACCTACGACGAGCTCCTCTGTCATCCTGCTGATCAATAAACTTATCGAGTTTTCCTCATCTAATGAGGGTTTTATCTCATTTTGTAGAGCAATACAATGATTTATAGTATTCCCATGGTCCTTATGAAATTCACAGTATTTGGATATGTCCATCTTCCCAGCAGGTTCTCTTAGCTTCTCGGGCCAATATACCTCCTTACTGTGCTTAATTTCCTCCAAAACATAGTGAATGCCCATCGTTAATGGAGTGTAATTATTGTACTTCCTGAGCCTATCATCAATCTTCTTTTGCCTTAAATCCTTCTGTTCCTTGTGTTCCTTTTGCTCCTTCTTTTCTATTCTGCCATCAGACTTCATGCTAGAGCCTTATTTCGCTGCTATAGCATCCTCAGTGTTCATTATCTTAGCTACTTTAGCCATTAATTCAGTCATAGTCTTGGGAGGATCTTTACAAAGTGTGTAATAAAGCTCCTTGGGAAGCAATCCACTCATGAAGGCTATAATAGCTATTTTTTCTTCGTAATCAATGACCTCAAACTTTTCATTATTGAAGCGAGTAATGTAATCTTTTGTACTTTCTCCCACCCGCTGCCTCATACTAAGCAGGTGAGTTACTCTTTTTATAGGCTTGGCTCTGAAGTAGAAGATAATAGTAAACAACTCGTTAAGCTGGTTAAACTAAAAATTTGTCCCCGATGAACATTATTGTACCAAATCTGAGCAAGACCTGTGATTGTACCTGAGAATGCCCTGCATCTCATCTCGTCGGGGACAACATAAATATCAGCTACTGCTTGATACTTTTCTATATGAAAAACTGTATATGTTTTCCCATCACACATGGGAGTAACCACGAGAGCTTTGAATTTTGAAGGAATAAGAAAATCCACAATAGTTTGGACAAAGGGAGACCCTTTTGCAAAGCTTTATTGCAAAAGGTTCTTCGCATTTACCATCTCTCCCGACCTCTCTTCCAATTGTTGAATAGATCCCTTTCGTGCATTGTTTCCAAAATCAGATTTAAGAGTGGTAGATCAGCTATTACGACCAATTATTTGTGTTGAGCTATCCTCCTGTGAGGTCTGCTCGGCATGGATAGGTAGTCGAGAATCTAATCTGGATTGGGCTGAGCCCTCACACTGGTTGGCTGGTCATCAAATATGTCTCAACAATGCCCTAGGACCATTTTTTATTCCCTTTGGGTCCCAAACGATCAAAGGGAGATGCTATTCTCAGTCTTTCTAAAGCGCCTAATCTTTCAGGAGTAAAAGAATGCTCATCATAAGGCTCTGAAGTCCTAAGAGAAGAACTTTTTCCTGGATGGTAGGGTGTGTCCCTGGTAGTCCTGGATTGGTTGTGCGTGCTAGTTGTTGGAGGAGGTAGTGGAATATTCCTGTTCTTATGAATAGACAATGTGGGAGATCCCGATTTTAGTGTTTGGGACAATTTTCTAAACACTACCTAGCCTCTTTTCCTCTGGAGAGACTAGCCAAGATTCCTGTCAAATCATTATTTATTGGAGGAACAGATGGAATAGGCAAATTGCCATTATTTCTAGCACTCAATTCAGGAATTTCGGTCATTTATGAAAGGTTGGTGAATGAATGATTGAAAACGTTTATCAATATATTCTCACAAACGACGCAAATCTGTTGAAGACTAGAAATCGCCTATGTCATCTTATAGGCGTCAACAACAGATAAAGTGAAAGTATAAAGATGATATTGAATATGAAATAAAGATATACGATCACATCAAACGTATAACTGGCAAAGATTTTTAAAGTGGTTATGCTAACATTATGGACATTATGTAATGATGTAGATGCCTAATTTATAAAGTCATTCCATCCTTTAACATTCCATCGCTTTGTCTCCCTACTGTGCTATAAATATGTTGTAATCCCTTCGTTAGTGGCAAGTGATTGAAAGGCAATTGGAAGCCTTGAAGAAATCCAAAGATACTTCTACTTCCCGACCAAGATCTAGATCTAGATCTAGACGACCTATAACTAATGAGGCTAGAACTCAACAAACTCTTGCCAATCATGTTAAGCCAAGAACTTAGACATTGCTGAGCTGTCTTAAAGGATCCAAACTCAGGACGAGAAACTTTCCACTCAATCTTCTCAATTACAAATTAAGGATGGAGTGCTAAATAAACTGCAACACCAGGTTGAAAGATTAACTGTCTAATTTTACAAGCAACCCAGATATGTTTGGATGGAAGGGTACAATGACGCTCTTAGACGATTTGATGATCATTTTAGTGAGGCTTAGTGCCAAGGATATAAATGGGGCTGGAAAAATTGCTTAACAGTTATGAAGGTTGACCATGATAGAAATCTATGGTATTAGGATGATCCTGGGTTCTCTGATTTTAAAAAATGTCCCTTCAAGCTTGACGTTAGCTGAAATCCTGTAAAAACCATTCCTCAATGCTTGATCTCTAAATATTTAGGGGATTACGATCTACATGATGAGCTAGAAATAGTTCAGTACACTCATTTGTTGAATACTTCGAGTAGCACTAACAGGAGAGTTCTTCATGATTTTAACTTTATCAACTCTCCATATACATTGGATGATCCTCCAGCAGGTACGGAAGCAGTTCCGAGTTCCTCTATAGCTGAAGGAAAGCGTCAGGTAGAATAATCTTGAGAAGAATTTGTTCATGTATTTCATTTGTACACAACATTTGAATGTAATGATAATTAATATAAATGAAATGCAATTTATTAACTATATTATTAATTTCTAGATGCCTAAATGATTTTCTTGTTTCATTAGTTCTACTGATACACTTAGGCATTTACATAAATTTAGTATTAGTTACCAATGAGATTATCATAGGTTCTACTAATATACTTAAATTTCTAAGTTTAATACCATTTATCATTGACGTGGCCACAAGTTCCACTATTGCACCTAGATTAAAATCGAAGTTTGGTACTAGTCACCCGCAGTATTGTCATAGGTTCTACTAATACACCTAAATTTTTAGGTTTAGCATTAGTTACCAGTGGTGACCAAGCATATGTGGAATATGTGTCTACGTTCCTATTTAGGAATATTCACAACGTTCATCGTCCATTTTGCTCAGTTTGGATAAAATTTGTTGATTTTTATACACAGTTTTATCCCTAATTTTTCTTGACCAGGTACTGAGGACTTAAAATCCTGTTTTGACTTGGATTTTTATTTTGTGTTCAAGTATCACCTTTTCTGACCAAGTCCGACCAATTACTGAATTCTTGCCTTGCCGACCAAGTATTTGGGGATGCATATCACTAATATTCCCTCCCCCCGCCCCCCAAAAAAAACATGGAAAATAAAACAACTTCTTATTGATACTCAAGAAAATTGATTACAAAAGAGATTGCTTTCTACATTACTAAGATGCTCGACATTCTAAGGATTTTTTAATTTCCCCTTCCAAACACTACTAGAAAAATGACAATTAAGGACAACTAATTTGCTGTTCCAGAAGCCCATTTGCTGTCCCTAATAGTATTTAGGACGGTCATAGGGACAGGAAGAGCTGTCCTATCAGGTGGGCGTCATAAAAGGCTAAAAGGACATCAAGTGCTGTCCTTTTTGAGTTTTTAGGACAGCAAAAAGTCATCCTTTTAGCTCCGTCCGTTTAAATCTAAATACTACTATACATCTATAAGGACAGATGTTGTTGTCCTTTAAAATGGAGTATTAGGGACAGCAACAACTGTCCCGAATAAATTTTCGCGCATTAAATGTGGCGCTAAATTAATATTTTAAAAGACAGTTGTAGTTGTCCTTAAAGATAAATATATATATTTCAAGAAAATCAATAATTTTCAAATATGAAAGAAACAATATTTATTATTTGCAAAAAAATAAAGAAAATTCATAAATTCTGAATTTGACACGTTGTTGATAAACTAATATATATACAAATTTAGAAATATTACAAGTCTTAATAGTTCACAAATTATAAAAAATCAGACAACATTTTCTCTATTTTCTGGACATTATAAAACCTGTTAATACAAAATCTGCATAATGTAAAGCCTGCACGACCGTAAAATTTAACAATAAAATTACAAAAGCCTGCACGGCCATAGAATTAAACAATAAAATTACAAAAGTCTACACAATGGTAACACAAACAATCTCCCTGTTGTAAACCATTGACTTTTTCGTGTGTTCAATGCGGATAAAAGCCAACGATAAAATATTATCCTGCAAAAGATAAGATATAAAAAAGAGATGATATCAGTAATCAAATAATTTTAAAAAAATCATATTCAAGATGAAAATATTCATATATTTATCATCATATTCTCAAACGGGAAGTCTCGTAGCTATGTGGTTAGTTCCTATGAGTTACATTGGTCCCGTGCGAGGTGTTCGTGTCTTTTACAGAGACGTTTGGGTGTTCATTTGTGTTTTCTCCCTCTAACAGGATGTTTATAAGACTAAGCATAGATATTTAAAAATTATCATATTCTCAAACTAAGAATCCCGTGACCATGCGGTCAAATCCTACAAGTTGCATTGATCACGTGCGAGGTCATGCCTCTCACGGGGCGGTTTGGGGACTGTTTTGGGTTTTCGTCCTCTAACAGCATGTTTTTAAGCCCAAATCTATATATTTTTAAATTATCGTCATATTCTCAAACCGGGAGTCCCGTGACTATACCATTAGTTCTTACAATTTACATTGGTCGAGATGTTCGTACCTCTCACGGGGTTGTTTCGAGTTGTTTTGAATTTTCAATGTTTAAAAGCCTAAGTTTAGATTTTTTCAAAATATCGTCAAATTCTCAAATCAGAAGCCCCGTGACTATGTGATCAGTTCCTACGAGTTTCATTTGTTCTATGCGAGGTGTTCGTGCGGCTCACGGGGCTGTTTGGGTGTTATTTTGAGTTTTCTCCCTTTAAAGGCATTTTTTTAAGTCTAAGTCTAGATTTGTGCAAATTGTCGTCAATTTCTCATTCCGGGAGTCCCGTGACTGGACAGTCAGTTCCTTCGAGTTGCATTGGTCTTGTGCGGGGTGTTTGTCCCTCTTACGGGACCGTTTGGGGGTTGTTTTGGGTTTTCACCCTCTAACGGCATGTTTTAAGCCTAAGTCTATATCTTTCCAAATTATCGTTGTATTCTCAAATCGGTAGTCCCGTGACTACGCGGTTAGTTCCTACATGTTACATTGGTCCGAGTGAGGTGTTCGTGTCTCTCGCAGGGTCATTTGGGAACTTTTTTAGGTTTTCGTTCTCTAACAGCATGTTTTTAAGCCCAAGTCTAGTTATTCTCAAATTATCATCATATACTCAAATCAAAAGTCATGTGACCATGTGGTCAAATCCTACGAGTTACATTGATCACATGTGAGGTGTTAGTGCCTCTCACGGGGCATTTGGGGGCTATTTTGAATTTTCTCCCTCTAACAACATATTTTTAAGCGTAAGTATAGATATTTTGAAATTATTGTCATATTCTCAAACTGGTATTCTCGTGACTATACCATCAGTTCCTATAATTTACATTGGTCCCGAGCGAGGTGTTCGTTCCTCTCACAGGGGCATTTCGAGTTGTTTTTGGTTTTTTTTCTTTGAAAGACTAAGTTTAGATTTTTGCAAAATGTCATCAAATTCTCAAACCGGCAGTCTCGTGACTACGCAGTCGGTTCCTACAAGTTACATTTGTTCCATGCGAGGTGTTCGTGCCTCTCACGGGGATGTTTGGGTGTTGTTTTGAGTTTTCTCCCTTTAAAGGTATGTTTTTAAAGCCAAGTCTAGATTTGTGCTAATTGTCGTCAATTTCTCATACCGGGAGTCCCGCGACAACACAGTCAGTTCCTACGAGTTGCATTGGTCCCGTGCGAGGTGTTTGTCCCTCTTACAAGACCTTTGGGGGCTATTTTGGATTTTCACCCTCTAACGACATGCTTTAAGCCTAAGTTTCCAAATTATCGTCGTATTCTAAAACTAGTAGTCCCGTGACTATGCGGTCAGTTCCTATATGTTACATTGGTCCCGCAGGAGGTGTACGTGCCTCTTAGAACGTTTATTAATTTTAGAAAATTTTGACAGAAATTACTTCGTTAATTCATTAAATCCAACCTGTTTATTTAACTAAACTCAACAGCAGCAGCAACAACTTTGTTAACATTAAAAATAAACTCAACAGCAACAACAAATTCCACAACCAAACCACCAACAAATCCCTTCCACCAATTTAACTAAATAAGGTCATAAACTAACCATTTATTTTTGCAGAATACCTAACCATTTATTCATAAATGGATAAACCGAAACTTAAGTCTAGTTTAGTATCTTGTTGTAGGTGTTTTTCTTATTATTGGTCAAGACCACATGTATTAGCTAAGCAACAAATGTATTATAATAATGTCCTATAAGAATAAGGAACCCAACAGATGTGGGATAGTTTGGCCCACAATAGTTGAGAATTTGTCTTTTGATGTGAGATATTGTCAGAGACCTGCTCAAACATGTCTCAAATGAGTATATTGTGTTCAGTGCAATATTTGAACTCCTCAAAAGGTAAAAATTTATATACCTGAATCTGAGATGGGGGGTGATGCATGTGTCACTCCGCTAGTAAGGGGGGATCTAATCATAATGAATCTGTTATAACAAAACAATATATATTATTAGTAGTGTGCCATATTTCTATAATAATGACACTGAAAATTAACTATATAGGATCAATCAGTAAGTAAAAGTGAGTGTAGCACTAAGACTCCAAACCCAAATTAAGACACATTTATACCTCTTTACTAATTCAAAGCGTACAATTAGTCAAATTTCAGAGTTATCACATTACACCTAATTTCAATCAAGCATTGATCTTTGACACAAAACCTCAAACTACAATCACTTCCACACAATTGAACAAAATCACAAAAATCAGATGTACTCAACATACAAACACAAATACATGTCTATATACATTTAGTGTCTTAGTTTTTACACTTTGCAACTGAGTGCATCACTAATTTAAAGTTTATTATCAGTCAAATTTCACTTTGAGCAACAACACAAAACCTAGAACTACAATCATTTCCACACAATTCGAGAAAAAATAGAAATTACTCAGCATATAAAGTACACATATATAGAGATTGCACAAATTCATCATCTTCAAAACAAAAATCAACAAATGTGGCAAATACTTTATCAAATAGGTCACAAAACAAGCACTACACTAGAAGAAAAATGCTCAATTTCACCCATTTCAACAAAATTACAAAAAGTAAATATGTTCAACACATAAACACACACATGTCCATATACATCTAGTTTAAAGCTTCTCATTAGTCAAATTTCAGAGTAATCACACTATACCCAATTTCACTCAAACTCAGAGTTGTCACACTACACTTAATATCATCAAACATTGATCAACACAAAAACTAAAGCTATAATCACTTCCACACAATTCAATAAAATTACAAAACTCATATTTTCTCAACATATAAAATTAACTTTTAACAAATGCAGCCTATATTCAATCAGATAGGTCACAAAACAAGCACTACAATAAACAATAAACACTGAATTTCACACAATTCAACAAAATTACAAAAATCAAATGTGCTCAACATATGAACCAACACATTTACATATATAACACTAATTCAAAGCTACTCCTTATTTCAAAGTTATCGCATTATCCTAATTTTATCAAAGTTCAAAGCTATTACAGTACACTTAATTTCAGTCAAACATTGATCTTTTTTACCAACACCACAAAACCTAAAACTACAATAACTTCCACACGATTCAACAAAATTAAATATTGCTCAACATGAATTCTAGTAGATTTATATAATATCAGCACACACATATATACATATATACACAACACAAGAAAAAAAATAGAAAGGAGGCAATACATCATACATGAAATAAGAGTGAAGTGAAGTTAGGGTCTAATTTAGTTCACAGATCCATAGCATCCCACAACAAATAAGTAACATTAATAGCCACTCATACAGTCATATTCTCCAAGCAACAGATCAAAAAATAAATAAAAACAATTATAATAAATCTGTTATGAAAATAGTATGAAAATTTATCGAAGTTTTTACCAATGATACAATGTTAAGTGAGGCCATACTTATTGTCGAACTCCTTTATATGCTCCGCTACATCCTTCTCTACATAGTTCTTCTCAAACGCCTGTATTTACAAATACATACATGTAATGAATGTTAACGCATAGATACATAAATAGATAGAGAAGACCAAGAATGATTACGTTAATGGAAATTAAAAGAATTAATTCAAAAAAACCATGGATGGAGCCAACCCCGCAAGATAAAAACTTAGCAAAAAAAGAAGGAAAAAAATAGGAAGTAGCAAGTATTAAACACCCAAAATAAGAGAGAAAAAGAAAATAAAGAACAGATCTTGAGATGTAATTGAAATGCAGAACCTATTAAAATCCAAATGTTTATTGTATGAAAGCTCCAGAATAAGCAATTGATGAAGAAGGTAAGGGGGCTGACAACAGTGTCCGGCAAGGAGAGAGGGGCACCGACCTGAGTTGGAAGGGGGTTGGCGGTGCTATCCGGCAAGGAGAGAGGGGGCGGCACTGTTGAGAGAGAAGGGAGAGACCGAAGAGTGTGGAGTTTTCAGGGGAAGAGGGAGAGAAAAAAGATGCGCGCGTGTTTGAAAGTTTGGGGTATTTAGTTTTAGGGTTACTCTTACTAAAACAAAAGAGAAGTAAATATTTAAAAAGACACCTCAAATTACTGTCCTTTTTGGGGGGATATAAGGGACAATAATCAGATGCCGTCCTTTTTGGGAAGATAAAAGGGAAATTAGTTTTCTTTTGGGGGTTTTATAAGGTACAATAATAAAAATACTTACCTTTTTCAAAAGAGAGGGAATGAAAAAAAATATTTGATAGAAAAATAGTAGAGGGAATGAAAAAAATTTAAGAGGGAATGGGAGTAAAATAAAAGGAGGGAACCAAAACTTATAAAGGACGGTTATATGCTGTCCTTTTAGATAGATTATAAAGGACAGTAAATGTTGGATGTCCTTAAAAATTATTATAAAGGATGCTTAAAATTTAACTGTCCTTTATAGTAGATCTAAAAGGACAAATAGTTTCTGACGTCCCTTATACTGTTTTTAAAGGACAGCTTAAAAGCTGTCCCTAATGCATGTGTCCTTAATTGTCATTTTTCTAGTAGTGAAAGTTTTAATTTGATAAGTTCCTGGTCAAACAATTGTTGAGACACGATAAGGCCCGTGCCAATTGTCTTCAAGCTTTTTAGTCTTCTGAATCACCTTGTTAAGTACATAATCCCCTTATTTTAATTTAGTCGGCTTCACCTTATTGTTATAAAAGCCTGATTTTTATTATTAATAGGAAGCATTCCTCAAGGATGCATCTTCGTGCACCTCTTCCAGCATGTCCAGGTCAAGCCTTCACACTACATCAATAATAATAGAATCAAATTTCAATACTATATGAGTTGGCAAACCTATTTTAGCTGGTATGACTACTTGAATCCCAAATACCAGTATGTATGGAGTTTCTCCATTAGAAGCTCTTGGAGTTGTTCGGTACACCCACAAAATTGAGTGTAATTCATTTATCCAATTCCATTTATTATCATTAAGTCTTTTCTTCAACCCATTGAGTAACTTTTTATTTGTTGCCTCTGTTTTCTAATTGCTTTGAGGAAGACCTGGAGCATAGTGCAATTTTAAATCTTGGATTGAGCACAGTATTCTAGGAACTCTTCATTATCGAACTGGGTACCATGGTCAGTAATGAAGGGCAAACTATATATATAAATGATGTTTTTCCAGAGGAACCGGTACACCTTCCCATAGGTAATATCCACTAATGGTTCTGCTTCAACCCATTTTGTGAAATAGTCAACAGCTACGACCAAGTACCTAAATCTTTCGCGGGTGGTCGGTAATGGCCCAACCATGTCTATCCCCCAAATAGTAAATAGCTAAGATGAAGTAATAGGAGTCAAAGCTGCATGTGGAGTTTTACTAAAATTAGAGAACTTCTGGAACTTGTCACACTTTTTAACAAAGGTCATATAATTTGCACCCATGGTCAGCCAGTAATACCCTTGAGTATTCATTCACTGTAATAATGATCTTCCTACCACATGAGCTCCCCAAGATCCTTTGTGAACTTCTTTTATTAGATCTTTAACTTCTCTTGGGTGAAAAGAGCGCTATAAAGTAGCTGTTAACCCTCTCATGTACAAAACTCCTTTATCTAATACGTACCTTTCCACCTTATACTTGAGATTTTTTGCCTCAACTGCATCTGTTGGCAGAATTCCTTCTTCAATGTAAGCTCTGATAGGATCCATCCAAGAAGGTCCCATGTCTACTGTAATGAAACTAATCATCAAGTCTTCATCAAGACTTAGATTGTCCAAAATTTTGATGGGAATGGTTCTCCTGAGCTCAATTATGATTATTGATGTTAGCCGAGCAAGTGCATTAGCTCGGGTATTCTCAAATCTTGGAATTCTGCTCATCTGAACAACGAATAATTTTTCTATAACCTCTAATGTCTTGTCAAGTTATCTTGTCATCAGTTCACCTTTGGCTCCATAAAAACTCAAAATTTGATTCACCACCAACTGAGAATCACTATATGCCATAACTTTCTCGGCATTCAATGATTGAGTCAAACTCAATCCTACAATGAGATCATCATCATCTGCCTTATTATTTGAGTCCTGAAATTGGAATCATAATGCATACTCAATATCTATCCCATCAGGAGTGTTGAGTATAATACTTGTTCCACTTCCTATTGCACATGATAATACATCTACAAACAAGTTCCATATTTTGATATAATTTTCAAATCCTTGGTCTAATAATATCCCATGATGGAATATTATATTCCTTCCCTCCTCATATATTTTAACCATATCATGTACCTTGGTTGATTATTCTGGTAGGTCGGCAGCAAATTTTCTTGAGCTCTCCCCGACTGGGGTCTAGTGGAGATGTCGGTCGGTGAAGACTTCAGTTGAGTTTTCCCCAATTGGGGTTTGTTTTACCTGTATTCCTTGTTTCTCAGGGTACCTCAGGATAAATTAATTCTCTAATGAAGTCTTCCATAGCTTCGCCCTTTAATGAGGACCTTGGATCATATAAAATCTCATACTCCCCCAGTTCTACTACCCAATACATTAATCTCCCAGACTTTTTATGTTTATGTAGAGCTTATCATAGAGGCATGTCAGTGTATACCACAATGGTATGTGCTTGGAATTAAGGTTTCATCCATTTGGATTCCTCAATCAATGCCAAAGATAATTTCTCCGACCGTGGGTATCTAATTTCTTCTCCTCGAAAGGCTTTGCTGGTGTAGTTGACTGGCTTCCGAACTCCATTATCTTCTCGTATCAAATCAAAACTTATGGCTGAGTCAGATATTACTAAGTATAAATATAATTTTTCTCCCAAATCTGGTCGAGAGGGCAATGGGGGTGATCCCAGATACTTTTTCAATTCCGAAAAAGCTTTATCGCATTCATCGTTCCATTCAAAAGTCTTTCGCGGAAGTTTAAAGAATTGTAAACACTTGTCTATATCTCAGGACACAAATTTTTTCAATGTTGCTACTCGCTCACTGAGCCTTTGCACCTCCTGTTTGCAGGTCGAGGACTACATTTCAATCAACGCCTTGATTTTTTCAGGGTTAGACTCAATTCCTCTCTGATTCACTATGTACTTGAGAAACATGCCTTCTTGGACACCGAATGCGCACTTGGTAACATTCAACTTCATCTTGTGCTTCTCCAGTTGATAAAAGGTTTAGCTGAGGTTGGCAATATCAATGGATGCTTCACTACACCAAATAATAAAAATGGTCACGGATAAGGGGTCACGAATGGAAGTCATGACTAGCTGGTCACGGCCTAAAACCTTAACCACAGTCAAAATGGGCATGACCAAATCCATGACTCTGTGTTGTTATGGGTCTTCTTATGTGTGGTCACGGCTCTAGACCTTGTCTCATTTGGTTCATGGCTTCAAACCCTGACCCAGCCGTGAACATTATGGAGCTATGTTTCCCTCCAATTTTAGTCAGGGAAGGAGTTACTCGCCTTAGCCATGACCAAAAACCTCATTAGACGGGGATATGGTCATGGCTTGAGTCTGTAACCAATATGTTATCTGAGTCACAACTTTGGGATGTGACCATGGACGTATTTCCATGCTGACATGTAAAAAATAAAAGGGGCACGTTATATGGTCACGACCCTAAGTCGTGACTATGGTCTTTATACTTAAAAAATACATAATAGTTTTCATTTCCCTCGAAAACTTCTGAACCATTATTTTCCCTCGCTCTCTCCGGAGATTTTGACTCTCTCCTTCTCTCAATCTTAAGCTCTCTCTTAATCTCAATCTCTAAGGGAAATACGTGTGTGTGCATATTTCTCTGTGTGTGTATTTCTCTTTCTGGGTATACTGTAAATACGTGTTTGTATATGTGTGTGTGTGTGTGTATTGTGTATTGTGTATTGTGTATATGTATGTAGCTATGTATACTGTAAATGTGTATATGTGTATGTATTATAGAAAACAATATGACTAATGTTGGTTTAAATTTCAAACTAGGGCAAATTTTAATTTAATGGATATTGTTGGTTTAAGTTTCAAACTAGGGCAAATTTTAATTTCATGGATATTGTTGGTTTAAGTTTCAAACTAGGGCAAATTTTAATTTAATGAATATTATTGGTTTAAGTTTCAAACTAGGGAAAATTTTAATTTAATGGATATTGTTCGTTTAAGTTTGGAGATGAAATATAAAAATATACATCTCCATTAATATTGATGTTAGATTCAGGATTAATTTTAGGGGCTTTGTAAAATAAATTCCCCAAAATGCATAATCTATTAATTGTAGGGGTAATGTTTGTAAGGGTTAATTTTTTGGTTGATTTTAGGGATTGTTGGCTCAAATGACAAAAGTAGGTATTCAAAATCTAATAAATTAACCGTTGATGATTCATTAGATCCATAATTTATAGGAATCATACTCACGCCCCCATAAATAATAACTCGTTAATGATTCATTAGAGGCATTATTTATAGGAATTATAATCACGCCCTCGTTCATTTTTCTCGGGAAAAATGAGTCACAGTGCTAATAAATGGCAACAAGAGTGGGAAAGGTTGCAATTGGACCGCACACATACATCTTTCATTAACGAGCCTCATAAAGTAGGTACTCTGGTTTATTGGTATGGGAATAGGAAGATCGAACAATTTAACTACCTTATAAACCGTGGAGTTCATCTCCACCAAGAGTACTTGTTCGATCGTATTTTGTTTTCCCTGCCACAATGTTGGGATGAAGTTATACAATATATATATATATATATATATATATATATATATATATCGCGTATATAATCTCGATAGACCATTGACCTTGCTTACACTATTAGAGAAGGCGGAAAAAAAATTCACCCATTATGGATAGAATTACGTACAAAGAGCATTGACGAAAACTGGGATGTCTCACGATATATACACGTTAAACTCAATCTTACAAATAGGATGAAGAGGAAGATATTTCGAGTTCATGTCACTAACATCTATGCATCCATTATAGATACGCTTCCTCCTAATTGTCCACATGTAAAAATCCATTGGTTTGTAAAAACAAATCCAGAATGGATGGAGATCAGACACATTGAACTTTTATTAAAGTCTTACCATGAACAGGTAAATTATTATATATGGTCAAATTTTTTTATTTTATTAGTTATATTTACATATTTAACTTTGAAAGTATGCATCTATTATTATAGATACACATTTAACTTTCATTATTTTTACATATAATATCGGGCAGTAATGGAAGCAACGCTCCAACCAACAACGTGACACAACCACAAGGAGAACTATCATCACCAATTGGTGATCAATACTCAACTCCACAAACTGTTCACTCCCCTACTCCAAATTTCGTTCACTACCCTACTCCACAAACTATTCACTCCCCTACTCCGAGTTGAGGGAGGCAAGGTACTCCCACTAATCCAACAGACACACCCAACACTCCTTAAACTTCCAAGTCAGTTGAGAAGAATACCATTGGGTTCTCTTTGTTGGGAAATAACCCTATGGGGGATAAGAATCATGTTCAACGGTTTAAATCCCAGTTCTTGTCCTTGGGAAAATGAATGTAGGAGTGGGAGTAGCTGACAATTGGAACCTCGTAAATAAAGCTATTAAAGATGACATCTATGAGAAACTCAGCAAATTGTTTTCATTTTCCCCTAACTCAAAAAATAAGGTGCTTTCTCAGGCAGCTGAACAACTTCGAACATATCGGAGAAACCTTAGACAAAAGAATTTCCATAAGGGAGCATCGAGCTTCGACATTTTGGCTCTCAAAGATAAAGTCCCTTCGAACGTTGAGATGCTAGTCTCTCAATGGAATGATTTTCTAGAGAATGAGGCGAAGGACTACAAAATGCTGCCAAGGGAGAAAAACAAGCAGAATAGGGTCAGGCCAAAAAAATTGATGTCCATCGGCTTGGCTCGAAATCTTATGAAGATTTAAAGAACAAGTGGTCTATCATTACGAAAGGCAGCCCAGATGAAGGAAAGGCACCGAATAGGGTCAACTTGTACGTGCATGCTAGACGAGACAAAGATAATAAATTCCCTCCTCACTTGGCCAAGACTTTAGAATCAATAGAGTCTATCAGTAGTCAGTCAGATTCAAACCCGTTCGATAACATTGACAATGATGCCATTGCACAAACCTTTGGGAAGGACCACAAAGGGAGACGAGAGGTTTGGGGTCTCATATTTCAAAAATAAGATTCAAACACACCCCACCTCTCGTGGACAGTATTTTTTCTGTTAATAAGCATTTTGTGTCCAACGATGAAAATCAATCTAGGACTGAAGGGGATATAATGGGGTTTTGAAATGAATTGGGAGGTGTGAATGATAAAACTTGCACATATTGTGTCCCTTTTAACCGGCGTAAGCCCATGCAGCCCCCAATGCATCCCGATTTCCCTCCACAGATGCCAGGGATACCTCAAAATTTTCCTCGTTCTCCACTCCCCCCACAGATTCCAATTCCTCCTTTAACATTCCCTTTCCCATCGTCTCAGCATGGCACAGGTCTTGGATCATCGTCAATAGCCCACGGTGACTATGGCGTTAAATACTATATGCAGGACCTGAGCGATAAATTTGTCGGTTGGATCTGCAGCCTCATGTCCACTATGAACTTTAGTACATAATCGACCTTTGCAGCAGGGTGAGTGTCAGATCGTGGTTGACATAGTATATGAGGGATGTGAAACTGTTCCAGCGCACATCAATAGTGGAGAAGGGAATTTTTTGAAAAATTATGTAGACTATGTTACCACTTGGCTAGTTTATCGCTTAATGAAGATGTAGTAATATTTTTCTTAAGTTGTAATAATATCAGTAGACAAATTTATTTAATTTGAGTTTAAATGGTTGTGTAGTATTATTGATTGGTGTGTTCTTGTATTTAAGTTATTGTATAGTTTGATTGATTGGTGTATTATTGATTATATTAGTGCTTTGCTTTGATACTATATTAATGCTTTACTATGCAACATGATATTTATTTTATCATGTTAACACAGGACTGTAATTTAAAGATTATTAAATGGATTTTCAACAATACAAAGAGTGTGGGGGGGAGAGTGACCAAATAGATAATAGTTATGTTAAAGATATTCAAGAATTTATTAGATATGCTTTTAAGAATCTCAAAAGTGAGAAGATTCTATGTCCATGCACCCATTGTATAAATGTAAAATATAAATCTTTAGAAGATGTTGAGTTACATTTAATAATGTGTGGAATTCGTGAAGATTATAACAAGTGGACATACCATGGTGAAAAATATGTACCTTATGTTCCCAAAGAATTACCAGTAACTGACCATGTGACAGAACACCAACGAGTGGAAGTGCTAAATGATTCTCCAACACATCGTCCATTGACCAACCTAATTGATGATGCTTACAGAGTCCACCATGACCAAAACCACCAACCTATGGAGACAGATAATGTGCACAATGAAGAATTTGATACTGAACAACCAGGAGACCGAGAATATATATGGTCGAAAGCCTATGTGGCTAGACTGTTGTTTAAAGATTCAGATGAAGATCATTCGGTATTATATGTAATGATTGGTTTGCATAATTTGAAGAGTCAATTTGGCTTATCTGGGAACAGATAATATCCACACTTAGGCTTGAAAACGTGTCGTTGGGGTGAGAAACTCCTTAGCACCCACCACATGTCCCCATGAGTGGTACCAACACCTCGCACGGGTCCAATGTAACTCGAACCAACTAACTGTGTAGTCATGGGACCCTCGATTTAAGAGCAGGGCCCAAAATAGATAATATCCATACTTAGGATTGAAAACATGCCATTAGGGTGTGAAACCCCTTAGCGCCCCCCAAACGGCCCCGTGAGCAGCGCTAACACCTCGCACGGGACCAATGTAACTCGTAAGAATCGACTGTGTGGTCACGGGACCCTCAGTTTGAGAGCACGACCCAAATTTCAGAATGCTTACACTTAGGCTTGAAAATGTGATGTTAGAGGGAGAAATCCCACAATGGCCCCGTGGGCGGTGCCAGCACCTCGCTCGAGACCAACGTCACCTGCACAAACCGACCATGTGGTCACGAGACTCTTAATTTGAGAGCACGACCCATATTTTAGAATGCCTACATAGGTCACATGACTGCGTGGTCATAAGACCTCCGATTTGAGAGAACAGAACCCTCTCTAGGTCACCTAAGTATCACTTATAGCAACTGACTGATTAGCCTCCCGATTCAAGTATCTTTTTATTAATATTAAAGTTAGCCACAGCCTAAAGTCGTGACCATGTTATGTATACAACAAGTTTGGTCACAGCCTAAAGTCGTGACTAAGTTAATTTCTACAGAAGACATAGTCACAACCCATAACCATGATGAATATTAATCATAAGAATAATAGTCACGTCTTAAAGCCGTGACCAGTTTTGATTGTATAGAAAACCTAGTCACGGCTATGGTCCATCACCAAATGGCTTCTTAATCAGGTGCTAGTCACGGGTTTGGGCCATGACCAGGCTTGTAAAAAGGGTCAGGGCTATGGGTCGTGACCACATCCGTGACTATGGGAAGTCTGTGACTAGGAAGTGGGTCAAGGATTTGGGTCGTGACAACCGAAATTGGTCACTCTCAATTTGGTCACGAACCAAATCCCTGATCCACACTACCTTGTTAGGGATAAAGTTCATGACCAATCGCCTAGTTTGGTGTAGTGATTTTTTACATATACCGACATGTTTTTGCCTATCTGTTCCTCAAATATTTTATTCACCAACCTTTGGTAAGTAGCACCAGCATTTTTAAAATCAAATGGCATAACATTATAGCAATAAGTTCCTCGGGGAGTAATAAAAGAAGTGTTTTCCCTATCTTCGGGCTTCATATTAATATGGTTATAATGAGAATGTGCATCCATGAAACTCCATAGTTCATGCCCTGACGTAGCATCAATAAGTTGATCAATCCTAGGCCTTATGAGTTTGACCTTGATCTTAATGACATGGCCTTATTTGCTAAAAAAATTATAAAAATTCTCAAGTTCAAGAAACAAAATTCAATGTATGATAAAAAGAAATTTGAGAAAAATAAATATAATAATGTAGCAATGAATTTCAATGATCACGAGTTAAAGAAAGATAAAAATGTTAACTCTAAAAAAGATGATTCTGAGAGATGTTATGAGTGTGATGGTCACGATCACAAGGAGTTTGAATGTCCTACTAAGCTTAAGATATAGGGTAAAAATAAATTTGTTTACAATGCCACTCTAAGCAACAGTGGTCTCGAGTCATATAATTTAGGTGAGAGCTTTCCTCGTGGACGCAACTTTACTACATTTACTGCTAGTCATGGTAGTTAGTCTAGTGTGTGACAATAGTCTGCATGAAGGTATTGGATCCTACTCTAATTTCTCTCAAGAAAATGAAAAAAATGATGGTTTCAGTGCTGGAGATGGTGATGGAGGTGAGCTTTACACCGAATCCATGAAAATTCAAAAGAGGATTAAAAAATTGACTATCAAGGTGTTAACACTTTGAAAGGAACTTGTTTACCTAAAAGATATTGAGGAATTGATGAGTCAACTCAAGGTGAAAAAAGTTTCATTGTTTGAGAAACTTAGTTTGGTGGAGAAAGAGAAAGACGACTTGACGTCCAAAGTCATAAGATTATCTAATGATTTTTATGATTCATTGAAAGATCAGGAGAATTTCAAAGATGATATTATCACTACAAACAAAGATCTAGAGGCTCCTTATGAGGTTAAAGTCACTCTTGAGAACAACTCTGGGAGGATGTGAAAGTTGTTTCTCAGACTAGTCCTCGCATATAAGGAGAAAGGCTATCAAAAGAGAAAGGGCAAAGGTTATGAGGAGGGTGAATCCTCTAAGTCCAAATCTGATCCCATTAACAAGTTTGTCTCTATAACAAACAATCATATACCTAATCCACCAAAATGGAAACCCTCCAAATCAAATTAAGAAGATGAATTTCATTCAACCCTGTGTTTGCACCTATTACAAAATAACAGGACATCTAAGATATTTTTGCTAAAATTTGAGAGGGATTATTATTCTCGTACTTCCAAACCCCACTATAGCCACCTGACTAGGTTGAAAGAGCATGTTGAATTTCTTATTCACACCTCAAAAGGGTTAATGAAAGAATTTTAAATACTGTAAAGTCCTCATAGGAACTCATTCAAATCGAAGCTAGTAATAATAACAGAAAGAGGAAGAGGAAGATAATGCCCCTGCATTATATTCCTATTTGGGTTGTGAAAGAAAATAGAACTAAAGATGTTATTGTTCATGTTTCTCTAAAGTCTCATAATACCTTCTAATAGTATTTTGATAATGGTTTCTCTCGACATATGATGGGTGACAAATCACTTTTTACAAAACTGGAGGATCACACGGAAGGTAAAGTCATTTTTGGTGATGGGATTCGGTCTAGCATTTTAGGGCAGGGCACTATTGAGATATCTAGATTCCTAAAATTAGAAAACGTACTTTGTGTTGATGAGTTTAAAGTGAATTTAAAAAGCATTAGCCAATTATGTGACAAAACCTTAAGGTTAAATTTAACCAAACGGAGTGTTCTGTCTGCAACGATTCTAGTAAAGATTGTATTGCAAGGTGTGAGTACATTCGATAACTATTATGGTATCATTCTAAAATCCTCACTTGTCTGCAATTGTGCTACGGTCCCACCTATAGACCTTTGGCACCAAAGACTAGGTCATGTGAACTATAGGGACATTGATTATCTTATAAAGAAAGACCTAGTCCGGTGCTTACTATCTCTAAAAAACTAACATTTTTAGTTTGTGGCCCTAGCCAACATGGAAAGAAAATTAAGAGCCTATATAAGAAGTTAAATACTATTACTACCTCTCACGTATTATAACTAAAACATGTGAATCTTATGGGTCCAATATGCATCTAGAGTCTAGGTGATAAATGGTGTACCCTAGTGATGGTTGACGATTTTTTGAGGTATTATAATGTGGGATTCCTTAGTGAAAAATTGGATGTTGTTGAGTTCCTTACAACAAAATGTCGTATCATGCAAAATCAACATAGTATCACTATTAATCGTATTATAAGTGATAATGGCACAGAGTTCAATGATGCCGAAGTTAGAAAGTTTTGTGATTGTTTAGGCATCGAACATGAATTGATAGTGATTCGCACACCTCAATAGATTATATTTATTGAGGGAAATAATAAGACCATTCAAGAAATGTCATGATCTATGTTACTTGGTCAAAATGTGACTAGATGCTTTGGGGTTGAGGCTATGAATATCGCTTGTCATACGGTGAACTGGGTTTATCTTCATCCACATAGTACTAAAATGCCATATGAATTGTGGATGTAGAAAAATCCTAACCTATCTTATTTTCGTATCTTTGGTAATCCTTAATAAATTCTTTTGGATAGGGAGCACTTAGGAATGTTTGACTCTAGAAGTGATGAAAGAATATTTGTAGGCTATTGATCATGTAGTCGGGCTTATAGGGTTTACAACCTTAAAAGCTTCAAGATTATGGAATTAATAAATGTCACTATTAAAGATGACTTTCCCGCAACATTTATCGATGATGAATTTTCTTGTGAGAATGATGCACCCCCCCCCCCCCCCCCCCCCAGTGATCATCACAATAATGTGGTGGATCCCACACTAAATAAAGAGGATCCACCATCTTGGGTTCGCAAGAGTCATGACCCCATGAACATTCTTAAAGATCCAAACTAAGGTGTTAAGACTCGTTGTTAATTGGAGAATGAAGTTAGCCACTTTTGTTATACTTTCCAACTCGAGCCTAAGAACATCAAAGAAGCACTCAAAGAAGAACATTGGATTAATGCCACGCAAGAAGAGTTTCTTCAATTAAAAAAATGATGCATGGGAGCTAGTCCCTCTACCTAGTGATACAAATATTATTGGTACCAAATGGATTTATAAGAATAAAATGTATCATAATGGTATCATAGTTCTAAACAAAGCAAGGTTGGTCGCTTAAGTTTACACACAAGTTGAGAGTGTCGAGCTTAAGGAGACATTTGCTCATATTTCTAGGTTAGAGTATGTTTTTCTTTTACTAACCATATCATGTCATATAAAACTCAAGCTATATTAAATGGATGTCAAGAGTTCCTTTCTTAATGTCATTATATAGGAGGAGGTCTTTGTGGAAGAATCGAAAGGTTTTGAAGATCCAAAATTCCCCATCTATGTCTTCTATCTTAAGAAAGCTCTGTATGGATTGAAACAATCGCATCGAGCTTGGTATAAGAGGATAACTTCATATCTCATGGACCACAGTTTCAAGAGAGGGGGAGTTGATATGATATTATTTATGCGTCGAGAGAAAAGGGATATTTTGGTTGCTCAAGTTTATGTCGACGAAATAGTTTTCGATTCCTCTTATGACTGACATACTCATCGATTTACAAAGGAGATGACTAGTAAGTTCGAGGTGAGTATGGTAGGTAATATTATATTTTTCTTAGGTATTCAAGTTCGATAATTAGAGGATGGTATGTTCATATCCCAAGCCTAAGCCAGTGAAGAAGTTTGGGTTAGACACAACTAAGCACGCACGTACCCCTATGAGTTTTACTACTAAACTTAGCCATAATGAGTCGAGAAAGGACATAAATCAAACGATCTTTAGGAGTATGATAGGTAATATTATTTACCTTACCGCTGGTCATCTTAATACCTCCTTCGGCATTGGTGTGTGTGCGCGATATCAATCATCCTCGAAAGAGTCCCACTTTCTTGGTCTTAAACGTATAATCAAATTCATGAGTATCACTATTTCCTATGGTATTTAGTGCTCGTTTAATAATGATTACCATTTGATTGCCTATTCATTTGTCGATTGGATTAGGGATGTTTATGGGTGTAGGAGCACCTCAGGTGGGTGTTTATATTTTAGGAGTTCTCGTGTCTCCTGGTTAATAAAAAAGAAAGACTTTATTTTTCTAATTACAGCAGAGTCCTAATATATTTTCGCCGAGAGTTCTTGCAAACAAATCTTGTGGATGAAGAAAATGTTGGAATATTATGGGATCTCCCAAGGCATGATAACTATTTTCTATAATAATATGAGTGCAATTTACATCCCGTAATCATGTCCAACACACTCGCACGATGCATATTAAGATACGTGAGAATTTCATAGGTGAGCTTGTTGAGGAAAAATTTGTATCATTGATCTTTATGAATATCAAACTTCCATTTGTCGATATCTTTGCTAAACCTCTAGATGCCCTTGTAACACCCCGCCTAATTATATACCGGGTAGCTACTCCTTTATTTAAATCAATGCAAAATGTCAAGTTGGTTCTGTTCATAGCATCACTATCGAAAACATTTAATTAATTACTATCCACCTAATATTTAAAATAGTGAAGTGTCAAATTTTATTAAATTAAATTAACATACAACCAATTAAATTATAAGCTAACTATACCACATTCACATCACAATCACAATAGAATACAAATGGAATAAATAAAATGAGTTTGGAGTAACACTCCCCTGAATAATCCAAATACTGAATAAATCCCAATACATAATGTGACACCATAAAATACCGGGCGATCAATCCTGTACCAAATTAAAACAGGAGTCTCATATGGTTCATTATTAGTATCATTGTCGAAAACCAATTTAATTACTAATAACCTATTAGGCTGACATCAAAATTTATTCAACAAATCTTTTTAAGAAAACCATTCTAATAAAACATCCCCACAATTTATAAATATGAAACTGAAATGAAATAAAATAACCAAACGCTCAGTTTAACATAATACAATCAAATCAAATGCCTCACAAAAAGGCGGTAAAGAATAAAATAATACAAATTGGGCTTTCGGCCCGAATAGTTCTACAGTACCTTCTATGTATATTAGAAGGATAGAAGCGTCTACAGTAAACCTGCATGCATCCATAGCTACTGCAACGAACGTCTGACTCGAAAGAATCTGCATCCAGGCGTCCATGTGTCTGGACACCTATATATATATATATATATATATATATATAAAGAGAGGAAAATAGAGAAAAACGGGCCAGACCCAAGTTGTGAAAATATTTTGCAAGTGCATAAATGCTATATTTTAAAAAATATGCTTTACCTCATATTTAAATTAGTAACGCACTCCCATGAGATACCCCTCACCCCTCTTCTAATAGTGCACAACTAACGAGTACCTATTAAGTAACCTAATTAGTTACCCTTCCTAACTAATCCGTCTAGATACCCCTCACCCAAACTCTGAAAATCTTAATTAACCCGAGTACTACGGGCTAAACTTCTCCCCATTCCCAACACTGCGCTAAATTCGTGCGTGGGGTGTCTCGCGAAGAGAAATCCAAATAAGGAACCCCCCCCCCCCCCCGATACACTACTACTTGGCAATGTTGTTCGTTGAGATCCATGAAGCCCTCAGCACGCGACGTATATATGTAACTCATATATATAAGTATATAAACCTTGAGTTCTCAATAGAACCTATGTTTCACATAAATCCGAATATATATACATTTACCGAAAAAGAATAACTCTTATCATTATTTCCATTCTTATATACTTTTACTATATATGATTATTCACCTCCATATATAAACAATATACTATACACAACTAGTATATAATTATACATATCCCATGCATAATAACGATCCCACCGAGCTATAACTCGAGGATGCAGCCTCATAGTGCCTAACCAAGACAGACTTACTCAATGGTCATGGTAAAATATACACAACGGTGGAGGCAGTCATGCTCCCTCTGCAAGTGGAGTACACACATCGCACTCGAACGCGGAACGAGATGACCTGGGGATATACTTTCCCTGCTCCTCAAGCTAGGGGATTCACCCACATCGCTCAAACTCCCTGGATCGCACTAGAGAAAAATATATAATTTGGTTGTTCCAACCCTACGCCAAAGGAAAGACCATGGAAATCAGCCTCTAAAATACACATATACCAATCACACACAGATATATATGTATTCGTATCATATATTATATGTACAGTATTCACATCGTGTATAAATATATATATATATATATATATATATATACACATACACACACACTAGGGTGTACCCGTGCCGATGGCACGGAGATAAATTTGTTTCCGTGATACTTTGTACTCGTATTGATGACACAACGAAAAATTTGTTCCCCTGCCGATGACACGACGATAAATATATTTTCGTGATAATTTTTTTCCCATGATAAATTTATTTTCGACATAATTTATTAGTTATCCAGGTTTAATAACAACATCACAACAAATGAATCAATCTACATTTTAAATTATAGAGATTTATGGGAAAAAAAACTACTAAGTGGAATTGATGGTAAACTATGTGTATGAGCATCAATGATTTGAAGTGTAAAAATCACTACACCAAAATGACAAAATTGTCATCTTTCAGCCGACCACCCTTGTCAAGGTCATTGACCGTGACAAAAAACACGCATTTTATGTCACGGTCATTGACCTTGACACGACCGTGACAATTCTTTAAATAATTGTCACGGTCAATGACCTTGACACGACCGTGACAATGGTTCCAGCAAAAACCCTTTCCCCCTTATTTTTTCCCTCCCGCCGTTCCCTCCCTTTCTCTCTCTCTCGACGCTGCTCTCTCTCTCTCTCTCTTCCATTTATATATATGTTTGTGTGTATATATGTGTGTATGTGTGTATATATGTGCGTGCGTGTGTGCGTGTGGGGGGGTGGGGTAGGGTGGGGGTAGGGGTGGGGCAGGGTGGGGGTAGGGTGGGGGCAGGGTGGGGGGTAGGGGGTGGGGCAGGGTGGGGGTAGGTGGTAGGGAGTTAAAAATGTAAATAAATAAGTAATTTTCTATAAATTTCCAAAAATAATATCCAAAAATGTAAATGTAAATGTAAATAATATCCAAAAATGTAAATGTAAATAATATCCAAAAATATTGGATAACAATTTATTTTCATTCAAAATAAATAAGTAATTTTCTACAAATTTCATAAAAAAATGAAGGTCGGCTTAATATGTGATTTAAGTGTGAAATAATCGCTATATACTTATACTAATGGAGAAAAAAACCATATATGGCGTTTTTTGTTGACTTTATATGGTGAAATAATCACATGACTTTATATCCATCAAATAAGAGCATGAAAACTAAAAAACTACAATAAGGGTTAAAATGGCATTCGAAGTTGCTAAAAGTATGAAAAATAAAATATTTTTTAAGATTTGTGGTGAATAACTAAAGTTAAAAAAAGTATTACTTTAGTCATTAAATTACTTTTTGAATTCGGGCGATGCACATAAATTTGTAGTAATTGTCTTATAATAAAGATCAATAAGTCTATGTTGTTGAAAAATTTGATCAAATTGGTAAGCCCTTCATATTTTAAAAATGTTGTTTTTATTCCTATTTAACTTTTCTTTCTATACACCCCTAATTATATTTAAAGTTTAATAAAATAGGAGTTATAGAAAGAAAAGTGGGGTTTCCATAATCTTACTTGGTCACAATTAATTTATATGCCTCAAAGTTATTTTATCACTCTTAGTTTATATTTGTGATAATACTTTATTAAAGATTTTTATGGAAACTTGTTATACTAGAACTTAGATGAACACTAAGTGATGAAAATAGTCCTTAAAATTGAAAATTAAATAAAGTTTATAAAAGTAAAGATGTTGGTAATATATCAAAGATAAATTAATAAGGACTAAATAACAAAACGTGTTCAAGTGTATAACAAGAAAGAAAATGTGGTATTTAGATTGGGTAAAATTCTTAAAGTAATGTTAAGGGACTAAAAGACCCAAGACAGATGGCCAGTAAGTCACGGACCGAAAAATTTATGACGGGTGATGAAAGCCCGTAAACATGTTGGGGTGGGGGTGGGGGTAGTGTATGATTTATAAAAAGCACAAAACAATAGTAGAAATTCAATACCTGAAATTAACATTGAGATTATTTTAAATAGACAGTCACTACTGTGTGTGTGTGTTTAAATTGAAAGAAGATATGAGAATTTTATTAAAGATTTTTATGGGAACTTGTTATACTAGAACTTAGATGAACACTAAGTGATGAAAATAGTCCTTAAAATTGAAAATATTATATCTGTACTAATAACATTTTTTTACAGCAAATGTCTCCTTCAGTTATTAAGGCGAAGATGATGATGCTGTTTATGATGATGTCGTCTGGGGTCGGTGGTAGTGGAGGCGACGAGGGCTCTTTCTCCCCTAGGCTCCCCAAATATGGTAAATATGGGATTACCGTCGAGAACAAATCGTAGATATTAGCGAGATCCCTCGTTCTGCTAAAGATGGTCATCGGCCCGGGGTTTATGAGTTGGAAGGAGGTGCCATATGAGCTCAAGTTAGATGTTTGGGCGGCACTACAGGTAATATATTTATATTTATTTTTTATACCAAAATTAATCTGCTGGCATGGACCAATCATATGAAGACACATGGCTATCTACATGGAAACAGCAAACACTTTCGAGGAACCCACTCGCTCCGAGGAACAAGACTACAACGAGGAAGACTAGTTCCCCGAGGAACTCATAATCTCCGAGGAACAATGCCTCTTCGAGGAACTCTTAAATACCGAGAAGCTTAGGCAGTCCGAGCAGCTCATGACGGTCCGAGCTGCCCCTCGAAGCAGGATACCAACAGTTTAGATGCTCATTAAATGCTTATCATTTGGACGCGCACGCAAAGAGGGAATTAAATGTATTACCCTTTCATATATATCATTTAATGTAGTACCCTTTCACATTACAGCCTCAGGGCTATAAATACATTGTACAATCCTCATTGTAAAGGGACCCCCAGACCGGAATTTCTTGAGATAACTTGTAATAGAGAATTCCCATACAAACAGCAATACCAAAACAGTGGACGTAGGCCATTCTTATAAGGCTGAACCACTTTAAAATTCTTTGTCTCACTTATTTATCCGTGATTGAATAATTAGAGTGATCTAATTTTTTACATCAACAGATTGGCGCCGTCTGTGGGAAACGACTGATAATATCGTTTTTCATCAAAAATAATCCATTACCAATGGCGGATATTCCTGAATCCAGCAATCGAAACGCTGGAACCCCTCCAAATCCGTCTGCTCCACCAATTGTTCCAGATCTGACTGGAATAATGGCAAATCTGGCTCAAGGCCAGACTGTCATGCAAGAAACAATGCGACAACTCATCCAAACCCTCCATGGTGGTGCATCAGCCCATTCCGGACCACGAAGCATTCAAAGAAATACCCGTGCTCCTTCTTCGCGTACTAGGCGTACTAACTCACATCGCAATGAGGAATTTGATGATTTCTCTTATCAACCTGGGAGAACTTCATCTGTGCGAGCCACGGAACTTCATCTGTGCAGAGAATTCTCGGGAACACTTACCGGATCTGCTCAGATAGGGTATAATAATCTTCCTCGGGGTAAGATTTCAACTTTTCTTCAACTGGCCGAGTTATTCATTGAGAATTTCTGCTTTGGCGCAAAGCCAGTTAAACGAGTAGCACATTTTTTAAGTGTTAGACAAAAAGCTGGTGAAAGTATCAGATATTATATAACTCGTTTTAATAACGAGAAGCTCGAAGTCGTTGATTATGAGGAGAAGACAACGATTACCGCTTTGATGAGTGGACTGCTACCAAACAAGTTGTACTACACTTTGGCTAAAGATCCACCTCGAACCATGTCGGACCTGATGGGAAAAGCATCCAAGATTATGAATGTCGAGGAGGCTATGTCTGCGAAGAAGAATATGGACGCCAAAGAAACCAAGTTGGAAGGTGATAAAGCCAAGAAGAAAGAACATAAGAACAATGGTGGTGACAAACAATCCAAAAATAGGTCGTTATGGGAGGTATTGAGGAAATTTGATAATTACACACCTTTGAAGGTAAATATCAACCACGTCCTGGAAGAAATTAAGAACAGCGAGGAGTTAAACTGGCCAAAGAAAATGAAGGCAGACCCTAACACGAGGAATAGGGAAAAATATTGCGAATTCCACAAGGATCATGGCCATATGACCAAAAATTGCATAGCTCTTCAGAATGAGATTGAAACACTCATCCGACGAGGAAAGCTAGCAAAGTATGTTGATCTTGTAGGTGAAAAAAGAAACAATGACCGAACTAGAGAGAGGTCTAGATCTCCTCATCGAGCAGAGGAGAACAAGAAGAGAAACCATGAAGTTGATCCAGAGGATGATCCCGATCTTCCCAGGAAACCAAGGTAGCCGGAATGAGAGGTATTTTTAATACGCTTTGGGTCATTTGATTTTAATGTTATTATAGGAGGAGATGGAGATGCAGGAGGAGGAGACCTTACTGCAGAAAGAAAGGCTTACCTCGGTGAGGCACAAGCTTGCTCGTACATTCAGCGAATAAATCTAGCTGAGGAAGATCGTCCGAGAAAGGTGAACAAGTAGAAATTGGTTATCGGTTTTTCAAAAAATGACCTTACATGTGCTTTATATCCTCATGATGACCCGCTGGTGATCAAAATGAGAATGAAGGAAGTCATGATTTCAAGAGTGCTGGTCGACAATGGTAGCTCAACAGACATCATTTTTTACTCGTGTTTCGATAATTTGAATCTAAAGCTATCCCAACTGGAGCCTTACCACAGACCCCTCACCGGTTTTGCTGGCGAGAAAGTATTTCCACTTAGGACGATCAAGTTGGATATATTCATTGGTACGTGGTCTGCTTGTCGGACAGAAAGAATACGTTTCTTCGTGATGGACAAGAATGTCCAGTCATCGTACAATATCATCATGGGAATAGTAGGATTGAAGAAGTTCGAGGCTGTGCCATCTACAGTGCATCAGTGCCTAAAATTTCCAATACACTTTGGAGTAGAAGTTGTGAAAGGTGATCAAAAAGTAGCTCGGGAATGCTATTATTCATCCGCCGAGCAAGAAGAACTGGAAGAATCAAAGAAAAAGACCACTACTTATCAAGTGGATGAAGGTGCAGAAATTGAAACATTGGATCCTCGAGATGAGTCGCAACTCGTGAAGGGTCAAGTGGTGGAAGCTACTGAAAACATCATTCTGGACGACAAGCACCCTGATTGAACTACTCAAATAGGTTCATCGTTGGAAGCCTCGTTAAAACAAGAATTGATAACTTTCCTTAGAAGCAGAAGACAAACTTGTGTGTGGATTCATGAAGATATGCTTGGGATAGACCCAAACTTCTTATGTCACGAGCTCAATGTGAATAAGGAGATTAAGCCTATGAAGCAGAGAAGAAGAGTATTCAGTCCCGAGAAGAATCAAGCTATACAGGAGGAAGTCGAGAAGCTCCAGAAAGATTGTTTCATTGAAGATGTTAAATATCCAAATTGGTTAGCTAATGTGGTGATGGTAAAGAAGAAAAAAAAAAGTGGAGGATGTGTGTGGACTTCATCGACCTCAACAAAGAATGCCCAAAGGATCATTTCCCATTGCCTCGAATTGATCAACTGGTGGATGCTATCTCGGGACACGAGTTACTGAGCTTCATGGATGCTTATTCTGGCTATAATCAAATTAAAATGAAACCTGAAGACAGGGAAAGTACTTCTTTTATTACCCATAGGGAACTTATTGTTATAACGTTATGCCTTTTGGTTTGAAAAATGCAGGTGCAACATATCAGAGGCTGATGAACAAGGTCTTTGCTGAACAAATCAGTGACAACATGGAAGTCTATGTTGACGATATGCTGACGAAAAGCAAGAAAGTTGCCTATCATTTAGTTGACTTAAGTCAGACTTTTGATCAACTAGATAAATATCAAATGAAGCTGAACCCGATGAAGTGCATCTTTGGAGTACGAGAAGGCATGTTTACCGGGTACATTGTCAATCAACGAGGCATTGAAGCAAATCCTGAAAAGATCAAAGCTCTATTAGGGTTGCGATCTCCAACAACGAAGAAGGAAGTACAGAGTCTCACAGGACGAGTAGCGGCACTCAACAGATTTATGTCACGAGAAACTGATAGATGTCTCCCATTCTTCAAGACACTCGGAAAGACTTTTGAGTGGAATGATGAATGCGAGAAGGCTTTTCAAGACTTGAAGAGATACTTGGGAGCACCCCCATTGTTTTCCAGGCCAGTAATGGGAGAAAAATTGTACTTGTACCTTGCAGTGTCTGAGAATGCAGTTAGCTCGACGTTGATCAGAGTGGAGAATGGAGTACAAAAGCCAATTTATTACACAAGTAAAGCGTTTCGAGGAGCAGAAATCAGATATCCAAGGCTGGAGAAATTGGCACTGGAGCTGATTGAGGAGAGTAGGAGAATGAGGCCATATTTCCAGGCTCATACCATAGTAGTATATATTGATATTCCATTGAGTCAAGCCCTGCATAATCCAGAAAAATCAGGAAGATTGATGTACTGGGCAATAGAACTCGGTGAATATGATATAGTCTATGAACCCAAATCATCGCTTAAAAGGCAAGATGTAGCAGATTTTATAGAGGATTTCACCTATCTTGATACCCCCTAGGAGCAAAAGTTGCTCGCTGATCAACCTGGATGTTACAGGATCAACAAACACAAGCTCAGACCAATTCCGATTGGTAAAAGGGCGTGTGGATGTTACAGGATGTGATACAGAGATGGTTATGAGGACTCCGGAGGAGAAACAAAAGTTGTTCGCTGATCAACCTGTGGATGTTACAGGATCAACAAACACAAGCTTAGACCAATTTCGATTGGTAAAAGGGCATGTGGATGTTACAGGATGTGATACAGAGATGGTTGTGAGGACTCCGGACGAGAAACAAAAGTTGCTCGTTGATCAACCTGTGGATGTTACAGGATCAACAGACACTGGCTCAAACCAACTCCGATTGGTAAAAGGGCAAGTGGATGTTACAAGATCATTGACTTCGGGCTCAGACCAACTCCGGTTGGTAAAAGGGCAAGAAGAAATGATCGACGAAGAGCAAGAAAAATACAGGGAGGATGAAAGGAAGCAGCAAATATTTCACCGAGGAACTCTGACTGATTCGAAATTTGAAGACGAGTTACCTATATGGAGGCTATATGTAGATGGCTCATCTTGCACTGCAGGATGTGGCGCGGGGATAGTTTTGAGCACTCCGGACGAGGTTGACATGGAATATGCTTTGCATTTCCAATTCAAAGCTTCCAATAATGAGGCTGAATATGAGGCCATGATCGCAGGACTTAATTTGGCAAAAATTATGGAGGCGCAGCAGGTAGTGATTTTCAGCGACTCTCAATTGATTGTAAACCAAATGATAGGAGTATATGCAGTTAGAGGAGAATTAATGATCAGATATCATGCAAAGGCAAAGGATCCGGTGTCAGAATTTGTCGCTATTCAACTAGTCAGAATACCAAGAATAGAGAACGCGAGAGCAGATGTCCTAGCTCGACTAGCATCAGCTACTCGCACCGAGCTACGACGAACAATCCCAATTGAAGTGTTAGCTGGTCGGAGCATAGATGAAGATCTAACGATGAACTTTATCACCCTTGATTTAGGACCATCTTGGATGGATTCCATCAGGGCGTATATTGAGGAGGGAGAATTGCCAATTGACAAGCTCGCTGACAAAAAGTTGAAGTTTAAAGCTGCTCGGTATGTACTAACTAATGGTGTTTTATATAGACGAGAAATTATGGCAGGTTTACAGAGATGTGTACATCCCTTCGAGGTGAAAGAATTAATTGAAGAGATCCACGAAGGGTCTTGTGGATCACATGTAGCAGGTCGAACACTTTTACAAAGGGTGATGACGCAAGGATACTACTGGCCGACGATGAGGGCTGATTGGATAGCCTACGCTAAGAAATATGACAAGTGCCAGCGCTTTTCCTCCATCCGAAGAACTCCACAAGCATTATTGACACCTATAACTTCCCCTTGGCCATTTGCCATGTGGGGAATCGATTTGGTTGGGCCACTTCCAACGACCCGAGGAAGGTTCAAGTATCTCATCGTCGCAGTGGATTATTTTACTAAATGGGTAGAAGGTGAGCCACTCATTGACATGACGTACGAGAAGGTGTACAATTTTTTTTGGAAGAACATCATTTGCCGATATGGTCTCCCTCATGCCTTCATCACAGACCATGGAACACAATTTGATAACGAGGAGTTTGCCGCCTATTGTCATCAGTCACACATTTTAAAGGTTCATTCAGCACCAGGCCATCCTCAAAGCAATGGACAAATTGAAGTGATAAACAGAACGCTGTTGAACGGGTTGAAGAAACGATTGGATTATGCAAAAGCAAACTGGATCATCGAGCTACAATCAGTACATTGGGCTTACCGAACAACTCCCCGAGTAGCAACTGGAGAATCACCATACATACTGGCGTTTGGAAGTGAAGCTGTCATACCTGCCGAGTTGGGCCTCCCAACACACAGGGTACTGAATTTCAATTCCCCTGTCAGCGACTTAATGAGAAGACTGGATTTAAACATGCTCGAGGAGGTTAGAGAAGAAGCAGCCATTAGAAATGCTGCTTACCAGCAGCGAACAGCTTTGTTCTACAACAAGAGGGTGAAGAAGTGCGACCTGAAAGAAGGAGACTATGTGCTGAAGAAAGTAATTCAAAAACATAATAAGTTGGAAGCAAACTGGCATGGACCATACCGAGTTACAGAAGTTGTTCGACCAGGAACTTATTGAATAGAAACTTTAGAAGGCGAGGAGTTTAAGAATGCATGGAACGCAGAGCACCTGCGCAAGTATTATCAATGATGTATATGTAACACAGTTCCATCAGTATGAATAAAATGAAGATATTCTGCCAAAGTCTCTCCTTTTTATTGAGAATTTTTCGGGGAATACTAGTGCTACACACTACTCGACAAAGCTTAGGCTGCTCAGCAAGATATTCCTAAAAATGCCAACTTCGGTTGGTTAGGAAACAAAATATTCCTAAAAATGCCAACTTCGGTTGGTTAGAAAACAAAATATTCCTAAAAATGCCAACTTCGGTTGGTTAGGAAACAAGATATTACTAAAAATGCCAACCTGTTTGGCTAGGAAATGATATATTCCTAAAAATGCCAACCTGTTTGGCTAGGAAACGATATATTCCTAAAAATGCCAACCTGTTTGGCTAGGAAACAAAATATGCTCTCAAATACCAACTTATGTTGGTCGGAAGGTACGTACATTCTCGAAAATGACCACTTATGTTGGTCGGGGGGTAGGATTATTCCAGAAAGTGCAAAAGTTGCTAACTATGGTTGGTCGGGGATAAAAACCCACTAACCGTAGTTGGTCGACAAGTAGAATTTATCGACCTTGGTTGGTCGGACGCATTTTATGAAAAAGATAAAAATATACCAAGTATGGCTAGTCGGGGATAAAAACCCACTAATCGTAGTTGGTCGACAATGAACATTTACCGACCTTGGTTGATCGAAAACATTTAAGAGAAAAATCTACCAAGTATGGCTGGTCGGGGATAAAAACCCACTAACTGTAGTTGGTCAACAAGCATAAGTTAACAACCTTAGTTGGTTGGAAAAAATTTAATAAACATTTTTATACTCATTACTTTATTATTAAGTGATCGAGCAACATTATTGATACTTATAACTTTCTAATTGTTAATGAGTTTGTCGACAAACAACACAATATTGCTATTTTTTTAACAGATATGCATAAATATAAAATGTTTGATAATTACAAGACAGTAGCAATCAAGATTTGCAAACAAAAATGAAAGTCTTTCATTGAATTCAAAATAAATTACAAGTACTTTGATATTGAAATGTATACTAACTATTACATCAAAAAATTCCTATTCTACTGGTCTCTTCTGCTTTTGACACAGGTTCCTCGCCAGCAGGCGGATCATTTAAAGACAGAGGAGAATTGATGAAATTAAGATCTTTCAACATCCTTGTATTCATCACGGATGGTCGGTCTAAGATATGCTCGGGACGAGATACCTCGACTTGAGAGTGAATATTGTAATCACCGAGATACTTTAAAATTAAGTTTCGAGGAATGGCACGAGCAGGGATCCACTCCATCTCCAAATTGTATGGTGGCACAGGCAAGTCGAGCAAGCCGGGATCATGGTAATCCCACAGATAATGACCTTGTTCAAGCTTCAACATACCTAAGGCATTCAGCCAACCTTGCTTATAGCCCTCATTGTTGGCATTCTGGATATGATCATCCAAGTGGAATAGTGCTTCGTTGTATCCAGCCATCCAGAACTCCCTGGGTTGTTTGTGGAATTGATATGTTAGCCTTTCTAGCTGCTCGTGGAGATTCTTGATGAAAATATCCTTATTCTCCAAGATAGACTTCTGCGCAGAGAGCTGTTTTTCCAAGTCCCTAATCTTCTTTGACATGTCAGACAAAGCCTGGTTATTCTCCATTAATTGGAAAGCTTGGTTCTCTAACGCAGACTGAGTTCTCTGTTCATCGACAAGGACCCGAGCTGCTCTTCCTCGTCCCCGAGGAGCTCTTACTCGACCGCGAGAAGATGTGGAAGGGCCCGACCTCTTCAAGGCGTCCAATTCTTCCCTCAACTTGGCATTCTCAACTTCTAAGAATGAAAATCCCTCGTCAGTCACTGGGATAAGGGCTGTTGAAGAAGAGGCTGCAAACTTCAACTATGATAGCTCTTTCTGCAAATTGTTGTTTTCCTTTTCCAGCAACTCAGCAATCTGTCTGCATTCGTCGACCTCACCCTTCAAAGTTCTCTCCCTCAGATCATACCCAGCAAAAAGCTTCTCGTAGCCCTTGTCGACCATGATCAGCTTGTACTTCTTTTCGTACCCCTCATGCAATAGGGCAGTTGATTCCTTGTACTGATTCTGAAGGTCTTCGAGGGTACACTGGAGATCCTCGATCATTTCATAATAAGCCACATTATTCTCCACAGCTCATTCAAGTAGACACTTCAGGTACCGATATGCTTCAACTGCCTGTTCTGAAGCATCCTGGCCAACGATGTAGGCAACTTGTGCAGCACTCAAGTCTGTGTGACCAGCCTTAAAGTACTCATTGTACTATTGCAGCAACTTTGTATCATGGGCAGATAGTAGATCCATCCTGGCCAGAAACTAGCAGAGAAAGAAAGAGAAATCATCAATAAGAAGAATAAGCAGAGTATGAATGAAAGATAGACAACAATATGCAAGAAAATTCAAGTTTTATTAGATCATATAATTTAGAGTTACAAGTTCTGGATTACATTTGACAAAAGTAAAAAAATATAAAGATAATCCCAAACAACACTACACCTTTTCCTTATCTCCTAAAATCTTCTCAGGAGGTTGGGAAGAGGAAGCAGGTTGCTCGGAGGGAACTGTGGGTTGTTCGGAGAGCACCAGTTGTTGCTCGGAAGAAGAAACGACTTGCTCGACACCATATTGGATGGTTGGGGGGTGATCTCCCATCACCATTGAAGACTCCTCAGAGGTAGCTTCGTCCTTTTCTAATTCTTCTGGAGTAGGAGGGGGACCAGGGATATGTCTCTGGAAGAGATCGGATGATTCGTCGACCTTCATTTCCTGAAGGGCTGCCACCCATCCATCCCTGAAGTACTTTAGACTGCCATAGTCCACTTGAGATACCATGGCAGCACACCCCTTGTTCCACCCCTTGTCCCAGCCAGAGCTGAAGGACTTCTTCACAGCAGCTTTCCTCTTGGTCTTCTCCAAGGCAAGCTTCTCGGACAGCAGGTTCTCAGCAGCCTTCAATTTATTTTCTGCCTCCACCTTCTATCGACCTACTTCCTGGAGCTGGTCCAACCTCTCCTCAGCAACTTTGAGCTTATTCTCAAGATCCCCTTTATCTCTGAGCTTCTCTTCAATCTCTTTATTTACCTTCTCCAAAGCAGTCTTTTTCTTCTCCAAAACCTTGGAGGCATCAACCGCTCGATCTTTTTCTTGCTCGGAGGAGGCAAGATTTTTCTCCCAGATAGCCTTATCAGTGGCATACTGCTGGCAAGAGTCTTCCAAAGACTTGATAGCCTCTTCCATAGCTCCCTCCACACTGGACGAGGAGCAAGAAGCCTTAATCGCTTCATCCTTCTTCAGGATTATATTAAAGTAGCTCGTCAACTGTGAACAGAAAAAGAAAGCAAGTTAGAAACAAGAAATGACAAAGAAAATATAAAAAGTTCAAAGTAAAGAGACTTACTGAAACAAGATGACGAGCAGCAAAAGAAGTAACCATGTCCCGAGTAAGATTATCTTCATTACCTTGGACCTCGGGAATGGTCTGGGACTTCACCGAGCTCATGGCAGAGCTCGGAGGAACAAAAGTGGGAACTACAGTCCCAGCAGCTGGGGGCTGAGTAGTGGTGTCAGCCAAATTGACCAAGGAGCTTTTCTTCATCCTCCTCGAGGGAATAGGTACAAATTCAACCAAGGAAGAACCCTTGGTCGGTGATATCACAATCACCTCTCCAGGAGCAGCAGACCTGCTCGGAGCCACTGCAGGCTTCTCGGCGACTTTAGCAGGAGCAGCTGGAGGAGCTGTATCAGTCTTCTTTGTCCCCTCGTTTGGGACATCAATCCTAATCCTTTTTACCTCCCCAGAACCGGAGGCAGTTTTCTCAAACAGAGCAGGAGTTCTTCTTTTCTTCATCCTTTCACTTAAAGGAATATGGGATTCAGGCGATGAGCTTGTGGAAGATGGAACTGGCTCTGATTCACTAATCACTGGACGAGCAGTGAAGGAAGTGGTGTAGCTCTTGTACTGGAGAAGATACGAAGCCGACCTAATGTGCTCGTCTGCAACACTTTGATGCAGACTCCAGATAAGTTTCAAATGCCTTATGTTGACATCTGTTTCTTTTGGGCACTTTCTTTTGTTATCAACTGCAAATAATCAAACACTGTTATCAGTGGCACATCTTATCAAACACAAAAGAAGCATAATTTCAAAATAAAATGAAATAAAAATAACCTATCCCATTGCCATAAGGAGGGCACCTGGGACCCTGGTAAACCTCATCTCCAGTCAATGGAGGGTGTTGCCATTTTTTTATGACTGTTCAAAATAATCCCTATTGGCATCAAGGAGATTAATTACTAAGGCTCTATTTAAAAATCTAGTTTTTAAATAATAAATATTTTCATTGACTGCCCATCTATAGCAGTACATGATTTCTGGGATTCCTATACGAGTTCCATGCACTTGATTTAATCTATGCACCCCATTAACTATTCTCCATGTGTTAGGGGCTATTCGTGCAGGAACAACATCGAAATACTGACAGAATTCCAGACACAAGGAATTGGGTGGAAAAGAAAATCCACATTCAGAAAAAAGAGACTGGGGAACCAATGTCCCTCAGCCAAATGGAAGTAATTAGAAGGCTCAGAAAGCTCTTCCAAGACAACCCAAGAGGGAATGGAGAAATCCGAACGAAATTTCTCAAGAGACTCAACAGGGTAGACCATGGTGAATAAAGAAATAAAGATGAAGGAAGAAGATCTTACAGGAAAAGAATGGATCTGCTGACAACGAACGACGGAAAAGATAAACGCACAAGAGAGTAGGAAGAGACGATGTAAAACTCAAAAGACGAAAATTTGGAAAGGTAGAAGACGGTGGGAGCGTCTATGAAGTTTAAGTACCTTGCCTTGGAAAATGGTGAAGTAATGATTACAAAAAAGGATGATTACATTACCGGCGGCTTAAAAGATGAAAAGTAGCGCGGAAATCAAAGCGGACAACAGCGGCTAAAAAGAGGAAAAGTGGCACGGGAATCGAAGCGGCCAACAGCGGCTAAGAAGATGAAAAGTAACGCGGGAATCGAAGCACGCAAAAAAGACCAAAAAATCATGATTCTACGAATTGGGAATGAGAAATAAATACAAGGGAAACGCTCCTAAAAATCACGAAGACCATTTAAAGCTACCATAATCCGAGAAAGAATGTTCCATACTCCTCAAATTTCGAACTATGAAACATTGGGGGCTTCTATTGATACCAAAATTAATCTGCTGACATGGACCAATCATATGAAGACACGTGGCTATCTACATGGAAACAGCAAACACTTTCGAGGAACCCACTCGCTCCGAGGAACAAGACTACAACGAGGAAGACTAGTTACCCGAGGAACTCACAAGCTCCGAGGAACAATGCCTCTCCGAGGAACTCTTAAATACCGAGAAGCTTAGTCGATCCGAGCAACTCATGGCGGTCCGAGCTGTACCTCGAAGCAGGATACCAACAGTTTAAATGCTCATTAAATGCTTATCATTTGGATGCGCACGCAAAGAGGGCATTAAATGTATTACCCTTTCATAGATATATCATTTAATGTAGTACCCTTTCACATTACAGCCTCAGGGCTATAAATACATTGTACAATCCTCATTGTAAAAGGACCCCCAGACCGGAATTTCTTGAGATAACTTATAATCGAGAATTCCCATACAAACAGCAATACCAAAACAGTGGACGTAGGCCATTCTTATAAGGCTAAACCACTTTAAAATTCTTTGTCTCACTTATTTATCTGTGATTGAATAATTAGAGTGATCTAATTTTTTACATCAACATTTATATTTATATGAATATTTCAATTTCAATTTCAATTTCAATTTCAATTTCAATTTCAATTTCAATTTCAATTTCAATTTCAATTTCAATTTCATATTTATATTTATATTTATATTTATATTTATATTTATATTTATATTTATATTTATATTTATATTTATATTTATATTTATTCGCAACTAACATTGTATTTGTTGGACAGGAACAATTCAACTTGGATTCAAAGCTACGCGATCCCGAGTTGGAGCAAATTAGGGAGCAACTCAAGTCGTGAAAAAAAAATATGTGGGCACGGTACTTTGGGAAAACACGAGAGTCTATTATCCAATGGCGTGAATCTGTCCCCCCCCCCCCCCAAGGAGCCGATCTCATTGGCACAATGGCAGAAGCTCATTGACAATGAGATCAAGGATCGACAATTGGCATCTCGCCAATCGGGGAGGGAAAATCGGGCAAAAAAGACGAGTTTTGTGACCATGACCGTGACACGACCGTGACACAAAACACGAGTTTTGTGTCAAGGTCAATGACCGTGACACGACCGTGATAAAAAAAGTTGTCTCGCCTTGAAATGTCACGGTCATTGACCTTGACAAGTTGGATTTGTCAAGGTCAAAGACCTTGACAAATCGGCAGATTTGGTGTAGTGAATGTGTTGTATAAATGATGCAACTTAATAATATTTGAAATAAGGAATTCTCCACTTTGATTTCGACATGTCATAACACAACAATTTAATATAAAGTACATTGTATTATCTGATGCACTTAGGGTTGTGTTTTTTTTTCGAACATTCCGATTTTTCCGATATCCGATCCGATATTTTTCGATTTTGGAACGTATATAAGGTTAACGATTTCTGATTTTTCGATTTTCGATTTTTTCGAAAAAAATCGGATCGAAAATTGGAAATAATTCCGATTTTCTGATTTTTTTCGAAACTATGCCGATCTAATTTTTCCAAAAAATTTTCGATTTTTTTCGAAATATTTTCCGATTTCCAATTTTTCCAATTTTTTTAAACATTCTCATGCGTCCCGCATCGGCTAGGAGAGGAAGAGACGCTCAAAAAAGTCTTCTATAAAAGGAGAGTATCCCTCTATCCTCTACACAAATGAAAAAAAATGGTTAAATCCTTATATATTTACATGTTGGGTTAAATCTTTTTTTCGATTTCTTTAAAATGAAAATTTCGAGTAATCGAAAATCCTATATTAATTTTTTTAAAATTTTGGAATTTCTAAAATTTCTGAATTTTTAGTATATTTTTTGAATTTTCGATTTTTTTGAATTTGGAAACTTTTTTTATTTTTCGAAAAAATTGGATAGGAAATTGGAACAAATATTTTATTTTCGAAAAAATCAGAATTTTTTCCGAATGGTCATTTTTCGATCCGATCTGGCCGAAACACATCCCTAGATGCACCCGTAAACCCAACTTTGATATAAGTGTTAATTTTATTTCAAAAAAATATTAAAAATTATTTCAATTTATATTAATATTAATTAGCAATTGATCTGATAATGTATCACTACCACATGTTTGCTCACGTAATATTTTGTCATTAGGCATAGAAAATGTAACTTTTTACTAATAGAGCAATCCGTGTCTGACACGTCACTGGATTTAGAAAATGTGTCCACGAACTGGATCCCCATATCATTATTCTTTAAAAAATAAGGAAACATAAACTAATTTGTTGCAAGAAACATCTATACGGGTTGAATAAGGCAAAAAATTAATAAGAGATGTCCTAACAGCATCTCACATCTAATAAACAATTCGAAGCTACCAGGCACGTTAACTACATAAATTCAAATTCACGGGGTCTTTAAAAAAGATAAAAGTTATTCATTTACACGTCCTATCATTAATCACGATAGAACATAAAACCGACAATATTTAAATGTGTACATAAAAATATTGCATTTTTATATCTTGGCATGGCATAAAAACATACTAAATATGTACAACATTAGAATTTTGTGATTAAATTGAGTGGAACAAATAAAAAGTGATAAGTACTCTAGCCACTTGCCATCAATTTAAAAGAAAATTTCTAACTTGATATTGTGCATAAACAGTATGAGTGCATAAAATTACATCTAGGAATAAGTATGTTTTTGAAATATTAAAGACAATTAATTTTTATCAAACTTGGTTTAAAGTCCAAAACATTTCAAACCAAAACAGTATATTTTGAAAAAATAAACATTTGAAACTTGATTTCCTTTGAGAAGTCCAATACATAATAAATTTACTCCTATCTACCAGCTCTATCCTATCTACTCCTGTCATCTACCAGTCCTACTCCATATGTATTCTACTGATGTTCAAACCCGACGTACAACCACTGCCATCCAACTAGATCTTGTCCCATTGCAGCTATCCAAGCACCCTTCACGGACATCCATCATTTTCGACCACACCCAGACTAGCGTAAATCCAGTTCAAATCCATCACAGATCACTGAACTGTTAAAATCACCGTTCTGACCACCGGTTTTAATGGCGATGATGGTAGCTATGATTTTCACTCTTAAGGAGTCTCGCCCAAGCCTCCTGATGAAAAGGGTTTGAGCAGCGGGAGTGAATGACAAAAAATCCATTGACTACGGCCTCATCCCATCACCGTTATAGTTCTTTGGAGTTCTTTAGAAATGGCTGGCCTAAATCAGATCTGAGAAGACAAAAACACAAAATATTAATGGGGGTTAAACTAACCATTTACATTGTACAGCTATCGTTTACCTTTAACTCGTCAACAAAAAGGCAAAGAAAAAAATATCGTATAACATTTTTTTAATGAGGAAACAAAAATCCAACAAGAACTTCTCATTTCTCACTAATGAAAAGATGGAAATCCAAACTGAAACCAAAAAATCCAAAAATGACGGTGTTAGGTAAAATCCAAAAAACTAGTTACATTTGCTTAAGACGGACAAAATCCAATCTGAGAACCTTTGAACATGAGAACATGAGAAATCAAAATAAGAACCAAGACCTCAAAGATGAGATATGTAACTTTTTTTCAATTAAAACCCAATTCCATAATCTATAACGTATGAAAAAAAATCTACAAACACGTTTTTCCCATCAAAATCAGAAGCATGTGTTAACCAGCAAAAATAAATCTAAAAAAATGGTTAGATCTAAAAAAAACTTAAAAAACAGGTTATACCTCTACAAACATAACTCAGATCTGAAAACGTGATTCGAACTCAGATCTGAAAACGTGAACCGAACATACCTCCAGTAAAACATAACTCCAGTAGAGCTCAGATCTAAAAAAACCCAGATTTTGAGAGAGAGTCTATGAGTGTGTATGTGTTGCTCCAAAAATAAAAAACTGCAAATAAAAAAATAAAACGTTTGTGATAAATACTATACCTGATGTCGAACCCCTCACTATTGTCGTCCAGCTTTTTTTATAGAACAACTGAGATGAATTCGTTCTTTTTCACATCACATGTCGGAGGTCCGCCTCTGACAACATGACTGAGAGAGAGGGACGGAGGTCCAAAGAGAGAGACCCATTTATCTTGATCCTTATACGCTGGGGGACAAATTTTGCATTTATTCATCTCAGCCAGGTATCTCAGTTTCTAATCTGAGAGAATTTTTTGATCGAACTCTTTTTCCAATCTCAGACGAACAAATTAGAACTGGGTTTCTAACCTGGGAGTAGAACCTTCGATCGGAGCTTGGAGGGTGAGGAAGGCCGAGAGAGAGAGAGAGAGAGAGAGAGAGAGAGAGAGAGAGAGAGAGAGAGAGAGAGAGAGGGAGAATGGGCGTAATGGTGAGGATCTCAAACAATGAGAAAGAGGTTTGGTTTAAGATTTTCTCTCGAGCCTTATGCTCTGGTAAATAATTAATTACCTTGATCTTTGTGCCTTGAGCCTTGTGCTGTATGGTGTAAATGACTTCTTTGACTAAATAATCTTCTCCCAATATTAAATCTCAATCACCAGTTGATAAAGACCAAAGCTACCAACTTTTAATCCGAACCGTGAGACAAAAAAAACCTCCTCCTTTATTTTATATATATATATATATATATATGTTTTTGTCATACCTAGAATGTATATCTGGCTATAATTGCCAATCTCATAATAATATTAAAGTATTCTCCTACTTAAATACTAATCCCAAAAGTATTCTGTTACACAAATATACCTCGCACCTTGATCACTTTTCGGGATTTATACACTCTCCGAATATCCCAATTCCATCCTAGTCGCCTCGTAGGATTTTGTCAAACATAATAGACATATACCTATATATTCTATGCGTATAATTGGACATACATATATCATCGCCCGACGAAATACCAACACGATTTTTACTCGTCCTGAGCACCCTTAATTAAATAAGTCGTGGATTCTATTTTCCATGAACCCAATGTCTACATTTCATTCAAATAATAATTTAGAGGTCCCCAATTTATTTTAGGAACTCTAAATATCCAATTTCCTCAATTTGTTTATTTCCTCCAAAAATAAACTTTTAGTGCCATACAATTAGTGCACCCTCTTAGGCCCCATAAATTCCCTCAAATGGATAACTATTGATTCCCTCAATGAATCTATACTTCCTTAATTAAATAAACTAAAATCAATTAAAATTGGAATTTATCCCATATAATTAATCCTAGGCAAAATTGCCAAAAATCCTGAAGGATCGATCGATCGATCCTGGACCATCGATCGATCGATCGCTCCGGACAGCTTCTTCTTCGGAAGGTTGTTTCAGCCATTAAAGGTTTTCCCCAAGCTTTTGTCTCCTTACCCAACCTCTTCCAACCTCAAGCAACCGCCTCTACATACATAAAAAGGGTTCTAATCATCCTCGAACCCATAACCAATGACTAATTTTAATTTAATCCTAAGCTTTTCAAATTGGTTATTATTTGGGTTTACTGGTTCAACTCCCGAAAACCTGTTTTGATTCCCGAAAACCCAACCCAAAATTGTCTAACTTGCTATTAACAAATTTTAATTTGAGATTTATGCTAAAAAGGAAATAAAGTAAGTAAACACTTGCCTCGTGGATAAAATTCGACGACCTCGAGTCGAATCCCGCGGAGTTTGGCCAGAATCTCCATTTTCTCCTCTTTTTTCTCTCTTTCTTTTCCCTCTTTTCTTTTCTTCTTTCTCCCTCTCTCGTGCCTTTTATAGGAGAGAATAAGGGTTTATCCCTTATAAACCCAAAAATGACTCGTTTACTCAATTACGAGTTCCTATTAATCCAAAAATTTCAGGAGCCCAAACACTACCCCCGAATACTCTATTCTGACTATTTCGGCCATTCTGAAACCAACCACACACTCAAAATCTCCATTTGAGTCACTTAACTGCGATTCACTAATTAGACTCAACACCTTTTACTATGGGTTTTCCAATTTAAAATATTGTCCTCTGTCTCTTTACCCAATCGCGATATGTAATAAAATAATCCAACTTATTTACTTAATCCCAAAAGTAAATAAAACACACCTCTAAAATCATCCGATCCTCATAAACTCTAAAAATTATTGTTCATAATAACTCCTCAAATTTCCAAATCACATCCATTTATGAAATTTATTTATCTCTAAAAATGCGAGGTGTTACACATAAGTCTGAGTAAATAAGTAAATCCAAAACTGAAATGAAACTAAAAGTCTAAGAATGCTATCTCTAAATGGAAATGGGCGACATGCCCTAACAGATGAGTGACCCTGAAAGAATCAAATGCAAAATGTGGAGGCGTCTAATACCGAGATCCTGTAACTTTCACACCAGCTACAGTACGTCAAATAAATGGAACTCCTATTCTTGGCGTCCCTATGGTTGGGCACCTAAAAAGGTTTTACAAGAAAATAGATTTGAAAGCAAACGGGTCAGAGCCCGAGGTGAAAACAGTTTAAAAATATAGCAAGTGTTTAATTACATTAAACAGTAAATATTATATACATGTTAGTTACGTGCGCTGACATGATTTCCTCACCCCTCAACTAATGTGCACGCCTAACATATACCCTTAACCCATCCTAGTTATGTCTCTAACCAACTAGTTTGTACCACTTACTGCCTTCACATTATTATGTAGGGTCTATTTGTATTATTATATTATATTCTGCTTGTAACTCACCTTTACATTAATCAGATGAATTTATATCAATTACAATAGGAATTCTCACATTTTTAATCCGATTAAAATACCTCAATTATTTATATTCATAATTTAACAATGAGTCAGTTATAATTACAAGTATATCATTATCAGCACAATTATACAAATATGGCACCCTTAGGCTAAGTTGCGGTGCACGCATACTCTGCTATCGAATCCTGGTACATTGCGTACATAAGGACTACGTGTTTCGAATCGCTCAGGAACCGTTTCAATAAATAAAATTACACATATTGGAGGCGAACATAGTTCACATAACCATGGGTCACACACATACATATGCTCCCATGGTCAACTGACCTATCAACTCACAAATAAGTCATTCACAGCCCTATGTCCTTAAAGTACCAATCTAAATCTCCTCGTAGGCACACAGAGATCAAACGGTCCTATTCCAAAAGATGACCTCCCCTGATAGCAAGTATGGTAGGTATGTCATACACAGAATAGTCCATATACTAAGCATTCACACAACTTACGTAATTATATTATTAAGGGTATATTTTCAGCCCTATACCATTAGTCTTATTCGTACTTCATTATCTTTCCAGCTCATATATAATATGTTTTGCCAATAAATCTCACGTCGTATCGTTTCGAGTACTTAAACCTATCCCAAAAAGGTTATTATGTCTCCTACGTATCCCACATGTCAAATCAGTACTCTGAGATCCATATTTTTGTCTCAAACCCTAACTCATCACTCATTCAAAGTTAAGTCATGCTCTCATATTTTATAATGGCAATTTACTCGTCGGACACTCGTAAGTTCAACAATACGTTCCAAATCAATTCTAATAATTTTTGGGCTTCAATTACATCCCTAATGATCTCCCTAAAGTCCTAATGTATTCACATAATCCACACCAACAACTTCCAATGGTCGGAGTCGCTTAAATTCAAAAAGGGAAAAGTCACCGTTTCTAGGTTGGTCGATCGATCGACCTATGAATGTCGATCAATCGATCAAGCAGGTGCAGGTCTCGGATTTTTGCATTTTCAACCCTAGTTTGGTCCCAATTCTTCATTACAAGATGTTAAATCCTAAAGTAAACATATTGGGCAATCATACAACCTAAATACATTATTCTTAACGTTCCAGAACTCTTAAAACATCATCAATTAATCTTTTCTTCAATCAAATCATCCTATTATCATGAAAACCTTATTTTTCTATTTTCTTCAAGAATCATGATATGTCTCCTCATAAATTCGTATTTAACTAAGCATGGTTTATGATATCATTAATAGAATACTTTCAGAATCAAACTACATACAAAACCTACCCAGAATTAAGGTTTTATCTCCAAGTTTCATGAGTTTCAATATTTTTCATGGCTATCATCAAATCCTACACTATCATGGAAAAATTATTTGTTGAATCTTAATGGATTAAATCACTTGCCTGGAAATTTTATGACAATAAGGGTTGGTTTTCTTCCTATCTCCGATCACAAATCCGGTGATAGTGGTGGTGGGTGGTGGTTATGTCCTTGAAAACTTCCTTGGAACTTCTCCTCTCTTCTCACGTTGCCCACTACTTGATTTTGATAGATAATGGCCCTAATATTGACTGATAAATAAAGCCTAAATTTCGTGGGTCAATATTCACTAATAATTAAAATGACTAAAATATCCTTTCGGGTTGCCGGTTAGGCCTAAAAATGCCCCGGGACCCAAACTAAATCTCCGGCTAGTGTTTTCAAACTATCTTGACCCTTCCAGACATGCTGGCACACTCGAAATGACTATATGGATGATACAAATATAATTTACTTTTTAAATCCATTTAAATTGATTCCTGGTGCGGCTGACACGCACGTCCCAACTTGATTTCCGAATTATCGTATTTATGACTCCCGATAATTTTAATAAATTCTACAATCATATATTACCATATTCACTCAATCATATTCAACATTATTATCATAATCAAATACTAACTCTCGTATCGCTAGTATTTAAATCCGGATTAATTTTCATATAAATATTCCATTTAATTTAATTAATCCCATTAAATAAAATCAATAAAATTACGGGGTATTAAAGCCCTTAGGTTCAAAAATCTTAGGAAATCTATAGGTTTTCTTTCTATTGATTGAGATCGGGTTCGATCTTGTTTAGGGTGCTCACTTATTGCCATTATTTACATCCCTATACTTAATTGTACATTTTTTTATATTCCTTTGTATAAATTTTGTTTTTTATTTTATAAATCTTTTGTTTTATTTTAACAAATTCCCAAAAGATTTTTCAATTATTTTATGTTTTGTGTGGCATGAATACGCTCTTTGAAGCACCCCTTCACTACATTTTCTTCTGTCCTATCATGGTGTGTTAGATTTAGTTATACCTCTATAGTGCTTAAATATGTCTTCTCGAGCACAGTGATGTGTTGATGTAATGATTTATGAGATGTTAGTCTCTTATCATCACCTTTATTGCACACGTTATTCACGGTGTTACTTGAGTATCAGTTTTCTTTGCACGCACCAAATGAGATGTTCTTATTACAATACTTTTATTTCCATGTTATCATGTCGGAATTGGTGTGCATTGAGAACCATTGCATGATATTCTTTATGATATTTGTATGAATGTATAATGGCTCGAATGTGATTGAAAAAATACTCCGTTGCATGAAAAGCAACCATTGGCAAGAGCTCAATTTATTAAGCGAAAAGAAAATTTATGCTATGAAATTCTTAAGTGAGATTGCATGATAAAAAGTCAAAAAAATTATCCTCTCTAATATCATCAAATGAGAACAATTTATTTTCAAAAAAATGAGTGTTTGAGGGAGTGTAGTTAAAGATCATTAGGTTTACACACTCATACTCCATTTCTACATTTCTTTGCATGACTATATTGACATGAGAATCATCTTTAATTCAGCATATATGCATAAGTATGTGGACCTCTTATATATACCTCAGTACGTTTCACTAAGGTTGATTTGAGTGCGTAACTTTTGGTTTGTCCATTAACCATCATGTACTAATACGTAGCTTTAAATTGATGCTCCCATGATTTTGGTTCACACTCATTCATTTTGTTTCCATGATTCTTTTAGTAACGTTGGGTCAAATAATAATGTGTTCAATTAGAGTTTATATTTTTTTGTTGTTTTTCTAGTCTTCTATTTCAAAATTTTCAAAAATAGAAAGTTTTTTTGTTTTTGTTAGAACGAGATGTACTCTCATTCAAAGGAGATGGCATTATCATTCTAAGATGCTTCGCATGTCTTTCCAATAAGACTCCGCTGTTTTAATTTTCACTTTCATTGGAAGCTCATTTGATATTTGTTGGAATGAGATTTGAATTTTTTTCGAACGATATTTGAATGACCTTCTAAGGATAGTCCACTTTTTTTTGTCTAGTAGGAAGCTCGGTTGATGTTGGTTTAAACAAGATTTAGGTTCGTTTGAACGAAATTTTCCTATATTCGAAAGAGGTATTTGTTTCGTTCGAACGAAGTCATATTTTCGTTCGAACGAGATTAAAATTTCGTCCTAGGTTTAAAATATTTTCCTATCAGCCATTTTCCCCATCACTTCCATTCGATCTCTGATCGAGTCGGAAATCGAGCGTCCGTGTAAATACGCTAGTCGTTGTTGTCGGCTTCCAACCACAATACAAAAAAAACCTAAACTTTAACTACACTCTTGCGGAGTATAGTGGCGAGCCTGGGTATCGAATCCACAGGGAACTAGGACGAGTGAACGTGACGACAAAGGTAAGACTGTTAACCCTAACTTGACTCTAAAAAGAAATAAAAATAAGATGATTGAGTGAGAAAGGGAAAAGGGAAAATAAAGAAGTTAACTAAAACTAATTGGAAAATTAAGGTAGAGACACAATCCCCCAACCCTAGTGTATTGATGGTATAAAACTAATCGTAAATTTAACTGATTAATTTGACCCGGAATTTAGTACTCCCAAGCATTACGTATACGAGGTTCAAGCCCGCGTCATACTTAATCTGAGGATGAGTAAATCAGTATCGCGATAGTTGCACTCGAATTGCACTCCAAATCATCACGAGTACCCAGAGGCAAACGAGATATAAAGATCTACAATTATTGTGTAACTACGCAATACGGTCGTAATTAATCACTAAATTCAGAGGACTAATTTTATACACAAGAAACTACAACATCAGGTTGGGTTCATGCATCCCAACCTTTAAAAACCTAGCCTAACATGGTGAATAATGATAAAAGTGCTGGAAATAAAAGTTACCACGATTGAAGAACAAGAACATGCAAGAAGAAATCAAAGATTGAAAACCGGAAAAGCTCTTGAATTAATGGTGTAAAATATGTGAATCTTTCTCCTATATGTTCCTACTTGTTATGGAGCATTTACATGAATGAAATCTTAATAAAAAGAGTCCTAATGACTAAATATATAGGCTAAGGGTCGTTTAGAAGAGTCTCCAAAACATAAAACTCTTTTGGCTAAAAGATAAGCACAAAATAAAAATCCCGTATCTGCCAATTTGTCACACTTAGAAAGCGTGACTAATTTTGTAACGGATCTGGAGCGTGACTAATTCCGTAACGGATCTGGTGCGTGACAAATGGGCAGACTGGTTCTTTTTTCTCAGCTTCGGTTCGGTTCGGGTCTGACAGCTTTTTTCTTGGATTTCTTCTCAACTTCAAATGGGCATAACTTCTTCATCGTAGCTCGGATTGAGGTGCCGTTTTTTCCAGTGTTCTTGTAATTGAAAGCTATTCAACTTTCTAGTTGGCCCCACCTCCAGACTATGGCTGAAAATTTGCGAAAATGCCCTTTAACTCCCCGATTCTTGATGTCTTTCACTATTTTGAGTTCTCTTTGGCACTAACTTGCATGAACTATCTGTAAAACACATAGGAGATACACAAAGTACGAAATACTTGCCAAAAAGGGTTAGTAGAATAAATATGAGACAAATCCAATCTATTTACACCGCACGGGATCATAAAAATACCGAAATTAAGGGGATAAATGTGAAGAATTTATGCCTAATCAATCTCCTCTTACCTGTGTAAGATCCATTCTTACATTTTTCCTTGTGCATTCACAGTACATCCCGTCTTTCCTATGTGCGCATTCCATTTCGTTCTTCTAGGGTTCAGCTTCCTCCACTTCAGGTAATTTTTTTGAGTTTTCCTTTTTTTTTAATTTTAGTCTATACTACTAAATAATATATGAAGGGACTCCATAGTCTTGTATATATACACACACTGTATTCTACGTTTATACTCCCTTTGTGTGTATATACATGGGATTATTTTCCCTTAATATGTTCTTCAATAATTGATTTTGGGGAATTTGCTGCTTTTTTTAATTTTTCTATATACTCTAAAATATTTTTTAGTTGCCACTTTTTTATACATGTATGTCGTTCTACCATTTCCATTTTTCTCAAATTTATCATTTTTATATAAAATGGTAATATGACTGTTGATACCAAAATTAGTATGCTGATGTGGACAAATAATAAGAAGACACGTGTCAATCTACGTGGCACAATAGCAATGAGGAAGATTATTCCCCCGACCAACATACTCACTCCGAGCAATAGGTTTACTCCGAGGAACGCCAGTCTTCCGAGGAACACCAACCCTCCGAGGAACTCCAATGCTCCGAGGAACTCTTGGACGACGAGCAACTAAGGCAGTTCGAGCTGCATCTCGACCGCAACATTAATTGCCAGATAATCAACAGTTCAACTATTCATTGAATGCTTATCATCTTGACGCACACGTTTGAAGAGCATTAAATAAATTACCCTTTCATATGTGTATCATTTAATGTAACACCCTTTCATGTACAGCCTAAAGGCTATAAATACCTTGTATCACCCTCATTCAAGGGGACCGAAATTTCTTGAGAGCACTTGTAATCGAGAATTCCCAAACACTCAGCAATAACATAACAGTGGACGTAGGTCATTCATATAAGGCTGAACCACTTTAAAATCTTTTGTCTCATTTATTTATCTGTGATTAAATGATTAGAGTAATCTAGTTTTTTACATCGACAGATTGGCGCTGTCTGTGGGAAAGATTGTTATTATCGTTTTTCACCAAAAATCATTCATCATCAATGGCAGATAATCCGGAATCCAGCAATCGAAACGCTGGAAATGCTGGAAATCCTCCAAATCCCTCTGCACCTCCAGATCTGGCTGGGATTATGCCGAATCTGGCTCAAGGACAAACCTCCATGCAAGAAATAATAAGGCAACTCATACAAACCCTTCATCGCGGTGCACCTTCACGTTCAGGACAGCGAAGTGGTCAGAGGCAAACTTATTTACTTTCTTCACGATCCAGGCGTACTGAGTCATATCGTAATGAGGAGTCTGATGATTTCTCTTATCAACCTGGGCGAACTTCGTCAATAAGGGCTACAGATACTGATCAACGTATCACTCTCTCTCCAGAAAGACCCAGTGCCTTAGAAAGACTGAGTAGGGTGTCTCCTTTCAGTCGATTAGGCCCTAGGAGGAATAGGAGTCCACCTAAGACCATGTCGAGGAGTTTTGGACAACCATCAAATCTAAGAGAAGGATCAACACAATCACGACCAGTTGCTCATCAAGATAGATCTCAGGAGGCCACATCAGAAAAATCAATTGCTCGAACGAATAAGCCCGAGGAAGGAAACGATGCGTGGAAAGGTTCCATTCAGCGGTTGGAGGATAGATTGGGAGAAATGGCTAAGGCGAAGAATCCCCTACAACGAACTTTTGTTCAAGGGAAACCTTTTGTCCAGGCCATTGTGAATTTTCCTACACCGTCAAAGTTTAAAGCCCCTGTGGTGACCCCCAAATACGATGGAAAGACAGATCTTGTTCTTTATATAGAGCAATATCAAGCTGCCGCCGATATCTCTGCTGTCCCCGACGAGATGAGATGCAGAGCATTCTCAGGAACTCTTACTGGAGCTGCCCAGATATGGTACAACAATCTTCCTCGGGGTAAGATTTCAACTTTCTTTCAGTTGGCTGAGTTGTTCATTGGCAATTTTTGTTTTGGAACAAAGCCAGTAAAACGAGTAGCACACTTGTTAAGTGTTAGACAAAATTCTGGTGAGAGTACTAGAGATTACATAACTCGTTTCAATAACGAGAAGCTGGAAGTCATAAATTATGAGGAGAAGACAGCAATCACCGCCTTTATGAGTGGGTTGTTACCTAATAAGTTGTATTACACTTTGGCAAAATATCCACCTAAAACTATGTCAGAGTTGATGGCAAAAATGGCCAAAATCATGAATGCCGAGGAAGCTATGGCTGCAAAGAAGAATATGGATAAAGACACCAAGGTGGAAGTCGACAAATCTAAAAATAAAGAGCATAAGGGCAATGGCGGTGACAAGCGTTCCAGAAATAATAAGTCATCATGGGAAGTCCTGAAGAAATTCGATAATTATACTCCCTTGAAAATGGGTATTAATCATGTCTTGGAAGAAATCAAGAATAGCGAGGAGGTAAAGTGGCCGAAGAAACTGAGGTCAGACCCTGATGCGAGGAACAGGGATAAATATTGCGAGTTCCACAAAGATCATGGCCATATGACTAAAAATTGCATAGCTCTTCAGAACGAGATTGAAACACTCATCCGAAGAGGAAAGCTAGCAAAGTATGTTGATCGGGGAGGTGAAAGAAGAAATAATGATCGAACTAGAGAGAGATCTAGATCTCCTCGTCGAGCAGAGGAGAAAAAGAAGAGAGGCCATGAAGATGATGCCGAGGATGACCCCGATCTTTCCAAGAAACCAAGGCAGCCAGAATGAGAGGTATTTTCCATACGTTTTGGGCCATTTGATTGTAATGTTATTACATGAGGAGATGCAGGAGGAGGAGATCTTACTGCAGAAAGAAAAGCTTATCTCGGAGAGGCACAAGCTTGCTCGTACATTCAGCGAATAAATTTGGCCGAGGAGGATCGTCCGAGGAAGGTAAACAAAGAGAAGCTGGTTATTGGCTTTTCAAAAAATGACCTGGCAGGTGTTCTTTACCCTCACGACGACCCTTTGGTGATCAAAATGAGGATGAAAGAAGTAGTGATTTCAAGGGTGTTGGTAGACAATGGCAGTTCGGCAGACATCATGTACTATTCATGCTTTGACAGTTTAAATTTAAAATTATCTCAATTGGAACCTTATCACAGACCTCTTCTGGGTTTCGCTGGAGAGAAAGTTTTTCCACTTGGGACGATCAAGTTGGATATATTCATTGGAACTTGGCATGCTTGTCGAACAGAGAGAATACGCTTCTTTATGATGGATAAGAATGTGCAGCCAGCCTACAACATCATCATGGGAAGAGTTGGTTTGAAGAAGTTCGAAGCAGTCCCATCTACAGTACATCAATGTTTAAAATTCCCAACAAATTTCGGAGTGGGAGTGGTGAAAGGTGATCAAAAAGTAGCTCGAGAATGCTATTATTCATCTGCCGAGCAAGAGGAGCTTGAAGAGTCAAGGAAAAAGACTACTACTTACCAGGTGGATGAAAGTACAGAAATTGAAACACTTGATCCGAGAGATGAATCCCAACTTGTAAAAGGACAGGTGGTGGAATATACAGAAAATGTTATTCTGGATGACGAACACCCTGAACGAGTAACTCAGATAGGTTCGTCGTTGGATGCTTCAATAAAACAGGAGCTGATAACTTTCTTGAGAAACAGAAAGAAAACTTTTGCGTGGAGTCATGAAGACATGCCAGGAATAGATCCAAACTTTTTATGTCATGAGCTCAATGTGAATAAGGAGATCAAGCCTGTAAAGCAGAGAAGAAGGGTATTTAGCCCCGAGAAGAATCAAGCTATACAAGAGGAGGTCGACAAGCTCCAGAAAGCCCAATTCATTGAAGATGTGAAGTATCCAGACTGGTTGGCAAACGTGGTGATGGTAAAGAAAAAAACAATAAATGAAGAATGTGTGTTGATTTCACTGATCTCAAAAAGGCCTGCCCAAAGGATCACTTCCCATTGCCCAGAATTGACCAACTAGTGGATGCTACCTCGGGGCACGAGCTGCTCAGCTTCATGGATGCTTACTCTGGTTACAACCAGATCAAAATGAAACCTGAAGACAGGAAAAGCACTTCTTTTATTACCCCTAAGGGAACTTATTATTATAATGTTATGCCTTTTGGTTTGAAAAATGCAGGAGCGACATATCAACGGCTGATGAACAAGATTTTTGTCGAACAAATCAGTTGCAACATGGAAGTCTATGTCGACGATATGCTGACAAAGAGCAAGAAAGCTGCTGAGCATCTAGTTGACTTAGGTCAGACCTTTGATCAACTGGATAAATACCAGATGAAGCTCAACCCGACGAAGTGCACCTTTGGAGTACGAGAAGGAATGTTCCTCAGTTACATCGTCAACCATCGAGGCATTGAGGCAAATCAAGCAAAGATCAAAGCTCTTTTAGGGTTGCGATCTCCAACGACGAAGAAAGAAGTGCAGAGTCTTACAGGATGAGTTGCAGCGCTCAATAGATTTGTATCTCGAGCAACTGATAGGTGCCTTCCATTCTTCAAAACACTCCGAAAAACTTTCGAGTGGAATGATGAATGTGAAAACTCCTTTCAAGACTTGAAGAAATATCTGGGAACACCTCCACTGCTGTCCAGACCAGTGATGGGAGAAAAGTTGTACTTATACCTGGCAGTATCAGAGAATGCAGTCAGCTCGGCATTGATCAGATTTGAGAATGGAGTCCATAAGCCAATTTATTACACAAGTAAGGCTTTCCGAGGTGCAGAGATCAGGTACCCAAAGTTGGAAAAATTGGCATTAGCATTAATTGAAGCAAGTAGAAGAATAAGGCCTTATTTCCAGGCCCATACCATCGTCGTTTACACCGACATGCCATTGAGACAAGCCCTTCATAAGCCAGAAAAATCAGGAAGACTGATGTATTGGGCAATAGAGCTTGGTGAATATGATATTGTATATGAACCCAGATCATCATTAAAAGGACAGGCTGGTGCAGACTTTATAGTAGAATTTACATATCATGATACCCCCGAGGAGCAAAAGTTACTCGCTAACCAAACTGTGGATGTTATAGGATCAACAGACATGAGTCTAGATCAACTCCGGTTGGTAAAAGGGCTTGTGGATGTAGAAAGATCATCAAATTCAAACCCAGACCAACTCCGGTTGGTAAAAGGGCGAGAAGAGATGGTCGACGAAGAACAAAAAATACTAGGGGAGGATGAAAGGAAACAGCAGATATTTCACAGAGGAACTCAGTCAGAAAAGAAATTTGAAGACGAGTTACCTACATGGAAATTATATGTAGATGGGTCATCTTGCACAACAGGTTGTGGGGCAGGGATTATTTTGAACACCCCAGACGAGATTGACGTGGAATATGCCTTACGATTCCAATTCAAAGCTTCCAATAATGAGGCTGAGTATGAGGCCATAATAGCAGGTCTTAATTTAGCAAAGATTATGGAAGCGCAACAAGTGATGGTATTCAGTGATTCTCAATTAATTGTGAATAAGATGATGGGAACGTATGCAGTTAAAGGAGAATTAATGGTCAAGTATCATGCAAAGGCGATGGAGTTGTTGGCAGAATTTGATGCCATTCAGTTAATCAGAATACCAAGAATGGAGAATGCACAAGCAAACGCACTGACCCGACTAGCATCAGCTACTCGTATCGAGTTGCGAAGAACGATACCAATTGAGGTGTTAGAAAGTCGAAGCATAGATGAAGGCCTGACAATGAATGTTATTTCCCTTGATTTAGGACCATCTTGGATGGATCCCATCAGGGCATATGTCGAGGAAGGAGAATTACCGGAGGATAAGATCGCTACCAAGAAATTGAAGTTTAAAGCTGATCGGTATGTACTAACTAATGGTGTTTTGTATAGACGAGGAATTATGGCAGGTTTGCAAAGATGTGTACATCCCTCCGAGGTAAAAGAATTGATTGAAGAGATCCATGAAGGGTCTTGTAGAGCCCATGTAGCAGGGCGGACACTATTGCAAAGGGTGATGACGCAGGGATACTACTGGCCAACGATGAGGGCTGATTGTATAGCCTATGCTAAGAGATGTGATAAATGCCAACGTTTTTCTTCCGTTCGATGAACTCCACAAGCATTGTTGACACCCATAACTTCCCCTTGGCCTTTTGTCATGTGGGGAATTGATTTGGTTGGACCATTGCCAACGACCCGAGGAAGATTCAAGTACCTCATCGTCGCAGTGGATTATTTTACTAAGTGGGTAGAAGCTGAGCCTCTGATTGATATGACATACGATAAGGTGTACCAATTCGTTTGGAAGAATATCATCTGCCGATATGGTCTCCCTCATGCCTTCATCACAGACCATGGAACACAGTTTGATAACGAGGAGTTTGCCGCCTATTATCATCAGTCAAACATTTTGAAGGTTCATTCAGCACCAGGCCATCCTCAAAGTAATAGACAGACTGAAGTGACGAACAGAAAATTATTAAATGGTTTGAAGAAGAAGTTAAGTGAAGCTAAAGCTAATTGGATTAATGATCTACAATCAGTATTGTGGGCTTACTGAACAACTCTCCGAGCAGCAACTGGAGAATCACCATATATGCTGGCATTTGGAAGTGAGGCTGTAATACCTGCTGAGTTGGGTCTCCCAACACACAGAGTGATAAATTTCAATTCCCCATTCAGTGACTTGATGAGAAGATTAGATTTGTACATGCTCGAGGAGGTTAGAGAAGAAGCATCCATTAGGAATGCTGCATATCAACAACGAACATCTCTGTTCTACAACAAGAGGGTGAAGAAATGCGATTTAAAAGAAGGAGATTACGTGCTAAAGAAGGTCATTCAGAAGCATAATAAATTGGAAGCAAATTGGCATGGACCTTACCGAGTTACAGAAATTGTTCGACCAGGAACTTACCGAATAGCAACTCTAGAAGGAGAGGAATTCAAGAATGCATGGAATGTTGAACACCTACGCAAGTATCATCAGTAATGTAAAATGTAAAGCAGTTCTATCAATATGAATAAAACGATGATGTTTCACCATCTTCTCTCCTTTTATTGAAAGTTTTTCGGGGAATACTAGTGTACAACACTACGCTGCTCGACAGCAAAAAGAAGACGATAGTTCAGACCCACGATCAACTCCGATTGGTAAAAGGGAGAGAACAAACTATACTCCTTTGGTTAGGAGGCATACACTAGCGCGACCAACTCCGGTTGGTAAAATAACTAGTGGACACTGATAATTCAGACCCACGATCAACTTCGATTGGTAAAAGGGCGAGAACAAACTATACTCCTTTGGTTAGGAGGCATACACTAGCGTGACCAACTCCGGTTGGTAAAATAACTAGTGGACACTGATAGTTCAGACCCACGACCAACTCCGGTTGGTAAAAGGGCGAGAACAAACTATACTCCTTTGGTTAGGAGGCATACACTAGCGTGACCAACTCCGGTTGGTAAAATAACTAGTGGATACTGATAGTTCGAACTCAGACCAACTCCGGTGGGTAAAAGAGCGAGAACATGTGATTCCTAAAAATGCCAATCTCGGTTGGTTAAGAAACAAAATATGCCAACTTATGTTGGTCGGAAGGTAAAACTATTCCAGAAAATACAAAATATTCCAAACTGAACCAAGTATGGTTGGTCGGGATCAAAATCCACTAACTGTAGTTGGTCGACGAGGATAAAATTATCGACCTTGGTTGGTCGGACACATTTTATGAAAAAATTTACCAAGTATGGTTAGTCGGGGATAAAAACTCTCACTAATTATAATTGGTCGACGAGCACAATTTAACAACCTTGGTTGGTTGGAAAAATTTTAAACATTTTTATACTCATTACTTTATTATTAAGTGATCGAGCAACATTACTGATACTTGTAACTTTTTATTACTAGATTGGTCGATGAACCACAAAATATTGTTATGCAATCACAAATATAAAAGTGTTAGACAAGTACAAAACAATAGCAATACAGATTTGCAAACAGAAAATGAAAGTCTTTCATTAAAATTCAAAACGAATTACAAATTACATGTATACTAACTATTACATTGAAATCCCTACTCTATTGGTTTCTTTCCCTCAACTTTTGAAATAGGTTCCTCGCCAGCAGGTGGATCATTTAAAATCTGAGGAGAATTAATAAAATTCAAGTCCTTTAGCATTCTGACATTCATTACTGAAGGTGTGTCCAATAGATGCTCGGGACGAAATACCTCGATCTGAGAATGAAGATTGTAGTCACCGAGGTATTGTGCAATTAAGCTCCGAGGAATAGCACGAGCTGGGATCCATTCCTTGTCCAAATTGAACGGTGTCACAGGCAAGTCAAGTACCCCAGGGTCATAATAGTCCCACAAGTAATGTCCCTGTTCAAGTTTCAACACGCATAAGGCATTCAACCAGCCTTATTTATAGCCCTCATTAGTGGCATTCTGGATACGAGCATCTAAATGGAATAGTGCCTCGTTGTACCCAGCCATCCAAAATTCCCTGGGCTGCTTATGGAATTGGAAAGTTAGTCTCTCCAACTGCTCGTGAAGGTTTTTTGCAAAAATGTCCTTATTCTCTAAAGCAGACTTCGTCGCAGTAAGTTGATCCTCCAAAGTTAGGATTTTCTAGGACATTTCAGACAAAGCCCGATATTTTGCATTCAACTGGTACGCTTGAGTTTCCAATGTTGACAGAGTACGAACTTCTTCAATACTACGAGGAGTTCTTGATCGACTCCGAGCAGGTGGAGTACTTCGTTCCTCGACAACATCCTGGGCAACTCTTCCTCACCCATGAGAACCTCTTCCTCGTCCCCGAGTAGAAGTAGAAGTACCAGATCTTCGCAGGATATCCAACTCTTGCCTTAATTTGGCATTCTCAACCTCTAAGAAGGAAAATCCCTCATCGGTCACTGGGATTACCGCTGTTGAAGAAGAGGCTGCAGACTTATATTGTGCTAGCTCTTTCTGCAAATTATTATTCTCTTGCTCTAGCAGTTCAGCAATTTGTCTACAAGCTTCAACTTCTCCCTTTAGGGTCCTTTCCCTGACATCATACCCAGTAAGGAGTTTGTCGTAGCCCTTCTCGGCAGAAAGCTGTTGATATTTCTTTTCATACCCCTCATGTAACAAGGCATTTGACTCCTTGTACTGAGTCTGAAGATCTTCTAGAGTATATTGAAGCTCCTCGATCATATCATAGTAAGCCCCGTTGTTGGCCACAACTCGATCAAGTAAGCCCTTCAGGTATTGATAAGCTTCTACTGCCTGCTCTGAAGCACAATGGCCAAGGATGTCGGCAACTTCTGATGCACTTAGGTCTGTATGACAAGCTTTATAATATTCATGGCATTGCTGCATCAACTTTGTATCATTATCAGATAGAAGATCCATCCTGGCCAGAAACTAACAGAGAAAGAAAAATAAGATCAAGACAGAGTGCAGATAAAGAAGAGACAATCATGTGGAAGAAAAGAACTCAAATTTTATTAGATCATAAGGCAAAGTTACAAAGATCTGGGATACAAAGTACAAGTAAAAGAAAAACAGAAAGAGAATACCGAACAACTTCACACCTTTTCCTTGTCTCCCAAGACTTTCTCGGGAGGCTGGGACGAGGAGCTTGGTTGCTCGGTGGAAATAATGAGTTGGTCGGCGGGAGCTGGAACTTGTTCTGGAGGAGCTGGCAGAGATGAAAGTTCCTCGTCAGCAGGATGGGTAAGGATGAGATCACCCACTACCAATGAAGATTCTTCTGAGGCAGCTTCGTCCTCTTCTTCATCCTCGATGGCTGGGGGAGGACCAGGGAGATGCTGTTGAAATAACTCGGAGTCCTCGCTTACCTTCAATTCTTGCAAAGCAGCAACCCAGCCATCTCGGAAGTATTTCAAACTTCCATATTGCACCTGAGTCATCATGGCAGCTACTCCCTTGTTCTACCCTTTGTCCCAAAATGTGTTGAAAGACTTCTTTATTGCCATCTTTCTTTTCATTTTCTCCGAGGAGAGCTTCTCGGATAGAAGGTCCTCGGAGGCTTTCAACTTGGCCTCCAACTCCTCCTTCTGACGATTTGCTTCGCGCAGAAGGGTCAGCTCTTCCTCAGCTGATTTGAGCTTATTTTCAAGCTCCCCGAAAGTAGTGAGCTTCTCGGCGTATTTTTTATTCTCTCTTTCCAAGTCCTTCACTTTATTTCCCAACTGCACCTTCTCTACTTCAGATGCAGCCAATTTCTTCTCCCATTCGCCTTTATCCTCGTCGTACTTTTGACGGGATTCCTTCAGAGATTGGGCCAAACCTTGGAATGCATCCTCTACTCCAGACGAGGAGCTTGAAGCCTTGAGCGCTTCATCTTTCTTCACAATGGTGTTACAGCAACTCACCAGCTGAAAAAAGAAGGTAGTGATGAGTTAGTGCCGAGATACATATATTGATAGAAGGAAATAAGAATTCAAGATAAGAAGAAACTTACTGAAGCAATGTGACGAGTAGCTAGGGATGTCAGCATATCCCTAGACATGTTTTCCTCGATGCCTTGGACTTCAGGAGTAGTCCAAGTCTTTACCGAGCTCATTGCAGAGCTCGGGGGAATAATGGTTGGAACACCAGCTCCACTAGTTTGGAGCTGGGGAATGACTTCAGAAAAACTAACCGAGGAGGACTTCTTCAATTTCCTCGGTGTCTTCTCAACAACCTCAACCAAAGAAGAATTTTTTATTGGAGAGATAGTGATTACTTCCACAGGCGCATCCTTCTGTACAGGAGCCACTGGGGGCTTCTCGGAGGCCTTCTGAGGAGCAGCAGAAGGGGCAACATCAATTTTCTTTGTCCCCTTTGGGACATCAGCTTTATTTCTCTTTCCATCTCCAACAGAGGAGGTCTCTTCAAAGAGAGCAGGAACTCTTCTCTTGCCCATTTTCTGACTCAAAGGAATGTGAGAGTCTGGTGAAGAGTCTTCAGAAGCTGGCAATGGTTCGCTAATGCTAGCCACAGGACGAGCAGTAAAAGAGGATGTATAGCTCCTGTACTGCAGCAAGTATGAAGCAGACCTAATGTGCTCGTCTGCAACCTTCTGATGCAAACTCCAGATATGTTTTAAATGGTTGATATTAACTTCTGTTTCTTTTGGAGTTTTTCTCTTGCTGTCAACTGCAAACAAAAATATAGTGAAATATCAGTCATACATTTTGTCAAACACAATGAAATCATAATTTCAAAAAATAAAATAAGATGAAAATAACCTATCCCATTGCCATATGGGGGGCATCTGGGACCCTCATATACTGCATCTCCAACCAAAGGGGCATGTTTCCAATTTTTTATAACTACTCCATGTTCAAAATAATACCCGTTAGCATCAGGGAGGTTGACTACTAGAGCCCTATTCAAAAATCTAGTTTTTAAATAATAAACGTTGTCTAAAACAGCCCATCTATAACAGTACATAATCTCAGGAATTCCTATACGAGTTCCATGAGTTTGATTTAACCTATACACCCCATTAACTATTCTCCATGTGTTGGGGGCTATTTTTGTAGGGACAACATCGAAATACTGACAAAACTCTAAGCATAAAGGGTTTGGTGGAAAAGAAAATCCACATTTAGCAATAAAGAGGCTAGGGAACCAATGTCCCTCAGCCAAATCAAAATAACTTGAAGAAGAGCGGAATTTCTCAAGAGACTCAATAATGTAAACCATGATGAATAAAAGAAGAAGGAAGAAGAGCTTACAGGGAAAAAGGAGATCTGTTGACAAACAAACGAAGAAAGGGATGGACGCACAGAAGAGAGAAAAGCTATAGAAAACTCGAAAGCAGAAATTGAAAAGGTAGAAGACGATGGGATTGCCTCTGAAGCTTAAATACTTTGTCTTGAGAAACGGCGAAAGAAATGATTACAAAAAGGAAACTATTACGCTACCGGCGGCTAAAAGGATAAAAAGGGCACGAAGATCGAAGCGCCTATAAAAATGCAAAAAGGCGGATTCTGCGAATTTGGAAGGAAATTCAAATATGAAGAAAAGGCTCATAAAATCCAGGAAGGTCATTTAATATCGCCATATACTGAGAAAGAATGTTCCATACTCCTCAAAGTTCGAAATATGAAACATTGGGGGCTTCTGTTGATACCAAAATTAGTATGCTGATGTGGACGAATAATAAGAAGACACGTGTCAATCTACTTGGCACAATAGCAACGAGGAAGATTATTCTCCCGACCAACATACTCACTCCGAGCAACAGGTATACTCCGAGGAACGCCAGTCTTCCGAGGAACACCAAAATTTGTAAAATAAGACCAAATATTATTTGAGAAAATATATATTTTTCAGTAAAAAAATATTTCAGTAAAAAAACTATTTTTCACTCATGCTTTTTTCAGTAAAAATTAAACACAATATCTTTACTTTTTATTTAACACGAGAGCAAGCCAAATAAATGCAACACGAAATAACATTTTTTCACAAGAAATATTTTTTTTACTAAATATTTTATTTTAAAATAAGACCAAATATTATTTTCCTTACAAGTGACATGTTAGTGTATCGCAACACGAAATATATTTTAAGTGGGACATGTTTGTGTTTGATAAAAAAAAAATGAGATTTCATGTCGTGCCATGTTAGTTTTATATGAGTCATGTTCATTTCATGCAAAATAAGATTTTGAGGCGTGTCACACCATGTCGTGTTAATTTTATTTTGGTCATATTCGTGTTTGGTTTAAAAAAAATAACATATTTTGTGACGTATCTCTTTTAATTGGATCGTGGCGTGGCATGTTGTGTTATTTTTATTTTTATTGTGTTTGTGTTCTGTATTGAGCGAGAACTCAATGTGCGTGGTAGCAACACTCAATATGTATTGGACATTGAACTTTCAACTTTATATTTCAAAGGCGTACAACGACAAAAAAATATTAATATTTTGCATTTTTATTTTTTATTTTTTATTTTTAATTAAATATTAGTGATCATTCTTTATTAAATATTAATTTTATATTTGTGAATTTAAAACTTCATAACAAGTTTTATTTTTTTGTCTTTTTAATAGAGTATCAACATCTTACATTTTGTTGAGGCATAGAAAAAGTCAATATGAAAGATTGATTTTTTAAGGAGTAATTGTAACATTTATAGGTAAGGATGGAGGGACCAGCAGAGTGCCATTAGCGGCACCCTTTCAGTTTTTGCAAGTTGTTACATTCAAGATTAGTTGACTGGACTTTTGGCATGCATTATTCACTTTCGGTTGTGTGTTGGGTTTGGACTTAGACTTCGTCACTCGTGGTTGTTGGATAAATTTCATATCATATTATTTTTGAGACATTCTCATATTATATCATATTCACATCTTGTTATATTGTTTCTTTTTATTATGTATATGTTAAGAATAATATTTTAAACTCTTTGAACAAATTGTATATTTTAATATTAAGAGTGATCAATCCTGATGTTAAAAATATATGAGTTGTTACAATTCACATTGGATTCCAAATTGAATTCTAAAAGATTTTGATTAAGTAATGGAAGATTATTCAATTTTTAATAAGTTTGACCGTAATGGTAACTACACATTAATGGAGAAGCATCATACTTAAATTTTCAGTTTCAAGTAGTTTATAACCCACATAATGTGCGGGTTGTTCGAAACCTATTAATCGATAATTAAAAAAAGGGATATATATAGTTTTTTGAACATTTTTTAATACTTATTTAGTTCAAGTTTTTTTATTTTGGTTCAAAAAGTTCTTTGCCACATATTTGAGATAGGGGGTACCGCTGGTGCGGACCTTTAAAAATAAAAGAATATTGAGTGCTTGAGAAACTAAATGAGTTAAATTAAAAATATGTATTTTTTTAAAATATATATATATATATTTATAATAGGGACTATTCAATAATTGATCCTTAAAATAATTACATTATCAGAAATATCAAATAATTAATATTCATTAGTTACTTAAGTAACTACCAATAAAGTTTGAAATAGTTGTTAACATATATGAAATAAAGTGAAAATTGCCAGATAAATGAGATTGTACTGAATGGGATGCAAAGGGAAGATGAATTAAAAAGTGATGGATAAAAGGAGATCAAAATGACACTCATGTGTGTTATGTTATATGATATGAGGATGTGTTAGGGCGGGGCTATACACGCTCCAATTAAATCTGTTTGCAGTTCAATATTTTTTCACAAGACATAATTACCCTTCTAGATGATTAAACTCTCTCTAAAGCCAAGTCATCCAATATATTGTATATATCATTATCTCCCAACTATCTTACTCCACTACAATCCAAATGCAAATTAAAATTATTTTCAAACCACTTTTTTTTATAAATATTTTAAATTTGTAAGTACAAATGATATTCACTATTACTTTTTTCAATCAAAGATTTTTATCCTTATAAATGTATTTTTAAAATATTTATTTTTCATTTTTTATACCGAGCCTAACAAAATTGGACCCCTTCAAAACTAAATGAAAACTTTTATTTATTTAATGACTCTAATGTTAATTATATAAGAACAATAATTTTTGTCGAATTTGTGTCGGATGCGAATAGTTAAAATTTGGCACAAATAAAATTTCTACCAAAAAAATCCCAAACAAAAGTCATTTTCTAAAAAAAAAAACATAAATTTTTTTTCTATAAAAAAATTATACTGCTTTTAAAAAAAATCAATTAAAAAATAAGTTTTTATGTATCCTCTTAAATGTTTAAATACCACACAAAAAACTAAATTAAAAAATATTTTTGTACTGTTTTAAAAAAATGGTCCGCGTCAGTGATCCGACAATCTATTTTAAAAGTTATAATTTCTATTATATTTAATGTAAGCTCTCGTTTTTATTTTTGTCGTTAAAAAATATGTTTAGTATGTGCTCTTTTCTTTACATATGTTTTTTTTTTAATTTGATGTTTTAGATACGCGAATATTTTTTTTATGTCTTAAATACGCGATTGGTTAGTACCACTGATACGGACCCACTAAATATAAAGTTTACTTCTCTTTTAGGGACCATTTGCTTGCTTATAACGTCTGAAGCCAATCTTAGCTACTTCATATTTCTCTGAAATTATATTGAAGGGGTGCGGCTATTGCCACTCCACAAAATCTATCGGCACTCCAAATTTTCAAAATTATCCCTGTTTTAAAATACAAACCTTATTTCATATGAGTTTTAAGTCATTTTTTTTAAACGTCTCACTATCTAAAAACAAAAAACATATATCACAACATTCCAATTTTATTTTTTTTATTTAACAAAACACGACCAAATAAAAACGACACGATACGTCCCGACACAAAATTTTATTTTTTTAAAAAACAATTTTCCAAAGTGATACGACGTAATTTTTTTTAAACAAACACGATCTAATTAAAACGTAACACGACACGGCATGAAATTTCATTTTTAATTAATACGAACACGACTCAAATAAAAGTGACACGACATGATACGGAATCTCATTTTTTTACGTAACAAATACACGACTTAAAAAAAAGTAACACGACATGACTTAGGAAGCAAAACTTCACAAGACTTTATTTCAACACTTGTTTAAAAAGCTTTATTTTTTTCGTGTCGTGTTACGTTTTAATTAGATCGTGCTAGATAAAAAATAAATAAAAAAATTGTGTCAGGGGTGTATCGTGTCGCTTTTATTTAAGTTGTGTCTTGTTAAAATAAAAAAAATTATGTATCGTGATATGTCGTGTCGCATTTTAATTGGATCGTGTATGGATTTGATTAGAAAAATAAGATTTTGCATTTTGTCGTGTCGCTTTTATTTGAGTCGTGTTTGTGTTAGGTAAAAAATTAAATTTCAGATCATCTCGTATTGTGTAGTTTTGTAATTAGATTGCATTTGTGTTGGATAAAAAAAATGAGTGGATACTAAAGCGTAAATCAATTAATGAGTAAATTGTCAATTCATTGAATGAAGTTGTACAAATATTAAAGAAAATGTTAAAATATATTTTATTCAACCCACAAACACAAACACGATCGAATTAAAATGCGACACAATACGATTTTTTTTTTACGAAACGCAAATATAGCCAAGTAAAAGTGACACAACATGATTCTTTTTTCAAACACAAATAATAATGCGACCGAATAATTATTTTGGTAAAAAAATTGTGTTTGTTATTTGGTAAAAAAAATTATTATTTGTGTTTGAAAAAAAATCATGTTGTGTCGCTTTTACTTGGACATATTTGTCTTTCGTAAAAAAAAAAGATTTCGCATTGTGTCGCATTTTAATTCGGTCGTGTTCTATTTTTTTAAATAAATTAAAATAATAGTTTGTGTCATCTCATGTCTATTTTACTTGGATTGTGTTCGTGTTAGATTAAAAAATATTTCGTGTCGTGTCACTTTTATTTGCGTTGTCTTCCTGTTAGATAAAATAGGTAAAAAGTTTATTTTTTTTAAAAAGATGAAATATTTTTTTAAGTAGTTATAAAATTTAAAAACAATTTTTTTGATTTTTCAAACAGTTTCTTATTAAAAGCAGTTTTTACTAAAAAAAGGTTTTTTTAATTCAAAATGCATTTTTTTTTATTAATTATTTTAGTTGGAGGTAAAAAGGTGGGCAAGAGAAGGGTATAATTGTCATTTCATGTTTAAATGGAGTGTGAGAAGAATTTAGTGGAGTGGGAATAGTCATCCCCGACGTGTTATTCAAAATATAATATAAATAGATACAGACATCTTTAAATAGAACATATCTAGATTGGAGTGATAATCAAGACTGAATAGCTGTAAAGGGTTTTCTGTATTATATTCTAATATTGAATTATTTATCTATTTAGTTATTCATTACTGATTTGGGAGGGTAGTCAGCCATCTGTGTCATATCCTTAGTGCCCTAATCCGTCACCTATGGGTGACGTTCCCGCCCTTGTAACACTCCGTATTTTTGACAATTTAAATAATTATGTGATTAATTATTATTATGGGAATAAATATGCGATTAATTATTGTTGTTGGATTAATTAAATTAAAATTTGAGAAATTAATTTGTTATTAATCCGGATTAAAATAATTATTAACTAGCGTGCCAAGGGTTAATACTTATTGTTGTGAACTATTAAATATTACTGTGTGATATGTAATATGGAATTATGATATTTGATAAATTGTCGGAAGTGAGAAATACGGCAGTTTGGTAATTTAAGTCTGTCACGCGTGTGAGTCGTGTCGGGACTAATTGAATGGAATTGTTAATACCAAATTTATTCTGCTGACGTAGATCAATTATGTGAAGACACGTGTCAATCTGCATGGCACTCGCAAACACTTTTTGAACAACACCTTGACTCCGAGGAACTCAACCTCCCCGACCAACTCAGGCACTCCGAGCAACAAGTGTTCTCCGAGGAACTATATCGTACCAAGAAACTCATGTATACCGAGCTACTTAGGAGGTCCGAGCAGCTTAACCGGTCCGAGCTGCATCTCGTACAGAGCATTCATATCCAGATAATCAAGAGGATGACTGCGCATTAAATGCTCATTATTATCACACAGACGCACACGCCTATTGGACAGCTATGTATTATTCTTTCACTTGTACCGCCTCAAGGCTATAAATACATTGTAACCTCTTCATTAGTAGGGGACTCGAAATTTCTTGGTAAACCCATTATCGAGAATTCTGCAAACAGTCAGCAATAACACAAACAGTGGATGTAGGCCATTCTTTCAAGGCTGAACCACTTTAAAAATCTTTTGTCTTGTTTATTTTTATCTTTGATTAAATAATTAGGTCAAATTTAGTTTTTTACATCAACAGATTGGCGCCGTCTGTGGAAAACGACTGTAATTATCGTTTTTCACTAAAACAATTCATCACCAATGGCTGATAATCCTGAATCCAGTAATCGAAACGCTGGAAACCCCCCAAATCCATCTACTCCTCCAACTGTCCAAGATCTGGCTGGAAAAATGGCTAATTTGGCTCAGGGCCAGATCGCCATGCAAGAAACCATGCGACAACTCATGCAAGCTAACCATGGTGGAGCACCCGGGACAACGAAGCATTCAGAGAAATACCCGATTGCTTTCTTCGCGAACTAGACGAACGTCACTCCCGAAAGAATCTCATTCTAGACGCATCGATTCATATCGTATAGAGAGATCCAATGATCCTTATTATCATCCTGGAAGGACTTCCTCAGTACGAGCTACAGATACTCAACAAAACGTCACTCTATCTCCAGAAAGGAGCAGTGCTCTTGAAAGATTGAGTAAAGTCTCTCCCTTTGATCGTTTGGGTCCTAGGAGGAATAAAAGTCCCCCTAGGATGGTGTCGAGGAACTCTCAACGATCCTCTGATTTAAAGGAAGGTTTTGCCCAATCCCGACCAGCTGCTCATCGTGAAAGATCCCAAGAGGCAAATTCAACACGATCAGTTTCTCGGACCAATAAGCCCGAGGAGGGAAATGATGCATGGAAGGGATCTATTCAGAGGTTGGAAAATAGACTAGGAGAAATAGCTAAGGCCAAGAATCCTCTACAAAGAACTTTTGTTCAAGGGACACCTTTTATCCAGGAAATTGTGGATTTTCCCACACCATCAAAGTTCAAAGCACCTGTAGTGACTCCTAAATATGATGGACAAACCGATCCTCTCCTTCATATAGAACAATACCAAGCTGCTGCCAATATTTATGTCGTGCCAGACGAGATGAAATGCAGGGCATTTTCAGGAACTCTCACTGGATCTGCTCAAATATGGTACAACAATCTTCCTCGAGAAAAGATTGCAACTTTCTTTCAACTGGCCGAGCACTTTATTGGAAATTTCTATTTTGGAGCAAAACCAGTTAAACGAGTAGCACACTTGTTAAGTGTTAGACAAAAAGCAGGTGAGAGTACCAGGGATTATATTACTCGTTTCAATAACGAGAAGCTCGAAGTTATTGATTACGAAGAAAAGACAGCAATTACTGTTGTGATGAGTGGATTGTTGCCAAATAAACTGTACTACACTCTAGCCAAAGATCCACCCACAACCATGGCAGAGCTAATGGCAAAGGTAGCTAAAATTATGAACGCCGAGGAAGCTATGGCTGCGAAGAAGAATATGGATCCCAAAGAGACCAAGATTGAGGGTGATAAGGCTGAGAAGAAAGAGCAGAAGAATAATGGTGGTAACAAGCAGTCAAAAGCAAAGCAAGCATTGGAACAGTTGAAGAAATTTGGAAACTATACTCCTTCGAAGGTATAAACCACGTTTTGGAAGAGATCAAGAACAGCGAGGAGTTAAACTATTCTGAAAAAATGAAGACAGATCCTAACTAGAGGGATAAATCCAAATATTGCGAGTTCCATAAGGATCATGGTCATACGACCAAAAACCGCATAGCTCTCCAGAATGAAATTGAAGCACTCATCAAACGAGGAAAGCTAGCCAAGTATGCTAATCGCAGAAACGAAGGAAAGAACAATGACTGAGCGAGACAGAGATCTAGATCTCCTCGTCGAACAACAGATGACAAGAAAAGAGATCATGAAGATGATCCAAAAGATGACCCCGATCTCCCCAAAAGGCCAAGACATCCAGAACATAAGGTATTTTCAATTCATTTTGGATCATTTGATTGTAATGTTATTACAGGTGGAGATGCAGGAGGTGGAGACCCTACAGCAGAGAGGAAAGCTTACCTCAATGAGGCTCAAGCTTGTTCATATATTCAGCGAATAAATCTAGCTGAAGATGACCGCCCGAGGAAGGTAAACAAAGAAAAATTGCTCATCGGTTTCTCCAAGAACGACCTCGCAGGTGTGCTATATCCTCATGATGATCCATTGGTGATCAAAATGAGGATGAAGGAAGTAATGATCTCAAGAGTACTGGTGGATAATAGTATCTCGGAGGATATCATGTTTTACTCATGCTTTGACAGCTTAAATTTAAAGTTGTCTCAGTTGGAGCCTTATCACAGGCCCCCTCGATTTTACTGGCGAGAAAGTTTTTCCACTTAGGACGATCAAGTTGGATATGTTCATCGGTACATAGCCTGCTTGTCGAATAGAAAGAGTGAGCTTTTTTGTGATGGATAAGAATGTTCAATCAGCTTACAATATCATCATGGGAAGGGTGGGATTGAAGAAGTTCGAAGAAGTACCATCTACTGTACATCAATGCCTAAAATTTCCAACCAACTTTGGAGTAGGAATTGTAAAGGGCGACTAAACAGTAGCTCAAGAATGCTACTATTCATCTACCGAGCAAGAAGAGCATGAAGAATCCATAAAGAAGACTACTACTTATCAGGTTGATGAGATAGAAGACGTAGAGATTGAGACTTTAGACCCAAGAGATGAGTCTCAGCTCGTTAAGGATCAGGTCATGGAGGCTACTGAAAATATTATTCTGGACGACGAGCATCCAGAACGAACAACTCAAATTGGTGCTTCACTAAATGTGTCAATAAAACAAGAGCTGATAGCGTTCTTAAAAAGAAGAAAACAAACTTTTGCATGGAGCCACGATGACATGCTAGGGATAGACCCAAATTTTCTATGTCACGAGCTTAATGTGAATAAGGAGATCGAGCCAGTAAAATAAAAAAGAAGAGTGTTCAACCCCGAAAAGAACCAAGCTATACAAGAAGAAGTCGAGAAGCTCCAAAAAGCCTGTTTTATTGAGGATATCAAATATCCTGATTGGCTAATTAATGTGGTGATGGTGAAGAAGAAAAATAACAAATGCAGGATGTGTGTAGACTTTACCGATCTCAATAAGGCATGCCCAAAGGATCATTTTCCTCTGCCCCGAATCGATCAACTGGTGGATGCTACCTCGGGGCACGAATTGCTGAGTTTTATGGATGCTTACTCTGGTTACAATCAGATTAAGATGAAGCCTGAAGACAGGGAGAATACCTCTTTTATTACTCCAAGGGGAACTTACTGTTATAATGTTATGCCTTTTGGACTTAAAAATGCAGGTGCGACATACTAGCGGCTGATGAACAAGGTTTTTGCGGAGCAAATCAGTCATAACATGGAGGTTTATGTTGACGATATGCTGACGAAGAGCAAGAAAGCTGCTGATCATCTAATTGACTTAGGCCAGACCTTTGATCAACTAGATAAATATCAAATGAAGTTAAACCCTACCAAATGAATATTCGGAGTACGAAAAGGCATGTTCCTCGGGTATATTGTCAACCAACGAGGAATTGAAGCAAACCCTGAAAAGATCAAGGCTCTATTGGGACTACGATCTCCAACGACGAAGAAGGAAGTGCAAAGTCTCATAGGGCGAGTTGCAACACTTAATAGATTTGTATCACGAGCAACTGACTGATGTCTACCATTCTTCAAAACACTCCGAAAGACTTTCGAGTGGAATGATGAATGCGAGAAGGCCTTTCATGAATTGAAAAAATACCTGGGAGCACCGCCACTGTTGTCCAGGCCAATGATGGGAGAAAGATTATACTTATATCTGTCAGTTTCGGAGAATGCAGTTAGCTCGGCATTGATAAGAATGGAGGATGGAGTGCAAAAACCAATTTATTACACTAGCAAGGCCTTTCGAGGAGCAGAGATCAGATATCCAAGACTAGAAAAGTTGGCACTAGTGTTGATCGAAGCAAGTAGAAGAATGAGGCCATACTTCCAGGATCATACCATAACTGTGTATACCGATATGCCGTTGAGGCAAGCTCTTCATAAATCGAAGAAATTAGGGAGATTAATGTACTGGGCAGTAGAACTTTGTGAATATGACATAGTTTATGAGCCTAGATCGTCGCTTAAAGGGCAAGCAGTAGCAGATTTTATCGTAGAATTCACTTATCCTGACATCTTCGAGGAGCAAAAGCTGAATACCGACCAATCTGTGGATATTACATGATCGTCAAATTTAAACTCCGACCAACTTAAGTCGGTTGACGATCAAGAGGAGATGGTCGACGAGCAGCAAGAAGTGTTAGGGGAGGATATAAAGAAGAAACAAATATTCCATCGAGGAACTCTATTCGATAAAAAATTTGAGGATGAAGTACCTATATGGAATCTGTATGTGGATGGCTCATCTTGTAGTACAGGGTGTGGGGAAGGGATTATTTTAAACAGCCCAGATGAAATCGATGTGGAGTATGCTCTGCGCTTTCAATTCAAAGCCTCTAATAATGAGGCTGAATATGAAGCTATGATTGCAGGTCTTAGTTTAGCAAAAACCATGGGGGCAGAGCAGGTCATTGTATTCAGTGACTCACAGTTAATCGTAAATCAAATGCTGGGAGTGTACGCAATAAAGGGAGAATTGATGATCAAGTATTATGCGAAAGCAATGGAGATTGTATCGAGCTTTAACGCAGTACAGTTAATTAAAACACCAAGATTGGAGAATGCAAGAGAAGATGCTTTACCTCGGTTAGCCTCAGCCACACGCACCGAGCTACGAAGAACAATCCAAATAGAAATTTTGGCTAGCAGGAGCATCGACGTAGATCTAATGATGAACGTTATTACCCTTGATTTAGGACCATCTTGGATGGATCCCATCAGGGCATATATTGAAGAAGGGGTTTTGCCAACTGATAAACTCACAGCCAAGAAACTGAAGTTTAAAGATGCTCGTTATGTATTGAATAATGGTATTCTATATAGACGAGGAATTATAGCAGGTTTGAAAAGATGTGTGCATCCCTCCAAGGTGAAAGACTTGATTGAAGAGGTCCATGAAAGGTCCTGTGGAGCCCATGTAGCAGGTCGGACGCATTTGCAAAGAATAACGACGCAAGGATACTACTGGCCAACGATAAGGGCTGATTGTATAGCCTATGCCAAAAAATGTGACAAATGTCAACGCTTCTCCTCTATCCGAAGAACTCCCCAAGCATTGTTAACACCCATTACTTACCCTTGGCCATTTCCCATGTGGGGAATTGACTTGGTCGGCCCACTTCTACCGACCAGGGGAAGATTTAAATATCTCTTGGTCACGGTGGATTACTTTACTAAGTGGGTGGAAGGTGAGCCCCTTATTGATATGGCATACACCAAGGTGTATCAATTTATATGGAAGAACATCATTTGCAGATATGGTCTTCCTCATGCATTCATCACAGACCATGGAACTCAATTTGATAACGAGGAGTTCGCTGCATATTGTCATAAGTCAAACATATTGAAAACCCACTCTGCACCAGGCCATCCCCAGACCAATGGACAAACTGAGGTGACAAACTGAACGCTGCTGAATGGTTTAAAGAAAAAACTGGATGATACGAAGGCAAATTGGATCAACGAGCTACATTCTGTGTTGTGGGCTTATCGTACTACACCACGATCAGCAACAGGAGAATCTCCATACATGCTGGCATTTGGAAGTGAAGCTGTTATACCTTCCGAGTTGGGCATCCCCACACACAGAGTGCTGAATTTCAATTCTCCTATCAGTGACTTGATGAGAAGATTAGACTTGGATATGCTCGAGGAAGTTAGAGAATAAGCAGCAATCAGGAATGCTGCATACCAACAACGAACATCTTTGTTTTACAACAAGAGGGTAAAAAAGTGTGATTTGAAGGAAGGAGACTACGTGTTAAAGAAAGTAATTCAAAAGCACAATAAATTGGAAGCTAACTGGCATGAACCCTACAGAGTAACATAAGTTGTTCGTCCAGGAACCTACAGGATTGAAACCTTGAAGGGGGAAGAATTTAAGAATGCATGGAATGATAAACATCTACGCAAGTATTATCAGTAGTTGGGATTCCTATGTAAATGAAGTTTTCTTCAGTATGAATAATGTATTGAATTTTTTATTCAATTCTCTCATTTTGTTGAATTTTTTTTCAGAGTATTAGTGCTACACACTACGCATCAAGTTCAGAACAAAAATCCACCAACTACAGTTGGTCGGTAAAATAAACCCCCCCAACTACGGTTGGTCTGTAAAATAAACCCTCCCAACTACGGTTGGCCGATCCACCAACTACGGTTGGTCGGTAAAATAAAACCCCCCAACTACGGTTGGTTGGTAAAATAAAATCCCCCAACTACGGTTGGTCGGTCCACTAACTACGGTTGGTCAGTAAAATAAAATTCACCAACTATGGTTGGTCAGGAATAAAAATCCACCAACTCCGGTTGGTCAGAAAAAATTGTTTAAGCAATGTCATGGGATGGAAGTCGTTTCGTGGCTTATAATTAAAAAGTGATTAGTCACTATAATAAAAAAATAAAACATAATTTATTTACTTATGGCATATCAAATTACCACCAACTCTAAGTTGGTCGGGAAACAAAATATCACCAACTCCGGTTGATCGTCAAATAATTATGACAAACTCAGAATGGTCAACAATAAATTTTCACCAACTCCAGTTGGTCGGCAATTTAAAAACATAGTAAATTTTTGTTTTCTTACAAGATATACATACACATTCATCAGAGAATAAAATAGATATTTTATAAAGTAATGAAAAAAGACAAATGATGTGAGAAATGTGTTTCATTACCATGAAATCGAGAAGGATTACATATGCTGTGGAAAGTAGAAATCATTACATAAAAATCCTATTCTATTGCCTTTTTTCCTTCTGCCTTTGAAACAAGCTCTACTCCAGCAGGAGGATCATCCAAGGCGTAAGGAGAATTTATGAAGTTCAGTTCTCTAAGCATCCTGACATTCATTACTGATGGCCGATCAAGTAAGTGCTCCGGGCGAGATATCTCAAAATTAGAATGAAGACTGTAGTCGCCAAGATACTTTGAGATCAGGCACTGAGGAATTTCCCGAGCAGGAATCCAACTCATGTCAAGCTTAAATGGAGGCACCGGTAAATCAAGTAACCCATAATCATAATAGTCCCACAAATAGTGACCCTGCTCCAACTTTAACTCCCCCAGCGCATTCATCCATCCTTGCTTGTAACCCTCATTATTTGAATTCTGGATCCGATCATCGAGGTGATAAAGGGCTTCATTATATCCAGCCATCCAAAACTCTCTGGGTTGTTTGTGAAACTGATAGGTCAACCTCTCCAGTTGCTCGTGGAGGTTCTTCACTAAAAATTCTTTATTCTCCAAGGCAGAGCTTTGTGCAGAGAGTTGCTCGTCAAGGTTCAGAATCTTTTTGGACATCTCAGCTAATGATTGATTCTTTGATACCAACTGGAATGCTTGATTCTCCAAAGCTGCTTGAGTTCTTGCCGCTTCAATAGTAACCCGAGCAGCCCTTGCTCGTCCCCGAGAAGCTCTAACTCGTCCGTGAGCAGAAGTAGTCCTTTCTAAGGTTTCCAATTCATCTCTCAAATTAGCATTTTCAACCTCAAGAAACGAGAAACCTTCATCGTTAACAGGGACCAAGGCTCCCGAAGAAGATGCTGTAGATTTCAATTGAGATATCTCTTCTCTCAGAACATTGTTTTCCTGCTCCAACAGCTTCACGATTTGCCTATGCTCCTCGACCTCAACCCTTAGAATTTTCTCTTTCTTCTCGTAAGCAATAATGAACTTATTATATCCTTTATCAGCATTGAGCTGCTGATATTTTTTCTCATACCCCTGATGCAAAAGGGCAGAAGATTCCTTGTATTGTTGTTGGAGTTACCTGATGATTCCTTGAAGGTCCTTATTCATCTCATAGGCAATATCTCGGTCAAGCAGGCATTTCAAATACTGATATGCTTCAACTGCTTGTTCAGAAGAATTTGGACCAAAGATGTCAATAATTTGAGCCACGTTTAGATCTGCATGGCCAGCCTTGAAGTAGTCATTGCATTTTTTCATCAGTTCAGTATCGTGAGTTGATAAGAGCTCCATTCTAGCCATAAACTAGTAAAGAAAAGAGACAGAAAGAATCAATAAAGATGCAAACAGAGCAAGTAGAAGAAAAATTCAATATGAACAGCCGAAAGTTTGAATTTTATTATATCACAAAAAGAAGTACATAGCCCAGAATTACATTTAATAAAAAAGCAAAGAGAAAGGTCTGAACAACTCTACACCTTCTCCTTGCTTCCTAATACTTCCTCGAGAGGCTTGGACGAAGAGGTAGGTTGCTCGGGGGGCATAAAAATTTGCTCAGAAGATATTGGCAGTTGCTCGGCTGATGTATTGATGGGCTGGAGTTGCTCGTAGAAAGTTTGAACAACTGGAACGGGAGGGATCTAATCTCCAATCATCAAGGAGGATTGCTCAGAGGAAGCTTCGTCCTCTTCTTCTTCTCCAGGAGAGGGAGGAGGACCATGAACATGTCGCTGGAACAAGTCTGAAGTCTCAGCGACCTTTAGCTCTAGCAGAGCTGTAACCCATCCATCTCTGAAGTATTTAACACTAGCGAACTCCATCTGAGAAGACATAGCAGCTAGGCCTTTGTTCCATCCCTTGTCCCAACCAGTGCTAAATGTCTTTTTAACTGCAAGTTTTCTCTTTGCCTTCTCCGAGGAAATCCTCTCAGAAAAAAGTTCCTTGGCAGCCTTCATCTTCCCTTCTATCTCCTGCTTCTGACGATCACCGTCACGAAGTCTAACAACTTCATCTTCAGTTTTATCAAGCTTGTTTTCAAGCTCTTCAGTGTTCTTAAGCTTTTCCTCAAGCTCATTATTTTTCTTCTCAAATTCTTTCATTTTCTTCTCCAACTCCTGGGAAGCTTCCATAACTCGGTCTTTTTCTTGCTCGATGGACTTAAGTCGTGTCTCCCAGGCCTCCTTATCTTCTTCATATTTCTGACGAGAGTCCTTTAAGGACCGAGTCAGACCTATAAAAGCTTCCTCCACACCTCCCGAGGATCTCAAAGCTCTAATAGCTTCATCCTTTTTCATAACAGTGTTAAAACAGGTTACCAGCTGGAAAAAGAAAATAATTGTAAGTCATTGCATGGACATAACATTGAAAAATGAAAGTTTAGATTAGTAATACTTATTGAGGCAATATGTTGAGCTACCAAGGTGGTAACCCTATCCCGAGAAAGAATGTCCTCAACACCTTGGATCTCGAGAATAATCTAAGACTTCACCGAGCTCATAGCAGATCTCGGAGGAACAAAGGTGGGAATACCACCTTCAACATTTAAAGACTGAGAGACTGCTTCAACTGGTCTCTCAAGAGATCTTTTCTTTAACCTCCTCGTAGGAGCAGGAACATCCTCAACCAAGGATGTTGTCTTGGTCGGTGATATAACGATAACCTCGCTTGGAGGAGAAACAGCTACAACCTTGCGGAGCCACTGGGGGCTTCTCGACAACTTTCCTAAATGCAACTGGAGGGGGTTCATCAATCTTTCTTGTCCCTTCCTCTGGGACACCCTGCTTATTTTTCTTGGCCTCTATATTGGCAGAGTCTGATTTGTCAAAAAATGCAGGAGCTCGTCTTCTCTTCATTCTGGTACTGAGGGGAATATGTGATTCAGGGGAAGAACTCTCAGAAGATGGTAATGGGTCGATGTCACCCACCACTGGACGAGCAGTAAAGGATAAAGTATAGCTTTTGTACTACAATAAATAAGAAGCTGATCTAATGTGTTCGTCAACAACAGTTTGGTGTAAACTCCAGATAAGTTTCAAGTGTCTCAAAGTGACATCAGTCTCTTTGGGGGATTTTCTTTTGCTGTCAACTGCAAATAAATAAAAAATTAAAATGTCAATGACGCATTTTATCAAACACAAAGAAAATATAATTTCAAAAATAAAATAAAAACAACCTATCCCATTGCCATAAGGGGGACACTTAGGACCCTGATATACATCATCTCCGTTTAATGGAGCATGTTGCCGATTTTTCATAACAACTCCATGCTCGAAGTAATCCCTGTTGGCATCTGGGAGATTGACAACTAAATCCCTATTTAAAAACCTAGTTTTAAAATAAAAATTACTATCGCTGACAACCCATTTATAACAAAACATTATTTCTGGAATTGTTAAACGGGTTCCATGAATTTGATTTAACCTATGAACTCCATTAACTATTCTGCAAGTGTTTGGCGCTATTTTTGCAGGAACAACATCAAAAAACTGATAGAACTCCAAACATAAAGGATTTGGAGGAAAAGAAAAGCCGCATTCGGCCACAAAGAGACTGGTGAACCAATGTCTCTCATCCAGACGAAAATAGTCAAAAGGTTCAGAAAGTTTTTCCAAAGTAACCCATGAAGGAATAGAAAAATCAGATAAAAACTTATCAAGCGACTCAATAAGGTAAACCATGATGAACAAAGAAAATAAAAGATGAGGAAGAAGATCTTACAGGAAAAGGGTGAATCAGTGGACAATGAACAATGGAAGAAATGGACGCACAAGATAGAGAAGAAGTGAAAAAGTTCTAAGATGCAGATTTGAAAAAGTAAAAGACGATCGAGTTTTCTGAAGCGTTTAAATACTTTACCTAGAGAATGGAGAAAAACAATGATTACCAAGATGGACGATTGCGTATTCGGCGGCTAAAAAGAAGAAAAAGGCACGAAAAACGAAGCGGTTATAAAAATTCAAAATATTTATAAAGACTGATACTGTGCATTTATAAAGGAGTTGTATACAACGAATGCTTTCATAGAAACCATACAAACAAAAAATCTAAGCAGCAGAATGTTCCATACTTTTATTCAACATCAAACTACGAAACATTGGGGGCTTTTGTTGATACCAAATTATTCTGCTGACGTGGATTAATTATGTGGAGACACGTGTCAATCTACATGGCACTCGCAAACACTTTTTGAATTTCAACTTGACTCCGAGAAACTCAACCTCCCTGACCAACTCAGGCGCTCCGAGCAACAAGTGTTCTCCGAGGAACTCTATCATACCGAGCAACTCATGTATACCGAGCTACTTAGGCGGTCCGAGCTGCATCTCGTACAGAGCATTCATATTTGGATAATCAAGAGGATGACTGCGCATTAAATGCTCATTATTATCACACAGACGCACACGCCTATTGGAAAACTATGTATTATTCTATCATTTGTACCGCCTCAACGCTATAAATACATTGTAACCTCCTCATTAGTAGGGGACTCAAAATTTTTGGTAAACCCATTATCGATAATTCTGCAAACAGTCAGCAACAACACAAACAGTGGATAACCGTGATAACTGTGACCACCAACGCGTAGATCGAGAAGACTCATTTGGCATCACCTTGCATAACTGTGACCACCAACGCGTATATCGAGAAAAGAAGAACGCGTATGTACCAACATCACCAACGAATCAGACCATCATATTCGAGTCAAGTGTTTATTACCTGCTTTCTTTTAGCAATAATCATTCTCATGTTAGTATAGGTGGATTTAATCATGATTTATATGTTAATTGGGTGAAAATTGGAGATTTAAATTATGATTAAGGATTGGTTTAATTAGTGGTTGGAATTCCTTTATGTATGTATAGGATTAATCACGGAATTTTATTATATATTGATGAACGAATCTGGGTTGATTAGGTTCTTGAATTGGAATTTTGAAAACTAGGGTTTATGTGAATTAATTTGGGGGTTTTATGTAATTATGATGATTAATGACGAATTAAGGATCCTAGGATGATAGAAATGATCTATAACCTGTTAGGGGTTGATGGGTATTGATGATGAGTTGTTGGGAATTGAATCTTAGAGATTTTTAGGTTCAAAAATGGTGAAAAATGTTGAAGTTTGGTGAAGAAGACGAACAGTGCAATCTCGCGCAAAGTGGTTCAAACGAGATGGGGATCTCGCGCGAAGTGGTTCAAACGAGATGGGAATCTCGCGCGAAGTCGCACGAACGACACGTGGAAGTCGTTCAAATGACAACCCTTCTGGTTTGAGAGACATAGGGAATTTTTGGGAATTTTTCTCAAAGTCTAGTTTTGAGTTTGTCGGCTTATTGGAGTGAGAGAAACTGCCAGATAGTAAATTTAAATAAGATGGAATTTTGGGAAAGTATGTGAGAATAAATACTTTAATTATTTCGGTATAGAAAGAGAGAGAGTATACCTTGGAGATTACGAGAGAGATAGTAATCTAAATATTTATACAATACGTAGAGATGAGATCAAAATATGTATGAAGAGTATATATGTAGGTTGGAGAAATACCTATAATTTATAATAGGATGTGTGTATGCTTATTATGTGATATCATTGTAAGAGAACTAATGGGTGATAACCCGGGGGTGCAGGAACCTTATAGTTAAGAGCACTAATGAGTGATAACTCGGGGGTGCATAAACTCTATTGATAAATGTACTGATGGGTGATAACCCGGGGGTACAAGGATAACTATTATTAGGTGCACTAATGGGTGATAATCCGGGGGTGTTAGATTAATATTGATAGGTGCATTAATGGGTGATAACCCGGGGATGCAAGATTCTATTGTTAGGTGTATTAATGGGTGATAACCCGGGGGTGCTGAATTATTATTGAGAGGTGCATTAATGGGTGCTAACCCGAGGATGCATGATTTGCAGAATATGTTCACTAATGGGTCTTAGCCGGGGGTGCAGGATTAGTATATATATATATATATGGACTTGTGAATATTGCTATTGTGTGAAATTAGTAGACTTGGTAATAATAATAATCATTACGTTGCACTAAGTGGTCTTAACCTAAGAGTGCAGGATTAGTGCATATATATAGGGATGATGAGACTATATATATATGTATGAGTGTACTAGGGTAACTTTCTACTTTGTGAGACTAGTAGATAAAATGAAAATGAGAAGTAAGATAATCTTAGTGAATAAAAGATTAACCATTCAAACGATGAATAATGAAATTTAGTATGTGAGATAAACTATCTGAATAACGTATTGTATGGGCGATACGGGAATACTACTTGTGAGGATAGTTAGTATTAATATGATTTCTGACTAGTTAGACTGGGAGGTATAACTAGGGGGAGATTAGATGTACGTTAGGCGTGCACAATAGACGAGAGGTGAGAAACTCATGTGAGAGTTCGATAACTAACATGCGTATAAGACTTGTTTTAAGAACCAATTTTAAATACTTCCTAAATTATTTTTTACACATCGGGCTCTGACCCGTTTCTTGTATCTCTTCTCTCTTTTGCTACATATATGTATTAAATCAGGTGCCCAACCACAGGAGTATCAGATTTAGAGATTTGGATTGCTTGACGTGCTGCAGCTGTTTTGAAAGTTGTAGGTCCTCGCAGTAGACACATCTATCCTTTCCATTTAGTTTTATCTAGACTTATTGTTTAGGGAATATGTCGCCCACTTTTAGTTCTTTCATCAGAGATATTGTATTCAGTTTATTGTATGGTTTGGAGTTTTGAACTGGGAGGTTTTATCCAGTCTTATTTATTTCAATACTTGATTCATGTTCAGTATTTATTTATATTCCAATGTGTGGTAAATGGTTTATATTTTAAGATGGAAAGAAATGGATTACTTGGTTTTATTAAAATTGGAAATGTTTTGACACCTAGCTTAATTTTTTATTAGGTGATTAATATGTTAAAAGTTTTTTGACAGTGATGCTGAGAATGAACCACCTGAATATCTTGTTTTAAATTGGTAAAGGACTGATCACCCTATATTTAATTGGATGGGGTGTGACAGGTGGTATCAGAGCATTAGGTTCTAGTGTCCTTAGGATCTATGCGGCTTATTACGTTTCAGCGTATCGTTCTTTGATGTAGATCCATATGATAATATTATTGTGTTCCCTTACGTATGTGACTTACGTTCTCCTGCTACGAATTATAATGGATGTGACTCATTATACAAAATTCATTGTGATTCGAACACCGAACATTTTAGCACGACCATCGAGGGCTGTAAGAAGAACTACGGGAGAAGAGGCTCAACAGAAGACATAGAGTACTCAGGGGAAGAGTGATCGGGACCAAAATCACCATGAGAATTACTTAAGCTAGAGATATTAAAATTGTCACTCGGGAATTGTGGGTTCTCAGGACACAGTCATAGATAACGGTGGAGTGAGTTTAAGGACCACTTAGCATAGTCGATAAGAGGGAAATCGGAGGAGCTCTTTTGAAAACCCATCGGTGAAAATGCAGAAAAGAAAATGAAAAAGTGTAACAGACCAGCGGAGGGAGAAAATCTGAAGGCAATTGTGTAGAGTGGGGCGTGACGACACTCAGAATTTAATTTGTAGTTAAAAGCTACAGCTCTTAGGAGCATCATGTAGTGATTAGAGGCAATCACCACATATGAAGATGTGTGTTTGAAATTTAGAAATAAATTTGGATAAGATTTGACCGTGAGGTCTTCCATTCGATGTGATAACAAAATGAGAGTGAAATTTCGATGTTTAAAATGATGGGTAAGATAGAAACCGATCATGAGAGAGAGGTTGAATTGCATAATGAACTTCGTACCTAGCAGTGGGGTTTAAATTATCCAAAGGGTTTATTGTTGATAAAGGACCCGTGAATAGAATACAAGTGTGGATGAGAAATCCATCTAGGATGACTAATGTTGATGTCATCAAAGTTATACGATTGCTAGTGATTGTAGTCCTTCCAAGAGAATGGAGTAAAGAGGGTTAACGAACCTGCTGAAGAGAAGAAACTGAACATAACGGTATTAGTGAAACACCACATGAGAGTATACCCAATAGGGAACTCGGTTAGATGATTTTAAGTGATAAACTTCAAGAGGACGATGAAGTCAATCAGGCTGTAGAGGTCAACCATAGTTCCGAATAGCCAACGTAGCCAAAGGGACGATGGAAGAATAATAGTGAGTTGAGACTGTCGGTCCGAGAGAAGGACATTCCTAAAATGGTCAGTGTGACCAGTGACGGGGAAATGGTTCATGAATTTTTCCTTATGTGAAGGAAGTAGAACTATAAGTGTTGAATGTGTCCACAATTGAGAAGTGAGACCGAAGAGATTAGAAATGGTAAACCATGCCAGTTAGGCATAACGACTGGAGGAGCGAGACTTCCAGCGAGAGAATTTGGGGTCAAGAGAATTAGGCCCAGAAAATTTATAACCCAAGAATAATGGGTTCAGGCTGGACCAGTAGAGTCCTCGTTAATAGTAACATACAGTATGTCAGGGTCTATGGGGCCCAGAATGTAAATGGGAGTTCAATAAAGTTATAATTGAGGCCTAGAGAGTTTGGGCCAACGTTTCAATAAAGGGCGTGAAATCCACAAGATGGAATAAATTGTTCATGGTGAAAGAGGACAACTATAGGATGAAATCCTAGGATGTATGACGATTTCAGATGTTCATGGGTCATGACGGCAGCCACGTGCTGAGACCTTGTGATTGGGCGAGACTGGTGAGGTTTTTCTTCTTCCTTGTGAGTAAAGGATAAATTCTAGTGACATGGGTGTGACACAACTTTTATGTAAATTGGAAAACCTAAACTTCGCGTAAGGGTCGAGTTTAGTGGGAATGTTAGTTTTAACAGTCTTATTACAAACGTATTTCTCGTTGTTAGTAGGGTATTTTGATGATTTCCCCTGAGTGAACCGGGTGGGCCCTAAGAATATATTTTGTTGTTATAATTTACTACTGCATTGAGTCATCTTTAGTAGAGTTTATTATGGTAATGTGTAGTGATTAATTACCGTATGGTTAAACGATAGTATAAATGTATTGATATGACTGTCGTGTCGGATACTCCGGGAGGAGTGATCCTTATTTTGTGCGGCACCACCTGAAATAGGGTTGGGCCCAGATATGAGTATATATATGAAACTTTTATGGTATTATAGACCTCGGCGAGTATAATGTCTAATTATATGCGATTCCCGAGCATAGGAATTTATTTGTCTGTTAAGACTTAGAATACATTGTGTTCTTATCGAGCGGCGAAATATAGCTCGTTATATATATCTATAGCGCCAAGTACTTGGGATAGTGAGGGCGCCATGCTTCATGTTACATTTTTAGGGGCATGAGAGTGGACGAGTAAAATTTTATATCCCAATACGTAGATTGTGGGAAAGTATATAGTAGGTAGTGAAGGCCTTACGGACCTCAACAACCGGCTAGGTTAGATAGTAGTGTATCGGGGGGGTTCCTTGTTTGAATTTCGCTTTACGAGACATCCCACGCATGAAACTAGCGAACGTTGGGAGTTGGAGGGAAGTTTGGTCGATAGTACATAAGTTTTGTATATTGGTTATTGTACCTATAGGAGAATATATTTGAGAGTTGATAATTCTTTTATAACTTAAGGCCAATAGAGTAGCCTGGACTTAGTATTTTTTGGAATAGATAAATGATTCCATTGAAGGATGGTTTAAGTCATGACTAGTGGGGTGGTTGAGTGCAACCCTACCACATCAGCATATCGAGTGTGAAAGAATTGAGGTAAGAATATTTTATGTCTTTTGTATAATGATGCGTGAGGCATAGGGTGTATGGGAGCCCTAGGGGATTGAATCAAATGGTGGATTATGATTATCTTGAGAATTCGATAACATGTAATCGGGTAATCCGAAGATTACTCCGTGAGATTTGTCAGAAACTTAAGTTTCAAAATGAATTGAAACTTATTCAAGAAAGATAAAATGTATCAGAATACAAACAACAGTGGTGATGGATTACGATGTAGGTTAACATTGCAAGGATGGTCTTGCAGTGGGTCACCTGGCGGATTGAAAAATGGTGAACAATTTGAAACCAGTAGGGGCTTCTTCCACTAGAGAATGGAAGAGTATTCCCAAGGATCTTCTCATGTAGCTTAGACGGTGAGATTATAAGTACTATAATGTGATTGAGTATGGCCTAATACCCACAGAGGGATGGTCAGGACAAACGGTCTAATCGGATACGGGAGAGAAACATTTTTGTGAACCCTGAGATCTTAGGGGAGGACGAGAGTAGTACCTTCCACTAGTGGAGTTTGTGTCCAAATAACTCCTATAAATTCACGTTCGGGCAGAGTGCCAGTAGAAGTATGGCACGGTAAACTTGGTTATTGTCCTACTTAATAGTTAAAGGTGAGGGACCAGTTATGATTACAAATGTCGGAGAAGAACTGATATTATCGTATATATTGTGTGTGAAATATATATTGAACAACGAATTTACTTGTATGAACGACACGAGACGAAGTCGTATGTATATGAAAAGAGGATAAATCTACTAAGGTGCAAATAGTAGAAGACTAGATAGTGAATATCTAAAATAAAGTTGAAGTAGTGAAACTTAATCAGAAAGGCTTAGGCAAGAGCCTATATGACAGGGTAACCTCGAGTTTAAAGCAAACACATGTGAAGTATTCATTATTATGGGTATTCGATCGCGTACTATATGGGTGGTACGAAGTAGCTTACTTGTGAGCGCAAGGATGCGATGAGCAATATTTTTACAGCGTTGTCTATACCTGGTATACTTTTTTCCGAATTTCGGGACGAAATTCCGCTGTAAGGGGGGAAGTATGTAACACCCCGTATTTTTGACGATTTAAATAATTATGTTATTAATTATTATTATGGGAATAAATATGCGATTAATTATTGTTGTTGGATTAATTAAATTAAAATGTGAGAAAATAATTTATTATTAATCCGGATTTAAATAATTATTAACTTGCGTGCCAAGGGTTAATACTTATTGTTGTGAACTATTAAATATTACTGTGTGATATGTAATATGTAATTATTATATTTGATAAATTGTCGAAAGTGAGAAATACGACAGTTTGGTAATTTAAGTCTGTCACGTATGTGAATCGTGTCGGGACTAATTGAATGGAATAAAAAGAGAATTTATTTTTATTAACTCGTATGGTCATTTTGAGTGCGTCATTGAGTCCGAGAGGGTCTAGATAGTCAAAATAGTGTACCTGGGTATTTAGTTTGGGTCCCGGTGCGATTTTAGGCCTAACCGGCACCCCGAGAGGGCATTATGGTAAATTGTATTTTTGGGCTAAATTAATGGACGAAAATTTGGGATTTATTATATCATACAAGAAATTCCATTAGGGTTAGGAGGTTACACAAATCAAAAACGGCCATGGAGGGTGTGAGGGAGAACCAATTTCCAAGAGAGAAGACTCATTTGGCATCACCTTGCATAACCGTGACCACCAACGCGTAGATCGAGAAGAGAGGAAAGCGTATGTACCAACATCACCAACAGATCACACCATCATATTCGAGGCAAGTGTTTATTACTTGCTTTCTTTTATCAATAATCATACTCATGTTAGTGTAGGTGGATTTAATCATGATTTATATGTTAATTAGGTGAAAATTGGAGATTTAAATTATGATTAAGGATTGATTTAATTAGTGGTTGGAATTCCTTCATGTATGTAGAGGATTAATCACATAATTTGATTATATATTGATGAACGAATCTGGGTTGATTGGGTTCTTGAATTGGAATTTTGAAAACTAGGGTTCATGTGAATTAATTTGGGGGTTTTATGTAATTATGATGATTAATGACGAATTAAGGATCCTAGGATGATAGAAATGATCTATAACCTGTTAGGGGTTGATGGGTATTGATGATGAGTTGTTGGGAATTGAATCTTAGAGGTTTTTAGGTTCAAAAATGGTGAAAAACGTTGAAGTTTGGTGAAGAAGAGGAACAGTGCAATCTCGCACGATCTCGCGCGAAGTGGTTCAAACGAGATGGGGATCTCGCGCGAAGTGGTTCAAACGAGATGGAGATCTAGCGCGAAGTCGTTAGAGCGAGATGTCATCTCGCGTGAAGTCGCCCGAACTACACGTGGAAGTCGTTCAAACGACAACCCTTCTGGTTCGAGCGACAGAGGAAATTTTTGGGGATTTTTCTCAAAGTCTAGTTTTGAGTTTGCCGATTTATTGGATTGAGAGAAACTGCCAGATTGTAAATTTAAATAAGATGGAATTTCGGGAAAGTATGTGCGAATAAATACTTTAATTATTTCGGTATATAGAGAGAGTATACCTTGGAGATTACGAGAGAGATAGTAATCTAAATATTTATACAATACGTAGAGATGAGATTAAAATACGTGTGAAAAGTATATATGTATGATGGAGAAATACCTATAATTTATAATAGGATGTGTTTATGCCTATTATGTGATATTATTGTAAGAGCACTAATGGGTGATCACCCGGGGGTGCAAGAACCTTATAGTTAAGAGCACTTATGAGTGATAACTCGGGGGTGCAGAAACTCTATTGATAAGTGAACTAATGGGTGATAACTCGGGGGTACAAGGATGACTATTGTTAGGTGCACTAATGGGTAATAACCCGGGGGTGCTGGATTAATATTGATAGATGTATTAATGGGTGCTAACCCGGGGATGCAAGATTCTATTGTCAGGCGCACTAATGGGTGATAACCCGGGGGTGCTAAATTATTATTGATAGGTGCATTAATGGGTGCTAACCCGGGGATGCATGATTTCCAGAATATGTGCACTAATGGGCCTTAGCCGGGGGGTGCAGGATTAGTATATATATATATATATATATATATATATATATATATATATATATATATATATATATATATATATATATATATGAACTTGTGAATATTGCTTATGTGTGAAATTAGTAGAGTTGGTAATAATAATAATCATTACGTTGCACTAAGTGGTCTTAACCTAAGAGTGCAGGATTAGTGTATATATATAGGGATGATGAGACTATATATATATATATGTGTGTGTGTGTGTGTGTGTGTGTGTGTGTGTGTGTGTGTGTGTGTGTGTGTGAGTGTACTTGGGTAACTTTCTACTTTGTGAGACTAGTAGATAAAATGAAAATGAGAAGTAAGATAATCTTAGTGAATAAAAGATTAACCATTCAAACGCTGAATAATGAAATTTAGTATTTGAGATAAACTATCTGAATAACGTATTGTATGGGCGATACGGGAATACTACTTGTGAGGATAGTTAGTATTAGTATGGTTTCTGACTAGTTAGACTAGGAGGTATATCTAGGAGGAGATTAGATGTACGTTAGGCGTGCGCAATAGACGAGAGGTGAGAAACTCATGTGAGAGTTCGATAACTAACATGCGTATAAGACTTGTTTTAAGAACCAGTTTTAAATACTTCCTAAATTATTTTTTACACATCGGGCTCTGACCCGTTTATTGTATCTCTTCTCTATTTTGCTATATATATGTATTATATCAGGTGCTCAGCCACAGGAGTATCAGATTTAGAGATTTGGATTGCTTGACATGCTGTAGCTATTGTGGAAGCTGTAGGTCCTCGCAGTAGACGCATCTATCCTTTTCATTCTGTTTCATCTAGACTTCTTGTTTAGGGCATATGTCGCCCACTTTTAGTTCTTTCATCAGAGATATTGTATTCAGTTTATTGTATGGTTTGGAGTTTTGAACTGGGAGGTTTTATCCAGTCTTATTTATTTCAATACTTGATTCATGATCAGTATTTATTTATATTCCTATGTGTGGTAAATGGTTTATATTTTAAGATGGAAAGAAATGGATTTACTTGGTTTTATTAAAATTGAAAATGTTTTGACACCTAGCTTAATTTTATATTAGGTGATTAATATGTTAAAAGTTTTTCGACAGTGATGATGAGAATGAACCAACTGAATATCCTGTTTTAAATTGGTAGAGGACTGATCACCCTATATTTAATTGGGCGGGGTGTGACAGGTGGTATCAGAGCATCAGGTTCTTGTGCCCTTAGGATCTGTGTGGCTTATTACGTTTCAGCATATCGTTCTTTGATGTAGAGCCTTATGATAAGATTTTTGTTTTCCCTTACGTATGCGACTTACGTTCTCCTGCTACGAATTATAATGGATGTGACTCATTATACGAAATTCAGTGTGATTCGAACACCGAACATTTTAGCATGACTAGCGAGGGCCGTAAGAAGAACCGCGGGAGAAGAGGCTCAACAGAAGACATAGAGTAATCAGGGGAAGAGTGATCGGGACCAAAATCACCACGAGAATTACTTAAGCTAGAGATAGTAAAATCGTCACTCGGGAACTGTGGGTTCCCAGGACACAGTCATAGATAACGGTGGAGTGAATTTAAGGACCACCTAGCATAGTCGATAAGGGGGAAATCGGAGGAGCTCTTTTGAAAATCCATCGGTGAAAATACAGAAAAGAAAATGAGAAAATGTAACAGACTAGCGAATGTAGAAATCCGGAGGCAATTGTGTAGAGTGGGGCGTGACGTCACTCAGAATTTAATTTGTAGTTAAAAGCTACAGTTCTTAGGAGCATCATGTAGTGATTAGAGGCAATCACCACATATGAAGATGTGTGTTTGAAATTTAGAGAGAAATTTGGATACAATTTGACCGTGAGGTCTTCCATTCGATGTGATAACAAAATGGGAGTGAAATTTTGATGTTTAAAATGATGGGTAAGATAGAAACCGATCATGAGAGAGAGGTTGAATTGTATAATGAACTTCGTACCTGGTAGAGGGGTATAAATTATCCAAAGGGTTTATAGTTGATAAAGAACCCGTGAATAGAATACCAGTATGGATGAGAAATCCATCTAGGATGACTAATGTTGATGTCATCAAAGTTATACGGTTGCTAGTGATTGCAGCCCCTCCAAGAGGGGGGAGTAAAGAGGGTTAACGAACCTGCTGAAGAGCAGAAACTAAACATAACGGTATTAGTGAAACTCCACATGAGAGTGTACCCAATAGGGAACTCGGTTAGATGATTTTAAGTGATTAACTTCGAGAGGACGATGAAGTCCATCAGCACCCGCATGCGCTCTCGCACCCGCATTAGGTCACTAAGGTCATATCTTCTTTTATGATTTTTTTCTTTATTAGTATATACATATACTATTATGCATTAATGTCTTTAGGGGTAAATTTTTTATTTTATTTTTTTATTAAAAAAAATAGAAATAAAACTCTATAATTTTTTTTTTTATAAAAACAGGTTTTTTTTTGTTATTATTAAACTTTAAAAGAAAAGTTTTTAAAAACTGTTTTTTATATATTAAACGTTTTTTTAATTATAAAGTGTTAAATTTTTTTTATTTATTTATTGAAACAACTTATACAAAAAAAAAAAATTAAAAACAGTTTTCTGTAATAATCATTTTTTTTGTATAATCCAAACACTTAACTTTTTTTAATAAATAAATAAACTGTTTTTTTTATACATATGCAAATACTGACTTTTCTCACGAAATTTGGACTTTTGCAGTAATGTTCGAATCATTCCGCACTTCCAAATGTAGTGGAAACTGAAATTATTGACTCTTACTGCTTATTTTTGTCATATTTAATTTAATCACATTTTAGATTTTGATCCCAGCATGTAATAATGACTTATACCACTTGTTAAATATATCTATTATTATTTTTATAAAAAGGACACATCACATAAGGCCATCTATATTGAGCGATGTAAATGTGTAAAACTACACATTTACATCTCACAGTGGGTAAACAATCGTGTAGTTGGAGGAGAGAGAAAAGTTAGCCGAGATGCAAATGTAAACACCCGAAACACAATGTACAAATGGACCCCACGTGATCTGCGCGTTAAACACAAAACCGTCCAGACCGGGCGTTAAACATAAAACCGCACAAATTTTCTGGGCGGTAAACATATAACCGCCCAACCTCAATTTACAAAAAAAAAATATATAAGTACCAAACGGTAACTGCCACGTCCCTCATTTGCATTGTTGGGCGGTAAAATGATAGCCGCCCAGATCTGGGCGGTAAAATTATTAACGCCCAACACTGCCACGTCACACTTTTGCATTGTCCCAGTGTAAAACCTCGCCAAACAATCTACCCAAAACAATCTAAAATTACATCTCCACGTAAGCAATTTACACTTTCCCACTACAAATGGCCTAATAATTTCTGAAAATATTGGCAGATGGGATGGAAACTAGAGGTCTTAGATACCACTCATTATAGCGTGTATAAGCATAAATACAACTGGTAAGAGAAAGAGCGCATTATCAAGAACACGATTGAGAGTGGGAGAGAGAGAGATGAGTTCAATGGGAGAAAAGCCTCATGCAGTCTGTATCCCATACCCAGCTCAAAGCCACATTAAGGCCATGCTAAAACTAGCAAAACTCCTCCACAGTGAAGGCATATACGTAACCTTCGTTAACACGGAGTTTAACCACAAACGCTTCCTCAAATCCGGCGGACCCAATTCGCTCGATGGTTTGCCAGATTTTAGATTCCAAACTATTCCCGACGGTCTCCCACCTTCGGATATTGAAGCCACACAAGACCTCTCTGCTCTTTCTGGGTCCACAAGAAAGAATTGTTTGGCTCCATTTTCAAATCTTCTTGAAAATCTCAAAAATGGTGCCATTAAAAACATCAATCCTCCAGTGACTACTATTATCTCCGATGGTTTTATGACGTTCACTATTGACGCTGCTGAAAAATATGGTATTCCTGTGGTACTATTTTGGACATTAGCCGCTTGTGGTTTCATGGGATTTTATCAGTTTCACATTCTCTTGGAAAAAGGTCTTACGCCACTTAAAGGTATGTGTGTTGTATACGTCTACTGATATAACCAAAATTAACATGGTTTAACTCTAATAGACAAATCGTGAATTCAAATTTATAAATTTAAAAGTGTGACATGAATAATTAAAATTGTGGTATACGTTTTGTCGTTGGCTTTGTTCCCCCTGATTGTCATTTTGTATATGTGGAAATTTCAATATTATGCATGAGATAAATAGAAATACTATATATGTGATTTTTACTTTATATAATTAAAAGAGAGTTGTAAAGTATTACACGAAAACATGTATATTCGGTGATTGTCGCAAAATCCTGAATTTTTTGCAGATTCCCTGCTCTTGTCTTAATTTGAGCAGTCTGATTAGAAAGGCCCCCATATAACTTCACTTCAATAAAATATCTGGGAACATGTGAATCACTATTGCATCAATTAAAGTTGTGTTCCCTCAAGTGATCCTCGAGGGTATATTATATAATATATTTTAATTCAACACGAGTTATATAGAAAATAATATAATCTAGGCATCTTTAGTTAATGACTGGGCCCACTTGTCATGCCTCGAGATCTCCACATGCCCATTTATCAGGGGCAGCCCAATCAAGGAAAAAGTCTAAGACAAGGACCAAAAGTTGCTCGTGCTTAGTTAGGCTAATTCCCCACTCTCTACGCTGCTTAAAAATCTCCCTCCATATCATCAAGTCAGAGGTCAACCCCCGGGACTTTGAATCATTCACAAACGATGTAGATTACCGAATGCTTTAATCTCATTGTGAAATCCAAGTCGGTAAAGCGAAAGACTAAACTTATGAACAAGGGTAACTTTAGGCCATTTCATTTTGGGCCTTAATGCAGAGAGGCTTGTCCTCCTTCTAGCCTGTTGATTTGTGATATAGGTTCTTAATAAATAAAGAAGAGAGCAAATCAAACAATGTTTCTTGACTAGGAACACCTCAGTGATAATGAATATGCACTAGGTCAATCCTATCGAACAAAACTAGGATAAGGAAAATATGCCTTTGACACATATAAACAACTGGTCATTACTTAAATCAGATCCAACATGATGGCGTTTAATAAAAGAACTGATCAAATAAATATTTCGGTAACTCATACAGTAAGATTGCATCAAAATTTAGAATGTAGAGCATAAACGAACAGACATATAAAATACTAGGATGTGTTACAGTAAAACTCCAATAACATTATAATTGTGGTTAGAATTACATCATATTTTTTACTATATCAGATGCCATCCAACTTATATTGCAGGACTGGAATAATTGTCCGGATTCGGTCCGACTTATACACAACTCATGGCCGTCCCTAGATTTAGCGAGCTGAAATAGTAAACTTTAGGTTGCAGCCCAATAAGAGTCTTAAACTGACCATATACAAGAGGCATTAAATCAACTATGTTATAAGTTCAACCAAGTGCGAATCTAGACCGCTTTATTAAGTTGGGCAGATAATCAAATACATATTTTTTTCCTACTAATAATGTTAAAGAATATATTTTAGCAAATGATAGAGAATTTATTACTTTATTGAAAAATCATTACAAGAAATTATATTGCAGAGGGAATTTTTTTTTTCTGAAGTACTTATTCAAACCTAAAAGAAAATAGCTAATATTTTTAAGGACCCTACAGTTCGTCTATACCTTTTAAATAGAAATTATTCAATATTAGTTCACAAAATTTAGTAATTTTATCCATAAAAATCCAAACTAAGTTTTATTATTTCACACTAAAATGAACACTATGACCATGAGTTCTGCACTGCTTTTATCATTTGGTTTAAAGGCTTTATAAATTTGTATTTTCTGCTACTTGGATACTCCAGCAATTCTTTTCACCATAACTTAAGGTGGTCAAAGTTATGCATATATTACTCAACCCCTTATTTATATAGCTAAATAATTTTTCTCATAAATTAAATTTTCAAGCTGGCTCTAGATGCAGTTGGAACATAAAACTTGAATTGCTATTTTTCAATTCAAATTGAAAGTAAAGTTTTACATGATCTCTTAAGAGGTTTAATTTAAATTTTCATGCATGGATTATTTGAAAATTTCATTAATAATTTTTCCATGTGTGGCCTATATTATGCCAGCAAGAAGAAGTTCAACCTTTTCAGTGTATTTTTTCATCGTTTTTACATAAAATTGTGTAAATTCTAATTATTTTTATGTGGCCATTACAAATTTCTTTCCACACTTACGTGATGGTGTGTAAGAAGATGACTCTTATGGGGGGCAATAGTTACACGAAAGTTTGTTAAGAGTCCCAAAACTTGAGGACAAGTGTGCAATATGACCATTTTTTAGATGGTATAATTGGCTAACATATATTTTGATTTATTTCAGAGGAAAGCCTCACTAATGGCTTCTTGGACACCAAAATAGATTGGATTCCTGGTATGGAGGGCATTCGTTTCAAGGACCTTCCAAGCTTTGCTCAAACAACAGATCCAACAGAAATTATTTTTAACTTCTGTATGGAAGCAACTCAAAGGTCTAACAAAGCTTCAGGAATCATTCTCCACACTTTTCAGGAGTTAGAGCCAAATCTTGTGAACGTACTCTCCTCAATGTTTCCCCAAGTTTACACCGTTGGTCCTCTTCAATTCCTTGTAGATCAAATACCAGACGAAAAACACAAGTCCATCGGCTACAGTTTATGGAAAGAAGAACCTTTGTGTCTCCAATGGTTGGATTCAAAAAAAATAAACTCTGTTGTTTACGTGAACTTTGGCAGCATAGCTATCATGTCTAATGAACAACTAGTGGAGTTTGGGTGGGGACTTGCTAAGAGCAACCAATACTTCTTATGGATAATTAGGCCTGATATGATACGAGGTGAATCAGCAATTCTACCTCCTGAATTCTTGGAGGTAATTAAACAGAGGGGGCTTATAGCGAGCTGGTGCAACCAAGAACAAGTTCTTAACCACCCGTCCGTTGGTGGGTTCTTAACGCACGGCGGGTGGAATTCGACCATTGAGAGCTTGGCGGCTGGGGTGCCTATGATTTGTCTGCCGTTTTTCGGAGATCAGCAGACGAATTGTAGATATATGTCTGTTGATTGGGGGGTAGGGATGGAGATGGAAGCTAATTCCAAGAGAGATGATGTGGAAAATCTTGTGAGAGAGTTGATGGAAGGGGAGAAGGGTGAGAAAATGAAGAGCAAGGCTTTAGAGTGGAAGAAAACGACAGAGAAGGCCACTGGGGCATACGGATCTTCTTCTATGAGTTTGGATGGGTTGGTGAACAAATTCTTTTTCAATTAGGAAGTTATATTTTCCATATCCACTGGCAAATACTTCAATATTGTCTTTTTATTTGTATTGTTTTTACTTAGGTCTATGTTTCTGTAGTTCTGTTTTATAGCTGCAAAATGGATAGAATTAAGTTGACGCAAGGGTAACCACTTTTTTTTACTTAATCCCTTGTAATAATATTGTATTTTGACATAATCCCAAAAGATAAAATATTAGCATAATTCTCGAGAAAAGGACGGACATTACTCTATATTATGAAAAAAAACATTAATGTGTAATTTGACAGAGAACGGCTCCTGTTCGGGACTCCCGTGCTAAATATTTTTGAAAATTTAAAAAAAAAAATTATTTGTTTGTGTGGGTTATAAACATTTCATGATCCCCTATAAAAAAATCAACTCAAAATAACATTTTTTGGTATTTTAAAAAATGGGTCAATATTTGATAGTATTTTAAGCTGCGTAAAAACTGTCAAATATTGACCTTTTTTTTAAATACCAAAAAATATTATTTTGAGCTAATTTTTTTTATAAGGGTATTCTGAAATGTTTATAACCCACAAAAAAAAAAAAAAAAAACATTTTTTCTTATTTTTAAAAATCATCCCGCATGGGAGTCCCGCATTGGGGCTCCCACCGGAGCCTCTCTCTCTAATTTGACATAACCCAAGTTAATTTTTTGGACAAAATTTCCTTTTTCTTTTTAACTTGTTCTTTCTCATTCATCTTCTTCTCCAAATTCCAAATCAAACACCTAATTTGAAAGCCATTATTTTTCAAATAAAATGAAATTAACATATAAAAATCAATAAAATGAATTATATTCACATCATTGAATTTCTAATTTCCAGCATGTGCTCGCCATATCTGTTGTCACCTATACAAAGAACAAAATGGGCTTACTCCCATTCTCTGCCATTGATGTGAAGATCTTTTCTGCAACTAGGCCTTTAGTGACTCCCTCGAAGCACACAAGCATAAATCACTTTCACAACTCCCATTGCTAATGCAGATTCACATTAATTGATACCTTTAACTTCATAAATACCAGGGGGAAGTGGAGAGAAGAAAAAAATACCGAACGATAAATTATTTCGCAAAGTGAGTTGCATACTGTAGGGGGAGTTCCCATCAAAGAATGATTAACTTAGTTAATTCGTTGCTCGACAAACAAAGGAAGAAGGTAAAGATCACCCGAGCGAGTTCTCTCGATAGACCTACCTCGAAGATTCTCCACAGACTTGACTCGAAGAATCTCTCTCGAAGACTCTCAACAGACGTGGTTCGAAGAATCCAACTCGTAGATCAAAGTCACTCTAATGACAATAGTTTGTAAGATGCAACAGAATGAATTGTATCATGTACTTTATCTTATGTTATATGTTGAGCGAGGTTGTTTTGTACCGCGAAGGACCATGCCTGACAGGGCATGGGAGGGCTAACATGCCCTATCGAACAATCTCCTCCTGGGAACCTCGCAGGGACATGGTTTGGAGGATTGGGAGCGAGGCAACGTTTGGAATATAGTTACCAACCCTCTTGGCACACTTGGGAAAAACTTCATCTAGTATATGTGGTTGCACGAGCCACCTACAGCCGAGCGAGCATAACTTCCACTCAATCGAGGGAACCTCCTCGAAGTACCTCAATCTTGTAACCTAGATTTAAAGATAGTTCTTTACCAATAGACAGAAGGCTAAACACTCGAGCTACCTATCAGTCGAGCAACCTCAAACCACACACCATCTCGTTCTCGTTTGGTTGATGTGACCACACACCTAGTGGGGCCCATGTTCATCCACTTTCTGACGTCATCATGAGTGGCATTTGGGGACTCAAAATTACAGCACTCAAGTGGGTTTATCCTTAGGATGACAGGCCTAGTCTACCAAATCTGACCCCTTCAGGTAAAGATACTTGTGAAGCACATTAGAGAACAAGTTAGAATAACAAGACAAAAGTACAAAGAGCTTTGTATAACAAAAGGAAAAGCTTACCATGGAAGACAGAACAACAGGATTGGGGGACTTATGTACAGATTTAACAAAAATTGCACCAGGAGCACCTGTCCCAAAGACCAACCTGCCCACGTAAAAAAGCAGGGCCAGGCGAATAGCCACTACTGGATTCAGTTGAAGTATAAAAAATAACTCGCCTTACGGGAAATGTGAGGTTACCTACGAAGCTGTAGGGGCAGCTATCTCTTTCGGTGCAACTTCTTTCGAAGAAGGTAAAACTTTGATTGACTCTTCCAATAGACTGCCTTCTTCAACATCATCGCGCGAACCACCTCGCGCACCAACCTAAAACAAAGAGTTGGAATAAACTGAAGTCACTATTATGAGGAAAAAAAAGAGAATATAAAGGCTTAAAAGGAGAATAGCAGCATACCTCTCCTTCTTCCAAAACATCCTCCAAAACCTCATAATCTCGAGGAGGTGAAGCTGGCTTAGAAGGAGAAACCATCATTTTCAACTTGCGTCTACGAACAAGGGTAGACTCACCCTTCTCTTCTTCTTATTCTTCTTCCTATTTTTTTTCCTCATTCTCTTCGTCCTCCTCCTATCCCCCCTCCTCCTCCTCATCATCATTATCATCTCCTTCACCAGCAGATGTATATCTTTTAGACTACTTTTATTCACTTACCTCGCCTGATTCCTCCAACACAAGTTTGATCGGACTAACCAACTTCTGCTTCTTGTTACCTTTAACAACTGGGAAAACATAGGAAAATCCATAAGAGGCCATCTAGGCTAACATAAAATCCTTATCCTCCTTATTTAAATTCTCCCAAGTCTGCCTAAGTTAGTCAAACATCAAGCTGACTTGTTATATAATCTTGGGATCAAGAGTTTGGATTGATGGGTAATTTTAGAATTCTTTATTGGGGCTTTCCTTGTGGCCCTCACAACCGCCCCAGTCGAAGCAACACGAGAAGTGTCACCCTCTCGTTAGGCCTGAAAGAACCAAGGGCAATGGAAACTGCCTCGACCGCAACAAAAGGTTGAATAACTTTCTTCCTCTTCACTATTGTTTGATCTAAGTGGAGGCAAATCATAGGGAACAAAACTGTTGGTGTGCTGAGAGGGAATATTGAGTTAAAGGTAGCACAATTTCTCAAACCCAACTCCGTGAAAGGGTATCTTTCAACCTCAGGATAACGAGGTTCCTTAAGAATATTACTCTGGAAATGACCAAGATGGTTCTGCCAGAATACTATAAGGTACATCACTAATCTACCTCCTCGAGCATCCTTACTTAGGACAATAGGTTGGTGCCTCCGAGTTGGCAGGTACAATTTGGGCATATCAATCACCCCTAGCCCTTAGTTACCCATGTGAATAGGTGACTAAGGGTTATGCATGTCCGAGGCTGTATTTCTTTATGAGCCAATATTTCCTTGACAAGTGTCAACTTCTGAAGTGGGTTGTGTGCCTAAAAAGTGCAATGATGTTGATTGTCTTTTGGGCTCCCAAGGAAATAATGGGACTTGGGACGCGTGCAATCAGATTTGAGGGTTAAGAGCCCTTTACTTTCTCTTTCTTCTTCACTTCTCTCATTTTTCCCGCCTAAGCCTTCTGTATTTTCTGTCTCTTCTAGATCTTGATCGAGGCTGTGTCTTTTGGATTTATCTTGTCAATCCTCTCATTCTCCATCTCGTATTTTATCAGGTATCGCTTATTGCCCTTCTTTTGCCATTTTTCAGCCTTGTTTTTCCATTTCTTGCATTTTTCGACGATAATTTGAATTTTTCGGTGGCTCTTTAAGTTTTCGATAGCTCTTTGAGTTTTCCGGTGAACTTATTCTTGGCTGTTCTTGGCTTGAAATTTTTCAAAAACCAAGTTTGATCCTTAGCTTAAGTTGTGCCCAGTTGTTTGTTTGCGGTTTAGAATTTATGGTGTAGGGTCATCTTCTTTATGCTCAGACCCATTTATAAGCTCATAGAAGATTTCCCCTCTTTTAGAGAGAAGATCTTTGCAAAAATTAGGCAGATAGAACTAGACCAAGAGGAAGCTCGTAGGGCTGAGGTCTTCCCCCTCAGACCTATCTTTCCTCCACATCTGAAGGTCATATACCCTGAGCCTGCTGAGCCAACCGAGGATCCAGTTGACCCTTCTCCAATGTCTGAGTCTGAATCATACACCTCAGACCCTATGTCTATAGACTCATTCCAAGAGGCTATGGATTTCTCCATTAGGTAAGACCAGGTCCCTGACCAGGAAGAGGTCCAAAGTCGTGCCTCGTCCCATAATGGTGCTAGCACCTTACGGACTTCTTTTAATATCGAGATTATGGGGCCGAGCGTGGCTATTCCCCCACCCATCGATGCTATCCCCCTGTCGATCTTCACAAGGGCTGAGTTCGCTCAGAGGTTCCATGGGGGTGTTCCTACGCATGCCTAAGCTGACGTTGCCAGGGATGAGGATGATGGTCATAAGAGTGACGTTGATACCTCGGAGGCTGATGAGATAGAGAGTACTGTTACTGAGTATAACCTCTTAGCATTTAGGCATCTATATTCCATAGGTCCCTCCATCACACTTAGTAGACCTCTGAGAGGTGAGAGAGCCTTTGGTGGCTGAGATGGAGAAATCTGCGTGAACGAGAAGATGTTTAAGTTGGGATTCCATTTCCCCATCCATCCTTCGATTAGAGCCATACTTTCACATGTCAACCTTGCTCCTTCATAATTATCCCCCAATGCTTGGAGGGTGATAATTGGTGTTATTATCCTTTGGAAGGCAGTCCACCACTTAGACCTTCCTGTTAGGGTCTTAACCAGATGCTATATCCCATCTACTGCTAGAAACCACCCCATCTACTATCACTTCCTAGATAGGAAGTCGGATAAAAAGATGTTGCTGGTTACGCAGACCTCCAATCACAACTGAAAACCACGGTATTTCTTTAACTCAAGGGCATGGAAATTTGGTCCTTATGCCACCTATTCATTGTTGGAGTCGAGGGTACCCTTGAGGTGGGGAAAGGTGTCACTTGCTACCAAGGCCGACCCTGGGCTTAGCCAGGATAACTTACATAAGGTTAAGGATCTTCAAGATCAGGGGGAACATGGTTGGCTAGTCAAGTAGGAACATCTGATGACCCCCAATTACCTCTCTGAGACTGGCTTGGGGGGAAGTAATCTGACCGAGCTTTGTAAGTATTATTTTTCATAGTTGTACCTCTGAGTTTTCATACCTCTGATTTATTAACTCAGATGTTTCTCTTTGCAGAACACCCGGAAGGTATCTCTGACGAGCTCTGGGAGATGTCAGCCCTAAGCCTTGTTAAGCTGATGAACAAAGTAGGGCATAATGTAACCCCTCCTCCACCCAAGCAGAATGTCGGTACATCCAAGACCGATGCTTCAAATAAGAGGAAATCCACTACTGTTGGCTCGGAGGATCAGAGTCCGAGCAAAACCCAAAAAGGAGATTGTGCCATCCCAATCTCCTCTGATGATGTATTGGCTGCTCATTTGGAGCAGCTGGAGATTAGTGACAGCCTGATAGGTCATGGTTTGAAGGCAATGGATGCCATCGGCTCTGCAATGACCGATGCTGACAAGCGCTTCTTACGCTCCCTCGATACCCCCCTGATGGCTGAGTTTAGCCTTCACAGGTCTATCCAGGTAAAAACTTTCATTCCGAGTGTAACCTAGGCTTTAAGTGGATTAAGGTTTGCATTCATATGTCTGACTTTGTTTTGCAGGTATTCTGTCTATGCACCAATTCGTTGACTGGACCCTGAGGAAGTTTACCCTTGTTGAGAAGGGAAAAGAGGCCCAGAAGGTGCAAGCCTCTTTAAATGCAGAGGTTGAAAATCTAAGGACAACATTGGAGGAGTCTAAGAATAAGGTGAAGTAGAGGGATAGGGACATAGCCAAGCTCAATAAGGACCACACCTCTACTTTCCAAGCCAAAGACAACGTCCTTCAGGCAAAGGTTGATGCTGTAGTAAGGGCTTCCCTTGAGTATGCCTCTGAGAAGATCTTGGACGAGTACAAAGTCTGTAACCAGTTTATAAGCTTCGGCTTTGAATATCTCGAAAGAGGTATTAAGGCAACTGGGAAGTGGGCGGCTTCAAAGGAGAAAGAATCAGGGAGCCTATCTTCCTCATACTTCATTGGTCTAGGCTTTTGAGATCCTCGCTTTGCTCAGGCCTTGCAAGAGGTTGAGGAGGAAGTGGAAGGTGTTGCTCCTATAGAGACTATGCCATTGGAAGTTACAGAGACTGAGAAGATAGAGCCGAGGTTACCAACGTCGGCCAAGAGGACACCACTATGGCTGTAGACCCTTAAATCTTAATTTGTGAAGCTTTTAACTTGTAATTTTTTATTTATCTCAATGCTTTGTAAACTCTGATAACATATTCTGAGGCATATTTGACTTGTAATTCTGAGTACATGTTATACCATCTTCTTCAGAGGATTTTTCTTTCAATGAATGCTCTCTCTTGAATGTTGTGTTTCATATAATGAACTTCTCCTAAAGGTCTAAGGTCATCAATTTATGATGTTTACCCTCATGATTTATGTGACAACCAGTATATAATTATGATAAATTATATTTAAATCATACTTATCTTATGTGATATGAATAACGTGTTATTAGTATATCAAATGTTAAGTGATTATGGTTACTATAATTCTACTTTCATAAATCATGAAATGTTGAATTATTTACGAACACAAGATTTGGTTATTTTTGATAGAAATGTTCTTGTTTAAGACTAGTTTTGACCCTTATAACATTACAATTGAGTTAAGGTGAAAACTACATAGTTGTAGATATGCGAGTTAGGTGTTAACACAATAAACTTTGTATCAAATGGATGTTTGAGTAAGAAGTTAGGCCAAAATTACGAACAAGGGGCAAATCTGTCAATTCCCTTAAGTGGTAAATTGTCTTTTATTAAACCAAATATTTTAATTTAATTGGATGGATTGGAGGAAGCCTTGGCCGACTTAAAACTCTTCTTCTAACATATTTCTTCAGCCAATTTAAGCCTAAGTTCAGTTTTAAGGGTTTTTGGCTTGAGAAAAGAGAAAGTAGAAGTTAAGGAAGAAAGGGTTTCATTAAAAGCTAGGAAAAGAATTCCAAGAAAATTCTTAAGGTGTTCCCAAGGTAAAATTATGTGTTAATATTGTTTTAATCTTCTATTATACTTATTTCAAAGTATATAAATCATGAAGTATTGATTAAAATTCCATCCTCCGTTGTAATAATATGTATTGGTTCATATGTGAGATAAGTGGTGTTATAGGTCATATTGCTTTGAATTGAAACCCTTTGTATTCAAACTAACATATCTCTTTGTGTGCTTACTGGAATTCAGAAATTCCAATTGAATATGAAAATAACTCATATATTCATATCATATCCGAAAACTAGAATTTAACTCCATATGGATAGGCCTTAGTGATGGTTTCAAGTTGGTATATAATTATTGTTTGTATATTTCATTTCGGTATGCCCTGAGTTTGGTCAAGATTTTGAGATAGCAAATGAAGTCCAAATATTATGAAATTTTAATTCTGTACTATTCGGTATGTGTACTGAAAGTGTGTTGAAAGTCATGTAAAGTTATATTGGAAAAAAATTATGAAAATTCTTGGAAGTTGAAGAAACAATAGAGGAGCTTGTAGGGCAAATTTCTTGTGTTGTAAAGAAATAATCATAACTTTCCCTAGGAAGCTTAAAAAATTACACCGTCACTTGTTCTGGAAAGTATATTCATATATGTTTTCATATTAATAAGGTTGGACACCTGTATATGTGCAATTAATGAATATGGGAAGGTTAAGTATGGAGGACAATAATTTCAGGCCATACTAGATATCCCATGAAAGAATATTTTTATCTGCTCCTTCCCAAGGGTATTTTGAGTACATGTTTCATGTGTATATATATTCAGAAGTATACTTTTATGTTTACTTGAGTTTAGTTATAAATTCCTTACAATGTAGTTTCTAGGGTTGAATGTTCATGACCTTATCAATATATATACCATCGTTTCGTCTTTACATATGTTTCATGGAATATGACTTGAGTAGAATTATATTGTGGTTGTGTACTCATTTAAAGTTACATAATTTTATTAAGATAATACTTATGATTGAGTTTCAGTACTGATTTAGTTGGATTAACAGGTGTAAGGTCAAATCAACCAAGTTCATCTCCACCCGAGGGAAACGTGAATACATAGTTGACAACACAAGGTGAGTGTACTTACTGAATTGATTTTGGATATGACGTATATGTATTATATGTTGAGATGTTATGGCTTATTTAAAAGTCATGAGATGTTATGTATTATTTAAAATCCAAGAGATGTTGAGATGTTATGGCTTTATAAAAGTCAGGATATGTTGAGTTGCTATGCAATTCAGGAGATGTTAGGTTATTAAAACCTATGGATATGATTATTGCCTACGGGCATGAGATGTGGGGTTTATCAACTCCGGATATGTATATGGCCTAATTTGACCCAGAGATGGATATATTAATATGTTGAGATGTTAATATAGTAATTTTACTATATAGATATGTGGTACATTCACTGAGTTTTTAAACTCATGGTTTTATATGTTTACATTTTCAGGTTTTGAAGCTGCCACTGCCAAGCCTAGGATGTTGAGTGAATACTAGTACTATCTCGTCAGTTTGTTTTGTACATTGTACTAGTTGTAATTAAGTTAAATGGTATGGGAGTTTTGTTTAAATTATGTCTCCTTAAAACGATTGTAATTTTAGTATTCCGTATTTTAACCTTGAAGTTATTTTAATGTGTGTTACCAAATAAATAAATAAATAAAAATTGTGGTTTGTAAACTATTTAGTTAATTATATCCTAATGGGGTTAGGGGGTGACAATTTATCACCAAATTAAATGGCCTTAAGGTCTGAGGTCATCAAACTATGATGTTTCACCTCATAAATTTCACCAAATTATGATGTTTAAGGTCTGAGGTCATCAAACTATGATGTTTATCCTCAGACCTTTCACCAAATTCATGATGTTAATGGTCTGAGGTCATCAAACTATGATGTTTCACCTCATAAATTTCACCAAATTAATGATGTTTAAGGTTTGAGGTCATCAAACTATGATGTTTACCCTCATAAATTTCACCAAATTAATGATGTTTAAGGTCTGAGGTCATCAAGCTATGATGTTTACCTCATAAATTTTACCAAATTAATGATGTTTAAGGTCCGAGGTCACCAAATTATGATGTTTCACCTCATAAAGTTCACCAAATTAATGATGTTTAAGGTCTGAGGTCATCAAACTATGATGCTTACCCTCATAAATTTCACCAAATTAATGGTGTTTAAGGTTCGAGGTCACCAAATTAAGATATTTCACTTCATAAATTTCACCAAATTAATGATGTTTAAGGTCTGAGGTCATCAAACTATGATGTTTCACCTTATAAATTTTACTAAATAAATGATGTTTAAGGTCTGAGGTCATCAAACTATGATGTTTACCCTTAGACCTTTCATCAAATTAATGATGTTAATGGTCTGAGGTCATCAAATTATGATGTTTCACCTCATAAATTTTACCAAATTAATGATGTTCAAGGTCTGAGGTCACCAAATTATTATGTTTCACCTCATAAATTTTACCAAATTAATGATGTTTAAGGTCCGAGGTCACCAAATTATGATGTTACCCTCATACCTTTCACCAAACTAATGATGTTTAAGGTATGAGGTCATCAAACTATGATGTTTTACCTCATAAATTTCACTAAAGCGTGATGAAACAAAGTATTGACATAGGAACTCTCTTTTTATTAACATTCTCCTCATAAAATGATATATGTATTATAAGAAAACAACTGCAACATCATATGTAATATTTCTTCAGGTGATCTGTGTTCCATGGATTGGAGAAAGGTTCCCCTTCGAGATTTTCTAGCCGGTATGTGCTGGGTACAACCTCATCTACTACTTTGTAAGGACCATGCCAATTCGGATGGAGCTTGTTTGCCTTTTGCAACGTCTTCTTCAGCACTAGGTCTCCTACAACCAAGGTTCTAAAAAATGCGGGGCGTGACCGAGGCGTGGAGGCCAAGCCTTAGAAGCCTAGGTGGGCCTTAAGCATAAAAAGGCGTGAAAAGTCGTTTAGGCCTTTTTAAATATATTTTAATATTTTTTTTCTATGACAAGGATATTAACAATATTAAAATGGTACATACCTTAAAAATATGTCTAAATATTTGTAAATTAAAATACATTTTTTTTCAAATACAAAAAGAAAATGCTTTTTTTCACGCATTACTTCTAAAAACTTGCATTTTTTCACGCCTTACCCCCAAAAAATGCGCATTTTTTCACGCCTTACTCCAAAAAATATTGACCATCGTTGACCACGCCTTGATCCATGTTAAGGACCAAAACATGGCATATCTAAAAAGCCTCACGCCTAGACGCATTTTTTAGAACACTGCCTACAACTATAGGTCTTGATCTCACCCTCTGATTATAGAACTTTGTTGTTCTCTGTTGGTAAGATGCGTGTCTGACCTGAGCATCTTCTCTTATCTCCTCAACCAAATCTAGGTCGAGTCTTCACTCTTCCTTATTCTTCTCGGAGTCATAGGTTTGAACTCTGTGAGTGGGGAGTCCTACTTCTGTAGGTATGACGGCTTCTGAGCCATGGGCTAATATAAATGTGGTCTCCCCCGTTGGTGTCCTTGTCGTTATTTTGTAGGCCCATAACACTGCATAAGCCTCTTCTGTCCATCTCCCCTTGGATTCTTCTAACCTCTTCTTAATCACATTGAGGATTGTTTGGTTCGTGACTTCGGTCTGACCGTTTGCCTGAGGTCGACCAGGAGAAGAGAAGAACTGCTTGATCCCGACTCTCTCGCAATATTTATCCAAAGAAGAATTCTTGAACTGTGTTCCGTTGTTTGAGATAAGGGTTTTCGGAAGGCCGTGTTTGTATATGATGCTCTTTCAGATGAACTGGAAGGTCTTCTGCTCTGTAATCGTGATCATCGGCTCAGCCTCTACCCACATAGATAAGTAATCAATTGCTACTATCATTAATCAATAATTATTAGCACCTCTTGGAAATGGTCCTACCAAGTCAATCCCCCATACAGTGAAGGGACAAGGAGAACTGATTGACATCATAAGCTGATGAGGGATAGTAGAAAATCTCTATCACTTGTCGTACTTTTTTACGTAGGCAACAACGTCTTTGGCTAAGGTCGGCCACCAGTATCCCTGCGTTATTATCTTCTTAGCTAAAGGTCTTCCTCCTATGTGACTGGATCAAGAACCCTAGTGTACATCCTGTAGGACGTGGGGGCCCTCTGTGGGATGGACACATCTGAGGAGAGGTAGCAGGAATCCTTTTTTATACAGGACATCTCCTATTATTGAGAACTTGACAGCTCTGTACCTCAATTTTCTCCTTTCTAACTTCAATTCTAGCAGTTATCCCAATATGATATATCTGATAAGGGGGTCCATCCATGAGTCCCCTAGGTTCAAGTTGAGGCAAGAGCTGCTAACCTCTTCCTCCTCAATGGTCGGTTTGAGAAGGATCTCGACTGGTGTCTTCATGTAAAGTAAATCCTTGATCTTCTCGAGGTTGGCCTATATTCCCCTCTGATTGACGATGAATCCAAGAAACTTTTCAGCTCTTACTCCGAAGACACATTTAGCAGGGTTGAGCTTCATCCTGTATAAGTCCGTGGTGTCGAAAGTTCTTTCCAGGTAGGCCACGTGTGTTTGAGCCTTCAATCTTTTCATTAACATGTCATCTAAATATACTTCCATGGTCCTGCCAATTTGATCTTCAAATATCTTATTTACAAGATGTTGATACGTGGCCCCTGCATTCTTTAATCCAAAGGGCATGGCCTTGTAGTAATAGGTCCCTTATCGGTGATGAATGTTGTCTTCTCCGAGTCAACATCTATGAAGATATGATTATACCCTGAATATGCATCCATGAAGATCATAAGTTCATATCCTGCCATGGCATCTACCATCTGATCAATCCAAGGCAAGGGAAAGTTATCTTTAGGGCAAGGCTTGTTCAAATTAGAAAATCTATGCACATCCTCCATTTCCTGTTAGCTTTGGGCACAATGACGATGTTAGATAATCACTCTGGGTATATGACCTCCCTGATGAATTCTGCCTCTTCCAACTTTGTGACCTCTTCCCTGATGACATCATACTTTTCCCTGGAGTAAACTCTTCGTCTTTGTTTGATTGGCTTAGCATCTTCTGCCACATTGAGTTTGTGGCACATAAACCCCGGGTCGATGCCAAGAATGTTTGCGTGGCTCCAAGCGAAGACACTTTGCCTCTTCTTCAAAAATATTATCGGTTCTTCCTTAATCTCTGGTTTTAGGGCCTTACCGATTTGGACAGTTTTTTCCAGTTCATCCTCATTGAGGACAATGGATTCTACCTCTTCCGCGGCTTCCCCTTTCTTCAATTTTGCTTCATCCCTAGGATCAAGTGTATTAATGTTATATGTTGTTGTTGCCCTCTTATGTGCCTCTCTCTCTTCCGCCGAGTTGAAGTAGCATTCTCGTGCCGTGGTCTAGTCACCTTGCACTTCCCCTACCCCATTGGGGGTCGAGAATTTTATCATTTGGTGGACCATTGATGGAACGACCTCAAATTCCTTGAGGGATACTCGTCCTATGATGAGGTTGTAGGCCGAAAAGACATTTTCATCCATAAAAAAAAAATTAATCATCCTAGTCAACCTCTTAAGCCACTCGTCACCCATTCGTATATCCATCTCATACATGCCCAAGGGATAGACCTTCTCCCTACTGAAGCCAATCAACGAATGATGATAGGGTACAAGCCTTTCTCTGTTGAGGCCTAGGCTCTTGAAGCAGGGCCAGAACATAACATTTGTGAAGCTTCCGCCATCAACAAGGATCCTATGAACCTCATACCCATGCACCCTCGTGGTGATTACCAAAGGGTCATCATGTGGAGCTAAGATACCTTTGAAATCAAGTCGGGAGAACCTAACTATAAGAGTATCCATATTCACCTTCTTTCTCTTCTGCTTAGACTTTGAAGACGCTAAATTCATAACCTCTACATTGGTCACTGACTTAACCTCTTCCATATGAGCTTTACGGTTGGCTACTTCTGAGACACCCCCTGATAGTCCTCCACAGATGGTGTTAACACCAAAGGAGATTATACCAACCCTCTTCAAAGGGGCATTGTCATCTTTTGGTGGGAGGTCGGGATCGTCCTCATCATCACCATCTGAGTCATCATCTCTTCTCGCTGGGGGATTATCTCGACATCTATCGTTTCTCTTCTTTTTAGGGTCATCTTTTCCCCTCTTAGGATCTTTACCGTCGACATACTTCCTGAGCTTTTCGGAATTCAACATCTTCTCAATTTCATTTTTCAAGGCGAAGCACTTGTCTGTCACATGGACGTGGTCTTGGTGGAACTCACACCATATATTCTTATTCCTCTTATGCGGAGGAGCCTTAAGCTTCTTCGGCCATCTTAGGGACCGGTCATTTTTTATTTCGTTGAGGATGTGTTCACAGCTCATAGTTAGAGGAGTATAGTGTGCAAACTTGTCATCTGTAGACCTTTTTTCCATCTTTCTTCCTTTGGAACTTTCCGCTGCCACTTCCGTTCTCATCATCATACTTTGCATCCATATCCTCTTCAGCATTCATGACCTTTCCTGCAGTTGCCAATAGCTCTGCCATGGACTTAGGAGGGTCTTCTGCAAGCTTCCATAACAACTTACCTTTTTGGAGTCCTCCAATGAGGGTTGTCATAGCTATACTCTCTTTATAATCTTCAACCTCCAATTTTTCTTTGTTGAATCTAACAATGTAGTCTCTTAGGCTCTCATTCTTTCCCTTCTTGACGTACAATAGATGAGTGATCTTCTTTTGAGGTCTTACCCCAAAACAGAATTTGTGAATGAACCATTCAGCCAAGCCCTTAAAGTTCTCAATAGAGTTCTTCAGAAGAGAGGTAAACCAGATATGTGCAACTCCTGTCAAAGTCCCAGAGAAGGCCCGACACTTCATCTCATCTGGTATTGAATACATGTCCGCTACAGACTGGTACATCTCAATATGATGCACATGGTTGGTACTACCATCATACTTGGGAGACACCGTAGGTGGTTTGAACTTGGCAAGGGTTGGGAAGTTCACAATCTTTGCCACAAATGGGGAACCCTCTGAGAAACCTCTTTATAGTGGGTCTCGATTTTTAATGAGGTTCCCTATCTTCTCTTCTAGTCATTGGATGGAGGAGTTCCATGGACTTGCAACGTCGGTCGGGCCGAGGTTGTCCACAGACACCTCCAAGGGGTGGAGTGAGGGTTACCCAGTCGCTGCACAACGTCAGCTATTAACCTCTTCTTAATCTTGATCTCGACCATGTTGGGGTCGGCCATGATGAGGCCGATGTTCACCCTCTTCCCTTTGTGAACCTGCTGCACTTCTAGACCTGGATAACCTCTATCTTAGGTCATTAATTGGGCCGAGCCTTTGAAAGGCTGACCCTCTACTCAAGCGATCAAAAGCTGATCCTCTATATTGTGCACCCCGTCTCTTTTGCCTCCATAACCTCTGCTCTGCTGGATAGGACGTACCATGTTATTCGAAACCTCATACGGCTCCCAAAAGTCTTCTGGAGCATCATCTGCCTCCATATCGTCATACATATCCTCAGGGCAAGGGTTTCCTTACCTCTCCAGACGTAAATGCCTAGGGTCAGCAACGTCCCTCCTCTGTTGAGGGGTAGGTTGGTATTTTCGCGGAGCCTGTGGTGGTCCCCAGGCTTTAGGATGGGATTGAATAGCTGCCGGAGTAATCATCTCCGGTGATATCCCATGTGGCGTCATTATATTTTGATTGAGTTGTGCAAATTTCTCCTTCATTGCCTGCTGTGCTGTAGCCAAAGATCTCAAGGCTGCAGCCACCTCAGCCATTTCGAACTGGGGTGGTGCCTGGCTGGAACTAGGTCCTCTGACACCAGAAGGTGGATGAGGTGGTGGTAACTCCGGTGCCATTTGTTAAAACTAAAGAGCTTGTAAAATGGGTGAGCTTAATACCTTAAGGGACCTCTTTCAATGGTGAAACAAATCCATGCAAGGGGTGAGGCCTAGTTCACCATCAGAGTCTCCGATGAGGTTAAGCTGAAAAAGAGGAAGAGACAGGTTCTCGTTCCCACAGACGACGCTAAAATAATGATGCTGTAAATAGCACCACCAGATAAAGAGGTAGTAGAGCTCAAATAGGCAAAACAAAGGCAGCAAACAACAACACATATAGGTAGAAGGAGATGAGGAAAAGAGGAGAAACACACCAATATAAGTGGTTCGGCAATTGCCTACGTCTACTGTGCAGGCGATTGTAAGTATCACTATCCGAAGAGGGCTCTAATGGCCTTAGTAATACAATCACTCCGCTTTCTCTCTCGACTGCAAATGCACCAGAGTTTTTCATTATTCTCCTTTTACAATGTTGAGGATGACCTCTATATATAGTGCTTGGGGGGTGTAGTGTACCCCCCAAGAATGCAATGTGCATGTGCATGAAGATTCAACCAATGTAAGGATGACACCTGGCTGATCTCAACCAAATCTTTCTACGACTTCCCTATTTCACACATGGGCGTTCGATCTAGTAGGGGCAATAAACCCTTCCTCAAAAGAAAAGATTTGGAAACTAGTTGCCACTTAATGTTTCACCAATTGGGCAGAGGCCATACCACTCAAAAGGGCCACAACAAGGGTAGTGGCTCGAATCATGAAGAGTACATCATATGTCAATTCGACATCCCGAAGGTGTTTCTATCAGATTATGGCACTCCTTTCATGAATAGTGAAGTAAGCATACTAACAGATAAGTACTCCGTCATCCACCACAAGTCAACAGTAGCATACCTGAAGTGCAACGGGTAGGCAAAAGCCACTAACAAGACTTTGGTGAAAATTTTGGCAAAAATGTTAGAGGATTTTTTGAGCACATAGGATGATAAAATCCCCGAAGTACTATGGGTCTATCGAATAACAAAGAGTAAATCGATGGGTATACTCCATTTTCCTTAGTTTGGGGGACAAAAGCTACTCTGCGAATTGAGCACGAGGTATCCTATGCCCGCTATAACTTACAAAGTGCCATGCTCCCTCATAGCCGACACGTCCAACTTGAAGCAATGAAAGAGCATTGGGACAATATAACGAGGCACTTTGAGATGTATAGAAAATAGTTGTCTAGATCGTATGAACAAATGGTGAGGACAAGAAAGTTCAAATAAGGGGAACTGGTTCTAAAAGCATGCACGAGGAACATCAGGGGTTTTTCATTGCCCAAGTTTGAAGCCAACTGGGAAGGACCCTACATTGTTCGAGTAACTCATGATTCGAGTTATTGTGAGATATCCAAAGTGGAAGATGATGTTACCTTCAATCTAAACAAGAAGTGGTTGAAAACATAACATGTTTAAATGTAGATTTTACCCATACTTCAGTCTATTGCATTGTGTTTTGCTAATACTTATTGAGGAACATGTCATTTGTTTAACATAGTGTGAAGTAATGTTCGTGTTGAAAATGTTGACCCATTATTATTTTGTGATAGCCATTTTTTACTCTGCATAGTGTGACTTACATTAATGTAATAGACCAACTGATATTAAAACAAAATAGAAAAGAAGAAACATCAAATGCCATAAATCTTATTTAAATAGAGAAGTGTTTCGATTACATGCCAAAGAAGTCCAAAATAACAAACTGGGGAGCATCCAAAAAAAAAGGAAAATTAAACAAAGATTATTAGGGGCTATCCATGATAAAACGAAGGTTGGACGAGCCAAGAAGATGATAGTGATGTTGAGGAAGAATTTTCTCAAGGCTACTCTGGTCGGAGATTAGGTCGGCCAAATCCTTTCGACGAAGCTCCATCCTTTGCTGAACATTCTCTAAGTTTTTCTCCTTCTTAAGAAGCTTAGCTTCTGCTTGAGAACAACTTCACGAGCCTCCTGTATCCCCTACTCAGACATAATTAGATCGGTCTCAAAACTTACAAGCTCCTTCAAAATGGATACCTGCAAATGATGAGAACTCTGCATCCAGTGACAGAGAGTAGGTAGGTCAGCCTTCTTAAAGTCATGCAGCAGCTTTACCAACCAATACAATGAGAAACCATCATTGATAAGCACGTTAACCTTCTGCAACGATGACTTAATTATATCAGAACTGAATAATTCCATAGGGGTATTGAGTAACTCCTCCAAAATAATAGTGAGCCTGAGCAGGAGGCAAACCATCATCCCAGGAATAGGCTGAAGATTGTGAGAAGTGAAAGTTTAAGGAAAGCGGTCTAAGAGTTGCTCAATCAACGTACGGGGGCCCTCAATTAGTATATGGGGGAAATTGGCTAAGGTCTGTCTTATAACTACTTCAGGGGGTGTGCACTGAAAATGCTATCACTCGCGGAAGGGAGTCTAGTGTGCCAAACACTATCACTTTCTTGGACCCTAGAATCAACCACCTCGTGCACTTCACCAACATTAGGAACCATTCCATGAACCTACATGGTAGGATCCCCTCCCAGAGATACAAACTTAGTCAAGGTGCTCGCCTACATAATTACAAGAGCGGAAGGCTCAACTCATGGGTTCGCGCGCTGCAAGTTGCTTGACTTAATACAAGAGTTTTCAAGTCAGGAAACAAACATACAAATTAGCTTGCAAATATAAATTATAAGACCAATATGACTTGTCCCTCATGACTGCCGGTTATGGGAGATTTTAAGACCAATATGACTTGGCCCGTCTGACCCTCGAATATGGGAGATTTTGCGACCAATATGACTTAGCGTGCCTAACTCGCGATTATGGGAGATTCTAAGATCAATATGACTTGGTCCGCCTGACCCTCGGTTATGGGAGATTTTAAGACCAATATGACTTAGCCCGCCTGACCCTCAGTTATGGCAGATTCTAAGATCAATATGACTTGAAAAAACTAACAAAGTTTAAATGCATGAGATACATTGGAGAAAAAATTCATACCTATGGATGTCGATCATCAGCAAACTGACGAGTAACTATTTGTACTACATCTTCTTCCTCAGCCAAAACAAGTGCCACTAAAAAGACGTTATTCTTAGGGGACAATCACATCCGCCCTACTTCAGTAACCTCCTCCCGTCTTCCTTCTCCCTGTCCCACAACAATAACTTCTACTCGCTCCTGACTGTGGATTGACGGCCCAAAAAGTGTAACAAGAACCTGGTCATAAGAGGGAATGGGGACTAACGGAGCAACGGGTTCGGGTAAAGATACCTGCGAAGTACTGTGTAGAACAAGTTATAATATCAAGATAAAAGTACAAAGAGCTTAGAATAACAAAAGGAAAATATTACCATGGATAATGGAGAAACATGAGCGGGGGACTTATGTAAATATTTAACAATATTTGCACCAGGAGCACCTGCCCCAAGACTAGCCTGCTCGCGTAAAAAAGTAGGGTCAGGTGAATAGCCACTACTGGATTCAGTTGAAGTATCAAAAATAACTTCCCATAGGGGGAAATACGAGGTTACCTGCGAAGTTGTAGGGGTAGATATCTCTTTCGGTGCAACTTCCTTCAGAGCAGGTAAAACTTTAATTGACTTTTCTAATAGACTGCCTCCTTCAACATCATCGTGCAAACCACCTCGCGCACCAATTTGAAAAAAAAAGAGTTGGAATAAAATGGAGTCACTATTATGAGGCAAAAAATAGAGAATCTAAAGGCTTAAAAGGAGAATAGCAAACATACATATTCTTCTTCCAAAACATCCTCCAAAACCTCATAATGTCGAGGAGGTGAAGCTAGCTTAGAAGGTGAAACCATCCTTCTCAACCTGCATTTGCGAACAAGGGCAGACTCACCCTCCTCCTCCTCCTCCTCCTCCTCCTCCTCCTCCTCCTCCTCATTCTTCTTCTTCTTCTTCTTCTTCTTCTTCTTCTTCTTCTTCTTCTTCTTCTTCTTCTTCTTCTTCTTCTTCTTCTTCTTCTCATCATCATTATCATCACTTTCACCAACAAATGCATATCTTTCAAACTGCTCTTCTTCACTTACCTCGCCTGATTCCTCCAACACAAGTTTGACTAGACTAACCAACTTTCGCTTCTTGCTACCTTCGACAGCTGGGGGAATATAGGAAAACCCACGAAAGGCCATCTGGGCTGACATAAAAGCCCTATCCTCCTTGGTAAAATTCTCCCAAGTTTGCCTAAATTAGTCAAACATAAAGCTGACTTATTGAGTAATCTTAGGATCGGGAGTTTGGATTAGAGGGACTTGATGGGTAATTTTAGGCTTCTTTATTGGGGCTTTCCTAGTGACCTTCACAACCGCCCCAATTAAAGCAGCACAATAAGTGTCACTCCCCTCGCTAGGCCTGCAAGAACTAGGGGCAATGGAAATTTCCTCGACCGTAACAGAAGGTTGAGCAACTTTATTCCTCTTCATTATTTCTTGATCTACGGTGGCAACTCAGAGTGAATAGAACTGTTAGTGGTGCTAAGAGGGAATAATGGGTTGAAGGTAGTATAATTTCTCAAACCCAACTCCGTGGAAGGATATCTTTCAACCTCAGGATAACGAGGCTCCTTAAGAAAATTACTCTGGAAATGACTAAGTTAGTTCTGCCAAAATACTATAAGGTACATCGTTGATTTACCTCCTCGAGCATCCTTACTTGGGATGATAGGTGTAAGATGTGAGTTATTCAGATACTATTAGGATTAAGTGAGGTATAACCCCTTATTAAGATCGGGACTAACACCGTTAGGTACACAATATAGACAACAACCACAGGTAAATCAAAGGAAAAGATATTCAGCATTCAAACTTGCATTAAAGGGCATATTAACACAGGAAATATATGACAAGCACAATAAATGAGTGGGACCAACGAGTGGCGTGGTCAGAGGCAGAAAGAATAAGCACTCTAGGCACAATAAAGATAAGGAAGGAACTTCAAGATCGGTTAATGCCCAATAATGGGTACATTGAATGTGTATGGGAGTTAATGCTCTCGTAAGAGTTCTTTAGTATAAGGAAATTTGGGCAGCAATTCTAGGCTCTGGATTATCTCTCCCTGATTTGTTTATTTGATCTTATTTATATGGGGGAGAGGTTGCTTGAGTCGGCATGACCTCGATCCCTCAGGTATTGTGCATTAAATGTATGAGATACTACATTTAATGAATGGGATCTGGTAGTTTTGGCGGGAAAATATTCTATTGGCTGGAAGTATTGACGACATTAATGGGGGATTTGACCCGTCAGCTTGAAGCTTACTCTAGCATGGATATATGGTCAGATTTGGTGAACTAGGCCTGCCATCCTAAGGGTAAAGGCACTTTAGTGCTACGCTCTTGAGTCCATGAATGTCAGACGTCGTGACGTCAGGCAGTTCAAATAATGGCGATTGTTAGGTATCTAGTCACATCAGTCAGGCGGGTTGGCACCCAAGGTACCTCGAGGAGGTAACCTCGAGAGGATAAGTATTGAGGGAGATCAGGTGACTCAAGGAGGTTCACTCGAATATGTAAGAAATGAGTACGCTTGATTAACATTTGTCCTGGGTGAAGTTTTGTCCAAGTGTGCCAAGAAGGTTGGTAATAATTCCCAATGTTTCCTTGTTCTCAATCCTCTAAACCATGTCCCTGCGAAGTTCCTAAGAGGAGGTTGCTTAATAGAGCATGAAAGCTCTCCCATGCCCTACCAGGCATGGTCCCTTGTGGGTACCAAACAACCTCACTCTACATATACATTTATAAGATAAAATACATAATACAACATTATATTTCTTATTACAAACTACTGTCATCCAGGTAACTTTGTTCTTCTAATTGGGTCCTTCGAGACAGGTTCGTTGGAGGCTCATCGAGGTAGGGCGCTGCGAGCTACTTGCTGTGAAGGATCCTCAAGGTAGGTCCTGTGAACCACTTTTATGGAGGACCTTCGAAGTGTATTTGTGGGACATCTTTCTTTGTAAACGATCGACCTGTCTGGTCAAATTAATCATTCATGGTACATTTGACCCTTCGTAGAGATATTTATTTATTTCATGAAGAAATATCTATACGAAACCTTTTTGTAGATCTTTGATATTCTCTCTTGGAAAAAAAGAAGAGATTTATTCAAATTTCCCCCAAATCTCTTCGTTTCTCAAGGCCGATAAGACTCCAAGCATGTCTCATTAAATGTAACTGTCGTTTTCACTTATGCTCATTACACGTGACAGCGCCGGGGCATGCGGGTATAAACAACGTGACTGATCATCGCGTTGTTCCTCGAAGCATCATCATTACAACTATTGGTTTTCTACGGCCATGCGCATTTAACAGCCATGCCATCCAGACTATTCCAGAAATCCATTATTATACTTCTCCAAAATGTCACTTTTTGGGATTCATGTTGCCCCTATGAGAGGGGATATGTCCTAAATTTCAAACTTCACCTTTGGGTTCTCACTTTTGGAGTTTTAACTTTTCTGCGAGAGTTAGGAAAAAAACTTTGCTTCCTTTAACTTTCTTGCTCCATTCCAGTTAATCCCCATTCACTTTCTTTTCCTTATATCTCATGGCACCAGAGAAGATAACTCTTTCTATTAGGGGAGTTTCTCTTATAACTTAGGCGCGCCAAGCTCAATGGGCACGATACCGTCGTGCCCCTTACTTTAGAGACAACGACTACTTTTGGGCGACAACAGAGTGATTCCCTGGTGATTTGGTTCCGACTAAAAATTCGAACCTATTGATAGAAGAAGGCGAGGACACCGAAGACTTCTCTTACCTCCCTACTTCCACTGTTACCCCCTTTCGAATTGAGTGTGGCGACTTTCCCTACTCAAAGGTGGAATTTGAGGCTTCTTCGGGTGCCAGCGAGCAGTTGGGCCCTTGGACTGAGTATATTCATTCAAAATATTCCGTTCAGTTAGACCTTGTAGTCTTATCTTTCTCTCTTTGGTCGGGTGACCTGACTCTTGCCAAGAATAATACTGCGCTGCAACTGTTGGTTTATCGTTGGAGCCATAGATCACACACCTTTGTGGCTGCTTGGGGTGAGTTTATTATCACCTTGGAATATGTATGTGAATTTTTGGGGTTAGAGGCTACTGGGTTTGACACCTTCTTCGAGGAGGTTGTCTCTAATGAGGAAAAAAGATTAAGAGAAGAACTGGAGGTGGTGGTGAAGGACTGTATGGTCACTTATAATAAGTGCACCTACTCCGAAGTAATTCGTTACTTCTATTTTATTGAGGAGAAGGTTATTCTTAGAGCCCGCGAGGCAGCCAAAGAGGGAAGGGGGTATTTGAACAACCTCCCACTAGAAAAGGCTATGGATCCAAGATCGAGTTGGCAGGATACATTTGGGTGATGCTATCGAAGGTATATCTTCTAGGCAAGCCCCGCGACTGTCCTCGAAATGACCTAATCAACATGGTCGTTCGCATAGCCAATGGTGTAAAAATCCCCCTTGTTGCCATTGTTCTTGGCGCCTTATATACTTGGTTAGACCGTGTGGTAGCGGACTCTTCCTGAAGCATCGGCAAGTTTGATGTTTCAAACTATCCCAACAATGTTCTCTTGACAGCTTTTCTCTATGTGCACTTTTCGGATTATGCCCCCACCGGTAATTACACTGGTTCATAGCCCGTGAGGATTCCCCGAATCTGTTGTTGGAAGAACAAGAGTGTCAAGAAGCCTTTGATTGCCTTGATTGATCTGGCTGAGAGGTTTATACCTCACCCTTATGTTGGGGTGAGTCAATTTTTTACTAATGATTTATTTGCTGAAGAGGAGCATCCCATCGTTCCTATTTACGAATCCGGTGCCCAGAATTTCCTAGAAAATAGTGTCCCCCTTCTATTAATTCCCTCATATTTGCCTTCTTATACCGAATAGCTGCCTTTTTATTATGTGTTTAGCCCACATCGGGTAGCCTTGTAGTTTGGTTATGACCAAGGGCCCCCCTTATTGAGTCATTTTACTCGAGAGAAGCCCACCAATTTTTCTTTTGCCTATTCAAATTATTTGACCACCACTGTTGTCAGCTTGTGTTCCAACTACCCAGCCAATGTCGTGATCCCGAGCAAAGAAGCTTAGGGAGGGAGGTCAGCTATGTACATCAATGTGTTTTGGCAGAATTAGTTGGTTCTCTTTCAAACCAAGCTCTTGAAAGAGCCCAGGTATCCCAAAGCTGAAAGGTTTACACCCACTTAGTTAGGTTTGAGGAATTACACCACCGAGTCCTCCATTTTTCCTCTTAGTACGAACAATACCAACGCTCCCCCCGAGCTGCCTCCTCTAGCGCCTATGGATCAAGCAATTGTAAAAAGAAAGAAATCCTCCCAAACCTCTATTCAAGCTGATGTTGCCCCTGGTCCTTCGAGGCTAATTGGAAGGACTGAGTCTCCTCGCGTTGCCTCATCAGGTGCGGCAGTTAGGGCTAATCGTAAAAAGCCCTTGAAAAAACCCAAAATTGTTTAGCAACCTCCAGTAGACTTTACTCCTGACCAAAATATTACCGCAGCTGTGAGCCAGACGGTGGATCGTCTTCGCCACACTCGGGAGCATTTTAGTGAACAAGGCAGAATTTTCATATCAGCTGAGATGTCTACTCTTAGATTTTGTTATGACCCTCAATCTGCCGGGGGTAGTAAAAAGAGGAAAGCGATTAGCCCTCGTAAGCTTGTAATGGATGAGTTGAGTGAGTCTAGTGAGGAGGAGTTGATTAAGGAGCATGTGTCTGGTGGTGATGTTGGTGATGATGATGAGGAAGAAGAGGAGGAAGAAGAAGAAGAAGAAGAAGAAGAAGAAGAAGAAGAAGAAGAAGAAGAAGAAGAAGAAGAAGAAGAAGAAGAAGAAGAAGAAGAAGAAGAAGAAGAAAAAGAAACTGCATTGGTGCAGTGGCGTAGATTGAGGAGGATGGTTTCTCCCTCAAAATCTACCTATCCTCCTTAAGATTATGAGATTGTAGAGGATGTGTTAGAGGGAGAGGTGAGTCCTTTAATATCTCTTACTCTAAATATCTTCTTCGTTCCTTCCTTTTCATGTTAATAATCACATATGTCTCTAACTTGCCTTGTCTATTTTTCAGGTTGCTGCGCGAGGTGATGTGCACGATGAGGTTGGAGAGGATTGTCCCTTCGAGAGAGCTACCCCTACTACTTCACAGGTAATCTCCCATTTCCCCTTAGGGGTAGTTATATCTAATACTTAATCTGAATCTAGTAGCGCCTATTCTCCCGATCCCTCATTTTTAAGCGAGAAGGCTAGCCATGAGAGGGATGTTCCCAATGTGAAAGCTACTGAGGAAATGCCCAAGTGCCCCATGCCTATCTATTCATTGCCTGTGGTAAGTTTGTTTTTTTATTTGAGTTGTTGATATTATTTCAACTTGTTATTCTAACTTTTAACTTCTACATTGTAGGCGCCCATACTTGCTCAAGCTACTCCTTCATCCCACCTTCTTTCGAATGACTAAATGCTTGTATCCGTGTTCGGGCCTTCCATTCTGAACCAAGAAGGTGTTGAGCCTGCTACAGCTACCCAAGGTGAGGGAGAACAAGAACGTACGGTTGAGGCTGTAGAGGATAGTAGGCGAAAGGGAGTTACTAAAGTTGAGGGGATGTGATTGCCCCCAAAAGTCAATGTGTATTGCCAAATTCGAGTCCTATTGAGGAAGAAGATGTGGTTCAGATGGCCACTCGTGATTTTATTGATGAGCAGCTTCAAGAGGTACTTCCTCTCTCCCCTCTTTCTACTAAATATAAATTTGTTAATTTTTGCCAAGTAATATTGGACTTTGATCTTAAAACCTCCCATAACCGAGGGTCAAGCGGGCTTAGTAATGTAGGACTTTGAAATTAAAATCTCCCATAATCGAGGGTTAGGCAGGCTTTGTCTTATAGGCATAATCTCCCATAACCGAGGGTCAGACGGGCCTAGTCTTATAGTCATAATCTCCCATAACCGAGGGTCAGGCGGGCCTAGTCTTATAACCATAATCTCCCATAATCGAGGGTCAGGCAGGCCTAGTCTTATAAGCATAATCTCCCATAACCGAGGGTCAGGCAGGCCTAGTCTTATAGGCATAATCTCGATGTTTGCAAGATATTTTGTATATGCTTTCCTCATTTTTGTTTCTTGCTTCAGTTGTTTGTGGTATTTCAGGTGGAGGTCGATCAGCCTGTGGCCCCTAGGCCTGCCTCTAGCCTGCGCCCCGAAAGACCTAAGAGATGTCATCTATCATCGACAATAGCCTTAAAAAGAAGTTTCACGCTCTATTTGTAGCCTTGTCTGCTCCTTTGAGCTCGAGCTCATCAAAGAATTACATGTTTTTTTCAACCAGAGGTTGAGACAGTCGACTTCATGGCATGTGGGATTAGGGCTATTTCCTCTTTGGTTTGGGCATTGGCCGAAGCCATTTACATTGTATTGCGTCGATGAGGTCCTCGACAAAAGTCTTAGGAATAAGATAGTCTTTTTCGAAAATCAGAATAGCTGTTGAGCGGAAGGGTTTTGTATTACCACCACCTTTGTTGGAGTCACACTAGTTGCTCAGGGGCTAACTCACGCGGGGACCTTAGCTGGAGTTGCTTCTTTGGGTGAGGCCCCTATGATTGGTAATGCCCCCGTGTTGATTGCTCCTAAGGTTCAAGAGAGAGATAGCGCCTCGCATACACAACGTCCTTCTACTAGTGATAATATTTTTAGCATACATCCCCCTGAGGTAGCCCCCGAAGTGATTTTGAGGCAGACTTTGGCTAATTTCCCTTATGTTTTAACTAAGGGCCCTCGCTTGTTAATCGAGAAGATGCTGGTTCATTTTCCTTCAACCTTTACCACTCGCTGCCTTCAGCCGATTCCTGAAATGATGGCATGTCATTTGCTTAGGCTCGCGATGATGTTGGAGGAGATCCTCAATACCCCCCTCTTGTCTCTTAGCCTGGATACCATCAAGACTTTACTGAGGAGGATTAATGTGCTGACGAATAATGGATTTTCTATAACTTGGATGGTGGAGCTGCTGTGGAGTTTCTAGAAGGTTGATCTTCACCTTGTCTATCATTGCCTCAAAAGTTCCCATCGTTCACAAGTGGCCATATCAGAGGAGCTTGTAAGCCTGGAATCCCAATTGTTGATATCTGAACGAAGTGTGCAGGAGGCTCGCGAGGCAGTTTCTCATGCGGAGGCCGAGTTAGTTGAGAAAGAGCAGGAGTTAGAGGCCATTCATTAGATCAGGGAGCTTCATCAGAAGGATTTAGCTGACCTTATTACGGATCAAAGCAACCTTGAGTAAATTCTTCCCCAACATCACCACCAGCTACTTGGTTCCTAGAATCTTCGCTTTATCATGGACGACCCCTAGCTTCTTTATTCCGTATTTCTTTTGTTGGTGTTTCCCATTTCCGTGGACTTTTGAATTTTCTAACTTGGTTCTAACCATAGTGTTATCGTTTATTTGAAATAAAGAAACATTATCAACTTTTGTGTTTCCTTTCCTTTCTGTTGTTTTAATTGAATATTAGCTACGCTTATACATCAATGCTAAGTACATCATGTATAATAAATTAATCAATCCGTGAACTTGTGAAAATAAAATAGTGATCTAGCATATGCCCCATGAATTTTTCTTTTGACTATATTAAACGGGCGATCCCAATTGCTTTAAATCATACATTCACAGCTTAAACAAAGAAAAACAAGTCATTGAGCAAGAGTGACAAAAATACATCCAGACATAATAAATCTTCAGCCACTTGTTTTTCAATTTGAAAGTCACATTATCTTCCAGCTTAGATATCTCGTAGTAGCCCAAATTGTGGGTTGTTCAAAACAATATAGGTACCTTCCCAATTTGCTTCGAACTTTGGTAGTGACAAGCCTCTTATGTGTCTCGTGCATGCTTTTAGAACTAAGTCTCCCTCCTTGAACTTCCTTGGCCTCACCAATTGATCATAGGATCTGGATAACTACTTCCAATATATGTCAAATTTCCTTGCGACATTATCCATGTTCTCTTCTAAGGCTTCGAGTTATACATGGCATTTATGAGGGGGCATAGCACTTCGTAGGTTATAGCGAGCAGAAGGTACCTCGAGTTCGACCGGTAACACAGCTTCTGCCCCGAATACTAAGGAGAATGGTGTGTACCCTATTGGATTTCTTTTTATCGTTCGATAAGCCCATAGAACCTCGGGGATATTTTCATCCCATGAGGTTGGAAAATCTTCCAATATTTTTGCCAAATTGTTGACTAAAGTTTTGTTGGTGGCCTCTTCTTTCCCATTGCACTTCGAATATGCCACTGTTGACTTGTAATAGATTATGGAATAATTTTCTATGAGCAAGTGCACTTCGCTGTTTACAAAGGGGGTACCATTGTTTGACAGAAAAACCTTCGGGATGCCAAAGAGGAAAATAATGTATTCTTTCATATATCGAGCTACTACCCCCGCAGTGCCTTTCTTGAGTGATGTAGCCTTTGCCCACTTCGTGAAATATTATGTGGCTACTAAGATCCATATATTTCCTTGTGAGGAAAGGTTGATGGCTCCTACCAGGTCAAAGGCCCAAGTATGGAATGGGAATGGTGTAGATAGAGAGTGCAGGTCCACTGAAGGAGCATGGATCATATTCCCATGTAGCTGACAAACTTTGTACTTTTGAACAAAATTAGTTGAGTCTTTCTCCATCGAAGGCCAATAATAATCCAAAGTCATTAGTTGATCATATATCGCTCCATCGATGTGCCCTGGGTCGTGAGCTTGCTTTAACACCTCTTTAGCCTCTTCTCTTCTTATACATCTTAGAGGCCTATTGTGATAGCCTCGTTGGTACAACTACCCATCTTATATGATGTAGCTTGGTGCTTGCCTTTTTATCTTCGTAGCATCCTCTTTATCCGTTAGCATCACTCCGTCTATCAAGAAATCCATATAGGGTTGTATCCAGTCATGCGGCTGGTCAATGAAGTTGCATTCTGTTGCTTGATAGAAAAGACGACACTTCGAACACTCTCTTTGTACTGCGACAGCCTTATGTCTCATCAAAGGCCAGTTGCACCCTTCCTGTTGTATCTTTTTGTACAAAGGGATCTCGATGATCTTGAAACTATCTTCGTGTACTTCAATGATCCTTATTTTAGCTTTTTGGGGGTCCACACACTTGGACAACCAACCTCATTTATTCTTCTAGTATAAGTTGTCCCTAGAAATAAAGTACTGCGCTAAATTAGCTAGGTTAAGTGGCCCTTCCCCTCTCTCTAACTGCCTTCAGATTTTACCCCTCTAATCATCTTTGTCCTCTGATGGAAGCATCTCCGACACCATCGAGGGTGACGTTCTCTTTGTGATTCGGACCACAGTTGACTCTTCATCGAAGGCAATCTTTTATGCGATGGTGGAATAGGCATCCGCATGTCTATTCATCATTCGAGGGTGCCTCTTTATCTTTACCACCTCGAACTACCCAAGAAGTCGCTAGATGATCGTACGGTAAGGCTCCAGACTCATGTGCTTCAGAGCAAATTCCCATGTCACTTATTTCACCACCAAGTTAGAATCCCCTTTAATTGTCAAGACTTGGATGCCCCTTCTCAGTGCTTCGAGTAAACCAAGGACCAGTGCCTCATATTCATCTTCGTTATTTGAGCATTTGAACTCTAATTTTAAAGACAAATGAATTTCTTCACTACCTCTTCGCAGGATGATTCTCGCTCCTCCTTTTTTCTCGGTTGAAGAGCCGTTGAACTCCATAATCCATTCGTCTAGGTTAACTGTTATAAAATTGTCCTGGAGGTCATCACCCGAGAGCTCTTGAATGGGTGGCTTGAATGTCCCAGACGGTAAAATGGCCAACAGATCTGAATATGCCTGACTTTTGATCACCCGAGGGACCACGCACTTAAGATCATACTCTGAAAGGATTACAAACCATCTAGTTGCCCTGCCTATCAATACAGTTCTAGCAAGCAAAAATTTTATGGGATAGCACTTAGTTATGATATGAACCGTGAATAATAAAATGTAATTCCATAGCTTGGCCAAGCAGTGCCTCTCAATGCTAGTATATCTGGCCTCAGGCCCGTTTATAATTATACTTAAGAAATAAACAGGTTTTTCAATTCCTTGGCTCTTTTGGGCCAACAAATCCACAATAGATCGTTTTGTTGACGTAAGATATAAGTGTAAAGGGGTACCTTCCTTCGGGGGAAGCATTATCTAAGGACAAGTAAGGAATGCCTTTAGCTTATCCATGGATTCTTGATGCATTATTTCTCATGCAAACTTCACGCCCTTTCTCAGTAGCTCCATCAAGGGGTGCGTTACCTCAGCCAGCCAAGTAGGACACCTTGCAAAGAAAACTCTTTAACTCTTTCACTGATTTTGACCTTGGCATATCAAGGATGTCTCATTGTTTATTCAAGTCCATTTGTACCATCTAGAAGTTTACCACGAACCCCAGGAATTTCTCGCTCGTTACCCCGAAGGCACATTTAAGAGGGTTCATCTTTAACTTATACTTCCTGCAGCGAGTGCATACCCTCCTCAAATTGTCCAGGTGAGAGCCCTCTTTCTTGGTTTAATCACCAAAATCATCAATATAGAACTCAACGGTCTTGTGAAAAAGGTCGTGGACGATGGCCATCATCGTTCTCTGGTATGTGTCTCCTGCGTTCTTCCATCTAAAAGGCATGACTGTGTACATGAAATTACTCAAAGGCGTCCGAAAAGCAGTCTTCTCTGCATTGGATGGATCCATTTTTATCTTATTATACCCCACGTAGCCATCCATGAAGCTTTACATCTCATGGCCTATTGTTGCATCGATTAAGTTATCGATTGAAGGCAACGAGAATTCATCCTTCGAGCACGCTTGGTTTAGGTCTCTAAAGTCTACTCATATTCTGATTTGGCTCTTATCCTTCTTTCCCACGGTCAAAAAGCTAGAGATCCAGATCGGATGTTAAATCGGTACTATGAAACCAGCTATGAGCAACCTCTGAACCTCTTCTTTAATCTTTAGATCCAACTCTGTCTTATACGTTCGAGTGGACTGTTTCACCGGAATGGCTGAGGGTAAAATATTCAACTTATGGAAACTCACCTCCTAATCTACTCCAAGCATCTCAGTGTACTTCCACGCGAAGACGTCTTTGAACTCCAATAGCAGCTTGATCAGATTCCCTTGAGGGGTTCCCTTCAAGTCCTTCGAGATGAAAATAGGGTTTGGATCTTCTCCCTCTGTAGCCAAGTCGACCTTTTCCAAATCTTGGATCTATAGTCGAGGACTATCCCTCATGCATTCTGGTTCTTCTTCAAGTTCTTCCATAAATTCTTGTATTTCAGAGTTATAAATTAACAAGCATTTCCCTTGGTTATCCTCTAGGTAACATTCATAAACCGGGTCAACTTCATCATACAGACTCTCAGTTGCCCGTTCACACTGTCATAATTTATAGATAATTCTGTCGCTAGGCAAAACCACCCACTTGCATTGTCGGTCCCCTTCCTTCTGAAAAGGCCTCTTTCCTGTGATTTTCATTTATCTCCCTAACCGTTCATCTACTGAGAACACACTGCGTTTAGACTTAGTGCTCAATAGGGTCGATGCGCGGGGTCATTCGATCGCGGAGCTGCCTTGATGGACTAGGGGGCCTCATCGCTCCCAGTTCGTACTCTTCTCCATTTGTTACAATCGTTCGAGCAGGTGCCCGTACCCTCTCTCGAGTTAACGGGATACTTATTCCCCCGGTATATCTTGTTACCATAGTAGCTTCTTCAGCTAGATCAGTATAAAAAGCTGCATCCATCATATGGGCCTCTTCCTTTGCAAAAGGTTTCTTGGTAGCTCGTATCACCACCTCCTTACCCTTTATGTTTGCTTTAGCACATTGGTGATAGGTGGAGGGTACCAACCCATGGTTGTGCATTCATACCCTACTTACCAACAACTGGTATGACGGCTTGTAATTCATGATGTGGAATTTAATATGGGAAGTGATGTTCCCCATTTTGATTCCCACATTAACATAACCTATTGACGTGGAATATTGATTTCCATAACCTGATATTGCTAACGAATGGGGCACTATCTCATTTTCGATAACTCGGTGGCATAAAAGGATCCGATGGGCATTATATTGATGGATTGCCCCCATCCAATAAGACTCATGAGAAAATGCAATCATTTACTAATGCAGTAACGTACAAGGGTCTATTGTTCAGATGCCTGATCAGCCTATCAGCCTCCGAGAATGTGACCTCTGAGAGATATCTACTCACTAGTTTAGCCATAGGTCCCTTCCATTTTAAATGTGGCACCATGTTTTTCTTCGTGATCTCCAAAATGGCTCTTTTGACTTCCAGTTGGGAATCTTTAGGAAGACCGACCTGATTAAAGAACCAACCAAACTTTGGGGAGCGGTCTACAGCGGCGCACTCGATCCACGGATCTGTCCGGTCATCTTCTAGTTTGTAAACATCTTCTACATCTCTATACGCAACTTCGTCTTATGCTATCACTGAATTAACTTTTTCCAGAGAATAGGTTCCCATCTTCCTGTTGAGTCTCTCAACGGGATCATATATGTTTTCCTCTTGGTCTTCTGCCCCTTCAATCACGTCCCCCAAATGGAGCTAAGCCAACGCAAGAGTGCACTCTTCTAAGTACCCTTCGAAGCCATCGCCAGAGGATCCTTCGACATCATTTACTTCGAGCTACTATCCCGTCTCCAATTGCTCAACCTCTTTATCAAATGCGCTAGCCATATGGCCCCCATGAGTTGGCAGAGGGTTGTCATTTACGTTAGCTTATGGCAATACGATGTCCCCACTTTTTACATGATGTTCAATAAACCTCCTGAGTGAGAAGCACACTTTGGTAGGGTGATTTACCCTATTGTGTAGTGCGCAATAATGAGTCTTATCTCTATCTTCTCACGTGAGTGGTGCAGTGTGGACATTAATCGGCCTTCATACTTTTCACGGACCATGAGATCATAAAAATTCAAGGCCTGTTCTACTGTGCAAGGTAGCTCGGGGGGATCCTCTTCATCTTCAAACTTTCTCTTGCTATCTCTGCCCCTTTTACCTCCTCGGCCGCCATTATTTCCCTCTTTACTCCCCCCGTCCGCATAGTTGATCCTTGAGGGTATTCCCCTCCCCATGGTGACTGTTGGCCTCATCAGCAAGTTTGTCAAGATGGGAAGGGGTACTATAGGTTTTACCGCTAAGGCAATATTCCTTGTCGCTTTTAAAAATGCTACAAATGTACCTTCTCTTATATCGTTAATTAAGTGACATATATATTCGGGTAGTAGGCCCTCTGCACACACTTGTGATAGTTTTTTTTCTCATGTCCCTTCTCTCACATCAAGGGAGCGTTCACGGAACCTCCTAATATAAGACACAACATCCTCTCTTGGATTTTGTTTCTCATGCATGAGCTGGGTGAGTGTGAACTCATCCTCAGCCAAAAAGAAATTTTGCACGAATAAAACATGTAACTCTTCCCAAGATCTCACATAATCTAGGGCTAGGTGGGAGTACCACGTGTAGACTTTCTCTGTCAGGGATTTTGAAAACTCCCTTAGCCTTAGCTTCTTGTCATCGCAGTGGGCTCCCAGGCTCTCAATGAACCTCTTCACATGCTCTTTGGGATTAGTACCCTTCCCTGTGCACTTTTCTAAGATTGGGGGAACATAACCACTGGGTAAGGTTCATTGTTATACACCTCTGGGTAGGGAGTACGAAAGTCATCATACACTGAGGAACTGTCTCCTTTAGACGCAGATATAAACTTTACCAGTTCTTTCTCTGTGTCCTCTAAACCAGCTGGCGAGGGGCTACCTGGCTGCGGCGTTGTTATCACCGAGGTCGTTAAGATCGGCATGCTTGCTCCTTGACCTGCTATTATGGCTGGGGCCGCTGAAATTCCCCCCCCCCCCCCCCCCGCTCTGCAGCGATGGCCCTGTTGTCATGGGTGGGATCATGGTAGGACACGCACCGCCTGAGGGTGGTGAAACAGTGAGGAAGGCGTTAATAAAAGGTTGAACAATGGAAACTGCCTTGATCGTAAAAGAAGTTTAAGCAACTTTATTCCTCTTCACTATTGCTTGATATATGGGGGCAAGTGGAGGCAACTCAGAGGGAACATAACTATTGGTGGTGCTGAGAGGGAACATTGAGTTGAAGTTAGTGCAATTTCTCAAACCCAACTCCGTGGGAGGATATCTTTCAACCTCAGGATAACGAGGCTCCTTAAGAAGATTACTCTGGAAATGACTAAGCTGGTTCTTCAAAAATACTACAAGGTTCATCGTTGATCTACCTCCTCGAGGATCATTACTTGGGATGATAGGATTGCCAGGGTAATTTGCGCAAAGGTTAACAACAGTTGAGGTAAGGAAATTGCCGCATGCAAAGGATAAATTGGTGGGTTTTCCTTGGGTGAAATGGCTCAACATATGGTTTCCTTGATTATAGACAAACTGCATGGCTACGTGGTGTGGGCCGTAGACAGAGTAAAAATAAGACCATTATGTGTAAGAAGGCAAATAAGAAGGGATCAATAATGGGGGGACATTATTGGAGGGGAAATTTCTAGCCAGCGCCTCATCAATGGGGACGATGGGATGTTCCTCCTCCGCGAAGTAATGATTTGAAAATAATTGGTCCACCCCAATTTAGGGGCGAGGTGCAAACCTTTCGGCTCTGTCAATCAAAGATATAAGAGGTTTCTTGGAACTCTTATGGTTCCAACAACAAATTCGGGGGACTCTGATGGGCTGAGAACTGGGATAGCTACCAGTCGGGGCATAATCTAGAAAATGGGAATATAGGAAGACTGTCAATAGTACGTGGTTCGTATATTTAGAGACATCAAACCTTTTGATGCTCCTGGCCAAGTCTGTTGCTACTCGATCCACCAAGTGTACAACGAACCAAGTGTAATAGATAGGAGAAGGAGTTTCACACCATTGGCTATGCGAACGACCATATTAATCAAGTCCTTTCTTGGGTAATCGTCGGGCTTGCCCAGGAGGAAGATCTTTGATAACATCACCCAGATATATCCGATGAGCTCAATCTGAGAATCATACCCTTTTTCAGCCAAGGGTTACTTGAATACCTCTTTCCTGCGAGGTTTTTTTCTTTCGTCGCCTCGCTCGCCTTGATCACTGCCTTATCCCCAATTAAATAAAAGTACCTAATTACCTCCGAATAGGTACACTTGTTGTACATCACCATGTAGTCTTTCATAACTTCCTCCAGCTCGACCCTTAAAGCCTTCTCCTTGTTAGACACAACTTCCTCGAAGAACGTCTCAAAACCTGCTGCCTCTAACGCCAATAGTTCACAGACATCTTCAAGGGTGATGGTAAACTCATGCCAAGAGGTCACAAAGGCATGTGACCTATGACTCCAGCGGGACACGAGTAACTAGAGGGCGGTATTCTTCTTCTTGAGGGTGAGGCCACCCAGGCAACTGGCGCATGATAAACCTATCAGAGCAAGTTGTACATAATATTTGGAATGTATATGGTTGGTCCAAGGACCTAAACCTTCACAAGCGCTGAAGGAGGCCTCAAACTCCACCTTTTATAAAGGTAAATCACCACGCTCAACACAAAATGTGGTGACGGTGCAATAAGGATGTAGGCGAAGTCCTCAACATCGTTGCCTTCCGTCATCAGTAATTTCACATTTCCCACCGACTCTAGTTCACCGGGGAAATTTTTAGTAGTTGTCCAAAGGCATTCGAGTTCCCCAAAGTATAGGGCACGTCGATAGTGCGCCAATTAGTTCTGGCGCACCTGAGTCTTAGGGAAAAAATCCCTAGCAGATTGGGTCTTCTTTACAATGGGTGCCATGAGGGGAGTATAGAATGAGAAAGAAAGATAGTAAGTTTAAAGAAAGAAATCTGAAGGGAAACGCAAAAATCTTCTCTCATAAAAGTTCACTTTAAAAATGAAAACCCAAAGGTGGAAATATGAAAGGAAGGCATACCCCTTTTATAGGGAAACACATGCCCCAACAGGCGGTAAAAGTCAACACTTTGAGAAGCGCAATAATAATCGAATCAACTTGTGTGGCCAACATGCATGCATAACAATGGAGTTAAAGAGTTGCAATGATGGTATTTCACTAAGAGATGCGCGAATAATATCACGTGGGGGACACGTGCTTACCCTGACGCCATTACGTGTTAGACACGGAACCACAAATGACAGCCTCATTAAATGAGACATGCTTGGAGTCTTTTCAATCTTGGGGGAGATGAAGCGCTTTGGGGGAAATTTAAATAAAACCCTTCACGTCCCCTAAGGTATCTACCACACTCAATCATGAATCCCCATTAAAGGAAAAGATGTTATCAGAAATACTAGAAGATATTTAAACAGACGAGGCAGTTCGAAAGACAGAACAAGATATAGCTCCGCCATTACTAACAACTTGTTATTTCTTATAAATTAAGTGCCCAGGGATATTGAATACCTGTCGCTGGAAAAGGTTGAATACCAACGAAGGCTTTCGTACAGATATTTCTTCATGCAATAAACAAATATCTCTATAAAGGGGAAAATGTAAGGGGTCCTCACTAAATAATGATTAACTTAGTTAATCTGTTGCTTGGCAGATAGAGGAGGAAGGTACAGATCACCCCAGCGAGTTCTCTCAAAAGACTTACCTCGAAGATTCTCTATAGACATGACTCGAAGAATCTCTCTCGAAGACTCTCCACGGACGTGGTTCAAAGAATCCAACTCGTAGATCAAAGTCACTCGAATGATAATAGTTTATAAGATAAAACAAAATGAATTGTATCATGTACTTTATGTTATGTTATATGTTGATCAAGGTTGTTTTGTACCCACAAGGGTCCTTGCCTAGCGGGGCATGGGAGGGGTAACCTGCCCTATCGAACAACCTCCTCCTAGGAACCTCGCATGGACATGGTTTGGAGGATTGGGAGAAAGACAACATTGGGAATATAGTTACCAACCCTCTTGGCACACTTGGAAAAAACTTCATCTAGTATATGTGGTTGCTCGAGACACCTACAACCGAGCTACCATAACTTCCACTCATTCGAGCGAACCTCCTCGAGTTACCTCAATCTTGCAAACTTGGCTTAAAGATAGTTCTTTACCAACAGACAGAAGGCTTACCAACAGACAGAAGGCTAAACACTCACTACACCAAAAAGACAAAAATTTCACTTTTGAGTCGACCACCATTGTCACAGTCAATGATCGTGATAAAAAACACGTGTTTTTTGTCATGATCATTGATCGTGACATGCCAGTGACAAAGGCTTATCACGGTCAATGATCGTGGTAAGATTGTAATAAGTACAGTTATCACGGTCTTGTCATGATCATTGACTGTGACAACTTTATAAACTTGTCACGGTCAATGATCGCGACAAGTCCGTGATAACTTTATCAGTGAAAAAACCCTCCCTCTTTTTTTTCCCACCGTTTTCTATTCCCTCAATTTCTCTCTCTCTCTCTCTACCAGGTATTTTTTCTTCTCTCTTTCTCTTTCATTTGTTTATATGTGTTCATGTGTATGTGTTCGTGTTTATGTGTTTATTTATATGTGTGCGTGTACATGGGTGTGTATGTGGTGGCCGGGAGGGGGTAGGGGTGGCGGAGCAGGGGTGGTGGTGGTGGGTAGAGGGTAACATGGGTATGTGTGTGAGGGGGGTACATGGGTGTGTGTGTGAGTGCATGTGTGTGTGTGTGTTTGTGTAGTGGGGCAGGGGGTGGGACATTTGTGTGTGTGTGTGTGTGTGTGTGTGTGTATCGTGGGGAGGTGGGGAGGTGGGGAGGTGGGGCAGGGGTGGTGGTGGTGGTGGTGGGGAGGGGCGTGGTGGGTTAGGGTGTGTGGGGTGTGTGTATATGTGTGTGTTGAAATTAATTGGTGTTTAGTTTAATACTTAAAATTAATTGTTAATGTTGATTTAGGATTTGAAATTAATGTTTAGTTTAGGACTTGAAATTAATTGTTAATGTTGATTGGAAATTATAAATATTGTTTCTTTATTTTTATTTAGGTTTGAAATTGTTATTGTTGAATTAATTGAGTAGATGAATTAGATGGAGTACGGGATACACATTTGTTGGTTTGTTGTTATTGTTAGATTATATTGGACGGGGGGTGGTTGGATATGGAAGTTGGTTGTTAAATTTTTGAAAAATACTTAATTTAATTCACACAAATAAATCCGTACATAATTATATTGTCTTAATTTGTTGAGTTGGTTAATTTTGAAAGTAGCACGACCATTGGATTATTGTCAAAATGGGGGGAGGGGGAGTTTTCGACTATTTTCTAAAATTACTTTCTGTCACGACCTATTCGAGAGTGGCACGACTACAGACTTATCATAATTAAATGAAACATACCTACAATTACACATAGTGCGCATAGATACTAGCCTTCTAGTTCTTATGCGTACGCATTCAATAGCCCTTAGACTCGTTCGAGAATCATTACCCATGTAATGAGATCTTTGGAATTGTCCCGTTTGGACAGTTTGGGACTGCATAATTTCTGTATAATAATATTTTTAGTGGCTTAAAGTTGTTACTTTTGAAGGAAGTTCTGCAGTCGTATCCTAATGTTCTCTTAGTACATATTAGATTGGCAAGTGTGAGTGTTATTTCAATTGATCAATTGAAATAGCACTCACACTTGCCAATTTACGTCGTGTACTTGGAGAACTTGGGGATATACTGTCGAATTTTTCTCAAATAGTAATAATGTGCATGAGCTGTTAAGTATATTTCAGAAATATGCGGTCTTAAATGGGATAAGACCATTCACCCTTTAGAGGAGATGGAGGAAATAGGAATTACTATTATAAATTAAAATTTAAAAATCGAATATAAATAAGACATAATTAATTGAAACATACTATAAATCTAAGTTTTGTTTATACTAATCCACGAATATACGCTTCTTACCTTTAATAGGTGATTGTTTATAGTAGCTATGATGGGATATCTTAAATACAAAGAGTGGATGGGGGAGACAAATAGATTGGGGGATGTGTTTCGCAGATGTGCTGATGAATTTGTGAAATACGCAAAGAGATGTTATAATGATGAAAGAGTTTCCGTATCCGTGTGCTAGGTGTAAGAATGGTAAAGTGTTTTAGTGGAAAATAGTTGAACAACATTTGTTAAGATCGGGTATGCAAGATAATTATCCATTTTAGAGTTTTCACGATGAATTGAAAGTTCCTTTTATCCACGAACAACCTTCACAACAACCTTCAATAAGTAGGATAGATATAAAAGGGGACGACGTAGATCATAATATGTTAGAGGATTTAGTTGATGACGCGTACGGAGTTCATGAAGTGGAGGAGAATGAGGTCACTGACGATGTACAAAGTTCAGGTGCTCAAGAAGATATCACGATAAACCTGGACGATGACTACCAAAGTTTAAATTTAAGGCGACCCAACCGTCATACTCTGGCTTTGAGAAAGATCAAACAACTTTACATTACATGGTTGGTTTGCACAGTTTGAAGACGCAATACGGTTTGTTTTGAAATAGCATAACAGAAATTCTGAATTGGGTGAAGGGCTTACTACCCAAGGAGAAATATGCTTCCAAATAGCTATCCTGTTATGAAGAATAGTTTGAAAGGTTTGGGAATGATGTATAAATTAATTCATGATTGTGTGTATGAATGCATACTATACTGAAAGGAGTATGAAAATATCGATCATTGTCCGGTATGTGATGAACCTAGATATGTCCAATCTACTGGCAAGGAAGGCACAAGGTCAAAAGTGCCTCAAAAAGTGTTGAAATATTTTCTCGTTGGGCCTAGATTAAAGCGATTTTTCACAGTACCATGGATAGCGGAGGCAATGACTTGGCATGCTAGGGCAGAAGTAGGGGATGATCTCATGCGTCATCCTATTGATTCTACATCTTGGAGGAGGATGAGTTATGAGTATCCCGATTTTTCTCGAGAACAGCGTAACATTCGTTTGGCTATATCAACAGATGGTTTCAATCCATTTGGAAATCTAAGCACCAATCAGAGTGTATGGCCAATGATCCTAGCCCCACTCAACCTCCCTCCTTCATAGTGTATGAGACCTGAATTTTTTATGATGTCTTTGTTGATACCTGGGCCAAGGGCACCAAGTGATGACATGACGTCTATCTTGATCCTTTGGTAGAAGAATTAAATGAGTTGTGGGAAGAGGGTGTGTAAAGATTTGACTCTTTTAGAAAAGAAGAGTTTACGCTGAAAGCTATGTTGATGTGGGCAATTCATGATTTTCCAGCTTATGGGACATTATCCGATTATGTAGTACATGGTTATTTGGGGTGTCCTATTTGTGGAGAGGATACTGAATCTCTTCGTCTCCCTACTAGATTAAAAAATGTCTACCATTGCCATAGGAGGTTTTTACCCCCGACTCATAGTTTCAGATTTGAGAAAGGTTCTAATTATTTATCGGGCAGGGTTGAACATAGGCTACCACCGAGAAAACTTTCAGGTTCAGAAATTGAAAGTAAATCTTCTGATTGTGGCCCTAATATGCTAGGTAAGAATCCTAAATTTAAGAATGTCAAGCATAAGAAGACCCCAACTAGGAATGAAACTAAGACAAGAAATGCATGGTCTAAGAGGTTAATTTTATTTGACTTATCTTATTAGAAGAATAATTCGGTGCGCCATGTATTGGATTTGATGCATGCAGAGAAGAACTTCGCTGAACATATTGTGGGCACTTGACTTCGGGCGATTCATTCGAAGGATGGAGAAAATGCACTAAAAGACCTTAAATCATTGAAACTTAAGCCATAACTATGGTTGAAAGAAGATAGTCGGGGAAGGACAATAATTCCCCCTGGTGCGTTTACTTTGACGAGTGGGGAAAGGATGGTTCTTTTAGACACAATATATAATTTGAAGGTTCCATCTAATTTTTTGTCGAACTTGTAAAGGATTGTGAATTACGCTACCCATGATTTACATAAGTGTAAGTCCCACGATTGTCATGTGACCATGCAATTGGTTCCTCTATTGTTTAAGCATTGTTTCTCCAAGCACAAGGATTTGCTAAGGGATATTATGTGAATTAGTATCTGCTTCTCACTTTTGTGTGAGAAAGTAGTCAATCGAGAACATATAGTGGCCACAAAATTGGCGGTGACCGAAGCAATTTGTGTGTTGGAGAAGTACTTCCCCCCAGCATTCTTTTACACAAGTGTTCACTTGTTAGTACACCTATATGACGAGGCACTTCTTTGCGGTCCAGTTAGATATTGGTGGATGTATCTGTTTAAAAGATTGATGAAAGTTTTTAAAGATTACGTCAAGAATACGCGATACATTGCAGGTTCAATTGCAGAGGAATACATCACTGTGGAATCATCAATTTATACACGGGAATATATGCCTGACATGACCAGCATTGATGACATTGATGAGTTCGTCAACGAGGGTGGTCATCTGATGGGAAAACAAATGAAATTAACGAGTTTGCAATATTAACAAGTAGCTCGTTATCTATTTGACACACATGAAGATGTCGAAGAATGGAAAAAGTAAGTTTAAATTATTTTATGTTTTACATTATTTTAGATTATTTTATACATGATTATTTTTTTAATATGTTCGTCACATTAATTGTATGCAAAAAATATGAAGCCTATGAGAACAATAAAATACGAAAAATAATGGCAGAATTAGACAGCGATTTTAGGCTGTGGTTGTCACACGAGGTAATTATAATGAAAATGGCTATTATATAATGTTACATTACAATAAAACTTTACAACTAACCTAATTAATTTATCTCTATTCTCAGCTCTTAAAGATGGATAATGCGACATCAAGGATTGCTCGTCTAGCCACTAGACCCTTATTCATGGCACGAGAGTATACAAAGTATCGATTGAACAGTTACGTATTCAACGTAAGGGTGTATGCAGAAAATACAAATGTACAGAACTCGGGCATTTCATAGAAGGCTCTTACTTTCTTTCGAGCGAGCGCAAAAGATAAATACCTCGTTGAAGCTAAAATGACTTACTATGGTGTAATTAGAAATATATTTGAATTGGACTATGTAAGCTTCAAAGAGGTTATATTTTACTGTGATTGGTTAATATTTCAGGATAAAAATGCTTGTAAAGTTGATCCTGGCAGTAATTTGATCATGGTTGACTTGTCCAAGTTGAAGAACAAAGAACACGTGAGCTATGAGCCATTTTTTTGTGCATTTCAAAAGGTTAACCAAGTGTTTTACTCGGATTATATCAACAATGAGCCGTGTTCAATCATCCTACATGTGCCAAAGCGTCTAAACAGTAGTGTGGATGACTTGGCTGCTCCTACCGAATATTAATCCATTTTTTATGATAACCCGAATTTGAAACATTTTTTTAATTTGTAATAACTATTCCAATTTAGCGCATGTACTAGTGTTTTAGTATTATCGGACATCGGTTTAATGCTTTTAATTCATTTGTACTTGATCATTTTCACTATTTTTATCTTTCTCTATTTCCTTTGTATATGTGTGTGAGTTAAATAGTAAAAAGTATTCCAAACTTCGGTTTAATGCTTTTTATTCATTTGTACTTGATTACATTAGTGCGTGTTTTAGACTTAATGTTTGCATGTCTTCTTCTAATTCATTTTGAATTTATACTAACAAAAACATTTTTTACAGAAAATATCTCCTTCAAGGATTAAGGCAAGGATGATGATGATGTCTTCTGGGCTCGGTAGTAGCGGAGGCGACGAGGGCTCCTCAGCCCCTATGATCCCCAAATAGGACAAATTGGGAATGGGCATCAAGAACAAGATGGGGATATTATCTAGATCCCTTGAGCTGCTAAAGACGATTATGGACCGGGGGTACACTAGTTGTAGGGAGGTGCCAAATGAGCTCAAGTTAGCTATTTGGGCGGAACTACAGGTAATGTATTATATTTACTTATCTAAATAATCGTGTAATTTTTGTCATTTCAGGCAAAGCTTAAGGAAGTGCATGAGTCGCAGTCCGATGTCGACAAGGCATCTTTGTCTACAGACGCACTCATACAAGTGCTAGGCGCTGATCGCAAGGAGAGGACAAGGGATTTGAGCTCGTGGGTGGAAAAATCTAGGATTGTCGGATTGGGGACGAGCAACACCGAGTTGGCTCGTCAGGTGGACTCGCATGACTTGAAGCTATCAAGGTTGGAGGTGATAGTCCAAGATATGTTCTCATTCATGAAGCGTTCGTTGGGTAAAAAGGGGAAGGGGAAGGGGAATGAGGAGGAAGAGGTGGACATCGTTGCTTCATCGCCGACACGTGCGGACTCACCGATTGATGATCCAGTCCCCTACTTGGCGCCCGTAGAGCGACCTATGTCAATAATTGATTGGCCGATTGTGTTTATAATCGACGTATTTGATGGCACGAGGATAGGGAGGGGTTGAGGGGCTCGAATACCATCCAGGGTATGTTGGTTCATGGATGTGCTCTTCAAGACATCGAGACCAAGGTGCTCATCACACATGTGATAACTGGGAAGGAGAACGCCCCATTGTGGTTGCACAAATAATGTGGCGTGATGACTATTCAGGGATGTCTCAATGCGTTTTTCGTGTGGCCTTACTTCCTCCTCAAACCTACCACATGACATTATTTGTATCTATTTTATCTGGAGACTTGGATTATATTTGTATTGTTTTGATTTGTTACATTTTGGTTTGGATATGGAATTATATATGTAATGATTTGGTGCATTCTTTCTATTTTATTTGAAAATATGTTGTCTAAACAAGTACAATTTTGATATAAAAGGTACAAATATACTGATGGGTAGTGGCAGTGGCTAAACTGCCTAGCCGATTTTTTTTTAATTCTGCCCAGATTTATCACGGTCAATGACCGTGATAATTTTTTAAAGATTGTCATGGGTTTGTCACGGTCTTAGACCGTGATAAAGCTTATCAAGGTCAAAGACCGTCACATGATCGTAACAAGTCTAATGAACTTGTCACGGTCATTAACTGTGACAACGAAAGTTATCACCCCCAGAATTATCACGGTCATTGACCTTGACAAGTCCTACTTGTCAAGGTCAATGATCGTGACAATCAGGAAGATTTGGTGTAGTGACTCGAGCTACCTATCAACCGAGCAACCTCAAACCAAACACCATCTCGTTTGGTTGATGTGACCACACACCTAGTGGGTTCACTGTTCACCCACTTTCTGACGTCATCATTATTGGCATTTAGGGACTCGAAATTACAGCACTCGAGTGGGTTTATCCTTAGGATGGTAGGTCTAGTCTACCAAATCTGACCCCTTACCCGTTCTAAGATAGGCCCCTAAGATGCCACGTCACGTCCCTCATTAATGCCCACCATGCTTCCAACTGGTAAAGCAGTTTCCCACAAAATTATAAGATCTCATGCATTTAATGCAATATCTTCCATATTAATGCGGGGGGTACTTGTGCATATATATTGCGGCTAAACATATTGACTACCATCAAGGTTACTCGAGTAACCTTAACTTCGTATAAATAGACCAACTAAATAGTTTACAGGGAGAGGCATTCTGAATCTCGAATTATTACCCAACTTCCTTCATACACGAGAGCTCCCGTGAGGACATTACTCCCACACCCATTTAATACCCATATCATTGAGCATTAACTGAGCTTGAACTTCTTGCCTTGCCCTAGAGTCCTTGCTCTTTCTTCCTCCGACCAAGCTACCTGCTGGTGCCATCTATTTATCATATGTGTTGCCTATTTATAGTGCAGACAAATCATTTATTATAAGTCTGAAAATTAAATCTCACTGCCTCTTATTCACCTGTATCCATTGTCATTATTTAATAATGTATGGAGTGTTAATCCTGATCTTGGTAATGGGTTACGCCTCACAAGATACTAATTGTATTCCAAGAACCCACATCACACACACACACACACATATATATATATATATATATATAGTAGCGGACCAAGATTTTTAATCAAGGGTGTAGAATTTTCGAGTAGTGTCGGGGTTTCGGAGGCGAGACCTCCGGAGGGAAACTCTTTTTAGGGTTATTTATAATTTTTAAAAATTTTCTAATCCTAATAATATATTAATTGAATGACAAATACTTATAAAGTTATATTATAACAATTACATGTAAATTATATTTTGCGATAAAATATAATAAAATCAAATTTACAACAATTAAAAATTAAAAAGAATAAGTATTTCAATAATTAAAACTACACATTCCAAATTATATCTTTAACAATTAAATGCTAGTAATTATTCACCAAGTAAGCAAAAACCAATAATGAAATAATCACTATGTTTCAGAAACTGGACATTTAAGATAATTTAACAACTCAACAAACCAATATTTTCAAAAATTAACTTTTAAAGTTGAAACTAATACTTAGTTACCTCTGATTGGAGCAAGGCAACAATTTCTAAAATAAGAGAAATTCACCTATTTTTTTCATAAATTACAATGCAAAAATTTAACATTTTAATCATTCAAATATTTTACATTGAACTGAAAAACTAAACTAATTTAAACATTCATTAACTTAGGGGTTAGAAAAATGAAGCTAATTTAAATATTCTTATTAATTTAAACATTCATAAATATTGACGTAAAAAAGGAGAAGGTTTAGAAATGTTACTTTTTATAAGTCAAACGCGTGTTAACATATATGTTTATTACATCTCTGCCCCTCAACTATTAAAATGGAATAAACTCAATGCCTTTCACTATGAAAAATAACACAAAAGTCCATTTTTTTAGGAAATATCTCAAAAAAAATCCTGAAAATCTAGGATGGGCGACAACCCACCCTCAGGACCACCTATGTCTCTGTGTGTGTGCATGTGTGTGTGTGTGTCTATATATATATATATATATATATATAACTGTCGGAATAATAGTGAAATTTGATGATATTTTTAACTTTTGACGGAGGACATGGCCGTTATCATGATTGTCAATAAAATAAGTGATAGGTTGTATGTGTTCAAGGATACGAAAATTCAGTACTGTGAAATGATTTCAATTTGTTAATTCCAGTTTGTTTGAAAATAAATGGATTTAAAATTAAAATTTTTGATTTGGAAATTTGGGGAAGAAGATGTGAAAAAGAAATGACACTTTTGTCTAAAAAAGAAGTAGCGGGTTATGTCAAATTACATATCAATGCGGATTAAATAGATAAAAACATAAAAAAACATATATGTATTCAAATAACATTACGATCTTAACATAACTAACTTAAAACAAATAAAACAAATATAGTTACATTTTTATATAATAAATCCAATCATGTATAGATGAAACAGTTAGATTTTTATATAAAAGAATCTAATCATCTACAAACTTAATTCCTAAATATACAAAAAAAATATTTCAAAACATTTGCATGCCTGAAATAACACTATATATATATATATATATAGTCAGGCTCTCCAACATACCTCGTTAAACCAACATCTGAACGTACTTATTTTTTTTAAATAGTAAATAAAATAATTTTGAGCTGATATTTTTTATATGGGTTCATAATATTTCAGTGTCCACTGTAAAAATATTCAGCTGAAAATAATATTTTTTTTACTTTTAAAAAATAGGTGAAAAAACTGACAGTTTTAAAGGTAAAAACTCAGTTTTTTGACTTATTTTTAGAAAATAAAAAAAATATTATTTTCATTTGATTATTTTACAGGAGCACAGTGAAATATCATGAACTCATATAAAAAATATCACCTCAAAATTATTATTTTTACCATGTAAAAAAATGGGTATGTTCATAGGTATGTTGCTATATATATATATATATATATTACGTACATAAACATGAAACATAAATATACAAATTTAACAAGTATATGAAAAGAAGATATACAGACAAAATTGATCATAGAACAAATCAATAACATTATTCCAAAACATATAAATTGGTTACAAAACTAACAAAATTTATAGAATTATAAACATAATTGTAATTACTTTTGATTAGAAACAGAAGAGCAAAAAAATCACGGACATAATGAAAACAATGAGAACATTACAAATACAAAGACAACAATTACTCGCTAAATTAATAAAATAACTCTACTTATTTCAATTTTCTATCAACTAAATACTAAACTATCCATTACTTCATATTCATTAAACACAAAAAATCATTTTTTCAAAAAATATGATAATAAAAAAAATAATCATTGTATAGATAAATTTTGGTTCCTTCAACAATATTTCAACTAAAAATCTTATAAACACATACAATTTACTTTACACTACATAATAAAATTGTAATGAGATATAAAAGTTATGTTGATATCAAGAACAAGTAATAAAAAATTCAAGAAACCTTGATTAAGAATTACCAGATTTACTTGTAATACCCCGTATTTTTACGGCTTTTAATTATGAAATTAATTGAATGGAATTGGTTTTAATTCTGGGATTTATTTAATTAATTTGGGATGTATGAAATTAATTTGGGATTTATTATTGGAAAATTTATTTCGGATAAATGCTAGCAAGACGAGAGTTAATATTTGATTATTATTATGTTGTCGAATATTTCTGAGTGATTATGGTAATACGTGATCATTGAATTTATTAAAATTGTCGAGAGTTATAAATACGACAATTTGGGAAATTAAGTCGGGACGCGCGTGTCAGTCACGTCAGGAATGAATTTAATTAGATTAAAAAGTAAATTATATTTTCATCAACCGTATGGTCATTTTGAGTGCACCAATGTGTCCGGAAGGATCGAAATAGTCAGAAAACACTAGCCGGGGGCTTAGTTTGGGTCCCGGGGCATTTTTAGGCCAAACCGGCAACCCATAAGGCTATTTTGGTAATTTTAAAAATTTAGGAGTTAAGATCCACGAATTTTGATGGTTATTTATTAATAATTAGTAAGGCCACTAAGGCCATGATGAGCCAAAAATAATAGAAGTGGGCTACGGGAGTTAGAGAGAAGTTACCATAGGGTTCCAAACCAAAATCACCCACCACCACCATTTTGGAAGGAATTGTGACTGGAAAAGAAGAGAGAATCAACCTTGATCATCAACAACGAATAAGAAGACCAAACTTAAGGCAAGTGATTTGGTTTCATTACTTGCATTGAATATTTCCTCCATGTTTAGTGTAGAAATTAACATATGTCTTGAAAGATTGATGAAAACCCAATGCAAAACATAGCATTTGATGATGTAAAACGAATTTAAAAAGGAGTTTTCACGTTCAATTAAATTTTGGGTTCATGTTGTTAGGGTTTGTGGCAAAATTTGGGAATTTATACATTTTACATGTTGATTTGAAGGAATTGACCCAAAAATTATGTTAGGAAGTGATCTAGGGTGGTTTAGAATAATTTAGGAACCTTAAAATCTGATTAGTATGAATTTTGGATGATTTTGGAGAAGAGAAAAGTTGAGAAAAACGAAATGGGTGAAATCTGGGCACTCTCGGAAATTTCGTTAGAAGACCAACCCAGGTCGTTCGAACGACCTCGTTCGAACGAGCTTCTAACGAGATTCCAGTAGCCCTTCTAACGAGTTGATGGTTCGTTCGAAGACTTTTGTTCGAACGACACTCGTTCGAACGAGATTTCAGTGCCTTCTAATAAGATTTCAGAATGGCTTTTTAAGTCTGATTTTTGTTTCGGACTTCGCGTAGGCTCATCTATATGAGTGTTAGCCTTTCCTAGTTTGAATTTTAATGATTCCATCCCTAGGATATTAATGTTGGAAACTTTGTGAACATCTTTAGACTTGAGGAAGACCAGTAGGTATGTTCGTGAGACTGGAGTATAACTAGGATTAAATTTTGGGGCATTATATATAAAACTTGGTAACCTTTATGAGTTAGGATGTAAATACTTGAAATTACGACGAGAGATGTGTCGACGGTCTATATTATATATTATCCAGAAACTTAAAAATGTACAAACTTGGACAATGGTATAAGGATGTATGATATACCTCTATTTAATACTATAAGATATCTAAGATGTGTGAATGATTAGTATATGGACTTATATGTGTATAACATACCTACCATACTTTCTATCACGGGAGGTCGACTTTCGATCAGGGCCATCTAATCTTTGTGTGCCTACGGGGGTGTTTAGATTGGTACCTCAAGGACATAGGTCTGTGAATGACTTATTGGTGAGTTAATAAGTCAGCTGACCATGGGAACGTAGGTATGTGCGTGACCCATGGGTATGTGAACTATGTTCGCCTCCATTATGTGTGATTGTTGTTATTGAAACGGTTCCTGAGAGATTCGGAACACGTGGTCCTTATGTACAGGATGTACCGGGATCCGGTAGCAGAGTATGTGTGCACCGCAACTTAGCCTAGGGGTGTCCTTATTGTATATTTATGATGAGATTAATATACTGGTAATTAAAATGGACTTTTAGTAAAGTATGAATGTGAATGCTTGTAACATTGTGAATTGAGTTAAAAATGGGTGAATCGCATAATGACTATTATAAGTAAATCTGAAAAATAAAACGGGAGACTCATAATTTAGTTGGAAATGTCTGGTATTAACCCTTATATTATAAAGTAAGGTCAGTTTGTGGATTGGACTAGTTAGATAGTGGTATAACTAGAACGGGTACGCGTACGTTAGGAGTGCACAATTAGACGAGGGGTGAGGAACTCATGTGACTGCACGCACTATCATGTATTTTATATTCACTGTGTTAATGTTATTGAATCACTTGCTACATTTTAAATTATTTTCACAATCGGGGTCTGACCCGTTTGCATTCAAATCTATTTCTGTAAAAACCTTTTAGGTGCCCAACCACAAGGATGACAAGGTTAGGAGTTCCATTTCAGTGACGTGCTGTAGCTGCTGTGGAAGTTACAGGATATTGATTGTATACGCCTCCACTTTCCACTTTGACTCCATCCAGATTTATCCATCTGTAGGGTATGTTGCCTTTTCTCTTAGAGACAACTTATTTACTCCGTTCTATTTCAGTTTTGGATTTAATTAATTAGTAATTCAGACTTTGTATTTGGTTTTATTTAGTATTCGGATTATGCAGAGGAGTGTTCCTCTAGATTCATTTTGTTTCATCATATTCTATTGTGACTGTGATGTGACAATGGTATCATTATTTCTAATTTAATGGGTTCCATGTTAATCTCATTTAGTTAAAATTGACAACTCACTTTTTAAATATTAGGTGTCTAGTAATTGTTTAAAAATGTTTTCGACAGTGATGCTATGAACTGAACCAGCTTGACATTTTGTATTAATTTGAATAAAGGAGTAGCTACCCGGTATTTAATTAGACGGGGTGTCACAGGTAGTATCAGAGCATCAGGTTCTAGTGTCCTTTAGGATATGTGCGGCTTATTATGCTCCCAAGCGTAGATTTCTTTGATATAGAGCCATATGTTCAGGATTGTTGATTTCTTTGGTGATATTTCGTTCTCCTTCTTTGATATATACAATAGTGAATCTTATTTGCATTCGGGTGTGTTCGTGTGCCGAAAAATGCAGTACGTCAGGCGAAGACTGTTGGGTGGACAACATGAGGCAAAGATCAGTTGAGGTTATTTAAACTTATTAAAGAAGGATGACCGTAGTTGAAGTCACCCATATTATGGCATGGAAGTCCAGGACGGTATAGATGGCTAAGGCGCGATCTGCGACTTCCAAGTACAACTATAGCAGGAGTGGGGTCAAATTAGCCTCATCCAACAAGGTTGGAATGGGAGAGAAAGAGTTAGGTTAAATATTGAAGAGAACTAGTAGTGGAAATATTCAAAATGCGGAGATGGCATGTGCTAGCCAAATGAATGTAATATATCCAAAGGTTTGGACATATGTCGGGGTATGGCCAATCGGGATTGAAAATTTGGGGACAATTTTTCTTGGCGTAAGAGCGGAGTGTCAATGGTGAGAGGTAATCACCACACTTAGAAGTGGAATGTGACGTCAAGAGAAGGCGTACACGTATGGTTTGACCATAAGTTCCTTCATCAGATGTTTAGGGTGAAAAGAGAATGTTGTCCTGAACTCACACTAGAGGGCCGGACAAAGGCCACTTTGTGAGGATAAATTTATTATGTAGCGAACTTTACACCGGGTGAAGTAGGTGAAATGAAGAATAGGATATTAAAGGGAGAATTTACATACAAGAAGAATTGTTATCTCTTTGGGGGAATTCTTCTTGGACGGTCAATGCAGATGTTAATAATGTCGCGTAGTGTTGATTTGGAGGTAAACATTCCCTTGGGTGGGGAAATGAAAGAAACGAGGACTTTATATAGAGTAAGACTGGAGAAAATGGTGTTGGTGAAGCACCACAAAGGGGAGACCCATCAGGAGACCCGTTAAAATGACTCGAATAACTGAATTATTACCGAGAGATGGTGATTTCAGTAAGATATGTGGAAACTAGTAGCGTGTTCCTTAAGTTCGTTAAGCTAAGGGAACAATGGAGGTAGTTAACAGAGCCGAGACTACCAACGTCCGAGAGAAGGACCACCTTAACATGGTCAGTGTGACCGAAGATAAGTGGAGTATGTGTGGAGGTATTTTATGGATAGTGAAACCCGTGCATTATAAATGTTTCCTGATGCAAGTGTAAGGATAAAGGTGTTGTGCCTGGCAAGGGCAACAGTTATTGAAATATTCGGTTTGGTACGGACATGTGTGTCAAGTCTAGGAACCATTTGAGCAGCCGAGACGATTGTCAGGATAGAAGTATGAGTTATATTCTCAGATGGTGTTGCATGTTGTTTGTGGCATGAACGAGTTGCTACAATTGTTATTATTGTTATTTTTTCTTGAGAGTCGAGTTTAGTAAGTATCGGCAATTTTATTATTTATGTGAGTATTTTCCCTGATAGTGTGGGGTTACCTTTATTATCATCCGCGGAGGACGAATGGGTATATATTGATAGCGGTATATACTTTGTTGAAATTACTCGTTTTAGTGCTGTTTTATACGAGTATGATATTATCCTAATTGTGGTTTTATATATAATGGTACCGATAGTGTGCTGGTATTGTAAGCTTATCGAGGTTACTACCTTGGGGTAGAATGTTTTCGTTCTTACGAGGCCCCATCTGTGAGAGGGCCGAACTCGTAATTGTACTTTTGTATATATGTATATATATATGTATTATCGAGGATTTAAAAAGGTATAATGGTCTCAGATATTTAATCCCATCATGCGTAGGGATTTAATTAATATGATTCGTATGTAATTGGTTTACTAATCAGCGAAAAGGTTTAGCTGGTTATCATAATTGACGCTCAGGATGTCGTAATAAGTAGAGTGCATTGTTTTATCTCCCTTTAGAGATTTAGAAGTTTATACCCATAGTCGTGTGTCTGGGGACGGGATTTTGAGAGCCCGGATTATATTAGCACATTATATATGAAATGTGATTACCATCAATGTCAAGAGAAAGTGTCTTTCGAAAAGAGTTCCTTGTTTAAGTGTAATTGAGGAAGGAGATGTAACTTGTTGTTAAGAGAGGGGAATATAGGGGTACGTGTTATGGACTGAGGGCTTAACGGATCCCGATGACCGACAATATTAGGTAGTAGTGTATTGGGGGGGTTCCTTGTTTGGATTTCGCTTTACGAGACATCCCACGCATGAAACTTAGCGTAAGGTTGGTAGTAGGGAGAAGTTTGACCATTCGTCCATAAATTGGATACCTCGATAGTTATGTAAGTAAGTAGTGATAACGGGAGGTTAACAAGGTAGATTACGATGTAAGGCCATTAGAGCCAGTTGTTAGTGAATTACGATGTAAGTACTGATAATGTTGGTTTTGTTACGGAGGGTTGAAGAGTGCATTGAGGTTAAGGAGAATTTAGGATTTCAAATTCAGAGGTGATTGAGTATGCCCAAGTGGTATAGCCACGTTGTAAATGCAGCGGAAATAAAGAGTTGGGAATACGTATGAAGCATATTTAATGATTAAGACCGTATGATTGGGTTATAAGGGGGTAGATGTCTTGGTTTACTAATGTAGTAATCGCCGGAAGAAGGGATATAGATGCGTGAAATTTTTACTTATGGGATTAAGCGTCGTAAGAGAAGGTGTTAATGAATATCATGTGTAATCATTGTAGCACGTCCGAATTTGGTGAAAAGGCAGTGGGAAAGCCATTTAATAAGGGGGTATATCTTGAGAAGGCAAATATTTAATTATTATGGACAATTTGGATTATAGTTCCGACCGATCGAATGTTGAGGGTGACTCTAGAGTAAATAGAATGAGGATGTAAATTAGGTATAAGGAGTCCAGATGTGTACAAAAGGGTGAAAGGTGTAGTGACGAAACTTTTGGTGTATGCCGAGAGAAGAAGAAGATCATTAAGTATCACTTAACAGGAAGAAGTATATGTGAAAGTCAGCATTGAAAGGGGTATAGTAAGTAGTAGATCGGTTGGGGGTAAGATGATCAACCAGATAATTTTGTATCAACCCGAAGAATCCAGGGATAGAAGAGTCAAGTTAGTAAATTTCCTTGAGGGGTATCCAACTTATTTATAAGTAACGATTTCCTTCGAATATGTGGGACATGTTGTCCATAAGGAGAGAAATTGTTATATACTTGGGTGATTTACACTATTAGATAGTGAACACGCCGGTACGTGGTTCGACGAAGTATTATTCAGAACTAAGAGGAGATCCCCAAAATCCACCTTCAACGGGGGGGGGGGGGGGGGTAGTAAGAAGTAGTGGAAATATGTTTCGTTTGGAGAAGGTTGTATCACCTATAGCCCGAGGTGTAGGCGCAAGGTGATTGACGACTGGTGGATTGTATAAAAGAAATTTTGTATTCATTGTGATCTTTTTATTTCCAAATCGGGTAAAACTAGTAAGTGTGGTACATTGTGGTAAAGGTGTGACGATATTATCTAATGGCAGAGTTGGGTGAAAGCACCCGTATCTATTTTATAGTGGACAAGGTGCTTACAATTGTTTTGTGTAACACCACCCGGCTAAAGAAGTTTTCCCTTCTGTAAAGGTCACAACGTCGGGAACAGAGATTCAAAGAATGGGCAAGAGTAGTCAGATGTGTTATTGATTTCTTCCAGGATGAGAGTTTGGAGTGTTGCTAAACGCGGGAGTTAATGCGTAGTGAGGTGCGGACTCACAATAATATTAAAATAATGCGGCTAATGATGTATATGGTAGTTTTATTGAAATGTTGTTTAATAAGAGCACAACGTGAGGTGCATTCATTGAAGTGTATTCTGATAAAGTATCAAGTCTATTAAACAAGCTTGTTATGAAGCGAGAGCTTAATGATTGGGCCTTTCTTTATATTTTGCTTTGAATACTGGAGGATACCTAATTTTCAAAGTATGCCTTACTTTTCCGAATTTCGGGACGAAATTCCGTTATTAGGGGGGAAGTATGTAATACCCCATATTTTTATAGCTTTTAATTATGAGGTTATTTGAATCGAATTTCTTTTAATTCTGGGATTTATTAAATTAATTTGGGATGTATGAAATTAATTTGGGATTTATTATTGGAAAATTTATTTCGGATAAATGCTAGCAAGACGAGAGTTAGCATTTGGTTATTATTATGCTGTCGAATATTACTGAGTGATTATGGTAATATGTGATCATTGAATTTATTAAAATTGTCAAGAGTTATAAATACGACAATTTGGGAAATTAAGTTGGGATGCGCGTATCAGTCACGTCAGGAATGAATTTAATTAGATTAAAAAATAAATTATATTTTCATCAACCGTATGGTCATTTTGAGTGCGCCAATGTGTCCGGAAGGGTCGAAATAGTCAGAAAACACTAGCCGGGGGCTTAGTTTGGGTCCCGGGGAAATTTTAGGCCAAACTAGCAACCCAGAAGGGTATTTTAGTAATTTTAAAAACTTAGGAGTTAAGATCCACGAATTTTGATGGTTATTTATTAATAATTAGTAAGGACACTAAGGCCATGATCAGCCAAAAGCAATAGAAGTGGGCTACGGGAGTTAGAGAGAAGTTATCATAGGGTTCCAAACCAAAACCACCCATCACCACCGTTTTGGAAGGAATTATGACTGGAAAAGAAGAGAGAATCAACCTTGATCATCAACAACGAATAAAAAGACCAAACTTAAGGCAAGTGATTTGGTTTCATTACTTTCATTGAATACTTCCTCCATGTTTAGTGCAGAAATTAACATATGTCTTGAAAGATTGATGAAAACCCAATGGAATTGTTAGGGATTGCATGTAGAATTGTTCTGGACGAATTTAGTATCCAAAAGATAGCATTTGATGATGTAAAAACGAATTTAAAAAGGAGTTTTCATGTTCAATTAAATTTTGGGTTCATGTTGTTAGGGTTTGTGGCAAAATTTGGGGATTTATACATTTTACATGTTGATTTGAAGGAATTGACCCAAAAATTATGTTAGGAAGTGATCTAGGGTGGTTTAGAATAATTTAGGAACCTTAAAATCTGATTAGTATGAATTTTGGATGATTTTGGAGAAGAGAAAAGTTGAGAAAAACGAAATGGGTAAAATATGGGCACTCTCGGAAATTTCGTTAGAAGACCAACCCAGGTCGTTCGAACGAGCTTCTAACGAGATTCCAGTAGCCCTTCTAACGAGTTGATGGTTCGTTCGAACGAGATTTCAGTGCCTTCTAATGAGATTTCAAAATAGCTTTTTAAGTCTGATTTTCGTTTCGAACTTCGCGTAGGCTCATCTATATGAGTGTTAGCCTTTCCTTTGTTGAATTGTAATGATTCCAACCCTAGGATATTTATGTTGGAAACTTTGTGAACATCTTTAGGCTTGAGGAAGACCAGTAGGTATGTTCGTGAGACCGGAGTATAACTAGGATTAAATTTTGGGGAATTATATATAAAACTTGGTAACCTTTACGAGTTAGGTTGTAAATACTTGAAATTACGACAAGAGATGTGTCGACGGTCTATATTATATATTATCCAGAAACTTAAAAATGTACAAACTTGGACAATGATATAATGATGTAGGATATACCTCTATTTAATACTATAAGATATCTAAAATGTGTGAATTCTTAGTATATGGACTTATATGTGTATAACATACCTACCATATTTGCTATCACGGGAGGTCGGCTTTCGATCAGAGCCATCTAATCTTTGTGTGCCTACGGGGGGGATTTAGATTGGTACCTCAAGGACATAGGTCTGTGAATGACTTATTGGTGAGTTAATAAGTCAGCTGACCATGGGAACGTAGGTATGTGCGTGACCCATGGGTATGTGAACTATGTTCGCCTCCATTATGTGTGATTGTTGTTATTGAAACGGTTCCTGAGAGATTCGGAACACGTGGTCCTTATGTACGGGATGTACCGGGATCCGGTAGCAGAGTATGTGTGCACCACAGCTTAGCCTAGGGGTGTCCTTATTGTATATTTATGATGAGATTAATATACTGGTAATTAAAATGGACTTTTAGTAAAGTATGAATGTGAATGCTTGTAACATTGTGAATTGAGTTAAAAATGGGTGAATCGCATAATGACTATTATAAGTAAATCTGAGAAATAAAACGGGAGACTCACAATTTAGTTGGAAATGTCTGGTATTAACCCTTATATTATAAAGTAAGGTCAGTTTGTGGATTGGACTAGTTAGATAGTGGTATAACTAGAACGAGTACGGGTACGTTAGGAGTGCACAATTAGATGAGGGGTGAGGAACTCATGTGAGTGCGCGCACTATCATGTATTTTATATTCACTGTGTTAATGTTATTGAATCACTTGCTATATTTTAAACTGTTTTCACAATCGGGCTCTAACCCGTTTGCTTTCAAATCTATTTCGATAAAAACCTTTTAGGTGCCCAGCCACAGGGACGCCAAGCTTAGGAGTTTCATTTCAGTGACGTGCTGTAGCTGTTGTGGAAGTTATAGGATATCGATTGTAGACGCCTCCACTTTCCACTTTGACTCCATTCAGATTTATCCATCTGTAGGGCATGTCGCCTTTTCTCTTAGAGACAACTTATTTAGTCAGTTCTATTTCAGTTTTGGATTTAATTAATTAGTAATTCAGACTTTGTATTTGATTTTATTTAGTATTCGGATTATGCAGAGGAGTGTTCCTCCAGATTCATTTTGTTTCATCATTATTCTATTGTGACTGTGATGTGACAGTGATATCATTATTTCTAATTTACTGGGTTGCATGTTAATCTCATTTAATTAAAATTGACAACTCACTTTTTAAATATTAGGTGTCTAGTAATTGTTTAAAAAAAATTTCGACAGTGATGCTATGAACTGAACCAACTTGACATTTTGTATTAATTTGAATAAAGGAGTAGCTACCCGGTATTTAATTAGACGGGGTGTCACATTACTATAGGCACAAAAGCACTCGAAATTCAATTGACTTCTAGCTAAAAAGCAGCACACGGGAAACATGAATGAACAAAATGAAAAACGATGACGGAAATACTTAAAAAGGCGCGGCTTGCATTGACGGTGATAATAATATATGACATGTAAACTTAAGGTCGAGAGAAACTTACGCCATTATACGAGTACTTAAGGAAAATTAGTGATTGTGTATCTCCTAAATATAAATTGTGAAATGTGTGAACCCAAAATATGTGTTAGGGGATGCTTGTAGAGGGCTCCCATCGGTCTATTTATAGTGACACTTAGGGCATCAATAGTGGTGGAGGCTAATGAAAGGTAAACTTGCAAAATCAAAAGTGAAAGTTACCTTTCATAAGCAGCAAATGCCACAATGGTGGAGATGACTTAATTTGTAAAGCACTTCCTACGAACTAATGTTGTTCGTAGAAAATATAAAACATATTTCTTACGAACAACATTCGTTCATAAGAAATGTTTCGAACAAATGTTGTTCGTAAGAACCCAAATACCCATTAAAAATTATTATTTATACTTTCTACGAATTTTTGAAGTTCGTAGGAACCCCTTACAAATTATGCACCCGATTTGCAACTTTGAAGAACCACTACGAATCGTTTTATAAAATTTGCCCACTTCTACCCACCATTCGAGACCTCTCAATTTGTAAACTTACAAATTCTTTCGTCTTGTAGCATCCCTATTGTGGATGCTCTTAGGGTGCAAATATTTTACAAATTCTTTCGTCTTGTAGCATCGCTCGATGGTTTGCCAGATTTTAGATTCCAAACTATTCCGGATGGTCTCCCACCTTCGGATACCGACGCCACACAAGACATAGTTGCTCTTTCTGGGTCCACTCGAGAGAAGTGTTTGGCTCCATTTTCAATCCTCATCAACAAACTCAACAAGAGTGCCGCTTCAAACATTAATCCTCCAGTCACTTCCATCATCTCCGATGGTTTCATGACGTTCTCCATTGATGCTGCTCAACAGCTCGGTATCCCCATCCTTCTATTTTGGACAATTGCAGCATGTGCTTTCATGGGCGTACATCAGTTTCAATATCTCATGGAAAAAGGAATTTTTACACCACTAAAAGGTATGGTATTGCTACGTGGACAAAAAATATATTTGTTTCTTTTTTTGGATTTAGTGCCATTTTCCAAGTTTCATTGTGTTGTTATATTATATATTTTTTAAACTCTATTAAGCAATATACTAATTTAAAACTCTCTACAATCGTCTGGTAACCGTTTATCTTTCTTTTCGCAGAGAATAACGTTTGTCTCAAATTATTTCAACATAATCAACAACTAAAAAAATATAAAAGTGGACCAAAACTATGACAAGATTTTATTTACTTATTAATACAAATAGTGACAAAGATACACTTCTCAACTTTGTAATAAAGGAAGAGCCACAGCGATAGCTTGACGCGTCAAAATTATCGTGTCCCGTCTTCAATGTACTCGTAAAGTAGTGGCAGATCCAGGATTTTATGTCTGGGGACCAAAGTTTTGAGCGGTGCCAGGGATTCAAAGGCAGAAGCCCCCAAGGCGATTTTTTTCGCTTAATTAGATTCTTAGTAGTTAATTTAATCTAAACATCATAAACAGTATCAATTAGTTTAACTAATCTAAACATGAGCAATTAACCTAATCTAAACATTATAAATTGAAAATTTTAATCAATCAAATTTCAAAACTAAAAAAATAAAAAAATAAAAAATGGCGAGAGTTTCATATCATATCAACAACTGTAACACCCCGCCCGGAGAGAGCGGAGCGGTACTCGATAAAACTAACCAAATCCACAATCAACAAGGTATAGATCATCTAAATAAATCCCACAATAAAAGAATCCACTAATTTCAAATCTCCAATTAAATACAATCATTGTCTCTCGAAATAATACAACTATCTATCTAGAAATAAAATAAATTGCCAATGCTCTATACAACAAAATAAATACAAATCTTCTCATTATGTACTCTCGAATATTCTTCTCAAAATAATCAAGCTAAAGATCAACCTCCAATTAGTCCTTAGCGCCCAAATCCGTGCTAACCGACCACTAAGGAAAAAAAATTGAGAAGTACACAATACGATAGGAAAGGTGCTCAACAAATATTAGCGGTGAATAAAGCGTAACAATACGAGTACGAATATTCAAATCAAATGTCAATCTCACAAGCATTTTATCAATATAATTTCTCGACAACACATTATCTGGGTCACTAGGTCTCACCATACAACCCCCATACTTTATCAAGTAGCCAAAACTTGGAATATTGGCGGGTGCCCAACCTTTGTGCCATATTAAAATCTCATGACAACATCCTCCACACAAATATAAAATATATCACAATGAATCAAATCAGATTCCAATAACAATTTTCAGATTCCAAATTAATTTAATAATTCAAATACGAGTTCAATGATCACATGAAATCAAAGGGAATAACTCGAGAGAGATTTTAGAGCATATTGTGTAAAACTGCATACTTTAAACCATCATAAGAAACCAACATGAATCTGCCAAGAAACTCAGATTAAATCATTAAAATCATCTCGCAAGGATCCACAAATCATTCTTCAAGCTCCAACACCAAAACAGCCCCAAGAACACGTCCAAAAACTAAGGTTGAATACATAATTATAAAGGGGCTATGTGTATATAAAAAGGAGAGGAAATAAAAATATGTTTACTTCATATTTTTGTGATAAAAGTTGGTTTAGAAAAGGTTCCCCACGACCTCTTTTTTATAAGGCAAAAGAGTAGGAATTTGAATCAAAACAAAACTCTTCAAAAACTTGCAGCGCACGAAAACAAAAGGGGTCAATCGATCGATCCCCAAGAGTCGATCGATCGATCACTCAGAAATTTTCATCCTGCCGACTTAAAATAATTTCAATGGATAAACTTTTAAAATCATTTAAAAATCCGTTATAAGTCCGATTTTCAAACCGATTGAAAATCTCATACTTAAAAATAATTCTCAACATTTTTTAGCAAGAAAAATAATCAAATCAAAAACTATATTTTCCTATATATTTTGAAATTAATTTAAAATACCCCAAAATTACGCGAGCTGTTATACTTCCCCACTCACAATGAAAATTCGGCCTCGAAATTTGTCGAAAGCCTAACTCTCAAAATCAGACCACTGTAACAATCTCCAAAAATAATCTCATCTCCCAAAAATAAATTCATCACTTCTAATCTCGAAGCCTAATACGAATATCACCGAAAATACACTATCTCCAAAAATTGCTAATCAAGCAATGAACCCAAAACTCAAGCCTCGGGGGTTGTCGTATACCTAAGCTCTGATACCATTTGTAATACCCCGCCCGGGGAGAGCATAGCGATACTCGATAAAACTAACCAAATCCACAATCAATAAGGTATAGAGCATCTAAATAAATCCCACAATAAAATAATACACTAATCTCAAATCTCCAATTAAATACAACCATTGTCTCTAGAAATAATACAACTATCTATCTAGAAATAAAATAAATTGCCAATGCTCTATACAACAAAATAAATACAAATCTTTTCATTTTGTACTCTCGAATATTCTTCCCAAACTAACCAAGCTAAAAATCAACCTCCAATTAGTCCTTAGCGCCCAAATCCGCGCTAACCTGCCACTAAGAAAAAATATGGGGAAGTACACAATACGACAGGAAAGGTGCTCAACAAATATTAGTGGTGAATAAAGCGTATCAATACGATTACGAACATTCAAATCAAATGCCAATCTCACAAGCATTTTATCAAGATAATTTCTCAATAACACATTATCCGGGGCACCACGCCTCACCATACCGCGCTCATACTTTATCAAGTAGCCGAAAATTAGAATATTGGCGGGTGCCCAACCTTTGTGCCATATTAAAATCTCATGACAACATGCTCAACACAAATATAATATATATCACAATGAATCAAATCAAATTCCAATAACAATTTTCAGATTCCAAATGAATTTAGCAATTCAAATATGAGTCCAATGATCACATGAAATCAAAGGGAATAACTCTCGAGAGATTTAAGAGCATATTATGTAAAACTCCATACTTTAAACCATCATAAGAAATCAAAATGAATCTGCCCAGAAACTCAAATTAAATCATGTCACAAGGATCCGCAAGTCATCTTCAAGCTCCAATGTTAAAACAGTCCCGAGAACACCTCAAAAAACTAAGGTTGAATACATAATTATAAAGGGACTATGTGAATATTAAAAGGAGAGGAAATAAAAATATGTTTGCTGCATATTTTGTGATAAAAGTTGGTTTAGAAAAGGTCTCCCACGACCTCTTTTTATAAGGCAAAAGAGTAGGAATTTGAATCAAAACAAAACTCTTCAAAAACTTGCAGCGCACGAAAACAGAAGAGGTCGATCGATCGATCATTCAGAAATTTTGATTCTAACGACTTAATATCAAGGGATAAACTTTCAAAATCATTTAAAAATCCGTTATAACTCCGATTTTGAAACCGATTGAAAATCTCATCCTTAAAAATAATTCTCAACATTTTTTAGCAAGAAATATAATTAAATTAAAAAAAAAATCCTCTATATTTTGAAATTAATTTAAAATACCCCAAAATTATGCGGGTTGTTACAATAGCCCGTGGCGTACGCAAGATTTTGAGCCAATGGTGCAAAACGTATAAAAATGCTGGGGGTTCGGGGGTGGGAGCCCCCGAGCCATTTTTTTTCTTTTTTTTTTTCATTCATATATATTCATTGTAAACTTAATTAAATATTTATTGCAAAATAATAAGTCGAGACAAGCATATATTCTCATTTGATTTTGAAAAAAAAAACATTTAGGGGCTGTATTTCCTAAAGTGTAAAGACCAATATATCCAAATAACAATAAGCTTTTAATACTAAACAACAATACTCAATTTATATTAACAATACCAATAATGTTCAAATCCTAAATAACAACACGCAACTAAATCCCTAAATCGCAATATATAATCAATATTGACGATACCCAATTAGTTTCAGGCCCTAGATAACAATACTAAAATAATTTCAAGCTTTTAAAAACAAAACACGGTATTAACAAAACCTAATCCATTTCAAACATTAAATAAATATACACAATCAATATTAAAAAATAGCACCAATATGGAAATCTAAAAAAATAAAAATTAAACTTACTTTGTTGTCTTGATAAACATTGGCCGAGATGGAGAGAGGGTGATCTTCATATGTTAAAGAATGGATTATGAGTTTTTACTCTTCAACAAGAGAAAGAAACCAAAATTTGTAATTTGTAAGGAACCCGTAAGTGGCTTGTGTACTATATTGTAAGGAATTTATATTAATTACAAAGTTTGCCCCTGAAATATGTACAACCCATTATAAGATTCTTTTTACCTTAGAAAAATATACTAGGGCCCATATAATTTCAGAAAAATACCACATATACGGAAAAAAATCTAAAATATTTTGTGGGTGCACCCGCACCCACTTGGGACTGAATAGGGACGCCCATGCCAACAGCAGGCCGGAGAGAGGACCAAATCAAAGTGACGCCGGCGCTGAAGACAGCGACGATCCGAGGAAGAAAAATCCAACATCCAACGCCTAAGAGTGTAGTACTATATACACATATACTACTACTCTTGTGCAGACCAATCTGTATTTTGAAAGTGCGAACCGGACATGTGTCACGTGACGGTGACCCCAGAAAAAGAGAGAACTAATGTCTATAATTTAGCCGATAATTTCTAGGGGTGAGCACATGTCCGATCCGCACTCTTAAAATGCGGACTGATTTGTACAAGAGCAATACTCTGTGTCTGTATATATATATATATATATATATATATATATATATATATATATATATATATATATATATATATATATATATGAAAGATTCTTCCCCCACTCCACTTACAACTTTAAACATCAAAATGACTAAAGTGTCATTCTATATATGTATACTTTAGTTTGAGCATATATCATAATTTGTTAAAAGTTTATTATCTATTTTTACATACGTAATATTTTGGAAATAAAAAAATAGTGTTTTTAATATAAAAACCCTACTATTCAGGAAAATAATTTTTATAATATTCTAAAAATATAAAAAAAACGTAAAAGTTAGTTTTTATTTATAAAAACAGTCGGTTATTTATAAATAAAATGTATTATTCTTTTTTATTGAAACGAACTTTATAAAAAACTGTTTTGTTATTTATATAAAAAAATGAACATTCTTTTTATAAAAAAAATGTTGACGATAATTATATCAAATAAAAAACCTGGACATCATTTTTATAAAGAAAAACTGGACCAAACTATTATTATAAACTTAAATTTTTTGAAACCTTTATTTTTCACAAAGCTTTATGAAACATAACTTTTTCATAGAACTGTATTTTTTTTTTTGTAAAAAACTAAGTTGTGATTTTGATAAATTACTAATTTTTGCATTTTATACTTTAATGCACGATACGATACGAATAGCGTGATTTATAATTTTCACATCAAATTGAATACAATATCACCAAATTCATAAGTTTACTCGTGTTGTTCGTGTCATGTTGTATTTAATATGGTGTGAAAATTATAAATCATACTATTTGTGTCATGTTGTGCATTAAAGCATAAAATACAAAATTAGTTATGTGTCAAAGGCACAACTTAATTTTTTACAAAAAAATACAGTTTTATAAAAAAAGTTATGTTTTATAAGAAATTGTAAAAAATAAAGTTTTTAAAAAAATATAGTTTATAATAAAAGTTTCAACCATTTTTTCTTTAAAAAGAATGTTGTCCAGTATTTTTGTTTGATATAATTATCGTCAACATTTTTTTTTATAAAAAGAATGTTCATTTTTTAAAATAAATAATATCACAATTTTTTTTATTAACTTCCACTTCTATAAAAAATAATAAGAAGTTTTTTTCCAGAATATTATGTATTTTCAGAATATTAGATTTGTCTATATTCAAAATATTATGCTTTTTTATTTCAGAATATTTTGTATTTCAAAATAAATAATAGATTTTTGGCAAAATATTATATGTGTTCAAACTAAGTTTTTTATTTTATAAATAAATGTATTAATACACTACACCAAAACACAGGAATCTGGCACGGTTTAAAGCTGTGCCAGATCAAATCTGGCACGGTTTTGAACTGTGCCAGAATCAGGTATTCCAAAATGACCATTTTTTTCTGGCACGGCTCAAAAGTGTGCCAGATTTGGCCAAACAGGAACACTTCTGGTACACTTTTAAACCGTGCCAGAATTTGATATTTCTGGCATCCTTTTGGCATAGTTTTTAACTGTGCCAAATTCAGCCAAACGGGAACACTTCTGGCTCACTTTTAAACCGTGCCAGAATTTGATATTTCTGGCACATTTTGGCACAGTTTTTAACTGTGCCAGATTCAGCACAGTTTAAAAAAATTTGACACAGTTCAAAACCGTGCCAAAATATGATACACTTCTGCCACGGTTTTGAACTGTGCCAATTTTTTTATTTAAAAATAAAATTTATTTGAAAGTACAAAATTCACAAATTAATAATATTGCACGTTATTAATAAACTAATGTATATACAAATTTCAAAATATTACAAGTCATTAACAACTCACATGCCCAAAAAAATTTGGGCAGAGTTTCCTCTATTTTCTGGACATTCCAAAACCTGTTAATACAAAACCTGCCTAACATAAAGCCCGCACGACCACAAAATATAACAATTAATTTACAAAAGCCCTCATGGCCATAAAAGTCAATAATAAAACAACAAAAGACTGTACGGTCATGACACAAAAAAATGGAATCATTAATAAACCCCTTGTTGTAAATCATTGAGTTCTTTGTGTGTTCCACGTGAATAAAAGTCAATGATAAACTGTTATCCTGCAAAAAAATAGAATACAAAAAAGATACGATATTAGTAACCCAATAATTTACCAAAAAAAATTACTCAAAACAAAAAAATTACATATATGAGTGGAAATTATCGTCATACTCACAAACCGGGAGACCCGGGACTACGAGGTCAGTTCCTACAAGTTACATTGGTCCCGTACGAGGTGTTTGTGCCTCCTAAGGGGTCGATTGGGGGCAGGATTGAGTTTTCACCCTTTAACGGCCTGTGTTTTAACTCTAAATGTGATTTTTATAAATTATCGTCATACTCTCAAATCGGGAGACCCGGGACTACGCGATCAGTTCCTACAAGTTATATTGGTCCCGTGCTAGGTGTTCGTGCCTCCTACGGGGTCGTTTGGGGGTTGGTTTGAGTTTTTAACCTTTGACGGTTGTTTTTAACGAAGTGTGATTATTGAAAATTATCGTCATACTCTCAAATCGGGAGACTCGGGACTACGCGGTTAGTTCCTACAGGTTACATTGGTCCCGTGCGAGGTGTTCGTGCCTCCTACGGGGTCGATTGGGGGCCGGTTTGGGTTTTCACCCTTTAACGACCTGTTTTTAACTCTAAGTGTGATTTTTGCAAATTATCGTCATACTCTCAAAACGGGAGACCCGGGACTATGCGGCCAGTTCCTACAAGTTACATTGGTCCCGTGCGAGGTGTCCATGCCTCCTACGGGGTCGTTTGGGGGCCGGTTTTGATTTTCACCCTTTAATGGCATGTTTTTAACTCTAAGTGTGATTTTTACAAATTATCGTCATACTCTCAAACCGAGAGACCCGAGACTACGCGGTCAGTTCCTACAAGTTACATTGGTCATGTGCGAGGTGTTCGTGCCTCCTACGGGGTCATTTGAGGTCCGGTTTGGGTTTTCACCCTTTAACGGTATGTTTTTAACTCTAAGTGTGATTTTTACAAATTATCGTCATACTCTCAAATCGGGAGACCCGGGATTACGCGGTCAGTTCCTAAAAGTTAAATTGGTGTCGTGCGAGGTGTTCGTGCCTCCTACGGGGTCATTTGGGGGTCGGTTTGAGTTTTCACCCTTTAACGGCCAGTTTTTAATTCTAAGTGTGATTTTTATAAATTATCATCATACTCTCAAACCGGGAGACTCGGGACTACGCGGTCAGTTCCTATAAGTTACATTGGTCCCGTGCGAGGTGTTCATGCCTCCTATGGGGTCGTTTGAGGGCCGGTTTGTGTTTTCACCCTTTAACGACATGTTTTTAACTAACTGTGATTTTTACAAATTATAGTCATACTCTCAAACCGGGAGACCCGGAACTACGCGGTCAATTCCTATAAGTTACATTAGTCCCGTGCGAGGTGTTCGTGCCTCCTACGGGGTCGTTTGGAGGTCGGTTTGGATTTTCACCCTTTAACGGCATGTTTTTAACTCTAAGTGTGATTTTTGCAAATTATCGTCATACTCTCAAACCGGGAGACCCGGGACTACGCGGTCAGTTCCTTCAAGTTACATTGGTCCCGTGCGAGGTGTTCGTGCCTCCTACGGGGTCGTTTGGAGGCCGGTTTGGGTTTTCACCCTTTAACGGCATGTTTTTAACTCTAAGTGTGGTTTTTGTAAATTATCCTCATACTCTCAAACCGGGAGACCCGGGACTACGCGGTTAGTTCCTACAAGTTACATTGGTCCCGTGCGAGGTGTTCGTGCCCCCTACGGGGTCGTTTGGTGGTTGGTTTGGGTTTTCACCCTTTAACGGCATGTTTTTAACTCTAAGTGTGATTTTTGCAAATTATCATCATACTCTCAAACCGGGAGACACGGGACTACGCGGTTAGTTCCAACAAGTTACATTGGTCCCGTTCGAGGTGTTCGTGCCTCCTAGGGGGTCGTTTGGGGGCCGGTTTGGGTTTTCACCTTTTAACGGCATGTTTTTAACTCTAAGTGTGATTTTTGCAAATTATCGTCATACTCTCAAACCGGGAGACCCGGGACTACGCGGTTAGTTCCTACAAGTTACATTGGTCCCGTGCGAGGTGTTCGTGCCACCTACGGGGTCGTTTGGTGGTTGGTTTGGGTTTTCACCCTTTAACGACTTGTTTTTAAGTTTAAGTGTTGATTTTTGCAAATTATCGTCATATTCTCAAACCGGGAGATTCGGGACTACGCGGTCAGTTCCAACAAGTTACATTTGCGAGGTGTTCGTGCGTCCTACGGGGTCGTTTGGGGGCGATTTGGGTTTTCAGCCTTTAACGACATGTTTTTAACTCGAAGTGTGATTTTTACAAATTATCGCCATACTCTCAAACCTGGAGATCCGAAACTACGCGTGTCAGTTCCTACAAGTTACATTGGTCCCGTGCGAGGTGTTCGTGTCCCCCACGGGGTCGTTTGGTGGTTGGTTTGAGTTTTTACCCTTTAACGACTTGTTTTTAATTTTAAGTGTTCATTTTGGCAAATTATCATCATATTCTCAAACCGGGAGATCCGGGACTACGCTGTCAGTTCCAACAAGTTACATTGGTCCCGTGCGAGGTGTCCGTGCCTCCTAGGGGGTCGTTTGGGGCCGGTTTGGGTTTTCACCCTTTAACGGCATATTTTTAACTCTAAGTGTGTTTTTTACAAATTATCATCATACTCTCAAACCGGGAGACCCGGGACTACGCGGTCAGTTCCTACAAGTTACATTGGTCCCGTGCGAGGTGTTCGTGCCTGCTACGGGGTCAATTCAGGGTCGGTTTGGGTTTTCACCCTTTAACGGCCTGTTTTTAACTCTAAGTGTGATTTTTGCAAATTATCGCCATACTCTCAAACCGGGAGACCCGGTACTACGCGGTCAGTTCCTACAAGTTACATTCGTCCCGTGCGAGTTGTTCGTGCCTCCTACGGGGTCGTTTGGTGGCCGGTTTGGGTTTTCACCCTTTAATGGCATTTTTTTTTTAACTCTAAGTCTGATTTTTACAAATTATCGTCATACTCTCAAACCGGGAGACCCGGGACTACGCGGTCAGTTCCTACAAGTTACATTGGTCCCGTGCGAGGTGTTCGTGCCCCCTACGGGGTAATTTGGGAGCCGATTTGGGTTTTCACCATTTAACGACCTATTTTATTTCTAAGTGCGATTTTTGCAAATTATCATCATACTCTCAGACCGGGAGACCCGGGATTACGCGGTTAGTTCCTATAAGTTACATTGGTCCCGTGCGAGGTGTTCGTGCCTCCTACGGGGTCATTTGGGGGCTGGTTTGGGTTTTCACCCTTTAACGACATGTGTTTTAAGTTTAAGTGTTGATTTTTGCAAATTATTGTCCTATTCACAAACCGGGAGCCCCGGGACTACGCGGTTAGTTCCTACAACAAGTTACATTGGTCCCGTGCGAGGTGTTCGTGCCTCCTACGGGGTCGTTTGGGGGCTGGTTTGGGTTTTCACCCTTTAACGGCATGTTTTTAAGTTTAAGTGTTGATTTTTGCAAATTATCGTCCTATTTACAAACCGGGAGACCCGGGACTACGCTGTCAGTTCCTACAAGTTACATTGGTCCCGTGCGAGGTGTTCGTGCCTCCTACGGGATCGATTGGGGGACGATTTGGGTTTTCACCCTTTAACGGGTTTTTCACCCTTTAACGGCCTGTTTTTAATTCTAAGTGTGATTTTTGCAAATTATCGTCATACTCTCAAATCGGGAGACCCGGGACTACGCGGTCAGTTCCTTCACTTTACATTGGTCCCGTGCAAGGTGTGCGTGCCTCCTATATCGTCATATTCTCTAACGGTATATTTTTAATCAATTTAGAATGTTTATGGATTTTAGAAAATTTTGACATAATTTCATTTGTTTATTTGTTAAATCCAACATGTTTTAACATTTAAAATAAACTCAACAGCAATATCAAATTCCAAAACCCAACCACCAGCAAGTCTCTTCCACCAATTTAACTAAATAAGCTCATAAAGTAAGCCGTGAAGTGATTTTCAAACTTTAAAAGGAATGATCAGATATAGAATGAAAAAGATAAACTATAAATGTTTAGTAGAAATAATTCATTGCATTTTAAAAGGTTAATAAATGGGTACGAAATAATAGTTACCTGTAGTAACTTGATTAAGATTGGATGGAACTGGCGTGAGTTGAACATTTATAAAAAAAAACCAAACAAATCACTGGCAGCCTATGCTGGCCTTTTGATCTCCAAACCTCCCCAATACCTGCATTCAATTCCCACCCAGCATTGGATAAAACTCTTTAATATTACAGTACCCATATATGATTATACACACAGAAGCTCCAAGCTTGTTTCACATTTTTCAATATTGCAGCATACCATATATGATCATTTCAATATCTGTTACAGTACACACACACACACACACACACACACACACACACACACACACACACACACACACACACACACGTATAATCTAACATATTAAATAAAAAAAACACAACAATTCATATCAGATTTAGAATACCTTCACAGCAGATTTAGAACCAAGTTCCTTCATATCATCAAATTTCATGACCTGCAGCATATAATAACGAAATTTTAGACAACACTTCCAGGAAGATTAATAGAAGTGCTAGCATCAGATAGACAATAAGTCCAGCAAGATTATCATCTTTTACTGGTTTATTCTTACCAATTAAGTGATGGGAGATGTTGGAGTAGGTGTAGGGTGGTATCTAATACAGTAGTATCCATATATAAGATATAATGCTCTTGGATTTTCTACATAATGGTCTCTGTGAAGCAAATCACAGGTGCATATCATATAGAAAAATAACAGTACTCAAGCGGGAGAGGAGAGCGGGGGACCAAAATAAGTGAGGGGTATTATTTTTTGAGGGCTTTTATATTTTAGTGAGGTGTGCCAAATTGCTGAAGAGCGCTATAGATGTGGTATATTATCACTAGTAGGAGTATTTATTCTAAGGAACTGTCATAAAAATAATAAAAAGAAGTAAGATCTATTTATAAATATTACAAAAAGAGTCGTAAAACATAAATCTTGTGCTACTTTTTTTTAATAATCTGTTATGTAAAATAATGTGAACTAGTATTTTCATGACAATTTATGCTACAACAAGTCAAATATCTAATAGTATTATACTTTTAATTACTATATTTTAAACCAACATTAGGTCATTTTTAAAAATAATTATATAAATGCATTTTCTTGTTGTGAGTGTAGTTAATAATTCTCTAGATCCTCAGAATCAGAGTCCTTCAAATGAGAAACATTTGAACCATAAACGATCCCCTTCATTATAGAGACTGCAGTGTCCTCTTTTATCCCAGGTGAATCTAGATTCAAGGGCCTCGACTGAGGTATGCCCCCGAACCACCACTCTATTAATGTGAGTAGCAGTTGCGAGATTTAAACAGGAGACGACTACAAAGGCATTTGGTCTGTTATATTAACAGGATTACTGAAGTCGCCTTGTCTGATTTTTATGTCCGCGACCAGTGATGTTGAATCAAGGTTCACCAAAACCTCAATTTTAGGTGTGTTCATGGCAGTTTCAATTCCGTAAAGTTCCTTATTTGTACCCCTAGTCGTAACCCCGGTGGATATTACGAAATCAAATGTATAAACAAAACCAGAAACGAGCACATATATAAATGAAATCCACAACTCAACACATACATAAACAAAACCAAACATGATGTATCAGATATATACCAAATTTAACCAAGAATATTAATAACAAACAAAATAGGAATATATCATACCCAAACTGGGTTACGTTTCACCCCTTTTAATCAGATCTAAAAAACATTAGATCGTGCCATCCAATGCCCAAATCGGGTAAAATAAATTCTCGGTAAAGACTTAGGCATCTGAAGTGAAGTGAGAGAGAGCTGAGCGGAGATAAAGATATGGAGAGGAGAGGAGAGACTGAGCTGAACGGACCGGAGAGAGCTCCCCACACAGACTAGAGAGAGATCTGAGCCGAGAGAAATCAGGAGAGCATGAGAGGGTGAGCGGGAAAAAAATAGCGGGTTAGACAAAGTTACTCTAATAATTTTTTTTTGGGTATTTTATATTTTAGTCAATCTATTAAACCGTGCCAAAATCTGGCACAGTTTTAAACTGTGCCAGATTTTTTATATCAGGGTGTGCCAAATTGCTGTTTTTGGTGTAGTGATAATTTGTTCAACCTAAGTTATATGTATAAAAGGACACTTTAGTTATTTTGATGTTTAAAATTGAGAGTGGAGTGGGGGAAAAATATTTTGGAGTGAGAATAGTGGTTCACTAAATATAATAATGTATGTTGATGAATTCATAGTCAAAACAATCTTTTTAGTTGAATATATGAAAAATTGATTGTCAAAGTGATCAACTTACCATTTTCGTTACGGTTGTCACTGGAACAGTATTAGGGGTGGATTGGGTTTGGTTCCTAGTTCGATCCCTCACACTGTAAAAATAATACTTGATCAACGAAAGTCACGAACCGTAAATGAGAATTAGCCGAGATGCGCATAAGCTATCGCGAACACCTCATAGTATGCTAAAAAAAAAAATCCTAGTAAAAAAATGATAAAACTAGTAAACCTCAATCTTGGGATAATTAGGACCCGTGGCGCATCAATCCCCCCCCCCCCCCCCCCCCCCCCCCAATCATATCGAGGATACAATGTCGGGCTTTTGCAAACTTTTGAAAATTAATTTATCAACCCCCCCCCCCCCCCAAATTGCTGTTTTTGGTGTAGTGATAATTTGTTCAACCTAAGTTATATGTATAAAAGGACACTTTAGTTATTTTGATGTTTAAAATTGAGAGTGGAGTGGGGGAAAAATATTTTGGAGTGAGAATAGTGGTTCACTAAATATAATAATGTATGTTGATGAATTCATAGTCAAAACAATCTTTTTAGTTGAATATATGAAAAATTGATTGTCAAAGTGATCAACTTACCATTTTCGTTACGGTTGTCACTGGAACAGTATTAGGGGTGGATTGGGTTTGGTTCCTAGTTCGATCCCTCACACTGTAAAAATAATACTTGATCAACGAAAGTCACGAACCGTAAATGAGAATTAGCCGAGATGCGCATAAGCTATCGCGAACACCTCATAGTATGCTAAAAAAAAAAATCCTAGTAAAAAAATGATAAAACTAGTAAACCTCAATCTTGGGATAATTAGGACCCGTGGCGCATCAATCCCCCCCCCCCCCCCCCCCCCCCAATCATATCGAGGATACAATGTCGGGCTTTTGCAAACTTTTGAAAATTAATTTATCAACCCCCCCCCCCCCCCCCCCCCCCCCCTCTCTTCATATCGAGGATCCAATGTCCGAGCTTTCACAAACTTTTGAAAATTAATTTTTTTTACCCTAAAAATGTATGACATGTTAAAATAAAAATTATGCATACGCATTTGACCCACTAAAAAATAATTATATATGCATTGATCTCCTATACCCTAATTCCTGCATCCCTGGTTGTCAAGATGACCCTGGTTATATTGGTTATAAGATATACGACATTTGGTAAAAGCAAGATTATTTTAGTGACAATTTTTGTGACACGTAGTTCGCTAATGTCCAAGATTAGTGGAGGCAGGGGATAAATTTTGTCTTTTGGCAAAACAATTTTATTATATTTAATTGATTTAATTATAGTCGCCGAAAAAAATAAAAGAGATGATCTCACAACTTTTTTGACTTACAGATCCAAGTAATCTTTCAAATGGCTACATGGACACCAAAATAGACTGCATCCCAAGTATGAGCGACATTCGGTTAAAGGATCTCCCGATCTTGGAACCAAATAATGTTATTTCTAAATTAGTCATGGAAGCTGCTCAAAGGTCTAGTAATGCTTCAGCAAACATTTTCCACACTTTTAACGAGCTGGAATCAGACCTTGTGCTTTCCCTCTGCTCCATGATTCCCAACATTATCACCATTGGCCCTCTACAATTACTTCTGAATGTGAGATCGGATAATGATCCTTTAAACTCCATCGGGTACAGTCTATGGAAAGAAGAACCTTTGTGTCTCCAATGGTTGGCTTCAAAAAAACAAAACACTGTTGTTTACGTGAATTTTGGTAGCATAGCTGTCATGTCGAATGAACAACTAGTGGAGTTTGGATGGGGACTTGCTAATAGCAACCAGCATTTCTTATGGATAATAAGGCCTGATATGGTTCAAGGTGAAGAAGCAATTCTACCACCTGAATTCTTGGAGGTAACTAAGGAAAGGGGATTTATTTCAAGCTGGTGCAACCAAGAGCAAGTTCTGAACCACCCATCTGTTGGAGGGTTTTTAACGCACTGCGGGTGGAACTCAACCATGGAGAGTTTGTCGGCTGGGGTCCCCATGATTTGCTTGCCCTTTTTTGGAGATCAACAGACAAATTGTAGATACATGTGTGCCAAATGGGGGATTGGTATGGAGATGGAGGCTGATTTCAAGAGAGATGATGTGGAGAAACTTATAAGAGAGTTGGTGGATGGGGAGAAGGGTGAGAAATTGAAGACTAAGGTTCTAGAGTGGAAGAAAGCGGCAGAAAAGGCCACTGCACCAGATGGGTCTTCTTCTTTGAACTTGGACACGTTGGTGAACAGCTTCATTCGCAGTTAGGAATACTAGGTGTGGTGTCTATGAGTGGGATGCTCAATGTTGACTTAGAGTGATGTTCAATAATTTGAATGATTATACATAATAAAGATCCCGTGTGGGTAGAAAGATTTGAAAATACACTTCGCGTTATAATGGTTTCAATGCTTCAAGTAACTTTGCATTAAAAATTGGAGCTTATCCATTGAAAATTTACACCAAATGTAAACAATTTTTACATTTGTACAATTTTAATATAAATCTAATTAAATGCAACTCTGAAAGGGCGTGATACATATGTATGCAAATTAAATTTATATATACAATTCAATTTTACAATTGTGAATAGTTAATTGGTATAAAGTTTATTTTCAAAACTAAATACAATATAAAAAAATTAATGATAATCATTGATTTATATAAAAAAAAAATCCTAACATAACTTAAAGAAGTCCATGTGTCAAATTATGTAACATTATAAACATTGCTTTTTTGTCGTATGACAAACGGGATTTCTCCTCTGCGAACATGTGATCAGCGACATTATTTCTCATGTGACTAACCAGAGGCCAAAACTCCTCTCGTTTCACTTCACTATACGGCCACTTATATGTGTGTTAATTTAATGTGTGTATATATATATAGGGAGAGAATCACAACTAAATCTAAAAAACGGACTTTTCAATGGTACTTAACAAAAAACACCTAACAACCAATTAATTTTAATTAATATGTTGTAATTGATCCGCGCCAGCGATAACGGACATGCATGTCGATCGAATATTTTTTTTACAACCCTCCAACCCTTCCCCCTCCCCCACTATGGTAACCCTTACCCGTGAGTAAACATTACAAAACTTAATTTTTTTTAACTAGTGGTCTGCCATGGTGGGGGATAGGGGGTGGGAGGGTAAGGGGTTCTCGGGTCACACTCGTATTTGTTGTCGCTGGCACGGACTAATTATACTATAGGAATTAAAATTAATGAGTTGTAGGTGTTTTTTGCTAAGGTCCATTAAAAAGTCTATTTTTTAGGTTCACTTGTGATCCTCTCCCTATACGTGTGTGTGTGTGTGTGTGTGTATATATATATATATATATATATATATATATATATATATATAGAGAGAGAGAGAGAGAGAGAGAGAGAAATGCATGTGTAATTAATATACATTTTCTTCACAAACTCGATTCGTTCACGTCTATCATGTAATCTGGTACCCACATGGAGATCTCTTACTTACCCACAGAATTTTTAAATCAAAATTAGGGGATTGTAACCCATGTTCATCTAATTAAACATTGAAAGGGAAAAAAATTAATTTCATTGTATAGACCGACTTTTTAAGTAAAAAGATGGGAAGAAAAAAAATTATACAAAAGGATTTAAAAGAAAGAGAATGTAATAGAGCAGAGTATCTAATACATAATGGATGGAGAATGAGGTTGATATATATATATACACACACACATACACACACACACATATATTAGCGGAATGCCTGTTCCTAAAGGTACGGAGGAAAAATTTCAAAGTATTGAATAGTGTATAATATAAGCCAAAAAGCTTTTTTAAACTAATAAATGTCAACAATTTTGAAAACTTAGATAAAGTCACCTTTGTTTATAGGACTATCAACCTTGTTTAAGAAAATAAAACATATTATAATAAAAATAGTACTAATAGTAGCATGCAATGTGCCAAGGGCACAATGATAATTTCCAATCATGTTCTAATTCTTTTGGTATGCAATGTGCTCGAACACGGGTTGATTTGGTTCGGTATCACAACTAAACGAGAACCTTGACCTCCATTGTCCATCTCAAAAGTTTTCCAAATGACATATACAAAAAAGAAAATAAATAATTATTGTTAATATTTGCACCTAATACTAAAATAAATGTGTTTACAATTAAAAGAGATACTAACAGTGTAAAAAATCGCCATCTTCATTTTAGATTAATTTAATGGGAAATACTTTTAACATAGTACTGAGCACTTACATTTCCAAAAAAAAAAAAATAGTTAGATGAATGAAAAACTAATTAAGCCTTTTCAAACTAAATTAACATTCATTCACTTCCTCAGTTGTATCATTTTTGCCACCATGAAATGTTTCAGAAGAAAAAATATGTGAAGACTATTCACAATAGAAAAATTACACCCAATTGATTCGACTTCTTTAACCAAAATAAAACATTCAATTTCCATACAAAACAAACATTAAATTAGTTTTTTTTTATCAATTAGTCCCGTTTACTAAGTATGTAGTTCAATAGGTCCTAACATCTTTTTTTTTCTCTATCAGGTCCCATGATTTTTTTTTTATTCCAATAGGTCCTCTTTGTAAACACACAGTGAATATTCACTCTATGTACAATAGGACCTACTGAGAAAAAAAATTGTGATAGGACCTATTAAGAAATGTCTCATGAAAACGGGAGTTATTTGTCAAGCTCCCTTAAATTAGCTTATGAGATATCAAAAGTTCATTGAACATCACACTACGAAATAGGTTATGGTGAAGAATTTAGTAGAAATGGAATATTAGGGTATAAATTAAATATCTCAAGTCTCACAAATGAAGTAGACCAAAATTAAACATATAACCAAAATAAAAGTTTAACAAAATTACCAATAGCTATTGGTTGACTTCATCCAATACACACGAAAAAAAAGAAATCTTGTCAATTAATTTACATCTAAGATCAAGAACCCTTATTCCATTTTTAGTTAGGCTTAATCACCGTAACTTTGTTGGGGATTATCAACAAAGAAGTTACATGCTTGCCAAATCTAAACACACCTGCCAAAGGCCATAAAAGTTGAAAATTACTAAAGCTAAACTACCTTACACTTCATAACAAAATTACAGTTTTATATTAGGAAAAAAATGTAAAACAAACACTTCACAATAGATATAAGCCCAAAGCGTCACAAAATGAATGGAAATGCTTATTTGGGCATTTTGCCATGACTGAAAACCGACATGAGGTAGTCAATGCCCCCAATTAAGCGAAAAACTGGTTAGATGGTAGCAACTCACAAAATGTTATAAGATCATTAAGAAGACAGACTATCAAATGACAATTGCAGAGGATTAAGAATATGCTCCCTCCATAATGGGAAGACCTCAATATTGCTTAAAAGCTTTGTTACAAATCAAAACCCAAACACAGCTACACACATCAAATCTCAAACACAGAGACCACCAACATAAAACCTTAAGAAAGATAAAAAAAAATACAATCATAAAAATATGAACCCATCATATATAACAAAATTCGAATTATGCTAAAATACGATCCGAACACCTTGTAAAACACATAGATAAAACATAAAAATAAACACTATTATGAATATGTTTACCAAAACTATCACAAAACACCGCATTAAATTAGGAATATGAGTGAACCACATTCATAAATTAAGAAAGATGTGTTAAAGTGTTGATTTTCTCTAAAAGGATTGAATATAATAAGATTTCCTACACGTCCTGAACCTACAGCTCAACCATTTCCATGACCTTTTTCCCTCTCATTATACGTGTGAACTAAATACAATATGAATAAGAAATTGGATAAAAAAATTGAAACAATGTATCTTCATAACTTCAAAATGTTTTTTATTAGTGTTGTATGTTAAAATTATACTTCTACATAGACCAATGATGAGCATACACCTGTAATCCAGCACACCCGACCAACCAACTTGATCAGCTTCAGAGCACTTAGTCGGCTATATCACCGAGTAACACCTAAAGGTCAACCTAAAGGGACAAATGTGACACCCTGCATAATAAAATACTGGGTGATCAATCATATATCAAATTAAAAAACGAATCTCATATGGTTCATTCTCAGAATCACTGTCGAAAACCAATATATTACTAACAACCTTTTAGGTTTGGCGTCAAAATTTTATTTAACTAATTTTTTTAACCAAACCAACTAGAAGGAAAACAATCACAACACTTTATAATCACATGACTGAAATGAAATAAGAAAATTGAACTCTCGGTACAACATATAATACAACCAAATCGAAGTGCCGCAAACTTAAATGTTGTAAAAGAATAAATGAATACAGTTGGGCCATCAGCTTAAATGTTTCTACAATACCTCCTATTAAGATTGCATGGATAGAGGCGTTTAAAATAATCATGCATGCATCCACAGTTGCTGCAGCAACGTCTGACTCGAAAGAATCATCATCCAGGCGTCCCTATGACTGGACACCTAAAATAGATATATATATAGCAAGAGAGAGGGAAAATAGAGAAACGGGTCAGAGCCCGGGTTTTAAAAATATTTAGCAAGTGCATAGATGTTATATTTTAAAATATGAAATCTTTCATATTTAAACTGGTATCGTACTCCCAAGAGATACACCTCACACCTACTCTAAATAGTGCAAACCTATTGTATACATTTTTAAACAACCTAGTTAAGATACCCTGCCTAACGAATCTCTTTCACACATCCTATGAATTCTCATAACTGTCACTTACCCGACGTGATATAATATAAGTTATACCATAAGCTGTCACATAAGCTTTAACTGATATAATCATCGATTATATATATATATATATTCCGAAACTTTCACTAGTTTATAATACCATTTTCAGTTTAGTATATATAATTCTCACTTTAATATACGAATCACAGTTTAAATTCGGATAGAAATCTCCCAGAAGGAGAATAAAATCTTATTCATCTTACACTTTACACAAGTCTAAATTGTATGATTTCACATCCTCATATATATGAAATATACTATACGCAACAAGTATATTTATACCTATATCACAACAATAAGTATAATAACCATCCCACCGAGCTATAACTCAAGGATGCAGTCTCAAAGTGCTATCATCATCCGGGTATACTCAACTTAACCCAAGTACCAAGTCTGACTCACTCATGATCATGGTAAAGATACTAAACGGTGGAGGTGATCATATTCCCTCCTGAAAGTGGAATCATTATTGCGCCCATATATGGGACGATATGACCTGGGGACTATACTCTCCCTGCTCCTCAAGCCAGGTGATTCGCCCACATTGCGCAACCTCCCTGGATAGCACTAGAGATATGTATACATAAATATACCATTCACATACCGATATATTTATAAACAAATCATAAATATACTGTAACAACAAGCGTATATAATATATATCACTTCTCAATATACCTTGGGTTTAATTGCCAAACTCTCATAGTGATAGCCAAAATCCCGAATGTTCACATTCGTAATAGTTTATAAGTATTCACACATTTAAGATACTAAACCTAAAAGTATTCTCCTACTTAAGATTTAACTCACACCTTAATCACTTTTAAGGATTTTATATAAACCCGAATACACCGATTCATAATAATTAAATAAGTATACAAGCAACTTATTTTAATTCCATCGCTATCGCATCACCTATGATTATAATCAACAATATAGACATACCGGATAGTAGCTTAATCCTCCCAAGACCATATCCTAAATTCCATCCTATTCGCATCCTAGGATTCATTTAAATGTAATCGACGCATATTTATTCTCTATGCATAAATATATAAACACATTTTCTGAAGACTTCTCTCCAATGTTACTCGTCCTAAACATTCCTTAAGTCCATACCCCGGATTGTACACTCAACTAATCCAAGGTTCTATCTTTCAACCCAAGGTTTATTCTACCTAAATTCCATTATATATGATTCCTAATATCACATGTAGAATCCCCTACAATAATCTCCAATTTATAATTTAACTCCCCCTGAACTTAAGGAAGAAATTTTTTTAATTCATGTTGATGCGAATCACTTCGGCCGAGTTGCTGAAGAGTGCGACTGTGTGATAATTGATTAAATTAAATTCGCAAGTTTCCAAGAAACCTTGTTTAATTAGAGTCTACTTTTAAATCAAATAAATACAGCCCCTAAACATGCATCTAAATCAACCCATCAAAAATACCGTATGCAACACAGAAAATATGATGAGACACAGATTTCAGGAAAAAAAAACCTTTCGGGTAAAACCTTTATTTCACTATGAATATATAAATCGCAACTTACAATTACATAGAGAAATCTGCAATGGATCAACGCGCAGCCAACCCACAAAGACACGCAGTCTTGAATTCAGCAAGAGAATACACGCAGCACCATCCAAGGACTCGCAGCCCAAACAACAAAGGAAAAACAGCAGTTCTCCTCAATGACATGCAGCCATAAAACTTTGTAGAGACTCCCTCAGCAATATTGTTACGTATATCTTTTAAACTCTAAGGATGATGTGCTTAATAGATTTAAGACATATAAAAATGAAGTTGAAAATCAATGTGATTCTAAAATAAAATGTCTTAGATCTGATAGAGGTGGTGAATATCACTTTCCTCAATTTTGTGAAGATATGGGAATTATACATGAAGTTACTGTATTTAGATTATTGGAAATTATGAATGCAAATACAGAAATGGAACTCTTTATATATCTCAAAAATGTCAACTTCAATACAACAATGTAATTTCTGAATAGTCACTATAAAACTTCAAGGCGTGATGTCACTTTCCTAAATACAGTATTTGCCCCACACGAAGAATTTCGGTATACAAACGGGAATCAGCAAATCCGTACTCAAGATACAATGAAGCACTTGCACTGTCTGTAACTTGTATATTTGAAGACAACCCTTGGATGTAGCAGCGAAGAACAGTCAATCAAGTTCTTATTCTGTTTATGTGCACAAAACAGAATAAGAGAATTTGTATCTCCTTAAAATTGTAAGAGAGTAATAGCATGGTCTGGAAATCTGAAACTGGTTTTTGTAATCAATGTAATTCCGTTTTTAGGCAGCCCTTATTTATAGAAAATGAAAGGCTTTGTCTTCAAGAGTCATGACTGTTGAATTAAGTCATTTCCGAACAGGTATGACTGTTAATTACCAACAGTCTTAAGTCCTTTCCGAACAGGTATAATAATACCGAATCGGTTTTGCACGGGTCAACCAAAAAGTGACCGCGCCCGAGCTACCGCGATCCGACCCGGACGAATCCCGGCAACCCGCTACCACTGCGGACACGCGGCGTGCGAAGTGCAAAGTGCGCCACTAGCGCCTCTACAACCCACTGCCCCGCACCCGCGCGCGCCCGCGCGCGCGCGCCCGCGTGTGCGTGTGCGTACGGTGCTTCGCACCGTATTGAGGTCTCTTGAATAGCCTCTTAAATGCTAGATGAATTAACTCTTCATCTTCCATTTGTACTTATTAAGTGTACAAATTCTTAACATTTTTCCAATGTGGGACTCAAAGGTTGCCCACCCCTTTTATAGCTTAGTGGTGACACTTAGATTTGTACATTTTCCAATGTGGGACACTATACCCTTTTATATTTGGGTTAGATTCCCACCTCTTCCTCACACTTCCAATGTGGGACAAGCTTCTTAAGGCTTTTACACCAAAAAAACTCTTACTCTCTTATTTTAAAAATCTCCAACATTCCTCCACCATTTTCAAAATAAGTTTTGTAAATCTTTGATTGTCTGTAAGACTGTGTATAAGCATTGGTGTCTCACGACTTGAACCAATACCCTGTGAAGGTTCGTCAAGGTTAACCATGAAAGTATAGTAGACTTGTCTTTGAACTATCAATCTATATTGATTATCCGGATTTGTCTTCACACACAAATCTTTTAGTCACTGATTATCCATATAAGCCGACACATGAATTAGGCCTTGTGTCTGTACCTTGATTTCATGAGTGCTTTAGAGTCAAGCCCAATACTCATAGAAAGCGGCACCACTTCCACACTCATATAGGTAGATTATCATAGGTGTCCATGTAACTTAAAACACCATAAATCTATTAAGGTTAAACCCATCCTCTTTCATTATTCATTACATGTTCTAAGCACTTATCCTTGGGATGTTAAATTTCATAGTGCTTACAATCACGTCGTATGATGTACTTTAATCATTGAACTCTTAGAAACGTTTTCTCAAAGACTTCAAAAATACATCACCGAAATAGGTATATATATAAGACATATGAGTCGGTGGTAAAAACAATTAGGGAACTGTTCGATTTTATCCCAGGCGGATCGGCCCGACTTGGAGGCGGATCGGTCCGACCTCGGATCGGTTCTTTTTTAAAATAGGCTTCTTCGGTTTGCAATCGGTCCGTGGTATACTGGTGCAAAGCAGATCGGTCTAAAAGGTAGGCGGACCGGTCCAGGGGCGGATCGGTTCGTTTAAAATATGGGCAGACCGGTCTGGTTTACCAGGAAAAAAAAATTTTAAGTCTCATTTTTCTTGAAAAAACTTACTTCTTATTTTTATAAAAAATCACTTTATAAAAAATTTCCAATACTAAGTATGAACTTTAAGGAACTTAAAAACAAAACTTTACCAAGTTCATTCTCGCAGAGGTTATGATGTTGAAGATGCTTTGATATTCGGATCCGTTGATGTAGATGCGATCTTGAATTTCTTCAACGGTGTAACGGCGTACGACATACAAATTAATAATGGGCAAAAATGTCCTTACAAATCTCTCCCTATGTCTATGCCGGTACATACATAAAAATATCCGAATTATCAACTAATGACCTATACAAATCTACCCTCCCATGAACCCTAAAGATGGAAAGAAACAAATGTTTAAATCTTCATCGTTTGTTCTTCAATCTTCAACAATCATCAAAGCTCAAAGCTTTTCTCATCAGGGTGTGCAACATATTGATCTTCAATCTTCATACCTACACACATGAGACAAAGCAAATACCACGTGGCATATCGAAATTGAAATGAGATAAACATAGATACCAATTTATGATAAAAGCATAAGCTAAATCTCAAAAACTCCCCCTAAATTCAAACTCCCCCATAATATGATAATTCTTTCTCCCCCTTTTTATGATGTACCCAAATAGACAAATGAGAATAATGAATCAAATATGCAAAATCGAGGTGTCACGGTACACAAAACAGGGCATCAAACAATATGGTAAACGTTCTCTTGCAAGGAGATGCTCAAAAACAATTCACAAGCTATTTATTATTTTTCAATATTTTTTTTATACAAAAAAAAATACATTTGAAAAAAATATGCTACAAAAATCACACCATGGATTTATACTAAAACAACCAAGTCATGAGAATGGAATGAATGGGTATGAACACATTTGATAGGTAAATAAACTCAATCAATCATATGTGCATGATGAATATGTGTACTCCTAATGAATGAACATCAAAATTATCCTTAGATGTAAAAATTGTTGAATTTAGATGACATCGTCTTATACAAATCAACAAATCAAGGTCAAAGTGATTTTCACACCAATAACGTCCAAAACAATTTAACGCTTTTTCAAGACTTTCAAGCACGTGCAAACCCGTTTTAATTCCATCCAAACTCCCTCATATATATTTTCTTTTAGAGGTGTATAAACTAAATTCTCAAACTTTGGAGAATTGGTGCAAAAAAAAATCTAATTGGCCCATTTTTGGCATGAATTTCTTTTTATTGCCTTTAAATTTTTTCGGGATCTTTTAAACCTCTTTGGACCCCGAATAATAAAATTCCTCAATTTTCTAGGTCAAATATAAATGGTGGCTTAGTATTCGCAAAGGCGAAATGAATCTTTCGCAACCCCTCCCCGTTTTTCAAACAAAGCACACAAACTCACAAAACGGTTTTTATATGCACAATTTCCTTATCAAAATTTATCGCGCTTGGTTCGTTTTAAGGATAGGATTGAAGTGAAAACACCCAACCAACATGTGATAAGACAAGCACAATAATCAAACAAATCCGTGCATGTGTGCAATAAAGGAAACATGAGTCAAACATGTAGGAAGTAACACTTAATTACATCTTAATGACTCCAAACATTATAAAGCACAAGGATGAATTGACCTATTGTCTCAAAACACTTATCAAATAGTCACATAAAAAATAATGGAATGATGTTGTGACTAGGTCATCCTAAGTGTTCATCCATAAAAGGTGCAAACAAATTACAAAAATCTTTTTGGATTTTCTCAAAATTTTATCAAAATAAAATCTTTTTGTATTTTTCAAAATTTTTCTTAAAAAGATAAAACATATAAAAATGATACATACTAGCAATAGGAAAACAATGACATCATGAAACTCACCCTATGCTAGTAAACAAGTCAAACCTCAATCATTAGGTGCGGAGGGGTTTTCCAAAGGTGGTGACAACTAATGAAAAACCTCCATCAATTTTTGTGAAGTTTTGACTAAAAACTTAACTTGCTCACCTAAATGTGCAAACTCTCTCATGTAGTCTCCGGGAGCATGTAAAGTATCATGTGTGGGTGCATGTGTGTCAGAAATACGTGTAGAAGAAAAACGTGACACATAACCCAACTTAAAGCAAGATTCCCTAAGGTGTCCTTTCCTCTTGCAATGTGAGAAAACATAAATAGGCCTACGAACACCTCTCTCAAAAACTCTAGGACGCACTCTCCTAGTAGGAATGGGACGCCTAGGTGGGTTAGGGTGAGACCCACGTGAATCAAACACTAAAGTGGGAATCGGCTCGGGTGCTAATTGAGAAGTAGAAGCACCGTCATGACTTATTCCTAACTTCTCACCTTTACCCTTATAAACCACTTTTTCAACCTTCTTGGGTGCGTTCAAAAAATTGACTTTGACCTCCCTGGCACGCTCGAGATCACTCTCGAGTTGGGATACACATATCGTCAGACTAGACAACGTGTTGGTCAAATCACACTTCTCCTTTCTCAAAACGTCCTTCTCTTTCTCCAAATCTAAAACCCGACGACCTAAATCCCTATTATACTTCTTTATTTTCAAGGTCTCGGTGTACAAATCTCTAAATGCTTTTTGGAGCTCACTTTCATCTCCACTCTCCTCCTCGCTCTCTCCCTCACTCGAAGAACACAAATCACTATCATCGCTCTCATGTGCACTCTCGTGAGACAAACTGGGTGTGCTCACATGACTAGAAAAAGATACAAACTTCTCACCACTAGTCTCATCACCCTCACCTTCACTGCTTTCACTAAGTGTGGCGGGCATATCTACTTTCTTTCCTTTCTTTCTAAGCCACGTAGGACACTCGAACGACTTATATCCCTTACCCCCACATTCAAAACAAGTGACGTTCTCAAAATCTTCCTCACACTCCTCATCGGAGTCATTCTCTTTTTTCCTCTCACCACTTTCTTTTGCCTTTCCTTTCTTTTTATTTTTCTCAAAAAAATTCCTTTTATTGGAAGAATTATTTTTCTTCATGTTGAGAATTTTTTTGAATTTTTTTGCAAACAAGGCCATAACATTAAAATCAAAATCTCCCTCAGAATCGGACTCACAAACTTTTTCTTTCTTTTTCTTAAAATGAGTCTTTAAAGCAATTCCATTATCCTTAGCCTTAATGATTTTGGGAAACATGTCAATCTCATAGGTTTGAAGATCTCCTACAAGTTCTTCCAACTTAAGTGATTTCAAATTTCCCAAAGAGTTCAAAACAGTGACTTTAGGAATAAAGCGTTTTGGGAGAGATCTCAAAATCTTTTTAACGACACGCGTGTTATCAATCACCTCACCCAAATTAAAACATGTGTTAACAATGTCTGACAAACGAGCATAAAAATCATCAAAGCATTCAGACTCAGACATGGTAATAGTCTCAAATTGGGTGGCCAAATTTTGAAATTTTGATTCTTTAACCGCGTTCGTACTCTCATGTGTCAGTTTCAAAACATCCCAAGTCTCTTTAGACGTGGTGCACATCATAATTAGGCGAAACTCATCAGGAGAGATAACTCCAGAAATAGCACTTAGACCACGGGAATTAAAATTGGATAATTTATAATCATCTTCAGCCCAGGCTGACACGGATTTTAAAGTGCTGATGTTATTAACAGTGACCATGGGAGGAGTAAAACCATTTTCGCAAAGCAACCAAACACACTCGTCAATAGATTTTAAAATCGATTTCATACGAGCTTTCCAGTAGGCATAATTAGACCCGTTAAAAATAGGTATCTGATTATATAAGTGCTCCATAGGAAAAATTACGATTTTTCACAAAACTGATTTTTCAAAAATCAATATCACACGATTTTGCGAAAAAAAGGAATACGCGATAAATTAGCACAACCTGCTCTGATACCAATTTGAAGAGTGCGGCTGTGTGATTATTGATTAAATTAAATTCGCAAGTTTCCAATAACCCTTATTTAATTAGAGTCTACTTTTAAATCAAATAAATACAGCCCCTAAATATGCATCTAAATCAACCCATCAAAAATACCGCATGCAACACAGAAAATATGCTGAGACATAGATTTCAGGAAAAAAAACCCTTTCGGGTAAAACCTTTATTTCACTATGAATATATAAATCGAAACTTACAATTACATAGAGAAATCTGCAATGGATCAACGAGCAGCCAACCCACAAAGACACGCAGTCTTGAATTCAGCAAGAGAATACATGCAGCACCCTCCAAGGACTCGCAGCCCAAACAACAAAGGAAGAACCGCAGTTCTCCTCAATGACACGCAACCATAAAACTTTGTAGAGACTCCCTCAGAAATGACACATAGCCCTCACTTGCAAAGATCTCTCCACAAAGATGAACAAAAACAAAGCTTGTGTTCTAGGGTTCCAAAAGATTCACAAAAGTAATTGGGATTTTTATGTGTGAATCAAAAAGATGTTTGGCACATAAAAAAATGAAGTCTTGTTGTGTTTGAACTCTTAGAAAAGTTTTCTCAAAGACTTCGAAAATACATCACCGAAATAGGTATATATATAAGAAATATGAGTCGGTGGTAAAAACACTCACGGAACTGTTCGATTTTATCCTAGGCAGACCGGTCTGGCTTGGAGGCGGATCGATCCGTCCTCGGATCGGTTCTTTTTTAAAATAGGTTTCTTCGGTTTGCAATCGGTCTGTGGTATACTGGTGCAAAGCGGATCGATCCGGAAGGAACTTAAAAACAAAACTTTACCAAGTTCATTCTCGCAGACGTTATGATGTTGAAGACGCTTTGATATTCGGATTTGTTGATGTTGTTGCGATCTTGAATTTCTTCCACGGTGTAACGGCGTACGACATACAAATTGATAATGGACAAAAATGTCCTTATAGCTGCTAATCGATTCGTCTAAACGAATCGATTCGGTCTAAATCCACTACAAAAAAATAAGAATCTGGCACGGTTTAAAACTGTGCCAGATCAAATCTGGCACAGTTTTGAACTGTGCCAGAATCAGGTGTTCCAAAATGGCCATTTTTTCTGGCACAACTCAAAAGTGTGCCAGATTTGACCAAACAGGAACACTTCTAGTACACTTTTAAATCGTACCAACATTTGATATTTCTAGCACAGTTTTGAACTGTGCCAGATTGAGCACAACTTGAAAAACTTTTGGCACAGTTCAAAACCGTGCCAAAATTTGATACACTTTTGGCACGGTTTTGAACTGTGCTAAATTTTTTATAAAAAGAATAAAAATTAATTATTTGAAAACAAGAAAATTCACAAATTGCAAATCTTGCACGTTGTTGATAAAATAATGTTCATACAAACATCAAAATATTACAAGTCTTTAGTAGTTCACAGACCAAAAAAAATTGGACAGAGTTTCCTCTTTTTTTGGATATTCTAAAATCTGCTAATATAAAACCTCGATAACACAATGCCCGTACGATCACAAAATATAAAAAATAAACTTACAAAAGACCGCGCGACTATAAAAGTTTACAATAAAACTACAAAAACCCGCACGACCATAACACAAAAAAATAGAATCATGAATAAACCCCTTGTTGTAAACCATTGAGTTCTCCGTATGTTCCCCGTGAATAAATGCTAACGATAAAATTTTATCCTATAAAAAAATAGGATACAAAAAAGATACTATATTAGTAACCAAGTAATTTATAAAAAAAACTTACTCAAACTATAAATTACATATAGGAGTGGATATTATCATCGTATTCTCAAACCGAAACACCCGAGACTACGCGGTTAGTTCGTACGAGTTATATTGGTCCCGTACGAGGTGTTCATGCCTATTATGGGTCCGTTTGGGGACTGGTTTTGGTTTTCACCCGCAAACGACTTGTTTTTAAGCCTAATCTACGTATTTTGAAATTATTTTCATATTCTCAAACCGGGAGACTCGGGGACTGCGCGGTCAGTTCGTACGAGTTATATTGGTCACGTGCGAGGTGTTCGTTCCTCTTATGGGGCCGTTTGGGGGCTGGTTTGTGTTTTCACCCTCAAACAGCTTGTTTTCAAGCCCAATCTACATATTTTGAAATTATCGTCATCATCTCAAACCGGGAGGCCTGCGACTACGCGGTCAGTTCGTACAAGTTACATTGGTCATGCGCTAGGTGTTCGTGCCTCTTACGGGGTCGTTTGGGGGCTGGTTTGGGTTTTCACCCTTCAACGGCTTATTTTCAAGCTAAATCGACATATTTGGAAATTATCATCATATTCTCAAATCGGGAGACCCGCGACTATGCGGTTAGTTCGTACAAGTTACATTGGTACCGTGCGAGGTGTTCGTGCCTCTTACGGGGCCGTTTGGAGGTTAGTTTTGGTTTTCACCCTTCAACGTCTTGTTTTCAAGCTAAATCGACATATTTTGAAATTATCATCATATTCTCTAATCGGGCGACCCCCAACTATGCGGTGAGTTCGTAAAAGTTACATTAGTCCCGTGCGAGGTGTTCATGCCTCTTACGGGGTCATTTGGGGGCTGGTTTCGGTTTTCACCCTTCAACAGCTTGTTTTTAAGTCGAAGTGTTGATTTTTGTAAACTATCGCCATATTCTCGAACCGAGAGACCCGAGACTACGCGGTTACTTCCTACAAGTTACATTGGTCCCAAGCTAGATGTCCATGCCTCTTACGAGGCCGTTTGGGGGATAGTTTAGGTTATCACCCTTTAACGGCTTATTTTCAAGCCAAATCGGCATATTTTGAAAATATCATCATATTCTCAAACTGATAGACCCGCGACTACGCAGTCAGTTCGTACAAGTTACATTGGTCCCGTGCGAGGTGTTCGTGACTCTTACGGGGTCGTTTGGGGAATGGTTTGAGTTTTCACCATTTAACGGCTTGTTTTCAAGCCTAATCTACATGTTCTAAAATTATCATCATCTCAAATCGGGAGGACCGCGACAACGCGATCAGTTCGTACAAGTTACATTGGTCCCGTGCGAGGTATTCGTGCCACTTACGGGGCCATTTGGGGGCTAGTTTGGGTTTTTACCCTTCAATGACTTGTTTTCAAGCCAAATCGACATATTTTAAAATTATCGGCATATTCTCAAGCCGGGAGACCCGCGACTACGCGATCAGTTTGTACAAGTTACATTGGTCCCACACGAGGTGTTCGTGCCTCTTACGGGGTCATTTGGGGGCTGGTTTGGGTTTTCATCCTTCAACGATTTGTTTTTAAGTCTAAGTGTTGATTTTTACAAATTATCATCATATTCTCAAATCGGAAGACCCGGGACTACACGGTCAGTTCCTACAAGTTACATTGGTCCCGAGCTAGGTGTTTGTATCTCTTACGGGACCGTTTTGGGGCTAGTTTAGGTTATCACCCTTTAACGGCTTATTTTCAAGCCAAATCGACATATTTTGAAAATATCGTCATATTCTCAAATCGGGAGACCCGCAACTACACGGTCAGTTCGTACAAGTTGCATTGGTCCCGTTCGAGGTGTTCGTTCCTCTTACGGGGTCATTTGGGGGATGGTTTGGGTTTTCATCCTTCAACGGTTTATTTTTAAGCCTAATCTACATGTTTTGAAATTATCGTCATCATCTTAAATTGGGAGGCCCGTGACTACGTGATTTGTTCGTACAAGTTACATTGGTCCCGTGCGAGGTGTTCGTGCCTCTTATGGGGTCATTTGGGGGATGGTTTGGGTTTTCACCCTTCAACGACTTATTTTTATGTCTAAGTGTTGATTTTTGCAAATTATCATCATATTCTCAAACTGGGAGACACGGGACTACGCGATCAGTTCCTACAAGTTACATTGGTCCAGAGCTAGGTGTTTGTGCCTCTAACGGGGCCGTTTGGGGCTGGTTTAGGTTATCACCCTTTAACGGCTTATTTTCAAGTCAAATCGACATATTTTGAAAATATCGTCATATTCTCAAATCGGCAGATCCGCGACTATACGATCAGTTCGTACAAGTTACATTGGTCTCGTGCGAGGTGTTCGTGCCTCTTACGGGGTCATTTGGGGGCTAGTTTGGGTTTTCACCCTTCAACGGCTTATTTTTAAGCCTAATCTACATGTTTTGAAATTATCATCATCATCTCAAATCGGGAGGCCCGCGACTATGTGGTTAGTTCATACAAGTTACATTGGTCCCGTGCGAGGTGTTCGTGCCTCTTACGGGGCCGTTTTGGGAGCTGGTTTGGCTTTTCACCCTTCAACGGCTTATTTTAAAGCCAAATCGACATATTTTGGAATTATCACCATATTCTCAAATCGGGGTCCCGTGACTATGCGGTTAGTTCATACAAGTTACATTGGTCCCGTGCAAGGTGTTTGTGCCTCTTACGGGGTCGTTTGGGGGCTGGTTTGGGTTTACACCCTTCAACAGCTTATTTTCAAGCCTAATCTACATGTTTTGAAATTATCGTCATCATCTCAAATCAGGAGGCCCGCAACTATATGGTTAGTTTGTACAAGTTACATTGGTCCCGTGCGAGGGGTTCGTGCCTCTTACGGGGCCGTTTGAGGGGCTAGTTTGGGTTTTCACCCTTCAACGACTTGTTTTCAAGCCAAATCGATATATTTTGAAATTATCGTCATATTCTCAAACTGAGAGGCCCGCGACTACGCGGTCAGTTCATACAAGTTACATTGGTCTCGTGCGAGGTGTTTGTGCCTCTTATGGGGTCGTTTGGGGGATGGTTTTGGTTTTCACCCTTCAACGGCTTGTTTTCAAGCCTAATATACATGTTTTGAAATTATCGTCATTATCTCAAACCCGGAGGCTCACGACTATGCGGTTAGTTCATACAAGTTGCATTGGTCCCGTGCGAGGTGTTCGTGCCTCTTACAGAGGGCCGTTTGGGGGTCTGGTTTGGGTTTTCACCCTTCAACGGCTTATTTTCAAGCCAAATCGACATATTTTAAAATTATTGTCATATTCTCAAACCGATAGGCCCGCGACTACGCGGTCAGTTCGTACAAGTTACATGGGTCTCGTACGAGGTGTTCGTGCCTCTTACGGGGTCATTTGGGGGATGGTTTTGGTTTTCACCCTTTAAGGGCTTATATTTAAGCTTAATCGATATACTTTGAAATTATCATCATATTCTCAAACCGAGAGGCCCGTGACTACACGGTCAGTTTGTACATGTTACATAATCTCGTACGAGGTATTTGTGCCTCTTTGGGATTATTTGGAGGTTGTTTTGGGTTTCCATCCTCTAATGGTATGTTTTTAATCAATTTAGAACGTTTATTGATTTTAGAAAATTTTGGCATTGTTTCATTTGTTTATTCATTAAATCCAACATGTTTTAACATTTGAAATAAACTCAGCAGCAGCAGCAAATTCCAGAACCAAACCACCAGTAAATCCCTTCCACCAATTTAACTAAATAAGCTCATAAAGTAAGCCATTTTATATTCGATGACAAAAAATGTACTAAAGAGGTACCAAAGTCTAATTTTGACCCTTAGCGAGACCCTTAAGTAAAAAATACTCATAATGTAATGTATGAAATTAAAAGTTTTTGTTTTATCTTAAGCTCAATGAGAAATAAAACTAGTTTTGATGCTTCACCTGGCTGTCAGATTCAGAATCATCATCTCTTTGGACAGAATCAGCTCCCAAGCTAACGGATCAAGCACCCTTTTGACCTGTGTATAGTAGACGATAACACAAATTTTGATTAACACCTGAACTCTTGATCTAATTTTGCTTTAATTTTCTCAATTATCAGTACAAATAGAAAAAAAAAAGTTCTTAAATTCGCTATTGGACTAATGAGAATATCAAATGCAGGAAATTTTCCATTTACTAAGGAAGACCAGGTTCACCACATAATGCTTCGAGCTCAAATGATCTCACGAACTAGTCGTTGTAACTGATTACTAATGAGAATATCTTGTTTTTTGTCATAGTAGAGGTTTAGAATAAGCTTACATAATTTGATGAGAGATGTAAGCCTCTAGAGTAGGTTTCCATAGTATTTGTAGTGTCACTAAAACATATAAATAATAAAATAAAACATAAGATACCTCAAACTTGTGTATGATAAAGTGAACGTAAATAATGAAATAAAACATCGGTCCTAACAGTTTGCTATGATTTGAGATTCCCTGAGGTTTATCAGCAATTATGTTTTCATCAGTAAGCACATGTTTTGTTGGTGCCATCGGCATTCACAAAAATAACTGGTCAGGAACACTGGGAGATTCTTCTTTGTTCTCATTTAATTAAAATTCGATGTTATGTCATTGTTATTGCGCAAGCTAGAAATCATAATGAAAAAGACAGAGCTATGGTGAAACCTTAATAATAGATCAATGGGAAACTATTATTTATTTTCTACCTGATCGGCTATCAATGAGCATTGCTTTTGCAGATGTTGATTTCTCGTTAATTAATTCAACACTTGAACATCACTATATGATTTTCCCCTGCTTCTTAGACTTGGTCTTCAATTATTTGGCTTGGTCTAACTCAGTTTGACCTCTTTCGGAACAAGGAAATGTTCGATTTGAGGGATAACTTTGAGATACACCAAGGCCATCACCGGTTCACCAACGCACGCACCATACATATAACCAATGTGATGTGCTTATAATTAATTTGCTGCAAAAACATGCTTTAAACAACAAAAACACTACAATGGTAATTATCAATACCTGTTAGTCAAATGTATCTAAATTGCGAGAATTAATAACATAGAGATATTTAAACCTAGATATGAAGGACTATTAATATACAATATTTTTGTGTAATCACACCCCCAACAAATATTTTGCCAGTCTGTAGCATAGGATTGACATAAGCATGACATTCAAGGTTGATTTATTGGGAAAAAAAGGGAAATCCTAAAATGGCTATATGACTTTTGCCTATTTTTAATGAAAATTGGATTGGATCGGATTGTATTTAGATTCAGATTCAGTCCAATCCATACAACATTTTATCAAACGCAATTCAATCCAATGTATTTCAATAATTCTGCGACCACAAAATTTCATCTAAAATAACTTTCAATACATTACACAACAATAATATTCTGTCCAAAATGAGCACTTTTGATATCATCAAACATACAAAAATTAGCACTTCTACAACCATAACATTCATTCGGTCAAAAATAACTTCTCCCCAAAACATTCAAACTAGTCCAAATTAGTCAAATTAACCAAAAACAATTGCAAAGATAACCTTAGCCACATTAGCATACTAATTTCAGCAATAATAACGAAAAATACCCAGCAACAATAACAAGAATTACAAAATTTCAGCAACTAATTTAAGCATATTAATTTTAACAATAATAACAAAAACTAAAAAATTCAGCAACAATAACAATAACTAAAAAAAATTCAGCAACTAAACTAATTTCAACTAACAACTGAGAACTATTAAACTTTAAAATTAACAACTAAAAACAATTTCATATCAAATTTATTAAAAAACTAACATACCTGATCAAATCAAGCTGATTAGAATCAAAAGGAAGGCAGGGGCAGGACAACTCTGCACTGCTTCTTTTGCAGCACTGTTTGGGACTCGCGGAGACGACGAGAGGAGATAAGAGAGGTGTGGATAGCGCGGTCCGGGCAGGAGAGGAGCGTAGGGATGTGAGTGAGGGACATCAGTGAGGGGGAGAGAAATAAGGGCGGCTGGGGACGGAGAGCAAAGATGACATCACAACGACGCCAGAGTAAGAGTAAGCCGCGAAATGGGTAGGGTTTTCTGGTTTTTGGTGAGAGTGGGAGTGAGAACATAAATGGGTTTTTAGCCATAGTTCCATAGTCTTTTTGTGTGAGCAGGAGAGTGAAGGGGATGAAATTTAGATGTCTCCAAATGAAATGTCATATAAATTTTAGTATTTATATTTTAATCAAGTGTACCTAATTTTGGCACACTTAAAAACAGTGCCAAATTTTGGCACTGCTTTAAAGTGTGCCAGATGGTCATTAAACCGTGCCAGAATTTAGCACAGTTTTAAACTGTGCCAGATTTTTAATATCAAGGTGTGCCAAATTTGGTGCTTTTGGTGTAGTGGTCCGAATCGATTCGAACAGGATCAGTACTCAAGTCTTCACGTATGAATCGATTCACCCCAAATGAGAATCTGTTCGACCTAAGATAGTCCTACAATTCTTCCTAAGAGAATCAATTCACTCGAACCAAAGCTTACAGTTCGAGTGATTTCTTCTTCTCCAAAATCCCAAAAAGCATCCCAACCTCCATTTTGTGATTTCTAATCCCAACCAATAACAATATAATCATCCAATCACTGATTTATAACTAACACATCAATTATTTTATGGGATAAAACCATTTCTCTTGGATTTAAGCCTAAAACCATTTAAACTCTCATTTCTCATTTCATCCCATTTCTAACCATATATACACACCACTAACATGGGTTTAATACTAAAACTCATAAGGAGTTGACAACACATTAATTTGTGAACTCAAAATGAAAATTCCCAAATTTATTTCAAGGGTTCCAACCCATAAATCATATAGTTTACCAACTATAGTATGAGATACACACACTCAATTGAATAAACCAAGTAAACACTTGCCTCGTGGATAAAATTCGATGATCTCGAGTCGAATCCCGCGGAGTTTGGGTCGGAATCCCCGCTCTCTTCTCCCTTTTCCTTCTTCCTTTCTTTCCTTCTTCTTTTCTCTCTTTTCATTATTCTCTCTCTCTATCGTTCCTTATAAGCTAGAAAAGTAGTTTATCTCCTTATTAAACCAAAAAATGCCTCGTTTACTCAATTGCGAGTCTCTACTGGTCTAAAAGTCTCCAGAATCCAAACACTATCCTTGGGTACTCTATTCTGACTAACTCGGCCATTCCAAAACCAATCGTGCACTCAAAATCTCCATCTGAGTCACTTAACTAAAATTCACTAATTGGACCCAACACTTCTCAACATGCGTTTTCTCCAACGTGAAATATTTCACGTCGCTTTACCCCACTGCGATAGGGAATACAAATATTCCGACTCATTTACTTACTCCCAAAAGTAGATTTAACACACATTGGTAATAATCTAACATTCATTAATTCCAAAATTACTATTCATAATAATTACTCTAATTATCAAATTACACCCAATTATGTAATTTACAACAAGTGATTCCCAATAACTCAAGTCACTCATTTCTGAGCTATTGTAAACCCTTGAATAAAATAACAGTGGACGTAGACTTTCTTTTGTAGCCGAACCACTTTAAAAATCTTTTACTTTGTGTATGTGATTTAGGTTATTTCGCTTTTATTATCTGTGATTATAAATTTGGAATTAATCCATTTTTAGACATCAACAGATTGGTGTCATGTGAGGGAACGACTGGTCAATCATCGTTCTCTATCTCATTTGTTCCATAGTCCATCCCTTACCTTAGAGGATGACTAATAATCCTAAAAGCAGTCTTACTACCACGGCTAACGTCTTAGAATCAATTTCCCCTCCTGACGATGTAAATATCCAAAAAATTATATTCAATTTGGCAAAAGGATAAGAAGTAATGCAAGAGTGAGCCCGACAATTGACCCGTGCAATGCAAGATAAATCCTCCAACTCTAGGACATATATGCCACCCCCACCTGCCAAAATTGGAAGGAGTCATAATTCCAGTGTATCCCATGATCGTTCTGATCGCCTAGGAGCAACCTCCTCATTCTGTTTGATAGACTACTATAAAGATAGATCCTTTTCTCATGAATGGCCAAGTGTTTTGGAAAGGATCAGTAGGGAGTCTACCTTTAATTGGTTAGGTCCCAGAGTAACTAGGGGTAATCGAAGGGAACGACAATGTCATCGTGAAGGCCTTCAGAGATCAAGAGTCAATATTAGTGGTTCTATGCACGTCGAACAGACTTCTTCGAAAGAGAGCTCAGTTAATAGGCATAGTAAAGGCTTAAAAGATAATGCAACTAAATTAGGAGAACAACCTGGAAGGGATCCATACAACATCTGGAGGATCGTCTGGGCGAAATGGCTAAAACTTAAAACTCATTGCAAAGAAGTTTTATCAAAGGATCACCCTTTGTGCAGGCCATTGTGTATTACCCTGCACCGATAAAATTTAAAACACCGGTGATCACTCTTAAGTACGATGAAAAATGGACCCATTCCTACACATAGAGCAATACCAAACTGTCGTCGACATCTACTCAATCCCTAATAAAATGAGATGCAGGGCTTTCTCGGCTCTACCACAGGACCAACCCAAATTTGGTATAATAGCCTCCCTAGAGGTAATATTTCCTCCTTTAATCAACTCGTAGAGTAATTTATTGCTAATTTCTTCTTTGGGGCTAAATCAATCAAGGATGTTACTCATATATTGATTGTGGGTCAAAAATCGAGGGAAAGTAACCGGGACTACATCACCCATTTTAATAATGAAAAGTTATAAGTTGTTGATTATGAAGAAAAGACCACTATTGTAGCACTTATGAGCGGGCTACTCGCTAAAGATCTATATTACTCCCTAGCAAATAAATCACCAAAAATAATAGCTGAATTGAGGGCTAAAGCTGCCAAGATAATGAACGCCGAAGAAGCTATGGCTGCCAAAGGAGCTACGAATTCCAAAGCCGAAGAGCAGAAGAATGATTTTTTCAAAAAGGATCGACGAAATAAGAAGCAGGACAAGTTGGACCGAATGAAGAAATATGATAAATACACCCCTCTCACTAAAGGTGTACATCATATATTGGAAGAAATTTAGAATAGAAAAGAACTACACTAGTTGGGAATGTTAAAGGCACACCCAATCGAAGGGACACTTCAAAGTTTTGTGAATTTCATGGGGTCCATGGGAATACCACTGAAAAGTGAATTTCTTTAAAAAATGAAATAGAAACTCTGGATCAGAGGGAAAATTTGTCCAAATTCATCGACCAATATCGTGGTATGAACAACAAGAAAAGATACAACTCACCCTACCGAGGAACAGATGAAACAAAAGAATACACAACTAAGAGACTGGAGATAATCCTGACCTACCCAATAGACCAGATGAATCAGAGATGGGCGTCAGCATGATCTCTTTCAGATGTTATTTTACTACAGGAGGTGACGCTGGAGGAGGAGATGCAATAGCAGAAAGGAAGGCCTATATAAATGAAGCTAAGGATTGCCCAACCATGAGACAAATTACCAAGGTAGACTCCGATGATGGCCGACCAATAAAGGTCAACAAAGGTCAACAAAAATGACCTGAATGGAGTACTTTGTCCTCATGATGATTCGTTAACCATTACATGCTGAGTTCATAAATGCGGGGTTGCAAGGATACTAATCGATAATGGAATCTTGGCAAACGTAATATTTTTTGAGTGCTTTAGTAAGCTTAGGTTAAAAGACAGCATGATGGAACATATCATAGACCACTCATAGGATTTGCTGGAGAAAGAGTATATCCTTTGGGTACCGTCAAGTTCGACGTCCTAGTCGGTACTTGGCCAGTGAGCAAGCAAGAGCGGATTCGTTTCTTCGTGTTGGACAAGAATGTCCCATATGCTAATGATAAGCACCCAAAAGTGTTTAATTTATAGCCCGAATATAAGTATTTTAGTCACTCGTGTTAATTAAAAATGGCCTTATGTTCGTATTTTATCATTTTGCAGGTCAATACGCAGTCACGGTATTAAATGATGCTAAATCAGCGTAATTGCGACAAAGTATCGGCTAAAAGTGTCCAACGAAGATATCAAAAGAGTCCGTGAAGTTAGAAGTCCTATTTGAGCTTGCCGAGTTGATTTTCGATGTTCTTAACCCTCTCCCCGAACTAAACTTAAGCTTACACCGAGCCTAGTCCATCACCCGAGCCCCGTGTGTGTTTAGTTTGTATTATATATATATATATATATATTTCGATTTTTATTCGAGTCATTTTATTTTTAGGATTTATTTTAGATTTATTTAGAATTTTTAGGATTTATTTGCAATTTTATATTTCCTTTTAGTTAGTGTAATATTATTTTTATTTTTATTAATTTTTTAGTGTTTAATATTTCTTTTATTTTTTATTCTTTTATTTTATTTTATTAGGATAAGGATTTGTTTTTAGGAATTTATTTGTCCTTTTTTATTAGTTTTTTTTTACGAATTTAATTTTTAGTTTTATTGGATTTTAATTTTCCTTTTCTTTAAAATCTTTTTAGATTAATAGGTTTTAATATTTATATTTTCTTTTTTAGTTTAATTTTTTTTAGTTCGGTTTTTATTTTTATTTTTTTAGTTTGGATAGATTATTTTTTTTATTAGGGCACAAATTAAATACACACCCACTTATACACCCAAACACATTCACCCTCACCTAACTTACCATACACTAACCCACACACAACTACCCCCAACCCCATTTTCAACCTCTCACCCACCTTCGATCTCTTTCCACCATAACCAAACACACCCATACCTTAAACCCATTTCCTCTCTCTTCCCCACCGAACACCATAACAAAAAAAAACCCAAAATCGAGACCAACCAGGATGCCAAACCCATCTACGACCATAAAAACAACAAACCTGAAATAAAAATAAAAAATAAAAATAAAACATAACCCGGACCTGTTATACCCATGGCAGCGTGCGGAACCCAGTCCAGCCCATTTTAACCTCCACCCGTGTCCAACTCGAGACCCAATTTATAACCTCCTACCTGTTTGCCCATTGTCCAAACCAGACACTAAAGACTGACCCAAACCCGATAACTATCTCCACCACCTGCTCATCCGATCTTAACTCGTAACACACCTCACTTGAACCAACCCAAAAACCAAATCCATTCTTAGACCCAAAACCATTTCAACCCATGTCCCCATCCATACTCGAAACCTCTCCGCAAGATCCCACCAAATCCGGGAGACCCATGCCAAATCGAAAATAAAGAAACCCACGTGCATTAGGAGAGTTGTTCATTTGAAAAATAAACCTTGGACTTGGTTTCAAAAATCCCAAAAATCTCTCATCCAACAAAAAGCTTTGTGGGTTATTAAAAAGGGGAAGGAGCTCATTTTTGGTGGACTCTCATATCACACGGATAGGGAGACGGCAGAGAGAGAGAAAGCAGTCCAATTTTTATACATTTTGTGAATAAAAAAAATCAGTAAAATAAAAAAAAAATAGTTTAGTATTAGAATAGATTTTTAGATTTTAGTTTTTTTTAGTCTTGTTGGTGTAATCAAGTGCTGAAAAGTGTTAAGAAGATTGAATGAATGTCAAAACGTGTTTCAAGAACATGATTCGACAGGAAAAATAGCGTACCATATTTCTTCGTCTTGTTTCATTTTATATTATTCTTGACATATATTTGATTTTTATGTTATGTTCTGATATGAGAATGTTAGGCTAAACACCATGTTCAAGGGGTGGGATGAACTACGTAGGATGTTAAATTAATTAATTTATTTTATTAATGCTATATTTCTAGGTTAATTAATTTAGAATTACCACAAATTAATTTATGTAATGAGAGTTAGTGATGCTGATTTTGGGAGTCGAAATAGAGATAGGTTTCTCCTAAAATTAAACATTAATTAGGTGTTGACATTTGGGGATTCGTACATTTTTTTATTAAATTGATCCTAACGGGTAATTTCTTGAAAATCGTACGATTCTTAATTTTATCATCGTGCGACATTTTTAAATTAGTTTTCTGAAAAAGATATTATTAAATTTATAATTGTAACGAGAGTTAGATTATCGATTTAATATTATCTCGAAATATTTCAAATTAATAAATTGAGAAATTAAAATAATTGATAATGCGATGTAATCCCATCTCTTTACTTTCTCACATTTATCACACTCGGTTGCACATTGTTTTTCTTTATTTAGTCATTTCATAGTTTTAGCATTTAGTAGTTAATTCTCCCTTGAAATGTTTTTTTTATGAAAAATGATTTTAATAAAAAAAATTAAATTGCAAGTGTTCACGTCAGTTGTTTTACCTTGAAAGTTGGATTGATATCCATACTTACCACAATACGAGTTGTTTTAGCAAGTTTTGTAGGTAATTCAAAAGAATTTTGAGATTGGCTTTTTGAAGACAATGGCTACACGTAAAAAGCCACTTATCAAATGGCGTCGTTGTCGGGAACATACAAAAAACCTTTTATCAAATGGCGCTGTTGCTGCTTTCTTGACTTGCAGACAAAGTTGAAGACTTGTATTTCAATTGTAGTTGTATTTCTTATTTTATTTTATTTTTTAATTTATTCTCCCTCCTCTTTAGACTGGTTGTATAGGGTTTTTAAAGCTTTGTATTTATTTGGGTGCATTTTGACACCAATTTTTTTGTAATAATTATTCCATAAAAAAAAGTGAAAAGGGAAACTGGACAAGGTAAAGAGAGGGCGTCCAAAGGCGGGAATTTAGAAGCTTTTCTAGTTTTGGTAGGTAGGACTCCCGGGGACAAGTGAGATAGGCAAGATCTCCTCCCGGTCGACTCAACTCGGTCTTCACCCCATGTGTGTCAAAATCGTGGGAGGTACATTTCTTTATTCCTCGCGAATCTCCTGCAAGCATTGCACTTCAATTGAATGGTTTGATGAATTAATTTGCCTAAGACCTAGACCCGGTCATTGAAACGAGAAGGGATTTCATCACCCGACTCACTTGCTTATTCATTGCGTGCTACCCTAACTATCATTAAATTTAAAATCAATCAACTAGCTAGCCCAGTAGAAACACATTTTTGCAAGAGGCGATCACAAAGATATATTCCGTATTTTTTTTCTCCCGCGGACTGAATTAAAATTTGACTACCCTTTTCACTAATTTTGCAGATAATAATTGGCTATATGCTCGTTAGGATTTTTCCTTTACTCGTATGTGTCCAATTCAATTCTTTCGGTAGTCGATTTTAGTTTGTTCGTCCAAATCACGAGTCCATTTTCTCCCCTTTTCTGAAAAAAATAAAAATATTTCCCTTTTTCTTATTAAAAAACTTAAAAAAATATTTCCAAAAATCCCAAAAATATTTTATTTCTTTTCAATATTCCAAATGCCAAAATAATTTTCGTTTTCTTATTTTCAAAAATCACACAGATTTTCTTTTCTTTTGAAAAATATTTAAAAATCCAAAAAAATTCCTCTCATCATGGACGAAGAACATCCTTTACGGGAATACTTTGGTCATTTCCCCTTCTCTCGAAGCTTGTTTAATGTTAAGTCCGAATCGAACCTACATTCATTAATTCATGGGTTTAACTGTCACACGCCCACCGTTGATACTCTTGTGTCGTCCACGCCCAAATCTCCTACTCCACCACCTCTGGTGCTGAGTGTCAACACATCCCATGCTTCACCATGCACACACTGCTTTCTTATCGATCACTTTCCCTTTGACTGTCCATTTATTTTCTCTCCACCTGAACCCACCATGGAACATGTGTATCCCTATGACACTATTTTGGACCCACCCTCGGCGTATTGTCATGACATATCTAATGTCGAGGGGTATGAGTACCCCAGCTATTCATGGCAGCCTGATCACCCTTCCATGCAATATGAATCCCAACACCATGTTGTGGATCCTTACGATTTCCAACAGTCGTCATCACCACCTCGTGCACCTCATACCTATCAGTCCCCTTACTATGCTCCTTGTGCTGATCAACCTTTTATCTCTCACGGAGATGCTTCTCCCGTGTATGACCAACTTGACCCTATTCCCCACACTTCATATGAGTATTCTCCACATCCTAGTGTTTCTGGCAATTTGTGTCCACCTCCACCTCCACCACCACCACCACCACCGCCACCCACTACCACTTCACTACCACCATGAACATCTGCTCTCGAATGCCTTTTGAAAACGTCCGTGCACACTCTTCAATATCAAAATGAAGCCCTTCAAAGGCTTGAACACCATTAACTGAATTTGAGTGTGTGAACGAATCGGATTTAACCCCAAGTCACAAAAATTGTTACACCCGTGTGGGATGATGATGTGTTATCTTGTGCCACTGATTTCGAGTGTGACCAACCCTATCTTTCTAAGAATCTCGACGCTGAGACCATGCAGTGGTCCGGGCCCCAAGTTGACAATTGTGTTACCTATCCACTGACTGTGAGACTGATCCCACTGCGCCTGATTAGGCATAAATATTGTATATTTATCCCCTTAATTTCGGAACTTTTGTGAATCCGAGCGGTGCAATTGATAGGGATTTAACTCGTAATTATGCTACTAACCTTTGTTGTCAAGTATTTCATGTTTCTCTTATGTGTTTTAAAGGTAAAGTATGCAAGCGGTGCGAAAGAGAAATCAAAAGAATGAAAGAAAGGCTAGGAAGGCAAGTTCAAGGGCATTTTTGTAATTCTGTAGCCTGATCCTGGGGGTGGGGCCAACTATAAAGTTGAAGATATCTTAAAAACAAGAACACTGAAAAAAAACGTCACCCAAATCCGACTACGATGAAGGAGTTATGATCATTTGAAGTTCAGAAAAAATCCAAGAAAGAAAAGAAGAAAGCTTGAAAATTTTCTAAGTGTTGAATTTCCAGCAAGTTCCCCAGAACCACAGGGTGAACCGGTTCGGGGTACCTGATGCGCGAATTTTCACTTTAATGCTGATTGGTCCAAAGAGTCATAATATGTTACAAACTCTTCTAAAACATATTTGTATCTTTATAATGACTTAGAAAAGAGAGTTTTGAATAGTTTTTCATAGACAGGAAGGTAGGAGAGTAGCTTAGAACCATAGAAAACAATTCTCCATCATGTACGTACTTTTATTGTTTGAATTACAAGTTTTCTTTAAAATAAAGTTTGTTCCTTTCTTTCATAATCTTGTAGTTAACTTATTTACAAGTTTTCTTTATTTTTCGAGTTTTCAATTCGTTTATACATGCTTAGAGATAGTTTTCTTATTAATTCCATTACATGCAACGTAGGATTCATGTTTTTAATTAATTGCACCATGTTAGGGTAGATTTCTAAGGGTTGGTGTGCATGAACCCAACCCGATGTAATTTAGCCATGTAGAAACTAGGGTTGAATTGAAATTTGAATGAATCGTGTTGTGTAGTTGTCACTACCATCATAGATCTTTTTACCTCGGTTGACCCTAGGTAATGCGTGGTGTTTAAGAATGTGATGCGCGTGTAGCTATTGCGACACTACTTTACTCATCCTTTGATTTTGTATGATGCGAGCTACGATCCCTCATATATATAATGCTTGGGAGTACTAAAGATCGGGTTCAATTAAATTTCTAATTCAAAATTCTAGCACTCTATACGGTAAATTTACTAGAGTTTGGGGGATTGTATTCCCAACTTGGTTTTCCTTCATTCTTTTTAAGTCATTCTTAGTTAGTTAATTTTGCTCACATAGTTAATGCAGTAGTTTAATTTAGTTTGCATTTATTTAATTAGTTATTTCCCATCTCAATCATCTTTTGTTTCTTTTTAGAGTCAAGTTAGGGCTAACAGTCTTACCTTTATCGCCATGTTCACTCTTCCTAGCTCCCTGAGGATTCGATACCCAGACTAGCCACTATACTCCACAAGAGTGTAGTTAAAGTTTAGGTTTTTTTTATTGCGGTTGGAAGTCGATAACAACGATTAGTGTATTTACACGGACGCTCAGTTTCCACCTCGATAAAAAATGGCGCCGTTGACAGGGAATTAGGTATACTTTAGGTTAGGTTGGTTATGTAACACCCTGTCTAATTAAATACCGGGTAGATACTCCTTTATTAAATAAATACAGAATATCAAGTTGGTTCAGTCTTAGCATCACGGTCGAAAATAATTAGTTAATTACTAGCCACCTAATAATACCAGAGTAAAATAAAGTCCCGATACAAGAGTCTGAATAAATAAACCAACATCTGAAGTAAAACTAAAAGTCTGAGAATGATATCTCTAAATGGAAATGGGCGACATGCCCTAACAGATGAGTAACCCTGAGTAGAATCAAGTACAGAATATGAAGGCGTCTAATATCGAGATCATGTAACTTCCACAGCAGCTATAGCACGTCAATGCAATGGAACTCCTATGCTTGGCGTCCATGTGGCTGGGCACCTAAAAATGTTTTTACAAAACAAAATAGATTTGGAAGAAAATGGGTCAAGGCCCGAGGTGAAAACATTTTAAAAGTTTAGCAAGTATTTAAATTACAATTAAAGAACACGTATTATAAACATGTTAGTTGCGTACTCTTACATGAGTTTCTCACCTCTCCACTAATGTGCACTCTTAACGTATTCCCTTAACCCATCCTAGTTATGCCGCTAACTAACTAGTCTGTATCACTCCTGCTTTCTCATTCTATCATAGGTTATCTATTTGTAACACCTAAACATGTTATATTCATAACCCATATTCACGCTCATTAAATTACTTATCTCAAGTGTTAATTTAATTATCACATTCTTAGTCCATTACAATATCTTAGTTATTCACATCTACTAAGAAACACAACATAACTATCACAAGTATATGTATATACACCAGTATAATATCTCATACACCAATCAAGCACCCCACAAGGATAGAACTTATGATACCCTCATACTCTGCTATCGAATCCTTGTACATCACGTACGTGAGGATCATAAGTTCCGAATCACTCATGAACCATTTTAATAAAAATCACACATAGTGGAGGCGAACATAGTTCACATACCCATGGGTCACGCACATACCTACGATCCCAAGGCCAGTAGACTTATCCATTCAGCGATAAGCCCTTCCAAGTCCTATGTTCTGAGGTATCAATCTAAAGTCCCCCTGGAGGTCACATCGAGACTAGACTATCCTCTTATGAACGACCTCCCGTGATAGCAAGTATGGTAGGTATGTTATACACATAATAATCCATATACTAGAATATCACACAACCAGTATATATTCATTTTCAATATATGTATACTCCTCCCCTATATATTAAGTCTCACCTACAATATTTACGTTTTGGATATTCTACGTAATATTTATTTAACGCGACAAGTCTCGTCAAATCAATTTGAGTACCTAAACCTATCCCAAAAGGTTAATAGGTCTCCTATTAGTTTCTAATGTTATCTTAGTAACTTGAAGTCCCTCTATTACTGTTCTTATCCTTACCTCAGCCTTTATTCCTATTATAGTTTCAATTCGAACAATTTCTAACCGTACCTCACTCGGTAGTCCCTCGTAAGCAATAGTATTCAATTCCCTAAGGTAATCCATTTTTTCGGGCATCAACTAAGACCCTAATGAACTTAACTAAGTCCCATAATATCATATTAATCACCTAAGAATCATTATCGTCTTTGGGATTTTCATTAAACCTTAAAGGGAAACAATTACCAAAAATCAGAAGAGGTCGATCGATCGAAGAAAAGGGGTTCGATCGATCGATCAGTCGATCAATCGACATTCTTAAGTCGATCGATCGATCAAGCAGGCAGTTGCCTAGAATTTCCTTAAATAGTTACGGTTTTCCTCTTTTTACACCTCTAATTCTTCATTTCAGCATCCCAAACTCTCAACCAAGTATACTAATAATCCTACCAACATGTTTACATAATTTTCAATGTTTTAGAATCATCAAATCATAATGGGACATCAAATTCTTGGATCAATTTACATAAATTTTCATATAAAAACCCTAGTTCTCCTATTTGTTCAAGAAAACTATATAATTCATTACAAATTCATAATTCTCTACACATGGATCACGATTTCGTGGCTGCTAAAATCCCAGAAGTGAATCTACATGCAAAACCTACCCAGATTACGATTTCAAATCCATTCAATTATCGCTATTCAAGGTTATTCTCCAATTCTAACCTAACATGGATGATATATGCACTAATTTATTTCAAGTTAAATCACTTGTCTACCAATGAAGATTCTGATCCTTTGAAGTAGATGGTACATAAATGCTTCTCGCTTTTCGATCTATCCAATGGTGGTGACGGTGGTGCAAAAAGTCCAAAGATGGTGGTTCTTCTTTGGTAACTTCCTCCACTTCATCTCTAATGGCCGTCTATGAAACTTAGTGATGGAAACCCTAAGGCTCTAACCTATTGGCTGATAAAGCTTTCTAAATTTCGTGGGCCACTATTCACCAAAAATAGAAATGACTAATATACCCCCTCAGGTTGCTGGTTAGGCCTAAAGATGCCCCGGGACCCAAACTAAATCCCCGGCTAGTGTTTTCTGACTATCTCAACCCTTCTGGACACGTTGGCGCACTCAAAATGCTCATACGGATGACATAAAAATAAAAAAAAATAAATCTATTAAATTGGGTCGTGACACGACTGACACGCTCATCCCAACTAAGTTACCGAAACTGTCGTATTTTCAACTCACGGCAATTTTAATAAATTCAATAATCACATATTACCATAATCACTCAGTAATATTCAACATTATCATCATATTTAAATACTAACTCTCGTCTCACTAGATATTTAAATCTGAATTAATTTCCAATTAATTATCCCAAATTAATTTAATTAATCCAATAATTAAAAGCAATATTATTTAATTAATCTCATAATTAAAAGCCCTAAAAATACGGGGTATTACAGGTTAATCCCTAATTTGACCTTAAAAAAATTTAAAAATATGTGTGTCACGTTTTTCAATTGCCCAATTTGCAATGTCTTACTCTAACTCCTTGGTGGGTTTAATTGTTATGATAATAGTGAGGAGGAGGAGGAGGAGGTGCTCAAGATTTATGAACTTTGAATCAGTATCACTAAAGATGAGTCTCATAAATACAAGCCTAGTGTTAAGGCCATCCAAATTTATCAAAATGAATTGCTTGAAGAAAAAAGACTTGAAAAAGAATATCGAGAAAAAAATCGTTATTCGGAGCAAGAGTTCCATGCATTATTTGAGACCAATGAGGATTTTTCTTCCGATATTTTTGAAGTTGAAGAATGTTTTCAAACAAATGAGGAATCCGAGGTGCTAGAACCAAGGAAGCCTACTTTGGAAGAACTCATGCTTATTAGCAAAAAGCAATCTCATGACTTTGCTGCTACAGAGTTGAAAATTAGAGCAACTTGCAAGGAGTTTAATGATTATTTGGACAGCTTAGAGAAGGTCGAGACTTGCGCTTCACCTAAAACTTTTGAGGATGAAATTATTGAGAATGATCCAATTTCTTTTGAATATCAACCTCTTATAAATATTTCAAAATCTACTGAGGTTGAAGATCATTTGTCTCCTTATGTACCCACTATTATCGAACCATTAAATCCATAATAAGAACTGGATGAATGTCTTGAGGATGTTGATTTGATTCTTGTATGAGAATGTTTTTTTGAGATGCTTCATCTTACGGGCCATACACGTAGACGTGTCACTCCACCAGGTCCAGTTGAAAATTTTAAGGGAGAAGATTTTGAGGACAAGGACTCTATGCTTGAATTGTTTTCCAGGATGGACTCTTTTTGTTTGTGTGCTCCGCTTCCCATACTACTTGAAAAATCTTTGGGACGTGATTCTATTTTTCTTGGATCCCAATGGTACTTGTCCCCCTGTGCACTCAAATCCCTCACTATCCCCCTAAAAAATTTAATTGGTGATGGTTCATTTCTTCCGCTTTGCACGTGCCTTCCGTTGCTCAAACGGAATTCTTATTTTTTGGGAGGCATGCCTTCTAGTGAGGGTACACTATTAATCCCTCAAACTCATATTGTATTTTGGGTGGACCCTCAAAATTTTCAACTTCTAGTGTATAACTTATTAGAGTTTCAAATCTAGGTTGTACAATAGTTAACTTATTTCCTTTTTTTTCTTTTAGTTTAGATTTTTTGTTATTCTTTTTTGCTATGGTTGGTTCTAACATGTTTTGTAGATTCAATGAACTTGTACTTTTTGGGGATCGCTCCACTTTGGGTAATATCTTTATTTTCCACTCTTTATGTCGTGTTCTTGATTCCCATTGAGGACAATGCAACATTTAAGTTAGGAGGTGTGGGATATTCTTTCCGTTTATTGTTTAGATTCATTGAGTCGATCACATGTTCTTTCTAAGTGTGTTTTTTCTAGAAAATTTCAAAAATTCGAAAAATTTTGAAAAGCCAAAAATATTTTTCTTCAAAATAAATAAAAATTGGAATTTAAATTTTTCAAAAATATCACCTTTATTTTATTTGAAGTCTCAAATTGTTAAATCGCAATTGCACTAAGCCGAAATTGGCCGAAGGTGGAAATTGTGCGAAAATTGACGACTTAACGAATAAGTGTGGAGATTAACAAAACTCGGTGAGATTTCGAGCCTAACAATCTTTTTGAGTTTTTTAAATCAATCCGAGTTAATGGTTAACTCATGGTTCTAATTCAGCGTTTCAAATAAATCGTTGATGATCTCAATTCTTTATTTTGATCGGTTATGGGAAATGGATGTTGTCTTGAAAAGTGCACTACAAATCTCTAAATTAAATTAATCTTGAGATGCATATGGTAAATTAATAAGTAATTCGGACAATGAGGTAGGCCATCGTTTGTTACCCAAAAATATTAGCCATAAAAAGATGTGAAAAATTATCCTTTTGTTAACCCAATTGAGTCGAATAAATTTTTTTCTTTTCGTTTGGCAACCCGAAAAAAAACCAAGTGGACCGGAATTGTGAAAGTTGGTAATGTCATCAAATAAAGTCCGAAAAGTGCATAAAAAGGGGCAAGAAAAAAAAATATAGTAGAAAAATGCTCAACAGAAATAACAAGTAGAGAAAAAGACGAAAAAAATGAGAAAATGCCCGAAAAAGCACTAAGGGTCCATTTGATACATATTGGGCAAAAGTGTTGGCATGGCAAAATTTTCCAGGACAAATTTTGCCTAGGCAAATTTTGCCTAGACAAATATTTTTTTCTCACATTAGACTATCAAACACCAAATAAGGTAAAACAAGTTTTTTAGGCAAAACATTTTAATAACACATTTTTCGTCCATATTAACATATATAATAATAAAAAATATGCTTTTTTAATTTTCGTCCCAAGTCTTATTTAATAAAAAAATAGTTTTTTCTTTTCTTTTTTACTTCCCGTTTTTATTTATTAAAAAAGTAACAAACTATATATAAAAAAAAGTTTTTTACGCCAAAACTACTTACTAAAAACAGTTTTTACATTAAAACAGTTTTTAATTTTTACACTAAAACAGTTTTTACGTTAAAACAGTTTTTAATTTTTTTTTACATTAAAACAGTTTTTATATTAAAATAATTTTTTGCATTAAAACAGTTGTTACATTAAAACATTTTTAAATTTTTTACATTAAAACAATTTTTACATTAAAACAATTTTTTACATTAAAACAGTTTTTACGAAAAAACTGTTTTTACATTTAAATAATTTTTTACATTAAAACAGTTTTTACATTAAAACAATTTTTTATATTAAAACAGTTTTCACATCAAAACAATTTTTAATTTTTTACATTAAAACATTTTTTACATTAAAACAATTTTTACATTAAAACGATTTTTACGAAAAAAACAGTTTTTAAACAGATTTTAATTTCAAACAGTTTTTTTAACTATTTAAAACAAATTTTAAAATATTCATAACAATTTTTAAAATATTCATAACAGTTTTTTTTTTAATTATTTAAAATAGTTTTTAAATTGTTTTTTAAAATATTAAAAGCGTTTAAGAAGTTAGCAAATTTGTTGGCAAATATTTCTCACCCATATAGCAAAGCAAAATTTGCCAACATGTTATGCATAAGAGGTGTTGTACATTGGCAAATAGCTTGTAGGCAAATCTTGTTATCAAACACACCAAATTATAGGCAAATGTCATATTTGCCAACTTATTTGCCATTTGCCATGACAAATAATGCTATCAAACGGACCCTAAAGGACATCATAAGAAAAAATTTCCAATTTCGAAGTTCTCAATCATTCCCATGTTACCCAATATACCTTTAACCTGAAAAGTCCAACCGAGTTCGAATTGTGAAACTGTTTACCGCGTGGAGAGCAAAGATACAAAAAGATAATATGAGAGATTAAATGGTGTGAATTGAGGCGATGTTTCCCGTTTTCCAATTACCGTAATCCGATGAAGAGATCATTTCACTAAATAATTTCATTTTTCATAATTGTGTGCGTGAACTTGCATTCCATTACATTTACTCTTATAAATCACGCATACCGAGAGAATAGCCACACTTTCGAGTGATTCGTTTGTGAGTGTATCGGTGAGATTTTGAAATCAAAGAGAATTTTTGAAAAGTAATGTAATGATCAATCCGTGAAAATTAACGGTTCGATTTTTGGCTTCGCACACACACACACGACAACTTGAGACTCTTTTGAATTTGCATTTATAGTGACTGATTTTCGGAAGGTTTAAATTGTATAATTTTTAAGTATTTTGATTTTTCTTTGAGTCAATAACGAATTTTGTGGGCATATTCACTACAAACCCTCACGGGACACCACTCGTCCTACTAGGGTAACCTAGGGGTTTAAAGGCTTGTTGCATACGCTAAATGCAATCGTTGCCCACGAAAAAGGTATTCTATCCCAATAAAGTGTTTAGAAGAGTTGTGACGTTATTCCTTTTCATTTACATTGCCCGAGACACGCAAAGTTCTAAGTTAGGGGGGTCCAAAAACTTGACGCGACTAAGAATATGTCTCAGAAGTGCATACTCTCTAGGCTCAAGTGCAAGACTGTCGCGTTAGTAATAAACCCAATAAATCGGGATCGTCTCCATAGGGAAATAGGATGAGAAAATTATGATGACGAAAGGACAGATGGTTAACCTAACTTCAACACTAAGAAGAACGAAAAGATGGTTTGAATGGTGAAACAACTATAGCTAGATGTAATTATGAAAATGATTAACTAATGAACTAAAGAATGAATGGCATGCAATTACTCTAAATTATCTAAAATACTGATGATGATTGAACTAAAACTTGAACTATGTGATGAGAAAATAGGTCGGGAATACAATTCCTCAACCCTAATGTATTGCAGGTATAAACGAATCATAAATTTAAGTGATAAATCGGACCCAGACTTTAGTACTCCCAACTATTACATATATGAGGTTCAAGCCTGCACCATACGTAATCAGAGGACGAGTAAAGTGGTACACGATAGCGACACTCGTATTGCATTCTAAAGCATCCCGGTTACCCTAGAGCAATCGAGATCCAAAGATCTACAATGGTTGTGTTCGCTACGCAATACGATCATAATAAATCCTTAAATTTAGAGGATTAATTTTTCTACACATGCAACTATCACATCAGGTTGAGTTCATGTATCCCGACCTTAAAAAATCTAGCCGGACATGTTGAACCTAACTATGCATGAATTAATTATGTTGCATTCGAAAGAAATCACGATGAAACTATATTGAAACATGCAAAGAATTATTATAAACCTAGAATTTATCTGAATCATGCAAGAAAAATAAACATGCAAAGGAAATAGAGATAATAAAAATTGAATTAAAACTTGAAACCAAACCCGGAATTAATCAATCTTGAAGGAACAATTCAAAACTATGTTTCTAGGTTGTTCTTATACTCTTCTCTCTATCAAAATCTGATCAAAACTCTCTTTTCTAAGTCTATACAACAATACAAATACGTTTTAGAGGAGTTTTCACATAATGGGACTCTTTTGGACCAATCAGAATTAAAGGGAAATTTCGCGTATCATGACCCTCGAACCAGTTCGCAGGTACCCCGAATCTGTTCACCCCCCGAACCGGTTCACCCTGGGGTTCGGGAATTCTTGCTGGTTTTGGGCCTCTTTTCTTCAATTCCAACACTTAGATTTTTTTTTTCTTGTTTTCTTCTCTTCTTCTTGGATTTCTTCTCAACTTCAAATGATCATAACTCTTTCATTGTAGCTCGGATTTGAGTGTCGTTTCTTCCAGTATTCTCGTTGTTCCGAGATCTTCAACTTTTCAGTGGCCCACCTCCGGGATTAGGCTACAAAATTACGAAAATGCCCTTGAACTTGCCTTCCTAACTTTTGTTTCCTTGTTTTGATTTCTCTTTCGCACTACTTGCATAATTTACCTGTAAAACACATAAGAGAAACACAAAACACTAAATACTTTCCAACGAAGGTTAGTAGCATAAATACGAGTTAAATCCATATCAATTGCATCACTCAGGTTCACAAAGGTACCGAAATTAAGGGGATAAATATACAATATTTATGCCCAATCAAATCCCCCTAACTTAGAACTTTGCGAGTCCCGAGTAATGTAAAAGAAACAAAAATATCGTCACAACTCCTCTAAACACTTTATTGGGATAAAATACCTTCTTTGTGGGCAAGCAATTGCATTTATTGTATGAAACGAGCCTTTAAATCCCTAGGTTACCCTAGTAGGACGAGTGTTGTCTCGTGAGGATTTGCAGTGAATATACCCACAAAATTCGACTCAAAGAAAATTCAAAATACACACAAATTGTATAATTCAAACTTTTCTAGAAAATAGTCATCATTACTTCATGTTCAAGAGCCTCAAAATCATAGTGCGTGTGTGCGAAGCCAGAAATTTAACCGCGAATTTTCACCGATTAACCATTACGTTACTTATCCGAAGGTTCATTTTGATTTCAAATTCTCACGAGATGCTCTCACAACGAATCACTAGGGTGTGGCTATGTTCTCTCGGTATGCATGATTTTTAAGAGTAAATGTATTGGAACCAAGTTCACACACACACATAGAAAGATAGAAATTTATGGTAACTAGATCTCATCAATGGATTACGATTATAAGAAAGCGGGAACATTGCCTATAATTCATATTTTTGATCTCTTTTATTATCTTTTTGTGTTTTAGCTCTCCAAGCGGTAACTAATTTCAGAATTTTGGACTCGGTTAGGACTTTTACGAGTTGAAGGTGTATTGGGTAAAATTGGAAAAGGTTAAGAATTTTGGAATTGGAAAATTTTGCTTATGATGTCCGTTAGTGCTTTTCCAGACTTTTGCTCATTTTCATCTTCTTTTTCTATATTTTTTTCTATTTTTTTAAGCTTTTCTTTTCTTGCTATTTTTGTGTAATACCCCGTATTTTTGACTATATTTATTTTGGGATTAATTAATTAAATAGCGTATTAATTGGAAATTAATCCGGGTTATAAATACTAATGTGATGCGAATTGGTATTTGATTACGTGCATATATGATTATATATGTATTTGGTGTTATGAAATTTGTCGTGGGATTTATATACGGCATCTTAGAAATTTTGTTGAGACGCGTGGGACCGCCGCGTCACGCTTTAATATTTTGATAATAAAAGTGAATTTAAAATCTATAATTCGTATGGTCGTTTTGAGTGCGCCAACACGTCCGGAAGGGTCGAGATAGTCAGAAAACACTAGCCGGGGGTATAGTTCGGGTCCCCGGGTATTTTTAGGCCATACCGGTAACTTAAAGGGTATTTTAGTAATTTGGTATTTTTGGGTAATTAAAAGTGACGAAAATTGAGAGTTGTAATCTGATAAGGAATTGACCCAACCAACCCTTATTAACCTAGAAAGCTACGTAGGTTATCATTTAGTCTTCCAACTCTCCCAAAGGAAACCCTAGCCACCATAGCCACCTTTGGAAGAAGAAAGCTTAGAGAGGAAGGGAAAGAGGAGGAATTCTGCAGAAAATCTGCAGAAAGAGCTTACAAATCCAACACCAAATCCAGAGACAATCAAGGCAAGTGATTTATTCCATTTAAATTTCGGAGAATGCTTCTTCCATGTTAGATTATTCATAAATTTTGTATGTTCTTGGAAGATAATGAAAAACCCATAAGATTGGAGTTATTAGTTTAAATTTTGGGATATAGGTTGCATGTAGAATGTTACTGGAAGATTATATTAAGAGAATTATCGACTTTGGTTATACCAAAAACGGATTTAAGATGAAGTTTATGAATGTTCTTGAGATAAAATCTGGAAACTAGGTTTTTGATGAAGTTTGACCCATATGTAGCCTTTAGATGTTGAATTAGTGGTTTGTGGACGTTAGTAATATTGTAGGATTGTTATATGACATTACTATAACGTTATATTTGAGAATCATACGTTAGAAATAAGTTTTGGGACGTTTTCAGATCTGCAGAACGAAGCAGTCCGTAGCCATACCTGTTCGATCGATCGATCGACATTCATCAGTCGATCGATCGACTAGATCGATCGATCGATATTCATAGGACGATCGATCGACCTTCCCAGAATGAGTAAAATTTTCCTTAATTTGATTTTAATGGCGGAAACCCTCGGAGAATATGTTTGGAGAACTTATGAATACCCTCACCCTTAAGGAAGACCAGTAGGTGTGATTATTATAGTGGACTTTAATTAGAATGCAATCCGGGGAATTATTGTAGGTTATTGAAATTCGTTAGAGAGGTAACGTTTGGGTTAATAGTGCAAATTGTGTAATTCGATGAAATAAGGTTTAGAGCAGAAGTAAAGACCTTAGGAATAAAGATGTTATATTTGGGAATAATCGGAACCTAATAATCTATTATAGATAGGTTTTAAGGATAAGGGACTACGGCGTGAGACGTGTCGACAATTTAACTTTATATTAACGGGAGACTTGAAAAATATAAGTTTGGAAATGGGATAATGATGTAGAGTATTACAATTATACTACGGTGATTACTAAGATGCGTGTATACTTAGTATTGATATAGTATTTGTGTGTATGACATACCTACCATACTTGCTATCACGGGAGGTTTGCGTTCGCTTAGGACCCTCTAATCCTTGTGTGCCTACGGGGGGGATTTAGACTGGTACCTTGATGAACATAGGTCATAGAAGGACTTATTGTGATATTAATAAGTCTGCATGATCATGGGAGCGTAGGTATGTGCGTGACCCATGTGATGGTGATTGTGTTCGCCTCCACTATTTGTGATTTGTGTTAGCTGAACTATTCCTGAGAGATTCGGAATATGTGATCCTTATGTACGTGATGTACCGGGATGGATAGCAGAGTATGTGTGCACCATAGCTTAGATTGCGGGGTGCTTGTATCGTATATTTATGATGTGAATAATATACATTAAAAATATGGAAATCCTCATGTTAATATTGTAAAAATATTACGGTATTGTTTCGAGTTATATAATGAGTTAGCTGATAGTTATATCAATGGCATATTTAGTAACTGAGTTTACATTAAACCTCTATTTAATTACGAGCGTTGTTATGTTAAATGAACCGAGTAATGGGTAGAACCTTTGGTAGTCTAGCTAGTTACGTTGTCACTTAGCTAGTGGAAAGGGTAGTTATAGATGGGTACTTACGTTAGGAGTGCACAGTTAGTCGAGAGGTGAGAATTTAATGTGAGTGCACGTCCTAACATGTACTTTGCATTTAATGTTTTAAATGTTTTTAAATCACTTGCAGGTTTTTAAAATGATTTCCACTTTCGGGCTCTGACCCATTTGCTTTCAAAAATATTTTCTTGTAAAACCATTTTAGGTGCCCAGCCACAAGGACACCAAGCATAGGATTCTCATTCAGAAGACGAGCTGTAGCTGTTTGTGGAAGCTACAGGGACTTGCTTTTAGACGCCTCTCTCATTTGGATTCCAGTCTCAGCATCTATCAGTTGTAGGGCATGTTGCCCAATTCTATTAGACATTTTTACATTTCAGTTTTCAGACTCTAGCATGTATTGCTCAGTATTCAGTTTTAGTTATTTATTTCAGTTTACTTATCGGTTGTGGGAATTGTATTGAGGAGTTTTTCCTCCAGAGTTTCTTTACATTTTGTGATGGTTATTCGTTTTACTTCAGTATGGTGAATGGTGTTATTTAGTTATTCATTACTCTTGTTGCATGTTAATCAGATTTAATAAAATTTGGCACTTACTTTTTAAATACTAGGTGGTTAGTAATAATAAAACATTTTCGACAGTGATGCTATTAACTGAGCCAACTTGGCATTTTGAATTAATTTTATAAAGGAGTAGTTACCCGGTGTTTAATTAGTCGGGGTGTCACATTTTGTTGAGCATAGCTATTCTTTTCTTGCCCCTTTCCGGCACTTTCCGAACTTAAATTATGACTTTTTCCATTTTTCACAACTCCAGGCTATTTGGTTTTTTCGGGTTACCAAACGAAAGGAAAAATTATTCGGCTCAATTTTGGGTTACAAAAGGGATAATTTTTCATAACTTTTTTTTATGGCCAATATATTTTGGATAACAAACGATGGCCTACTTCATTGTCCAAAATACTAATTGCGTTACCATACACGTTTCGAGATGAATTTAATTTAGAGATTTATTCGGCACGTTTTTCAAGGCAATACCACACACATTTCTCAAAACCGATCAAAGTGAAAGACTTGAGATCCTCGATGACTTATTAGACTGACGAAAAGAACTTTGAGTTAACAATTAACTCGGAATGATTTATAAATTTCACAAAAATGAAGGCTCGAATCTCACTGGGGTTGTTAATCTCCACACTTATTCGTTTAGTCGTCTTTATTCGCTCAATTTCCATCTTTGGTCAATTTCGGCTTTGTGTATTTTATTTTTACAATTTGAGACTTTAAACCGGATTTTAATGATATTTTTGAAAATTTTGAATTCCAATTTTTATTTATTTTGAAGAAAAATATTTTTGGATTTTTCAAAATTTATATTTTTTTTGGGCATTTCTGAAAATTTGTTAAGTTTTAGAAAGATGCACTTGTGACCCCCCCCCCCCCCCCCCAACTTAGACTTTTGCATTGTCCTCAAGCAAAAAGGACTAAAATCTAACTCAAAACGAATTAAAAGTGGGAGAAAATAAAATGAACAAATTAAAATAGAAATGCATAATTTTTTTTATAGATATGGAGAATCATGTGTTACAAAGGAGAGGGTAGAGCACACAACTAAACAATGTAAACAACCACCACAAGACACAAACATCAAACAATAGATAAGGGCTTCATTGGGGAGGCGGATTTGATGGACTGTGTGCGCTGGGATCATATGGATCATAGAAGAAAGTCGGAGGGGGTCCGTCGAAGTTGGTCTCGTATAAATGAGCTTGGAGACGATGCATCATTCTTGTGTCCCTTTGGTAGGCTTCTTGATCCCATTGATAGACCGCATGGTCTCGATTGTATTGGGTGATAAAACCATCAAAACGGGATTCCACCGCCGAAAGGCGCCTATCAAAATCTGCACCGGGCGGCTCAAAGTCGAAATCGTCATCCTCGTCTTCATCATACTCCTCTTCTTTCCCCACATCCATCATTGGGACGTCATGTTCTTCCTCCCCACACCCTCATCAGGAATAGGACGATCAAGATGGGCCACCCTCATTTGGCGCTCACTTCGAGTGGTGGAAGTGGCTCTAATTGGGCGGGGGAGTCGGACTTGATGCCCCGAATCGTCCACCCCGGCCTCAATTAGAAGTTCGGTGATAAGGCAGGCGTAGGGGAGTGATGCTTTGCCTCACTCGTCATAGGTCGCATTGATGATATCCGAATAAAAAAGATGGGCCAAATTTATCCTGCTCTCGGGGTCGAGGTAATGGTATAGGAAGTTGGCGTGACGTAGTCGGACCACTGAGTCATTAGTTATTTGGTGGATTGCTCCACATGCAATGAGGTGCGTGAATCGCACCATGTCCCAAAGACTTCCTATTGGGAATGAATCGCACAACCATTCCTCCCCGGGTGCCATTCGGGAAATACATTCGGCTTTGGTGCAGGGGGCACCATTGGTGGGATACATGAATGACACGAGGAGGACAACCCCTTTTTCTCACATTTTGCGTGCAATGATGGCGGCGGAGAATGGAATTCGAATGCCGCCAAGATATGCCTCGTGAAGAGTGGAGGATTTGCGAACGAGCGTCGCGTAGAATTGATGAATTTCATCTTCAAAAACTTTGGTGCTCATAGGAGAGAGAAATGAGCACCACCCCCGGCGGTTCAAAAGGGCGGTGACTTCGTCGGGGAGCTCCTCCCAATTAACAAATCGCTCGATATGAATTGGGCACGTGGCAGAGAAATAGCTCTCGGACCAATGGCGTTCTTGGACACACCGAAATACTCCCGAACCTCCATCATTGAGCATGGTGGTGTTGTCATATTTGCGAGGGCAGAAATTGGCTTGGCAGGGGCGCACCATTGTGAGAGAGAAAGAGATAGATATGGAGAGGATATGGTGTAGAAGAGAGGGAGAGTGAAATTAAGTGTGATAAATGGAGAGGGGTTGATGGTGAATTTATAGGTGAGTGGGGGAGACTTTTGGTGGGAAATGAGGATAGGTATGGAGGGAGTGAATGGAAGGAGTGAATTTGGAGTGTGAATTGGTGGGGGGGAAGTTTTAGAGGGTGGATTTTAGTAGGGGAAATGAATGGAGGGAAGGAGGAAAAGAGGATGAATTTGGAAAAAGGGGGGGATGATTTGGCAGGACCCCCGAACCAGTTCGCAGGGACCCCAAATCGGTTCGTCCCCCGAACCGGTTCATCCAGGGGTTCGGGGGAAGCTGCTGGCCTGGAAGTTTGGTTTCCCTCTTATCTAAAAAAATATGTGTTCTCTCATGCTTCCTCTCGTGCGTATGGCCCATAATGATATTCTAGACCCTATGGTTCCCTAAATATTCCTCCACCACGCCCTCGAAATGCATGCAATCTCTCTCGATAAGTGTGCTACCTCAATACTACTCGTGAAATGCGCCTCCAGACTCCTAAACATCCTAACTCCTACACTACTATTGTACACAAGAATCACCCCATACGCGTCGGGGGTGCAACGACCTCTCATTTTCAGCTCACTTGACCCCGTAAACGGGGTATGACAACCAAATGGTGTCGATCTCTTCTATGCATGCCTCAATATATAGATTTAGGCGTTGTCCATTGACTTTTAATGCGTCTCCCCCTTTGGGATCTTCCGCTTCTACTGCTCCGTGGGGGAATAGGCTCTTCATAACGAAATGGCCAGTCCAACGAGACCGCAATTTACCAGAAAATAGATGAAGTCGGGAGTTATAGAGGAGCAATTTTATCCCGGTTGAAACTCTTTTCGTCGAATAATTTTATCATGTGCGAGTTTCATTCGAGCTTTTGAAATCTTGGCATTCTCATACGCATCATTGTGTATCTCCTCTAACTCATTAAGTTGAAGCTTGCGAGCTTTAACGGCTTTGTCCATATCCTAATTTAATCTCTTAATGGCCCAATACGCTTTGTGTTCCAACTCAACGAGAAGATGGCAAGGTTTTCCATACACAAAGCGAAATGGGGACATTTCGAGTGGGTTCTTGTATGCAGTGTGGTAGGCCCTTAGTGAATCATTCAATCGAAGTGACCAATCTTTCTGGGTGGTATTGACGGTCTTCTCGAAGATGTTCTTGATTTCTTGATTCGCTAATCTAGCCTGCCCATTCGTTTGTGGGTGATAGGTCATTCCACCTTGTGAACGACGCCATACTTTCCCATGAGTTACTCAAATGGCATGTTGCAAAAGTGTGTGCCATTGTCACTATTTATCGCTTTCGGAGCACCGAAGCCGGAATGTATATGTTCATGTAGGAACCTAATCACCACTTTTCTATCATTTGTCTTGGTAGCTATGGCTTCCACCCATTTAGAAACGTAATCTACCGCGACAAGGATGTATAAGAAACCAAAAGATGAGGGAAAAAGGCCCATGAAGTCAATACCCCAACAGTCAAAGATCTTAATAATGAGTATTGGGATTAATGGCATCATGTCTCATCGGGTTATCGCTCCCATCCTTTAACACTATCGCAAGATTTGTAATAATTCCTCACATCCCGAAATATTATGGGCCAATAGAAACCACTTTGAAGAATCTTAGCGGCCATCTTTTTTATCAAAAAGTGACCTCCGCAAGCTTTCAAATGATAGAATTGGATGACTTTTGGTATCTCATCATCCGGTATGCACCGTCGGATGATTTGGTCAGCACAATATGTAAAAAGGAAGGGATCGTCATAGAAAAACATGCGTGACCAAGTAATGAACCTCTTCTGATCTTGCGGTGTCCACTCAAAAGGGACGACTCCCGTGATAAGATAATTCACTATGTCCGTAAACCAGGGTAAAGAAGAGGTAGCAAAGAGTTGCTCATTCGAAAAATATTCGTCTATGGGTATCAAATCACTAGGTACGTCGGACGAAAGCCAAGATAAATGGTCAGCAATGATGTTTTCTACTCCTTTTTTATCTTTGATGGAGAGATTGAACTCTTGTAGGAGTAGGATCCACCTTATGATGCGCGGCTTTGCATCCTTCTTCGCAAGTAAATACTTGAGAGCCGCGTGTTCGGTGAAATAAGTGATGGGGGACCTAATGAGATAGGGTCGAAATTTGTCTAGAGAAAATACTAAGGATAGAAATTCCTTCTCCATAGTGGAGTAATTGAGTTGTGGTCCGGTAAGAGTCCGGCTAGCGTAGTAGATGACATGAGCCCTTTTATCCTTCAGTTGGCCCAAAATAGCCCCTATTACAAAATCACTTGCATCACACATGAGCTCGAATGGTAAGGATCAATCCGACGCTTGCATGATGGGAGCGAACACAAGCATGCTTTTTAATTTTTCAAAAGCACTTTGGCATGCTTCACTCCACTCGAATGGGGTATCCTTCATAAGGAGGTTTCTTAAGGGCCTATCGATGGCACTAAAATCCTTAATGAACCTTCGATAAAACCCCGCGTGACCCGAGAAGGAGCATACATATTTGAGCGATTTTGGAGTGGGTAGATCGACTATGACATCTATCTTAGCTCTATCAACTTCAATACCTTTGGATGAAACTATTCCCTCGGTGACCATAAAATAGCATTTCTCCCAATTTAGCACTAAGTTCTTCTCCACACACCGGGTAAGTACTTTTTCTAGATTCTTCAGACAACGATCGAAAGAGGTGCTAAAAACGCTAAAGTCATCCATGAACACTTCAAGTCCTCTCTCAATCATGTCGCTAAATAAACCCAATATGCACTTTTGAAAGGTCACGGGTTCATTACATAAACCGAATGGCATAGGTTTGTAGGCAAACGTACCAAAAGGGAAAGCAAAGGTCGTCTTTTCCTGGTCAAGTATATCTACCTCAATTTGGTTATATCCGAAATAAACATCAAGGAAGCAGTAGTACTACCTCTACTCTCACATTGGGTTTCCGGTAATGAATGCAAACGCGCCACTTGGTGGTGGTACGTTGGGGAACTAACTCTCCTTTAGCATTTTCAATCACTGTCATGCCCGAATTCTTTGGGACAACTTGAATAGGGCTCACCCACTTACTATCCGAGATTGGGTAGATAATCCCGGCATTCAATAACTTAATGATTTCGATTCTCACCACATCTTTCATATTGGGATTTAGCCTTTTTTGCATTTCTCTAGAGGGCTTTACATCCTCTTTGAGATGGATCTTGTGGGTGAAAATCAAAGGACTTATCCCCTTTAAATCACCAATACACCAACCAAAAGCACTTTGGTGCTCCCTTAGAATCTCTAATAGCCTACCCTCCTGCTCTTTGTCTAGGATAGAGGATACAATAACAGGAAATGTCTCGTTCTTTCCTAAATATGCATATTCAACATGGAGGGTAGTTTCTTCAATTCGAGGGTCAGAAATTTGTCGCTGGAGGGAAGCATGCGTGCCTCCCTCGGCGGTAACTCCTCGAATCGAGAAACCCAACTTACATCTCTTGCGTCCTTGTCCGACGCTCTCTCATCAAGTAACTCTCTCAACTCCTGAACTTCCTTCTCAAATTCAGTATATGCTCCCTCAATCTCGTGGCTCGACACTAACAAGTCCCTAGGGCATCTCCATAATATTTTTCCTTAAAGTACTCCTCTACGATCTCGTCAATTAAGGTCACCGTGTGAAGATCATATTCTTCCCCTGTATGTTGGGCTCTATGGAAGATGTTAGTCTCTAAAGTCATATTCCCAAAGGTGAGTTGCATCTGCCCATTTCGAGTATTAATTATTGCGTTAGCCGTATCTAAGAATGGGCACCCAAGAATAATGGGAACATGATTGCACGAACATGATTGGACGATCACGTCCTCAACTATACGTCTTGGTATCTTCACGATTCGATCCGCCAATTGGAAAGTGATCTTTGTGGGCTTAAGGTCGCCCAGATCAATTTGCCTATATATGGCGTCAGGGAGAATATTGACACTTGCTTCCAAGTCAAGTAAGGCTTTTTCAATTTTATTTTCTCCACTGATGCAAGAAATGGTGGGTGCACCAGGATCTTTGAATTTTGGCGGGAGATCATTAAGTAGAATGGAGCTCACGTTCTGTGCTAGAAATATGTTTTTCTTTATCTTCATCTTCCTCTTCAATGTTAGCAAGTACTTGATGACTTTTGCATAAGCTGGAATCTGCTTAATGGCATCGAGGAAAGGTAAGTTTAACTTTACTTGCTTTATCACATCTAGCACTTTATCACGGGAATTTCCTTTGTGGGAAGGAACTAGTCTTTGAGGAAACTGTGATGCGGAAGGTGGTTTTACTACTACCTCGGGCTCACTAGTGTCTTCTTTATCACTCTTTTTTAAAGGGACATATTCGGCCTCTTTCGTGCCGGGCCAAATCTCCTTATCTTTGTTTGTGTCGTGTGGAGGAGGTGATAAATCAATGACTCTCCCACTACGAAGAGTGGTCACATCTTGACATTGCTCCTGATGTTTTGTAGAGGTGGAGATAACACTAGTTTGACCTTGAGGAGGTCTTTGGCCCTGGGAAGGAAACTTTCCCTTCTCTTGGATACTCAATGATGATTGCATCTTTGAAATAGTTGCATTTATATCGTTGATCATGCGCTCATATCTAGCAGTGGTTGCATTCTGGGCATTGGTAAATTGGTTTATCGTATCCTCGAGATTTCTTCGTGATGGAGTGATATATGCCCCTAGAGGATGTGGTGCTTGCACATGTCCTTGCATGTGAGGTGCTTGTTGAAAGTGTGATGGTGGGGGAGGGGCAACATGTGAATTAGGATTCAACACAACATTTTATTGCCCATAGCTAAAACCAGGATGGTTTTTCCATGAAGGGTTGTAAGAATTCCCGTGCGGTGCACCGAAATTACCCTTAAATCCTCCTATACCACTCACTTGTTCTTGAAGTATAACTTTATAGGCGGGTATCACCGGCATTCCTCTGTTGAATGGCCCACCTCACAAATAGAACACACCCTCTCAATGGGGCTTAGGATGGATCCAGTTGGTCCTCTTACACATATCTCAAGTATGTCTCGCATTCCTTTCTCAAGTAAATCGAGTCGACTGGCCGTCATGGTATCTTTTTCTACATAAAATAGGCTGGATGCCGATGGTGTGGTGGTCATTTGGTGCATTAGAGTATGAGCACTAGGGTCAGATGTATCCTATGCTTGGGTAGTCTCGGCGACATACCTCAGGTGAAGCTCAACAGCGTTGGTGTCTAGGTCGACAAAGGTACCATCACACGTGATTTCAACGAGTTATTTGGAATTAATATTCAGCCCATTAAGGAAGAAGGAAATGATTTTCAGTTTATCAAGTCCATGATGAGGTCATGAAGTGATTAACTCATTAAAACGCTCGTAACATCGATCGAACGATTCATTTTCTAATTGTCGGAAGGTTTGAATTTGAGCATTGACGGAGTTCGTTCGATGTGTAGGAAAGAATTTCTTGAGAAATTTAGATTGAAACTCGTTCCATGATGCAATTGAGTTTGGAGGTAAAGACCATAGCTAGGTCTTAGCCTTGTCCTTTAGCGAGAATGGGAAGAGTTTGAGGGGTATCACATCTTTTGTGCAAGTTTGATCACTGAGGGTCTCGTACGCCTCCTCAAATTCCTATATGTGGAGGTATGGATTTTCTTAATCCATTCCCTGGTAGTTGGGAAGTATCTGGATGATCCCATTCCTAAAGAGAAATTTCCCTGCATTATACAAGAATAAAATGCATCCCGGAGTGATTGTTCTCTTGGGATATAAGATTTCTCTCAAAGGGCAGTACGTGACCTCTTCCCCACTTGTGGCTACACTAATGTGTTGTGACATGGATCTCTCACTTGATGACTCTATATCCTCACTTGGTATGCTCGGAGCGTGCTATATGGTGTGTCCTAAGAGGGATGTCGGAGTGTAACTTGCAATTGAGTGTTGAGGTGTGGGAGGTGGAACCCAGAATTATGGAACGTTTGGAGTGTGAGGGCTATCGAGGTTGTACTCAACTATCGAGTTTTCGTGAATGCTGGTTGGAGTATTTTGGGGAGTTAGAGTGAGTTTAGGATTTTGCATTAACAGGCTTTTGAGAGATGAAGTATCTTTTTGTGATTTTTGAATTTTTTTTTTGGTTGAAGTTTTAGATTAATGGAATCTAATGAAGAGATCATTTCACTAAATAATTCCGTTTTTCCTAATTGTGTGCATGAACTTGCATTCCATTACATTTACTCTTATAAATCACGCATAACGAGAGAATAGCCACACTTTCGAGTGATTCATCTGTGAGTGTATCAGTGAGATTTTGAAATCAAAGCGAATTTTCAGAAAGTAATGTAATGATCAATCGGTGGAAATTAGCGGTTCGATTTTTGGCTTCTCACACACACACGACAACTTGAGAATCTTTTGAATATGAATTTATGGTGACTATTTTTCGAAAGGTTTAAATTATACAATTTTTAAGTATTTTGATTTTTCTTTGAGTCAATAATGAATTTTGTGGGTATATTCACTGCAAACCATAACGAGACACCACTCGTCCTACTAGGGTAACCTAGGGGTTTAAAGGCTTGTTGCGTACGCTAAATGCAATCGCTTGCCCACGAAAAAGGTATTCTATCCCAATAAAGTTTTTAGAAGAGTTGTGATGTTATTCTTTTTCTTTTACATTGCTTGAGACGCGCAAAGCTCTAAGTTATCCTCTCGAACCCACCATTGAGGTTCGCATTTTCCCTTCCACCGAATCTACTATTATGACAGAGTCTACACCTTTTGATCCTTTTATGGGTGTCCCTGAGGCAACACTTCTTATAGGTTAGCTCCGACTGCGAGTGCTTCCGACTGTACTGTGATTGAATCCGATATGGTTTCTACCTCTCTAGATATGGATCATGTCCCACCACGCGTAGCTCCTGTTGAGTCAGCTATTAATGTTGATTCATCTATCTTGGATTTGGATGCCTCGTTAGATTTTTCGACCATTTTTGATGGTGTCTTTCGGGTGTCTAAGTTGGTCACTCCCTCGTTCACTTTCACACCTCCTCCTACGAGGTCCCTTCAGGATCCTTCCGAATCTCGTGAGGAGTGTATCTCTCCTTCTCTCATGTTAGATCATCTCCCCCACCCTTTATCCCACCCGACCCTCATATTGTCCCTTCCAACCCACCACTTGATTTGGACCTTGCTATTCTACCTTCCCTATTCACATTTAAGCATTTAGGTCCTCACCTACACCCACCATCCACCCTAGTGCTCCATGATCCCATTTGTGCATTTTTCATCGACATCACTATCTATGAGAGTGTTACTCTAATCTCTCGTGACTCTGATCTTGTTCTTTCAATACCGCCATTATCATATCGTAGTGATTTTTATTTTCACCAACTCCTTGACCTGTCCCGATGCGACCATTATCATCGTACATTTATAGAATGGTCATGCACTTTCTATGAGGCCCACACTAACACCATCACTATTGCCAAACAATTTTTCCTCCCTTTACAATTTGAGAATCATGCCTACAGGTCCCTAGTTTCCCTCACTTTTACGTTCAATAAGGCACGTGACCGGTGCCTATTCACCCTCACCCTTGCCCATCTTCACCTTACCCTAATACCACCCACCCCTGGTCCATCGATGCTTTTTATCGAGTGATGCACTTTGAAATCCAAGTAAATTAACCTCTTTTAGCCTTTATCCAATAAGACTGATGCTTCAGTTTTGTTTGGAGGTGATTTTCATCACCCAATTTTCCTGTCGCCCTGCGCTTTCCTGGTTCTTATCCTTTGGGTGAGTTCCGATCGGTCTGGCTGATGACGTTAAACTTAGCACCACCAGGAGGCAACCCATCGTTTATTATTTCTGAGTATGAGACTTATCCTAATTGGAGGTGATGTTTCACACCACCCAATGATTTTCACATGCTTTATTAACTTGTACATATTTTTGTGACGCATATGTTCTTCATGTTTCATCTATGCGTCATCATGCGATACATTTTCATTAGTGGTTCATTATGGTATTACCTTTACTCCCTTGTGATTTTTATTTTTACATATAGTTTTAAACATCGAGGACGATGTTCTCTTTTTTGGGGGGTGGGAAATTTATCAAAATTGTACATCTTTTGAAAAAAATTTAGAAACAAGTTATTTTAAACTTTTTGTGTTGTTAAAAATATATTTTTATGACATGAATTTTCTATCATCCCTCTTTAGAAATCTCAGAATACCCGTGTTCGACTATAAAATTACACTTTTTTACGAATAAATTAATTAGTACCTCTTAAAGCGTACTTGCACTATCAATTCCTAAACTCAGTAATTTGCACTATCACGTTTACAATCAAAAGTTAAAGAGTAACCATATTCTCAAGAGAGCCTTAAAATATCACTAGTGGTGACTTAAACCCATGAGATTTGATCTTTTCACCTTTTTGAGGGTTTTTACGTATCTCAGAGTCACGAGTTGACTCAACTTTCTTTGGGTACTAGATTTATTCGTTGCATGGTCTCATTATTTTTTCAAATTTGACTTAATCACTGAGAATGACATCATCTTCGAGTTGTAAGCAACATGTGTCTTATAGTTTGTCCCGAGCACTAAATCGATTTTACCATACACTTACTATTTTTACCCTTCACTCCACCTATTATCATTCCATGTTTTCCTTACCCATATATGTTCCAGACACCATCCATATGTCATTCCCCATCACTCCCATTATTTTTTAGAAAAAGAGTGTTCGAAATTTTACATGTAAATTGTCTTCATTTTTGTTATGAAAAGAAAAATGCATCGCAATAAAAAATAGAAAAAAGGCAAAACAAAAAAATAGAAAAAGAAACGAAAAAAAAAGAAAAAGAAAGCATGCGATCAAAAATTCAAAAGATGAAGACATTAGTTATTCAAAATGTGTCACACTCTCCTAAAAAAACCTATCATTCATCTTCTCCATTTCATTTTCACCCTTGGTAAAGTGTTCGGGCAAACGAGAGGTCTATATTGCGAATAACTCGACATTCTCGACATAGTGGTTAGCATTCGTTCATGAGATCAATTTTTTTCATGTATCCGTCATTTTATATAAAGTGTGTGAGACGTTTGAACTTGTTTATATTTACTCACCTCCTCACACACTAGAGAGTTACACTTGCCCAATTCTCAAAGATTTCGATTCAGAGAGATATATCCAGTGAGAATTGAAATCAAAACGTCGAATCTATGAAGGTAATCTAGGAATTACTCTAATGATACTTAAGATTGTTTCACATTAACACCATGCTGAGTTTTAAGAAGGATTACGCTTTTGGTATATTTTTTTTGAATTTGTGGGTATATTCACTGCAAACCCTCACGAAACCCCACTCATCCTATAGGGCAACCTATAGGTTTAACGACTTGTTGCACATGCTAAGTGCAATCGCCAGTGCCTGCGAAAGTGGCACACTTTTGGCTACTTATCTCTATTTTCTCTCTATTTTTGCTCGAGGACTAGCAATGTTCTGTTTGGGGGTGGTGTGCTAAGCACCCAAAAGTGTTTAATTTATACCTCAAATAAAAGCATTCTAGTCACTCGTGTTAATTAAAAATGGCCTTGTGTTCATATTTTATCATTTTGTAGGTCAATACGCAGTCACGGTATTAAATTATCCTAATCGATGTAATTGCAACAAAGTAGCGGCTAAAAGCGTTCAACGAAGAAAACAAAAGAGTTCGTGAAGTCAAAAGTCCTATTTGAGCTTGCCGAGATGATTTCCGATGTTCCGAACCCTCTCCCCGAACTAAACCTAAGCCTACACCGAGCTCAGTCCATCACTTGAGCCCCGTGTATGTTTAATTTGTATTTTATATATTTTTTTAGAATGTTATTTGAGTCGTTTTATTTTTAGGATTTATTATAGATTTATTTAAAAATTTTAGGATTTATTTGTAATTTTATATTTCTTTTTAATTAGTGTAATTTTATTTTTATTTTTAATAAATTTTTAGTTTTTAATATTTATTTTATTTTATATTATTTTATTTTATTTTATAAGGATAAGGAGAAGTTTTTAGGAATTTATTTTTCTTGTTTTATTAGTTTGTATTTTTTTTTGCGAATTTGATTTTTAGTTTTATTACATTTTAATTTTTCTTTTCTTTAAAATCTTTTTAGTTTAATAGGTTTTATTATTTTTATTTTCTTTTTTAGTTTGATTTTTTTTAGTTAGGTTTTTATTTTTATTTTTACTTTTTTTAGTTTAGATAGTCTATTTTTTTATTAGGGCACAAATTAAATACAGACACTTATACACCCAAACACATTCACCCTCACCCAACTTACCATACACTAACCCACACCCAACTACCCCCAACCCCATCTTCAACCTCTCACCCACCTTCTGTCTCTTTCCACCATAACCAAATACACCCATACCTTAAACCCATTTCCTCTCTCTTCCCCACCGAACACCATAATTAAAAATCCCCCAAAACTGAGACCAATCGGAATGCTAAGCCCATCTACGGCCATAAAAGCAACAAACCCGAAATTAAAAAAAAAAAAAATAACCTGAACCTATTATACCTATGGCAGCGTGCGGAACCCAACTCCAACCCATTTTAACCTCCACTCGTGTTCAACCCGAGACCCAATCTACAACCTCCGACCTGCTTGCCCATTGTCCAAACCAGACACCTAAAACTGACCCAAACCCGACAACTATCTCCACCACCTGCTCTTCCGATCTTAACCCGTAACACACCTCACCTGAACCAACCCGAAAACTAAATCCATTCTTAGACCCAAAACCATTTCAACCCATGTCTCCACCCAAACTCGAAACCTCTCCTCAAGATCCCACCAAATTCGGGACACCCATGCCAAATCGGAAACAAAGAAACCCATGTGCATTAGGAGAGTTGTTCATTTGAAAAATAAACCTTTGACTTGGTTTCAAAAATCCCAAAAATCTCTCATCCAACAAAAAGCTTTGTGGGTTATAAAAAAAGGGTAAGGAGCACATTTTTCGATGACTCTCGTGTCGCACAGATAGGGAGATTGCAGAGAGAGAAAGCAATCGAAATTTTGTACATTTTGTAAATAAAAAAAATCAGAAAAATAAAAAAATAGTTTAAGATTAGAATAGATTTTAAGATTTTAGTTTTTTTAAGTCGTGTTGGTGTAATCAAGTGCTGAAAAGTGTTAAGAAGATTGGATGAATGTCATGGCGCATTGTAAGAACATGATTCGACAGGAAAAATTGTGTATCGTATTTCTTCTTCTTGTTTCATTTTATATTATTCTTGACATATATTTTATTATTATGTTATCTTATGATATGAGAATGTTAGGCTAAACACCTTGTTCAAGTGGTGGGATGAACTGCGTAGGATGTTAAATTTATTAATTAATTTTATAAATGCTATATTTCTAGGTTAATTAATTTAGAATTTTCACAAATTAATTTATGTAATGAGAGTTAGTGATGCTGATTTTTGGAGTCAAACTAGATATAGGTTTCTCCTAAAATTAAACATTAATCAGGTGTTGACATTTGGGGATTTATACATTTTTTTTATTAAATTGATCCTAGAGGGTAATTTCTTGAAAATAGTTTGATTCTTAATTTTATCATCGTGTGATATTTTTAAATTAGTTTTCTGAAAAAGATATTATTAAATTTATAATTGTAACGAGAGTTAGATTATCGATTTAATATTATCTCGATATATTTCAAATTAATAAATTGAGAAATTAAAATAATTGATAATGCGGTGTAATCCCATCTCTTGACTTTCTCACATTTATCCCACTCGGTTGCATATTATTTTTCGTTATTTAGTCATTTCATAGTTTTAGCATTTAAAAGTTAATTCTCCCTTGAAATTCTTTTGAAAAAATAAAAATAAAAAAATTAATTAAAAATTTTGAATTTCAAGTGTTCACGTCAATTGTTTCACCTTGAAAGTTGGATTGATACCCGTACTTACCGCAACACGTGTTGTTTTAGTAAGTTTTGTAGGTAATTAAAGGGGGTTTTGAGATTGGCTTTTGAAGACAACGACCACACCCAAAAATTCACTTATCAAATGGCGCCGTTGTCGGGTACACACAAAAAGCCTCTTGTCAAATGGCATCTTTTTCGCTTTCTTGACGTGTAGACAAAGTTGAAGACTTGTATTTCAATTGTAGTTGTATTTCTTATTTTATTTTATTTTTTTAATTTATTCTCCCTCCTCCTTAGAGTGGTTATATAGGATTTTTGAATCTTTGTATTTATTTGCGGGCCTTTTGACACTAATTTTTTTGTAATAATTATTCCTTTAAACAAGAAAAAAGGGAAACCGAACAAGGTAGAAAGAGGGCGTCCAAAGGCGGGGATTTAGAAGCCTCTTTACTTTGGGTCGGTAGGACTCCCGAGGATGATTGAGATAGGCGAGATCTCCTCTCGGTTGACTCAACTCGGTCTTCGCCCCACGTGTGTCAAAACCGTGGGAGGTACTTTTATTTATCCCTCGTGAATCTCCTGCAAGAGAGTTTAATTTTTGTGTGCTTACGTGCTCCTGTGTGCTTCTCATTTTTGCATCGCACTTTAATTGAATGGTTTGATGAATTAATTTACCTAAGACCTAGACACAGTCATTGAAACGAGAAGGGATTCCATCACCCGACTCACTCACTTATCCATTGTGTGTTACCCTAGCTATCATTAAATTTAAAATCAATCAACTAGCTAGCCCAGTAGGAACACATTTTTGCAATAGGCGATCACAAAGATATATTCCATGATTTTTGTCGCCCGCGGACTTAATTAAATTTTGACTACCCCTTTCACTAATTTTGCAGATAATAATTGGCTACATGCTTGTTAGGATTTTTTCTTTACTCGTATGTGTCCAATTCAATTCTTTCGATTGTCGATTTTAGTTTATTCGTCCAAATCACAAGTCCATTTTCTCCCCTTTTTCGAAAAAATCCCAAAAATATTTTCATTAAAAAAAAAATTCCAAAAATCTTAAAAAAAATTTCCTTATTTTTCAATATTCCAAATGGCAAAAAGATTTTTCTTTACTTATTTTCAAAAATCACACAAAGATTTTCTTTTCTTTTGAAAAATATTTAAAAATCCAAAAATACTCCTCTCGTCATGGCCGAAGAACGTTCTTTATGGGAATACTTTGGTTATTTACTATTCTCTCGAAGCTTGTTTGATGTTAGGCCCGAATCGAACATCCATTCATTAATTCATGTATTTAACTCTCACATGCTCACCGTTGATACTCATGTGTCATCCACACCCACGTCTCCTACTCCACTGCCTCTGGTGCTCAGTGTCTACACATCCCATGTTTCACCATGCACACACTGCTTTCTTGTCGATCACTTGTCCCATGAGTGTCCATTTATTTTCTCTCCACCTGAACCCACCATGAAACATGTGTATCCCTATGGCATTGTTTTAGACCCACCATCGGTGTATTGTTATGACATATCTAATGTCGAGGGGTAGGAGTACCCCCGTTATTCATGGCGTCCTGATCACCCTTCCATGCAATATGAATCCCAACGCCATGTTATGGATCCTTACAGTTTCCAACAGTTGTCATCGCCACCTCGTGCACCTCATACCTATCAGTCCCCTTACTATGCTCCTTGTGATGATCAACCTTTTGTCTCCCACAGAGATGCTTCTCTCGTGTATGACCAACTTGACCCCATTACCCACACTTCATATGAGTATTGTCCACATCCTAGTGTTTCTGGCGAGTTGTGTCCACCTCCACCACCACCTCAACTCACTACCACTTCACCACCACCTTGTACATCCGCACTCGAACGCCTTTTGCAATCCTAGTTGTTTAATGTGGTGATGGTAAATAAGAAGAAGAATAAGTGGCGTATGTGCATTAATTTTACTGATCTCAACAAAGCTTTTCGAAAAGATCATTTCCTGTTCCATGGATTGATCAATTGGTAGATGAAACTGCAGTTCACGAGTTATTTTGCTTTATGGATGCCTACTCTAGTTACAACAAGAGAAAAATGGAGCCTGGCTATTTCATAATCAATTGTCAGCCCGGAACTCATCCGACTAGAGGAAAGATTCAAAAAATAGGTTTATTATACAAGTAAAGCATTTCGAGGAGCTAAACTCATATACCCACGCTTGAAAATTTTGGCACTAGAACTAATAGAGGCATCTAGGAGAATGAGGCCATAATTTCAACCCCACACTATTGTACTGTACACTGACTTGCCCTTAAGACAAGCCCTACACAGACCTGAGAAGTCGGGAAGATTGATGTCTTGGGCGGTGGATTTTGGACAATACGATATTGTATATGAACCTTGGACTTAGAGAAAGGGGCAAGCAGTCGTAGATTTTATTGCAAAATTTACTTATACGGAGGCGTCGAATAAGCTAAGTTTTCCTACCGAGAAGACTTCTCTGGAAGAGAGCTCAGCTCAAAAGCAAGTTGACATAGTCTTCGACTAGCCAGAATCCTCTTTTGCCCAGGAAAAAGCTCAACGTCTAGCAGAGCAAAGCCAAAAAATATTCAAGAATGGAGTACTAGTAAGTGAAGAGTTTAACAATGAAATTACGATCTGGAAGTTATTTGTTGATGATTCCTCTTGCACCACTAGAAGTGGGGCAGGTCTCATCCTAAATACCCCCGATAATCTAGATGTTGAGTATGCCCTGAGATTTCACTTTCAGGAATCTAATAATGAGCTGAATATAAGGCCTTGATTACAAAGTTGGAATTAAACATCATCCTTAGGTGCCAAACATGTGGTGGCACACAGTGATTCACAACTCATTATTCATCAGTTACTTCAAATCTATGGGATGAAAGGAGAGATAATGACAAGGTACTGTAAAAATACCATCGAAGTAATTTCTTCATTCCCAATGGTGAAAATAGTAAAAATCCTAAGACTCGATAATGTCGAGCAGATGCACTTGCTCAGCTAGCTTCAGCCACTCCCATAGAACTTAGAAAAACAATCCTAGTAGAAATACTCACTAGCAGGAGCATTAGCATAGAGGTAGACAACATGATGTCCATCAATTTAGGTACTTCATGGATGAATCCTATCAGAGAGTATATTGAGACAGGATTCTTGCATGCCGATCAGAAAGAAGCCAGGAAATTAAGATATAAAATAACTTACTATGTAATGGAAAAAGGTGTGTTGTATAGGAGGTGGTATACAGTATCTTTGCAACGATGTGTCCATCCAACAGAGGTAGAAGACTTAATCAAAGAAGTCCATCAAGGTTTGTGTGGCGCCCATTCCGTTGGGAGGTCCTTGGTGCAACAAATAGCTATGCAAGGCTACTATTGGTCGACGATGAAAGATGATTATATTTCGTTCACAAAAAAGTTTAATAAACGCTAGAGGTTTGTTGTAGTTCATAGAAAGCCAGGTGCTTCCCTAAACCCTTTCACTTCACCTTGGTTATTAGCGATTTGGGGGATAAACTTGGTCGGACCCTTATCGACCACAAAAGGGAGGTTCAAATACTTAATCGTTGCAGTGGATTACTTTATAAAATGGGTTGAGGTCGATCCTTTAGTGGATATGCCCTATCAAAAGGTGTTCCAATTCTTATGGAAGCAAATCATATACCGTTATGGGATGCCATATGCCTTCATCATAGACCAGGGCACACAATTTGATAATGATGGGTTTAAAGAAAGTTGTTTGAGATCAGGAATTTAAAAACTTCACTCAACTCCTGGCCACCCTCAATATAATGGTCAGACAAAAATCACCAACAAAACTCTGTTAGATGGTATAAAGAAATGACTAGATGATGCTAAAGGCAACTGGATCAATGAGCTTTATAGTGTCCTTTAGGCATACAGGACCACGCCGAGAACAACAACGGGAGGGATACCTTACATGCTTGCCTTTGGCACTGAAGCAGTGATACCAGTAGAGATAAGTCTGTCGACTCACAGAGTGCTCAAATTTTATTCCCCCAAAAGAGATATGATTAGGCGACTAGATCTGGATATGATCGAAAAAGTTAGAGAATATGCTACTATTCGGAAGGTCGCCTACCAATAATGAACAATAAGGTTAAATAACAAGAGAGTCAAGCCGATCTACTTGAAATAAGTAGATCTGGTTCTCAAAAAAGTCATTCAGAAGAACAATAAGTTGGAACCCAACTAATATGGTCCTTATCGTATCTCGTTAGAGGTCCAACTAGGAACTTATTGATCGGAGACTTTGGGAGGAGAAGACTTCATGAATGCCTGGAATGCTGACCATCTTCGCAAGTACTATCAGTAATTTTTATTATGCCATGTAATCTATTCATTCAGTTCAAACTCAACCAGTTAATGAAAAGAAATTTGTTTCAATCATGCTCCTGTTCATGTTTTGATTTTTGGAGTATAAGACACCATCAACAAAAAGTTACACCTTAACTCCAACTCTTGAAAAGTTTATACTTCATCTTTTCAAACTTTTCTAACTCCAGAAAAGTTTATGCTTCAACTTTTCAAAGTTTTCCAACTCTAAAAAATTTTACAGCTTAGCTTTTCAAACTTTTCCAACCTCAAAAAAGTGCATCATGTATAAGTTCATCTTCGACAAGTTAAGAACAAAAATCTCGTAAAACTTCATGTACAACTCCAAAAAGTTAAAAACTAACACACTTGGTCGCCGCTGATAACTAATGTTAACAAAACTCATTACAGTTTTATCCAAAAACAACATTTGTGGAATCTATGGCTTTACATTCATATTCTTCACATTTAAGCAGTTCAATAGTCTTTAAATCAACTAACTTGTCTCAATACAAACTATCTAGTTGAGTATCGAATTAGTAATAACCACAAGCTTAAATAACGAAGAAATAACAACTCAATTTATAGAGCCAACTATCTAGTCATAGCAGATTATCTAGTCGATCGAAAAAGAAAAACAAAGATAACAAAGAGAAACCTTCAATTTTATTTCGTCAATAATCAACAAATTACAATGAAAGAGAAAATATAAAAATTATTCGATTGGACGCTTTCCTTGAGACTTATCCATGTCGGCAGGAGAATCATCCAAAGTATTTGGAGAATTTATGTAGTTAAAATCACTCAGCATCCGCCCATTGCTACTGCTCGGCAGGTTAATCAAATGTTCAGGATGAACTATCTCACGTTCATCATGGGGCATTGTTACTGCTTGGCTGGTTAATCAAATGTGAAGGACAGACTATCTCAAGTTCATCATGGAGTCCATAGTCCCCTAAATATTTAGTTATTAAACATTGGGGAAGGACAATAGGAGGAATCCAATTCTTATCTAATATGAATGGAGGCTTATCACAGTTAAGAAAACTCGGGTCATTCCAGTGCCATAGGTTACTATTTTGGTCATACTATAGCAAAACTAAGAGGTTAGTCCATACACATTTGTATCCTTCCTAATTACTTTGCGCTAAATGATCATTTATATGGGATAACGCCTCATTGTAGACATCCATACAAATATTCTTGGGTTGTTTATGAAATTGAAAAGTTAATATCTCGACTTGATATTGAAGCTTCTTAACGACATCACTGTTGATCTTTAATTGAGTATCTTGGTCGGTAATAGCTAAATCTTTAGCTTTCAACTGACATGAAAGATCAGTAATAGCAGTAGTCTTGGCCTTCAACTGAGCAGCTTGGGAAGCTAAAGTTTTCACAGTTCTTTTCTCCTCAACATTAGGCCGAGCAATAATTACTCTTCTTGAAGACTCCCTCGATAACCAGACTAGTTGTTAAACTAATAATTATATCATCTGTGGTCTTAAAAAAATCTTGATTCAAGGTCAAATTTTCCATTGTAGTCTTTACTCTGCGCTCAGCTTCAGAGCTAGCCAATATAGCTGTAGATAGTGATTCCTTAGCCTTCTTACTAGTATTTTTGACATCAGGGATCTTGGTCTTCTAGGATTGTTTCTCCCTCTCTCTAATGCCTCTTCAGATGCTTTTAGATATTTTTGCAAACCTGTTAAGGCATCCTCCACATTAGAAGAAGTGAATGATCTTATCTGGTAATCCTTTTCCATTATTTGGTTAAATTCGACCAAGAACTGTAAGAAAAATAAATTGTCAGCATATAAAAACATAAGATATGTATGAACATAACATGTGAAGGCTTACCAAAGCTAAGTTTTGAGTAGCCCTTTTAGTTAGTCGGGCTCTTATCAATGGAACTGCTGTTAACCTATCTACAGGTAAAGTCCCAGACTTCATTAGTTTCCTGGAAAAACCAAAGTTGAGAGTAACAGATGATTGCTCAATTCCACTCAGTTCAGTAGAAGACTTTTTGGCTAACTCACCAATATTAGAAATTTTAATTTACTTTTTGGCCTGAGTCGGCTGACTAGAGGGAAGACCTTTCTTCAACCGCTTATACTCTGGAGCAGCAGTGTCAACTTCTTCAATAACGTCAGGCACTTTTTTAGCAACCTTAGGCAACTTCTCAGTCACCTTAGACTTCTTGGGATCAATCGCCTCGACAGTCTTAGTAGTGGAAGATGAGGACTCGTCCATCATGTTGGGAATCTGTCTCTTACCCATAGTTATTAGTGCGGAAGAATGGAAGGAAGAAGTCTATAAAGTTTCAAATAAAGAAGATGGCCCAAAATCTTTATCAACTCTAATGGACTCTTCAGTCGACGAAGTCAAAACTGGATCTTTCTCCAAGCCTACCACAATTGAAGGTAGAACAGTGGTGGGCCTAGCAACAAATGAAGTTATGGATCTCTTATACTCCAATAACACAGAAGTTAATCTGAGGTGTTCACTTCCTACTCTCTAGTTAAGCCACAATAAGAACTCGAGTTCTGCAAGATTAATCTCCTCTTCTTTGGGATACCTCCTCTTACTATCCTCTACATCAGCAATGTGAATTAGAGGACATCAGATATGAAAATCTATAAGGGAATTAAAATAAATGAAATAATAACCTATCCCACGCTCTGATTGGGGACATTTGGGACCATCACAGGCCACTCCAGTAGGAAGACGAGCATATTTCCAATTCTTGACCACTAAAGCAAAATCATAGTAGTCTTTATTTGAATCTTGCAAGTTTACTACTAAGCTATGAATAAAGTTGGGATCCAATGACCCTCAACCAAAGAATAAACGTCAATAGGACCATTGGGTATCTCCAAGTCTACCAAAGATGGGATTTTATATTTTTCCCTAAACTCCTCCAGGGAATCCTCATCAACTACGTGAATTATGATTAAAAAAATAAAACAGAAAGAAAGAAAAGCAGCTTACAGAGATTTAAGGATTCAACAAGAACTAAGGAAAGAGGTAGTAAATGGTCGTGCAAGAGATAATGTGAAGACAAAGAAATGGTGATGGTTCAGAAGTTTGAGGTAAATAAGAACAAGGAAAGCTTCGTCCCTTTTATAGCTTACCTAAAAAATGGCAAAAGCAATGATTACATGTCCCAATAATTGACATCCTTACAACGACACGACTTCAGATGGTAAAAATACCAATGTGACCTTTGGCGGTTCTCTAATTTTTAAATTATTTACAAAATACCACTCTCAAACAGTACCAGCAGAAAATTTTACAAGTATGGGAGGTCAGTTGTCGACCAAACACCTTAATAGTCTACTAATTAACTTCCTGATGAAAATACTCCATACTTTCATGAAAGCATCAAGCATGAACCATTGGGGGATTATGTTGTATGTAAACATTATACTTCCATATGGACTAATTATGAGCATACATCTATCATCCAACACGCATGACCAACCAACTTGAACGGTTTCAAAGACACTTAGTCGGCTATATCACTAACCAACACCAAAACGCCAACCAACTGGAATACCAAGCCTTGATCGGGCGAGAATTCCAACCAACTTGTAATAACTAATATATTAGTCACTGTATACAAATGTAAATGCCTAGAAATATAAAGGCATTCCATCTTTAGGGTTTTAGGGCCCTTATAAATAGATTTCCTCCCCCAGCTAAGAGGAGAAGTGAATTCTTAACAACTCAAGTCACTCATTTCCGAGCTATTGAAAATCCTTGAATAAAATAACAGTGGACGTAGGCTTTCTTCTATAGTTGAACCACTTTAAAAATCTTTATCTTTGTGTTTGTGATTTGGGTTATTTCTCTTTTATTATCTGTGATTATAAATTTTGAATTAATCTATTTTTAGACATCAACAATCAGCCTTGCATTAAATGATTGTACATACACTTTGGTGCAAAATTATCTATGGAAGCCTTGCATTAAATGATTGTACATACACTTTGCATAGGATGGAAATTTGTGAGTGATAAGGATAATGGTGGAGGTGGTGTAGTATTTATAGTGGGAAAGGGGTTGATTTTAGTAGGAAAGAGGGATGAATGGGGGGAAAGTTGGAGGGAGATGAAAAGGGGAATGGATGTGGGTGGAGGGAGGTTTTGGAAGGGGAAATTTCGAGGGGGGGGGGGGATGAATGCTAGAATTGAAGAGGGAAGGAAAAAGAGGATGGGAGATTAATCTTGGTTGCCCAAAATTTTGAACCATCATTAAAAGGGGTCGAAACGATTCGCACCATTTAAACTTTTACGAATTGACAAGCCCGAATCGGTTCGACCATGTAAAAAAGGCCTGGGCGAACTGGTTTGCAATTCCTATGAGGTTCCCCTAATTTTTTTCAATCTCTCTAAAAAACTAAGTGTTAAAACAATTACTACTAGACTCTCTAACCATGACCAATGTTTTTCTACCCAAATTTTAGCTCGAAATACCTCAAAAACTCATAACAAATCGCCTAATGCTCTCACGTGTAATATAGCGGTGCTCCTAACCTTTTTAACTCACAACTCATGAACCTCCATGAACGTAATATAATATGACTCACTTTGATACAACAATAATCACCCCATATGCGTCGGGGGTGCAATGACCTCTCTCTCTCTTCTCGAAACTCACCTGACCTCGAGAACGGGGTCCAATGCCCTTTTTTTCTCCATCTTCTTCACATCGTAAACCAATAATCAAAACAAGTTGGGATCATCCCTATAGGTATGGGGAACATCTCAAGGCTCATGATGAATGATATGAATAGTATCATCATGGTGTCCAATTGAATTGCATCATAGTTGTTCTGACTTAGAGAGAGTGCCTCGGTGAAAATTATAAGGACATGCTAAACCTAGATTCCCCTTACACTCGAGACTGCTTGGATTGGGCTCTAACTCTAACAAAATGAAGCCCTTATACCTTTGACTCACTTGAGTTTATATTGTATAAGTGCTCATCTAGTTTGGAAATTGTGACAAAATTATGTCCATCCTAGAAACCAAAGAGCCTCAAAAGTTGGATTGCCTATTCATCTCTCTTACTTGTAGTGATCAAGAGACTATTGCCAACTCTCACACACAGTAGAATTCAATTCATACATGTCATACTGCATAATAATATGTGTACATATGTTGAGTGTGTTTAAATCCCTAAGTTTGATTTTTAATAATTTTTTGGGATTTTTTAAACAATTTTTAAACCATGTTTTATTAATTAAAACTTGATTTATAAGTTTTTGGGGTCAAACTCTAAATATAATTTATTGTGTATTATGGCCTAATGTTACCTTGGGTAGAAACCGAAAGCGGCATAAACATGAGGGTATGGTTTTAATTATTTTAGACGCGCGTTTCAGATACTGTATTTGCCCTACATATGTCTGCCTCTGATTGGTTGGAAGTGTGTTTCTTTACTGAGATAACAACGCGTGTGTTATCAACCCTTGGATCATTTGTTATCAATGGTCTGCATGTCGTCTTGATGAATCCCTGTGTAACCTTCTAAACCAATCAGCTTTCATTTAACCATCACCTTGTTTGAGCCCTTAGATTCAAGTCAATTTAAATTGACTTAATCCTGACCCTTGATTTTGAACCAGCATCTCGAACCTTCTCCTCTCACTATAAAAGGGACTCTCTTCTCAGACTTCGAAGACTTTTTCCATTTCATTGTTTCTGAGAGAAGAGAGAGTAGAGAGAGAAGAGAGAAGAGATAAGAGAGAAACCAGAGAGAGAAACAAAGTTAGAAACCCTAACTTCATTCGTCTAAATCCTCTTAAAACCTAACCTAAACACCATATCCGAAAACACTACCCTGAGTGTTCTTGAGTGTTTGAGAGTTTGAGTTGAGTTATTTTTGTTGCTGTAACCTTGTGTTCGTGAGATCTTGTTTCCAACTTACACTTTTACTTAGATCTAGTTTCTGATTTCATAGAAATCTCAGATCTGAGTTATTCATGTTACATTACACTTAGTTTCATTGTTTATTTCTCATCTTGAGAAATATATTGTTGATTATTTTCTCTAAAACATTTTCTTACCTTGGAATCAACAATAAATGCTTTCTGTTTCTTATTCTTGTAAAACAAAACCTTTGACCTAGTTTGGAATCTCACTTGGAGGTTTTCAATCTCGAAAATCTTTTCAAAACTGAGATTGATTAAGATCTTGGCTGATTTCTAAGCAAGATATCCGTGGATTCTGGGATTAATTGAAAGGTCAAATAAGGTTCAAAGTTTTGTAAGAAGAAAGAAAAGAAAAGATCACAACATATAGTGTAACTGTAATTTGTTAGGACTGTTTGTACTTAATAAGTGTGTGTGTGTGTGTGTGTGTGTGTGTGCATGCATGTGTTAGAAAGCACCTCCATAAACACTTACACCCTACAACACGAAAAGTGTTGGTAATAAGATCTTGTGAACATAAGTCGACGTAAAGTGCTGGAACAAATAAGAAGTTGACAAACTGAGAGAACTACATCTACAATCAGAACTGCAGAGAAGTTATAAGGACACCAGAGGGTACATTCCTAAACTTATATAGATCTGAGTTGTTTGCATGTTAGTTATATAGTTTGTAACTCATAAATTTGTTTTAGTGGATTTTTCATTTTACTCCGTAGAGGGAGTCGTGGTTTTTTCCTCAATTGGTGAGGTTTTACCATGTAAAAATTGTGAACAGAATCTTTCTACATTTTCTCATCTCATTCTTGGTTGTGCTGTGTTTAAAACTTGTTTAAACTATCTTTTAAACTTGTTGCCCAAATTTTGAATAAGATCTCGTACATACTGTTTTATTAAACACTTCTTGTGATTAATCCTTTTTTATTTTAGAAAAGAGTTTCTTCAAAAAACAACTCGGAGTTACTTAAATAGTTTATTTTCAATAAACGGCTTTAGTAACGCATTTTTCAATTGGTATCAGAGCTTGGTAAAACTGCTTTTAAAGAGATCCTGTGTTTCTGAAATTGTTTTCTGAAAATCAAATATGGACGAGAAAAATGAAAGATTTGGTAACTTGACCAGACCTCCAATCTTTGATGTAACCAATTTTGCTTACTGGAAAGTAAAGACGATTGCTTTCATTCAAGGAACTTTGGGAGATGATGTTTGGGACATTGTTGAAAATGGTTATACTTTTCCTACTAAACCAGCCAACGAAGGAAGTAATGAAAGAGTTAAGAAAGCTTTAAGTGAGTTCACTTAAGAAGAGAAACAAGTTTCTTGAAATAATAACAAAGGAAATAATGCCATATTTATGTCCATAAATGAACATGAGTTCAAAAGAATCTCATCCTGTACCACTTCTAAGGAAGCTTGGGACACCTTAGTTACTGCTCATGAAGGAGACACTAGAGTTAAGGCTGCTAAAACCCAAATGCTTATCCAGCAGTATAACTCCTTAATTATGTCTGAGACTGAATCATTTGATGACTTCTATATGAACCTGACTGATATGGTGACCAAACTGCATGCTAATGGGATAACCTATGATAGATAAGAAATTGTATCTAAAATTCTGAGATCATTACCACAGAAGTTTGATAACAAAAGATATGCTATTGAGGAAATGTGTGATATAAATCTCACTACTGAATTACTCAGTAGTAAATTAAGAACTGTGGAAATGGAACTGGAATTTAAGAAACAATTAACCCAATCCCATAGGAAACAGACTAGTTCCAATCTAAGCTTCTCTTCTAAATTGATTAAGCCTGAGTTTAATTCTTCCAATGATAAATCTGATGAGGACTGCGATATAGAGAGTTTGGACAATCAGATTGCCTTAATGACAAAACAGTTCAAGAAAATCATTAAGTTTAGAAACAAAGTGGCAAATAAACAAGGCAAGTCAAATTATCCAACTCCCTCTAGTCATAGACCTCATGAGAAAAACAATGACAAAAATCACAAGGACTCTCATATCAGACCTAATAGAGACCTTAAGAAGACTGAATGCTATAGATGTGGTAAACTGGGGCACATTGCACAAGACTGTAGAGTTAATTTGAACACTCAAAACAAACACACTAGAGCTAACATCTGCAAAACATGGGATGATTCAAGTGACTGTGAAAATGAGGAACCTGAGTCATCAGATGCTTTTGATCCTTGCATGTCTTTCTTTGCCAAGATTATTTATAATGATGACATGCCTATGTTTGTTAATGAGGATGAACCAAATAATTCTATGACTGATACGTCGAATGTGGTTATTACTGGTTTAGATGCTTTGATTACTGAGAATGTTGCATGTTCTACCTCGGGGCGTGTGAGTCAAAGGGGATGCAATAATGATGATGTTAATAGGTGTGTGAGTTCTAATAATGAAGCCTTAGGGGTCACTTCACACACCACACTTAGTGACTCGGACAATGAAGACCTCCCAGACATTCACACACTTTACACTAAGACTCTCAAGAAAAGCGCTAGACTAGAAAAGACTGTTAAAGATCTTACCAAGAAATTGGAAGATCTAAGCCTGATGGTTAAACTGAATGCTGAAGAGTACACTACCCAATGTTTAACTCATGAAAGTGAAATTAAAGTTTTTGATGAAAAACTAAAAAATTTGACTGAAACAAATGAAATTCTGGAGAAAAAGTACAAAGGGACATTATTAGAATTGGAACAAACCAAAGAAAAGACAGCAACTATTTTTAAAAAATTTACAAAATTTAAAAATAATTCTAACTGTTTTGATGAATTTGTTGCTGAATCTAAAACCAATTTTGATGATCGAACTGGTATAGGATTTTGTCCCAATTTGAAAACACAAACAAAACCTTTTGAACCTATCAAGTTTGTGTCAGGAGGCAAAAGACCTATTGAAACATGCCCAGATTTTCATTCCCTAAAAACTGAGTTTGATTCAAAACATCAAAACTTCGACATTGGGGAATCAAGTTGCTCTAAGCATGAAAGTTCACCTAAGGCTAAATACGTCTGCCCTTTTATCAGAGAGTGAACCTACTTTCAAACCTGTACTACCCAGGAATAAAGTTCAGACTGAAAACTTTTCAAAACCTTTGTTTAGAGACTTTCCTAAGGAGACCCCCATCTTGAGCAATCTTTATTGCTCCTACTGTAACATATATGGTCACTCTTTCGATGGTTGCTATGCTAGGAGACCTGTTAAACCTATCTATAATCCTCGTACTTACCAGAACTTTAACTATTCTAGGAGGAGTCGAAACAATTATATACTTCCTAGACAGCCAGATAAAAACTCTAACTATAGAAAGAGAAAGACCAAACCTAAAAGAACATTTCCTAGAAGGAATCCTAAGCACTTTCCTAAACCAAATGCTCAAGTCTTTCACAAAATTCAAAATCATGCGTAAAACATTTTTCAGCAAAAATTTAATGCTCACAAATTTTATCAGTTGAGAGCTAATAAGCGCAAGATGAAAACTAGAGCAATTTGGATTAGAAAAGATGATCTATTACCTCAGATGAAGTGTAATATTGTTGTTACTGCTTTAAAAGCCGAACACACATCATCTGGTTGGTATTTAGACTCTGGATGTTCTAAGCACATGACTGGAGATGAATCTAAACTTTTAAACAAAACTAGATTTGCTGGTGGTAAAGTCATTTTTGGTGATGGAGTTTCATCTCAAATCATAGGCAAAGGAACTCTCCAAGAAGATGGGCTTCCTATTCTTAAAGATGTTCTTGTAGTTAAAGGTCTAAAGGCTAACTTACTTAGTATTTCGCAATTTTGTGACTCGGACCATACTGTTACCTTTTCAAAGAACAATTGCAAGATTTTAAATGAAAAAGGTGAATGCATAATTACTGGATTCAGAACTCCTGACAACTGCTACACTGTGAAGAACAATTCCGAAATTTGTAATGTTGCCAAAATGGATGACAACGAGATATGGCATAACATAATGGGTCACATAAATTACGATAATCTTAGTAAATTGTCTACTCATGACAGAGTAAGAGGAATTCCAAAAATTAAACCCATTCATAATATTATTTGTGGTTCCTGTCAAGAAGGTAAAATTGTTAAGGCCCCTCATAAGAAAGTCAAAGATATTCTCACCTCTAATCCCTTAGAACTCATCCATATGGACCTAATGGGTCCTTCCCAAACTGTTAGCCTTTGTGGACACAGTTATATCTTAGTTATGGTTGATGACTTCACCAGATTTACTTGGGTAGCCTTTTTAAAACAAAAGTCTGACACTTTTCAAACCTTCCTAAAAATTCTTCTTAGGATTGAAAATGAAAAGGACACTCAAGTAAATAGAATCTGTAGTGATAAAGGTGGTGAATTCAAAGACACTGGTATTATAGAATACTGTGACTATAATGGTTACAAACACGAGTTCAGTGCTCCTAAGACTCCTCAACAAAATGGAATCGCCGAGAGAAAGAATCGTACCTTGCAAGAGATGGCACGTGTCATGTTACATGCCAAGAATTTACCTAAATATTTTTGGGTAGAATCTATTCGTACTGCGTGACACATCATTAATAGGGTCTATCTTAGAAAGAATTCCAAACAAACCCCTTATGAACTTTGGTACAATAAAAAGCCTAATCTCAAATATCTTAGAACCTTTGGCAGTACTTGTTATGTATGCAAAGATAGGGAACACTTATCTAAATTTGAGAGCCGGGGAGATAAAGCCACATTTCTAGGATACTCGCCTAACATTAGAGCTTATCGAGTGTATAATCTTCGCACTAAAACCATGATGGAATCCATAAATGTAATTGTTAGTGACACTACTGTAGAAAGCAAGACGGGTGAATTACCTATTGAAGAAGAGTCTTCAAATATTTTAGAAAATGACCCTTCTAAAATAAATAATTCCTTACCTATTGAGACACCTGAAGTACCTAACTGGGTTTCTAAAGATCATCCCATAAACAACATAGTTGGCAACCCTAGTGAGCCAGTGCGTACAAGATCCCAACTTAGAAATTATGCACATTATCCATGTTTTGTTTCCCTTGTGGAACCAAAGAATGTAAATGAGGCATTGAATGACTCTCACTGGATTTCTGCTATGCTGGATGAACTTTTACAATTTGTCATTCATGATGTATGGTATCTTGTTCCACGTCCTGATCACAAAAAGGTTGTTGGTACTCGTTGGATTTTCAAAAATAAAACTGATGAAAATGGGATAATAATTAGAAATAAAGCTAGATTAGTTGCTCAAGGATACTCCCAAATAGAAGGAATTGATTTTAACGAGGCCTTTGCCCCTGTTACTCATTTAGAATCAGTTCGTCTGCTTTTCGCTATAGCTTGTCACATGCGTTTTACATTATATCAAATGGATGTCAAATCTGCGTTCCTTAATGGAATACTAGCTGAGGAAACCTATGTAGAACAACCTAAAGGGTTCATTGGCCCTAAATATCCAAATCATGTATTTCGTCTGAAAAAGGCTTTATATGGCCATAAACAAGCTCCTAGAGCTTGGTATGAGCGTCTTTCCAGTTTTCTTTTGGATAAAGGTTTCAAAAGAGGTGGAAATGACCAAACTCTTTTTATCAAACATTTTGACAAACACATTACTATTGCACAAGTATATGTAGACGATATTATATTTGGATCAACTTCTTCCTCAGAAGTAAAATCCTTTTCTGAAATTATGAGTCAGGAATTTCAGATGTCCCTTATGGGGGAGTTGCAGTTCTTCCTAGGTCTCCAAGTCAAACAAAATCCAGAAGGACTATTTGTTTTGCGATCTAAGTACGCTTTAGAGATCGCTAAGAAATTCGGCCTCGAGAGTGCTAAAGATGCTAAAATACCTATGAGTACTACGGTAAAATTGTCAAAAAATGAAAATGAAAAATCTGTAGATCCTACTCTATATCGTAGTATGATTGGCACACTACTCTATCTTACTGCCTCGCGTCCTGATATCATGTATGCTGTGTGTGTATGTGCTCGTTATCAAAATAACCCTAAAGAGAGCCATTTGAATTCTGTTAAACGTATAATTAAATATGTTAAAGGCACTCTGAATCTAGGACTTTGGTACACTAATGACACACCAAGCACTATTATTGGGTACACTGATGCTAACTGGGCTGGATGTACTGATGATAGTAAAAGCACTTCAGGAGCATGTTATTATATTGGTAATAACCTGGTAGGATGGAGTAGTAAAAAACAAAACTGCACATCACTCTCGACAGCTGAATCTGAATACATAGCCGCTGGTAGCTGTTGTGCTCAATTATTGTGGCTTAAACAAATGCTAAGTGATTATGGTATTCAAGAAAACCAATTGCATCTCTATTGTGATAATCAAAGTGCGATTAATATTTCTAAAAACCATGTTCAACACTCGCGAACAAAGCATATAAAAATAAGACATCATTTTATACGCGAATTAGTCGAATCTAAGGAATTAGAAATCAATTATCTCCCTACTGATCTACAACTCGCAGATATGTTTACCAAACCTCTAGATAATAATAGATTCATTTCATTACGTAAATCTATTGGTATGATTTGTGCTGAGTAATACCTTTGCTGCTTGTCCAAGTTTTTCCCTTTGTCCATTTGAGACAAAATGGGGGAGAAATTTGAGTCTACTAATCTCTTACATATACTAAACAGCTTGATCTTAGTGATTCATTGCAGGTATTCCTTTTTGTACAGTCATTCTCAACTGATGTATTAGGGTATTAAATTGTAAATAGTTGAGTTATGTACTTTTTTGATTTCTAGGATTTGGGTAGATAGAATTTTGATAGGACTAAGTTTTTCTTATTTTTGTTGCCTTACGAGTCCTAGTTGACTCAAAGGAGATTTTGTCTCATATTTCCAAAGGGGGAGATTGAAGCCCTTATACCTTTGACTCACTTGAGTCTATATTGTATAAGTGCTCATCTAGTTTGGAAATTGTGACAAAATTATGTCCATCCTAGAAACCAAAGAGCCTCAGAAGTTGGATTGCCTATTCATCTCTCTTACTTGTAGTGATCAAGAGACTATTGCCAACTCTCACACACAGTAGCATTCAATTCATACATGTCATACTGCATAATAATATGTGTACATATGTTGAGTGTGTTTAAATCCCTAAGTTTGATTTTTAATAATTTTTTGGGATTTTTTAAACAATTTTTAAACCATGTTTTATTAATTAAAACTTGATTTATAAGTTTTTGGGGTCAAACTCTAAATATACTTTGTTGTGTATTATGGCCTAATGTTACCTTGGGTAGAAACTGAAAGCGGCATAAACATGAGGGTATGGTTTTAATTATTTTAGGCGCGCGTTTCAGATCCTGTATTTGCCCTACATATGTCTGCCTCTGATTGGTTGGAAGTGTGTTTCGTTACTGAGATAACAACGCATGTGTTATCAACCCTTCGATCATTTATTATCAATGGTCTGCATGTCGTCTTGATGAATCCCTGTGTAACCTTCTAAACCAATCAACTTTCGTTTAACCACCGCCTTGTTTGAGCCCTTAGATTTAAGTCAATTTAAATTGACTTAATCCTGACCCTTGATTTTGAACCAGTATCTCGAACCTTCTCCTCTCACTATAAAAGGGACTCTCTTCTCAGACTTCGAAGACTTTTGCCATTTCATTGTTTCTGAGAGAAGAGAGAGTAGAGAGAGAAGAGAGAAGAGAGAAGAGAGAAACCAGAGAGAGAAAGAAAGTTAGAAACCCTAACTTCATTCGTCTAAATCCTCTTAAAACCTAACCTAAACACCATATCCAAAAACACTACCCTGAGTGTTCTTGAGTGTTTGAGAGTTTGAGTTGAGTTATTTTTGTTACTGTAACCTTGTGTTCGTGAGATCTTGTTTCCAACTTACACTTTTACTTAGATCTAGTTTCTGATTTCATAGAAATCTCAGATCTGAGTTATTTATGTTACATTACACTTAGTTTCATTGTTTATTTCTCATCTTGAGAAATATATTGTTGATTATTTTCTCTAAAACGTTTTCTTACCTTGGAATCAACAATAAATGCTTTCTGTTTCTTATTCTTGTAAAACTAAACCTTTGACCTAGTTTGGAATCTCACTTGGAGGTTTTCAATCTCGAAAATCTTTTCAAAACTGAGATTGATTAAGATCTTGGATGATTTCTAAGCAAGATATCCGTGGATTCTGGGATTAATTGAAAGGTCAAATAAGGTTCAAAGTTTTGTAAGAAGAAAGAAAAGAAAAGATCACAGCATATAGTGTAACTGTAATTTGTTAGGACTGTTTGTACTTAATAAGTGTGTGTGTTTGTGTGCATGCATGTGTTAGAAAGCACCTCCACAAACACTTACACCCTATAACACGAAAAGTGTTGGTAATAAGATCTTGTGAACATAAGTCGACGTAAAGTGCTGGAACAAATCAGAAGTTGACAAACTGAGAGAACTACATCTACAATCAGAACTGCAGAGAAGTTATAAGGACACCAGAGGGTACATTCCTAAACTTATATAGGTCTGAGTTGTTTGCATGTTAGTTATATAGTTTGTAACTCATAAATTTGTTTTAGTGGATTTTTCATTTTACTCCGTAGAGGGAGTCGTGGATGTTTCCTCAATTGGTGAGGTTTTACCACGTAAAAATTGTGAACAGAATCTTTCTACATTTTCTCATCTCATTCTTGGTTGTGCTGTGTTTAAAACTTGTTTAAACTATCTTTTAAACTTGTTGCCCAAATCTTGAATAAGATCTCATACATACTGTTTTATTAAACACTTCTTGTGATTGATCCTTTTTTATTTAAGAAAAGAGTTTCTTCAAAAAACAACTCGGAGTTACTTAAATAGTTTATTTTCAATAAACGGCTTTAGTAACGCATTTTTCACAAAATACTAGTTCTCTCCTCGATAGCATCCGAGAACTCAAGTGGCATGGGTGGATAATTTGTCTATCCGATCTTTCCAGTCGCTATCCTCTAAGTGACAAAAAGAGTCCAATAATGATTGGACTTCAACATTGAGATTCTCTTCCACCGGCGCGAATTCTTGCTCAAAGTCCTCTAGACTCATATCTCCTAACTCTCTCTCTTTATTGATCTCCGAATACTCTCTCGTTACTTTCATCAAACCTCTCTCTCCCTCTCACTTCTACGTGTTTTCTTTAGATCTCTATAAGAATGATTAAACAATCCTCCTCTACCTCTCGCTCCACGTTAAAATTATCGCTCTTATTTGATGTAACAAGACATGCCCCTAACGGCACTCTCATGTGATTCCTCTCAACGTGCTCATTTATTATCTATTCCATAATATTCGTGTCTTGTAACTCTCCCTCATCACCCTTGTGGTCGATGATGTTGAAGATATTTGTTTCAAGGGTCATGTTCCCGAACGTGAGTTCCATTTGTCCATATTTTGTATTAATCAATGCATTAGCCACATCTAAGAGTGGGCGGACAAGGATTACGGGAACATGATTACTCAAGAAAGATGAGGGCTCTAGAAAGTGTCAACTTGGGTAATCACGTATACAACGATTCCCCAAGGTATCTTTATGAAATGATCTGCGAGTTGAAGAGTCATCTTTATGGGTTTAAGGTACCCCAAATATAATTGCTTATAGTTGGGTAAGGTAGAATGTTAAAACTCGCTCCTAAATCTATTAGCGCTATCTACATTCGATGCTTCCCTATAATGCATGAAATGGTTGGTGCACCCCGATCTTTATATTTTAGTGGAAGGTCACTTAACATTACTGACCTGACGTTATGTGCTAAAAACACATTGTTCTTCACCTTTAGCCTTCTTTTCAATGTGAGCAAGTCCGTAAGAAACTTAGCATACGCGAGAATCTATTTTGTAGTTTCAATAAAAGGTAAATTAATATTTACTTGCTTAAGAACATATATAACATCATCATATGTAGTCTCTTTGGAGTGGGATACTAACCGTTGAGGGTATGGAGAAGCAATGGGAGGTTTCACAACCACTTCGGTCTTGATTGTGTCGTTATTACCACTTTTTCTCATGGGGGCATCTTTGACCACTTTCATGCTGGGCGAAATATCCTTGTCATTGAGCTCGCCGTGTGGGGGAGGTGATAAATAAAAACCTTTTCCACTGCGTATAAAGCTTACCACGCTACATTGCTTTTTATTGTTCTAGGTATTAGAGCTAGCACAGTTTTGACCTTGGTAAGGTCGTTGGCCTTGGGCGGGAAACTTATCCTTCTTTTGGACACTTAGGGAGGATTGAAAACTTAGACAATGACGCCTTTAATTTGGCAAAAGTTTGGGCATTTTGAGCATTAATTGATGACAGAGTTTCCATGAATTGGTTTAAAGTGTCCTCGATATTTCTACACGGTGGAGTAATATAAGATCCAGGAGGTTATGCTTACATAGGTAGAGCTTGTTGGGAATGCGGGAGCGTTGGTGGATGTGGGGCAACATGTGAATTAGGATTCATCACTGCATATGATTTCCCATAATTGAAATTGGGATGGTTTCGTCGTGAATGACTATAGGAATTCCCGTGAGGGGCATCAAAATTACCCTAAACAGCTCCTACCACTTTCACTTTCTCTTAAAGCATCACTTTGTAGGCGGGTATCATCGTGCATTGCTTCGTTGAATGTCCCACCTCATAAATCGCAAACACCTCCTGTCTCAATCCTTGAGTGGAGTTGTATGTGTATCCCCCCTAGATTCGACTAATTCTTCCAACCACTTAGCAAGTTGGTTGATTTGAAGCTTCAAATCGACTTTTTTGTCCAAATAAAAAAGTTCGAACCTAAAAGGAGTTGTGGATGTTTATCGGGCACGATATTGAGTGTTTGGATTGGATGTGTCCCACGCTTGAGTAGTCTCGATGACATACTTAAGGTGGGCCACTGCATCGTCCGCGTCTAACCCTAGAAACTCCCCGGGGCACATGGTTTCAACGAGTTGTTTGGATCTTAAGTTTATCCCATGATGAAAGAAGTAGATGAGTCTCTACTTCTCAAAACTGTGGTGCGAGAACATATTAAGTAACTCATTGAACTGCTCCCAACATCTATCAAACGGCTCATTTTTGAGTTGTCTAAATGTTTGAATTTGATATTTAATGGAGTTAGTTCAATGTTGAAGAAAGAAATTTTATAGAAACTTGTCTCACATGTCCCTCCATGTTCCAATTGAGTTCGATGCCAAAGATTATAGCCAAGTCTTGTACTTATCCTTCAGATAAAAGGGAAAAAGTTTAAGGTGAATGACATCTTGAGTGCAAGTTTGGTCAGTGAAAATCTCACACACCTCCTCGAACTTTCCAATGTGGAGGTAGGGTTTTTTTTGACTCCATACCATGGAATGTAGGGAGGATTTGAATCATCATATTTCAAAAATGAAACTTTCTCGCATTATATAGGAAGATAATGCATCTCAGAATGACGGTTCGCTCGGGATATAAGAGATCTCTTGTAGGGAGATATGGCATCTCACCTTCACCTGTACCAAAACTACCTTGATTCGACATCTCACTATCACTAATAGTATCACTACCCTCTCCGAACTCTCTAGGCGTGTGACTCGTGATGGGGTTAGGTGGTGTAGGAGGTGAACCTAAAACTATGGAATGCGTGGAGTGTGTGGGCTATCGGTATTGTACTCAACTATGGGATTTTCATGGATTCAAGTAGGCGTAGAATGAGGAGTTGGCTGAGTATTTTGCATGAAAGGATTTGAGAGATTCTATTTTTTCTCTTTATTTTTCTGCTTTTTTTATTTTCTGATTTGTTTTTGGCTTTTTAAGAATTAGAGTCAAATTTTAAATTAATTCTATGTAACCTAAATGTCTACCTACTCCCCGACAATGGTACCAAAAACTTGGCGTGACTCAAAATGTGTCTTTAGTGCATACTAATATCGGTTCAAGTATAAATCGGTCGCGTAAGTAATAATTCGAGAAAGTCGGGTATCGAACTTAGGGAATAGGACGAAGAACGTAAGGACGAATAGGAAAGACGAATAACCTCACGATAGACTCGGAGAAAGAAAGGAAAAGATGATTATTTTAGATAAATCTATCAACTAATGCAATTTGATTAAAGAATGAGAATCAACTCCGCATGCAAGAATAACTAATTTGATTTTAATCTATGTGAAAAAATAGAGTTGGAGTACACTCCCCTTACTCATCTAACTTTGGACATAAAACTTTCAAGAATCTAATTCATAAGTCAAAGACACATTAAATATTTTCTAAGCATTTGACATATGCGAACTTTACTCCTCACAATATCAAATAAAAAATCACACTTGAAGTGAATGATAAATTATCGAAACTCGTATTATATTCTTAAACATTCCGGTTACCTAGGGAAAACGGAATTAAAAGACCTAAAATAATTGTTTCAATAAGATTTCAAACCTTTGAATTAGTAATTAGATTTTATCCACTTTTAAGTCCATCTGTAATACCTAGGTTGGGTTCATGTACCCCAACCCTTTAAGAACTTAGACAAACATGGTGTAGTTATGATTACGCATGGTTTCTACGTTGCATGAAATCACTAATACGTAAAGATCACAACTAAATCTATATAGGAGATTTCCAACAAGAAAGTAAAGGAGAATATTCTAGAAATAAGACAAATATTGGAAGTAATAGAAAAGAATACTTATATTGAAGAACACCACATGAATAATGAAGAAATTGATAGTTTTCTTGATAAATCATGCTTCTAAGATTTCTTTCCTCCAAAGAGCTCTCAAACTAGGTCAAAAACTAACTCTCCTAGGTCTTGAATGCAAAAGATATCTTAATATCACGTTTTTACAAGAGATATAACCATGCACAACTCTATTTTTTTTACAAGGATAAAATTGTAAATTTTGTCAGATCATCGAACCGGTTTGGGTCAGCATTAAGGAAAGGGCGAACCAGTTTGCGATTCCAGAACCGGTTCTCCTTTGGGACCAAACCAGTTCGAACCTTAAATTTTCTTCTTTTCTTCATTGAATTCCTCTTATCTTCATATGCTCGTGTCTTTTCAATTGAGGCTCCGATTTGGGTGTCTTTTCTTCCTAAGTACTCGTGAACTCGATGTCTTCGAATTCTCTTTAGTTCCACGTCCGGATTTTGATTGTACAATTACTAATTTGCCCTTGAATCTCCTAATTTTCTTTTCGGTTCTCTTTCTGGTTTCTCTCTTACTTTCGCGTGCATGAAATACCTGTAAAATACAAGAGAAATACACAGAAGGGGTTTGATAGCAGTAATATGAGATAAAATCATTGGATTAACATCGCAAGGGTTAATAAAAGTAAATAAATTACGGGGATAAATACGAAGAATTTATGCCTAATCACATGGGCAATAATAATAATAATAATAATAATAATAATAATAATAATAATAATAATAATAATAATAATAATAATAATAATAATAATAATAATAATAATAATAATAATAATAACCTAAAAATGTCCAAAATATAGATTCAAAGTCCGCGCATTCTAACATAATGTATCAGACATACGTTTATAAAATGTACAATTTACAATTTGGTTGCTTAAACCATACATAATGTATTAGACATACATTCCTATATAAAAGATTGTATACGAAATTTGTACAATATATAATCTATACAGTTTAGAACCAATGTTAAGATTGTATATCAGATGCAATACGATCTGTATAGATTGTATACAATCTTGCAACTACATCAATACAATCAGCATATACGAAATCTGTATAGGAAATCTTTATAGTAATGAGAAATAAAAGCCTTGAAACTACATCAGTGCCTTTGATTATATCATATACATAAATTGCATATATAGAAAAATGTCATATACAGAAATGTATATACAGAAATTGCATATACAAAAATGTATAAGACATACGTTTAATCCACCTAAAATTAAAAAAACCTCAATAAATGTGGCAAAAGTAAAAATATATCAAACCTAAAAGAAAAAACCCCAAACTCGATTCAGCATTTCGTAGAACACCAGGAAAAAAGGTTCTTATGTGACATTCCATTCAATCTTTGAGCCTAATGTATCCCATAATAATATGTAAACAAACTTAGTTGCTATTAATTGAAAAAGAAATAAGGAGCCAATGAAATAAACCCCAAACACATTAAAAGTATGATAAATATGAACAAAAAACTTTCCAAATGAGAAAATCATGCAAATAAAAATGCATATCAATATGAGAGAAAATCATGTAAATTCATTACAAATTCGAAAAATTTATCCCTTGCATTTTATCACAATCAAGTCTAAAAAAAAAATCGGTTCCAAATATTATCCTAATGAGAAAATGTAAACCTTAACAATACAAAATGAACAAAAATGGAAAATCGTACCCTAGAAGAAGGAGATGAAGAACCGTGAATATTATGAGGTTGCAAAAGCTTCGTACTTCTTCGTAGTCATTTGCCAAAAAAACTCCTTCCTTCTTTGTACCCTCAAATAAGGAGATGAAGAACCGTGAATATGAGATCCCTCAACCATACCCAAGAAGAAAGGGAGAGAGAAAGACATGACTGTTTGGGGATTCTTAAGTTTATTTTTATGCTTTTCTTTGACAAGTTACTAATTTATCCCTAGTTTTGAATCAAAGTAAGAGAGAGAAACCATTTAGTAGTGAGGCAAAAGAGAGAGAAGGCAATAAATAACGAGGTGATTTGTATCGAATATTGCAAATTTATACCCTCGAACCTACGCATTTTTAGCCCCCTCGGGTGACTTAATCTCTATATTTAATCCAGTTAACCAGATAACCTCGGATTTATATTTTTAACATGCAATATGATGTATAATTGGGATTTTGTAGGTATTTAGGTACAGAGTATGAAGTTTGGATGCATCACGGCTAAGTTTCGTACATTTTTGCACTTTCAAGGGCAATTAGGTCAATTCACATTTTGGGCACTGGCCCAACATCTACACAGAAGTTGTATCCCTCTGTGCAAGCTTCGTGTGGCCATGAACGGTGCTTGAATCCGATCCCTAACGAAGAAGTTTCGAGACTTTTGGCTGAAGAGAAAAATAAAGAAACCAAAGTACGGGAGAAGGAAAAAGAATGCAGTGGGCTCATACCTGTTGAGTCAATCGATCGACCAAAATGGTCGATTGATTGACCCTTCAATTTCCTCTCTTCGAACAAAGGTAGTGGGAAAATATCGGATGAGTCGATCGATTGACCAAAGGGGTCGATCGATTGATCCCCTGTTTTCCACGATATTTTTCTCTGCATTTTCTTTTTCCTTTTCTTTTCTATTTTAATTCAAAAATACTATATAACCCATTTTTGTTGTAATAAGAAAAAAAAATAGTTTTAGATAGTTTAGGTTAGGGTTTTGGGGGGTGGAGAGCTCATTTCCTCTTCTTCTTTGGGCATTCCCTATTTTTGGGTTGTAAGTGCTCTATTCGTCTTCCCTACCAATTAATATAGTTTCTATTTCTTTAATTCTTGCTTTGTTAATTAGATTTACATGCTTTTTTTAGTTGCTTTCTAGTGTAATTTTATCGTGTTTATTTATCGCTTTATTTACTGCATTTTTATCATACTTTCTAGCTAATTTAGTCTTGGTTCTGTCGGATCGAACTCATTTCGGATTCACGTGTTGCTTTGCTTGGGTGATGGATTTTACGAGTTTATTTCAAGTGTATTGTCCTAGTTATTACACCTAGGAGATTTGACGGGGTATATCATGTATTCTTCGTGCTTACGACCTTGCAAGCATAATTTTCGGGGTGTTTGTTGACGCCAAAATCTTATTAGACTTTTATGCGAATTTAGGGGTGTGACAACTCTTGATTTAATTAACTGTCGAAACGAGATGTAATCTTAATAACTCGTCGACCCATGTAATCATTTTATACTAATTAACTCAGGATGAGGGATATTCGACGCAACCTATAGTTTTTATTCTCTTTGTTAATCTAGTTTAATTTTCACTCACCTAGATTAATCTTTCCCTTTTCTGCATCTTTTCCTTTTTGTTACAATTATCTTTTACACTTTTATTTTTGGACTATTAAACCATATAAATTCTAGAAACTCGTCTCTGTGGATTTTTGATACTCGGACTTGGCGGCTATACTCACCTGTTGAGTGTAGTCATAAGTTTAGGTTTTTGTATCAAGTCGGTGAACAGAAAACAACGATCTACGTTTGACACGCACCACTTTTCATCCTTGATCAAAATGGCGTCGTTGTCGTGGATGAGTTTGTTTTAGAATTTATTTGATTTAGTATTTCATAATATTTTCTTTCTATTTGTATTTTTTGCCTAACATTATTTGTAGGACTTCTATATTTGAGCTCCAAGAAATGCTTGAATTTCTCGTGCACGCATCTACTTTGTGGAATTCGCCACTTCGAGCTATTTTGGGTAAGCATGTCTTATTCTAATTCTTTCGGTAATCATTATTATAATTCTCAAAATGCCTGTAATCCTATGACTTTCAATCAATACTTAGAGTCCCAAAAAATTACAAATTCAAAAATGACTTTGGGCGAGAATAATGAAAGTCAAAACTTGGGTTATTGGAATTTTGAGGATGATGATAACGATTTTGGGCCTCTAATTCCTTATAATAGGAATTTTGAAATGAATTTCAATAGCTTTCAAAATTCTTATAATAATGAGTTTAAGTATAGTTTCGATAATAATTTCGAAACTTCTCATTTGCAAGTATTCGCGCCTCGACCTATGACTTTCGGTGAGGGCTTGCGCATACTTGAAAATGAGAAACTTGAAAACCATTATCGAGAAGAAAATGGTTGTTGGGAACATGAATTGGATTTATTATTTGAATCCAACGATGATTTTTCTCCCGAGACTTTTGAAGTCGAGGAATGCTTTGAACCAAATGAGGTTTTTGTTCCTACTTTGGAACAAACCATTGCTGACTTTGCCCATTGCAGAATAGAGCATGAAAGTGTGGATGAAATGGACGTAATATCCATTTGCAATGAAATGATTTCTTCTTTTGCCCCCAAAGAAGAACATTTCATTGAAAATGATCTTATTTCCTTCGAAATTGAATCTTCAAGCGATGATGACTCATCTCTTGAGTTTGAATTTCTTTCCTCCCCCTTTTCATTCTCTATTATCACACCGTCACAAGTACCCGATGAATCGGTTTCAAACTTTAATGAGTTAAACCTTTTCGCCGATGAGGAGTACTTGCTCGAGTCGCCTTCCATGAAGGCATCTTTGCCCTCATGTGCGCCACCTCCCATTCCAGTTTCAAAATCCTTGCGAGGATATTCTTCTTTTATCGGTCCCCACATGTTTTTGTCACTCGTTCAATCCAAATCCCCCATCGTCCCTCCTAAACTTTTAATTGGCGATGGTTCATTTCTTCCGCCTTACACATTCCTTCCGTTGTTCAAACGGAATTCATATTTTTCGGAAGGCATACTTGAAAGTGAGGGTACACTGGTCACCCTCCAAAGTCAAATCTTTTTCGTGGTGGACCTTCAACTAGTTAGACTTCTAGTGTATAGTTAGTTTGAAGCCTAAATAGTAGTTTGTATACAGTTTGATTTTTGTTCTTTCTTTCTTTTTATCTGTTCTTTACTTTTTAATTTAGTTAGCTTAATTGTATAGGGTTATAATGTAGGTTTGGGGCTAAGGTTACGAAAGGAAGGATATATGTATGTACGGATTCAAAGTGTTCGGAGATGAAAACTCGGGATAATGGAAAGATGCGGGCAATTTTAAAAATTGGAAAATAACTTCCATACAAGCATTAGATATAACAACGGAGAGAAATCAAAGCTTATTAAACTATATACACAACATATACAAATTTCTCTTTCTTTTCTTTTCTTCTTTTTCTGACTTTTCCTCACTTTTTTTTTTGCTTTCTGCTTTTTCTTTCTCTTTTTTCACATCTCACTTCATTCTTTTCTTTACTTTTCATACTCTCACATGCCTAAATTGCAACTACACTACACAACATCATTCAATCCCAAGACACATTCCAAACAAAGGCATGGAAGGTAATATGTATGGTTTATAACTCCAATATGCAGTTGGTTATGGGATTTGGGTTATGAAACGAATGGCTATATTTAGGCTCAAAGGGGTTAACAAGGGAAAACATTTAAGGTGAGGTCAAGGCTAATATGGTTGATATAACAAAGATTGCCTATGATCATTTCCTAAAGTTTACACAATTCTCGAGTCAAAATAATATATAAAAATCATGCTCAAGTAACACGTTTCAAGATATAAACTCAATTAATGAACGATCAAATGAAAGAATAGAGAGATTACCAACGACTGTAATGTTTTCAAAGAGGAAAGAATAGTGTATACACTCACAAATGACGAAAGGTACAAATCTTACTCGGTGTAAGTATATACACTGTGTGGTGACAATTATTATGCAACACAAATATATAAGAGAAACGCAATCACCAAGTAAGAATAAGGAATGCAAAATGACAATCACACAACAAAGGATGTACGTGGTTCAGCAAAGATGCCTACGTCCACGGTGGTGCAGTCAGTATTATTTATGTGTTCTCCGGAAAGTGATTACAGAGAATACAATGTGTCCTTTGCCCCGGACCTAGGGTTTGTTATATACATGTTCGTTATAGTGAGTGGGGGTGTGGGACTCCTCCATGTTTCCCATCTCCTCTTAGAGTGCCCCTTAATGGGAATGTGGGAAGAGACTAAATCATAATCGATTTCAGGTATAAGGAGCCTAGAATTTGGACCGCTACAATTGGGCTACTCGTCCAGGCCCATCATTCGAATTTTGGGTACCCACAATTGCCCCAAAGTGTGTTGGGCCATGCTTTGGGCTCAATAAACTTAAATGATTTGTCATAATGGCTGAGTCGTATATCGTGTAACTTTTCCCAAAATTTGAGGACTGATTTCAGCGGCACCCGCTTCGTGGTTTGTGCACTATGATTAGTAATACTTCAAGGTTTTATTCAGAGAAGCCATTTTTCTACCGTCATTTCAACCTTCTCAGCATTCTTCCATTTTCTGTGAGCTCTAGCGATTCACACTCTCTTCGTCCAGTCTTCATTTTCATCGCTTTCGATCTTCTTCGTCGTTTGGGCTTGTGATTCTCCATTATTCAAGTCGAACACTCATCTTGTAAGTCTCCTGTGCCCTCTCTTTGTATTTTTTCTTTGAATTTGTAGTTCCTTTAGGGTTTTTTGATGGAAAAGATTGGTAATAGGTCGATCTCTGAGTTTAGGAAGTTTTACAACATTCCTGAGTGGGTAGAGATTGAGTGCGCCTCTCCCCCTAGAAACGTTAGAGAGATAGAGGATGCCCATTGGATCCATGTCTTGCTGCTTTCCCAAGGGGGACTTACTTTTCCTCGCAACAATCTATTCTTGCATTTCTTTGGTTATTTCAACATTGTTCCCGCATAGTGTTTGCCCAATGTGTGGAAGATAATCAATGGTGTTCATAGAATAAACCAGTTATATGGTACCAAGTTAGGGCTCGTCGAGGTCTGTTTCTGCTATTCTTTTTCTCGGACTAGTTCCAGTGTTCTCTATCTCAAAGCTAGGAGTCTTGATAGGGTATTGGTAGTAAACCTACCTGATTCCCATAAGGACTATTGTCAAGAGGGCTTCCTTACTAGAAATTGGCAGTTTTCTCCCCAGTTTGAGGGGTCGAGGGCTGACAGGTTCTCTGTTCCCTTTTTTGGGGAAGAATACATAGGTAGATTTTGCTTTGTTCCTTTAATTTCTTTTACTGATTTGTGATTGTTCTGACTTTTTCTATTTTTTCTTCAGCGAGGTGGAAGAACTTGGAACTTTCTCTCAACGAGGTTCATCTTTCTGAATTGGTCAAGGCCTGGAATATCAGGGAGCCTTTAGCTGACGGCGAGCATCCCCGATCTGCTGCTTTCCTGCTCGAATATAAGAATGTTGGTTCTAGTTTTATAGCGAGGCCGATGGACAGTATCCCTGAGTTTGATACCTCTGAAGAGACTGCTGCTGATCCTATTCAGTTGGACGGGGAGGAGAGCAGTTCTGAGAGTGATATCGTAGGTGGTGATGAAGGCAACTTTGGTGAAGGGAGCTCCGGTGGTAGTAGCTCTTCTGATTCGGAGGAAGTATCTGAAGCTCGAGAATCTTCGACTACATCTAGCAGTTTAAGCGAGGAGATGGTTCCTCCAAGGAAAAACCTGATCCGGGATGATGATGATGATGATCACGTGCTCCTCGCTCAGATCTTCTTCTTAGGATCATGAGAGGAAGAGGAAAGAAGGAGAACAGTTGAAAGAGAGAGAGAGAGAGAGAGAGACAGAAGGAAGAGTAGAGGAAGAAGATGGAGGAGAAGAAAAGTATGGAGGAGAAAAAGAGGATCGAAAAGGAGAAAGATGAGGATAGGAGAAAGGTGGAGTCGAGGACGAAGGCTGGGCAAGCCTTAGTCCCGGTGTCCGCATTGCCCGAGGGGGCCTCAGTTGCTGTTTCACCTCAGTTGGCCCTCACGCTGCTTGAAAGGGCAGTTCTTCCTACTGACCATCAAAGAGCGGCAGGGACTGACCAGTTAGCCCTGCAGGCGAGCCAGAGTCTAGCTTTGGTAAGTCCATTTCTTTTTTTCAATATCTCTTAATTCCTGTTTGTTTCCTCTTTCTAATATCTTCTTTATTCCTGTAGTTTGTGACTGACTTCACCGTACTCTATCGCTCTCGCGACGAGTTGGTGAAGAAAAGTGTCAAGATGGAGCAGCAGAATACCACCTTAAAACTGAAGGGTACGGAGCTCGAGGCTGCTCTTAAGGTTGCTGACACCGCCCGAGCTTCTTTTGACCTGGCTCTCGTTAATTCCAACCGAGAGAGGGATGAGGCAGTTAAAGAACTGAACGAGGTGAGGCAGGCCTATGACCTGGTCTGCTCAAGAAAGATGGTTGTCGTAGAGGATAACAAGGTTCTGACCGAGTAGTTAAAGGAGAAAGAGTGCCAGGTAGCCACCATCAAGGAGGATTCATACAACTCCGAGTGGACTGCTGCGTACGAAGACTCCGAGGTTCAGATAGGCTACATCAGACGTCTGAACTTCAAGAAAGGCTGGAACAAGGCCCTCTTAGCTGCTGATGTTGATGCTAAATCTCCTCTGTTCGACAAGCATGACCCGGGTCCGAATCCAACTGTGGACGAAGAAGCCCATGCCCCAGCCATCGAGGGTGTTGATCTTGCCTCTCAGACAATTCTTGTCGGTGCCCGTCCTGCCCAGGCAACTGAGGGCATCCTTGCGGAGGGGGATGCCTCTACTGCTGACAAGGGGAAGCAGCCAGCTACCTCTGGGCAGCCTTAGGTTGCTAGTTAATCTATTCTTAGGACTATTTTTGTACTTCTGCTTGTAATTTTCTCAATGTCTTCTCTATGTACTTTAACTTTTATTAATGAAATGAAAAGGCTTTTTTTCCATTGTATTGATTGATTTTTCTCTCCATTGCCCTTTTATGTCTTGTAGTTGACTGATGTAGAAGAGTATATTCCTTCCACATCTCAATTGGGCAGGACTCTTGGTCCCAATGCCAGTCCTCAGGTTTGCCAGGCCTTTGTTAGGCTTTACAAATCTCTTAGGTCAAGGAATCAAAAGTATAAGGATCAGTCAGAGCTTGTGTCCAAGTTGAAGGACATGCTCTAAGAGATGGAAGAGGTTGGTGCTTCAGTGCAAGAAGAGGTGAATGGGTTGAGAACAAATCTTCTCGATGCTTCTGAGATCAACTAGGTTGGGGATATGCTTCAATAAGAAAATGAAGCTTTAAGGAAAGAGGTCTCGTATCTTAGGGAGCATGCGTTGAGCACCGCTCCTGCAGTATTGCGAGGCTCTTCATCGACGCGAGTTAGGGCTGGCTCGAGCAACGTTCCCCCTGTGCTACAAGGTTCCACTTGTCCACTCGTTCTGCGAGCTGGCAGGAGCACTAGGAGTTCAGATAGGGAAATGGAGGAGCTCTGTGGTGATGTCCATCGAGCATATGTGATTGTTGTTGGGCTTCAAAGGGATGTTACACGGCTGTGGCACCTATTTAAAAAAGGACCTCGGCGAGTATGGACTGACGGTTATGACCAGGGTTGGCTAGATGCTCCGACGAGGCTGATAGAATTTGAGGATCTTGCCTTCATCAGGGGGTGGTTGAGTGCTTTGAAGGAGATGCAAGTTCCAAGGAACTCTATGCTCTAGTATCTCCATGAAATATCTCCTTCCACTCGGATGCCCAATCCCTTCCGGAGAGATGATCAGTGGATACCCGCCGATGCTATCCCTCGGCAGCTATTGGAGTCGGATGCTAACGAAGCTGAGGAAGAGTTGGTTCCTGCTCCTGATGATGGTCTAAGAGCTCAAGTGGATGATTATCTCGTTCAGAGGACTCATCCCCACTGAGATTTTGCCAGTAGTTACTCTATGTATTTTGGGTTGAAGTGATGTTATGTCAATATTTTGGGTGAGCTCGCCCACTAAACATGTATTGTACTTGTTGTAAATATGGTGGATTAATATAAAATTTATGTTTTGGGCTATTTTAGCCGACTAAACAAGTGTATTATATTCTCCATATTCTCGCTCCTTTATGATCTCTAAATTTGTATTATTATGCAAGTGTCCTTCCAATTCGGTACACTATCGAGGTACCATTGTGAACCACTTTACCTTTTAGGTCATGTCGTCATACTCCCTTAGGCCTAAGTGTGGAAATTGGTGAGGACACACCTGGTGTTGGATGCTCTACCCGATCAAGATTTTATTCAACCAAAGATGGTTTGTCTACCAGTTTTAATTTGGCTATATTGCCTAAGGATCTCCTATAGGGCTTCATATATTGCCAGGGGCAATGCTAAGAGGTCTTTCGTGTTTCATAACGAAAGCCTGAGGAGGGTGATTTCCCTGCTATGGTGTAATGACCAATGTGCCTGTCATTTGGAAAAGATGTGTGATAAAGCTTATATAATTGTTACTCATTAGAACGCAACCGTTAAACAGCTTTCATTAATGACAAGGAAAATGAACTAATAGTTCCACAACAAAAGCATAAAAGAAGAATCTAAAAATAGAATTTCTTGAGATTGGCTGCGTTCCATGCTCGGGGGATTTCTCTGCCTTCCATCGTTTCTAAGTGATAGGCGCCTTGCAGATTATCTCTTGTTATCTTGAATGGTCTTTCCCAGTTTGGCCCTAGCTTGCCGTCTAATGGTTTCACTGTGCTGCCCAAGACTTTCCTTAGGACATAGTCCCCAAATCGGAATGTTCTCGGGTTGACCCTCTTGTTATAGTGCCTCGCGAGTTGTTGCTGATAGCTCGCTAGTTTACTAGGGCTAGCTCTCGGCGCTCGTCGGCTAGGTCAAGCTCAGCGAGCAATGCTGCATCATTATGGCCTTGGTTGACAAGGTTGGACCTCATTGTTGGCAAGCCTACTTCTAGTGCGATAACTGTTTCCATTCCATATGTCAGAGAAAATGGGGTTTCTCCCGTTACTCGTCGTGGAGTGGTTTTGTAGGCCCATAGAGTGTGTGGTAATTCATTTACCCATGCGCCTTTGGCTCGCTCCAATCGTTTCCTTAATCCTTCGATCACTATCTTGTTGGAAGCCTCGGCTTGGCCATTGCTTTGAGGATAGGCCATCGAGCTGAAACGGTGTCTGATTCCATGTTCGTTACAGAAACTCTGAAAAGAGCCGCTTTCGAACTGCGTTCCATTGTCGGTGATGATGGTTCTGGGGATGCCAAAACGGGTGATTATATTTATCCATATGAATCTTATCATATCTGCATCTCGGATGTTCGCTAGGGGTTCTGCCTCGATCCATTTGGTGAAGTAGTCAGTCGTGACCAACATATATTTGCGACTGCCGGTGGCGTTAGGAAGTGGTCCTACGATGTCCATCCCCCATTAGGCGAACGGCTATGGGCTGGACAATGATTTTAGGTCGTTGGCTGGTTGGTGGGCCATAGGAGCATGAAGCTGGCATTTCAGGCACTTACGGACATACGCCGCAGAGTCCATTTGCATATATGGCCACCAATAACCCTCCTTCATTGCTCGAAAAGCCAGAAATCTTCCTCCAATATGGCTTCCACAGATTCCTTCGTGAAGCTCATGTATAAATTGCTCGACATCCTTTTGGTGAACACATTGAAGGTAGGGACTGAAAAATGATCTCTTGTATAGCTTGCCCTCAGGAGATAAGTGAAAGCGAGCAGCTTTGACTCTTATCTGGTTAGCTGTATTCTTATCATCTGGAAGAGTGCCATCTTTCAAATAATCCCTTAGTGGGTCCATCCAGCTGGGTGCTGACTCAATATGGAGCACCTGCTCCACTCTTGGTAACTCGTCGTTACGGTTAATGCTCGGATGAGCGAGAAAATTGATAGGGATTTTTCTTTTTAAGTCGGAATCGATTGCTGAGCTTAGGGCTGCTAGGGGGTCAACATGGATGTTCTGTCCCCTGGGTAACTACTGGACATTGACTTCCTCAAAGTCAGCCAATAGCCTTTTTTCCAAGGCGAGGTAGGCTGCCATCCTTTCATCTTTTGCATTGTAGTCCCCATTAATCTGATTGGAGACTAACTGTGAGTTGCTAAACACCTGTAATTTCTTTGCTCCAAAAGACTGTGCTTTCTAGAGGCCAGCTATCAGGGCCTCGTATTTTGCTTCATTGTTGGAGGCTTCAAATCCAAGCCTAATTCCCCACTCAAGGATCGTATTTTCTGGAGTGATAAGAACTATGCCTATGCCTTCCCCCTTTGAATTGGAGGCTCCATCAATAAATAATTTCCAGATTCCCTCCTTCGTGTGGCTCCCTTTTTGTTTGGCTGGCTGTGGTTGGTTGCAAGGCTGCTCGCCTGTGAATTTGTTTATGAAATCAGCGAGGATCGGCCCCTTGATTGCATTCCTTAGTTGAAATTGGATATCAAATCGTCCGAGCTCGACTGACCATTTAGACAGTCTGCCTGACAAATCTGCCTTCCTCAGGATTTCTTTAAGGGGGTGCGATGTAAAGACGATTATAGTGTGGTCTTCGAAATAGTGCTTCAGCTTCCTCGAAGCCACTACTAGTGCAAAGACGAGCTTCTCCAGAGGTAGGTACCTCTGTTCGTCCTTAAGTAGGGTTTTGCTCGCGTAGTAAACAGGGTGCTGGATTCTTGCAACTTCGCACATTAATGCAGAACTGACAGTGTGGTTGGAAACGGAGAGGTACAGGTACAAGGAATTTGTTTGATGTAGTATGACGAGCAGTGGTGGAGAGCTTAGGTAAGCTTTGAGCTCAACCAATGCCTGCGAGCAATCTGGGTTCCACTCTACCGTTTTGTTCCCCTTTAGAAGCTGGAAGAAAGGCTTTCATTTCTTGGAGGATTTAGAGATAAAGCGATTTAAGGCAGCGAGCATGCCAGTGAGCTTCTGTACATCTCGGATCGTTCGAGGAGGTTGTACCCTGTTAATTGCATCGATCTGGTCTGGGTTAGTCTCTATGCCTCTCTTACTGACCAAGTACCCGAGAAATTTTCCTAACTGGACCCGAAGGAACACTTGCTCATGTTAAGTTTCATTCGATATTTGCTGAGGATCTTGAAGGTGTTTGACAGGTCTGAGAGGTGGTCTTCTTTCTTCTTGCTTTTAACGAGCATGTCATAGATGTAGACCTCCATGGTGTCTCCCATATGGTCCTTGAACATCTTGGTGACCATCCGCTAGTAGGTTGTCCGTGCATTTTTTAGCCCAAAGGGCATGACCTTATAGAAATATAACCCAACTGTGGTGATGAATGCTATTTTTTCTTGGTCTGGGGCATATAAAGGGATATGATGATACCCTGAGTATGCATCCAGAAAACTCATTCGCTCATGAGCTGAAGTGGCGTCTATGAGTTGGTCAATTTTTGGGAGGGGGAAACTGTCTTTAGGGCACGCTCTATTGAGGTCAGTGAAGTCAATGCAAACTCTCCACTTCCCATTGCTTTTTGGAACTACTACTGGGTTGGATAACCACTCGGGGAATTGTACCTCCCGTATGGATCCTGCATCCAATAGTTTTTCTACTTCTTTTTCTATGGCTTTTGCCATCTCGGGTGCAGTTCACCGTGCCTTCTGCGTGATTGGTTTGAAGGTGGGATTGACGTGCAACTGATGACAAACCATACTAGGATCAATTCCAGGCAGCTCGTATGGCTCCCATGCGAAAACATCTACGTTGTGTTTCAGTAGAGTTGTCAATTCCTTTTGTTCCTGGTCAGTGAGAGAGGCTCCAATCAAGAAAACTCTGTTACTGTCGCTATCACCAGCTGTAACCTCTACTAGGTCTTCGACGACCCTTTCAGAGGGGAGGATCCTGGTCTCCTCTACTCAAGGTCTTCCGTACTTTAATTGCTATTTAGAAGGTGTCAGACCTTCTTGTTCTTCAACTTTCTCACTAGGCTGATCGACCTTCTTCTCTGGCCTTGGTCGGATGGCTGCTATGAAGCACCTTCTTGCCATCGCTTGATCACCGTGGATCTCCATTACTCCTCGCTCGGTTACATACTGTAGTTTCTGATGGTAGGTCGAGGAGACCGATTTCATCGCATGTAGCCATCCTCTGTCGAGGATGGCTTGGTATGGCGAGTCGATGTCAACCACCAAAAACTCAATCATCTTGGAGATGCTTCCCGTGCGTACTGGTAGTATAATTTTTCCCAGGGGCATAGTTATTTTTCCAACGAAACCAACTAAAGGGACAGTATCTTCCTTTAGGTCGGCGACGCTTAACTTCAATTTTCTGAATAAGTCGAGATACATTACCTCGGACGAGCTTCCATGGTCGATGAGCAACTTGTCGACGTCAAAGTTAGATATCCTGAGGGTAATGATCAAAGCATCATGATGTGGGGTTCTCACTCCCACTAGATCTTCATCTGTGAAAACAATATGCTTATTATAGTTGATGTCATCTGCTCGTCGACGCTTTCCTGACTGTGACTTTGCTGGATCGATCTGAAAAGCTTGCATCACCGCTGTAAGTTTCTTCATCTCCATTCGAGCTGAATTTCCTTGGATCTGTCTGGCATCAGAGGCCCCATGAATTACCATGAACTCATGTCCAGCATCATCGTCGAGCATGTTGTTGGGTCTCTCCTCTCTATTGGCAGCCGCTTTCTCTGCCTTCTTCTCCACGAACTCGTTCAAACGCCCGGATTGGGCTAGCTCTTCGAGGTGGGACTTAAGAGCTTTGCAATGCTCAGTCTTATGTCCTCCCTCTTTGTGAAAGGCGCATCTCAGCGCATTGTTCCTCTTCGTGGGATCTTCTCCCATCTTCCTGGGCCACTTGATGAATGGCTCGTCTTTGATTTTTGCGAGAATTTTGTAAATTGGTTCTTTGAAGACGGTGTTGACCTCCTGAAATGCTTTCGACGCGTCATTGTTGCCTCCGTTTTTGGAGCCATTTTTGCCCCCATCCTTTCCTCCTTTCTTCTGGTTCTCAGTTTTGTCACTGCCCTTAGTAGTGAGTTTAGATCGACCGTTTTCCCCTGTACTGAGGCGGGTGACATCTTCTACATTAGCGTACTTATCGATGCGAGCTATTAGGTCATCAATAGTCATAGCCTCCTTCTTTTTCAGGGACAGGTATTGTAGAAGGGTGTCTACCTATAAAAAAAAGTAAAAATATTATTTTATTAAAAATACTGAGAAGAAACCCAGGGTCCCGACAGAAACTCATATTGAGCAGGAACCCCCCCGGGGTCCCGGTAGAAACTCATATTGAGCAGGAACCCCCCGGGGTCCCGGCAGAAACTCATATTGGGCAGGAACCCCCCAGGGTCCCGGAAGAAACTTGTATTAAGAAGGAACCACCCCAAGGTCCCGGCAGAAACTCATATTCAGTAGGAACCCCCAGCGCCACTGCAAGTATCAGCGCCGCTGCAAGTGTCAGCACCGCTGCAAGTGCCAACGCCGTTGCAAGGTCCAGCGCCGCTGCAAGTGTCGGCGCCGCTTCAAGTACCAGCGCCGACACAAGGGTCAGTGTCGCTTCAAGTATCGGCGCCGCGACAAGGGTCGGCGCCGTCTCAGGTATCAGCGACCACTTCGAGGGTCAGCGCCACTTCGAGCGTCGGCGCCGCGACAAGGGTCGGCGCCGTCTCACATGTCAGCGCCGATTCAAGCACCAGCGCCACTTCGAGCGTCGGCGCCACTTCGACCGTCGACGCCACGACAAAGGTCGGCGCCGCCTCACATGTCAGCGCCAATTCAAAGTTCAGCGCCACTTCGAGCGTCGGCGCCACGACAAAGGTCGGCGCCGCCTCACATGCCAGCACCGACGCAAGTATCAGCGCTACTTCGAGCGTCGGCGCCACGTCGAGCGTCGGCGCCACTTCGAGCGTCGGCGCCATGACAAAGGTCGGCGCCGCCTCACATGCCAGCACCGATGCAAGTATCAGCGCTACTTCGAGCGTCGGCGCCACTTCGAGCGTCGGCGCCACGACAAAGGTCGGCGCCGCCTCCCATGTCAGCTCCAATTCAAAGTTCAGCGCCACTTCGAGCGTCAGCGCCACGACAAAGGTCGGCGCCGCCTCACATGCCAGCACCGACGCAAGTATCAGCGCTACTTCGAGCGTCGGCGCCACGTCGAGCGTCGGCGCCACGACAAAGGTCGGCGCCGCCTCACATGCCAGCACCGACGCAAGTATCAACGCTACTTCGAGCGTCGGCGCCACGACAAAGGTCGGCGCCGCCTCCCATGTCAGCGCCAATTCAAAGTTCAGCGCCACTTCGAGCGTCGGCGCCACTTCGAGCGTCAGCGCCACGACAAAGGTCGACGCCGCCTCACATGCCAGCACCGACGCAAGTATCAGCGCTACTTCGAGCGTCGGCGCCACGTCGAGCGTCGGCGCCACCTCGAGCGTCGGCGCCACGACAAAGGTCGGCGCCGCCTCCCATGTCAGTACAGATTTAAACATCAGTGCCACTTCGAGCATCGGCGCCAGGACAAAGGTCGGCACCGTTTCAAGTGCCAGCACCGCTTCAAGGGCCACTGCAATAATGACAGTCGAGAGAGTCGGCGTCACCGCAAGAGTCAGTGCCAGTGCAAGGGTCACTATAGAAATGTTATTCGAGAAGTGCCTAAATGAACAACAGCACTAACACTTTACTTTCTTGTACAGGTTGCCTAGTCGAGGAAGCAGGGCTCGAACAGGCGCGTTGGGACCTCCTGAGAGTTTTGTCTTGGCGGCTGAGGAACAAGGTATGTTGAGCAAGCTCAACCACTTAGCACTATAGGATTGAGAGAATACTAGTAGGAGACCCTAGGGTCATCCAGTCCTCACACACCTCACACTTAGTCACAAGTGAAGTGAGCAGTCAAAGGGCTGGCTGCTCACAAGAAAAGAACTGTTTATAAAATGATTTTAAAGGAGAGGGTCCTCTAAACCCCTCTCAAGAAAAATGATTTTAGAAGGGGGTCCTCGAGACCCCCCTCAAGCTTGCAAATATTTTAGAGGAGGTGGTCCTCGAGACCCCCCCTCAAGTTTACAAAGTTTGTATCAAAGTTACCGTTTCAAAAGATATTTAGCAAATCAGATATTTTGTCTCCATTAGAAGACATACTTGCTTTTGAACTTTGGTCGGCGCCAGGGGGCAACTGCCAGAGGGGACAGGCAGACCTGCCTGCAGGTAGGGACAAATAGTATACTGCAGACTTTGTCCCTCACCAACCCTCTAAGTTTTGGCGCCAAAAGTGCCAACCCAGCCTTAGTGCCCAAGTATAAATAGGACCCCTGGGCAAGGTCATAGGGACGAAAAAAAGATATACACATGAAAAATTGCACTGTTACTCTGCTAAAATATCACCAGACCTACCTAGTATTCTCTCCCTGCTCATTCTCTTAGTGTTGAGTGCCTTGTTCCTTCACTCCCCACTGACAGCCATCACTCTCAGGTGTTTCCCTTGAGAAAATTGCTATTTTTGTTGTGAAAGTTCACCTTCTTGCAGGGAGTGAGTTGAAGCTTGAGTTCCATTGTTACTAGAAGGAGAAGTTTTCTTCAGAAGTTTCACCAGGAGACCTTGAAGACTTGCAGACAGTGTCCATTGGAGTGGGTCACGCCTCACCCTTTCCAGTTATTCATAGACCCCAGTCTCACTACCCTCCTACATTTGGCGACTCCGCTGGGGAGGTATCCTCACTTTCAATGGAAAAGGAAGGTTTTCATGTTTCTAAGAAGCTAGTGTTTGAAGACATTCCATATGGGAATGGAGCTCAAAGAGACCAGTCCACTCAGGTGGATGTGGTGGTGACCAGAGCAAAGGTACCTGCTCCTCCGGGAGGGCAGACCAGCTCACCGGCAACAGCTCCGGTGGCAGAGGCTTATGAGTACGTTTTTAGGACTTGGCAAGTTTGGGTCAAGATTATGTAAGACCAGCAGCAACCCCTTGTGGAGGGGCAGCCGTTCCGGTGGCAATGCCGGTGGAAGTAGCTCAGTCGCGGAGGACGGCGCTGGAGCAAGTTGTGACAATCGTCAAGTTCACTGGCAGGAACCCTAAGTGGTTGGCGAGGGTATGGTCAAGGAACTCCTCGCACTCAATGATAGCGATGAGGAACCCTCAAGAAAAGAATCCATCGTGGTAGACATTCTAAGTAAGGAACTCTCAGCTACAGCATCCACTCTTGAAAGAACAACTCGCGAGGAACCCATGGATGAGAAACCCTAGGTGTCCCTCGTCATAAAAAAAAGGGAAGTAGTGGTAGCAACCCTTATAGAAATGTCAACTCGTGAGGAACCCTGGGTGTCCCTCGTCGCCAACAAAAATGTCCCGACGAAGCATGAGGTCGAGACACCCTCGGATGGGAAGTCAAGGCGCGAGGAACTCATGGGCGAGGAACCCTGGGTGTCCCTCGCCGCCAATAAAACATTGTGGCAGCAGTCTCAACGAAGATTGAGGTCGAGACACCCCCGGATGTAAAGTCAAGTCACGAGGAACTCATAGGCGAGGAACCCTGGGTGTCCCCCGTCGCCAACAAAAAAGTCGTGACAATAGTCTCGATGAAGCATGAGGTTGAGATACCCACAGATGGGGAGCTGACGCGCGAGGAGCCCATAGGCAGAGAACTAATGCACAAGGAACCATGATGAAATATTGCTTCTCAACCAGCTAAGTAAATTATCTTACTTCAATAACTGGTGAATATGTTCATTTCACAAGTCCCAATTTATGTTCTACTTGAGTATTTTATATATATATATATATATATATATATATATGCATGCTAGTTAATTTAACTGGTAAAGAAATCATACATGCTACCATATCTTGAGGTGAAAGTGTTAAAAGGGAAGAACGTACATAATAGTTCTCTGCACAAGTTAATGGGTATAAGGCCACATTTACAATGAGATTTTTTATTTTTAGTATGAAAGTATGGTTCTGCTCTGATAATGACTGTACCCGTAGCTTCTACTGCCTTATACCTAAAGATAGAATGTCACTTCACTTCTTCAATAGAGTACATTCGTTTCTCAAACTAAAGAAATAAATAAATGGTTTATTTTGCCTAAGAAGAATTATTTATAGCAAAGTCCTCAAAAGGATTGTCCCGATTTTGCAGAATTTGTTATTCATTTTTTTTTATTGTGCAAGGACAAGTCAATGTACGCATCTTTCAGAAACTTGGTAAGAAGTCTTCAGCACATGCAGACTCTAGAGTAGCACGTACAAACTCTAGAATAGCTGACTTCTAATGCACCTAAAAAGATATTCTGCAGAAGAGAGATCATCACGATTAAAAAAAAATGTGTTAACTCGTGTCTCAAATACAGTGTTCCTATTGGTTTTATATTCCCTCGCCATCACGATTATTTTATGTGGCAATTGGTCACGCAAATGTTAAGCCACTCTCAAAATTAAGGTTCCCATCAATTTGTGATGGCTTTGTGGAAACAGCAATAGGCGAGGAACCCCGCATTTAAGTCCAGTGCGTGAGGAACCCAACAACAAAGAGGGTCGCGAGATACCTGTAGTCGGCAGCGCACTCCCCAAGGGAGAAATGGTTGGCGAGGAACCCCTTACACAATAAGGGTTCCCACCCATCTCTAACGAGGAACTGTCACTCGTGCCAACAGTCAATGTCGAGGAACCTACCTCTTAGTAACAACCCCAAATTATTCCTGATTAAAACTACAGATACGATATGGGTTCCTCGACCACCAAACAGGAAAGTCTTACAAATATTTCTGAAAATAAACATAGAAAAAAAAAATCGCAAAAATTGGTTGCTCGAAATTTGATTTGATTAACCACCCAGGCCTGATTCGGTGTCCCTCGTTCGTAACAGTAACCGAAAAAAAAGGGGGACAAGAAACTCTAAGCTAAATCTGAGAGTCCCACACTTCTTCGTTGAAAACGAGCACCCCAAAAAAATATATATATACCTGAAAGTAATATTTATAAAAAAAAAACAATTACACGAAACAAGGAACCAGCATCTCGTTGTTTTCAAACCCGAACGCAGGAATCAGCACCTTGTGGTTAATTTCTTAAAGATTCGTTGCTCACAGATCTTAAAGATCAGTAAAAAAAAAAATCCTTACCAATCTTAATATAAGAGATACCGCTGCCGTATCTGATAGAAAGAAAAGGTGATTCTTAATTTGTTTGTGGTAAATCCTTACTTTTTTTTTTAGCTGGAAAATACACTCCAAAGCTTCATGGGCTGATAGGTTACAACGAGAGGAGAGAGAATGTGTTGACACCCACTTGTGAAAAGATATTGGGGGTCTCTCTCTAATTTTCTAAGTATATGTTTTATGAAAATGTCTACTTTAGCGGAGGTAAAAAAAAGAAAGAAAAATGGGGGTGTTGCCAACGAGATACAAAGATGGGTCTCTCTCGACTAAAGAAATCTTGGCTTGAAAAGAGGCGTGCGAGGAACTCCCCTCTAGCACAGCAATCATATACCTGATGTTTGGGGATGTTCCCCTAAACTTGACAACGTGGGCGAGTAACCCCTGGTGCCATGGTCGGCGTCGAGGAGTCCCTAGAGGTCCTCAACCCCCAAAACGGACCCACTTTTAAGATTTGCAAGGCGTCGTTTCCTTCACACCATCATCCATAAAAAAAATGAGGCACAGGAGAAAGGAACAGCGAGGTCGTCGGTTGTAATGGTTGCGGCGGTGGCTCCGGGTGTTGATGTCTTATACAGAAACTTTTGATGGAGATATTACAATAAATAAAGGGGGTGATCAAGAAACTAGAAGATCCCTCTATCTCACGCACCTTGGGCTTGAGAGTTTATAATGAAGAAAAAAGAGACAATAGCGTAATGGAAAACGAAGAGAACGGGCGAGAGGGTTTTCTTCAGCGTGCGAGGAACCCAACAGATGTTTTTTTCTTATACAGAAGACGAGGAACCCAAGACGAGGAACCCAACAGATAGGTCTTCTCACTAATCATTTCTAAAAGTAAAAAAAAAAGAAAGAAATAATAGCATTTAAAAAGTAAGTCGCGAGGAACCCAAGACGAGGTATAGTCGGGGCCAAACAGTATAAAAAAAAAATTATCTTCATGTAATTTCTTTCTGCAAGTGTGCGAGGAACCCAAAAAGGACTTATCCTAGTGTGTCTCGCAATTTGTTTATAAAAGTCAAAAGAAATAGTAGGGTTCAAAAAGTAAGCTTGCGAGGAACCCAAAACGAGTAGTAATTGTGTCCAAACAGTAAAAAAAATTCCAGTAGCGTAAAAATGCAGTTGATCTCTACAAAAGGCAGATGAACTCACTCGAAAGAAAAAAAATAATAATTAGAATGTCTATCACATTAAATAGTCATAAGAGTCAGATATGGGGTATTGCTCATTTAAAAAAAAACGGAAAAATGTTGAGGGGGCACACCCCGCTCTAGTTATATTTTGGTTAAAAGGTTGAAAAAATGCATTGGGGGCTCACCCCTCCCTCTAAATTATCTTTGAATAACTGAAAAATGTTGAGGGGGCTCACCCCCTCTAAGTCATGTTTTGGTTCAAATATTGAAAAAAAAATATGTTGAGGGGGGCTCACCCCTCCCTCTAAGTTATGCTTGAATAAAAAAAAAATGAAAAATGTTGAGGGGGCTCACCTCCCTCTAAGTTATGTTTTGGTTCAAATGTTGAAAAAAATGTTGAGGGGGATCACCCCTCCCTCTAAGTTATGCTTGAATCAAAAAAAAAAATGAAAAATGTTGAGGGGGCTCACCCCTCCCTCTAAGTTATTGCTTGAATAAAAACACATTGAAACAATGTTGAGGGGGGCACCCCCCCCTTTAAGTTATGATTTGTTTTAAAAAATCTTAAAATAATTGGCATAGGACAAGTACTCCGCAGCCAGAGAGGCAACTTTTAAAATTTTTACTTGCTCAGCTATATGCAAGTGCCCCGCAATTAGAGGGGCAACTTCAAAATTTTAACTTGCTCATCTCATATGCAAGTACCCCGCAGTTAAAGGGGAAACTTTTAAAATTTTAAACTTGCTCAGTTATATGCAACTACACCGCAGTTAAAGAGGAAACTTTTAAAATTTTTAAAACTTGCTCAGCTATATGCAAGAAGTACCCCGCAGCTAGAGGGGCCGCTTCCAAATTTCAACTTGCTCAGTTATATGCAAGTACCCCGCAGTTAAAGAGGAAACTTTTAAAATTTTTAAAACTTGCTCAGCTATATGCAAGAAGTACCCCGCAGCTAGAGGGGCCGCTTCCAAATTTCAACTTACTCAGTTATATGCAAGTAGCCCGCAGTTAAAGGGGAAAATTTTAAAAAATTTTAAACTTGCTCAGCTATATGCAAGAAATACCCCGCAGCTAGAGGGGCCGCTTCCAAATTTCAACTTGCTCAGTTATATGCAAGTACCCCGCAGTTAAAGGGGAAACTTTTAAAATTTTAAACTTGCTCAGCTATATGCAAATACCCCACAGTTAGAAGCGGGAAGTTCAATCTTGAGGTTCTCATATAAAAAAGAGTAACTCAAAGTATTGAACAACTCCAAGTATACATATAAGGTATGACAGTTCAGTACCTAAGGCTCTAAGGGCATCGGAGCGCTCACAATATTGAGCAATTGCCGAGTATAAGTATATGTGCGACAGTTTAGCACCTAAGGCTCCAAGGGCATCGGAGCGCTCACAGTATTGAGCAAATGCCAAGTATAAACCTTAGACTCCAAGGGCACCGGAGCGCTCACAATCTTGAGCAAGTGCCAAATATACATATAAATATAAGGTACGACAGTTTAGTGCCTAAGGCTCCAAGGGCATCGGAGCGCTCATAATATTGAGCAATTGCCAAGTATAAGTATATGTGCGACAGTTTAGCACCTAAGGCTCCAAGGGCATCGGAGCGCTCACAGTATTGAGCAAATGCCAAGTATAAACCTTAGACTCCAAGGGCACCGGAGCGCTCACAATCTTGAGCAAGTGCCAAATATACATATAAACATAAGGTACGACAGTTTAGTACCTAAGGCTCCAAGGGCACTGGAGCGCTCACAGTCATGAGCAAGTGCCAAGTATAAATATAAGGTGCGCCAGTTGAGCACCTAAGGCTCCTAGGGCACCGGAGCGCTCACAGTCATGAGCAAGTGCCAAGTATAAACATAAGGTACAACAGTTTAGTACCTAAGGCTCCAAGGGCACCGGAGCGCTCACAGTCATGAGCAAGTGCCAAGTATAAACATAAGGTACAACAGTTTAGTACCTAAGGCTCCAAGGGCACCGGAGCGCTCACAGTCATGAGCAAGTGCCAAGTATAAACATAAGGTACAACAGTTTAGTACCTAAGGCTCCAAGGGAACCGGAGCGCTCACAGTCTTGAGCAACTGCCAAGTATAAATATAAGGTGCGCCAGTTGAGCCCCTAAGGCTCCTAGGGAACCGGAGCGCTCACAGTCTTGAGAAAGTGCCAAGTATAAACATAAGGTACAACAGTTTAGTACCTAAGGCTCCAAGGGTACCGGAGCGCTCACAGTCATGAGCAAGTGCCAAGTATAAATATAAGGTGCGCCAGTTGAGCACCTAAGGCTCCAAGGGCATCGGAGCGCTCACAGTCTTGAGCAAGTGCCAAATATAAATATAAGGTGCGCCAGTTGAGCACCTGTGGCTCCAAGGGCATCGAAGTGCTCATAGTCTTGAGCAAGTGCCAAGTATAAACGTAAGGTTCTCCAGATGAGCACCTAAGGCTCCTAGGGTACCGGAGCGCTCACAGTCTTGAGCAAGTGCCAAGTATAAACATAAGGTACAACTGTTTAGTACCTAAGGCTCCAAGGGCACCGGAGCGCTCACAGTCTTGAGCAAGTGTCAAGTATAAACGTAAGGTGCTCCAGATGAGCACCTAAGGCTCTAAGAGCATCGGAGTGCTCACAGTCTTGAGCAAATTCCACGCACAAACGTAAGATGCTCCAGATGAGCACCTAAGGCTCCAAGGGCACCGAAGCACTCACAGTCTTGAGCAAGCATCAAGTATAAATATAAAGTGCGACAGTTCAGCACCTAAAGCTCCAAGGGCACCGGAGTGCTCATAGTCTTGAGCAACTGCCAAGTATAAATAAAATGTACGACAGTTTCGTGCACAAGTCCCTCGACATTACAAGACACTTCTGCACGAGGGGGCTAATATTGAGAAGTCCTCAACCAAGTGAACAAATAGTAAAATAGCTTGGAGTGTGGGGATCCACTTATAGTGGCTCCACCTGCCCAAGATTGCAAGTTTGACAGAAAATAGCCTAGGTCGAGGGGATCCACCTTGAGTGCCCTCTCTTCCCAAACTTGATGCTACAGAATAAGACCAAGGGCGAGGGGATCACCGCGAGTAACCCCTCCGCCTAAGATGAAAGGTCCCAGAAGAAGGCCAAGGGCGAGGGGCTCAATGCGAGTTACCCCTCTGCCCAAGAAGGAAGGCCACAGAATAAGGCCAAGGGCGAGGGGCTCACCGCGAACAACCCCTCTGCCCAAGATGGAAGGCTACAGAAGAAGGCCAGGGGCGAGGGGCTCACTGCGAGAAACCCCTCCTCCCAAGATGGAAGGCCGCAGAAGAGGCCAAGGGCGAGGGGCACACCGCTAGCAACCCCTCCGCCCAAGATGAAAGGCCCCAGAAGAAGGCCAGGGGCAAGGGGCCCACTGCGAGTTACCCCTCTGCCCAAGAAGGAAGGCCACAGAATAAGGCCAAGGGCGAGGAGCTCACCGCAAAAAACCCCTCCGCCCAAGATAGAAGGCCACAGAAAAAGGCCAAGGGCGAGGGGCTCACCGCGAGCAACCCCTCCGCCCAAGATAGAAGGTCACGGAAGAAGGCCAAGGGCGAGGGACTCACCGCGAGCAACCCTTCCGCCCAAGATGGAAGGCCGCAGAAGAAGGCCAAGGGCGAGGGGCCCGTCGCGAGCAACCCCTCCGCCCAAGATGAAAGATCCCAGAAGAAGGCCAAGGGCGAGGGGCTCACCGCGAGTAACCCCTCCGCCCAAGATAGAAGGCCAATGGCGAGGGGCTCACCGTGAGTAACCCCTCCGCCCAAGATAGAAGGCCACAGAAGAAAGCCAAGAGTGAGGGGCTCATCGAGAGTAACCCCTCCGCCTCAGATAGAAGGCCACAGAAGAAGGCAAAGGGCGAGGGGCACACCGCGAGTAACCCCTCCGCCCAAGATGAAAGTCCACAAAAGAAGGCCAAGGGTGAGGGGCTCACCTCAGTCAACCCCTCCGCCCAAGTTTATACTGAGATAAGGAGGTCCACTATAAGTGTCCTCATTTACAAAACTTGGGATGAAGTGACATAACATTTAATGACCCTAAAGGGAATGATGAAGAAATCCTAGGGTCCCAGAAAATAAATGAATTTATGGCGTACAAAGCCTTTTGGTCTACCCAACACAAAAGACTTTGCACGAGGGGCTAATGTAGAAGGGTGTCTACCTATAAAAAAAGTAAAAATATTATTTTATTAAAAATACTGAGAAGAAACCCAGGGTCCCGACAGAAACTCATATTGAGCAGGAACCCCCCCGGGGTCCCGGTAGAAACTCATATTGAGCAGGAACCCCCCGGGGTCCCGGCAGAAACTCATATTGGGCAGGAACCCCCCAGGGTCCCGGAAGAAACTTGTATTAAGAAGGAACCACCCCAAGGTCCCGGCAGAAACTCATATTCAGCAGGAACCCCCAGCGCCACTGCAAGTATCAGCGCCGCTGCAAGTGTCAGCACCGCTGCAAGTGCCAACGCCGTTGCAAGGTCCAGCGCCGCTGCAAGTGTCGGCGCCGCTTCAAGTACCAGCGCCGACACAAGGGTCATCGTCGCTTCAAGTATCGGCGCCGCGACAAGGGTCGGCGCCGTCTCAGGTATCAGCGACCACTTCGAGCGTCAGCGCCACTTCGAGCGTCGGCGCCGCGACAAGGGTCGGCGCCATCTCACATGTCAGCGCCGATTCAAGCACCAGTGCCACTTCGAGCATCGGCGCCACGACAAAGGTCGGCGCCGCCTCACATGTCAGCGCCAATTCAAAGTTCAGCGCCACTTCGAGCGTCGGCGCCACGACAAAGGTCGGTGCCGCCTCACATGCCAGCACCGACGCAAGTATCAGCGCTACTTCGAGCGTCGGCCCCACGTCGAGCGTCGGCGCCACGACAAAGGTCGGCGCCGCCTCACATGCCAGCACTGACGCAAGTATCAGCGCTACTTCGAGCGTCGGCGCCACTTCGAGCGTCGGCACCACGACAAAGGTCGGCGCCGCCTCCCATGTCAGCGCCAATTCAAAGTTCAGCGCCACTTCGAGCGTCGGCGCCACTTCGAGCGTCGGCGCCACGACAAAGGTCGGCGCCGCCTCACATGCCAGCACCGACACAAGTATCAGCGCTACTTCGAGCGTCGGCGCCACCTCGAGCGTCGGCGCCACGACAAAGGTCGGCGCCGCCTCCCATGTCAGCACAGATTCAAACATCAGTGCCACTTCGAGCGTCGGCGCCAGGACAAAGGTCGGCACCGTTTCAAGTGCCAGCACCGCTTCAAGGGCCACTGCAATAATGACAGTCGAGAGAGTCGGCGTCACCGCAAGAGTCAGTGCCAGTGCAAGGGTCACTGTAGAAATGTTATTCGAGAAGTGCCTAAATGAACAACAGCACTAACACTTTACTTTCTTGTACAGGTTGCCTAGTCGAGGAAGCAGGGCTCGAACAGGCACGTTGGGACCTCCTGAGAGTTTTGGCTTGGCGGCTGAGGGACAAGGTATGTTGAGCAAGCTCAACCACTTAGCACTATAGGATTGAGAGAATACTAGTAGGAGACCCTAGGGTCATCCAGTCCGCACACACCTCACACTTAGTCACAAGTGAAGTGAGCAGTCAAAGGGTTGGCTGCTCACAAGAAAAGAACTATTTATAAAATGATTTTAAAGGAGAGGGTCCTCTAAACCCCTCTCAAGAAAAATGATTTTAGAAGGGGGTCCTCGAGACCCCCCTCAAGCTTGCAAATATTTTAGAGGAGGTGGTCCTCGAGACCCCCCCTCAAGTTTACAAAGTTTGTATCAAAGTTACCGTTTCAAAAGATATTTAGCAAATCAGATATTTTGTCTCCATTAGAAGACATACTTGCTTTTGAACTTTGGTCGGTGCCAGGGGGCAACTACCAGAGGGGACAGACAGACCTGCCTGCAGGTAGGGACAAATAGTATACTGCAGACTTTGTCCCTCACCAACCCTCTAAGTTTTGGCGCCAAAAGTGCCAACCCAGCCTTAGTGCCCAAGTATAAATAGGACCCCTGGGCAAGGTCATAAGGACGAAAAAAAGATATACACACGAAAAATTGCACTGTTACTCTGCTAAAATATCACCAGACCTACCTAGTATTCTCTCCCTGCTCATTCTCTTAGTGTTGAGTGCCTTGTTCCTTCACTCCCCACTGACAGCCATCACTCTCAGGTGTTTCCCTTGAGAAAATTGCTATTTTTGTTGTGAAAGTTCACCTTCTTGCAGGGAGTGAGTTGAAGCTTGAGTTCCATTGTTACCAGAAGGAGAAGTTTTCTTCAGAAGTTGCACCAGGAGACCTTGAAGACTTGCAGACAGTGTCCATTGGAGTGGGTCACGCCTCACCCTTTCCAGTTATTCATAGACCCCAGTCTCACTACCCTCCTACAGGTATAGAAGGGAAGTGCTGGGTAGCCCATTTTTGAAAGAGGCAACTGCCACTTGCTCCGAGCAATCCTCGACCTCGTTGAATAACTGCCAGTACCTCTTCGCGTAGTCTCGAGAGTCTGTTGGGGCGTCTTTTTCATTGTCAGCAGGGCATCCATCCTTTTGGTATGGGAGCTACTAGTAATGAATCGGTCCATAAAAAGCTCGACCAGGGATTTGAAACTTTTGATGGACCGATGGGGGAGCCTTTTGAACCATTTCTGCGCTACGTCATGTATGCTCAAGGAGAAAATTCAGCACATTAGTGCGTCTCAGTGGTTCCAGAGGGTCATGGCTTGTCGGTACTGTCTGGCGTGATCAATGGGATCAGTCTTACCGTCATAAATTTTAAACCTTGGAATGGCAAACTTCTTGGGGGCTTCTTCTTGCTTAATTTCACTTGAGAAAGGTGAGTTCATCTGAGTTTTGAGAGCTCGCCTAGCGAGTTCTTGGGTCGATCTGGTACCGTAATAGGTAGGATATTGGTCCATCTCCCTTCGGACCAGATTTCGTATGTTCTCGTTGCTGTGATTCGAGTTTCTGTGGTTGCGAGCTAGTCGCAGTTGCTCAAGCAGGTCGTCCTCTAACTCGTTTCCCTCGACTCTTTGGGATCTGCGCATGGGGCTCCTTCCTTGGCTACGAGACTTACTCGCCTGAGGGCTAGGAGTGTGGTACAAACATTTCTTGGTACCACGATGGAGCTCTCTCTCCATTCTTTGTAATCTTCTTTTGAGGCGAGCATTCTCAGCCTCGTGCCCGCGAGAAGACTCCCTCTGCTCTTGGAGACTTGCCTCGTATGCATCAATTAGCCTGGATATCTGTGTGGATCTCGCTGGTCCTTGGCTTTCTTCCGAGGATGGCCTTTCTGGGCGAGCCCTGTGATCTAAACGCCGAACTTCAGACCTAATCCAACGAGGAGCAGGGGGTTCTTGAACATCCCCTGCCTGGGGGAGCATTACTACTGTGTCCAGACATTTCGAACTCCTTTTTTGGTGTGGGATTTCTCAAGGAAGATAAACGCTTCCCACAGACGGCGCCAATTATGGTGACAATTATTTTGCAACACAAATAGATAAGAGAAACGCAATCACCAAGTAAGAAAAAGGAATGTAAAATGACAATCACACAACAAAGGATGTACGTGGTTCAGCAAAGATGCCTACGTCCACGGTGGTGCAGTCAGTATTATTTCTGTGTTCTTCGGAGAGTGATTACAGAGAATACATTGTGTCCTTTCCCTCGGACCTAGGGTTTGTTATATACATGTTCGTTCTAGTGAGTGGGGGTGTGGTACTCCTCCATGTTTCCCATCTCCTCTTAGAGTGCCCCTTAATGGGAACGTGGGAAGAGACTAAATCATAATCGGTTTAAGGTATAAGGGGCCTGGACTTTGGGACGCTATAATTGGGCTACTCGTCCAGGCCCATCATTCTAATTTTGGGTACCCATACAATGCAACAAAAGATTACCGAGTTATAAAAATCTTAAACCAAGTCAATAAAGCAAGAAAAGTGCATGTGCTCATGGGATTACAGTTTAATTCATGAAGTTATTCATAATCTCAATAATTAGGACTAAAGTCTAATAACTTATAAAATCGGGAACACGCATCGTTGAGTTGTCTATTGGATCGGGCAATTATTAAAATTTATCATCGAAAACAAAGGCAAAATTCCCAATAAAGGAGAAAAAAGAAAGAAAATCTTTTGGAATTTTTCTTTAATTTTTCTAAGAAAAGCATTCTAAGTAACTAACATGTGAGCAAAAATATGGACTAAATAAAGAAATGGATAGCATATCCCACACCCCATAACTTAAAACCTGACATTGTCCTCAATGCAAATTAATAACCAAGTTAAAGAGAGGAAAAGAGCGATATTACCCACAATGGAGCGATCTCCGTAAAGTACGAGGCCAAAGATTCTACAAAACAAGTTAGTAATAAGCATAGCAAAAATAAATAACAAAAATTTAACTAATTACACTAGAATAAATTGAAAATGAAAGAAAAGATAAAAAGAAAGAAAGAACAAAAAGCTAACTATATACAAAATACTATTTAGGCTTCACACTAACTATACACTAGAAGTCTAAATAGTTGAGGGTCCACCACGAAAACGATTTGACTTTGGAGGGTGACCGGTGTACCCTCACTTTCAAGCATGCCTTCCGAAAAATATGAATTCCGTTTGAACAACGGAAGGCATGTGTAAGGTGAAAGAAATGGACCATTACCAATTAAAAGTTTTGGAGGGACGATGGGGGATTTGGATTGAACGGGTGACAAAAACATGTGGGGACCGAGAAAAGCATAATATCCTCCCAAGGATTTTGAAATTGGAATAGGAGGTAGCGCACAAAAGGGAAAAGCTTCCTTCATGGAAGGTGACTCGAGAAAGTACTCCTCGTCAGCGAAAAGGTTTAACACATTAAAGTTTGAAATCGATCCATCGGGTACTTGTGAACGTGTGATAACAGAGAATGAAAAGGGGGAGGAAAGAAATTCAAACTCAAGAAATGAGTCATCATCGCTTGAAGATTGAGTTTCGAAGGAAATAAGATCATTTTCAATGAAATGTTCTTCTTTGGGGGCCAAAGAAGAAATCATTTCATTACAAATGGATATTGCGTCCATTTCATCCTCACTTTCATGCTCTATTATGCAATGGGCAAAGTCAGCATTGGTTTGTTCCAAAGTAGGCACAAAAACCTCATTTGGTTCAAAACATTCCTCAACTTCAAAACTCTCGGGAAAAAATCGTCGGCGGATTCAAATAATAAAACCAATTTATGTTCCCAACAACGATTTTCTTCCTGATAACGGTTTTCAAGTTTCTCATTTTCAAGCATGCGCAAGCCCTCACTGAAATTCATAGGTCGAGGCGCAGATACTTGTAAATGAGAAGTTTGGAAACTATTCTCAAAACTATACTTAAACTCATTATTATAAGAATTTTGAAAGCTATTGAAATTCGTTTCAAAATTCCTATTATAAGGAATTAGAGGCCCAAAATCGTTATCATCATCCTCAAAATTCCAATAACCCAATTTTTTACTTTCGTTATACTCGCCCAAAGTCATTTTTGAATTTGTAATTTTTTGGGACTCTAAGTATTGATCGAAAGTCATAGGATTACGGGAATTTTGAGAATTATAATAATGATTAACGAAAGAATTGGAATAAGACATGCTTACCCAAAAATGGCTCGAAGTGGCGAATTTCACAAAGTAAATGCGTGCGCGAGAAATTCAAGCGTTTCTTGGCGCTCAAATGTAAAAGTCCTACAAAAAATGTTAGGCAAAAAATACTAATAGAAAGAAAATATTAAGAAATTCTAAATCAAATAAATTCTAAAACAAACTCATCCCTGACAACGGCGCCATTTTGATCAAGGGTGAAAAGTGGCACGTGTCAAATGTCGATCGTTGTTTTCTATTCACCGCCTTAATACAAAAACCAAAAATTATGACTACACTCAACAGGTGAGTATAGCGGCTAGGTCTGGGTATAAAAAATCCACAAATACGAGTTGCTAGAATTTATAAGGTTTAATACTCCTAAAATAAAAGTGTAAAAGATAATTCTAACAAAAAGGAAAAGATGCAAAAAAGGGAAAGATTAATCTAGGCGAGTGAAAATTAAACTAGATTAACAAAGCGAATAAAAACTATAGGTTGCGTCGAATATCCCTCATCCCGAGTTAATTGGTATAAAATGGTTACATGGGTCGACGACTTATTAAGATTGCGTCTCGTTTCGACAGTTAATTAAATAGGGAGTTGTCACACCCCTAAATTCGCATAAAAGTCTAATAAGATTTTGGCATCAACAAACACCCCAAAAATTACGCGCGCAAGGTCGTAAGCACGGAGCATACATGATATACCCCGACAAATCTCTTAGGCATAATAACTAGGACAACACACTCGAAATAAACCCGTAATCTCCATCACCAAATCAAAGCAACACGTCAAGCCAAAATGAGTTCAATCCGACACAACCTAGACTAAATTAGCTAGAAAGCATGATAAAAACGCAGTAAATAAAGCGGTAAATAAACACAATAAAATTACACTCCAAAGCTACTAAAGAAATCATGAAATCTAATTAACAAAGCAAGATTTAAAGAAATACAAACTATATTAATTGGTAGGGAAGATGAATAATGCACTTACAACCTAAAAATGAGGAACAAGAAGAAGAGGAAATGAGCTCTCCACCCCCCAAAACCCTGACCTAAACTATCTAAAACTAATTATTTTTATCATTACAACAAAAATGGCTTATATAGTAAGTTGGAATTAAAATAGAAAAGAAAAGGAAAAAGAAAATGCAGAGGAAAATATCGTGGGAAGCAGGGGATCGATCGATCGACCCCTTTGGTCGATCGATTGACTAGTCAGATATTTACCCACTGCCTTTGTTCGAAGAGAGGAAATTGAAGGGTCGATAGATCGACCCTTTTGGTCGATCGATCGACTGAACAGGTCTAAGCCCACTACATTTTGTTTCCTTCTCCCCTACTTTGGTTTCTTTGTTTTTCTCCTCCACCAAAAGTCTCGTAACTTCTTTGTTAGGGATCAGATTCATGCACCATTCGCTTCCATGTGAAGCTCGTACAGAGGGATACAACTTCCGTGTAGATGTTGGGCCAGTTGCCCAAACTGTGAATTGGCCGAATAGCCCTTTACGGTGCAAAAATGTACGAAACTTAGTCGGAATGCTTCCAAACTCCATACTTTGTACCTAAATACCTACAAAAGCCCAATTATACCTCATATAGCATGCTAATAATATAAATCTGAGGTTTTTTGGTCAACGGACTTAAATATAGAGATTAAGGCACCCGAGGGGGCTAAAAATGCGTAGGTTCGAGGGTATAAATATGCAATATTCGATACAAATGAGGAGGCAAAAGTGGAAAACGGAACAAAACAATCACAACCCACCATTTTTAGCTTTGGTGGCACAATCCTCGCCATTTGCTTATCATCTTATGGAATAGTGTTTACACTTCTACTCCTTATATATATATATATAGATATAAAGTGAAATCAAGCAACGAGCACAATCCCATTTGTCGTATGACAAATGGAATTTCTCCTCCGCAAATCTGTGATCGATGACTTTATTTCTCATGTGACTAAACAGAGGCCATAACTCCTCTCATTTCACTTCACTATATATATATATATATATATATATATATATATATATATGTGTGTGTGTGTGTGTGTGTGTGTAAGGAAGGCTCTCCTACATCACACTATATACATCACACCGAGTTCAATAATCTAAGAAACTTTTTTTTCAATTTTTTTATTGAAATTAACCTTTCAATCAACACATGTTCAAAAAATTAGGTCACAATACATTTTCTAGCTATTTTTAAAAAATTTATAAATTCTGTTGGCGCAGACCCTTATAAATAAGGTGTTTTCCATAGTTTTTGTTGGATTTTAAAAAAATAGCTAGAAATTGTATTTTGACCTAATTTTTTGAACACGTGTTGATTGGAAAGTTAACTCCATGGGTAAAATAAAAAAAATTGAAAAAAAAAGTTTTTATGGCCTAGAACTAGGTGTGATGTATGGGTCATGTAAGAAGCATGATGTATAGGATCCTTGTTCATATATATATATATATATATATATATATATATAGAGAGAGAGAGAGAGAGGGAGATAAATGTGTGCGTAAATTATATCAATTTTCTTCACAAACTGGTCTCATACACTTATATCCAGTAGTCTTGTACCCAAATAAAGATCTCTTACCTACCCATAGAAGTTTGAAATAAAAATTAGGGAATGGTAACCCATGTTCATCTAATTTAACATTGAATGGGAAAAAATTAATTTCGTTGTATAGACCCACTTTCGGAGTAAAAGGATGGGAAGGAAAAAAATAACACAAAAGGGTGTTAAAGAAAGGGAATGTAATAGAGAAGAGTGTGTAGACACCCTATTCTAATACCCCCTAACCTCTACTTAGGTCCCTAGCACATCCCTTCATCATTGCAAACCCAAGTCATACCCCGGGTACTGACCTAAAGGCCATCGGGCACTCACAGGCTCTGTCTAACCAAAAGTCAAACTCTTAAGCTCGAACGAAACTGAATGAATATTCAAAGGGCACTAAAACCCCTTTCCAACGGTCCATCCCGTGCGCGATTCTGACTTACGGTGCAAATGAAAGACCAGTTTTCCCCCGAAACTCAAATAAGAGGTCGTCGGAGGATCCCAGGCTCTGTTTGACAAAAGTTAACTCTTTATGTTGACGAATATTGAATGAATCTTCGAAGGGAACTTAAACTCCTTTCCAACGGTCCATCCCGTGCGTAATTCTGACTTACAGTACGGACGAACGATCCATTTTACTCCGAAAGATCATCGAACGCTTCCAAGCCCCGGTTGACCAAAATCAACTCTCGAACCGGGTCAAACTCTTTGGAATGTCAAAGTAAATCTCCCCACCTTTCCAACGGTCTGCCCCGTGCGCGATTTGCCTTACCATGCGGACGAACGATCCGTTTGCGTCTAACAATTTCCCATATAAAGGATCGACGAACGCTTCCGAGCCATATTTGACCTAAAGTCAACTCTTGGACCCGGGAGTAGTCCAAAAGACTTTCGAAGGTCTTCGAATTAGCTTTCCAACGGTGCACCCCATGTGTTATTCGAATCAACCGCTTGTGCTCTACGACTGATTTTTCGAAGGAACCTGAAAGAGACTACCAAACGGCAGGTTCCAAACCCTGCCTATCGACAGTGTGCCTAAACACACCTGCTGATTTGGAGGACCAGGACTATGCCGATCAGAAATTCCCTGGGACTATAAAAAGGAGTTCCTAACCTCATTCCAAAGTGAAAAATCAGAGATCCATTACTCTCAACAAGCTCAGAAAACCCATCTCTAAGTCAGCGTGATTTCCACATCCAAATCCCTTTCCAACCTTCACCTTTTTCATCAAGCTTGGTGAATTAGGTACCCTCCATCATCATCCAAGTGCAAGGGTTGCTTGCCAACATCCAAGATCAAGCTCAAGATCTCCAAGAAGGTCCAACTATTTCAACTCTCTTTTTAAATTCCCCTAAATTTGCATTAGCTTGTTTTATTACTTAGCACTTTTATTCTCTCATCTCACATATCTTAATATACTTTTTATCTAGTATTATTGCACATCTCTTTTTTTCATATAAATAAAACCCAAAAAATAAGATAAAGAGGATTTGCTCATAAATTCCAAACGGGAATTCTCACACTTTTCTCACAACTAAAACACTGTTTTACACACACACGCACATATAAGAGAAGTCCCCGATTGGATTTATGGGATAAATCCCACTGCTCTATTTGCATACGAACTACGTGGACTTTAATGCCTCTATAGGCTACGTAGGTGTCTAGGGGTAAAACACGTGACTCGAGTCATATTCCTACTTTTCTCTCATTTTCTATTTTCTCTATATTCTTTAAACTTAATTCTCTTAAATTCTATATATACATATATTTGTTCTGAGTGGCGTATTATTCCATATGTGTTATCGTTCCGTTATAACGATCAACGCGAGGATAATCGCGCAAATCCTATTTTCTAATATTATTCTTAGGAACATTCCTATGGATGACTCGCTTTATCTCTTCGATGATACAAGTCGATGATTACTATCTCCACTACGTATACACATGCACACATTTCATGATTAAATAAAGGAAAATAGCAACAACCCATGAGAGGCCGTAAGGGCGAAATGGGTGCCTAACACCTTCCCATTTCGTAACTTAGCCTCCGGACCCTTTTTCAAATCATTTTTGGTTTCGTATGTATCAGTATGTCTTTGGATGTTGTCCTTCGGGATGGCTCCCTTTTCTTTTATCCATTTTGAGTAAAATAGATTGGCGACTCTATATTTCTACATTTTCACCTCATCAATGACGTCGACCGAAGCGCTCTCGAGAGGGGTGGGCAGGACCAAAGGGATCCTCTCCCGTCGCGAGGATCGGGGATGGCCACAGTGGCGACTCCGCTAGGAATTCTTCATTTTGAGGGCTAGACTCTATTTGCATGGGTGTTTTATTTTCTTATATATTCCCTAATTTGCATGTTCCCCTTTACTACTCATGTGTACCTCATGCTTATTCTTCTATTCACACACTTGTAGAAAATTCTCCGTGTACACTTCACACCACTTGCATCTAGGATCACATATATCCCCATGTTGTACGCATCACCCATACTTGGCATACCATTGGTACTCGTACTTTGCTCCCTGTTGGGCATGATCAAGAAAGATACTCTCATCATAAGATACTAATAACAGAACTATGCATGATTCACATAATATCACCAAGCAGCATTGTGATTGACCAAATTTTGTCCAGTAACTGGAGGGTCATTTCGTGATGGGCGCTGGTCCGGAAGGGCGCAGTTAGCCTAAGCGATAGGACTCTCACCTTCCATTGGCCAAGTACCTTCAACGTATATCGAACAGTTCCCCCGCATCGTATCGCTTGACCGAAGTTATGACATGAGGTATATCACAGGGAACTCGTTCACGTACGCCGAGTATATCGAATTCGCTCTCACATGTACCGTCCCCATGAGGTATATAGTGAGACAATTCATGTACACTCAGGTATATCAAATGGTTTGTCCACACGTAGCGATTGCCCTCAAAAAGCAAAACGTATATCGTGGAAGCCACGCCAAAGGGGGAACCCTTTCCGATTCACCCAATAAACTACATACCCGCATATAGGTGTCAAGCCTAGGACACACATATTATATTGCAAGTTTTGACCCGAAACTCTATCGAAATTCCGGGTCGGCCTATCACCCAAATTTTCGTGCATCTTTAAAATGGGACCCTACCCGTGAGCCTGGTTACAAGTCCAGCCATAGCTTTGCATATGTTACAAACCCAACTTTTCGATGCTCGGGTCCCGTCCGACATTTCATTTTGCATTTAGGAGAATTTAATACAAGTGAGAACATAATAATAATAATAATAATAATAATAATAATAATAATAATAATAATAATAATAATAATAATAATAATAATAATAATAATAATAATAATAATAATAATAATAATGTTGAGACTCGTCTTCCAAAAATATTTTTTCCTTCTTTATGAAAAATCCAAAAACATTGTTTCCTTTCTGTATCAAAAATCTAAAAACATTTCTCTCTTCTTTATCAAAAATCCAAAAATATTTTGCCCTTCGATCTCAAAAGAGAAACAAAAAATGTTAAAAATATTTTCCTTCTTTTTCTCAAAATAAATCCCATTTTGTGCCTCCTCAGGCCGATCGCCGACTCCTTATTGGCTTCGATCTGCAGTCAAATCACCCCGGAGCTCTATCCGTTCCCCTACTACTTCTTCCGAGTTTGGTATCCATCCATTTTCCATGGAGAACACAGATCAAGTATCAGTTGTGCAGCCAGATCTGACGGCAGTCTTAGATCAGCTCATGTCCAAGATCGACAACCTTCAGACTGAGGTCCAAGAGATGTAACGAAACTAGGTTCCTATTCCTTAAGATCCCGAGGTTTTATTCCCTCTAGCTATGGGTCCACCCAAGCCTATTTGGGTTCCCGAAAAATATCAGCACGCTCCACGTGCCCCTCCTATTAATGGGTCACCGCCTGCCCAACTTCTTATGCTAAACCTTGCCCAGCCTGGGGCTAACTTGCTTGCGATCGTTGATCCGAAAGGGGAAGAGTTGAACAAGGTTAAAGAAGATCTCAAGATTCTAACTAAGAAGTTAGACAAAGTCAGAATCTCCAAAAATTACATAGACTACACCCACATGTCTCCTTATCCTAAGGCAAGGTGACCGAGAGGTTCAAGATGCCAAATATCTAGAAATTTGGGGGAAGTGGAGCCCCGATTGTCCAAATTCGTAGTTATCACTGTTCCATGACTTTCCTGGGGGCTTCTGAAGAAGTGATGGCCCAATTATTTCATCAAACTCTGAAGGATAGCGCTCTCCGATGCTTTTTGTCTCTCGAGGAGTCCAGAATACTTAGCTGGGAGGATGTAGCCCGAGAATTCATGTCGCAGTACAAATATAATGAAGAGCTTGAGGTCACTCACCATGATTTAGGGATGCTCAAATAGAACTCTGGGGAATCAGTCAGTAACTTCATAGCCCGATGGAGGGAAAAGGCAGCCACTATGACCAATCGGCCATCCGAGGAAGAACAAGTCAACATAGTGAAGAAGAACTTCTTGCCCCATGTTCGAGTGACCATGGGAGGACAATACTATCCCCACTTCCGAGCTCTCATAGAGGTAGGAGTAGAAATTGAGGAAGGTCTTATCAAAATAGAGGTTGAACCAAATAAGGTGTCCGGATAGTTCACCCCAAGAAAATATGACAAACCTGTCAATGCTATAGTCTCAACCATCAATAACATCTCTCAACCGACCACTTCGTGGGCACCAGAAAGCTGCCCTGTCCCAGTCTGAAAGGAATACACCGAGATCCATGCACCCTCTCCAAAGTTTATCAAGCCCTATTAAGTCGAAACCTTATCAAACCCTTGGACCCCCGTCCATTGACAAATCCACTTCCAAGAAACTTCAAGGCAGGTGCCGATTGCGCCTTTCACCAAAACGCTGGTCATACCACCGACCAATACTTTCACCTCCAAAACATAATCCAAGGTCTAATTGACCAGGGTACCATTGCCCCACCAGCCAATCCTAAGCCAAACACTACTCACAACCAACTCCGAAATCATACCAATGCTATCTTCCTATAAATGAACCTAGAATTTGATCCTTCAACTCAAATCACATCCATACACTCTCCCAAACCTCTCCAAACTTGTCCATATTTCCTCCTACACCCTGTTAGCCTCACTGATCAGGGATTGTCACTCGTTACCAGAGCGTGCATCGATGTCCGTACCCATTCTGAAAATGGACGTATGGAATTATCATAAGAGTTAAACCAACTCCAAGAGTTCGAGCTGAAATTGCCCTCACAGATGATCATTGATTGCCAAAGGTTCAGTACGCTATTCTTGGAAGCACGGAAATGGGCCCGAGAGTCAGACAATTGGGTGGTAACGACAGATGAAGTCAGCTTAGATGATGTTGTCCAGATCATGGCAGAATTATTCAGGCAAACCAATGAAATTTGTAGTATGAACGAGTTACTTGATACTCTGAAGTTACAAGGAGGACCGGTCCCTTCACCCAAACATATGCCCACAGAATGGGAAGACCTGTATGAAGAAGCCATTGAAGTTGTGGAATGCATTGACTTTTCATGGAAAGAAAGAATTATTGCCACTAGATGGGGGGAAAAATTTGAAAATTCAAGTGAAGAGTAAGCTTCAGAGAAAACTGGCCTGGTACCCGGCATGTGTGGGATGAAATCATTTGAAGAACTCCTCGGAGAAATAAACAAGATGGAAGAATAACCCAAGATTGATGAAAAAATACGGTTCATGTTCTTCCCTTCTTCAATAAATCATATGACCAGATCAGGGAGGCATTACCAGATCCCAAGATCACTGCCCGCAAATGATAAGGGGAAGGGCGTCGAAAATCATCCTATGCCAGAGATAACCCTTGAGGAGAGCAAGATCCTCGATCAACTGAAAAAAATCAAGATAACATCACTCTATGGGGGCTTTTCATGTCTTCTCAGCTGCACAGAAATGCTTTGATCAAGTTTCTCACTGGACCCACAGTTCCTCTTTCTAATACACCTGAAGAAGCGGTAAATCTAGTCAGATCCCTGATCTCTACTCGAATTCTATCCTTTTTCGAATAAGAAATCCCCAAAATTAGGCCAAACCACAATCATGAACTCAACATCTCCGTCAAAGTTATGGGAAATTCGTACCACTCTCTCTTGTCGATAATGGATCCGCCTTGATTGTCTGCCCATTAAGAACCTTCAAATGTTTAGGTCTAAAGGAAAGTGACCTCACTCCAACCTCCACTATTGTACGTGCCTATGATAATACCTGTCGGGAGGTGATGGTATCCATAAAACTTTTAATAGGGGATGGCCCTATAAACCCCGTCATTGAATTCTAAGTTAGTGACATCCCATCTTGTTTCAACCTGTTCCTTGGACGACCTTGGCTCCACAATATCAAGGGTTTGTCTTCCTCACTCCATTAAAAATTGAAGTTATTCGTCGACGGATGAGTCATCACCATTTTGGGCGACGACGACAATGCTGAGGGTGCAAGTAACAGCAATCTAATCCTTGAGATACATCACGGATCAAATGATATGCTCCTATCAGGATTCTGAGTTGAACCACTCCTACTCCCAGTTGGGGATGATTTCAATGAAAGGGTTTATCCAGAATATGACCCTCATGGCAACGTCAATGTGATTCAAATGTTCACAAACATGCACTTTATTCCTGGACTGGGGCTAAGACAAAGACAGCAAGGGATACTTGAGCCCATCAAACTGAAGAAAACATTCCCTCCTTGTGGTTTGGGGTATCAACCATAAGAACAAGAGCTCAAAATGATCCTCCAGTCTCGACCAAAGAGAATATTAAACTGCATCCAGACTATCCCTGGTGACTCCTTGAATGGACGATTCATCAAAGGGGGTAAGGACTTCCCCTTTTATGGCTTTTTGAAACCATGGTATGACTATACAGACAAGAAGATAAAACTTAGAATGGATATCTTTTTCTAAGACAGCTACCATGGGCCGAAAGTTCCCAACACCATGAACAACCCCTCATCAGAGATACCGAAGAGACTGAGGAAAGTGACTCTAAGGACTCGTTCAACTTGTAAACACTGGGGCTAACACTCTGCATGGTTCATTCAGGCACTACATCACTGGATCCATCTAACATGATTGAAGCTGCTGATACACCTCTCCTCAACTGGAATGTTGTGCCAGTTATACCTGTTGAAATCCCACTTAACCCCAATATTTACCCCATTTCTTCTCCTGCTGTCTATCCTTGCTCAAATGTAATCGAGACCTCCTTTGATGAGGTTCTCAATGCTATTTTTCCTATCAATGAAATAAACAAAGATTTTGAGTATCTTGATGTGCCTTACATTAATTGTTTAGATTCTAATCAAACTTTTGATGATGATGATTTTGCAAATGAACAATTCTTAACTGATCTAAATAAGGTTAATAATAAATAACATAACCGCGTTTAAGTTAATGAAGAAGGGACTGTTATTATTAACCTTAGTTCTAGTGGCCAACTGCGCGAGATTAGGATAGGGGCTACCCTTGACGAGCATGAGCGCGCACAACTCGAAGAATTATTGAAGGAATTTGTGGATGCCTTCGCATGGTCCTATGATGATATGCCTGATATTAATCCTGAAATAGCTCAGCATGAGATCCCCACTCTTCCAGATTACAAGCCAGTTAAACAAAAGCTAAGAAAGCTCTACACCTAATTATTGCTCAAAGTCAAAGAAGAGGTGGTCAAACAGCTAAACGTGGGTTTCATTCGTGTGATCGAATATCCCACATGTCTAGCCAACGTAGTGCTTGTACCGAAATCAGGAGGGAAAGTTCAGATTTGCATAGACTAGTGAAACTTGAACAAAGCCTCTCCAAAGAACGATTACCCGCTACCCAATATCGACAAGATCATGGACAACATGGCTAGTCATGATCTCAAGTCATTCGTCGACGAGTTTACCGGATACAACTTGTAAGGACATTTTTGTCCATTATCAATTTGTATGTCGTACGCCGTTACACCGTTGAAGAAACTCAAGATCGCATCTACATCAACGGATCCGAATATCAAAGCATCTTCAACATCATAGCCTCTGCGTGAATGAACTTGGTAAAATTGTGTTTTTACGTTCCCTAAAGTTCATATTTAGTATTGGGAAATTTTTATAAAATGTTTTTTATAAAAATAAGAAGTTTTTTCAAGCAAAATGAGTCTTTTATAAGTTTTTTATTTTTTTGGGAAGCCGGACCGGTCCGCCCCTCAACCGGTCCGCCCCTCAACCGGACCGATCCGCAACCGGACCGGTCCGCACTCTACCCGGACCGATTCGCTTGCTGCAGATCCAGTATACCCCGGACCGCAAGCAAACCGATGGAGCCATATTTTAAAAGAACCGATCCGATCATCTGGACCGATCCGCCCCTAAGCCGGACCGGTCCGCCTAGGATATACTCGAGCAGTTCCGTGTGTTTTTTACCCACCATCTTATATTTCCTATATATATTACTATTCCGATGGTGTATTTTTTCAAGTCTTTGAGAAAACGTTTTTAAGAGATAAAACACAACAAGACTTCATTTTTTTATGTGCCAAACATCTTTTTGATTCACACCAAAAATCCCAATTACTTTTATGAATCTTTTGGAACCCTAGAACACAACTTTGGTTTGTTCAACCCTTGTGGAGAAGCCGTTCTCTTCTTCATTGTTGCCCCCCTGGAAAGGGAAAATTCCATCCGCCGACATAGGAACCGACACCTGCGGGTATTTCTGTGTCACACTGTTTCTAGCCGTTGCTTTGAAGATTTACCGAAGACACCGTGCGTTACACTTGTGGGCGATTATCAGGTTGTATGTAAGTCAATGGTCTTGTAAATTCTTTAAAGTTCTAGAAATAAAAGGTTTTGCCCTTCGGGGATTTTTCCTTAACTTTGTGTCGCATGCTTTATATTTGATGGGTTGATTTAGATGCATGTTTAAGGGTTGATTTTATTTGGTTTAAAAGTAGACGCTAATTAAATAAGGGTTCTTGGAAACTTGCGAATTTTATTTAAATCGATATTACACGCGTTCTCACAACCAAATCAAAATGCACCAAGATCGTAAAGAAAAAACTATGTTCATCACCCTATGGGGAACCTTTTGCTACACTGTTGTGCTATTTGGTCTCAAGAATGCCGGGGCAACCTACCAGAGGGCTGCCACAACCATCCTACACGATCTGATTCATAAAGAAGTCGAGGTCTATGTGGATGATATGATTATCAAATCCAAAACTAGAGAAGGTCATGTTCCTGCTCTTTGAAAGTTCTTCGAATGATTGCGACGATATCAGATGAGACTCAATCCACAGAAAATGTGTCTTCGACGTTACAAAGGGAAAACTCTTGGGATTCATGGTCAGTGAGAAAGGGATAGAAGCAGATCCTGCCAAGCTAAAAGTCATACTTAAGATGCCACCTCCTCGAACGGATAAAGAAGTCTGAGGTTTCCTTAGGAAATTGCAATACATCAGTCGGTTCATCATCCAGCTCACCTCAATCTACGAACCTATTTTCAAACTCCTCCGAAAGGATTCAACCAAAGTTTGGAATGAGGCCTGCTAAGAAGCCTTCGACCGAATCAAACAATACTTGAGTCAACCTTCGGTACTCATGCCACTAAAGCCTGGTCACCCATTGCTCCTATACCTAACCAATCGACACTTCAGCTGGGGCTTAGCTAGCTGATAATATGCAAATATCGCGTATTTTATCACTCAAACCTACGCATTTTAGTCCTCTTGGGTGTCTTAATCTCTATATTTAATCCCGTTAACCATACAACCTCAGTTTGTCTTTTTAACATGCTATATGAGGTATAATTTGGTTTTTGTAGGTATTTAGGTACTAAGTATGAAGTTCGGATGCATTCCGATAAAGTTTCGTACGTAATCGCAAGTTCAAGGGCATTTTAGTCTTTCCATAGCTTGGGCATCTGGCTTGACATCTCACGGATAGCCCTTCTCACTAGCTTCGCGTGGCCATGAACGGTGCGCGATTCTGAGTCCATATGAAGAAGTTACGGCGATTTCAGCGAAGGGAAAAATAAGGAAAGCAAAAGAGGAGGAGAAAAGAATGCAGAATCTGCTGCTTGGCTCACCCCTACTTGATCAATCGATCGACGATTTTGGTTGATCGATCGACCATTCTGAAATGCCAAAATTTGGCCTTGATCAATCGATCAACCAAAATCATCGATCGATCGATGCCCTGTTTTCTGTAGATATTTTGCATTTGTTTTCTTTCTTCTTTTCTTTTATTCCCACTTACTATATAAAGGTTTTTTGTTGTAATAAGAAGATATTCAGTAAAAAAAATGATTTTAGGGTAGAATAGCTTAGGGTTTGGGTGATTTTGGTTAGTTCTTCTTCATTTCTCTTAGGATTGACACCCTTTTTGGTATGTAAGTTGACTATTCATCATCCTATCCATTAATATAGTTTGTATTTCTTCATTTCTTGCTTTCTATTTAATTTACAAGCTTTCTAATTTAGGTTAACATGCTTTGATTACTTGCTTTCTAGTGTAGATTTACCACGTTTATTTACCGCTTTCCATTTACCGCGTTTTTAAGATGCTTTCTAGGTAATTTAAATTAGGTTGTGTTTGAATGGAACTCACTCGAGTTGACGCGTTGCTTTGCTTTGGTGATGGTGTTTACAGGTCTATTTCGCGTGCGTTGTCCTAGTTATTGCGCTTAGGAGATTTGACGGGGCATATCATGTATGTCCCGTGCTTACGACCTTTCGTGCGCAATTTCCTGGGATATTTGTGATGCCAAAATCTTATTAGGCTTTTATGCGGATTTAGGGGCGTAATAACCCTTGGTTCAATTAACTGTCAAAACGAGACGTGTTCTTAATAAATCGTCGACCCATGTAACCATTTTATACTAATTAACCTGGGTGAGGGATATTCGACGCAACCTATAGTTTTACTCGCTTTCATAATCTAGTTTCAATACCCTGGCCTAGATTAACATTTCCCTTTTACGCATCTTTTCCTTTTTAATTTGTAATCATCTTTTACACTTTTATTTCGGAATATTAAATCACCTAAATTCTAGCATCTTGTCCCTGTGGATTTTTGATACCCGGCTTACCACTGTGCTTGCCTCGCAAGTGTAGTAGTAATTTAGGTTTTTGTATTGAGTTGGCGAAACGAAAACAACGACTAGCGTCTTTACACGCGCCACTTTTTGCAATCGATCAAAATGACGTCGTTTCCATGGACTAGTTTGTTTTAGACTTTATTTGATTTAGTATTTCATAGTATTTTCTTTCTATTTGTATTATTTGCTAATCTTTTGCAGGACTTCCACATTTGAGCACTTAGAAACGCTCGAATTTTGCCCGCGCGCACTTACTTTGTCAAATCCTCCACTTCGAGCCATTTTTGGGGTAATCATATCTTATTCCAATTCTTTCGGTAATCCTTGTTATAATTCTCAAAATTCTCATAAGCCTATGACTTTCGGTGAATACTTAGAATCCCAAAAATTTACAAATTCAAATATTACTTTGGGCGAGTATAACGAAAGTCAAAACTTGGGTTATTGGAATTTTGATGATGATGACAATGATTTTGTGCCTTTGCCTCCTTATAATAGGAATTTTGAAACGAATTCGAATAGTTTTCAAAATTCCTATAATAATGAGTTTTCGTTTAAGTCGGATGGTATTTTCAAAGTTCCCATTTTCATGCATCCACACCTCGACCTATGACATTCGGTGAGGGTTTGCGTATGTACGAAAATGAGAAAATTGAAACTCGTTATCGGGAAGAAAATTGTTCGTGGGAACATGAGTTGGATTTATTATTTGAGTCCGACGACGATTTTGCTTCCGAGACTTTCGAAGTCGAGGAATGTTTTGAACCAAATGAGGTACTTGTGCCTACTTTGGAACAAACCATTCTATACTTTGCCCATCTCGTAATAGATATTGAAAGCGAGGATGATAATGACGTAATATCTATTTGCAATGAAATGATTTCTTCTTTGGCCCCCAAAGAAGAACATTTCATTGAAAATGATATTATTTCCTTCGAAACTCAAACTTCATGCGATGATGATTCATCTCATGAGTTTGAATTTCTTTCATCCCCATTTTCGTTCTCTATTATCCCACCAGAACAAGTACCCGATGATTCGGTTTCAAACTTTAATGTTTAAACCCCATCGCCGATGAGTAGTACCTGCTCGAGTCGCCCTCCACAATCACATCTTTGCCTTTGTATGCGCCGCCTCCCATTCCAACTTCAAAATCCTTGGGAGGATATTCGGATTTTCTGGGTCCCCACTTATTTTTGTCTCCCGTTCAATCCAAACCCCCATCATCCCTCTAAAAAATTTAATTGGCGATGGTTCCTTTCTTCCGCCTTACACATGCCTTCCGTTGTTAAAACAAAATTCATATTTTTTGGAGGGCATGCTTGTATGTGAGGGTACACCGGTTATCCTCCAAAGTCAAATCGTTCTTATGGTGGACCCTCAGCTATTTAGAATTCTAGTGTATAGTAAGTGTGAAGCCTAAATAGTAGGTTGTATATAGTTAACTTTTTATTCTTCCTTTCTTTTTATTTTTCTTTCTTTTTAACTTAGTCTAGTGTAATTAGTTAACTTATTATTATTTGTTATATCTATGCTCGGTACTAACTTATTTTGTAGATTCTTTGGACTTGTTCTTATGGGGATCGCTCCAATTTTGGGTAATATTGCTCTTTTCCTCTCTTAACTTGGTTCTTAATTAACATTGAGAACAATGTTAAGTTTTAAGTTAGGGGGTGTGGGATATTCTATCCATTTCACTAGTTAGTCCATGTTTTTGCTCACATGTTAGCTACTTAGTATGCTTTTCTTAGAAAAATTCAAAATTTTCAAAAAGATTTTCTTTCTTTTTTCTCCTTTTTTGGGCTTTTTTCCTTTGTTTTCGATGATAAATTTTAATAATTTCCCGATCCAATAGACAATTAAACGATGCATGTTCTCGATTTTAGAAGTTATTAGACTTTAGTCCTAAATTATTGATATTGTGAATAACATCATGAATTAAACTTTAATCCCATGAGCACATGCACTTTTATGATTATATTGATTTGGTTTAAGATTTTTATAACTCGATAATATTTTATTGCATTGTATGTACTTACATCGAGTAAGCTTTGTACCTTTCGTCATTTGTGAGTGTATACACTATTCTTTTCTTGTTGAAAACATTGAATTCGTCGGTAATCCCACCATTCTTTCATTTGACCGTTCATTAATTGAGTTCATACTTGAAATGTGTTATTTGATCATGATTTTCATATATTGTTTTGATTCGAGAATTGCGTAATCTTTGTGAAATGATCATAGGCCCTATTTGTTATATCACCCATATTGACCTTGACCTCACCCTTATATGTTTACCCTCGTTTACCCCTTTGAGCCTAAATATAGCCTTTCGTTTCATAACCCCATTCCCATAACCAACTCCAAATTGGAGTTTTAAACCATACATACACTTTCCATACCTTTGTTTGGATTGTTACTTGGGATTGAATGATGTTGTTATGATGTCGGTTGCAATTTAGTCATATGAGAGTTTGAAAAGTAAAGAAGAAAGATGTGAAAAAGGGAAGAAAAAGAGAAAGCAAAAAGCAAAAGAAAAGAAAAGAAAACATGAAAAAGAAGAAAAGAAAAAGAAAGAGAAAGTTGTAAATGTTGTGTATATAGTTCAATAAGCTTTGATTACTCTCCCCAATGATATATTTATTGCCTTTTTGGAATTCGTTTTCCAATTTTCATATTGCCTGCAATTTCCCATTATCCCGAGTTTTCATCCCGAACACGTTGAATCCGTACATACATTCCTTCGTTTCGTACCCTAGCCATACCTACATTATAACCCTATTAAAGTCCTATGTGATCTTAGGTTGATGTAATTTAAAAGTCATAATAGTTTTGATAATCTGTGAAAATACATTTCACCTCCATTAATGTGCGGTATCTTTTCATTGAGATTACTGTTTTTCAGTTTATATATAGCGTTCTTCATTTCTGACATGTGTGCGGCCTAGTTTTCATTTACATTTACTCTTTAGCCCGCATGTTCCCTGTGTTACCTCCCTATTTCAAGTGAATTCGCTTCATGACTGTAATGCCCGTGAGGATTGAATATATGCCTGCTTTAACGCTTATCCGGTATATATAAGTTTTTCGCCAAATCATACTTTGCATGTGCTCGTCCCCCTCCCACATTTTAAGGTTTCAATTCTATGAGGTGCATTCTATAATTTTAATGATTTGGACTTTTGTTTTAATTCATTCAATGTGCTAATAATGAGTATGAAATCCTTTTCGCCATTATTGGGCTTGTCGCATGTTGGGTGGGGCATATTTTGAGGAAACCATGTGATGTTTGTGGGTATCATGCCTGAAAACCCTCACGAGACGACACTCGTCCACTAAGGTAACCTAGGGGTTTAACGGCTTATTGTATACGCTAAATGCAATTGAATCACCCACGAAAGTGGCCTTTTGCTTTTATACCATACTTTTGGACAATCTCCTGCTTTTGGTTTGATTGTAGTTATTGTTTCATCCTATTTCATTGATAGGGACTAGCAATGTGTAAGTTAGGGGGTGTGATAATACGCAAATATCTCGTATTTCATCTCTCGAACCTATGCATTTTATCCCCCTCGGGTGCCTTAATCTCTATATTTAAGCCCGTTAACCAGACAACCTCGGTTTATATTGTTAACATTCTATGTGAGGTATAATTGGGCTTTTGTAGGTACTTAGGTACTAAGTATGAAGTTCGGACGCGTTCCGGTGAAGTTTCGTACGCAATCAAACATTCAAGGGAATTTTAGTCTTTTCACAGCTTGGGCATCTGGCCTGACATCTCACGAAAGTTGTATCCCTTCTCGCTAGCTTCGCGTGGCCGCGAACTGTGCGCGATTCCGAGTCAGTATGACGAAGTTACGGCGATTTCAGCGGAGGGAAAAATAAGGAAAGCAAAAGAGGAGGAGAAAAGAGGAGAAAAGAATGCAGAAGCTGCTGCTTGGCTCACCCCTACTTGATCAATCGATCGACGATTTTGGTCAATCGATCGACCATTCTGAAATGCCAAAATTTGGCCTTGATCAATCGATCGACCAAAATCATCGATCGATCGATGCCCTGTTTCTGCAGATATTTTGCATTTGTTTTCTTTCTTCTTTTCTTTGATTCCCACTTACTATATAAAGGTTTTTTGTTGTAATAAGAAGCTATTCAGTAAAAAAATGATTTTATGGTAGAATAGCTTAGGGTTTGGGTGATTTTGGTTAGTTCTTCTTCATTTCTCTTAGGATTGACACCCTCCATTAATATAGTATGTATTTCTTCATTTCTTGCTTTCTAGTTAATTTACAAGTTTTCTAATTTAGGTTTACACGCTTTATTTACATGCTTTGATTTACTCGCTTTCTAGTGTAGTTTTACCGCGTTTCTTTACCGTTTTGTTTATCGCATTTTAACATGCTTTCAAGCTAATTTAAATTAGGTTGTGTTTGAATGGAACTCACTCGAGTTGACGCATTGCTTTGCTTTGGTGATGGTGTTTACAGGTCTATTTCGGGCGCGTTGTCCTAGTTATTGCACCTAGGAGATTTGACGGGGCATATCATGTATGTCCCGTGCTTAGGACCTTTCGTGCGCAATTTTTGGGATATTTATTGACGCCAAAATCTTATTAGGCTTTTATGCGAATTTAGGGGCGTAACAACCCTTGGTTCAATTAACTGTCGAAACGAGACGTGTTCTTAATAACTCGTCGACCCATGTAACCATTTTATACTAATTAACTCGGGTGAGGGATATTCGACGCAACCTATAGTTTTACTCGCTTTCATAATCTAGTTTCAATACCCTGGCCTAGATTAACATTTCCCTTTATGCATCTTTTCCATTTTAGTTTGTAATCATCTTTTACACTTTTATTTCGGAATATTAAATCACTTAAATTCTAGCATCTTGTCCCTGTGGATTTTCGATACCCGACTTACCACTGTGCTTGCCTCGCAAGTGTAGTAGTAATTTGGGTTTTTGTATTCAGTTGGCGAAATGAAAACAATGACTAGCGCCTTTACACGTGCTACTTTTTGCAATCGATCAAAATGGGATAATACGCAAATACTGCGTATTTCATCTCTTGAACCTACGCATTTTAGCCCCCTCGGGTGCCTTAATCTCTATATTTAAGCCCGTTAACTATACAACCTCATTTTATATTGTTAACATGCTATATGGGGTATAATTGGGCTTTTGTAGGTATTTAGGTACTAAGTATGAAGTTCGGACGCATACCGGTGAAGTTTCGTACGCAATCGCACGTTCAAGGGCATTTTAGTCTTTTCACAGCTTGGGTACCTGGCCCGACATTTCATGAAAGTTGTAGCTATCCTCGCTAGCTTCGCGTGACCATGAACGGTGCGCGATTCCGAGTTCGTGTGAAGAGTTACGGCGATTTCAGCGGAGGGAAAAACAAGGAAATCAAAAGAGGAGGAGAAAAGAATGCAGTGTGCTGCTGCTTGGCTCACCCCTGTTTGATCGATCGATCGACGATTTTGGTCGATCAATCGACGATTTTGGTCGATCGATCGACCATTCTAAAATGTCAAAATTTAGCCTTGATCGATCGACCGACCAAAATCGTTGATCGATCGATGCCCTGTTTTTCTGTAGATATTTTGCATTTGTTTTCTTTCTTCTTTTCTTTTCTAATTTAATTCCCACTTGGTATATAAGCCAATTTTGATGTAATATTCAGTACATACACGATTTTATGGTAGAATAGCTTAGGGTTTTGGGGTTTTTGCTTGGTTCTTCTTCATTTCTCTTTGGTTAGACACCCCATTTGGAATGTAAGTTGACTATTCATCTCCCCTACCATTTAATATAGTTGTATTTCTTCATTTCTTGCTTTCTAGTGTAATTTACATGCTTTCTAAATTAGTTTACATGCTTTGATTTACTTGCTTTCTAGTGTAGTTTTACCGCATTTCTTTACCGCTTTGTTTATCGCGTTTTTAACATGCTTTCTAGCTAATTTAAATTAGGTTGTGTTTGAACGGAACTCACTCGAGTTGACGCGTTGCTTTGCTTTGATGATGGTGTTTACGGGTCTATTTTAGGCGCGTTGTCCTAGTTATTGCGCCTAGGAGATTTGACGAGGCATATCATGTATGTCCCGTGCTTACGACCTTTCGTGTGCAATTTTCGGGATATTTGTTGATGCCAAAATCTTATTAGGCTTTTATGCGGATTTAGGGGCGTAACAACCCTTGGTTCAATTAACTATCGAAATGAGACGCGTTCTTAATAACTCATCAACCCATGTAACCATTTTATACAAATTAACCCAGGTGAGGGATATTCGACACAACCTATAGTTTTACTCGCTTTCATAATCTAGTTTCAGTACCCTTGCCTAGATTAACATTTCCCTTTATGCATCTTTTCCTTTTTAGTTTGTAATCATCTTTTAAACTTTTATTTCGGAATATTAAATCACTTAAATTCTAGCATCTTTTCCCTATGGATTTTTGATACCCGACTTACTGTTGTGCTTGCCCCGCAAGTGTAGTAGTAACTTAGGTTTGTTTGTATAGTCGCGGCGAGACAGAAAACAACGACTATGCACTTTACACGCGCACACCTCTCGTGCGCTATCACTAGCTCAGTACCTTGAATATTTCCGTAAATAAAGAGCCATCTATTATGCCAGTCATAAACTGGACGGTTACGAAGTCAACTACACTGCTTTGGAAAAAGCATGCATCGTACTTGTTGCGTTACTACATGCTCTCCCTCCCCATTAAGTTGGTATCTCGAATGGACCCCATTAAGTACCTGCTTGAGAAACCAGCCTTATCCATCTGAATGGCCTGATGGTTGATGCTCTTAGCCGAGTTTGATATCGTGTATGTCACACAGAAAGCTATAAAAGGAAGAGTCATCTAAGACTACCTCGATGACTACCCCATGGAAGAGACTAATGACTGGATCTCCGAATTCCTAGATGAAAACATTTTCTATACTGCTCGAGATGACCTCCGATGGCAAATGTTCTTCGACGGCGCTGCTAACAAAAAGGGATATAGCATTGGGATACTTCTGATCGCCCCAAATGACTCCCACACTCCCATCGTCATCAAGTTGGATTTCCCCTACACCAACAACATGACTGAATACGAGGCATGTACGGTAGGCCTCAAAGTTGCTCTCAAGAAATGTATCCAATGCCTAGATGTCTATGGGGATTTTGCCGTCATCATTGGTCAAGTGCTCAGAAAATGTAAAGTCAAGGACGAGAAAAATTCAATCATTCCATGCCCACTTAGAAGAACTAACCTCTCAATTACAAGACATCACCTTCCACTACCTACCTCAAGTAAAGAATAATCTAGTCGATGCCCTTTCTACCTTGGCCTATATGGTCGACATGCCCGAAGGAATAACAATGGCCCTCTTCCTGATCCAAAAGCAAGACAAACTAACCCACCGCTACCACATTGGGCTCATCACCAAAGAAGATCCCGAGCGAGCCAATTATTGGTATTATGATATCTGGCACCTCCTCAAGCATGGTAGGTATCCCTAGGGTTCCAATAAGAAAGACTGGGCAACCCTCCGAAGACTGGCCGCCCAGTACATCATCTGTCACAAAGCACTGTTCAAGAGAAACTTCGATGGAACCCATCTACACTGCATCGCAGGGGCTGACATTGAAGAGGTGATGCAAAGAATCCACAGCAAGAAATGCAAACTCCACATGAACGGTCACATGCTTGATAAGAAAATCATTCGACAAGGCTACTACTAGGCCACCATGATCCAGGATTGCACCGCCTATGTTCGGAGATGCTGCAAATGCCAACAGTTCTCCAACCTTCAAGACCTACCTCCCCATATACGATATGACTTCTCCCTGGCCATTCTCCACCTGGCGCATCGACATTATAGGAAAGGTTACACCAAAGGCCTCTAACGGACATTACTTCATCCTAGTTGCCATTGATTACTTCACCAAATAGGATGAAACTGAGTCATATGCAGTTCTGAACGCTAAGAAAGTGGCCAAGTTCATCAAGAAAACATCATCTTCTAATATGGGGTCCCGCACGAGCTAGTGTCGGATAACGGGTTGCATTTCGAGACAAAAGTCACATAAGTGGTCAACGAGTATGGGATCTAGAGACATAAATCTTCTCCCTACCGACCTCAAACCAATAGTGCAGTTGAAGCCGCCAACAAGAACCTCAAATCCATCATCAGCAAGATGACCGAAAGCTGTCAAGATTGGGCCGATCGAATCCCATACGACCTCTGGGGCTACCGAACCTCAATCTGAACCTCTACTGGGGCTACCCCTTACTCTCTAGTCTATGGCATGGAAGCAGTCCTACCTGTGGAGCTAGAAATACCCTCATTACGCATCATGCTTAAAAGCAAGGTCAGTGAGGAAGACTGGCATCAAAGCCGCCTCGACGAGCTGCCACTCCTAGACGAAAAGAGGCTGAAGGCGTTGTATCACATACAAGGGTACCATCGCCGAATAGCGCATTCGTTCAATAAGAGAATCGAGAACCGCGGCGTTCGAGAAGGGGATTTATCCCTCAAATAAATAATAGAGCCCATTTGGGACCCCAGAGGGAAATTCAAGCCCAATTGGAGAGGCCCATACCTTGTGAAGAAGATCTTGTCCGGTGGTGCCGCCATACTCATCAACTTGGATGGAGAAGAGATGGCTCGTCCAGTCAACTTGGATCGTCTCAAGAAATTTTACCCCTAGCCTGAAATCTCGTCGCGCTACGACTCTTCTCATCTCCCTTTTATTCTAGAAAAAAAGTCTCTCTTCATTTCCCTCTACCCTGAACTACATTGGCCTGATCCTCTGTAAAAATTATTCCCAGAAAAATTGAAAATTTTCAAAAAAACCCAGATGTACGTAGGCAACTCATACATCTTACATGAGCATGACCCTTTCTTTTTCACAAAAAACTATTCTTTTCTTACCTCCGAGAACAACAGTTTAATCTAACATATACTTGAACAAAAGGATTATGTATGCCTTAGCGATCGGTATAAATAATTCAAAATACAAAATTCATCAAAAGGCACAACTGGATGATGAAAAACTTGTTTATTTCACTAATAAAAAATTATAGTGAAATTATATAAAGGAACGGATGATTGCCTTCCCCCTACCTTCCTAAAAAGCCAAATAAAAAAACCAAACTTATTTCCCAGTACAAAATAAACTCCCCCCAAGAGCCCTACCCACATCTACCAGAGGAGCCCGCTCCATCATCATTATCTACATCCTAGAGTTCCCAAGCTTCCCCTGCTTGAATGGAGTGCTACAGACGCTTCATGGACCGATAAGCTCGAACCAGCCTCGGAAAAACTACCACACCTCCCTTCATGGTATCAGATAAGGCAAGCCACCTTTGTCCAGTCTCCACTTCCAACATCTTGCTAACTACTCTCCTTCACAACCTCTTCATATAATCCCCAAAGATGTACCAAACTCTCCCAGAAGACTGATGGGGACGGGATGATGGACGCCGACTCTCCCACAAAGAGCCAAGCTTCATGCGCAGACGCTCTGTCAAATCTTCTACCGGAAAGAAGTCTAGTGTCCGAGGTGGCACGATCTGCTCCCAGCTAAATTGGCGCAGAAGACGCCAAGGGAAATAAAAAGAGGTCCGTCTAAGACCAATCAGCTGGACATACGGGTATTCTCCCAGTTTTAGAATAGGCAGCAGTTGTCCCCACCAAGGTACTGACCAGTACAGATTTAGATCCCCATGCTCCACGAACCGGTTCTCCCGGCTCTCAATATCTGACCCAACACTGATGAAATGGCGTGGAAAGAAATTGGGTACAACCGACAAAGGGTATTCCGAAGGAGTCACTAGGCAGAATCTTTCAGATAACCACAAGAACAGCATCACAGGGCTACCCCTAAGAAAGTCAGAATGACCTTCTCTCCAGGCATCCAGGCCATTTAGAGTCTCCGCCAATATCACCGCCGCAGAATTACGATGGTAGGACATCAATGAAGTAATAGATGCAAGTTGTGGGTCCACCTGCAGCTCCCCGGTCACTAGCAATAATTTTGAAACCAAGCCTAGAACTATATCTTTGGCATATCCAGCATCACCAACCTCCTACAAATGCACAGACCGCAACACCGTCAGAAGAGAAATCATACCTCCAGCCACCAGTGATCTGGCCACCGAGGACGAAACACAAAGAAGCCTAACCAATAACTCCTGGGGAGAACGGGACAACTCAGGCAGAGCCGCGGCAATGCCGGGATTTATTCCCAACATGGTAGAAAATTCCTCATAAGTCGAACGGACTTCTTCCAATCCAAAGCGGAATACATGGTATTCGGGGTACCAGAATTGTACCGCCTCCATCATCATGTTCTACTCTATGGGGCATGTTGTAAGCATCGTACCCGAATTTATAGGAGGACATCGCCTCCAAAGTCTCGAGGTAGATGGCAAACTCAACACTACCAGGGAGAGCCATCTCACAGAATAAGAAAGTCGAGATGTGAGGGTGTGAGGAAAACACTCCACTCTTAGCCCTCTTTTATACTTGAAAACCCCCCCACAAAGGACATAACCCCTGCAGAAATTGGAGTAAATCTTGCCCCACAAGGTACCAAAGGCTGAAGAGGGTACCAATCAAAGCTTTAAATTGATGGGACTGGACTGACTTGCCGATAGGCAGGACACGGTGATTGCCGATCGGCAACCCCCTACTTTTGGAAAATTTTCTTTTTCCTCTTTTATCAAAATTTAGAAAACTCAAAATAAATTGATATTCTCAACAGAATTTCAAAAATACCCTTTTCATCTTTATATAAATTCTCATTTTGACTAAAACTTTCTTTCAAAATCCTAAAAATATTTCTTTTTACAATCTCAACAGCAAAGTAAAAAGCGAATGTGCATGCATTCATTCATCACTAACAAAAGATAATTGCATTGCATAGATATTTCTATGTGTTACATCATCTTGCAGGAAAGAAAAGAAAAAAATAATGGGACTCAACCCGAACCCACATTCTCTCTCTCTCTCTCACCTAATCTTCACATCTCTCTCCTAAGAGCTTCCACCCCTGCAACGCGCTCTCTTTCCTCGATGGCGAGATGATGCACCTCCACTACCTAAACTTGACTCCTCCCCGGATGAGGCAGATGGCACCAAGCAAGAAGGAACAGGAACTGCGTCCTGAATATGAGCAGTCGTCGAAGATATCAAATCCCTCAGCCAAGTGGTGGACACTCGAACGTGCTACAAGAAAAGCCAAAATCAGTGTCAAGTAAAAAGATCAAACCAAAAGGAGGGAAAAGAAAAGAGCAAAAAGATATACCAAAGGATGAAGAACCTCCTCTATCAAACCCAACTCATCTCGCATGAGGACAATGCAACATAGGAACCATCCCTCCATTAACCCACCGAATGTTGTATGAAGGAGTGTGCAGCCGTACAAAGGGAACCTCCAAAGTCGCCATCACCGCAGATGTCAAAGGACCGCCACCACTGTGGGAGGACCCCACTGGCCGACTCGAACTCGCAAGAGGGAAGAGGAGTTCATCATATATGTTGGGCACCATCATCCAGCTCATCACAAAGTCCATATAATCATAAGGCACAGCCGTATCGGTGTACATTAGGTAGGGCTCTCCAATCATCGCCATGATCCTCGCATCCTCCGGCAGTAGATGCTCCCGCCTCATAGACATAGGGGGCCTCGCAGGTGACACCACCACCTCCCCCTCAGCAATCTGTCGGACCACCCTCTCCCCGAGATACTAAGACTGGCCAAACTCATGCACCAGCAAATGCCTCATCTATGCATTTACTCCAGTCAAACCCGTGTCCTGAACGGTCGTCCCCCAAGGGTAAAAGGTCACCTAAAAAATCCCCAGCAAAATATAAGGAAACATAGAATCAGAGCACCCAAAGGACTTAGACTAAAGAAGAAAAAAGTCTTACCCTATCACTGGTCAAGCCATTCAAGACCTGATGCACCGCCTCTAGAGAGAGAGACCTCCTCGATTGCCGATTGGTCTTGCGCCATTGATGCAAATGGTAAAAATCCCCAACGGTCTCGTCCTTCAAAGCAATCAGCTGGGTATTACACCCAATCACCTCATAGAATCACGTCTTCCAAAGATAAAAATTTTGCAATAAACAAGAGACGCATAAGGAAAATGTGAATGCATGAAAGAAAAATGCGCAAAATTAAAGAATACCGTAAGAAGATACATGGCTCCAGTAAAATACTACCGGTAGCACCGGTTGAATGCATCCAAGGAAAAATGAAGGTTCGTCAAAGTCAGGCTCCCCCAGTCATATAGAGGGATGTTCGAAAACATCCTCAGATATGGTAAAAACCATAAGTGGACAACGTCGCCGCTCGACGCCATAAAAAATCCCCCCAACATCAGTAAAATAAATAACCGGGCCATCTGTCTTACCTGCAGCCCGTCCTCCACATCGATCACCCTGCCCAACAAAACATCCTTCAGCAGCGACAGACGGGTGGAGTCCCCACACTACACCAAAATGACAAAATTTTCACCTTTCAGTCGTCCACCTTTGTCAAGGTCATTGACTGTGATAAAAAACACGCGTTTTGTGTCACGATCATTGACCTTGACATGACCGTGACAAAGAATTGCCGGTCATTGACCGTGACAATTCTTTAAATAATTATCACGGTCAATGACCTTGACACGACCGTGACAACTTCTTCAGCAAAAACCCTTACCCCTTCTTTTTTCCCTCGCGTTGTTCCTTTCCTCTCTCTCTCTCTACGTTGCTCTCTCTCTCTCTCTACTTTCAGGTTTATTTCTCTCTCTCTCTTTTCCATTTATATATATGTTTGTGTGTATATATATATGTGTGTGTGTGTGTGTGTGTATATATGTGCATGTGTGTGTGTGTGTGTGTGTGCGCGTGTGTGGGGGGGGGGGGTGGGGCTGGGTGGGGGTAGGGGGGGGGCAGGGGGCTGTTGTGTGTGTGTGTGTATATGTGTGGTGGGCGGGGGTGTGGAGGGAGGTCGGGCAGGGTGGGGGGCTATTGTGTGTGTGTGTGTGTGGTGGGTGGGGGTGGGGGTGGGGGTGTATGTGTATGTGGTGAGTGGGGGGTGTGGAGGGAGGTGGGGGTGGGGGTGGGTGTGGGTGTGTATTTGAATTAACCCATGAATTTGTATTTTTGTATTTGAATTAACCCATGAATTTGTATTTTTGTATTTGAATTAACCCATGAATTTGTATTTTTGTATTTGAATTAACCCATTAATTTATTTTTGTATTTGAATTAACCCAAGAATTTGTCAATTTGTTTGTGGGGGGGTGGGGGTGGGGGTGGGGGTGGGGAGGCGGGGTAAGTCAAGGTGCCATTGTAATTCTCTTAATATCGTGCAAGTACCATATGAAAGTAGGATTGCCCCTCAGTGTAAATTAGTAAATTAATAATTCTATACGTTAATTGTTAGTTTAATTGATGAAATGAATTAATTGAGTAGATGAATTAGAAGGAGTACGGGATACACATTTGTTGTTGACGTTGCTGTTGGATTATTTTGTTTAGTAAATGTTTGGTTGGTTAGTTTTAAAAGTTGCATGACCACTGGATTATTGTCCATATGGGGGTGGGATTTTTCAACTTTTTTTGAAAATTACTCTGTATATCTAACAATATATGTATAGTATGATAATTAAATGAAACATACTTGAAATTAAATATAGTGTGCATAGATACTAGCCTTCTAGTTCTTATGCGTACGCATTAAATAGCCCTTAGACTCGTTCGAGAGTCATTACCCCTATAATGAGATCTCTCCAATTGTCCCGTTTGGACAGTTTAAGACTGTATAATTTCTGTATAATATTCTTATTGGCTTACAGTTATTACTTTTGGAGGAAGTTCTGCAGTCGTATCTTAATGTTCTCTGGGTACATACAAGATTGACAAGTGTGACTGTTATTTCAATTGATCGATTGAAATAACACTCACACCTGCCAATCTACGTCGTGTACTTGGAGAACTACGGGGATATGCTGTCGAATTTTTTTCAAATCGTAACAATGTGCATGAGCTGTTAAGTATATTACAGAAAAATGCAGTCTTGAATGGGATGGACCACTCACCCTTTAATAGGATAATTAAATGATGGGATAATTAAATAAAACATACTATAAATCTAAGTTTTGTTTACCTTTAATAGGTGTTTAGTTATGGTAGCTGTGATGGGATATCCGAAATACAAAGAGTGGATGGGTGAGACTAAAAGAATGGGGGATGTGTTTCGCAGAGGTGCTAATGAATTTATGAAATATGCAAAGAGATGTCATAATGATGAAGAGTTTCCGTGTCCGTGTGCCAGGTGTAAGAATGGTAAGGTGTTTGAGTGGAAAACAGTTGAACTACATTTGTTAAGATCGGGTATGCAAGATAGTTATCGATTTTGGAGTTTTCACAGTGAATTGAAAGTTCCTTTTGTCCCTGACCAACCTTCACAACAACCTTCAACAAGTAGAATATATATAGAAGGCGACGACGTAGACCATAATATGTTAGAGGATTTAGTTGATGATGTGTACGGAGTTTATGAAGCAGAGGAGAATGATGTTACTGGTGATGTAGAAGATTCAAGTGCTCGTGAAGATAACACGATAAAACTTGACGATGACTACCAAAGTTTAAAATTTAAGGCAACCCAAGCATTATACTCTGGTTGTGAGAAAGATCAAACAACTTTACATGCCATGGTTGGTTTGCACAGTTTGAAGACGCAGTACGATTTTTCTGGCAATAGCGTGATGGGAATTCTGAAATGGGTGAAGGGCTTATTACCAAGGGTGAATACACTTCCAAATAGCTATCCTGTTATGAAGAACAGTTTGAAAGGTTTGGGAATGAAGTATAAATCGATTCATGCTTGTGTGTATGACTGCATACTATACCGAAAGGAGTATGAAAATCTCGATCGTTGTCCGGTATGCGATGAACCTAGATATGTCCAATCTACTAGTAAGGAAGGCACAAGCTCAAAAGTGCCTCAAAAAGTATTGAAATATCTTCCCGTTGGGCCTAGATTAAAGCAATTTTTCACAGTACCGTGGATTGCAGAGGCAATGACTTGTCATGCTAGGGCCGAAGTAGGGGGTATTATCATGCGTCATCCTATTGATTCTACTGCCTGGCGAAGGATGAATTTTAAGTATCCCGATTTTTCTCGAGAACAACGCAACATTCGTTTGGCTATATCAACAAATGGTTTCAATCCATTTGGAAATCTAAGCACCAATAAGAGTGTATGGCCAGTGATCCTAGCCCCACTCAACCTCCCTCCTTCACAGTGTATGAGACCTGAATTATATTTGACACGATTGCTCGGGGTACATTAGTTGGAAGGAGGTTCCATATGAGCTCAAGTTAGCTGTTTGGGTGACACTACAGGTAATGTATTTATATTTATATGTCAATTTCGATTTCGATTTCAATTTCGATTTATATTTATCTATATTTGCGGGGCGGATACTAATTTTACTTTATTTCAATTCAGGGGACAGGGAGTGGCCCTGAGGGTAGGCCACATATGCTCGATAGTTATGTGGATATTCGGATGAGAAGGGAAGGATAAGGAGGTGTCCCCGAGCATCGCGGTACAAAATCTCTTTTCCAGCTAAATAGTTTGTAGATTTGAGATAATTGATGGTGATGTTGTTTCTTCTTAAATAGTTTGTATTTTGAATATATATTTGCATTATCTTTAGTTTGTTTGGATATATGATGTTTGAACAGGTACAACGTTGCTATAACAGGTACAAATATACTGTTGGGCAGTGGCAGTGGCAGTGGCCATACTACCCAGCAGATTTTTTTCAATTCTCCCCAGAATTATCACGGTCATTGATTGTGACAATTTTTTTTAAAAAGGGACCATGCTTTGTTACGGTTATTAACCGTGACTAAACGTGTCACGGTCATGGCCTGTGACACGACCGTGACAATTCTAACAAACTTGTCACGGTCATTGACCGTGACACGTCCGTGATAAAAAAGTTGTCTCGCCCCGAATTGTCGCGGTTATTGACCTTGACAAGTCCAACTTGTCAAGGTCAATGACCGTGATAATAGTGCAGATTTGGTGTAGTGCCAGACACTATCCTCCCCACATCACCAAGCGCCGCACTCACCGCCTCTGGCCTCACCCGCAAAGAACGACCCACCTCTATCTGCTCTCTATCACAATCCAGCCCCAGCAACTGCTGGACATCTATGGGAGTCACAGTAATCTCCCTAAAACCAAAATGAAAGGTGTGGGTAGTGTCCCACCACCTCTCCCCCATAGCGCATAAGACTACCGTCGAACGAGGCATATCATCTAGGACAGACACCAACCTCTCAAAGTCTGCTAAGGATACCACCCAACGTACCACAGGTGTAAGATGCTCACAGACATCCTTAAGCCCCGTCATCTCCCGGGCACGCATATTAGACAAAGAAACATCAGACTGCCAAAAGAGAAAAACCTTCTCAGAATCTAAGAAAAAAGGGGAAAAAAAAAGAATGCCAAAAGTCATTTTACTTACATAACCGCTAAGGTTCACCACCCTCGAAGAGCGATGACGCGATGACTCCCACAGCAAGGTCCACTCATCCACAACCGGTTCGAATGCGTAAAAAGAGTTCTCACTTCCCAAAGCAAGAGGCGCACTGGCCCTCCACTCCACGTTTGCGTAGCCATCAATAGCCAACCATTCTTGGTTTACTGAAGTGCTCACAAAAGAGGCCATTTTTTAGAGATCGGATTGCTAGAACGATTCGCAGAAGAAAATGGCAGAAAGAGAGGAGGCAAGAAGCTGTGAAAATTGAGGGGAACTCGCCCCCTTTATATAGGATGCCAGGGGTCATGCCGATTGGCATTGCACCCCCACCTACCGATCGGCACTAACCTTTTACCTTCTCCAAACAGTCCAAAAGTCCGTGCCACTGCCGAATGGCACCCTCTACACCATGCCGACCGGCACCTCCTTTAAATTTTCGTACAGAAATTCCCAAAAAATACCAGAAAATCCTCAAAAATCCTCAGAACATTCCTAAAAATCCCGAAAGGGATTTAGAACATTTTCACCAAGAAAATTACGCACTTCCTCAAGCAGAACCCCTATTTTCCCAGCAGAACTCTCAAAAGATAAGCGAATCTCTCCCCAGTAACGTTCAAAACTTCAAGATCATCTCCTATTCCTCAAAGGTCTCAATTTTCCCCTAGAAATGTGTCCAAACCCTGGACCACCTAATCACTTCCGCATCATCAAATTGGTTTTTCCCCCAGTAAAGTCTCTAAAAGACACACAAGGATTTCCCCAGCAATCAGCTCCCCAACTCAAATCAAAATCACTAGGTAATTTCCCCAACAGAGTTCCCCGGGGTCACCTCACCTTAAGCCCGCATAATTGGCTTTGACCTACAGAATTGGTCATCTCACCTTAATCCCGCAGAATTGGCTTTGACCCGCGGAATTGGTCATCTCACCTTAAGCTCGCAGAATTGGCTTTGACCTGTAGAATTGGTCATTTCAAACTTAAACCCGTAGAATTGGCTTCAACCCGCATAATTGGTGATTTCAAACTTAAGCCCGCAGAATTGGCTTTGACCCGCAAAATTGGTCATTTCAAACTTAAGCACGTAGAATTGGCTTCGACCCGCGGAATTGGTCATCTCACCTTAAGCCCGCGAAATTGGCTTCGACCCATAGAATTGGTCACCTCAACTTAAGCCCGCAGAATTGGTCATCTCAGCTTAAGCTCAGAATTGGTCATTTCAAACTTAAGCACGCATAATTGGATTCGACCCGCAGAATTGGCCATTTCAAACTTAAGCCCACATAATTGGCTTCGACCCACAGAATTGGTCATCTCACCTTAAGCCCGCAGAATAGGCTTCGACCCGTAGAATTGGTCATCTCACCTTACGCCAACAGAATTCGCTTCGACCCGCAGAATTGGTCATCTCAACTTAAGCCCGCAGAATTGGCTTCGACTCGCAGAATTGATCATCTCAAATTAAGCCCACAGAATTGGCTTCGACCCGTAGAATTGGTCATCTCAACTTAGGCCCACAGAATTGGTTATCTAAACTTAAGCCTGCATAATTGGCTTTGACCTGCAGAATTGATCATCTCACCTTAAGCCCGTAGAATTGGCTTTGACCCGCAGAATTGGTCACCTTATGTTAACCCCGCAGAATTGGTCAACTCATGTTAAGCCCGCAGAATTGGCTTTGACCTACAGAATTGGTCACCTCAACTTAAGCCCGCAGAATTGGCTTTGACCCGCAGAATTGGTCATCTCACCTTAAGCCCGTAGAATTGTTCATCTCGCCTTAATACCTCAGAATTGGCCTCGACCTGCAGAATCGGTCACCCTCGTCTCCAAGCCCTTAGAATTGTCTTCGACTCGCAGAATTGGTCATCCTCATCCTTAGGTCCTCAGAATTGACCTCTACTCTCCGGTCATCCTCTTTCAAAGGCATCATGTGGTGTCTATTCGATGGCTATCGTTTATTCCAAACTCACCCATCTAGGGGCTCTGTAGACACCCCATTCTAATACCCCCAACCTCTCCTTAGGTCCCTTGCACCTCTCTTTATCATTGCAAACCCAATTCATACCCCGAGTACTGACCTATAAGCCATCGGGCACTCCCACGATCCATTTAACCAAAATTTAAACTCTTCAGCCTGAACGAGACTGAATGAATCTTTGAAGGGCACAAAAAACCCTTTCCAATGGTCCGTCCAATGCGCGATTCTGACTTACGGTGTGGACGAACGACTCGAATTTCCCCGAAAACTCTCGATCAAGAGGTCACCAAACGCTCCCAGGCTCTGTTTGACCAAGGTTAACTCTTGAGTTCGACCGAGACTTAATGAATCTTCTAAGAGTACTCAAACCCCTTTCCAATGGTCCATCCCGTGCACAATTCTGACTTACAATGCAGACAAACGATCTGTTTTACTCTGAAAGATCACCGAACGCTTCCAGGCCCCAGTTGACGAAAGTCAATTCCCTGAATCGGGCCAAACTCTTTGTAATATCGAATTATATCTCCTAACCTATCTAACGGTACACCCGGTGCGCAATTCTGACTTACCATGCGAACGAACGATCCATTTGCGTCCGATAATTCCCCGTCCAAAGGACCGATGAACGCTTTTGAGCCATATTTGACCAAAAGTCAACTCTCGAACCCGGGAGTAGTCCAAAATACTTTCGAAGGTCTCTGAATTACCTTTACAACGGTTTGCCCCGTGTGCGATTCGAATCAACAGTTTGCGCTTTACGACCGATTTTCCAAAGGAACCTAAAAGAGACTACTAAACGGCAGGTTCCAAACCCTGCCTATCGACAGTGTGCCTAAACACACCTGCCGATTGGCAGGACCAGGGCTATGTCGATCGGCAATGCCCTGGGCCTATAAAAATGAGGGCCTAACCTCATTCCAAAGAGAAAAATCAAAGATCCATTACTCTCAGTAAGCTCAGAAACCCCTCTCAAAGTCAGCGTGATTTCTACATCCAAATTCCTTTCCAACCTTCACCTTTCATCACCTTTTTCATCAAGCTTGGTGAATTAAGTACCCTCCATCTTCATCCAAGTGAAAGGCCTACTCTCCAACATCCAAGATCAAGCTCAAGATCTCCAAGAAGGTCCAACTCTTTCAGTTCTCTCTTTAAATTCCCCTAAATTTGCATTAACTTGTTTTATTACTTAGCACTTTTATTCTCTCATCTCACGTATCTTAATATACTTTTATCTAGTATAATTTCACATCTCTTATTTTCATATAAATAAAACCCAAAAAATAAGAAAAAGAGGATTTGCTCTTAAATTCCAAACGGGAATTCTCACACTTTTCTCACAACTAAAACACTTTTTTACACACACACGCATAGAAGAGAAGTTCCCGATTGGATTTATGGGATAAATTCCACCCCTCATTTTACATGAGAACTACGTGGACTTTGATGCCTCTATAGGCTATGTAGGCGTCTCGGGGTAAAACCCGTGACTCGAGTCATATTCCTACTTTTCTCTCATTTTCTATTTTCTCTATATTCTTTAAACTAAATTCTCTTAAATTCTATATATACATATATTTGTTCTTAGTGGCGTATTATTCCATGTGCGTTATCGTTCCGTTATAACGATCAACGCGAGGATAATCGCTCAAATCCTATTTTCTAATATTATTCTTAGGAACATTCCTACAGATTACTCGCTTTATCTCTTCCATGATACAAGTCGATGATTCCTATATCCACTACGTATACTCATGCACATATATCACGGGGAAATAAAGGAAAATAGCAACAACCCATGAGAGACCGTAAGGACGGAATGGGTGCCTAACACCTTCCCATTTTGTAACTTAACTTTCGGACCCTTTTTCGAATCAGTTTTGGTTTTGTATGTATCAGTATGTCTTTGGATACTGTCCTTCGATACGGCTCCCTTTTCTTTTGTCTGTTTTGAGTAAAATAGACTGGCGACTCCATCTCTCTCCATTTTTCACCTCATCAATGACGTCGATCGAAGCGCTCCCGAGAGGGACGTGCGGGACCAAAGGGATCCTCTCCCGTCGCGAGGATCGGGGATGGCCACAAAGTGTCTAATACATAATGGATGGAGAATAAGTGTGTATATATATAATTTTATATATATATATATATATATATATATATATATATATATATATAGTACTGCTCTTGTGCGGAGCAATCCGCATTTTAAGAGTACGATTCGTATATGTGTCACCTGGCAGTGAGCCCAGAAAAGAGAGAAAGTGTGCCTATAATTTAGCCGATAATTTCTAGGCTCACTGCCAGGTGACAAATGTCCGATCCGCACTCTTAAAATGCGAACTGGTCTGCACAAGAGCATATATATATAGTAAAATCAAGCAACAATCTCATTAATTAATATTTTAAGCAAAGTTAAATTTAATATGTTGAAATTATAAAAAGAATATAAAACATTTTTTACTAGCTAATGTAATTAACATTTATTTTATATTAAATATGCAAAAACAAATTTGACTACTTAATTAAATTCATGTTGAAAGTTCGATTAAAAATTAGCAATTCATGTTCCGTGTTCAATCTCACATGGTTAAATTTGATTGATGACAGATAACAATTCAAAAAATTGTTTCAAAAGCAATTGTCTTATTGATGTTGACCTTTCTGTGGGATTTTGTCCGGCTAGTTTTAGAATTAGGTGTGAATTTTAAAAATGACAGAAAAATACGACGGAACGATACGAAATTGATATTATATGCCTTGTTCTTGTCAGATTTTTTATACGAAGTCGTGTTGTCTCGTGTTCATGTCAAAATTATGAACCATGTTATTATGTCTTGTCATGTTAATCTTATTTTTTCATGTTATCGATTCTATTAATGTTTAATTTAGTGCGAAATTTAAGAAATCGTGTTATTCGTGTCAGTTAAAAAAATATGAATTCGGGTTGTGTCGTGTCCAAAAACTTGTGTCTTGTCGTATCCGCCATAAACATAAGTCAAAAACACAAATTTTCTCTCCTAATTAAAGTAAATAAAACAATTTTGGTGATTGGATCTTTGGTCTGGATCTTATATCTTACCTCAAGTTTCTCCTTGTATACTCAGAGAAGTTGTTAACACACAAAACTTCAGCCATTATATACATATTCTGTTGGCACACTTTATATATTGTGATTAAAAATCACACCATAGAGTTTTATTGAGAACTCGAAAAAAATCATTATTTAATTTTAGTCTACTACTCAAAATTAAATTGGTACCTCATATGATTATTGCAAATATGAACCTCATGTGTGAAATCCAAATAAATACCGCACAATAAAAATAAACAGTATTACCTCAATTATTTATAAATTCATCGTAGACGATTCTTAGGTTGAGTCACGGACTAGGTCACTCTTTTTAAGATGTTTCGCGGCTTTACCCTCTTTGTGTAGGTAGTGTACAGTCACGTCGTTCCCAGGATAAAACAAGCTCAAAATCATCTATGTATCATATGACCATGCACTGTACTTATATGTCCTACTAACACCCATTCCATATTAATTTCTCAATTTTTGAAAATATTTAGGAGGGTATAAATATTTTCATGAAGAAAATATTATCTAACGAATAAAATTTTACAGAGTCTGTAAATTTTTCTCTACTCTTTCTCTCTTTTTTTCTATCAAAACCAAGCTGTCAAACTCTCTCCTTCTTTTCATAAAGAGTTTTTTTTGTGCCGAAGAGTGTCAAAATTGTTATTATGTTATATGCACCTTTTTGCCATCTTGGTTTGTTCCTCTTTAAAATCCAAAATTGATGCTTTTTAATGTGGCTAAAAAATAACCCGTAAGAATAGGTGTGATGGGTAGTCAAAGTGGACAAATATAATGGGTAAGGTGGGAGGCCACTTCTGGCTAAAAAGGAGGTGCCCACTTATTTTTCCCCCTCATAATTTTTATTCAAACTTTACACACATAAACCACCATCCGGTTCCAACAATCCCCCACTTGTAAATTTTGAAAAATTATTAAGCAATAATATTTAATAGAATTGTGCAAAAGCAAAGGTGTCTTTCGACTTGAATCTTTACATAGTAAAGATGATTCATATTATACTAGAGTAGCTCATAGTTTCGAACTCTATCTACGACAACATCCTACACATAATCCTATTTGGGTGTAGTTCTCAAGCCAGCACATTATAGCCATGTGCTTCTATCCCAGTATGTGAACGCTCTAGGGAATTTGTCCAAAATTACCATAGGAAGCGGCCACACTTACACATCCACATAGGTGAGTCTATCAAGGATTCTCTTGTTGCTAAGTACCCCACTCAAAATAGAGCTATAAATCATCATTAAGAGTTATAATTAACTCAACCTTAACTCGCTTCAGGATATCATGCTTCATAGGGATGGAATCGGAGTAAAACTCCGTAAATAATTAATTAGCATGATTCAACCCATATCACTGTGACTTGTTATTACCCTTTGAACTTATTTCTTGGTATCTCCAGTCTATAGGTTGGGTTACCACCACGAATGACTCAATATCAACGGGCTTTAACTCGATCCCTTTCTAGGTGTTAAAAACACCTTCTCATGTCCTTTCGTCAAATGATAAGTCAAGTTTTATTTACATAAATCCAAATATAATCCACACTCACAACTCATTAGTTTTAAATTCTCAAACTATGGTGTGCTCTTACGACACATTTGTCGTTCTTTCCATTATGATAACGGTTCAAAATTTTTACAGTACCCATGGTTCTATTGTTGTGGATAAAACGACTGGTATCAATCTTTACCATAAATAGTATCTTATAATAGGTCTTTCAACCTTTCATTTCCTAACTAGCCATAGTTAATTGTATCACCATATACTCCATCATTAATTGTGCCAACAATTAATATTTCTTGAAGTTTCAAAAAATAGCATCATAGTATATGTTAGACACATATCCATTATTGATTCAGAATCAATTCTAGGTTCGTGTTTTTTATCAAAACACATCACCTTTCTCAATAGCATAAGAATGCACTTTTAAAATTATAAACCTTCATAGTACCCCAAAAAAAAAATATTCCAAGCCAACGGTATTTAGTAGCTCAGTTGAGACTACTGAAGATGTTCACATATTCATCTTTCTTAACACTGTATATAGTGCTCTGATACATGGATCATGTGGAATACAAGATGTTTCATAATTAACATATATCTATTAAATAGATATTCTTGTATTTCAAGGTACTTGATCAATTAGTGATCCATATTTGGCCTTGTAATAGTAACAAGTAATATTCTTGCTTCATTGAAACTCTTTATGCCAACACTATGACTTAGCATGAATTTGATTTTCTAGGCAACAAAATATTATAACCAAATATTAGCTAATCATTCTTGCATAATAAATAAGAGTGCATTCATATTTCAACATGCTTAGTGAATAACACGATTCATATTATTCTCAATTTATTCTCATTTGATGATTTATCAAAATATTATGTTATTTATTGGTGCCTTCCATATTAATTTTCCAACTTCAAGTTGGTCCACGTAAGTTGCCTTACATAAGTCACCATTCGAAAAGAAATATTATATATATATTTAATTTTTGACTCAACATCATATATAATATCAATGGCATTCAAATTAAATGAAGCTTCTTCGTGAGAATAATTTACGTGCAACATGTATAATTCAGTTATATCGATGAATCTCGGCTATTAAACAAGGCTTATATTCATAAATGATAACTATCTCAATATTCCTTCAAGAGAGATATGTATACACCTCACTATCTTAAAGTTATAAGACAAATCAATTATAAATTAATTTCTTGTCCATTCCAGAAAATTCAATCAAACATTTATGATAGGACTTCTCTAAGGATTTTTTGAATACTTTTTCAATAACATAATCAAGTTTTTATTTTTAAATCACAACTCAAAAAAATATTTAGAGTTCTCTTGAAAGCCAAAGTTTAGATTCTATTAAATGTTCATCAATTATAGTTGAGAGGTACTCGATTGAGAGCCACCACTATTCTCTAGATATCGCATTGAGAAGATACATGTAATGTGCCCCCACTATATCTTCAATTCATAAAATGGAATATAAACTCATAGTGTTTTATCATCAACTAATAATTAATCTTATTTCATAAATAAATACATGTTTAATCCCTTCACGTATAGTCGAATAAAAAAAATACATGTCCATTCATTTTAGTCATAAATTCATATTTTCAAAGGTGTGAAAGTCACATATAGTATCTATTTCATAAAAAAATTATAATATACAATTTTTCATATATTATTTTCCACATTGTATAAGATAATATTTCATGTTAGAGTTTATACCTCTATTCCAAATCATTCAACTAGAATATCTTTACCAAAGTAAAGATTGCATTTGCACCAAACTCAATTATGATAAAATCCTCCAATTATTATCATTTCGACATATGATTTATATTTACTCAATATAAAGTCCGCATACTCGTAATATTAAACATTTATAGGTTTAAATCCATACAGAGATCAAACAACTTACTAAAAGTATAACATGTTTGATTTCATACGCAAATACATAAGGTAAAATATTTGTCTTAGAGTTTTATACTCAATCCAACGAAAAGCATACGGTCAAAATAATTTTACCCAACTAATTTCTACACACGTATGAATCACACTAATTGATTCCAATATAATAGAATACAATTTTCTTATATACATTTCCAACTCTTATAAATGAATAATGCGAAGAATTATTCAAATAAAATTCTAGCAGTTGCGCTTCAAACTCAAATTCCGTTGGGAACACCACAGGATACATTTTTCTAAGAAAATGATGTCCAAAATTTTTGTTCAATAGGAAAAACTTCAAGTTTGAAATTTCACCACGATCAAACCGCTTATTGAAATTTTATGAAATTTTTCATAATTCATCCTTTATGAGTCTAGTCTTATCCAAAATTAGAATCACTCAAAAATATTAAGTACAAGTTAAGATAAACTTGTTTTACTACAAGTTGTCCAAAAAATTCAGCATTGCGCATCACATATGTAGAGATCATAATAAACGATATGAAACTCATTTTTCAGAAATTCTAAAGCCGAAAGTTCATAATCTCAACATACTATATACATGCCAAAATTTACCAAATTTTAGTATATATATCATCAAAAAATTGAGATGATATACCAACAAAATTCATAACAAAAATTGAAGATTTTTTTTTTTTCATTGTCGATCACTTTAGTGTTGTTTAAAAACATCAACTACACTTTCACATAAACACTTCAAAAAATATTTGAACAAATTTCTTTTGTAGTAAACATAGCGCAAGTTGCAAATGTTTATTACTTACCCTTCAAATTCTTATATCAAATTTTCATTTGATTCCATATAAAAAAATTCATTTGTTTTCGTATAACAAATTTTCATTTGTTATCAAATATCAAATTTTAATTTGATTCCATATAACAAATTTTCATTTCTTTTCTTAACCACAAGTGGCTCTAAATGAATTGTCTACGAAGGTATACAATTTCATTGCCAACAATAACATCTTATGTGAAATAATATTTCACCTTCCTAACTAAAAAATAGGATTGACCTATTAAAAGTTTTCCATGAAGTGGTTCATTATTGTTCAAATTATAATTTCTCATGAAATTATTGATCGATTCCGAATTGACCAAAATACTGAAATTTATTTTTCTACTTCACAAAATATAACATTTAGGAAGTTCAGGAGCTAAACGGTAATTTATAGATGTGAAAGTTCAAAATTATAATTTCTAAACATAGAAACTTTGTTGGCCTTTTTTTCCACTTTAGGCATCACAAAAATAATCAAATAAGCCCAAAGAATTTATTTTTCGGTCTCCATGGTAGATATACAACGTCTTAAAAATTTTGGTACACTTTATATATTGTGATTAAAAATCACACCAAAGAGTTTTACGGAGAACTCGAAAAAAATCATTATTTAAATTTAGTCTACTACTCAAAATTAAATTGTTACCTCATATGATTATCGCAAATATGAACCTCATGCATGAAATCCAAATAAATACTGCATAATAAAAATAAACAATATTACTCAATTGTTCATAAATTCGTCATAGATGATTTCAGGGTTGAGTCGCAGACTAAGTCGCTCTCTTTAAGACGTTTCGCGGCTCTATCCTCTTTATGTAGTTAGTGTACAGTCACGTCGTCCCTAGGATAAAACAAGCCCAGAATCACATCTGTATCATATAACCATGCACTGCAGTTACATGTCCTACTAACACCCATTCCATTATAATTGCTCAATTTTCGAAAATATTTTGGTGGGAATAAATATTTTCACGGAGAAAGTATTCTCTAACGAATAAAATTTTATAGAGTCTGTAAATTTTTCTCTACTCTTTTTTTTATGTCAAAACCAAGCTCTCAAACTCTCTCCTTCTTTTCATAACGAAATTTTTTTTTTGTGCCGAAGAGTGTCAAAATTATTGTCATGTTATATGCCCCTTTTTGCCCTCTTGGTTTGTTCCTCTTAAAAGACAAAATTGATGCTTTTCATTGTGGCTAAAAAACATGCTGAAATAATTTTTCCCCTCGTAATTTTTAAGTCTTTTCAAACTTTACAATGAGAAGGTGTGATGGGTATTCAAAGTGGACGAATACAATGGGAAGGTGAGAGGTTACTTCCGGCTAAAAAGGAGGTGCCCACTTATTTTTCCCCTCATAATTTTTAAGTCTTTTTAAACTTTACACACATAAAACACCATCCGGTTCCAACATATTCTCCATGGAAAAATCAACACATAAACCATTTACGCACACGTTATCAATCCTTGTGAACAACAAGATTGCCGGAGGATCTCTCTCTCTAGAAAATATAAAACATCAGCCGGCCCTAAATCCCCCATCCCTCCCTTCTCGATCCGTCCACTCCTCCCCCCTCTCTCATCCGACGAGAGTGGGGGAGGCTCGCAAGCATCCCTCAAATCCAAAAGGAGGATAAGCAGCATTCCAAAAAATCCAAACCCGTCTAGTGGGTCTTCCCCGGTTTGGTCAGTTGTCGAGATGTCTTCGGCTGTGAATGATCCACTCAAAGAACAGATCAGAATGGTTGCGACAAGATTTAGCCTTTTGGTGGAAGATCGTTGTTGTGATTTTGAAGATATGTTGTTTGACTATGTTTTTAGTTTTTGTTGTTTATTATTGTATTTGCGGGCTCTGTTTGGAGTTCCTTCCTTCGTCTCCTTAGTGAGCGTTTTATCCACTTTAAGTATAACTGTCAGGTTTTGGGGGTTTTGGTTCGATTGCCCCAGCGATTGTTCCTCTCGGGTGAGACTCAGAAGGTCTCCTTGACTTTTTGGGTTTCTCCCACCTTAACTAAGGTCCGCCTATTTTTAAGCCCCTTAGAGTTTGAGTCTCCCTCCTTGGCGCTGGTGTTTTTGACGTGCTTGTCTGACATTATTCCACCGTCTGTTTGCCTTGTGCACAGACTTTGTTCGGAGCGGCTCGCCCTCTAGTGCCTTCGGTACCAGTTTCTTGGTTTTGTTGTTGCGATATGTCGAGTACAAACCCCAAAATTTGTAGGTTGTATTTTAAGTCTTTTGATAGGCTTGGTCCTATTTTCCTTATTTGTCCTACGTTATTTTCTCTTCTCTCCCTTGTACTTAACTCGAGCCTGTTTGAGTTATGTTGTTCTTCTTTTTTCTTACCCTACGTTACATTAATGAAATCCCATTTGGGACGATAAAAAAAAATCCATTTACGCATATTACTCATCCCATCCCCCATTCAAATCTCTTTCTACAATAGCAAGGGGAAATTCGAAAGTTTCCTCTCCTGTACAAATAAATTGTATTAGAACCTGTCCAAATCAATGATTTGAAAAGGTTTCCAAGTCATGCATATGATCATTTCATTTTTTTACCCTTTTTTTTGGCAAGCACGATGTTCTCTCATTTTATCTGTTTTCAAATATTTCTCCTACATTTGGACCTTGAATCGATTTGAGCAATAGATACTCTACTCTGTATTTTTTCCTCGATGGCTTCATTTAACAAAACACACACACACACACACACACACACACATATATATATATATATATATATATATATGGAGAGAGAGAGAGAGAGGCTCTTGTGCACATTGCTGGCGTACACCAATTTTTTTAAAGCATTAAAAAAAATGTTGTAAAAAAATCATCTCAAAAAACCTTTTTTGCTATTTTTAAAAATCGGTCAAACTTTCATAGCTTTTAAAGTGCTTAAAAGCAACGAAGTTTGACCGATTTTTTAAAAATGGTAAAAACAGTTTTTTTTTCAGCTGATTTTTTTTACATGAGTCCGTTGAAATATTTAAATATCACACAAAAAAATCAACTCAAATAGTTTTTTTACTATTTTAAAAAAATGATGTGCAAACTTAATGTGCATATGAGCCTGACTCTCTCTCTCTCTCTCTCTCTCTCTCTCTCTCTCTCTCTCTCTCTCTCTCTGTGTATATATATATATATATATATATATATCCCATAAGACCCTTATTTTTCCACTTATTTCAATTTCGTCCCTATCCTTTTTTTCGTTTCAATTTCATATTCAACCTTTCATTTTGTCTCGATTTTGTCCTTGTCCTTTTTTTTGTTTCAATTTAGTCCTCAACCTTTCATTCTGTCTCAATTTAGTCCCTTTGATTATTTTACCCCTCTTTATTGAAAAATAATAAAATGAATGTTATAAATATTAAAAAATTAACAATTATATTTTTATTTTGGGATTAAAAAAAATTATCCAAGAATAATAATAATAAATAGTTTTAATTTTTATTTTATCCCAATTGTTTTTATTTTTTAAAAAAATTGGAATAATAATTTTAATGGTCAAAGTAGGTTTTTTTATTTATAAAAAACCATTTTTTAATTTTAATTTAAAATGTTTAATTTGATGTCTTAGATTCACGATTGATTAGTGCTGCTGATGCGGATCCACGTCATTTAACTAATGTGGGTTGGATCCAACGAACTAACTAATCCCGAATCTAAGACATCAATTTTCCCCCATTTATGTAATATAATTGATAAATAAAAAACTTTTTGTGATGTGAGTCCATGTCAGCGGCACTAATAAATCGTGAATCTAAGAAATCAAATTAAACATTTTTAATTAAAATTAAAAAAAAAGAGTTTTTTAATAAATGAAAAAACTATGTTGACTATTAAAATTGTTATTCTATTTTTTTTAATTAAAAACAACTAGGATAAAATAAAAATTAAAAATGTTTTTTATTATTATTATTCTCGGATAAAAAAATATTTTTTTATCCCCAAACAATAATAAAATAGTTTATTTTTCAATATTTATAACATCCATTTATTTTTTTTAATAAAGAGGGTAAATAGTCAATTGTATCCAAAATAATTAACAGATGGACTAAACTGAGATAAAATGAAAGGTTGATGACTAAATTGAAATAAAAAAAAGGACAAGGACGAAATCGAAACAAAATGAAAGGTTGAGAATGAAATTAAAAAAAAAGAAAAAGAAAAGGGACAAAATTAAAACGAGTGTAAAGGTGAGGGACCTATAGGGTAGTTTACTCTCTCACTCTCTCTCTATCTATTTCTATCTCTATCTCTCTCTCTCTCTCTCTCTCTCTCTCTCTATATATATATATATATATATATATATATATATATATATATATATATATATATATATATATATATAATATAATAAAGAAGGAGGATTTTTTGGTCTCTCCTAACTGATGGTTCAGATTGAATCTCGGAGGATTTGGTCTTTATCAATTAGCGGCTGAGATTAAATGTTGAGAGTTTCGTCTTATACTATGTGGACACTTAGTTTTGGAAAAGAACCCACGAATACAGTTGTTCCAACAAATACCTCGAGCCTATCAATGTGTCCCATCTTTCACGTGCTCCCTCACCTCGAGTCTTCCACCAGCGAATCTAAAACACTCAATCTATATTTTTTTTGAATTTGGAATGCTCCTGTCTTTCATTCTCTCGAAACACTCTCTCTATGAAAACCAACTTATAGCTTGAGGATTCCTCTCATCTTTGACAAAGGTGATGTTTTTTTCATTTCTGGTGTTATTTCTTTGACAAAGGTGTTTGTATATGCAGGTTAAATAAGCGAGAGTTCGAGAGTTGTTTCTTACAGTAAAAAATGATGCTAAATCATCTCTTAAGACCCATCCAATTGAAAGTGTTATTTTGCTTAGTCCCATGTGATTGATTGTTTGATTTAATATGGTGTCTATGTGTTAACGAAAACATATATTGGTGGGTGTGCTATCAGATCTGCACTCAGGGATGGCAAGAATCTCGCATTTCTTGAACTTCTACCACGCAAGAATGAGACGAGGGGTGATGAGACACACGCATGCTTTGGAGATCCTTTCCTCAAAATGCTAATGCTTTTTTAAATCACAAGTTGAGGTTAACAGCTCCCTTCCCTTCTCTTACTTCTCTTACTGCTGCCACGCTATATGCAGTGCTCTCTCTCTCCTCGGGATCTGGTGATGAGTTTTTTCCAAATCTCCATTGACTGCTTTGCTTAGGTCCGGTGAGTTTTTTTTTCCAGATTTACAGATCTCCGGTGACGGCCGAAAACACTGCCTTCAAACACTTTTGGCCACAAGTACGTGTGTCCCACCTGGGATGGGAACAACCCCCACTGTGTCTTCTGACCTGCTGCCGACAGCCAGCACCAATAATATCTTGAGCCACCATTGTTTTCTTCATCTTACCTTTTTTTTCGCCAACGTTTCTATATAGACAAGCTGTTTGACAAACCCATTTTTGTTTGTTGAAATAAATTGTGACCACTCAGGCAAGAAATAGGCCTGATCTTTCTCTCTCTCATTTATGTTTGGGATCTCCGGTTTGTGGATTTATCATTCATGTTAGTAACCCAACACCAAACATTTTTGTTTTGTTGTAGGCTTATCATTTATGTTGGGGATCTAAGGTTTATCGATTTTTCCTAATCTCCAGTTTGTCCGATTTTTTGTTGCACCATTTATGTTGACTTATCATTTTTTTCTGATCTCCAATTTTTCATTTTTCCATGTTGACGGTTTGATCTGGTTCAGATCTGATCTCCGATTTGAGAGAGGATGGTTAGTGTTGGGTTCGTCAACTGCTATGTTGGCCTGATATGGATCAAACCTGATCTTTCGGTTTGAGCAATGCTGGTTGGTGTTGGGTTCGTCAACTTGCTCAGCTTTTGCTGGAGCTCATTTTCTACCTGATGGCTGATTGGTAGTTGGTTAAGCATCGTTCAGTGGTTGTCGCGCTTTCTCTATTTTGTCTTAAACTTCATCTCCTTCACAGGCTCTACATTCCCACGTCCAGGTATATGAGTTTCAAAATGGGTCTCCACTACCACGCCCAACTCATGGGTTTCAAAATCCACTTTTCAAACTTTAAAAACTAGGAAAATGATATTGGCACCGAAAAAATGACCGAAAGTGGAGATACCGAAATAGGTGGCGGGTTTCTATTGGTTAGTTTGTGGGGCCGCGCCAGCGGGTCCAAAGAACCAACCAATAACAAGCTGTCACATGTAGTTTCAGTTAAAATTTATGTCATTTTTTCTGTTACAATAGAAGTGTTCTAAAAACTATAATTAATTACTATTTTTTTTTATTTTGATGGCGTGGTCTTTATTCTATAGTTTCCACGCATTCAAGATGTGCCGATGATTGTTGGATTTGAGGTTACTACATCAAAAATTGTTGGATTTAAGGTTTTCTTCTGTTTTTGGTTTTAGGTTACATATATTTATGTTTGGTTTATATATTTTTGTTTGAAAATAGGCATTTATGGCTATTTTTCAAACACAAACGTTAATTTAAACAATAAATAATTTTTTATTTGGTTTCAACATTTTTATTTAAGGTCCATTTAGGTTTCTCCTTGCTAACTAATTTTTTTTTCATATCTGAACAGGGTATTATCACTAATTTTTTTCATATCTGAATAGGATTACATTGAATATGAGTTTTTTCTTTGATTCATGGTATGGTGTGGTGTGTAAAGGTGAAGATTCATTCCGTGGATTACAAGTGTAATAAAATATTTTTATTAACATGGTGAACAAATGTTTTATAATTTTTTTTATTTTTATGAAAAAAGTTCATATTTATTAAAAAAGTTTTTAACTTTTTTATAATACTTTTTATTTTTAAAAAAGCCTCAACAATTAACTTTTTTTTAAAAAAATTATAAAACAAATTGTGTTTTAAAATAGTTGTAAAAAATCGTATTTAGACTCAACTCCGATGTTTATAAAGTTTTAAGGGCACTTTAGGAAGTAGGTGAAACAAACTAATGGGTTTGTAACATTGTCGGACATTTTGGTCGTCCAATGATTAAGTGACAAAAGTGAGGTTAAGTTTAAATAACCTTAAATCTTAATGATATATCGCTAATGATAGGTTGCTAATAGAAATACATACAGATAAAATTATGCATGCCATCGGCACGGGAACAAATTTATCGCCGTGCCATAGGCATGGGTACAAAAGTGAGGTTAAGTTTAAAACATACTCACCATAAGAATTTCATAAAAATAAATTAAGAACATAAACTATTAAATCTTAAAAAACTCCCAAAGTCTATTATTTACTCAAAGATTGGTCGCTAAGAAAAATGTACCGGGATAAATTATGACCCTAGAGTTAAATTCTCAATGTCCTTGAAAAATGGTTTGCTATCATTGTATTAAGTGGCAGGACCTGAATGCATTTTCGTTATGCTATGCAGATTTCAGGGCAGAACAAAATCTGTATGTATATCCACGAGATAAAGATCCAGGCGGACAGGTTAAGGCTGGGGAGCTGAATCGTTGCCAATCTCTTGCAGGTTTACTCTTCATTCTTCCCTAATTTCTGTGGATAATTAGCAATTGATATTTTTTGCCAAAAAAGCAAAACTTTATGGCAAATAACGGTTGGATTCAATTTGTCAATCCTATATGCGGTTTGACAGAGCAAATGGATCAACTTTGCTACAGTTGTAGATATACACAGATATCTGCTGTAATGATTCTTTAGTTTTGAAACCATCTATCCCAGGTGACTTTAACTCTGCTATAGCTATCGATATATGTAGAAATAAATTCCACTCATCTCAATCTTTTAAATTCATTTGCAATAAGTATTGTCCTAAGAAAATATCTTTATTTGTGTGGAGATTATTTCAAAATGTTATTCCCCTGTATAGTGAAGTGAAAAAGTTGGGTATTAAGCATATGAAAAGGCCCTCTCTCCCCACCATTCCCCACCTGCTTAAGATATATGTTATTTCTTAATAAAACCCCAAGTATTGGTGGCTTTGATTAAGTATAATAAAACCCCATATTTCTTAGTCCTGCTTGGATTTTTGAATTTTGTAGTAGTTTTATAATTCAATCTAAATTGGATCACTATAGAAGACTTTAAGAGAGATTTTAATTACGAGTTGTTTTAAGAATCCTAAAAAGTCTACATAGAAAATGCGAATTTTTATGCTTTCTTCTAACTACTGAGTAGGCATACCCTAGGTAGAGTTGTTCATTTATGTGTAAAATAGAAGGTCATTAAGTGTTGTAGTACTATTTGTCAAATATTTGTTAGATAAAAAGTTACGTAGCGAGAGCCACAGGGATCATTTATAGCCAATTTGATTAGTACACTGCATTGGGGTTGCTTGCAGTTAACGAGGCATTATGCCACCCATGCAGTTAACGAGGCATCATTTATAGCCCATGTTTGGCTGACAATGATGGACGCTAATTGTTTTTGAAAGGGAGAGCAATTTTAACAGTAGTTCAGATTTCAGATGTTATTTAGTTCAGATTTCAGATGGTATTGGATAATGCTGAAGTATCTGTTAGACTGTGTATTACTTATGCCCCTGAATAATAAAGAGAAATCAGATGTTAAATAACATTGAGACTACATAGATTAGAGGTCTAATGGTGAAAATTTACCCAGATTATGAATTTCACTGTTCAATTCACAGTGAACTTCACTGTTCCCTTCACACTTGATGCCATTTCTTCATAGTGTATACACATAATAGGTAATGTTATTTTACAATCTACCCATCTCGGTTCGATGCTATTTTAGTCATTTCGTTTCCTAAACAGTCACAATCTCCGCTCCACACAACATTCAGTACTTAGAGGCATTCATGTAAAAGCAATAAACCATCGCTTACTTTTGTTTCCAATTTATATTCGTTGAATAACAGTAATTTTATGAGAAATTGTAATTACAGTAGCATTCCAGTAAGTTTACGAACTCCAATACTTGGTGGCATTCCAGAATTAAAGTAAATTTAGGACCTCCAGTACTTCATGGCAATCCAGAATTACAGTAATTTTATGAGCTCTAGAATTACAGTAACTTTATGTATGTAATTCACTTCTAGGAATTACAGCCTCTACACAACATCCAGTACTTCGCTTTCCTTTAATTTACATTATCTTCCATATTTCTAAAAAAGTATGTTTATAATCTCTTAGAAGTCATCGAAACAGTATGATCTAAAATTTCTTACATTAGAGTATAATTCCCCGAAAGCAATATTAATTTTTCGTGCTCATTTCTAATGCTAAGAGGCATACCCGTTAGCTTTTGAGAAAATGGTCTGTAGCAACGATACCTGTGACAGTTCGTGACAGAGATACATGTGGTTTATGACATTATTTCATATTCGAAATTTGATATATGATAGCGATGCCTGTGGTTTACGACATTGTTTTATATTCGAAGTTTGATCCATTGATATTGATATGGATCTTAATGCAACTGTATGATTATCAACTTGATCTATGGACTTCATTGTTGTGTATACGGTGGATATTGAACTATGACTTGGACACAACATTGGGCATCATGGACATGCTATTTTAGTTTTTATTACACCAATGAGTGAATAACGAGGTGAGCCATCTTGGATTCATAAATACTGGAGGTATTTTGTTTTTTATTGGGATCATCTATGAACTTCGATGAATGCCCTTCTGGATCACGTGCGTTTGGATTCATTTATTTATTATCATAATTTTTGGATGCAATTTAGCGGGTAAGTTGATGTTTTATGTTTGAATAGTTTGAACTTTGATTGAAGTTTTATGTTTTATATATTTGTTATCGTTATGTATCGGGGATCGGGAATGAGTTTCAACTTACCGAACCCTTCATGTATCGTTATGTATCGGCAGTTGGTAATGGTTGATTCAGGTGAACGATGGAGAGATTGTGGTGTTGGTAAGTGTTTTTTGATGAACATTTGTATTGTATATGCACATTTATTTGTTTCCTCATTTTACCCATCCATTATCATTTAATCTTAATTGTTTTATCCCATCAGTGTCATCTCCAGTGTCCATTCAGTTTGTGTGGCTGTATATATTTATTTTTAGATATATAGAGTTTAGAATCTTGGATACAAGCTACTTATAGCATATCTTTCCTACAATGGATGTACTTCCATCATATTTATTTTAAGTTTGTTTCTCATTCCATTTCACTTCAGTATCAAGTTTTGTTATTCAGTTTTTTGACTGAGTATATATACGAGTAATTACTGCAATTTACCCCACTAATTAATGTTTTTTACATTGCTACCATGATTATATGTTGTTCACTATGTCTAATATTTTTTTTCGAGTACATTATTCCGATTTTGTAGCAAGGTAATGTGTCTTTGGCAGCAAAGGACCTTTTAGAAATCAATAACTGTTATGGTAGATTATGTTTTTGTGTTTTAATTTTTTATCGTTATGCATTCACGGTTTGTCTTGCATTCATGTTTTAATTTTTTTCGAGTACATTATCTCAGGTACTGAAGTTAGTACATAGTATTCATAACTTAAAATTCATTACAGGATATTAAAACCATGTTTCTTTTATTAGCAGAGCAACTGGATATCAAACTCTTTACCTGTGTGCTTCCCTGGACGTGGACCCTATACCTCCTTATTTAGGTGGTTGATATATTTATTTGAGCAGCGACATCACAACTTGAGCAGCGACATCCAAAGCCCTCCGGTTCCACATCACAACCTGAGCAACATATGTTGCTGCCAATTCTGCTCAAGCATTTTTCTCAAAGAATCTCTCCAACTCAAAGGAACATCAATGTCTGAAAAGGAGGGATTGAATCGATTTTGTCGACTGGCTGCCCCTGAATTCTTTTCTGGAGCCTGCTGAGGAGAGAATTATATAAAATGTCACAAGTCAACTTTCTGCGAAAACAGTATTGCATCCTATTGAGATTATGAAGGAATTATTAAAGCTTTATCTCCTACAGGAATGGGGGATAGAGAGACACAACATTGGATACGTGTTTTGTTCGTGAGGTGTTGCTCCAAGTTTTATTATTCCGTATCAACTTCAAAGGCAAGGAAAACCTGGGCAGCGAATAGGTATATGGGGAGAGGTGGAAACCCACAACACATGCCAGCATCAATAATGTGGATCCATCCATCATTCTGCAAGCCACGATGGCTCCAATGATACCTGTGTCGTTTGATGTTTCTGGAGTGTCAACACCCCCACCTGATATCCAGCGTTATGGACCGGTCACCATGTCAACATTTGCTTATGCTTTCGCCTCTTCTACTACTGAAGCTCAACGAATGATGCTGGGAGAACAGTTACTTCCTCTGGTGGAGCGTCTTGATTGTACTAATTTGCAATGGTCTATGTAATCAATCAAAGCTTACACTTGAAATACATTCTAAATTTGCAATATCATGTATTTTCAAGAGCGTTAAGAAAATTAGTTTGTATTTAATGATTTTTTATGTCAATATTTGTCACATGATTTTTAACTGCTCTTTTTTTTCTTCTAATTTTAGTTGGTTCATATCTTAAAATGTGAATTTTTTACACATATTCATGATGTTCTTTGAAGTTCAGTGGTGTCACCCGAGTATAAGAAGAAAATATATGCTTGAAGCTCTTAATTTTGGGGTGTTCATGTTAGTCTTTTGATGTTTTCTTATTTGGAAGGATCCTTTTAATATGGTAATCCTAGAAGTTAATTTCATTTTTTTTGTCTTGGTATGCTATTGGAGTAAAAATACAATGCATTACATGTATTTGATATGTTATATGCCTTGGCAAATGTTTTTTCCTTTCAGTTTCATATATTGATTGTAGTTTGAATTTACATCATTATCTTTTAATTGGGTCTAATTTTGATATTCCTTTAGGCACAAGAAACCAGTACAAAAAGTTGCGAAAATGCTATTTGATTGTTGATCCCCACGGAACATATGATTTGCTTGCCTTTAGATCCTACTAATGCCATCTATTTCAATTGATTTGATTATTGGATTGGGATTATTTGTTAATTGTTAAGTAGGTATAAACAAAAGAGATTATGGTCATTTTTTTTAAAATACATTTTGTTTTATTGGGAAACGAAATTTTTGTTATTTTGCAATTACATACTTTGGAATTTTTACCGTTTTGCGATTACGTACTTCGAAAATTTTCGCCGTGCGTTTAGGCACGGGCATTCCGCTAGTATATATATATATATATCAATTATTAGCAGATTAAGATGAAGGTTTGGATACACACACACATGTATATATATGATGAAGGTTTGGATACACACACACATGTGAAGGTTTGGATACACACACACATGTATATATATGATGAAGGTTTGGATACACACACACATGTATATATATATATATATATATATATATATATATATATATATATATATATATAATGTAGTTTTAAGGATTTTAATGATATATAATATAGGACAGTGCGGAGAAATCAGAATATGCCATATATGGTGAAATCACATTCTTCAAATGAATGAAAGTTGCAACTAAAGTTTCAGTCCATACCTAAGTTATGTACTTCACCAGGTTGCGAGCCTGAGAGTTTATCAATTTCAAGTGTGGCAAAAGGTAGCGAATGAATGGATCTGCATTGCAAAGAAGAAGTGATGAAATATCACGTCTGAAGGGATCTTCCAAGGATATGGTATTAGGAGGAGAACGGGTGTGTGTGTGAGAGAGAGAGAGAGGCACCCAATTAATACTTAGTCTTTTTATCTCTCAAAAGCGGCGTGAATCGAGGCAACAATTAGAGACGTTTAGATTCTTAAAGATTTATTTAATACATTTGCCACGTGTCATCCTCAGAGGAATTGGGTCTATAATTTTTATATAGTTATATAGATTATAATATAAAAATTGTGTCCACAAACGTTATTACACCACCTGTCCAATATTTAATGTTGGCATCGCTTCAAACTAGGGGCACTGAATACATCTTCCATAACTTTGATTTTTGACAACCTTTCATTTCTCTCTTAATGTTAAAAACCTTTGGCTTTTCTTAACCTTTGTCAGTCTATTGGGTTGTTATATATTTATGTGGGTACTATGTACATATCTATTGTGTTTTTTGGTTCTTCTCTTATTGAGATGGTTGTGGGTTTGACCTATTCTCTTCGTATGATGGGTTCGAATGAAATGGTGTGGGATTGGTCTCTTCTCTTGCTGAGATGGGTTCTTTGGTTCTCTCCATTACAAACCTTTTGGGTTCGGCCTATTATCTTCCTATGATGGGTTCGAATGAACTGGTTCTACTCACAAATTCAATATGATCGGTGTGACACCCTGCCTAATTAAATACCGAGTGATATGTCCTGTATTAAATTTAAAATAGAATATCTGGTTGGTTCAGTCTTAGCATCACTGCAAAAAATATTTTACTAATTACAAGCCACCTAGTAGTTAAAAATCTGGTATCAAATTTTATCTTTTAACTTAACATACAACCAAATTAATAATTAACTAAACATTCACCATCCAATAAACAATCTCATAGCAAGAAAATGTCATACAGAAGTAACTGCGTCTGGAATAAATATTTCCAGTCTAAATCTCAAATACAAGTCTGAAATGAAATAAAATCCAACAACTGAAATATGAGTAAATGTCTGCAATCTCTATCTCTGGATACATCTGAATAATGATGAGCAACATGACCGACTGGAGTAAATAACTCGGAATGAATCAAAAATAGGTGTGGAGGTGTTTAGTACTGAGGTCCTGTATCTTCCATAGCAGCTACAACACGTCAACTGATAAGAACTCATATGCTTGGCGTCCCTGTGGTTGGGCACCTAAAAGGTTTTTACAAAAACTAAATAGATTTGCAAGAAAACGGGTCAGAGCCCGAGTTGAAAATATTTTAAAATTAACAAGTGTTTAAAATTCATTAAATAGTAAATATTATATACATGTTAGCTCCACGTTCCCTCACTTGAGATTCTCACATCTCCACTAATGTGCACGCCTAACGTAAACTCCTAACCCATCCTTATTATGATATCCCACTTATCTAAATTAAACCGTGTCTCTTACTATAATGCCTAAGTCATTATGCCCACTCGTATTACCCGAATAATACAACATGCAATTTCAATATTAATTAAATCAAATTTAAATATCTCACTACTCACTCAAGTTTCCACATTCTTGATTAATATAAGATGGCGTAATCTTTCTCATCTACTAAACAACACAGTAGAATAATCACTAGTGTAAATATATAAATCATTATCATATATATCTAATAATACGGCACCCCCAAAATGCTAAATCTGTAGTGTGCACATACTCTTCTATCAAATTCTGGTAAATTAGGTACATAAGGATTATGAGTTCTGAATCACTCTGGAACCGTATCAATATAAATCGCACATATTGGAGGCTAACATAGTTCCCAGCCCTATGGGATAAGCACATACCTATGCACCCACATGACTGCAAACTTATCAACTCATCGATAAGTCTTTCCCAGTCCTATGTTATGAGGTACCAATCTAAAATCCCCCCAAAGGCTCACCAAGATAAGATTGTCCCCTTTCTAAGACCTCCCGTGATAGCAAGTATGGTAGGTATGTCATACACACAATCAATCAATCATACATTAGGTATTCAAAAAACCTTAGTACATAAATATATATCTTTAATATAAGTGTACGCACATCCTATAACATATGTTTTTATACATAGTATATCTATCTCACGAATATCCTACGTGTTAATGAAGTATATTACTGCTCTCATCGTATGCTCCCGAGTAATTCTCGCCACTCAAAGTGTCTCCTTTATTTCCTAATATAATATCAGCAAGTATCTCGTTTATATCCTACTGGTCTAGCTCATTATATCCTTTGGATTTCTGGGATTTGAATTAGTCTCCAATTTAGGTATTTCTCTCGATTAAACCTAATTAAGTTTAGCCCTTAATTCGTTCTCATGGAACTAAACCCAAATTACAATCTGGGACTAGTGGTATTCTTAAATACTCCTTAATATATTTAAAATTAAAGTCCATGATTAAATTCCATATATCTCCGAAATTATCTAAACCAAAAAGGGACATGAAACAAATTCTGGGAAGCCGAATCGATTCGCACGTATAGGTATCGAAAATCTAGATATGTGTTCTTATGGGTTTTTCCCATTTTTAACCTCAAATCCTCAATTTAATCATCCCAAACTCCCAATCAATCATACTCAATGTTGTATTGACATAATTACACGAGTTCTAACATGTAAGAATCATAAAATCATCATGGGGCATTGATTTCTTACATTATATTTCCTAAGAACCCTAGTTCCTCAAATTGTATTCAAGAACACCATAATTCTCATATTTAATCCGTGATTTCTAACCCTTAGGTTATAATTTCATTTTTCCAATGATTTCATAAATTCATCTACATGCAAAACCTATTCATAATCTTGATTCAATTCTCCAAATTTATGAAATATCAATTATTCATGGCTATTTCTTTCAATCTAAACTACTATGGATAATATATGCACTGAATCTTTGCAAGATAAAATACTTGCCTTTAATGTAAGTTCTGATCCGTTGAAGAAGACGGTATAGGGGCAATGCTCTCTTTTCGATCTACGTAATGGTTATCTTGGCGATGCAATTGGTGCAGGAATGGTGGTTCTAGCCTTGGAGTGTGGTTCTCCTTCCTCCTCTAATGGCTTTTGTGAATATGGTAACTGATAAACCTTGAAGACACAACTCCTCATCTGATATAACTTTCTAAAACGCGTGGGTTTAATTCTCTTAAAAATAAAAATGACTAAATTACCCCTCTGGGGTGCCGGTATGGCCTAAAAGTGCCCCGGGATCCAAACTAAACCCTCTGGTAGACTTTTCTGACTATTTCAACCCTTCTGGATACTTTGGTGCACTCGAAATCACAATATGGATGACTAAAAAATAAATTATATTTTTATTCCATAAAATTGAATCCCGACACAACTGACACGCGCATCCCAACATAATTACTGACATGGTCGTATTTTCCACTCGCGATAATTTTAATAAACCATAATCACATATTAATTTATTCACTGAGTAATATTCAATATATTCTCATCAATAAATACTAACCCTCATCTCGCTAGTTAATATATTTAAATTTGTCTTAATTTTAAGTAACTTTCGCATAATTAATTCAATTAATCCCATAATTAAAAATCAATAAAATTACGAGGTACTATAATCGGCTTCCATGGTTTCTTTCTAAACATATCTTTCCATTTTTACAAACTATATCTATACATTATTTATATGAGTGTGTAACAAATAGAGAGAGGGGGGTGATCGATTAGATTGATGTTTTGAGGGTTTTGAGAGTTTGTCTGTGTTTTTATCTTTCTCTCTCTATAAACATATACAAACGTTGTTGTTGATTCCATTCTTTTTTATGTAGAATACCCTTACAAAGTGGCTTAGGGGATGGTCAGGCAACTATATCTCTATCTTCAGCAGCTCAAGTACCAGTTGGGAAGAAGGAAGAGGAGAACAACATTTTATGTTTGGTTAAGTAACTATACCTTTTAATCCCACCCAGTTGTTTTTTTAGTTCTTTTTCTTTTTTGACACAAATTGGATTTCAATTTTTTATTTGTTTATATACAATCCACATTTAGAATATCAACCACCGAGCCATAACATACCTCTCTCAATTCCTCCTTTTGACTATAAAACTCAAAAGGATCCATTGTTATGGTAATGGACTATAAAACTCAGTAAAGGTAATGTATCAAATTATGGGTCACGGTTTAGGAGTTGGCCTGGTATATGAGTCTTTTGTTTGGAGCTTCCATGGGTCGGATTGTGTGAAGAATAGGGTCATGGGCTACTAGCTTTTATTCGGGTTGGAGGCAAGGGCCGACTGGGGTTCAAGTAGGTTACGGCCGTGGGTTTGGGAGAGGGTTAATGGCTAGAGTAGGGTGGAGATAGGTAGAATTCGTCGGCGGGTTGGTAAGTATGAGGTGGGCGGCGGTGGTTGAGGAGTGGGTGTAAGAGATGAGAGAAGGAGTTATAAGGTGGGTAAAAAATGGGGGCTGCCAAGGTGGATTAGGGTTGTCCTGGTTCAGGCGGGTAGTCGGGTTTTGAGTAGGAGAAAGAATCGGGTAAAGTCGTTGGCGTTAGTGTGTGGCCGGTGATGGTGGGGTGGAGGTTTGTAGGTGTTGGTTATGGAGATGGCCGATTTTTTTGTTAATGGTGGTGAGAGGAGAGATGGTATGGAGATTCTAATTGGTTTTTAAATTAAGGTGTGAGGGTGGTTTGGCGTGTGTGTGTAAATTTTATACGTAATTAAAAATAAAAATTGAAATTAATTATTTTTGCGCTTTGATATATGTTTGATATTTTTATTTTCACTATTTACACGTTTCTTTTCATACAAATTATATATTTTATGCTTTATTTTCTCAAAACACAACTTCTAATTATTTGTCCAAATTATATATTTTATGCATTATTTTCTTAAAACACAACTTTTAATTTCTTGTCATTTACATGTTTCGTCTATCGTATCCACGATAATAATAATAATAATAATAATAATAATAATAATAATAATAATAATAATAATAATAATAATAATAATAATAATAATAATAATAATAATAATAATAATAATAATAATAATAATAATAATAATAATAATAATAATAATAATTTTTTGAAAAATAGAGGTTAAAGTATAATTTATTTAAAGTTGATTACATGTCTAAATAAATATTTTGAAATATAAATAAATATACATATATATATGATACTAATTATCATAATTATGTATGCTTAATGAGGGAGTTTCCTTTTTCTCTCAATCTATTATTAGTACTTACATATTGTGCCAAATGGACATAAAAATATAATTATGTCTTAAATAATAAAAATTCCATCGGTGTTTAGTTTATACTAATTGTTGATGCCAAAAATTATCCACCTACGTGGACCAATCAGAATTAAACATGTACTCCCCTACATGACCAAAATCCTAGTCGGCAAAAAGTAAATCTGTCGACCAATGCATGGAATGCTGACCAACAAAAGGAATGTCAACCAACATAAAAAAGGACGAGCAACGAGACAACTAAGCGTCATCATACCAATGGTCATACTATACGTGGTTTATACAACCAATCGTCACATTCATTATGTAAGGATGTAAATGCTTAATTATATAAAAGCATTCTATCCCTTGACCTCCAGATCACTATAAATACATTGTATCCCTTTCATCAAAGGCAAGATAGAACGAATTCTAGGGTAAGGTACCTAGTTTTCTATAGTCTCTGAAATCAATACAGAAACAATGGACATAGGCTTTCTGACGTAGCCGAACTACTTTAAAAACTCTCTTTCTTTCTTTCTTTTATTTAGAATTTCACTTATACATTTTATATGTGATCAGAAAAATTATATCAAGTAGAGTTTTTTATATCAACAGATTGGCATCGTCTATGGAAATCCATTTCTAATTACCGTTATCACTCTTACATACTCTTGTTCGAAGCATGATGACTGACCCAGCCTCAAAAATGAAGGCAATCGTGCTTCGAGCAAGTTATGGCATTTTCAAGTAACATTACAGGTTGAGCCCAAATATGGTATAATAACTTGCTCCAAGGACAAATTGCCACCTTCAATTAGCTTGTCGAGTTATTCATTAGAGACTTCTGTTTTGGAGCTAAGCCAGTGAAAAGAGTAGCTCATTTTTTAAGTGTAAGGCAACAAGTGGGGGAAAGTACCAGGGAATACATTATGTGTTTTAATAATGAAAAGTTTGAGATGATTGATTATGAGGAGAAAACAGCATCACTGCTCTTATGAGTGGCTTTCTTCCCAAGAAACTATATTATACTCTGGCTAAATATCCTCCAAAAAATATGGTTGAACTCATGGCAAAGGCAGCAAAAATAATGAATAATGAGGACGTTATGGCAGCAAAACAGAGTCCAACCACGAAGCCTAACACGAATCCTGAAAAGAAGGAGAAAAAGGAGCAGAAGATGATGAAAGAAGACAAGCTTAAAAAGTATGGAACCTACACTCCTAGAAGAAATCAAGCACAATAAGGATTTACGATGGCCTGAGAAGTTAAGGGAGCCTCCTAACAAGAGGGATAGATTTAAATATTATAAATTACATAAGAATCATAGTCATAAAATATATAATTGCATCGCTTTGTAAAATGAGATGGAATCCCTTATTCGTCAAGGAAAACTCAATAAATTTGTTGATCGGCGTGATGGTAGAGAACCTAGAAGAAGGTCAAATTCTCCATGTAAGTGTAGAGATAATAGGAAGAGAAATCACGAAGACGATAATGAAGATGATCCAGACCTACCAAAGAAGCCCAAGCAACTAGAACGTGAGGTATCTATGATCATTTTTAGTTCATTTGATTGTCATATGATTATAGGTGGTGATGCAGGAGGAGGTGATCATATTTCTGAAAGGAAAGCTTACTTGAATGAAACCCAGGCTTGCTCCTATATCCAGAGGATTAATCTGAACGAAGATGATTGGCCAAGGAAGGTCAATAAAGATAAATTGGTGATTAGTTTTTCAAAAAATGATCTATATGGGGTACTTTATCCCCATGATGACCCATTGGTTGTCAAATTCAAAATCCAGGATATTCTCATTGCTAAAGTTTTAATTGACAATGAGAGTTCAGCTGATTTTTATCCTTATTTTTAGAATTTGGACTTGAAGCTCAGCCAGCTGGAACCCTAGCACAGGCCATTAATAGGATTTTCTAGTGAAAACGTTTACCCTTTGGGAACAATCAAGATACAAGTGTTGATCGGCACTTGGCCAGTAAGTCTCACAGAGAAAATATATTTTTTGTGATGGATAAGAATGTTCAATCTGCCTATAATATAATCCTCGGCAGGGTAGGATTGAAGAAGTTTGAAGTCGTACCATCAACAGTCCATCAATGCTTGAAGTTTCTAACTCATTTTGGGGTAGGTGTTGTAAAAGGCGACTAGAAGGTGGCTAGAGAGTGTTACTACTCATCATCCGAGCAAGAGGATCTGATTGAATTGAAGAAAAAGAAGACTACAACATACCAAGTGGATACTACAGAGCCTAATGGTGAATCTGAGCTTAAAACCTTAGATACGCAAGATAAAACAGAGTTGCTAAAGGTACAAATTATGGAAGAAACTGAAGGCATCATTCTGGACGATGATAAACCAGAAAGGACTATGCATATCGGCTCAATACTGGATTCCGTCCTTAAATAGGAGTTGATTATGTTCCTAAGGCAACGGAGAAATATATTTACTTGGAGCCATGAGGATATGCCTGGGATTGATCCCAATTTCCTCTATCACGAACGTCAGTAAGGAAGCAAAGACGATCAAGTAAAGACGTAGGGTTTTCAGTCCTGAAAAAAATTAAGCTATCTAAGAGGAAGTAGAGAAGCTTCAAAAAGCCTAATTTATTGAAGATGTGATGTATCCAGACTGGTAGGCAAACATTGTAATGGAAAAAAAAAGAATGATAAATGGAGGATGTGCGTGGATTTCACTGATTTAAATAAAGCTTCCCAAAAGATCATTTCCCTTTGCCTAGAATTGATCAGTTGGTTGATGTTACATCAGGACATGAGCTTTTAAGATTTATGGATGCCTATTAAGTTATAACCAGATAAAAATGAAACTTGGTGACGGGGAAAGTATAGCCTTTATCACCCCCCGAGGAACTTATTGCTATAATGTAATGTCGTTCAGTCTTAAAAATACAGGTGCAACGTATCAAAGGTTAATGTATAAGGTCTTCGAAGAAAAAATAAGCAAAAACATGGAGGTTTATGTGGATGATATGTTGACAAAGAGTAAAGAAGCTTCAAATCATATCACTGACCTCAGTTAGACTTTTGATCAGTTGGAAAATCATCAGATGAAGCCGAATCTGACCAAGTGCATGTTTGGAGTACAAGAAGGGATGTTCCTCGGCTTCATAGTTAATGAAAGGAGAATTGAGGCTAATCTAGAAAAGATATAATCTTTAATTGAAATGCAGTCGCCAACCTGCAAGAAATATATACAGAGGCTCACTAGAAGAGTGGCACCGTTAAATAGATTTGTTTCCCGAGCAACTGACAGGAAAGTGTGGAGAAAAACTTTTGAGTGGAATGCTGAATGTGAGGAAGCGTTCTAAGAGTTAAAGAAATATCTGAGGTCGCCACTATTGCTCTCCTGACCAGTATTAGGGGAGCAAATGTACTTGCATCTAGTTGTTTCTGAGTCAGAAGTGAGCTCGGCATTGGTCAGACGGGACACTGGAATCTAAAAACTAGTCTACTATACCAGCAAAGCATTTAGGGGAGCTAAAATCAGGTACCCACGTTTGAAAAAATTAACCCTAGCTCTTATTGAGGCTTTAAGACATATGAAACCTTTTTTTCAAGCACACACCATAGTTATGTATACTGATCTGCCTCTTCGACAAGCTCTCTACAAACCTAAGAAGTCAGGAAGATTGATGTACTAGGCAGTAGAATTGGGAGAGTATGACATTGTCTATGAACCAAGATCTTTATTAAAAGGCTAAGTTTTAGTTAATTTCATTACTGAATTTGCTTATTCGGAGGTTCTCAACCACCAAAACTTGCCTGTCGAGCAGACTTCGAGAAAAAAGAAGAGAGCTCGGCTCAAAAGCAAGCCGAAGTAGCTACCGATCAACCTGAGTCATCCATAATTCAGGAAATGGCCAAAAAATATGCGGAAGAGAGTAGAAAGATATTCCAGCATGGCTCATTGATAGAAAAAAGCTTCAACAATATTGTTCCATTATAGAATTTGTACATGGACGGATCTTCATATACTACCGACAGTGGAGCAGGTATAATACTTAATGCTCCTGATACTATTAAGTATGATCTCAGGTTTCAGCTTAAAGCATCAAATAATGAGGGAGAATACGAAGCCTTGATAGCTGGGCTAAATTTAGATCATTCATTAGGCACCGAGCAAGTAGTGACGCATAGAGATTCACAGTTAATTATTAACTAAGTGCTGAATTTGTATGGAGCTAAAGGAGAATTGATGACCACGTATCTCTCTAAGGCCATGGAAATCATCACTGAATTTCCAGCCATCCAAGTGAATAGAATACCAAGAATAGGGAATTTTCGAGATGATGCACTTGCTCGGCTGGCATTAGCAACAAGAATTTATTTTAGAAGAATAATCCCAATCGAGCTCTTGGCTAATTGAAGTATTGATAAAGACCTGATGGTTAGTTTCATTGATGTAGATCTAGGACCTTTCTAGATGGATCCCATCAAAGCTTATATTGAATATGGAACCCTACCACCCGATCCTAAAAAGGCCAAGAATCTATTATGTAAAGCAGTGAGTTATGTGTTAGACAAAGGAGTTTTATACAAAAGGGTATTAATAATTTTCTTGCAGTATTGTGTTCATCCAATAGAGGTGGAAGATTTTATCAAAGAAGTTCATGAAGGATCTTGTGGATCTCATTCAACTGGAATATCATTGCTCCAATGTATCAACACTCAGGGATATTACGGGCCAATTGTACAGCCTTTGTGAGAAAGTGTGATAAGTACCAGAGATTATCTATTGTTCATAGAACATCTAATGCTGGTCTAACACCAATAACATCACCTTGGTCGTTCGCTATATAGGAAATTGACTTGGTCAGCCCATTGCCGACCACCAAAGGCATGTTCAAATACTTAGTTATTATTGTGGATTACTTCACCAAATGGGTGGAGGCAAAGCTATTAGTTGATATGCCTTATGAGAAAGTGTATCAGTTCATCTGGAAGAATATAATCTATCGATATGATTTATCATATGCTTTCATCACAGATCATGGCACTCAGTTCAACAACGAGGAGTTTGAAGCATAATGTGTCCTATCTAAAATCCAGAAGCTTCATTATGTACTGGACATCCTCAAAGTAATGGTCAGACCGAAGTGATAAATAGAACTTTACTGAATAGACTAAAAAAGAGACTTGATGCTGCCAAGGGAAACTGGATTAAAGGGCTACACTCTATTATATGGGCCTACAGAACGACGTCGATAACAGTAACAAGAGAGACACCATACATGCTTACATTTGTGACTGAAGTATTGGTACCAATCGAGATCGGCCTACCTACTCACAACGTACAGAATTTTAATTTCCTAGTTAGTGACTTGATGAGATAATTAGACATCGACATGTTAAAGGAGGTACGAGAAGAGGCAGCTCTGAGAAATGCTACCTACCAACACCGAGCTGCTCATTTTTATAATAAAAGTGTCAAGCCGACTAACTTGAAAAAAGGTGATTATGTTCTTAAGAAAGTTATCCAGAAGAATAACAAGCTTAAGGCCAACTGGCATGGACCATGTCGCATCTCAGTTGTCATCCGACCAGTGACATATCGGATAAAGACTTTGGAGGGTGAAGAAATAAAAAATCCTTGGAATGTCGAAGATCGTCGAAAGTATTATTAGTAATTCAAAGGATGTCCATTATTGTATCTCTCTTGATTTTATTTTAGTATCAATAAAAAGTTGATTTCAGTATCTTTAATTTTTTGATTTTTTTTGGAGTACGGTGATATATCTCACCCAGAACAAAAATAATTTTTGATTATTAGCTCTGACCAAGTCAAACTAGGATTGTAATCCGCAGCACTTGTTCGGAAACAAGAAAAACAATAACTAACCAAGTCAAAATAGGAGTATAATCCTCATCACTTGGTTGGAAACAATAATTTACTTCATATATGACTTCGTAAAAATAAAATCATGAATAAGAGGTTGATTACTTCATGTATGATTTTATGGAAACAAGTTAAGAACAAGAAGTGCAAAACTTCATATAAAACTAAAAAAGTTATAAACAAGTTTTACCCGACTAAGTTAAATGTGGGAAGACATGTAAAAATTCCTAGATACTGGAATATAAAAATACATTCCTCATACACTTGGTCACCACTGATAACTAATGTTAAATTTGGATAAATATATCTAAGTGCATTAGTAGAATCAATGGCATAACCACTAGTAACTAATACTAAATTTGGATTGATATATCTAAGTGTATTAGTGATAGCAATGGCATTACAATCATAAGTTAACTGAATGATTAAAATAATCATAAGTTAACAAAAACAAACACATTTCATTCATACAAACTGTATTACATTCAAATGAATTAAAAAATACATGATAATCGTTCAACTAGACATTTTCCCTCAGCTTTGGAAGATGATTTCACTTTTTCCATACTAGCAGGAGGATGATCCAGCGTATAAGGAGAATTGATAAAGTTGAAATCTTAAAGCATCCTTATGTTACTACTGCTCGGCGTGTTGGTCAAATAAGGAGGTTGAACTATCTCAAGTTCATCGTGTAACTCATAATCCCCTAAATATTTCGATATCAAGCATTGGAGAATCGATTCAATAGGAATCCAGCTGACATCCAACTTGAACGGAGGCTATTAGCAATTTAAGAAACTAGGATCATGTCAATACCGGAGTTTGTTATATTTATCAACCTTCATCTGGTCAAGCAATTGGTTCAACCCCATTTATAACCTTCACGTTGAGTTTGAGCGAGGTGATCATCTATATAGCCCAAAGCTTCATTTTAGCCATCCATCCATACCTCTTTGGGTTGTTTATGAAATTGGAAGGCTAATCTTTCAACTTGATGTTTAAGTTTATTTAAAACCTCATCCTTCACCTTCAATTGAGAGGATTGGTCGACAAGGGCTTTGTCGTTAGCTTCCAATCTTGTGACAAATCGATAATGGCTTGACTCTTCGTATTCAGTTGGGAATCTTGATTAGCTAAAGTTTTATTGGTCCTAGTCTCTTTTACAGTTGGTTAGCTAGATATTTGTCTAGAAGATGGTGCAGGTTTGGATTTGTCAAAGCTTGAATCTCTTCCCTCAATTTTTCATTTTCCTCCTCCAGAAAAGAAGCACCTTCATCGGCACCAGTAGCAGAAGTTTATTTTAAGGCCCTAAGTTCATCACTCAGCCTATTATTTTCCTCTTCCAGAAGTTTAATAATCTTTCTGGCTTCATCAACTTCACGGTTCAATAAAAACTCTTTTTTTCTAAAAGTAGAGGCATATTTCTCCAACTTCTCTTTAAACCCTCAAGTTTCACTCAAGGCCTTGTACTTAGACAAATAATCATCATGCAATAAAGATTTGGCCTCATTATGCTCAACTTGTAATTCTTCGATCATCTCATAGTATGCAGCATTATTGGCCACAGCCCGATCAAGAAGAAACTTAAGATAAGTGTAGGTATCCTTAGCCTGATCGAAAGCAACTGCACTGAGAAAGTTCGTTAACTCTTCATCAGTCAAGTCCAAGTGACCGGACTTAAACAGATTGTTATAGTGCTTGAGTAAGTCAGAATTAGTGGAAGAAATTATTCCATCTTGGCCAAAAACTAAAAGGATAAAGCAACAATTAATCAACAACAAAAGAAAATGGAAAGACAATAAGGCAATTGGAAAAAGAGTTCTTTTATTATTAAAAGATAATTATACAAGTACATCAGGAGAAAATAAAAATAAGATCTAAAAAATTTACAAAATATAAGAGGTTGAGCAAGTCTACACCTTCTTCTTATCCTTCTCCATATCAGGGATCTCTTGCTCGGCTGGAGGGATAACTGAAGTATTTCCTTGGTCGATAAGAGGGGCAGCAAATTTAATAGACAAGGAAGATTCCCCTGAACCATCTTTATCTTTGATCTCATTATCAAGGTTGGGTGGATATCTTGGATCATACCTGAGGAAGAGCTCAGAATCTTCAGTAGTACCAACTTCCTTCAGTTTCTCTGACCAACCTTCCTTGAAATTTATTTCTTATCATTCCCAACTTGAGCAGAGGTAGCAGAGATAGATTTATCCCAGCCCTTGTTGAAGGAATCTTCCCTGACCCTCTTCCTCTTGACCTTCTCGGTAGAAAGGTCTGTGATCAACTTGGCTACTTGACCTTCAGTAGCCTTTACCCTGTGCACAGCTTTAGTAGCAGCCGAGTTAGCTGTAACCAAAGCATTATCAGCCTTCTACCGAGCTTCTTCAGCAGTTTTGATTTTTTTTTCCCAGTCCTTTTTCTTAATTTTTAGAGCCTGTTGGGATTTTAGCAAAGACTGCCTCAGACCTTCAAAGGCTTCTTCTACTTGTCCCGAGGAAGAACGTAGATGATCGTCCTTCTCCAGCATTTGGTTATAGTCAACCAAGAATTGCAAGAAGAATCCAAGTTAATACAAAACTAAAAATACATAAATGATATCTAACCAACATCAAAAATGAAAACTTACCAAGGCCAGGCTTTAAGAAGCCCTTGCCGATAATTGAGATCGGGACATTGAAGCGGCCGTAGCTCTGTGGTCTGGGAGTGTGGCAGACTTAATCAACTTTTGAGACAAGCTAGGAATAAAGGTTGTAGATGAGCCAGCAACAAATGGGACCACACCGATCAAACATTGCTAATCGGCATCAATAACTTTCTCAACTTGCTTATCGACAGGACCCCTCCTCAATCTCATCAAAGAAGACTCATCACCCTTATTGGCAGGGGGCTTTTTTCCAACATCATTCTTCTTCTTCTTTGAGGCACCAGTGTCAAGGGGCTTTTTGGCACTAGTTGCAGAGTCATCTTCTAAAAAGTTAGGGATTTTTCTCTTGCCCATAGTAACAACAAGTGGAAGATTGGAGTCAAGAGAGGTAGAGAAGTACTGGCTTCAGCAACAACTCCAGCAGATTCACTAGCAGAGGAATTTGATACAAGGTCTTTCTCCAAGTCAATTATAATTGTTGGAATGCCAACTATTAACCGGGCTACAAAAGAAGTAATGGAGGTCTTATATTCCAACAATGTAGAAGCTGATCAGGGGTGATCTTCTCATGTTCTTTGGTTCAGGCCCCATAAGAATTTGAGTTCTTCCAAATTAAATTCACCCGGCTTGGGGTCTTACGATCCTCTGTGATAAAGCAACAAGTAGTGATAGTTAGTACACATCAGAAAAGATATTAGAAAATAAGTGCAAAAATTGAAATAACAACCTATCCCATTCCCTGATTGAGGGCATCTAGGACCATGATAGGCTACTCCACCATCAAGGGGGCGTGTTGCCAACTCTTAACCACTAAAGCATGACTCCAATAATCTTTATTAGAGTTAGGAAAATTCAACACTAAAGCTCTATTTGCAGCTCTGGTTTTTAAATAATATATATTTTCCCCTGTAATGGACCATTTATAATAGAACATAATCTCAAGAATCTCAATATGGGTCCCATAGAATTCGTTCAATCTTTTTACACCATTGACAATTCTCCAAGTGTTGGGAACCACTCATGCTGGGACAATGTTAAAATATTGGCAAAAACAAAAAAAGGTTTGGTGGAAATGGAAAACCACACTCTTCTATAAATAAAGTGGGAATCTAGTGACCTTTATCCAAGGAATATACATCAAAAAGGCTATGAGGGACTTCTAATTTGACCCAAGATGGAATTTTATGCTTTTCTCTAAATTCCTCTAAAGACTCATCATCAACTATATAAACCATGGTTCAAAAGACGAAAATGAGGAAAAATAAAGAAAAGAAAGAATTCTTACATAAGATTAAGGATTCGGTAAGAACTGTCAAAGGAAAGGAGGAACGATGGAAAACGATCGCACAAAAGATCAGAGATAGTAATAGCAGCTACGGTTAAAAAATTTAGGGGTATAACAAAACCTGCAAAAGTCTCCCTCCTATTATAGGTTGCCTCTAAAATAGTGAACAAAATGATTAAATGTACCAACGATTGACATTCCAATGGCTTCGCGAATCAGAAGTTTAAAAATACCCATTTGCCCTTTGGCGGTTCGCTAAAATTCAAATTATTTGCAAAAATGCCATTTTCAAACAGTGGCAGTAAATTTTACAAGTGTGGGAGGTCGGATACCGACTAAGCATCATGAAAATACTCCAAGTTACTTCTAGAATCAAATTCTCCATACTTTCACGCAAGCGCCAAGCATGGAACATTGGGGGCTTCTGTTGATGCCAAAAATTATCCACCTTCGTGGATCAATCAGAAGTGAACACATGTCATCCTACATGGCCAAAATCCTAGTTAGCCAAAAGTAAATATGTCGACTAATGCATGTAATGCTTACCAACACAAAGCATGCCGACCAACATAAAAAAGTTCGATTAATAAGATAACGAAGCGCCATCATACTAAGGGTCATACTACACGTGGTTTATACAACCAATCGTCACGTTCATTATATAAGGATATAAATGCTTAATTATATAAAAGCATTCCATCCCTTAACATTCTAACCCTTGACCTCCGGGTCACTATAAATACTTGTATCCCTTTCATCAAAGGCAAGGCAGAATAGATTCTAGGGCAAGATACCTAGTTTTCTGTAGTCTCTGAATCAATACAAAAACAATGGACTTTAGCTTTCTCATATAGCCGAACCATTTTAAGAACTCTCTTACTTTCTCCTTTTTATTTACTATAACACTTATACATTTTATATGTGATCATAAAAATTAGATCAAATCTAGTTTTTTACATCAACACTAATCATAGAATAATCATCTTTACTCTAAAATTATAACTATGTGAAGAGGTGCGCGTGCGTTCAAATTAAGAAATTATATAATTAAACTCAGTTTAACCCAATTAAACCCTAAACATGCTACTAGGTGTGATTGAATAAGATGATAAAACATGCACGAACATTCAAACACACATAATTGAGGAAAAATCCCCCAAAGGGGCAAAACCATTTATTTTCATTATAATATTGTAACATACAAATTCTCGGATTACAATGAAAATACAGTGACACAGAATTACCCGCAGGCATCGAATCTATAGTCGACGGCTGGAAGTTTCCCTTTCCGGGAGGGCAGCAATGAAGAAGAAGGTCGGTCTTCTCCACAAGGGTATGAACAAACAAAAGTGTGTTCTTGGGTTGCAAAGTGATTCACACAGATATGGCAAGGTTGTGTGAATTAAACATGAGTTTGTGAACTCATGAAGATGAAGACTTAGAGTATTGGGACTCTGAAAATCGTCTCTATAAGTCTTAGAAAACAAATCCCCGAAGTCGGTTTATAAAAGAAAACCTGGGCAGAAAATAACTGAACACGATCTGAACGATTTTATCCCAGGCGGACCGGTCCGGTAAGGATGCAAATCGGTCCGAGGTCGGACCGGTTCATTTTTGAAAGAAGTATTTTCGGTTCGTATTCGATCCGGGGTACACTGGCTTTAAGAGCTAGGTGGATCGGTCCGGGTAGAGGACAGATTGGTCTGGGGGCGGACTAGTTCATTTTCCAAACAGGCGGACCGGTCCGGCTATCCAGAATTTTGATTCCTTCATTGAATTCTTTGATATTCGGATCCGTTGATGATGATGAGTTCTTGAATTTCTTCAACAATGTAACGGCTTATGACATATACATAAATACTGGATAAAATGTCCTTACAAATCTCCCCTTATGTCTATGCCGATACAAACAAAAAAATAAACATCTGAATTATCAAGTATAAAATTCCCTATACAAATCTACCCTTCCATGAACCCAAAACTGAAAAGGTACAAATGAATAAGACTTCATCGATTGTTCTTCAACACTTCAGGAATCTCAATGCTTTTCTCATCAGGGTGTGCAAATCAGAGATCATTAAGGAAGTACCTACACACATGAGACAAAGCAAAATACCAAGTGACATATCGAGTGTGACACATAGATACCAAATTATGATGAACTCTATCAAATTTCAAAAACTCAAATCGTGACATATCGAGTTTGACACATAGATACCAAATTATGATGAACTCTATCAAATCTCAAAAACTCAAATCAAAACTCCCCCATGATAATTCTTTCTCCCCCTTTTTTATGGTATCCCCAAATAGACAAATAAGAAGAATTAATTAAGCAAGCAAAGTCGGGGTGACACAAGGAATAAACTACTATTTATGATTTTTCAAATTTTTGAAACACACAAAAATCACACCGTGAACGAACACAAAATAACCAAATCGATGATAGCGAAAATGAAGAGGTGTGATCAAATTCGATAGGAAAATCAATGCATACAAACATGACAAATGTGCACGATGAATATCGAATACTTCTAACGAATGAACTCAAAATCTTCCTTTGGTGTAAAAAAATGGTAATATAAGACATTAACTCAATCAAATCAACAAATCAAATCTCAAAGTGATTTCCACACCAATAACGTCCAAAACTATTTCATGCTTTTTCAGGACTTTCAAGGAAGTGCAAACCCGTTTAAAGTCTCCAACCAAACTCCCTCAGATATATATTTTGAAATAGAGGCGTTCTAAATGCTCAAACTTTGGAGAATTGATGGTGAAACCTAATGGCCCATATTTGGCATATATTGATTTTTATTGCCTTTAAATTTTTTCCGGGCTCTTTTAACCTCTTTGGACCCCGGATAATAAAATTCCTCAATTTTTTAGGTCCCTTTTTAATGGTGGCTTAAAATCGCAAAGGCTAAAGAAACCTTTCACAGCCCTTCCCCGTTTTTAAACAAACACACAGTCTCACCAAAACGGTTTTTACATGCAGTCCAAGTTTGTCAAGTTTTATCGCGTAGTGTATGTTGTATAGATAGAATTGAGATGGAAACACTCAAGCCAATATGTGATAGTTAAGTACAACAATCAAATATAGTCGTGCATGTGTGCAATAAAAGAGATAGGAGTCAAACATGTAGAAATATATCACTAATCACATCTCAAAGACTCCAAACAATGTAAAGCACATGGATGAAATGATGTAGCGTCTCAAATCTCTATTAAACAGTCACATGGATAAATGGAATGAAATTGTGACTCGGCTATCTTAAATGCTCATCAATAAATGGTGCAAATAAAAAATCTTTTTGGATTTTTCAAAATTTTATTAAAAATAAAATCTTTTTGAGCTTTTCTAAAAAAAAGAAAATCTTTTTCAAAAAAAAAAGTCAAAATGAAATAAATAAAGCATATGATACAATCTAGCAATAGGCATCAGATGATATGAGAAAAATGCATCCTATGCTAGACACGGACCAATCCCTCAGTCAACTGTGCAAATTCACAAAGACTTCCTAAGACTCTCAAATCTAAGGGCATCTAAAGGTTTCGTGAAAATATCAGCTAACTAACGGTCGGTGGGAAAAAAACTCAAGGATACGACTTTCTCCTCAACTAACTGACGTATAAAGTGCTCGCGTATCCTGATGTGCTTTGTGCGCGAATGCTGGACTGGATTGCGGGATATGTGTATCGCGCTCGTGTTATCACAGGAAATGGTCATGGTGTCCTGTGGAATTCCATAATCCTCCAGCATTTGCTTCATCCACAAGAGTTGCGTGAAACAACTCCCAGCGGTGATGTACTCAGCCTCCATAGTGGACAAAGAGATGGAGTTTTGTTTCTTGCTCAACCAGGAGACAAGAGCAGAACCAAAATAGAAACACCCACCAGAAGTGCTCCTACAGCCATCTATATCCCCGGCCCAATCGACATCCGAATAGGAGAACAAACGGTCATTGGTGTCAAAGGAATACCAAATACCATATAAGAGAGTCCCACTCACGTATTTAATAATACGTTTTAGATCAAGTAAGTGTGACTCTTTTGGGGACGCCTGATATCGCGCACAGACTCCAACACTAAAGGCTATGTCGGGACGACTGGCATTCAAGTAGAGGAGACTACCTATCATACTCCGATACAAGGTTTGCTCTACGTCCTTGCCTGAAGTGTCCTTACTAAGCTTGATAGAAGTACTCATAGGTGTACGTGCATGCTTAGCGAAGTCTAAACCAAATTTCTTCACTAGGTCTCTAGCATACTTAGATTGGGAGATGAACATCCCATCATATAGCTGACGAACCTGGAGACCAAGAAAGAAAGTAAGCTCACCTACCATGCTCATCTCAAATTCACTTTTCATCTCCTCCTCAAAGTGGTGAGCATGCCGGGAGCACGTGGATCCAAAGACTTTGTCGTCCACATAGACCTGGGAAACCAAAATAGCATTGTCATCTCTCCTGACGAACAACGTCATATCAACTCCCCCTCTCTTGAAGCCACGGGCTAAGAGATAGGAAGTAAGCCTTCCGTACCAAGCACGGGGTGCTTGCTTCAAACCATACAAGGCTTTCCTCAGATAATAAACGTGCTCAGGGTGCTTAGGGTCTTCAAACCCTTTTGGTTGTTCCACATAAACCTCTACTGTAGAATGCCATTCATAAAGGCACTCTTGACATCCATCTGATATAGCTTAAAGCGCAGATGACATGCGATGGCGAGTAGTAAGCGAACGGACTCAAGCCTCACAACATGAGTAAATGTCTCCCCAAAGTCTACACCTTCTATCTCTGTGTAGCCTTAAGCGACCAACCTAGCCTTATTTCTGATTATGGTACCATTTTCATCCATTTTATTCTTGAAAATCCACCGGGTACCTATCACATTAGTATCACTAGGTCGGGGGGCAAGTTCCCAGACATTGTTCTTTTTAAACTGAAGCAACTCATCCTGCATGGCAGATATCCAGTGTTCATCCTTGAGTGCTTCTTTGTGATTCTTGGGCTCGACTTTGGACATGTAGCAAAAGTGGCTAACGATGTTCTCTATCTGAGCACGAGTCTTGACCCCAAGAGTGGGATCACCTAAAATGAAGGCAGGGTTATGACTCTTGCGAACCCAAGAAGGTGTGTCCCCTAACACGGGAGTAGGGTCCACAAAGGGTGGGTGAGGGATAGGTAAGTCACTGCCAGAAAAGTCCTCATCCTCACACTAAAGGTTAGGATCAATAACCTTCGGAGGTTCGTCATCTTGCACGGTGACATTTATTGATTTCATAACCTTAGAGCTCTTCAGGTTAAAAACTCGATACGCTCTACTATTTGATGAATAGCCTAACAATATTCCCTCGTCGCTTCGGGAGTCAAACTTTCCTAATTGCTCTCTATCCAGTAGGATGTAGCATTTACTCCCAAAAACACCGAAATATGCAAGGATGGGTTTCCTTCCAATCCATAATTCATAAGGCGTCTTAAGTGTGTGTGGACGCAGGTAAACCCTATTCACCGTGTGTCATGCAGTAGACACTGCCTCTACCCAAAATTTCCTAGAAACATTACGACCTAGAAGCATAGATCTATCCATTTCCTGGATCGTCCTATTCTTTCTCTCAATAATCCCATTTTGCTGAGGAGTCTTCACAGTAGAAAACTCATGTTTGATCCCAAGGCTATCACAGTAGAGATCTACGTTTGCTTCCTTAAACTCTGTGTCGTTGTCACTACGGATCCTATTAATAGTGACTCCGTGTTGATTTTGTAGGACACAACATATGGTCGTTAAAAACTCTACAGCATCGGATTTCTCCCTCAGAAAACCTACAATAGAATATTTGGAGAAATCATCGACCATCACGAGGAGATACCTCTTACCACCCAAACTCTCAGTACGAGTAGGACCTATAAGATCCATGTGAATCAGCTCAAGTACTCGAGAGGTGGTAATGGAATACAACTTCCTATGAGGGCTCCAAATTTGCTTTCCCAACTGACAAGGTCCACAAACCGTGGAAGTTGACTTTCCAAGAGATGGTAAGCCACGTACTAGGTCCTTTCTGACTAAACGAGTCAAATCTCTAACGTTCACGTGACCTAGACGTTGGTGCCACAGATCCATAGGAGTGATCGTGGTGCTATTGTAGACAAGTGAGGAAGTGGGCACAGTCCCATAGCAATTATCCTCGGTCCTCACCCCTTGCACTAAAAGTTTATTGGCTTGATTGTAGACATTACACGCGTCCCGGTCAAACTTTACTGCAAAGTCAGCGTCGCACAGCTGGCTAATGCTGAGAAGGTTTGCTTTTAAACCTTTGACGTACAAAACATTTTCTAGCTTAGGAAATCCTGGCAACTCTATAGTACCTCGTCCTACAATGCTAGACTGCTCCCATCTCCAAAGGTGACTCTACCTTCCTTATATTCCTCTATATAGGTAAAAAATGATACATCACCTGTCATGTGTCTAGAGCACCCACTATCAAAATATCATTGTGAGGTATTATGTGCTTTGAGAGAAACATGAGCAACAAGGGCTTTCTTATCTTTCTTAGGCACCCAAGAAGTGGTAACCTTTTGTTTACCCTTGTTGTTGTTTGTTTTAGCGGGAAAGTGAGAAGCATTCACTAACGGCAAGGACATCCGTCGCATTTCCTCCATCAAACTCTGTGATGTGGCGGCTAAGAACTCAACAGGCTCTCGCAGATTGGCAAACTCATCAGTATGACATGGTGGAGCATAAGTACGTCGTGTTCGATCCAAACTATAGCAAAACTCCCTCAGGTGGCCTTTTCTTTTGCAATATGTACAAAAGAACACAATCTTAGGCAGACCTTGGTTTGCTTTTCTTGGTCGAACTCTCCTTCGTGGATTTTGGCGATGACCATATGGAGTAGTAGTAAACTCAGGGACTGGTCCAGGTACAATTTGAGACGTGGAGGCAACATCATAACCAATTCCCTGCCGATCACCAAAACCTAAAGCGGGACCGAGGAGCATCTTTCCCATTTTCCCAGATCTGTCCTCGATTTATACCTTGACTTCCCAAACAGGCGGACCGGTCCGGCTATCCAGAATTTTGATTCCTTCATTGAATTCTTTGATATTCGGATCCGTTGATGATGATGAGTTCTTGAATTTCTTCAACAATGTAACGGCTTATGACATATACATAAATACTGGATAAAATGTCCTTACAAATCTCCCCTTATGTCTATGCCGATACAAACAAAAAAATAAACATCTGAATTATCAAGTATAAAATTTCCTATACAAATCTACCCTTCCATGAACCCAAAACTGAAAAGGTACAAATGAATAAGACTTCATCGATTGTTCTTCAACACTTCAGGAATCTCAATGCTTTTCTCATCAGGGTGTGCAAATCAGAGATCATTAAGGAAGTACCTACACACATGAGACAAAGCAAAATACCAAGTGACATATCGAGTGTGACACATAGATACCAAATTATGATGAACTCTATCAAATCTCAAAAACTCAAATCGTGACATATCGAGTTTGACACATAGATACCAAATTATGATGAACTCTATCAAATCTCAAAAACTCAAATCAAAACTCCCCCATGATAATTCTTTCTCCCCCTTTTTTATGGTATCCCCAAATAGACAAATAAGAAGAATTAATTAAGCAAGCAAAGTCGGGGTGACAAAAGGAATAAACTACTATTTATGATTTTTCAAATTTTTGAAACACACAAAAATCACACCGTGAACGAACACAAAACAACCAAATCGATGATAGCGAAAATGAAGAGGTGTGATCAAATTCGATAGGAAAATCAATGTGTACAAACATGACAAATGTGCACGATGAATATCGAATACTTCTAACAAATGAACTCAAAATCTTCCTTTGGTGTAAAAAATGGTAATATAAGACATTAACTCAATCAAATCAACAAATCACATCTCAAAGTGATTTCCACACCAATAACGTCCAAAACTATTTCATGCTTTTTCAGGACTTTCAAGGAAGTGCAAACCCGTTTAAAGTCTCCAACCAAACTCCCTCAGATATATATTTTGAAATAGAGGCGTTCTAAATGCTCAAACTTTGGAGAATTGATGGTGAAACCTAATGGCCCATATTTGGCATATATTGATTTTTATTGCCTTTAAATTTTTCCCGGGCTCTTTTAACCTCTTTGGACCCCGGATAATAAAATTCCTCAATTTTTTAGGTCCCTTTTTAATGGTGGCTTAAAATCGCAAAGGCTAAAGAAACCTTTCGCAGCCCTTCCCCGTTTTTAAACAAACACACAGTCTCACCAAAACGGTTTTTACATGCAGTCCAAGTTTGTCAAGTTTTATCGCGTAGTGTATGTTGTATAGATAGAATTGAGATGGAAACACTCAAGCCAATATGTGATAGTTAAGTACAACAATCAAATATAGTCGTGCATGTGTGCAATAAAAGAGATAGGAGTCAAACATGTAGAAATATATCACTAATCACATCTCAAAGACTCCAAACAATGTAAAGCACATGGATGAAATGATGTAGCGTCTCAAATCTCTATTAAACAGTCACATGGATAAATGGAATGAAATTGTGACTCGGCTATCTTAAATGCTCATCCATAAATGGTGCAAATAAAAAATCTTTTTGGATTTTTCAAAATTTTATTAAAAATAAAATCTTTTTGAGCTTTTCTAAAAAAAAGAAAATCTTTTTCAAAAAAAAAGTCAAAATGAAATAAATAAAGCATATGATACAATCTAGCAATAGGCATCAGATGATATGAGAAAAATGCATCCTATGCTAGACACGGACCAATCCCTCAGTCAACTGTGCAAATTCACAAAGACTTCCTAAGACTCTCAAATCTAAGGGCATCTAAAGGTTTCGTGAAAATATCAGCTAACTAACGGTCGGTGGGAAAAAACTCAAGGATACGACTTTCTCCTCAACTAACTGACGTATAAAGTGCTCGCGTATCCTGATGTGCTTTGTGCGCGAATGCTGGACTGGATTGCGGGATATGTGTATCGCGCTCGTGTTATCACAGGAAATGGTCATGGTGTCCTGTGGAATTCCATAATCCTCCAGCATTTGCTTCATCCACAAGAGTTGCGTGAAACAACTCCCAGTGGTGATGTACTCAGCCTCCATAGTGGACAAAGAGATGGAGTTTTGTTTCTTGCTCAACCAGGAGACAAGAGCATAACCAAAATAGAAAAACCCACCAGAAGTGCTCCTACAGCCATCTATATCCCCGGCCCAATCGACATCCGAATAGGAGAACAAACGGTCATTGGTGTCAAAGGAATACCAAATACCATATAAGAGAGTCCCACTCACGTATTTAATAATACGTTTTAGAGCAAGTAAGTGTGACTCTTTTGGGGACGCCTGATATCGCGCACAGACTCCAACACTAAAGGCTATGTCGGGACGACTGGCATTCAAGTAGAGGAGACTACCTATCATACTCCGATACAAGGTTTGCTCTACGTCCTTGACTGAAGTGTCCTTACTAAGCTTGATAGAAGTACTCATAGGTGTACGTGCATGCTTAGCGGAGTCTAAACCAAATTTCTTCACTAGGTCTCTAGCATACTTAGATTGGGAGATGAACATGCCATCATATAGCTGACGAACCTGGAGACCAAGAAAGAAAGTAAGCTCACCTACCATGCTCATCTCAAATTCACTTTTCATCTCCTCCTCAAAGTGGTGAGCATGCCGGGAGCACGTGGATCCAAAGACTATGTCGTCCACATACACCTGGGAAACCAAAATAGCACTGTCATCTCTCCTGACGAACAACGTCATATCAACTCCCCCTCTCTTGAAGCCACGGGCTAAGAGATAGGAAGTAAGCCTTTCGTACCAAGCACGGGGTGCTTGCTTCAAACCATACAAGGCTTTCCTCAGATAATAAACGTGCTCAGGGTGCTTAGGGTCTTCAAACCCTTTTGGTTGTTCCACATAAACCTCCTCCTGTAGAATGCCATTCATAAAGGCACTCTTGACATCCATCTGATATAGCTTAAAGCGCAGATGACATGCGATGGCGAGTAGTAAGCGAACGGACTCAAGCCTCACAACATGAGTAAATGTCTCCCCAAAGTCTACACCTTCTATCTCTGTGTAGCCTTGAGCGACCAACCTAGCCCTATTTTTTATTATGGTACCATTTTCATCCATTTTATTCTTGAAAATCCACCGGGTACCTATCACATTAGTATCACTAGGTCGGGGGGCAAGTTCCCAGACATTGTTCTTTTTAAACTGAAGCAACTCATCCTGCATGGCAGATATCCAGTGTTCATCCTTGAGTGCTTCTTTGTGATTCTTGGGCTCGACTTTGGACATGTAGCAAAAGTGGCTAATGATGTTCTCTATCTGAGCACGAGTCTTGACCCCAAGAGTGGGATCACCTAAAATGAAGGCAGGGTTATGACTCTTGCGAACCCAAGAAGGTGTGTCCCCTAACACGGGAGTAAGGTCCACAAAGGGTGGGTGAGGGATAGCTAAGTCACTGCCAGAAAAGTCCTCATCCTCACACTGAAGGTTAGGATCAATAACCTTCAGAGGTTCGTCATCTTGTACGGTGACATTTATTGATTTCATAACCTTAGAGCTCTTCAGGTTAAAAACTCGGTACGCTCTACTATTTGATGAACAGCCTAACAATATTCCCTCGTCGCTTCGGGAGTCAAACTTTCCTAATTGCTCTCTATCCAGTAGGATGTAGCATTTACTCCCCAAAACACGGAAATATGCAAGGATGGGTTTCCTTCCAGTCCATAATTCATAAGGCGTCTTAAGTGTGTGTGGACGCAGGTAAACCCTATCCACTGTGTGTCATGCAGTAGACACTGCCTCTACCCAAAATTTCCTAGAAACATTACGACCTAGAAGCATAGATCTATCCATTTCCTGGATCGTCCTATTCTTTCTCTCAATAATCCCATTTTGCTGAGGAGTCTTCACAGTAGAAAACTCATGTTTGATCCCAAGGCTATCACAGTAGAGATCTACGTTTGCTTCCTTAAACTCTGTGTCGTTGTCACTACGGATCCTATTAATAGTGACTCCGTGTTGATTTTTTAGGACACAACATATGGTCGTTAAAAACTCTACAGCATCGGATTTCTCTCTCAGAAAACCTACAATAGAATATTTGGAGAAATCATCGACCATCACGAGGAGATACCTCTTACCACCCAAACTCTCAGTACGAGTAGGACCTATAAGATCCATGTGAATCAGCTCAAGTACTCGAGAGGTGGTAATGGAATACAACTTCCTATGAGGGCTCCAAATTTGCTTTCCCAACTGACAGGGTCCACAAACCGTGGAAGTTGACTTTCCAAGAGATGGTAAGCCACGTACTAGGTCCTTTCTGACTAAACGAGTCAAATCTCTAACGTTCACGTGACCTAGACGTTGGTGCCACAGATCCATAGGAGTGATCGTGGTGCTATTGTAGACAAGTGAGGAAGTGGGCACAGTCCCATAGAAACTATCCTCGGTCCTCACCCCTTGCACTAAAAGTTTATTGGCTTGATTGTAGACATTACACGCGTCCCGATCAAACTTTACTGCAAAGTCAGCGTCGTACAGCTGGCTAATGCTGAGAAGGTTTGCTTTTAAACCTTTGACGTACAAAACATTTTCTAGCTTAGGAAATCCTGGCAACTCTATAGTACCTCGTCCTACAATGCTAGACTGCTACCATCTCCAAAGGTGACTCTACCTTCCTTATATTCCTCTAGATAGGTAAAAAATGATACATCACCTGTCATGTGTCTAGAGCACCCACTATCAAAATATCATTGTGAGGTATTATGTGCTTTGAGAGAAACATGAGCAATAAGGGCTTTCTTATCTTTCTTAGGCACCCAAGAAGTGGTAACCTTTTGTTTACCCTTGTTGTTGTTTGTTTTAGCCGGAAAGTGAGAAGCATTCACTAACGGCAAGGACATCCGTCGCATTTCCTCCATCAAACTCTGTGATGTGGCGGCTAAGAACTCAACAGGCTCTCGCAGATTGGCAAACTCATCAGTATGATATGGTGGAGCATAAGTACGTCGTGTTCGATCCAAACTATAGCAAAACTCCCTCAGGTGGCCTTTTCTTTTGCAATATGTACAAAAGAACACAGTCTTAGGCAGACCTTGGTTTGCTTTTCTTGGTCGAACTCTCCTTCGTGGATTTTGGCGATGACCATATGGAGTAGTAGTAAACTCAGGGACTGGTCCAGGTGCAATTTGAGACGTGGAGGCAACATCATAACCAATTCCCTGTCGCTCACCAAAACCTAAAGCGGGACCGAGGAGCATCTTTCCCATTTTCCCAGATCTGTCCTCGATTTATACCTTGACTTCCCACGCTCTCTCCAGATCATGAGTAAGCTGGACAACAAGGGCTTCAAGTTTATTTCAAGTGTCCATGGAGGAATGAAGCTCACTCGAAAGACTAGCCACTTGTTTAGTCAAGTCCCCTATCTCTTTCTCAAAATAACTCTCTCTCTCTCTCTAAACAAACTCTCTTTCACAACACAGGCAAACTCTCTCTCTCTCTCAGGGTGGTGCAGGTGGAGGACTCTCTCTCTCTTGATTTTCTTAAATCTTCCTCTAAACCAGTGATCTTACGAACTAACGCTTTGTTACGCTTTTTAGTTTTAAATGACTCAGAATATAACTCAGCATAGGCACGTTGAATATCACTCTCGCTCTCACTTGTGTCATCCTCCACCTCATTCACATCAATCTCACTGTCGAGGTGTCCCTGTGATGCATCATCCTCATCGTCGTGAGGAGAACTAGAAGTGCTCACATGACTAGCCATGAATGCGGTGAAGTTACACTCATGCGATGACTCGTCTCCAGAATCCACCGACTCGACCTCACTATCGTCGCTAAGGGTAGCATTTAGGACAGCTTTTCTTTTCTCTCTGTTCAGACGTGTGGCACACTCAAAGGCTCTATGACCCCTACCGTCGCACTAAAAACATCTCTCACTTTCTTTCTTAGGAGGATCTTTAAAAACTTTTTCATTTTTCTTTTCAAACTTATTTTTCTCAAACTTCTTTTTATCTTTAAAATTACCATTTTTCTTAAATTTGAGAATTCTCTTGAATTTTTAGCAAAAAGGGCCAAATCATCTAAGTCAAAATCACACTCAAAATCAAACGTATCCGTCTCTCTTTTTCTAGTTGACTCTCCCCTCTTTCTTGCCGACCCCTCACTCTCTCTCTCTTGGGCATTAAGTGCAATTCCCTTTTCTTTAGGCTTGACTGTTTTAGGGAACATATCAATTTCATATGTTTGCAAGTCTCCTACAAGTTCCTCCAATTTTAGCGTATTTAAATTACCCATAGAATTTAGCACAGTGACTTTAGGGATAAAACGCTTAGGAAGGGAGCGAAGAATCTTTTTAACAACTCTAGCATTAGGAATATGCTCACCAAGATTGAAGCTAGTATTAACAATGTCAGATAGCCTAGCATAAAAATCATCAAAACATTCAGTTTCATGCATGGTGATGGTTTCAAATTGAGTTATTAAATTTTGCAATTTAGACTCTTTTACAGCATTAGTCCCTTCATGGGTAAGTTGCAAAACATCCCATACCTCTTTTAACGTGGTGCACGTCATGATGCGTCGGAACTCATCAGGAGTGATGGATCCAGAAATAGCACTTAAACCCTTAGAGTAAAAAGATAACCATTTAAATTCTTCTTCAGTCCAAGAAGTGACAGGTTTTAAACTGGTCACATTTTCAACAGTGACGGAGGGAGGTGTCCACCCTCTTTCAACTAGAATCCAAACACGTTCATCTATGGCCTTTAAAGAAGATCTCATGCGGGCTTTCCAATATGCATAGTTAGTCCCATCAAAAATTGGCATTTTATTATATGATTTCTCCATTGAACACGCTCTTTTTCAAAAATTAATTTTTTAGAAAATTGATATCTTGGAAAAAAACTTGCGAAAACTTAGGAATACGCGATAGATTAGCGTAACTTTGCTCTGATACCAATTTGAAAAGGTGCGCGTGCGTTCAAATTAAGAAATTATATAATTAAACTCAGTTTAACCTAATTAAACCCTAAACATGCTACTAGGTGTGATTGAATAAGATGATAAAACATGCACGAACATTCAAACACACATAATTGAGGAAAAATCTCCCAAAGGGGCAAAACCATTTATTTTCATTATAATATTGTAACATACGAATTCTCGGATTACAATGAAAATACAGCGACACAGAATTACCCGCAGGCATTGGATCTGTAGTCGACGGCTGGAAGTTTCCCTTTCCAGGAGGGTAGCAATGAAGAAGAAGGTTGGTCTTCTCCACGAGGGTATGAACAAACAAAAGTGTGTTCTTGGGTTACAAAGTGATTCACACAGATATGGCAAGGTTGTGTGAATTAAACATGAGTTTGTGAACTCATGAAGATGAAGACCTAGAGTATTGGGACTCTGAAAATCGTCTCTATAAGTCTTAGAAAACAAATCCCCGAAGTCGGTTTATAAAAGAAAACCTGGGCCGAAAATAACTGAACACGATCTGCACGATTTTATCCCAGGCGGACCGGTTCGGTAAGGATGTGGATCGGTCCGAGGTCGGACCGATTCATTTTTAAAAGAGGTCTTTTCGGTTCGCATTCGATCCGGGGTACACTGGCTTTAAGAGCTAGGCGGATCGATCCGGGGGCGGACCGGTTCGTTTTCCAAACAGGCGGACCGGTCCGGTTGTCCAGAATTTGATTCCTTCCTTGAATTCTATGATATTCGGATCCGTTGATGATGATGAGTTCTTGAATTTCTTCAACAATGTAACGGTTTATGACATATACATAAATACTGGACAAAATGTCCTTACACTATGTAGTTGCTTTGGAATTTTAAAATAGATGCATGTTTGTATGTCCCAAACATTTTACTCATTTTCTTCATTTCATATTAATATTAGTTTAAATGTAATAATAATAATAATAATAATAATAATAATAATAATAATAATAATAATAATAATAATAATAATAATAATAATAATAATAATAATAATAATAATAATAATAATAATAATAATAATAATAATAATAATAATAATATATATTGCATATACTTTACAAATAAAATTATAACATGCCCGTGCATCGCACGTGGTTTAAAACTAGTAGATTTAAAAATGATGACTCTAATTGTAGCTATGACACATGGCTTAAACTCTCATATTTAATTTATTCTCACTATCAAACATGTATAGTCCCTAATGTATTCCTCTACTAAATGAAAAACCATCACAACCAGCGAACTTTTCTCTCTCTATTATAGGAAACACCTACCCAGACCTTCCTTTGCTTCTCAATGTCGCTACCTCTCTCTCCTTGACTTTGTCCATCCCTAATTTTCTTGCCCTGTAAATACAAACCTCTATATATTCTTGCTCTTTACCTCCCATCAATGACTACTTTTATAAAGAAAACATCAATGGATTTAAATCCAATAAAATAACCTCATAAAAGATGATTTTCATACCTCATTCTGTTTCATCAAGCTGTGATGGATATGTTAACCCTCCTCTCATTTCTTCTTATGCTTTCATTTTCTCTCGCATTGTTGTAATTCATTTTATGTATTATTATACTTTTAAATGTTAGGAATCATTAATATAAGTTTGTTCATTTAATTATTCTTGTTCAATTTCAAACTTTGTTATTGTTAGTTCTTATTGGCGGTGTTTGGTTCCAGAAATATTCAGACTGCATTCAAAGGAGGTCTTGATGTTTATTTTTTGTTTCTTTTTCCTTTTAATTTTCTTTTATTGCATCGATTTTTAATATTATGTTTTAATAGGTTTCACGTATACAGATGGTCTTTGATGCTCAATTACAACATTATTGATTACTGGTTACTTAGATTAGATCCAACGAATCAAATGGCTTCAAAATTTTTTGACTTTATGATTTTAGTCTCGGTTGATTTGGACAATTAAATGGAGATCCAACAGTCAACGTTATACATATGTTTTTTTCCTAAAAAAACATTTACGAAATATTGAATGAATTTATCAGATTCAGATTCGTAGTTTTACTCTATAGTACCTTTTTATCAATAATATTTGTAGTTCTTAGAGGTTCTTAGGTATGTTACCTTATTCTTAGTCATTTTTAATATTTGTAATCTAATTTATTTCTGTATAATTATTATAGTGAAGAAGATATAAGGGTCCATTCAAAAGTAATATTTGCTTAAATTAGGGTAGTCGATATATGCTTTGTACATATACGGAGTATATATAGTTGATATTGCAAATCATAAACATAGTAAAAACAAATATTCAACATAGTTGATATATATACGTTTGAACATAAATGTTTTATGCATATCAACAAATATAGTCAAAATATAAGCTTGTTCAATATTGCATTAATGGATTCAAGATGGAAGATATTTCTTAATCAAAATTGATAAAATTAAACATTAGATCAAATGAATTACAACAATTTTGTATCTACATACTTTTCACTGTTTTTTTCTTATTTTTAGTCTTTACCAAAACCAAATAAGTTCTGCCAATATTTTTTTTTTAATATATTTTTTTACATTTTTGAACATAAGTGTTCTTTCTTTCCATGTTTGTCATTAATATTTTTATTCAGTAACAGGATTATTTCTAAAATTATATTTCTTTTAAATGACTTTCATATTTAACTTCTTATACTATATATTTTTTTAAATATAATCATGCCATAAGTATAATACCACGAATCAGCATAGGTACGCAACGTGTAACTATGACAATTTGATATTTTGTAGACAATAACCTGTTCATAAGTATGATAACCACAATCATTTGATTACATGCTCCCCGAAGGCAAATTTTTATTACTTTAATTACATCAAGGTACAACAAGCCCTATAATACGCCCGCGCATCGCGCGGGACTAAAATCTAGTATGATTATATGATTGCTCGACATTATTTCAAAATGTCCCATGGAAACCTCTTTATGTTTTGTAATTGAAAATCTAAAGGTCATGGTATTCCTAATATATGGAAAAGATGAAACTATCTTTGAAATAATTTCTAATAAAATAAAATGAATAAAGAGTTGGAAACATATTCTGACCTAGAACCGTGCTGGAAATTTTCATTTATGAAGATAAATTGAAAAAACTTTTTGCAACATTTAATGAGGAAGTTGAATTATTGACACTTGACAAATTATATAATCTTCCGATTCTAATATTATTTCTACGTGGAGGGTTTCAGGACAAGAATTTACTATTTTCAATAATTAAGAGCATAAGTCATCCAAAAGACTACAATTCTAAGTTACAAATGGTGTAATGTTTTTTATTAAAATTTATTTAGAAAAATGGATACAAAATTGAACTTTTACCCATACTTTTTTTAATCATATTGTAATCAATAGAGAATTTGAGAAATACTAATCTAACATATGATTGCAAAAAAAAAATGAAATATCATTATATTGGTGACATTGAAGGAGATAAGTCATCACATTTTATATGTCATGTTTTGATTGTATTTGTTTAGATATGGAAGGACGAAAGATATATAAACCCAAAAAAATTTAAAAAAAAATTCACAAGAACTATTAATTTGATGATCCAAAGTCCAAACATCCCTATTTGAAAATCAGGTGAGAAATTACTCAAATATGATAGATTCAACAAACATTCTAAAATATACATTTCAAACATTCAAAAAATGATAGAAAATAATACAGAAATTTACCAATTTATCGTAACAAATTATTATATGTATTAACCAGTGAATTGAACTTCAATTTCCTTAAGCCCCTACTTATTAGTCCTGAAAGGAAAAAAGTTAGTTTACACAAATATCTCTCCCCAAAGTTATACTCTAGTTCATTACTCATTCACACCCTAGATTTCCACCTCCTTAAAAACGATTATTGTCCGAAATGTACCAGAAAAATGGTTCATATACAACTGAAAGACACAAATTATATTTGCTATGAAGGAAAATCACATAACACTTCAATCCATCCACTTAAAATTGCAAAGAAATCCTTTGATTAAAAAACACAGTACCTCTAATAAAATACTCTTCACATTCAAAAACAACTAAACATATCTCTCTCTTGTAAAGAAAAAATGAATGTGTTTTTATTGCAATAAAGCTATGACAATCGCTGAAATAACAACTTCAAAGGATCATCCCCATTAGAATTCTTAATCGACAGAACCATTAAATCACCAACGTCAATCTTTTGTCTCGTTATCCATGCCGTGGAGGAATTATTTGAACTATCCAAGTTGTTCGGATGGGGTGACATTTATTTAGTAGCATAGATAAAGATCGCGACCTAAGGTATAAGAACATAGGAAAGTTCGATCAATGGAAGTCTTGGAGCGAATATTATCTCGATCAAGCTGATGCTGCATCCAAAACTCTTAGGGTCCTACACAGATCATCCACATTATGTTCACTATAAATATAATATACACCCCTGGGAAAAGGGACATATGATTCTTATAACTGTGAACTGAGTAATAATAAAGAGAGAAACACGCCGTGAACATAGTCCATTGCAGAACCACATATATCCTTGTGTTGTGCGATTGTGTGGTATGTTTCCTTGTTTGGTTTTAGTTTTTTGGGATTATCTATTGTAAGATTATAGCATCTAAAATTAGCATCGTCTATGGAAAATGAATTTCTTTTTTTACGCCAATTAGAACTAGCAATTTGCCATGTCTTATCTGCACAGTGCACCTATGCTTCCCAATGGCAATCACCATAATGGGCCTATCGCAACCAGGGTAAGTTCAGAGTTTTATCTAAATAGGAGTCGTAACTCTCCTAATGGGAATTATCTCCCTTAGAAAGAGCACTCTGAGAAGATTAATGAACAACCTAGATCTACCCAAATCTCATGACTAGTTGACGCATATGAGCGGATGCTCTGCGAGAAAGAGGAGGCCACATGCGTTTGTAATTTTACTTAGAAAGGATTGAGCCTGAACTCCACGAAGACAAGCGTAAACGCCAAGGATGAACTCCTATCCCTCAGGCGGGTAAAACTCACAACCAAGGAAGGAGTTTTCACCAAGATCAAGAGCACTCCGCTCACGGGAGTCCTCCGACAAGATGATATCAGGAAGGAGGACATCGCAAACATGAAATCCGAGACCTCATTAGGAAGGAGATGGACCAAAACCCGTCTAATCGTGGGGATATATCCACTAAGGAACTTACTAGCAGATCCCATATCAGTCAAATGAAATCCTATATTTCAAGGGAGATAGAAGAACCAAAACCTACTAAGAAGTTTTTAACTCCTAGGTTCGAAGAATAAAGATAAGGCAGATCCTGCCATACCTTTCTAGGTGACCAACACGGTTTTCAAGGACCAAATTTATAAGATCTTGAGTAAAATCAAGGATCAATAATTCCTTAAGTAGCTAAAGAAGATTGGGAAAACCCTTCTAAGATAAATAGTTCACTTTACTGCACTTATCACAAAGCTTCAAGGCGTAACTTCGAAGATAAATACAGAAATGGAACTCTTTATATATCACAGTAATGTCAACTTCAATACAATAATGTAACTTCTGAATAGATACTAGAAAGCTTCAAGACGTGATGTCACTTTCCTAAATACAATATTTGCCCCACACGAATAACTTCGATATACAAACGGGAATCCGTAAATCTGTACTCAAGATACAATAAAGCAACTTGCACTGCCTGTAACTTGTATATTTGAAGACAGCCATTGGATGCAGCAGCGAAGAACAGTCAATCAAGTTCTTATTCTGTTTATGTGCACAAAACAGAATAAGATAATTTATATCTCCTGAAAATTGTAAGAGAGTAATAGCAAGGGTTGGAAATTTCGGAACTGGGTAATATTTGTTATATCTGTAATTTCGTTTTAAGAAGCCTTTATTTATCGATAATGAAAAGCTTTGTCTTCAAGAGTCATGACTGTTGGATTAACAATCTTAATCAATTCCAAAATGGTATGACTGTTAATTACCAACAGTCTTAAGTAATTTTGAACAGGTACAATTAATATCGAATCGATTTTGCACAGGTCAATCAAAAAGTGACCGCGTCCGAGCTACCGCAATCCGACCCGAATGAATCCCGGAAACCCGCTACCACTGCGGACACGTAGCTTGCGAAGTGAAAAGTGCGCCACTAGCGCCTCTACAGCCCACTTCCCCGTACCCGCACGCACGCGCTCGAGCGTGTGTGTGTGTGTGTGTACGGTGCTTCGCACCGTATTGCGGTCTCTTGAATAGCCTCTAAAATGCTAGATGAATTAACTCTTCATATTCCATTTTTACTTATTAAGTGCACAAATTCTTAATATTTTTCCAATGTGGGACTTAAAGGTTGCCCACTCCTTTTATAGCTTAGTGGTGACACTTAGCTTTGTACATTTTTCAATATGGGACACTATCCCTTTTTATATTTGGGTTAGCTTCCCACCTCTTCCACACACTTCCAATGTGGGACAATCTCTTTAAGCTCTTGCACCCAAAAACTCTTACTCACTTATTTTAAAAATCACCAACATTCCTCAACCATTTTCAAATTAAGTTTTGTAACTCTATGATTGTCTGTAAGACTGTGTATAAGCATTGGTGTCTCAAGACTTGAACCAATACCTTATGAAGGTTCGCCAAGGCTAACCATGAAAGTATAGTAGACTTGTCTTTAAACTATAATTCCATATTAACCAGCCGAATTTGTCTTCACACACAAATCTTTTAGTCACTGATTATCCATATAAGCCGACACATGTATTAGGCCTTGTGTGTGTACCTTGATTTCATGAGTGCTTTAGAGTCAAGCCCAATTCTCATAGGAAGCGGCACCACTTCCACACGCATATAAGTAGATTATCATAGGTGTCCATGTAACTTAAAACACCATAAATCTATTAAGGTTAAACGCATCCTCTTTCATTATTCATTACATGTTCTAAGCACTTATCCTTGGGATGTTAAAATTTTATAGTGCTTACAATCACGTCGTATGATGTACTTTAATCATTGAACTTGAGACTTGAATATATAAAGTTTCAAGTTGGGTTTCCATCAAGAGTGATTATTATTAATGGGCTTTAGTCCCATCCCTATTGATGTCTTAGACACCAGTCCTCTTGCAAGACCTTTTGTAAAAGGATCAGCTAAATTTTGACTTGATTTTACATAATCCACTGTGATTACACTATCTGTAATCATTTGTCTGACATAACTATGTCTCAGGCCAATATGTGTAGATTTTCCAATGTATACTTTACTATAAGCTCTGGAAAGTGTAGACTCACTATCACAATGTATAGATATTGGAGTCATTGGTTTTGGCCAAACTAGAATTTCAATCAATAAATTCACCTAACCGTTCTGCCTCTTTACAAGTTGCAGCTAATGCTACAAACTCAGCTGCCATAGTAGAATCAGCTACACAAGTTTGTTTCTTTCATCCCCAAGAAACAGCTCCTCCACTAAGAGTGAAAATCCATCCACTTGTTGAGGAATGATCCTCCCGCTCAGTTATCGAACTGGCATCAGAAAACCCTTCTAACATTGAAGGATATCCACTATAGTATATACCATAGTCCATAGTTCCTTTTTAATATTTTAATATTCTATTGACAGCATGCCAATGCAATAAACTTGGATTATTAGTATATCTACTTAATTTACCAGCAGCATAAGCAATATCAGGTCGAGTACATGTCATGGCATACATTAAACTACCAATTACTCGTGCATATTCCAATTGTGAAATAGCTCTACCATTATTAGGGATCATCTTTAGCTATGGTTCAAACGGTGTACTAACAGGTGTGCAATCAAACTGATTAAATTTCTTTAAAATTTTCTCAACATAATGAGATTGAGTGAGAATTATATTTTTATCTTTCCATATTATTCTCATTCCTAATATGACATCAGCTACACCCATATCTTTCATATCAAACTTAGAAGACAGAAAACTCTTTGTATTATTAATTCTTTCTAAATCAGTACTAAGAATTAACATGTCATCTACATATAAACAAATGATCACACCTTTACCATTAGCAAATTTACTATAAACACACTTATCAGATTCATGAATTTTAAAACCATAAGAAATAATGACTTTGTCAAATTTTTATTGCCATTGTTTAGGTGCTTGTTTTAGGCCATATAAGGACTTAATAAGTTTACATACTTTACTTCTTGTCCAGGCATAATAAACCCTTCAGGTTGTTCCACGTAAATTTCTTCTTCTAAGTCACCATTTAAAAAGGCAGTTTTCACATCCATTTGATGAATCTCAAAATTATATATAGATGCTAATGCAATTAAAATTATAATAGTGGAGGTTATTGCAACAGGTGCATATGTATCAAAATAATCAATTCCTTCTTTTTGTGTAAAACCTTTAGCAACCAATCTAGACTTGAATTTATCAATTTTTCCATCTATTTTTATTTTCTTTTTAAAAATCCATCTACACTTAATGGGTTTAGATCCTGGAGGTAAGTCTACTAACTTCCAAGTTTTATTTTCCAAAATTAAATCCATTTCATCATTTATATCTTCTTTCCAAAATGCTGAATCTACAGACTTAATTGTCTCACTATAAGTTTGTGGGTCTGTTTCAATACTAAGAGTCAAAGCATATTGATTACAAGATGTGTCTCTAGTTCCTTCAACTAGATAGACTACAAAGTCGGGACCAAACATTTTTTCTTTTGCTAGGACTTTCACTTTTTCTAATCTCTTCTTGTTTAACTGGTGGAGTTTCAGGTAATTGTGAAGGAGTGCTTACTTCTTTTTCATTATTAATTCTAGGAATTGAAGAAAACCTTTGTTCGTAAAAAATTGCATCTCTCGATTCAATTATTGTATTCACCTCAACAGAATCATTAGGTTCACTAACTAAAAATCTATAGGCTTTACTATGTTGTGCATAACCTATGAAAATACACTCAATGCCTTTGCTTCCTAATTTCTTCCTCTTAGTTCCAGGTAGTCTTACAATAGCTCTACAACCCCAAACTTTAAGTTAACCTTAATTAAATTTTCTATTCTTCCATAATTCGTAAGGAGTTTTCTTATTATCTTTAACAGGTATCCTATTCAGAATATGGCACGCAATTAAAAGTGTTTCTCCCCAAAACCCTTTACTTAAACCAGAATAAGAAAGCATAGCGTTAACCATTTCAGTTAGTGTCCTATTTTTTCTTTATGCTATTCCATTTTTTGTGGTGTATAAGGTGCAGTTACTTCATGTATAATTCCCATATCTTCACAAAATTGAGGAAAGTGATTTTCACCACCTCTATCAGATCTAAGACATTTTATTTTAGTATCACATTGATTTTCAACTTCATTTTTATATGTCTTAAATCTATTAAGCACAACATCCTTAGAGTTTAAAAGATATACGTAACAATATTTTGAAAAGTCACCGATAAATGTAGCAAAATATTTACTACCACCTCTAGTAGGTGTTCCATGCAAATCACAAACATCACTATGTACTAATTGTAACAAAGATGTAGTTTTTTCTATTTTTGAAAAAGGCAATCTTGTTATTTTTGTTTACATGCATATTTTGCACTTTTCATTCATATCATTCTCATATTTAGGAATTAAATTTAAATTCACCATGAAATGCATTTTCATTGTATTAACATGTCCTAAACGACTATGCCATAATGAAAGACAATCAACGATATAAACAGAAGAATCTTTTTCATTGATATTGAGCTTAAACATGCCCTCACACAAATATCCTTTGCCTACAAAGGTACCATTCGTAGTCAGAATAAATTTTTCTGACTCAAATACAAGCTTAAAGCCAAATTTGTTAAGAAGACTTCCAGAAACTAAATTTTTCCTAACATCAGGAACATGAAAAACATTGGTGAGTTTAAGGATTTTTCCAGAAATGAATTCGAGATTCATTGTCCCTTTGCCTTTAACCGCAGCAGTAGAAGAATTTCCCATATAGAGAGCATCTCCTTCAACTGTTTCATAGGCAGAGAACAAGTTCTTGTCGTTACAAACATGCCTTGTGGCACCAGAATCAACCCACCAAGAGTTGTCTTCTCCAAGCATATTAGCCTCAGATATCATAGCTACAAATTTTTGCTTTGTGTCTGATGTCCCTCCTTTTTCCTTCAGTTTCTTAAACTCATGACAATCCTTCTTGAAGTGACCTGGTTTATTGCAATGAAAATAATTTCCTTTCTTCTTTTTGTTTCTTTAGAATTATTTGAAAAATTCTTCCGCTTGTTTTTTTTTCCATGATTGCCATATTTTTGCTTATTTCCTTCCTCCACCACATGGACCTTAGAAATAAAATTTTCTTGTTCCTCTTTACCATCTCGAATTCTAGACTCTTGTTCAATTCTTAAATGAGTCTCTAATTCTTCAAGTTAAAGATCCTCCTTTTTGTGTTTGAGTTCTTTCTTCTAAACTTTCCAAGAAGGATGAAGTTTTTCAATTATGGCAGCAACAATTACATTATCATCCATATTTAATTTTTTCAGTTTGCAATGATTTATGATGCATTGGCTGTCATGAAATTTTTCTAGCACAGGCCTATTATCATGCATTTTAAAGCTTAAAAACTGACCGATAAGGAACTTCTTACTTGTAGCATCTTCGGTAAGATATTTGGTCTCCAATGTTTCCCACAAAGTTTTTGCAGTCCTAACATTTTGGAACAAGTCGAACAAATTTTTAGGAAGTGCATTGATAATATGACCACGACACAAGTAATCATCGGTCTCCCATTTTGTGTGTTGCCTAGTCTGTTCCACGGTTTCATCTTCATCTTCATCTTCATTTGGTTTCGGTTGTGACAAGACATATACAATCTTCAATGTTGTTAGAAGAAAATGAATATTTTTCTTTCAACGCTGAAAATTACCACCATCAAAATGGTCCAACTTGACAAAGCTTTCTGTTATTTGTTGAAGTGATTTGGAAGAGTCGGCCATTTCTGATAATACTGTATTTAGATTGTTGGATAATATGAATGTAAATACAGAAATGAAACTCTTTATATATCACAGTAATGTCAACTGCAATACAATAATGTAACTTCTGAATAGATACTAGAAAGCTTCAAGGCGTGATGTCACTTTCCTAAATACAGTATTTGCCCCACACGAATAATTTTGGTATACAAACGGGAATCCCCAAATTCGAACTCAAGATATAATGAAGCAACTTGCACTGCCTGCAACTTGTATATTTGAAGACAGCCTTTGGATGCAGCAGCGAAGAACAGTCAATCAAGTTCTTATTCTGTTTATGTGCACAAAACAGAATAAGATAATTTATATCTCCTGAAAATTGTAAGAGAGTAATAGCAAGGGTTGGAAATTTTGAAACTGGGTAATATTTGTTATATCTGCAATTTCGTTTTAGGCAACCTTTATTTATAGATAATGAAAGGCTTTGTCTTCAAGAGTCATGACTGTTGGATTAACAATCTTAATCAATTCCGAAATGGTGTGACTGTTAATTATCAACAGTCTTAAGTCATTTTTGAACAGGTACAATTAATACCGAATCAATTTTGCACGGATCAACCAAAAAGTGATCGCGCCCAAGATACCGCGATCCGACCCGGACGAATCCCGACAACCCTCTACCACTGTGGATACGCGGTATGCGAAGTGCAAAGTGAGCTACTAGTGCCTCTACAACCCACTGCCCCGTACGCGCACGCACGTGCGCGCGTGTACGTGTGCGTACGGTGCTTCGCACCATATTGAGGTCTCTTGAATAACCTCTTAAATGCTAGATGAATTAACTCTTCATCTTCCATTTGTACTTATTAAGTGCACAAATTCTTAATATTTTTCTAATGTGGGACTCAAAGGTTTCCCACTCCTTTTATAGCTTAGTGGTGACACCTAGCTTTGTACATTTTCCAATGTGGGACACTATCCCTTTTTATATTTGGGTTAGCTTCCCACCTCTTCCACACACTTCCAATGTGGGACAAGCTTTTTAAGCTCTTACACCCAAAAACACTTACTCACTTATTTTAAAAATCACCAACATTCCTCCACCATTTTCAAAATAAATTTTGAAAATGTTTGATTGTCTATAAGACTGTGTATAAGCATTGGTGTCTCATGACTTGAACCAATACCTTCTGAAGGTTCGTCAAGGCTAACCATGAAAGTATAGTAGACTTATCTTTGAACTATCAATCCATATTGACCAGTGCGATTTCTCTTCACACACAAATCTTTTAGTCACTGATTATCCATATAAGCCGACACATGTATTAGGCCTTGTGTCTGTACCTTGATTTCATGAGTGCTGTAGAGTCAAGCCCAGTTCTCATAGGAAGAGGCACCACTTACACACTCATATAGGTAGATTATCATAGGTGTCCATGTAACTTAAAACACCATAAATCTATTAAGGTTAAACTCATCCTCTTTCATTATTCATTACATGATCTAAGCACTTATCCTTGGGATGTTAAAATTTTATAGTGCTTACAATCACGTCGTATGATGTACTTTAATCATTGAACTTGAGACTTGAATATATAAAGTTTCAATTTGAGTTTCCATCAAGAGTGATTATTATTAATGGGCTTTAGTCCCATCCCTATTGATGTCTTAGACACCAGTCCTCTTCCAAGACCTTTTGTAAAAGGATCAGCTAAATTTTGACTTGATTTTACATAATCCACTGTGATTACACTATATGTAATCATTTGTCTGACATAACTATATCTCAGGCCAATATGTGTAGATTTTCCAATGTATACTTTACTATAAGCTCTGGAAAGTGTATACTCACTATCACAATGTATAGATATTGGAGGCATTGGTTTTGGCCAAACTAGAATTTCAATCAATAAATTCCCTAACCGTTCTGCCTCTTTACTAGTTGGAGCTAATGCTACAAACTCAGCTGCCATAGTAGAATCGTCTATACAAGTTTGTTTCTTTCATCCCCAAGAAACAGCTCCTCCACCAAGAGTGAAAATCCATCCACTTGTTGAGGAATGATCCTCCCGCTCAGTTATCGAACTGGCATCAGAAAACCCTTCTAACACTGAAGGATATCCACTATAGTATATACCATAGTCCATAGTTCCTTTTTAATATTTTAATATTCTATTGACAGCATGCCAATGCAATAAACTTGGATTACTAGTATATCTACTTAATTTACCAACAGCATAAGCAATATCAGGTCGAGTACATGTCATGGCATACATTAAACTACCAATTACTCGTGCATATTCCAATTGTGAAATAGCTCTACCATTATTAGGGATCATCTTTAGCGGTGGTTCAAAAGGTGTACTAACAGGTGTGCAATCAAACTGATTAAATTTCTTTAAAATTTTCTCAACATAATGAGATTGAGTGAGAATTATATTTTTATCTTTCCTTATTATTCTCATTCCTAATATGACATCAGCTACACCCATATCTTTCATATCAAATTTAGAAGACAGAAAACTCTTTGTATTATTAATGCTTTCTAAATCATTACTAAGAATTAACATGTCATCTACATATAAACAAATGATCACACCTTTACCATTAGCAAATTTACTATAAACACACTTATCAGATTCATGAATTTTAAAACCATAAGAAATAATGACTTTGTTAAATTTTTCATGCCATTGTTTATGTGTTTGTTTTAGGCCATATAAGGACTTAATAAGTTTACATACTTTATTTTCTTGTGCAAGCATAACAAACCCTTTAGGTTGTTCCATGTAAATTTATTCTTCTAAGTCACCATTTAAAAAGACAGTTTTCACATCCATTTGATGAATCTCAAAATTATATATAGATGCTAATGCAATTAAAATTCTAATAGTGGAGGTTCTAGCAACAGGTGCATAGGTATCAAAATAATCAATTCCTTCTTTTTGTGTAAAACCTTTAGCAACCAATCTAGCCTTGAATTTATCAATTGTTCCATCTATTTTCATTTTCTTTTTAAAAATCCATCTACACTTATTGGGTTTAGATCCTGGAGGTAAGCCTACTAACTTCCAAGTTTTATTTCCCAAAATTGAATCCATTTCATCATTTATAGCTTCTTTCCAAAATGCTGAATCTACAGACTTAATTGCATCACTATAAGTTTGTGGGTCTGTTTCAACGCTAAGAGTCAAATCATATTGATTACAAGATGTGTCTCTAGTTCCTTCAACAAGATAGACTACAAAGTCGGGACCAAAGCTTTTTCTTTCCTAGGTCTTTTACTTTTTCTAATCTCTTCTTGTTCTACTGGTGGAGTTTCAGGTAATTGTGAAGGAGTGCTTACTTCTTTTTCATTATTAATTCTAGGAATAGAAGAAAATCTTTGTTCATAAAAAATTGCATCTCTCGATTCAATTATTGTATTTACCACAACAGAATCATTAGGTTCACTAACCAAAAATCTATAGGCTTTACTATGTTGTGCATAACCTATGAAAATACACTCAACGCCTTTGCTTCCTAATTTCTTCCTCTTAGTTTCAGGTAGTCTTACAATAGCTCTACAACCCCAAACATTAAGATAACCTAAATTAGGTTTTCTATTCTTCCACAATTCGTAAGGAGTTTTCTTATTATCTTTAACAGGTATCCTATTCAGAATATGACACGCAGTTAAAAATCTTTCTCCCCAAAACCCTTTACTTAAACCAGAATAAGAAAGCATACCGTTAACCATTTCAGTTAGTGTCCTATTTTTTCTTTCTGCTATTCCATTTTGTTGTGGTGTATAAGGTGCAGTAACTTCATGTATAATTCCCATATCTTCACAAAATTGAGGAAAGTGACATTCACCACCTCTATCAGATCTAAGACATTTTATTTTAGTATCACATTGATTTTCAACTTCATTTTTATATGTCTTAAATCTATTAAGCATAACATCCTTAGAGTTTAAAAGATATACGTAACAATATTTTGAAAAGTCATCGATAAATGTAGCAAAATATTTACTACCACCTCTAGTAGGTGTTCCATGCAAATCACAAACATCATTATGTACTAATTGTAACAAAGATGTAGTTTTTTCTATTTTTGGAAAAGGCAATCTTGTTATTTTTGTTTGCATGCATATTTTACACTTTTCATTCATATTATTCTCATATTTAGGAATTAAATTTAAATTAACCATGAAATGCATTTTCTTTGTATTAACATGTCCTAAACGACTATGCCATAATGAAAGACAGTCAACGATATAAGCAGAAGAATCTTTTTCATTGATATTGAGCTTAAACATGCCCTCATACAAATATCCTTTGCCTACAAAGGTACCATTCTTAGTCAGAATAAATTTGTCTGACTCATATACAAGTTTAAATCCAAATTTGTTAAGAATACTTCCAGAAACTAAATTTTTCCTAACATCAGGAACATGAAAAACATTGGTGAGGCTAAGGATTTTTCCAGAAGTGAATTTGAGACCACTGTCCCTTTGCCTTTAACCTCAACAGTAGAAGAATTTCCCATATAAATAACATCTCCTTCCATTGTTTCATAGGCAGAGAACAAGTTCTTGTCCTTACAAACATGCCTTGTGGCACCAGAATCAACCCACCAAGAGTTGTCTTCTCCAAGCATATTAGCCTCAGATATCATAGTGGCAAATTTTTGCTTTATGTCGGATGTCCCTCCTTTTTCGTTTAGTTTCTTGAACTCACGACAATCCTTCTTGAAGTGACCTGGTTTGTTGCAATGAAAACAATTTCCTTTCTTCTTCTTTTTTGCTTTAGAATTATTTGAAAAATTCTTCCGCTTGTTATTTTTTCCATGATTGCCATATTTTTGCTCATTTACTTCCTCCACCACATGGACCTTAGAAACAAAATTTTCTTGTTCCTCTTTACCATCTAGAATTCGAGACTCTTGTTCAATTCTTAAATGAGTCTCTAATTCTTCAAGTGAAAGATCCTCCTTTTTGTGTTTGAGCTCTTTCTTATAATCTTTCCAAGAAGGAGGAAGTTTTTCAATTATGGCAGCAACAATTACATTATCATCCATATTTAATTTTTTTAGTTTGCAATGATTTATGATGCATTGGGTGTCATGAAATTGTTCTAGCACAGACCTATTATCACGCATTTTAAAGCTTAAAAACTGACCGATAAGGAACTTCTTACTTGTAGCGTCTTCTGCAAGATATTTGGTCTCCAATGTTTCCCACAAAGTTTTTGCAGTCCCAACATTTTGGAACAAGTCGAACAAATTGTCAGCAAGTGCATTGAGAATATGACCACGACACAAGTAATCATCGGTCTCCCATTTTGTGCGTTGCCTAGTCTGTTCCACGGTTTCATCTTCATCTTCATTTAGTTTCGGTTGTGACAAGACATATATAATCTTCAATGTTGTTAGAAGAAATGAACATTTTTCTGCCAACGCAGAAAATTACCACCATCAAAACGGTCCAACTTGACAAAGCTTTCTGTTATTTGTCGAAGTGATTTGGAAGAGTTGGCCATTTCTGATAATACTGTATTTAGATTGTTGGATAATATGAATGCAAATACAGAAATGGAACTCTTTATATATTACAGTAATGCCAACTTCAATACAATAATGTAACTTCTGAATAGATACTAGAAAGCTTCAAGGCGTGATGTAACTTTCCTAAATACAGTATTTTCCCCACACGAATAATTTCAGTATACAAACGGGAATCCGCAAATTCGTACTCAAGATACAATGAAGAAACTTGCATTGCCTGCAACTTGTATATTTGAAGACAGCTTTTGGATGCAGCAGCGAAGAACAGTCAATCAATTTCTTATTCTGCTTATGTGCACAAAACAGAATAAGATAATTTATATCTCCTGAAAATTGTAAGAGAGTAATAGCAAGGGTTGGAAATTTCGGAACTGGGTAGTATTTGTTATATCTGCAATTTCGTTTTAGGCAGCCTTTATTTATAGATAATGAAAAGCTTTGTCTTCAAGAGTCATGATTGTTGGATTGACAGTCTTAATCAATTCCGAAATGGTATGACTGTTAATTACCAACGGTCTTAAGTCATTTTCGAATATGTACAATTAATACCGAATCGGTTTTGCACGGGTCAACCAAAAAGTGACCGTGCCCGAGCTACCGCGATCCGACCCGGACGAATCCCGGCAACCCGATACCACTGCTGACACGCGGCATGCGAAGTGCAATGTGAGCCACTAGCGCCTCTACAACCCACTGCCCTGCACCCGCAAGCGCGCGCCTGTGTGTACGGTGCTTCGCACCGTATTGAGGTCTCTTGAATAGCCTCTTAAATGATAGATGAATTAACTCTTCATCTTCCATTTGTACTTTTTAAGTGCACAAATTCTTAATATTTTTCCAATGTGGGACTCAAAGGTTTCCCACTCCTTTTATAGCTTAGTGGTGACACTTAGCTTTTTACATTTTCCAATGTGGAACACTATCCCTTTTTATATTTGGGTTAGCTTCCCACCTCTTCTTTACACTTCCAATGTGGGACAAGCTCTTTAAGCTCTTACACCCAAAAACTCTTACTCACTTATTTTAAAAATCACCAACATTAACTTCTATAACCTTATCGATATTGTGGATTGCGTTTGGGAGAAGATTTATAGAAGTTACTACTTAAGTAAAACCAAGGTTAATCTTCCAATGCCAGTAATGGGGGTTTACACAAGTATTCATATGTTGGAAATTAATATTCAGTGTCGAAATTAATTATTTAATTTTAATTATATTAAATTCCGAATTTATAAATTTCCCAATTATGTGGTCTGGATAAATATTAGATAATTAATTAGGAACGTGATAAATACGAATATTAGAAGATTGGGTCAATCTTATCCGTTAGTCACATGATGGTTAGTGGCATTAGTGGGAGACTTGAAATAGAGTCCCACCTTGACTAGGATTTCGGCCCTCTTCCCCTTATAAATAGAGGAGCCCTACACCATCTGGGGTTATCTCATAACACACTATTTCTGAGGTGGAAGAGAAATTCTGAGATTTCAATTGAGTGTAATTTTTCATGTTTAGGAGATTGATGGAGCAATTAATCAAGATTGATCAATGCATTGAATCAAGGTAAGTCTTATTTTTATCTTTTAGACGTATTTTGTGAAAACATGAAGATCCAAGATCCTTTTATTAAGAATAATTGTATGCTAAAGTTTAATCATATTAATGTGTTCGTGATTAAAATTAGGGTGTTCTTAAGAATGATTTTATATATGGTATCAGAGCTAAAGTTTAAGATCTCATGATTTTCCTTATTGATGTTCGTCTATAACGAAATATGTTCCTGAGACTTTCTGCGACATTTTTATTTATGTCATTAAATCTGCTTATGCTTGAGATTTTCTGCGACGTTTTATTTTATGTCATTGAATCTGCTCTTAAAGTATGTCTGAAACTTTCTGTGAAATTTTTCTTCTGTCGCCAATACTCACTGGTTAGAATGAAAGGTCAAAACTTACTCGGAATTTTACGAAACTGACATGGTCTAGTGGAAACGTCAAAATAAACAAAACCCATTGTATACAATGGACACCACCCTACTTTTGCGTTTTGACGTCGTTTAGACCCTTAAAAGTGCATTTTTGTCATTTTTGGTAATAATGTTGACGTCAATATCTCACTCCAGAAAATTAATTTTTGAATTTCGCAAATTGTTTTGAGATCCTGGAGTAATTATCTACATCCCTGTGGTGCTAACTCAAATTTTCTATTTTTGACAAAAATTACGATTTTTTTCGAATATTATGTATTTTTTTCACCACGGGGGCTGTTTTTTATATTCATGGTTGTTCTAATATTCATGTTATGTAGTATTTGGTATTGATGAAAGATTTCAATATAAAATTTTGAATATTAGATGTATGATTATGTGATTGACAATAACATTTCGATATACTAGGTTATTGTGCATAATCTATATTTGGTAGCCTAAAGGTCCTAATGTAATTATGAATTGATGTTTTGACAATAATATTTATACGGTGTTGGATGGGGAAGACATGAAAGTGTCTTAATCTATAATTGTAAATATTTGATTATTATGTATGCATCTATATTTGGACCATTAATTATACATTAAGTTTTGAGTATAATATTTTTGGGGGCATTGATTTTGCATAAATAATGTTTCTGACTTCCAGAAAAAATATTTTTGAATTCCGTTGAATATTTGAGATTCTGGAGTAATTTCCTACAGTTCCATGATGCTAACTCATTTTTTTTTTTGAAAAAATTTAAGTTTTCCCATATTTCATGTATGTTTTATCTAGAACTGTGATAAAACCTTGCTCTACTGATCATTTTTTAGTTGAATATTCGTGCGAAACACATGCCAACATATTTCATATGGTAGGATATTAGACTTGCGTTTTATTAATATTCATATTTTGATGAGTCTCGTGCCAAACACAGGCGAATGATTCATATTGTTGAATATTATGATATTCCTGTTTTAATGAGTCTCATGCCAAACACAGGCCAACGATTCATGTAGTTGAAAATCAGAATTATTGTTTATTCTAAGGCTAGTACTCCCATTAAGTTGAATTAAATGCCAAACACAGGCTACAATTCATATGTGCGGATACTAGATTTATTCGTTGCATACATGCATATTTGAATACATGACTTGCAAATTTTGAGACTCATAAGTAGGTATTCATTCAGTTTAATAAAATGTCAAATACAGGTTAACATTACATGTGAAGATACTATACTTGTAGTCATTTCAGATTATCCTAATGTTTGTTATAAGCTTAAATTGAAGCGCAACACATGCTGAAATTTGAATCAAATAAACATTGGAATTTTTGTAAATGTTAAATAATTCGCATCAATGTTAAAAAGTAATATTTACATATGCCACTAGTATAATAATTGTGATTATAACAGTATTGTGCATTAGTATGACCATGAATGATTTCAGTCAATATTTCTGATTTGTTACTCATACATAAGTGGTGAAGCAAAAGTAAATGATTTATGTCTTCCATTTACTATTATTTGTGTAATATCTCATGTAAACTCTTTGTCTATTTGATTTTCACATTATGTCTAATTTTTTATGAATTTCAAGTTAGGGAATAGACAATAATATAATTATTCATGTATTACGGGTATTTTGAACATGTATGCGTATCTCTAATATTTATATAATATAAGGTTTGGTGTTCACTAAAGTGCTCTATTCCAAAAGATATAAATATTGGACTAATGCATTAATATCATGCATATTTTGGTTGCCTACGGGTCCATGTTTGATATTGAATGCTAGGATGATGATACTTTATGATGTTGCATACATATTATTGTTTATTCATTTATTATGATTACAATAATTGAACAAAATATTAGTGGTGATATATATTTTGGGAAGGTAATAATGGTCGTCAAACGCAGATGCCATAGTTTCTTTCACTATCATATCACCAATTAAGTTTATGAAAACCATAAACATGAATAATTTAGTTTATTGATCATGCGATATTTAATGAAAATAAGTGAAAAATTTATTGACTTGTGTATGTAAGTCTTTACGTAATGTAATATTCATATTATGAAATGTTTGGTAGTCACTATAGTGACCCAACTAGAATGGCAATGAATATTAAATGTAAAGATGATGGTAGTAGTAACTCTTGATGCTTATAATTGTAAAGATATTAATGGGGTATATTGAGTTTAATTCTTCAAGCAAGGTTATTCCTTACAGGGAATCAATTTTAAGTGATTGAATGAACATCATAGATCACATACATTATTATAGTATGTAAAAATAAGTTGTGCACAAATATCGTGTACAATATAATGAAATAACATTATACCTATTAAAGTAATCTACAAGCATCATATAATCGATATTTCACGGTTAATACTGAAGAAAACTCACGATTATGCACTCAATTTATTATCATGTAATCGATGTGTGTGTTGTTAAATCAAAGCATTAATGAAGTGAGCAATTTATCTCATTATCTTATCACATATTATTGTATCCCATTTTGTTTCTCTAAAAATTTCATATTTAATTTGGTTAAACAAATTAAGTTTGTTTACATCTTGAACACTCGGACTAATAATGATAAAGACAATATGTATCTTTTATGATTTGAAACGAGTTTTTCATCTCAGTAGAGTTTGCAAGTTATACTTTGTGTGTTATAGAAAGTATTTACTTTTGATGCAAGGATTTCTTACAAAAAAAAAATAGAAATGCTAATAAGATTCTTTTCTTTTGTTCTTGGGGAATCAAATCGCCATTTGTTTTCATAAACCCTCAATTTTTTTGGAAAATGTTTGTCTAGACTTGATCGTGAGGGATATGTTCTAAATAATCTTTTGATGTATATTTTTTTCAAGGGTTATGATATTCCTTTTGATGTTTTGTATAAAATAAAGTTTAGACATAGTTCTTTAAAGATTTGTTTGATCCTTCATCATAATCGTAGCGTTATTGATTAAACTCTTTAAATCTTGTGCCAAATTAAATCTAGACTCTTTTTCATAATTTTCATGAATAAGATTTTTATAATGTCTCTTACAAATTTTGATCGTCGAGTTGTGCTCTTAAGGTATTACGATGTCTAATATAAGGATGACCTATGTGACCCAACTGGGAGATTATGAGAAACTTCCCTTAAAGTGAACCTACATAGATCATATAATTGTCATTGACACGTATTTATTGCATTAAAGTCAAATTCATTATGGAAGGTGAAATTAGTGATAGTAGAAAATCATGAAATATGGTTATAAAGGAAGATAGGGTACTTATCCCATTACCGATAACTTTCTTGAATCCTTGTTCTTTTAGTTGTTAGATTGTCTAAACAACAAAGAACAAATAAATAATCAACCACTAATTGATAGTATTGTCACCGTGAGAGATATGTAGATAAAATCATAAGGAATAGTATTAAGAAGATCCTAAAAGGTCTACTATCCTCGATGATTATGTGGTGTATCTGCATGAACATGAATTTGGCGTAGGGATAAATAATGACATGGTTTTGTTTTCAAAAGTCATAAGAAGTGAAACTAATGGACTACAACTAAGGTTGAAATCTCGTTGAATTACATAATTGATGCACTAAAGTCGGGTATAAGGGGGTCATCAAGACCAAACGCGACACTAACAGTAGTTAAACGAGATAAAGCTAAATTGTAGTAAAATATTTCACTATTAATGAAGAAAAGGTTATAAATGAACCTTCTCAATTATATGTAAGGATATGGAATTCTTATGACATTAGTAGCTCATTATGATTGAGAGTTACATTAAGTGGATGTGAAAATTACTTTTTAGAGTCTTATAAACCATGCGTATATGTTTAGGAGATCATTTTATAAACATAAGTTTCCCACATGACGTATTTTAAGAAATAATATCATTTTTGTAATCGTTGTATATTTGTATACACCTTAAGATCAGTGGGAGTAAGTTTATATATTTTCTCTATATTCAAGCACATATTTAGAAAGTAGAGAATCAAAATAATCTTATGGGTTTAAAAGTTGTGTATGAAGTAATGAGATACTTAAAGGACTATATGCTCACATTTATGATGTATTTGTTCATTTAAATATGAACAATTATTGTGACTCGGATTTACTATTTGTACGGATGGTATGAAGTTCACTCTTGCTTAAGAATATTTGTTTTGGTTTATCAACCAATATAATGAAGGAGTGCAACACAATCCATCCATTAACTATTGTGAAAGCTGAGTTTGTAGCATGCTTGATGCTGCAACTTATGTATTTTGGCAGCGTGACTTCATTTCGGGACTTGGAGTTATCGACACAATTATCAAGTCGCTGAAATATTATGATAATATCGTTGCAATCTTCTTTATGAAGAAATGTTAGGTATTCCTAAAGTAACTAAGCACGTTGAATAAAATACCTATCAGTTAAAGAAGAAATTCAGAAACAAAGAGTGTCAATTGATCACATTAGTACGAGTGATAACATAGCAGATCCTATTACGAAAGGACTATCTCCAAAAGACCTTATAGAACGTGTCAAACAGATGGATCTCAATTAGTAAAATTATTATTGCTATTTGGCTTAGTTGTTTGACACTATTACTTGAATTCAATAAAAGTGTTTTTGATTTCAATTATTTATGTCTTTTATGAATGCATGTATATGATTATGAATTATTGTTGACAGAAATAGTCCTTATTCAAAAGGACATTATGAGGGCATTATGATACCCAATATTAAAGGCTTAGTTGAATGAAACATTGGTGTTGTGGTACATGAAAGGAGCCATGCTCTTGAATAGCATGGAACCGCCATGACTCGCATCCGTGAATTGTTTGATTTAAGCAAACTATATTTATCAGTTATTGTGCACCTTATGGTACCTAATATAATTATGAGGATTATTAAGACCAAGTGGGAGACTGTTGGAAATTAATATTCAGTGTCGAAATTAATTATTTCATTTCAATTATATTAAATTCCGAATTTATAAATTTTCCAATTATGTGGTCTTGATAAATATCAGATAATTAATTGGAAACGTGATAAATACGAATATTAGAAGATTGGATCAATCTTATCCGTTAGTCACATGATGGTTAGTGGCATTAGTGGGAGACTTGAAATAGAGTCTCACCTTGACTAGGATTCCGACCCTTTTCCCCTTATAAATAGAGGAGCCCTACACCATCTGGGGTTATCTCATAACACACTATTTCTGAGGTGGAAGAGAAATTCCGAGATTCCAATTGAGTGTAATTTTTCATGTTTAGGAGATTGATGGAGCAATTAATCAAGATTGATCAATGCATTGAATCAAGGTAAGTCTTATTTTTATCTTTTAGACGTATTTTGTGAAAACATAAAGATCCAAGATCCTTTTATTAAGAACAATTGTATGCTAAAGTTTAATCATATTAATGTGTTTGTGATTCATATTAGGGTGTTCTTAAGAATGATTTTATATCATAGTCTACTATATTTTCAATTGATTGCATTGTGTGGCGATTTGAAAAAAAATGACATTAGGAAAGAAGGTGGAATTAAGTACTCAAGCATGGAATGTAGCAATGGGATTAATGGAAGTGGGGTGGTTTGCAAGAGGTAGATTGGTATCGTATGCTCATTATGATGGAGCTAAGTTTGGTGAGTGAATACTATATGACAAACTATTTTTCTAAACAAGTGAAGTCTCACATATTATGTTTCTAAAAAATTAATGTTTGGAATATAATATGCTACCATAAGTTATATTTCTGCTCTATACCGTCCATAGTCTTCTTTCCCAACCAGATATAATGAAAGAAATGTGTCACGTAAGTCCCCATCCTAAATATGAAGATATTGTTGAAGAACTAATTTTGCGGAATCATGAGGTTTTTAGATGCTCTTAGGATGATTGTCAATATCTCCTGGTGAAGAGGTATGTCTGTCTTTTTTTTTTCTTGTGGTCTAGTGGTATTATAATTAATTACCCTTTTGCCTAATTGTCTGATGTCTTATAAGCTACAAAATTTCATTCATGAGTGTCAAGGTCATGCCCTATAGCCTGATATGTTGTGAAAGGGCAAGAAAAAATATATCTTAGAGAAGCAAAAAAATATAGTAATATGGTCACTCTATGATCAATTCAATATAGTATTAAACAACGAAAAGACTTCGTCCCTTTTAATGAGTTAGAAATATAAAAATATGGTTTCTATTAATGGTTATATGTCTTTCAAAAGGATTCAATCAGGATGGGATCAAGTGGAGAAAAACTCTTTAGACTTAGATACGTAATTAATATGGTCTTTATCTGGAGATGGTTGTTTTAACTTTAAATCTGCATTTAGTCTGTTAGAAGATCCAGACCCTCCTCGGTGTTGTGTAGGTCATCTTGGAACTCTTATATGTCTGTTAAGATGTCCATTTTCATGTGTAAATGCCTTAATAATGTTGTACTGTTGGAGGAAAATGTTAAAAAGTTGGAATTAGACTTGCCTCTCTATGTAGACATTGTTATCAAAATTTAGAAGAGCTTAATCATATGTTTACCATAGCCCTATAGCTAAAGTTGTTTGGGAGTAATTTGGAGGTTTAAGTGTTATCAAGTTAAGTTTTAGAACTGTTAATTCAATGATGATGACCTAATGTCTCAGATCTTTTAAGAATGTTGTTATTAAATTATTAATTCCAGGCTTCCAGTTGTTATAGTGTGGGAATTATGGAAGAGAAGAATCAAGTTAGTGTTTAATGGTATTGCTATGAATGTTAAGTAAATTATTTGTCAGATTATTTTAATAGTTGAAGAAATTTCCTCTTCGCAAGCTTTTTAATGTTATAGGTGATGAAGATCTCTCAAATCTTTTTCCATGAAGAAATGTGTTCATCATTCTCCCTATTTTGTTCTAATAAAAAATAAAAATCTTCTCATAAAGAAAATAGTGAAATAGTCAAAATTGAAACTGCATTATATTCAGAGTAAAGAGCTTAAATTAATTAAAGAGTTATAAAAAGGTCATTATAACTTTATAAGTACTTTCCATTGAGTAATACTCACTAAGTGGTTATACTTCACAAAACTTCTCCTCTATAAAGAGAAGTGCTTGCATGCGTCTTCAGTACTAGTAAAATCCACAGATGCCGGTACCAAAGTTAGTACATACATTATTGAATTCATAATGAATACTTGAGGAAATTACGTGAGTAGTTCATTAAAATTCACAAATACTTAGATGTGCAAGTATATTGGGCCTAATTAATGTTGATTCACTTTGGGTCTGCTTTGATGTTGATTTACTCTAATTTTGCAAATTTAAAAGTTTTGTTCAAATTGATTCTCATATAACATTTTTTTTTGTTTTCAAGGATGTGTGTTTGGTCATTCTGTATCAGATGAGGTGGTAGCTTCTCAAATATTTGAAGGTTTGGAGAATTTTTTTGATGCTACATTACGTAATCTAAAATTTGAGTTTGTAGTTTAAGTTCTTATTCGATTTCCAATGAGGTATTTTTATTTAAATTCAGTACTAAAGAAATTTTTAAATTTTATGTAGACAACATGATTAAGTATGATTATGATGATAACTTGAAAATATGATGAAAATTTGAATATGTTGACAATTTGAAAATATCCAGACAGGCTTAAACCCATGCCGTTAGAGTGCGAAAATTCAAAACAGCCTCCAAACAACCCGTAAGATGCACGAACACCTCACACGAGACCAATATAACTCGTAGGAACTAACCGTATAATCACCTAACTACTAGTTTGAAAATATGATAATAATTTATATATATTTTTACTTAGGTTAAAAAACATGTCGTTAAAGGGTGAAAACTCAAAACAACCTCGAAACGGTCCCATAAGAGGCACGAAACCTCGCAGGGACAAATGTAACTCATAGGAACCGACCGTGACACGGGACTCTCAATTTGAAAATATGACAATAATTTGAAAATATCTAGACTTAGGCTTAAAAACATGCCGCTAGAGGATGGAAAAAAAATTCCTCCAAACGGCCCCGTAAGAAAAATGAACACCTCGTATCAGACCAATGTAACTCGTAGGAACTGACTGCGTAGTCACAGGACTCTCGGTTTGAAAATATGATGATAATTTGCACATATCCAGACATAGGGTTTAAAAACACGACGTTTGATGGTGAAACACCAAAACAACCTCTAATGGCTCGTAAGAAGCACTAATACCTTGCTCAAGACCAATGTAACTTACAGGAACTAATCATGTAGTCACGGGACTCTCGGTTTTGTGAATATGATGATAATTTGTAAATATCTAGACTTTGGCTAAAAAATATGTCATTAGAGGGTGAAAACTCAAATGACCCCGTAAAAGGTACGAACACCTTGCACGGGACAATATAATTTAGCAGAACTAAACACATAGTCACGGAACTCTCGGTTTGAAAATATGATAATGATTTGTAAATATATTAACTTGGGCTTAAAAATATGTCCTTAGAGGGTGAAAACCCAAAACAACCCCTAAATGACTCCGTAAGAGGCACGCACACCTTGCACAGGATCACTATAACTTGTAGGAATTGACTGCTTAGTCATGAGACTCCTTATTTGTTTAACTTGTAGGAAATGACCGCTTAGTCACGGGACTCCTCAATTGAAAATATAATGATAATTTGCAAATATCTAGACTTCGGCTTAAAAACATGCTTGAGGGTGACCAAACGACCTTATAAGAGGCCCCAACACCTGAGCGCGTAGTCAGGAAATTTCCAATTTAAGAATATGATGATAATTTTTCAAACATTCATACTTAGACTTAAATTTGACGATAAGTATATGCAATTTTTTTATTAATACAACTTTTTATACAGAATTTGACTACTGACATCACCTCTGCTTTATATCCTATTTTTTTTACAGGATAACATTTCAACGTTAGTTTTTATCCTCATGAAACACACGAAAAGTGCAATGTAAATACTAAGGAGATTTTTTATTTATTGTTGTTGCATTCGGGATTATTGTTTTTGATGTCTTATGGTCGTACGCGTTTTTGTAATTTTATTGTTAAATTTTATGGAAATTTTGCTCAGGTTTTTTAGTTTGTGAATTATTGAGACTTGTAATATGATGAAGTTTAGTATGTACATTAGTTTATAAACGGCTTGTCAGATTCACAACATTTAATACGGTATTTGTTGTTAGAGGGTGAAAAAAATCCTCCAAACGGCCTCGTAAGAGGAACGAACACCTCGTACATGATTAAAGTAACTCGTAGGAACTAACTGCGTAGTCACGGGACTCTCGATTTGAAAATAGGATGATAATTTGCAAATATCTAGACATAGGTTTGGAAACATGTCATTTGAGGATGAAATCCCAAAATAGCCCCCAAACGGCTCGTAAGAAGCACGAATACCTCGCGCGGGACTTATTTAACTCGTAGGAACTAACCGTGTAGTCGCGGAACTCTCGGTTTGTGAATATGATGATAATTTGAAAAAATCTAGACTTAGGCTTAAAAACATGTCGTTAGAGGGTGAAAAATCAAAACAACCTCCAAACAGCCCCGTAAGAGGCATAACACCTCGCACGGGACCAATGTAACTTATCAGAACTGACGACATAGTCACGAGACTCTCGATTTGAAAATATGATAATAATTTGTAAATATTTAGATTTGGGCTTAAAAACATATCGTCAAAGGGTGAAAACCCAAAACAACCCCTAAACGGCTCTGTAAGATGCATGAACACCTTGCATGGGACTAATGTAACTTATAGGAACTGACCGCTTAGTCACATGACTCCTTATTTGAAAAGTTGATCACAATCTGCAAATATCTAGACTTAGGCTTAAAATATGCTTTAGAGGGTAAAAAACAAAAATAGCCCCCTAAATGGCCCTATAAGAGGCAACAACACCTAGTACGGGACAAATGTAACTCTTACGAACTGATCGCACAGTCACAAGACTCCTGATTTGTGAATTTGATAATAATTTGCAAACACTCATACTTAGGCTTAAATATGATGATAAGTATACGCAATTTTTGAGATTAATACAACCTTTTATATAGCATTTGATTACTGATATCATCTCTGTTTTGTATCTAATTTTTTTCGTAGAATAACATTTCAACGTTAGTTTTTATCCACGTGAAACACTAGAAAAAATCAAGGTAAACACTAAGGAGATTTTTTATTTATTATTGTTGCATTCGGGATTGTTGTTTTTGATGTCTGATTAGGCACATATTCTTCACATTTATCCCCTTAATTTTGGTGATTTTAATATCTCGAACAAGGTAATTGAATCATTTTTAGTCCATATCACTCTATTGTCTGTTTTTAACAATATTCCCTAGTTTTTGTGTAATTGTGATGAAGTTTTCAGGAATGGAATGCAAGAAAGGAAAAGAAGAAAATCAGAAGAAAAGTCAAAGGGAAAAAGAGTAAAGTTCCACTCAAAAATCGAAGGCGACACCAAAAGTGAAGTTGAAGAGCATGAGTTCACAAGAGCATAGGAAGAAACGGCACCCAAATCGGAGTTCTAGATCAGAAGATATGGCTAGTCAAAGTTGCAAGGAAAAAGTCAAAGTAGAAGAAAACCGGACCGATCCGGTAGAAATAAAAGAACCGATCCGGTGGATATCGGACCGATTTGAGGGTAATCCGGACCGGTCCGGCTGTGCGAATTCCTGGCATTAATTATGCAGATTTTTGGCGTGCTGGATGGTAAAAACTTGTGCCACAAGCAAATTGAGCTGTCAATTTCGATTCTTTGTGCTATAAAAGCCCATGCCCTACATCATTTGGAGGGAGGCTAGTTTAGGAGTAGCTAGGGAATTCTAGGGTTAGTTTTTTAGAGAGTAATTCAGAAGTTTTCAATTTCTTTCATGAACTCTAGGTTGTAAGGATTTCGGGCTTCCAATTACTTTCTTGTTGCTGAATTCAAGTAAACTCATTTCATTCTATTGTTTGATTCTTTGCAAATTATTTCCAATGTCTTGTAGATCCATAATTTTGTGTATGAATTTGTTCTTTAATCAAATCATGAGTAGCTAAATTCCCAAGGGTTGGGGTATATGAACTCAATCCAAGGCAAATTATTTATGTAGGAAATAGAGGTTAAATTAAAATATTGATTGAATCGTGAAAGAAACTCATACAAACATTGTCAATCTTTTAATTTCTCTTGCCCTAGGTACTTGAGATGTTTAAGAACGCTTTGCGAGTATAATTTATCATTCACTGCTTTATATCTATCTTTGATTTCATATGATGCGGGCTAGATCCCTCATATATGTAATGCTTAGAATTTATAAAGACCGGATCTAGTCAATAATTTTAATTTACAATTCTAGTATTCTATACGGTAATTTGTTAAGGTTTGAGGGATTGTACCCAATTTTCTCATTCATCTTAATTAATTTAATTTCTTTATTTACCTATTTTTTTCCCTTTTCAACCATCATCATCTTTTTCACTTTTAATTTAGAAGTAATAAATCAGTTATATTCTATCAAACATTCCCTGTGGATTCGATACCCAGACTCGCCATTATACTCCTTAAGAGTGTAGTTACAAGTTTAGGTTTTTTTTGTATTGAGGTTGGAAGCCGATAACAACGACTAGCGTATTACACGGACGCTCGGTTTTTTCACTCGATCAAAATGGCGCCGTTGCCGGGGAGTGTTTGTTATAGATTATAATTGACTTACTACTTCGTAAATAAAAAAAAAAATGGTGAATAAAAAAAAAATTGGAAAATATGTGTGTCACGCTCTTGAATTGCCCAATTTGAAATGTCTTATTTTAACTCTTTTGGTGGCTTTAATTGTTATGCTAATAGTGAGGAGGATAATGAACTCACGATTTATGAACATTGGATCAATATCACTAAAGATGAGTCTCATAAATACAAGCCTAGTGCTAAGGCAATCCAAATTTATCAAAATTAATTGCTTGAAGAAGAAAGACTTGAAAAAGAATATCGAGAAAAAAATCGTTATTGGGAGCAAGAGTTAGATGCACTATTTGAACCCAATGAGGATTTTTCTTCCGATAGTTTTGAAGATGAAGTAAGTTTTCAACCAAATGAGGAATTTGAGGTGCTAGAACCAAGGAAGCCTACTTTGGAAGAACTCTTACTTGATATAAAAAAGCAATCTGATGACCTTGCTGCTACCGAGTTGAAAATTATAGCAACTTGCAAGGAGTTGAATGATTATTTGAACACCTTAGAGAAGGTCGAGACTTGCGCTTCACCTAATACTTTTGAGGATGAAATCATTGAGAGTGATCCAAGTTCTTTTGAATATCAACCTCTTATAAATATTTCAAAACCTATTGAGGTTGAAGATCATTTGTCTCCTTGTGTCCCCACTATTATCGAACCATTAAATCCATCACAAGAACTGGATGAATGTCTGAGGATGTTGATCCAATTCTTGTATGGGAATGTTTTTTTGAGATGCTTCATCTTATGGGCAATACACTTAGACGTGCCACTCCACCAGACCCAATTGAAAATTTTGAGGGAGAAGATTTTGAGGACAAGGACTCAATGCTTGAATTGTTTTCCAAGATGGACTCTTTTAGTTTGTGTTCTCCGCTTCCCATAATTCTTGAAAAATCTTTGGGAAGTGATTCTATTTTTCTTGGATCCCAATGGGACTTGTCCTCTTATGCACTCAAACCCCTCATTATCCCACTAAATTTTTTAATTGGTGATGGTTCACTTTTTAAACTTTGCACATGCCTTCCGTTTTTCAAACGGAATACTTATTTTCCGGGAGGCATGCTTAATAGTGAGGGTACATTATTAATCCCTCAAAGTCAGATTGTATTTTGGGTGGACCCTCAAATTTTTCGACTTTTAGTGTATGATTTATTCGTCGTTCCAATTTTAGGTTGTAAATAATTAGTTTTTTTTTATTACTTTTTTTTTATTATAGTCTAGTTTCGTTGGTCGAGTTTTTGTTATTCTTTTTGTTATGCTTGGTTCTAACATGTTTTGTAGATTCAATGGACTCGCACTCATCGGGGATCGCTCCATTTGGGTAATATCTTTCTTTTCCTCTCTTTATGTTGTGTTCTTGATTCGCATTGAGGACAATGCAACATTTAAGTTAGGGGGTGTGGGATATTCTTCCCATTTATTGTTTAGATTCATTGATTCGATCACATGTTCTTTCCAAGTGTGTTTTTTTTAGGAAAAAAAAAATTGGAAAATGTTGAAAAGCCAAAAATATTTTTGTTCAAAATAAATAAAAATTGGAATTTAAAATTTTCAAAAATATCACCTTTATTCTGTTTGAAGTCTCAAATTGTAAAAATCAATTGCACTAAGCCAAAATTGACCGAAGATGGAAATTGAAAGAAAATTGATGACTTAACGAATAAGTGTGGAGATTGATCAAACCAGGTGAGATTTCGAGCCTTTCAATTTTTTATGAGTTTTTAAATCAATCCGAGTTTATGATTAACTCAAAGTTCTTTTCAGCGTTTTAATAAGTTGTTGATGATCTCAATCCTTTATTTCGATCGGTTATGGGAAATGTGTGAAATGTTGTCTCAAAATTCGTGCTAAATATATCTCTAAACTTAATTAATCTCGAGATGCATATGGTAATGTGATTAGCAATTTGGACAACGAAGTAGGCCCTCTTTTGTTTAACCCAAAAATATTAGCCATAAAAAGTTGTGAAAAATAAAATTATCCCTTTGATAACCCAATTTGAGCCTAATAAAATATTTCCCTTTCGTTTGATAACCCGAAAAACCCAAATAGCCCGGAATTGTGAAAATTGAGAAAATTCATCAAGTAAGTCCAAATTGTGCAATAAAAAGGGGCAAGAATAAAAAAGTATAGAAAAAAAAATGAAAATAGAAAAAAAAAAAAGAGAAAAATGAGCAAATGCCCGAAAAAGCACAAATGGACGTCATAAGGACATTTTCCAATTCCGAACAATCCGCCTATTCCCATTTTTACCCTTTACACTTTTTAACCCAAAAAGTCCTAACCGAGTCCGAATGGTGAAATTAATTACCGCGTGGAGAGCTAAGACATGAAAAGATAAAATGAGAGATTAAATGGTGTGAAATAGAGGTGATGTTCCCGTTTCCTAATAACTGTATTCCGATGATGAGATTTTTCACCATATATTTCCTTCTTTTTAATTTTGTATGCGTGAATTTGTGTCCATTATATTTACTCTTTATATCATGCATACCGAGAGAAAATAGCCACAATCCGAGTGATTCGTTTATGAGTGCATCCGTAAGAATTTGAATCAGAACGAATTTTCGGAAAGTAACGTAATGCTCAATCGGTGGAAATTTGAGGTTTAATTTTTGGCTTTGCACACACACACTATGGTTTGAGACATTTGAATATGAATTTATGGTGATTATTTTTCGAAAAATTTAAATTGTAGAATTTTTAAGTATTTTGATATTTAATTGAGTCAATAAAGAATTTTGTGGGTAAATTCACTGCAAACCCTCACGAGACAAAACTCGTCCTACTAGGGTACCCTAGAGGTTTAAAGGCTTGTTGCATACGCTAAATGCAATCGCATGCCTGCGAAAGTGGAATTTTATTTTAATAAAGGAATTTTCAAGAGTAGAATTTTGGTTAGATTCAGTTACATTGCCCGGGACGTGCAAAGTCCTAAGTTAGGGGGTGTGATTAGGCACATATTCTTCACATTTATCCCCTTAACTTTGGTGATTTTAATATCTCGAACAAGGTAATTGAATCATTTTTAGTCCATATCACTCTATTGTCTGTTTTTAACAATATTCCCTAGTTTTTGTGTAATTATGATGAAGTTTTCAGGAATGGAATGCAAGAAAGGAAAAGAAGAAAATCAGAAGAAAAGTCAAAGGGAAAAAGAGTAAAGTTCCACTCAAAAATCGAAGGCGACACCAAAAGTGAAGTTGAAGAGCATGAGTTCACAAGAGCATAGGAAGAAACGGCACCCAAATCGGAGTTCTAGATCAGAAGATATGGCTAGTCAAAGTTGCCAGGAAAAAGTCAAAGTAGAAGAAAATCGGACCGATCCGGTAGAAATAAAAGAACCGATCCGGTGGATATCGGACCGATCTGAGGGTAATCCGGACCGGTCCGGCTGTGCGAATTCCTGGCATTAATTATGCAGATTTTTGGCGTGCTGGATGGTAAAAACTTGTGCCACAAGCAAATTGAGCTGTCAATTTCGATTCTTTGTGCTACAAAAGCCCATGCCCTACATCATTTGGAGGGAGGCTAGTTTAGGAGTAGCTAGGGAATTCTAGGGTTAGTTTTTTAGAGAGTAATTCAGAAGTTTTCAATTTCTTTCATGAACTCTAGGTTGTAAGGATTTCGGGCTTCCAATTACTTTCTTGTTGCTGAATTCAAGTAAACTCATTTCATTCTATTGTTTGATTCTTTGAAAATTATTTCCAATGTCTTGTAGATCCATAATTTTGTATGAATTTTTTCTTTAATCAAATCATGAGTAGCTAAATTCCCAAGGGTTGGGGTACATGAACTCAATCCAAGGCAAATTATTTATGTAGGAAATAGAGGTTAAATTAAAATATTGATTGAATCGTGAGAGAAACTCATACAAACATTGTCAATCTTTTAATCTCTCTTGCCCTAGGTACTTGAGATGTTTAAGAACGCTTTGCGAGTATAATTTATCATTCACTGCTTTATATCTATCTTTGATTTCATATGATGCGGGCTAGATCCCTCATATATGTAATGCTTAGAATTTATAAAGACCGGATCTAGTCAATAATTTTAATTTACAATTCTAGTATTCTATACGGTAATTTGTTAAGGTTTGAGGGATTGTACTCCACCCTATTTTCTCATTCATCTTAATTAATTTAATTTCTTTATTTACCTATTTTTTTCCCTTTTCAACCATCATCATCTTTTTCACTTTTAATTTAGAAGTAATAAATCAGTTATATTCTATCAAACATTCCCTGTGGATTCGATACCCAGACTCGCCACTATACTCCTTAAGAGTGTAGTTACAAGTTTAGGTTTTTTTTGTATTGAGGTTGGAAGCCGATAACAACGACTAGCGTATTACACGGACGCTCGGTTTTTTCACTCGATCAAAATGGCGTCGTTGCCGGGGAGTGTTTGTTATAGATTATAATTGACTTACTACTTCGTAAAAAAAAAAAAAAAAAAAAAGGTGAATAAAAAAAAATTGGAAAATATGTGTGTCACGTTCTTGAATTGCCCAATTTGAAATGTCTTGTTTTAACTCTTTTGGTGGCTTTAATTGTTATGCTAATAGTGAGGAGGATAATGAACTCACGATTTATGAACATTGGATCAATATCACTTAAGATGAGTCTCATAAATACAAGCCTAGTGCTAAGGCAATCCAAATTTATTAAAATCAATTGCTTGAAGAAGAAAGACTTGAAAAAGAATATCAAGAAAAAAATCGTTATTGGGAGCAAGAGTTAGATGCATTATTTGAACCCAATGAGGATTTTTCTTCCGATAGTTTTGAAGATGAAGTAAGTTTTCAACCAAATGAGGAATTCGAGGTGCTAGAACCAAGGAAGCCTACTTTGGAAGAACTCTTACTTGATATAAAAAAGCAATCTGATGACCTTGCTGCTACCGAGTTGAAAATTATAGCAACTTGCAAGGAGTTGAATGATTATTTTGACACCTTAGAGAAGGTCGAGACTTGCGCTTCACCTAATACTTTTGAGGATGAAATCATTGAGAGTGATCCAAGTTCTTTTGAATATCAACCTCTTATAAATATTTCAAAACCTATTGAGGTTGAAGATCATTTGTCTCCTTGTGTCCCCACTATTATCGAACCATTAAATCCATCACAAGAACTGGATGAATGTCTGAGGATGTTGATCCAATTCTTGTATGGGAATGTTTTTTTGAGATGCTTCATCTTATGGGCCATACACTTAGACGTGTCACTCCACCAGACCCAATTGAAAATTTTGAGGGAGAAGATTTTGAGGACAAGGACTCAATGCTTGAATTGTTTTCCAAGATGGACTCTTTTAGTTTTTGTTCTCCGCTTCCCATAATTCTTGAAAAATCTTTGGGAAGTGATTCTATTTTTCTTGGATCCCAATGGGACTTGTCCTCTTATGCACTCAAACCCCTCATTATCCCACTAAATTTTTTAATTGGTGATGGTTCATTTTTTAAACTTTGCACATGCCTTCCGTTTTTCAAACGGAATACTTATTTTCCGGGAGGCATGCTTAATAGTGAGGGTACATTATTAATCCCTCAAAGTCAGATTGTATTTTGGGTGGACCCTCAAATTTTTCGACTTTTAGTGTATGATTTATTCGCCGTTCCAATTTTAGGTTGTAAATAATTAGTTTTTTTTATTACTTTTTTTTTTATTATAGTCTAGTTTCGTTGGTCGAGTTTTTGTTATTCTTTTTGTTATGCTTGGTTCTAACATGTTTTGTAGATTCAATGAACTCGCACTCATCGGGGATCGCTCCATTTGGGTAATATCTTTCTTTTCCTCTCTTTATGTTGTGTTCTTGATTCGCATTGAGGACAATGGAACATTTAAGTTAGGGGGTGTGGGATATTCTTCCCATTTATTGTTTAGATTCATTGATTCGATCACATGTTCTTTCCAAGTGTGTTTTTTTTAGGAAAAAAAATTTGGAAAATGTTGAAAAGCCAAAAATATTTTTGTTCAAAATAAGTAAAAATTGGAATTTAAAATTTTCAAAAATATCACCTTTATTCTGTTTGAAGTCTCAAATTGTAAAAATCAATTGCACTAAGCCAAAATTGACCGAAGATGGAAATTGAAAGAAAATTGATGACTTAACGAATAAGTGTGGAGATTGATCAAACCAGGTGAGATTTCGAGCCTTTCAATTTTTTATGAGTTTTTAAATCAATCCGAGTTTATGATTAACTCAAAGTTCTTTTCAGCGTTTTAATAAGTTGTTGATGATCTCAATCCTTTATTTCGATCGGTTATGGGAAATGTGTGAAATGTTGTCTCAAAATTCGTGCTAAATATATCTCTAAACTTAATTAATCTCGAGATGCATATGGTAATGTGATTAGCAATTTGGACAATGAAGTAGGCCCTTTTTTGTTTAACCCAAAAATATTAGCCATAAAAAATTGTGAAAAATAAAATTATCCCTTTGATAACCCAATTTGAGCCTAATAAAATATTTCCCTTTCGTTTGATAACCCGAAAAACCCAAATAGCCCGGAATTGTGAAAATTGAGAAAATTCATCAAGTAAGTCCAAATTGTGCAATAAAAAGGGGCAAGAATAAAAAAATATAGAAAAAAAATGAAAATTGAAAAAAAAAAAGAAGAGAAAAATGAGCAAATGCCCGAAAAAGCACAAATGGACGTCATAAGGACATTTTCCAATTCCGAACAATCCGCCTATTCCCATTTTTACCCTTTACACTTTTTAACCCAAAAAGTCCTAACCGAGTCCGAATGGTGAAATTAATTACCGCGTGGAGAGCTAAGACATGAAAAGATAAAATGAGAGATTAAATGGTGTGAAATAGAGGTGATGTTCCCGTTTCCTAATAACTGTATTCCGATGATGAGATTTTTCACCATATATTTCCTTCTTTTTAATTTTGTATGCGTGAATTTGTGTCCATTATATTTACTCTTTATATCATGCATACCGAGAGAAAATAGCCACAATCCGAGTGATTCGTTTATGAGTGCATCCGTAAGAATTTGAATCAAAACGAATTTTCAGAAAGTAACGTAATGCTCAATCGGTGGAAATTTGAGGTTTAATTTTTGGCTTTGCACACACACACTATGGTTTGAGACATTTGAATATGAATTTATGGTGATTATTTTTCGAAAAATTTAAATTGTAGAATTTTTAAGTATTTTGATATTTAATTGAGTCAATAAAGAATTTTGTGGGTAAATTCACTGCAAACCCTCACGAGACAAAACTCGTCCTACTAGGGTACCCTAGAGGTTTAAAGGCTTGTTGCATACGCTAAATGCAATCGCATGCCTGCGAAAGTGGAATTTTATTTTAATAAAGGAATTTTCAAGGGTAGAATTTTAGTTAGATTCAGTTACATTGCCCGGGACGTGCAAAGTCCTAAGTTAGGGGGTGTGATTAGGCACATATTCTTCACATTTATCCCCTTAATTTTGGTGATTTTAATATCTCGAACAATGTAATTGAATCATTTTTAGTCCATATCACTCTATTGTCTGTTTTTAACAATATTCCCTAGTTTTTGTGTAATTGTGATGAAGTTTTCAGGAATGGAATGCAATAAAGGAAAAGAAGAAAATCAGAAGAAAAGTCAAAGGGCAAAAGAGTAAAGTTCCACTCAAAAATCGAAGGCGACACCAAAAGTGAAGTTGAATAGCATGAGTTCACAAGAGCATAGGAAGAAACGGCACCCAAATCGGAGTTCTAGATCAGAAGATATGGCTAGTCAAAGTTGCAAGGAAAAAGTCAAAGTAGAAGAAAACCGGACCGATCCGGTAGAAATAAAAGAACCGATCCGGTGGATATCGGACCGATCCGAGGGTAATCTGGACCGGTCCGGCTGTGCGAATTCCTGGCATTAATTATGCAGATTTTTGGCGTGTTGGATGGTAAAAACTTATGCCACAAGCAAATTGAGCTGTCGATTTCGATTCTTTGTGCTATATAAGCACATGCCCTACATCATTTGGAGGGAGGCTAGTTTAGGAGTAGCTAGGGAATTCTAGGGTTAGTTTTTGAGCGAGTAATTCAGAAGTTTTCAATTTCTTTCATGAACTCTATGTTGTAAGGATTTCGGGCTTCCAATTACTTTCTTGTTGCTGAATTCAAGTAAACTCATTTCATTCTATTGTTTGATTCTTTGCAAATTATTTCCAATGTCTTTTAGATCCATAATTTTGTGTATGAATTTGTTCTTTAATCAAATCATGAGTAGCTAAATTCCCAAGGGTTGGGGTACATGAACTCAATCCAAGGCAAATTATTTATGTAGGAAATAGAGGTTAAATTAAAATATTGATTGAATCGTGAAAGAAACTCATACAAACATTGTCAATCTTTTAATCTCTCTTGCCCTAGGTACTTGAGATGTTTAAGAACGCTTTGTGAGTATAATTTATCATTCACCGCTTTATATCTATCTTTGATTTCATATGATGCGGGCTAGATCCCTCATATATGTAATGTTTAGAATTTATAAAGACCGGATCTAGTCAATAATTTTAATTTACAATTCTAGTATTCTATACGGTAATTTGTTAAGGTTTGAGGGATTGTACTCCACCCTATTTTCTCATTCATCTTAATTAATTTAATTTCTTTATTTACCTATTTTTTTCTCTTTTCAACCATCATCATCTTTTTCACTTTTAATTTAGAAGTAATAAATCAGTTATATTCTATCAAACATTCCCTATGGATTCGATACCCAGACTCGCCACTATACTCCTTAAGAGTGTAGTTACAAGTTTAGGTTTTTTTTGTATTGAGGTTGGAAGCCGATAACAACGACTAGCGTATTACACGGACGCTCGGTTTTTCCACTCGATCAATGTCTTATGGCCGTAAGGGCTTTTGCAATTTTACTGTTAAATTTTATGAACATTCTGCCCAATTTTTTTCTTATCTGTAAACTATTAAGACTTGTAATATAATGAAGTTTAGTATGTACATTAGTTTATAAACAACGTGTTTGATTCGCAACTTGTGAATTTTCTTATTTTTTGACGATTAATAAATATTTTTTTGCCAAATTTACAATCTGTTGATCCTCCTGATTTGTGTTTAAATAATTAATATTTATTTATTTACTAAAAAATATGGCACAGTTTGAAACCATGCCAAAACCATATCACATTGTAAAATATGAGTACGCTTATGAAATAATCTTGCACACTTTATAACTGTGTCAAAAGCGTGCCAGAAAATGAAAATCTCGCACGGTTTTAAACCATTCTAAAAGCATTCCAAATTCAATATCTGGCACGATTTTAAACCGTGCTAAAAATGTGCCAGATTAAAATATGGCATGGTTTTAAATCATGTCAAATTCGTGCTAGATTTTTGTATTTAGTGTAGTGAGAAAAAAGGCGCCAAAATTGTCGTTGACGTCGACTAGAAACCCGATAATGTCCTAGAATATGACGAGATAGGACATGAGTTTTCAGTCATCCACACTTCAAGAATAGACTTCGACCAGCACCCCGATATTGTCCTAGATGATGATGAGATAGGGCTCAAGTTTGAGGTCATCCATGGTGCCTCGATATCGAAAGAGATTCAAGGCAACGCCATTCGGATAGAATTAAAGAAAATCATCGCAGTGATGCAAGATTTACTAATCGACCTTGCCAAAAGTCCAGTAGGCAAACATCGATGTCCAGAAGACATCAATTACAACAAGCACATAGTCTTCATAGAGGACGATGTGAAGTTAAAACTTCGTATCATGATGCACTTGTAATCACACTCAGGATCCTAAACTGGGATATGGATAAGCTACTAGTTAATCAACGAAGATCCTCGAAGGCTATGTATCTGAATCAGTTCAACCAACTTAATCTCAAGATGGAGGATTTAAGATAAACGATCATATCTTTGGTCGGCTTCACTGGAATTATGACTGTGCCATTGGGGAAGGTGGATCTGCCTATTCGAACTAAAAATATGTCAAATTTGATCGAATTCCTAGTTATGAACATTAATTTTACTTACAACTTTATCATTAGAAGAAGATGGCAACATGTTATGCAAGTTGTCCCTCCCCTAATCACCAGAAAGTCAAATGCATCACTGATTGTGGGATAATGGACATTAAGATAAATTAGGTTATTACTCGTCAATACTTTATCACCGCCATTAGGCCTAAACAAGATAAGAAAAAGGATAAAGAGGTTGTCGTTGAGAACACCAAGGATAGGTCTACACCATCAAAATATCAATTAAAGTATGGAAGATCGGGGGTATAAGAAACAAGGGTGCCCCCATAGACAGGTTCATGGAATCATTACAGGAGGTAGTGTTCGATGATTCATACCTAGAAAGGAAATTCCTGATTGAAAGCTCACTTATCAACCAAGAAATTAGGGAACTAATATCTCTGCTGAAGGAAAATCAAGATGTTTTTACTTGGTAGCCTTATGATATACCTAGGATTGATCTCAACGCCATGTGTCATCAACTTCACGTGGACCCAACATTCCCTACGATCACTCAAAAGGCTCTTCGAACAGCTCTAAAAAGGGCAAAGGTTGTGAAGGAGGACGTAGGGAAAATTTTGGAGGCAAGTTTCATTAAAGAAGTTCAATTTCCCAAATAGCTCTCGAACCTAGTACTCGTGAAAAAACTGAGGGAAATTAGAGGGTTTGTCTGGATTTTGCTGACCTCAACAATTTTTTTCCCAATGATAACTTTCCTTTCCTGAAGATTGACCAATTGGTCGATGCCACAGCCTGTCACAAATGGATGAGTTACCGGGATATAGACTCAGGGTAACATCACATTCTTTTACTCATTCCCTATTAACATAGAACCTCGTTTATTACCACTCTTAGCATATATTGTTATAATGTCATGCCATTTGGTCTTAAGAACGTAGGAGCGACGTATCAACATCTAGTCACCAAGGTATTTAAGGATCAGTTGGGTAAAACCATGGAAGTTTATATAGAGGACATGCTTGTCAAAATCAAGTATAAGGCCGACCACCAGTAGTACTTGGTGACGACATATGAAATCCTCAAGTATTACATAATGAATATCAACACAGTCAAATACTCTTTTCAAGTTCAGTTTGTAATATTCCTAGGGTATTTGGTCGGCCAAAGTGGGATCGAAGTTAACGTAGACCATATTGAGGCAATCAATAACATTTAGCCACCCAAAATACTTCGTGATATTCAAAAGTTGACAAAAATGCTAGCAGCACTTAATCATTTTATTTCCAAATCTTCCAATACGTGTCGACCTTTCTTTCAATTATTGAAGAAAGAGAAGGGCTTAACATGGAATGAGGAATTCTTAAGATAACTAGATGAAATCAAAACCCACCTGAGCAAACCAACTCTACTCATGATCCTAAATCTGGGAGATCTAGTTTACCTGTATCTTGCGATGTCCGATCATGCGATCAGTTCAACCCTGATGTGTGAAAAGGAAAGGCACCAGGCTCCTATTTACTGCATCTAAAAAAAAGGCTCCTCGACGTTGAGAAACGCTATCGTCCACTCGAGAAGTTAGCTTACTCTCTAGTTATAGCTTTGACAAAATTGAAGCATTACTTTAAATCTCACTTAGTCATATTCATCGCCTCTTTTCGGCTCAAGGCAGTCCTTAAAAAAATCAACCTTTCGAGACGAAGAATGGTTGGTGGAACTCAGAAGGTTTGACATCCACTATCAACAAGACCTGCCTCTAATTCAAAAATGGAAGGAGTGAGAATTTTCCTCATTCCTCCAAAAAAGATTATAATAGAGCAAGGGATCAAACTTGGCTTTAAAGCTTGAAATAATGAAGCTAAATATGAATCTCCCATTGCCAGGTTGTAGAAAGCCTCATATCTTGGTGCATGTCACATTGACATCTATTGTGACTTAAGTTTAGTATTGAACCAAGTATCAGGAGACTACAATGCTAAAGATGAACGAATGTCAGCATATTTATAGGTTACCCAAGTCCTGATTTCCAGGTTTGAGAAGGTCCACAACAACAGTTCCCTCATGGAAATAACATCTACGTTGATGCCTTAGCCATCACCAAATTTGGGATCAGCAGTTGAATCAAACCTAATAAGAACCATCGACATGGATTACCTCGACCAACCTAGTATCACAAGGACTAAGGTCACCGAGAAGATCCTCGTCATCTAGGAGGCTCCTACTTGGATTGTAAGGACATATTTTCCATTGCCCTTAGTTTACATTAAGTACGTCGTATCCCGTTACAACCATCAAAGGAAATTCACGTTCACACGTTCAAGAAGACGGATCCAAATATCAAGCATCCTCAACATCTGTATGACATGAGGTAAACGACTCAAAAATTCGAATAGAAAAATACCATTTCTAACAAAAAAGATATGAATATATATAGAATTTCCATTTAAGTGTACGAGAAAATGTACATGCTCAGATTGATAAAGAGAAAGAGAAAAATCAAAGTACCTCCCAAAGGAAAAAAATGAGAGGCTAAGATCCAATCTATTTGCATAAAAGGGTACGAGATAAAGCGAAAAGAAAAGAGAATGGCCACAAGATAAGAGGCAAAGCAATGAAATAGATGAAAGGCGAAGCGCTACGTAGTGAAAGAAAAAGAGTTTACATAGAAACAAACCAAACAACTAAACGTGTATAGATTTTGTTTTGAGTTACTTGATTTTTTACTAAGTATTGGGATACTTTTTATAAAATGATTTATTTCAAGAAGAGGCATTTTTTTTACTTAAAATGGTTTTTGAAATACCAGTAGGCGAACTTTAAAAATAAAAAATTTCCTTCCAATCGTTCAAACGACATGTCTATGTCGTTAGATATGTCGTTAGATGTCAGGATCAAATATGGATCAAACGTGGTCATTATGTTTTGAGTTTTAATAGGTCATTTCTTAGGTCATTCAAATGACATAAGGAAGTCATTCGAATGACATGCACTGCCTCAACTTTTTTGTTAGCCTATAAATACCTGTTTCGTGAATCTTTTCAATTAAGAATTTTTATTTACGCAAACTGCAAAACTTCTTCAATTAAGTCTTCACCTTTTAGGGCTAAAACAATTTTTATATTCACCAAAGCAATCCCATATACTTTTGTGAATCTTCTTTGGAACACTACACCAAATCCAAAGAATGGTCACGCCCAGTTGATCACGGCCCAAGTCCACGACCAGCTGGTCGCAGACTTGGGCCATGACCATCTCATTTTTTGGCGTGACCATATTCATTTCCACACAAAATAATGGATACTCTGGAAGTGGTCACGGACTTTGGCCGCGACCAATTTTTGTCACGGTTGTGGGTCATGGACTTGTGTCGCGACCATTTTTTCCTCCGTCACGGTATGGGTCACGGCCCAAGTTTACGACCATCTTCCGTTACCCTTGCGGGTCGTGACCCTTTTTTGGTCATGTACTTGGTCCGCGACCCACAAAATTGGTCGCGCCTGAAATGGTCACGGCCCAAGTTCGCAACCCACAGTCTTGGTCAGGGATTTTGGCCGTGACCATTCGCCAGTTTTGGTGTAGTGGAACCCAAACCCTTCTGTCACAAAGTTTATTCTTATGGAGTGATGTCTCTACTACTGGACTTGGGGATAATCGAGGGTATTCACTGCTGAAGGAGGAATTGTGATTCTTGTGATTTTTGAGGGAGTCATTACTGGTTCAAGGCTGCGGTCTTTATGAGTTATCGTGGGAATTCATTGCAGTATTTTTCTATTGTATTGTAAGTCGCGATTTGCAAAAATTTAGTGAACTAAAAGGTTTTTTTCTTTGGGATTTTTTCTTGAAATATTGTATTTGTGATCGCATGCTTTAAATTGATTAATATCTTGAATCACATTGTTGCATGTTTTAGGATTAATTAAAATTTGGTGTGGATTGACATATAATTAAATAAATTTGAGACATTGAATTGTTATGCACTCTCAAATTGGTATTAGATCTTTTAGCTTGGGGTTTTCGCCTTTACAAATTGGTATCAGAGTAGGTTGCACTAAATTACTATATTTGTGATCCCGTGTCTTTAGGTATTTCTTTCAGAGGAATTGACGGTTTTAGAACACATTTATCTAAATGGTCTAATTGGAAAATACGTATGAAGTCTGCACTTAAAACTTTAGTAAAAAAGGATGACTTTGAGAGGTGTCTTTATTGTGATGGGTATGGTCATAAGTTAAATGAGTGCCCCACTAATCTAAGGAAGGACGTTAATAAACTGATAAATCTACCCTTAGTGACAGTGATCCGGAAGAGGAAAAGTTTTATGCTAGTAAGAGAGACCTTACCACCTTCGTGGATAATCATGTGAATGATGATGGAAAATCTTCTCATGATAATATGTCTTTGCATGATTCTTCTGTAGCCAAAGGTAGTGAAGCCCAAGAAAGTGAGGGTGATGTGAGTGAAATTGTGAAGGTAAAGAATGCAAACTTGAAGTTAGAAACAAAGTTGAAAGAACATGCCAAAGATAATAATACTACTAATTCTTTAATTAATGATTTTAGGGCACGTGAGAAAACTCTTCTAGAGAAGCTAGAGTGTGTCGAGGGTGAGTGAGATAGTATTCGACGTTTGATGGAGGCTATGAGAAAGGAGCTTCTAGAGTTTGAGGAGTCTAGTAATTTTCTCGTGTTTAGGATAGGTGAGCTAGAGGATAGACTGAGAGATTCAAGTAAGGCTAAGTTTGATTTGAAGGCTAGGTCCCAAAAGTTGGATAAGATTTTAGGCACCGTCTAAGTTAAAGATGATAGGTGTGGAATTGGCTTCGATGACCATGTTTCTCCCATTCCCAAATCCAAGGCCATGCATATGAGAGAGTCACCTAGAAACATTAGGAGAGAGACACCTCAGAACTGTAGGAGAGATCCACCTAGGAATGTTAATAGAGGACCACCTTTAGGTACTATTCACCGCCATATCTACATTTGCACTCATTGCGGTAAGAAAGGTCACCTTAGGAGTTTCTACTACAAACTTCAAAATACTCCTAAGAAGTTTAGTTTTAGAGTCACTTCGGTTTCCAAAATCCCCATGTGTTGTTACATATCTATTAGGGTTAGGAAATCGGACTTAGAGGCTTTAGGAATTATAATTCATGACTCTCATTTGCTTGCACGTGATTCTCACCATGTTAGATCTTTCGATTGATCGTGTTAGAGTTTCGTCATACACTAGTGGTACTTCATGATATATATTTTTGCTAGTGTTATGATGTATATCTTTTGTATTTAGCCTTTTTCATTTTGATATTTTTTTAAAAATCCAAAAAGAGTTTTGTTTTTCTTGAAAAATTTTGGAAAAATACAAAAAGATTTTCTATTTTTTGAGAAAAAAATGAAAAAGCCAAAAAGATTTTATTTTAATAAAAGAAATTTGAAAAACACAAATAGATTTTTGTAGTTTATTTTACACCGTTTATGGATGGACGTAGGCCATCTTGCCATTTTACACCATTGATATAAGTTCTTTAATTAAACATTTTTGTTTAATTAAAAGTTTGTATCAAATATTAAAATGGTAATATGTTCATCTGTTGGAGGTGTCATTTTGATGGTGATCCAGGTTAATTGGTTTGGGCCAATGGGGGAGCGCATTTTGACCAAACGTGTCTCCTTACTAGTCCGACTTCTCGATCGTTGTGTTCCATACATATTATCTATTTTGTCCCTCTGATGCCCTTGGCATTTTAGGTATGTAACCTTATAATTTGGGTTCCTTTTATGCCCTCTCCAATACGTGCTTGGTTACGGTTTTACCCTTATGGTTTGTGGTATTTAATTACGAACCTATGCCACTCGTTTGTGCCTACGAATAGATCGTGTGAGCTAATAAAAAATTCAGAGATTTTTATTTGATATCCCTATCGAAATGCTGCCAAAATTTCTCCTCAATTTCTCTCTCTAATTTATAAGTGTTCATCCTCTTATTTTTCAGAGATCTTTCTTTTCTAATATATTTTCTTCCCTAAACATTATTCATATACACTTTGAGAGTTCGGGTTTCTATTTTCGATTGTAACATTTGATGGCGGTTTGAGATTTCTGTGATGGATTAAGAAGAGGGTTTGGTGTTGCTATTCTTGGTTCGTTTGAGGAGATCTTCAAATTATCAATTTGGCTCTCCTTGTAAGTCGCGTTCTTTCTTCTCTCTCTCTCTCTCTCTATATATATATATATATATATATATATATATATATATATATATATATATATATATATATATATATATATATGTCTCTTTGATATTTAGATCTAAGTGTTTAAATTATTTGTTTCTTTTGTTTAGAAGCCCAATCTAATTTAAGTTTGTATTAACAAAAATATATATATTGTTTTTCATTTTGTTTGCGGTTAAAAAAGAATTTTTTTTGTTAAAATCAGATCTAGGTTGTTAGGGGTTTTTTAGTCTAAGTTTTTTTTCCTTTTTTTTGTTCAAGTAAGATCTTGAATCATACCTGTTTAGATCATTTTCATGTTAATTTTTGCCCTCCCTTAAAATTATAACCTAACTAAAATCTAGTTTTACACACTTGGGTGAGTGTGTTTTAGTCTTGTTAACAAGTTGAATTTTTCGTTTGTTTTAATTAATTAACAACCTATTTAATAACTTGAATATTAAAACTGGTTTAGGTTAATTTTGTGATTAAGTTTAGTCTGGTTTATTATTTTTGTTTAGTTACTTCTAGTTGATTATTTCCACTTTTGAAAAGTTTTATGTGTTCACTTTATTTGTAGCCATAATCATTTATTGTTGTACCTAATCGAGATTATTTCCTTATTTTGTTGTGTATAACTTCAGGGGTACTCTTGTGTTGAGTGTGTAGTCGTGCGTGTGTTCCAAGATGTCACTGCCTTAATGTGTTTATTATTTATTTTAGATTAATTGTGGGGTTGGTTAATTTAGTCTGGGTTTACAATTTTTATTGACTAAATTAGTTCATTTACACTTGTGATTCTATAATTTGTAATTGAGCATTGGTAATAGTGGACTTGGGTGCGTGTGTTGTCATGGTACTAAAGGACATGGGGTTTTTCACTTGTTGGTTTACTCAAGAACAAATAATGTGTTCCATTCCTCTTTTCCACATCCCATTATAATTCATTTTTATTTGGATAACATCATCAAAAATCTCTTTTTATTTGTGTGTGTGTGTGTGTGTGTTACAGTTTATTCACAATCTTTTAAAACTGCTTTATAAAAGAGTTATAGGAGTTTTTATTCAATAACAAAAACACATTAGGGTGTTTGATTATTTCAAGTAGTATCAGAGCGTTAAGACTCATTTTTTTGCAAAGATCTTGAACTCTTTTTTTTTTAATCAATCTTTTTCTATGGGTGACAATAATGGTTCTTTTGTACGTCCTCCCGTGTTCGATGGTGACAACTTTGCTTACTAGAAAATAAGGATGGTTGTGCACCTCCAACACTTGGGAGATGTGGTATAGGAAATTGTTGAAACTGATTTTTCTCCTCCTACTCATTTAGTTGGTGATGGTGATGCTCAAATTTCTACTAGAGAACCTCTTTCAAAATGGACTAAAGAGGAAAAGCTAAGGTCACAGTATAACAACAAAAGCATAAATGTTATATTTCAAGCGATGGGTGCAACTGAATTTAAAATAATTTTAACTTGCACCACATCTAAAGAGGCTTGGGACATTCTAATGATAACTCACGAAGGAGATTCTAAGGTTAAACGGGATAAGTCACAAATGCTAGTTAGACTTTATGATTCTCTTTATATAAAGATAATGAGAAATTCGATGATTTTTACCTTAAATTACAAGATATTAATAATCAATAACATGCTAATGGTATAGTGTATGTTGATTTTGAAATGTGTGAGAAAATAATTAGGTCTATTCCTAAGATATTTAATTTAATTATTCATGTTATGGGTGAAAATATAAATAACTTTTAGTAAACTTAAAATGTTTGAGCTTCAAACACTTTAAGAGATGAGCAAAGAGGCAAAGCACATGCACACACTGAAACTCAAAATGTGTTGAATTTTAGGTCTAGTGAAAACAGTTTAGCCTTTGTATCCTCCTTGACTAATTTGATTGAATCTGAAATCTGTTATGTTCCTTAGATAATGAAATTGCACTTAAGAATAAACATTTTAAGAAATTTGTTAATGTTAGAAATAAGTTTGCTGTAAAGGAAGGACAGCCTAGTTATTCAAATAGACCTCATGAAAAATACTTTGAAAAGAAAAGTTTTAAAAAATCGGAACCTAAGAAGAATTTAAGCCACATTTAATGCATAAAATGCAATGAATATGGACATTATGTGAAAAAATGTTTTCCAAAACTATATGGGAACCTTCTAATAAAGCACATTTGTCTAAAACTTGGGATGATAGTTCTGATAGTGATAATGAGGACTGCTTTCATAATCCTATGGCTTTCTCATCTGTTTGTACTATTAAGTCTGAGGAAATTTTTGATAATCTATCTACACTCTCTGATGATTCTAATTTGGTTGTAGATAACTGTGAGTTAGGCTTTGTAAATCTATCTCATATCTTTCCTGCCCAAAATCACCCTACCGTCACTGCTTATTTATTTGATATTGGGAATATTATGGTGATTTTGATGAATCTGATCCAATAGAGGATTCCTCTATTGTAGAAGGTTGTGTGAGTATTAATTATGTTGATTATAACTTGATGACAACACACACTTAGGCGAAATCAATTCTAGGTATTGGGGAAAATTGATGTTTTAAAAAATCAAATTACAGTAATAACTGAGGAATTCGTCCTTCATGTTGAAGAACTTGAAAAATATATTTTATTACTTGAGGAAAGGGTTGTTATGTTAACTGAACTTGACCACTCTCTTGAAATTAAACACATGGATGTTTTGACTAAATATGATGAATCTCAAAAAGAACTTCATAACACTTTGAAAAGGTTGAATGCCCATTCAAACTCTAGTATAGTTGTCAAGTCTTTGAATAAATATGATGATCTTGTCCCTTTAAAAGGAATTGGATTTGTTGGTGAGGATTTTGGTGCAAATAATTTTGTTAACTCTAAGGAACAATTCCCTGGTTCAACTAAAATTAAAATGAGTGTTAAACATGTTAAAAATGAGGAATGTGCTACTGGTTTTGTTAAGACGGTGTTTGTTTGTAATTTATGTCATAAAAAGGGATGCGTAGAAAAAATCTATTTTAAGAAATTGGGATAAAATAAATCTGACTTATGCAAAATGAGGCAAACTAAAACTTTTAGAAATAATCAAACTAACAAGCCTGTTTTTCAGTGTGGATTTTGTTCTAATAAAGGTCATTTAGAACCATTTTGTTTTAAAAAGGCAAAATTGAATAATAATAAAGTTGTCCCTAAACAAGTTGCCCCAACGAAACCTATTTATCGAAAGTTTTACCGTTGCACGTTCTATAGTAAAATTGGACATTTGATAGATTTTTGCTATAAAAGGCTGCATGCTAGTAACAAACCAAGTCTGTTTTATGGTAAAATTGAATTAGTTAAGAAGCCTATTTTGTCTAACAAACAACCTTTAAAAAACTGAAACTGGTTTTTTGAAAACTAAGGCTGTTTGGGTTAGTAAGCCTGAATCAAGTGACACATTGAGATGTAACATTGTTTTATCAGCATTAAATGCTCCTAGTAAAAACTCTCAATGGTACTTAGATTCTGGCTAGTCTAAGCAAATGACAGGGGATAAATCCAAATTTTCCATTTTAAAATTGTTGGTCAAACTATGACTTTTGGTGATGGAAAGACATCCCACATCATAGGCAAAGGGTCCGTTAAGATAGATGGGTCCCTAACTTGGAGGAATTTTTACTAGTTGAAGGTTTCAAAGAAAACCTCCAAAGTATTGTTAGTTTTGTGACACTGATCATGTTGTGAACTTTTCAAAATCAGATTGTAAAATTTTAGACCCTAGTTGGAAACTGTTTTATGTGGAACTAGGACTATAGATAATTGATATGCTATTATTCATGACTATGATTCTTAAAATTTTCTATCTTCTAGGATGAGTGATTTAGTTTTGTGGCATGAAAGATTAGGACATCGAAACTATAATAGTTTTTCTAAAGTAACTAGTCAAAATCTTGTTTGTGGTGTGCCCAAAATACTAAAGTTAATCATTGTGTTTGTGGGCCATGCAAAATTGGTAAAATACACAATGCCTTGTGACACCCTGCCTATTATAATCCTGGGTGATCAGTCCATTATTAAATTAAACATGAATCATTAATGGTCTCATTCTTAGCATCATTGTCGAAAACCAATTAATTTACTAATACCCTAATGGTCTGGTGTCAAAATTTTAATCCTTTTTATTAACAGGCAATAAATTAACTAATAAATCACATTCATCATGCCAGATAACAACATAATAAATACTAGAGAACCTGAATAATTAATAGTGACTAAGATAAACCCTCCGGACTGAAATCCAAATACAATCATTCATAATATAAAAACGAATCCAACAATGGAAATAAAATAGAAGTACAAAGTCTCTGAAATAACCACTAGATAGAGATGGGCGACATTCCCGACTGAGATAAATAAATACTAAAGAGTAAATGATAAATATGGAGGCGTATACTACCAAGAATCCTGCAACTTCTACAGCAGTTGCAACATGTCAAAGAAAATAACTCCTAAGCCTGGCATCCCTGTAGCTGGTCACCTAAAATATTTTTACAAAAATGGATTTGAAATGGGTCAGAGCCTAAGTAAAACATTTTAGCAAGTATTTAAAATGCATTAAAGTATACGTATAATATACATGTTAGCTCCACGTACTCTCACTTGAGATTCTCACTTATCAACTAATGTGCATGCCTAACGTACTATTCTAAACCCACCTAGTTACGCTACCCAGCCTAACTAGTTGACTTAAATATTTTTATATCTAATAATTCATCGTCCCCACCCATATTTCCCATACAATACGCTACTAAATATCCAAGCCTCTTTTATTCATTAAGAGTCACCAATTAATTATTAAGTTCACACATACTTAAATTATTTGAGATATTACTATCTATCTTATCTACTAGTGTGCACTAAGTAGAATAAACCACAAATATATATATATAAAAACACCACACTTGTAATATATACGAATACGCCATCCCTAGGTGGAGACTTGCGATGCGGGCATACTCTGATATTAAGTCCTGGTACATCACGTACTAAATAAAGGACATCGGGTTTGGAATCACTCGAAACATACATTCACTGTTCACACAATTTGAAGGCGAACATAGTTCTAAGCCTTTGGGCTATGCACACACCTAATGCACCCAAATGACCGGTCACACCCTTATTCGCACAAGTGGTGCTCAATCCCTAAGTTCTATGTTATGAGGTACAAGTCAAAATCCCTGCCCCCCCCCCCCCCCCCTAATGGGCTCATCAGGATAACACTGCCCACGACGCGGAACCTCCTGTGATAGCAAGTAGCCTAGGTATGTTTACATATAAGAATTTACACAATAGGTATTCACACAACCTATATATATATATATATATATATATATATATATATATATATATATATATATATATATATATACATATATATGTATATATATATATATATATATATATACATATATATATATATATATGTATATATATATATAGGTATTCACACACATAACCTATAATACATTCATACGTAGTCTTTATGACCCCCGAATATTCTACGTATCATTACTTTACCATAATACTTCTCATCATACAATCACTAGTGTTTCCCAATACTCGAAAGGTCACTAATTGTCCCTTAAGTCAGTTCAGTAGATATCCCTCTCATAATTTGCTCGTCTAGGTCATATGTTCTCTCAATTTCCTATGGCAAGATATTATTTTCCGAATTAGGTTTTATTACCCAATTATGTCATGTGACTAAGTTTCAACCCCAACATTGGCCTACTGGTAATTAAAATATCTTCTGTTATATTTTAAAATTACTTCATAAGTTAACCCGATAATTTGCCACGAGTTCTAAACAAAAAGGGGAAAAATTATCCAATTTTGGGAAACCAAATCGATTTGGCCTTATTCCGAATCGATTCGCTGTTACAGGTATTGTTTTCTGCATAATACCAGTTATGGGTTCTACGAATTTTAGCCCTCCAAGTCACCATAATTCAATCTCAAACTCCCAACCAAGTGTTCTAACATTATAATAACATAAATGCATGATTTATAACGTAATTGAATCATTGAATCATCAAAGAATTCCCTTAAACCAAATTAATTCAACATATAACTCCAAGAACCCTAGATTATCCTTTTTATTCTAGAACATCAATAAGAACTCAGATTTCCTCATATGTTCATCATAATAATACATCAAATTCTTTATACATGCATAAAGGGATTAAACATATTGATTCCTACCCAAGAACAAGATTTTAGTCTTCCAATTCAAGCCAACATTCATATTTTTATGGGGTTATTCATCCTACACTAACATGGATGTTATATATGCTCAAAAAGTATCAAGATAGATACTTGCCTCAATTTTTATGTCTAAATTTCTGCAGAATAGTAGTAGGTTGGTGTTCTCCTCCTTCCGATCTAAATTTCTACAGAATAGTAGTAGGTTGCCTCAATTCTAACATTATAATAACATAAATACATGATTTCTAACGTAATTGAATCATTGAATCATCAAAGAATTCCCTTAAACCAAATTAATTCAACATATAACTCCAAGAACCCTAGATTATCCTTTTTATTCGAGAACATCAACAAGAACTCAGATTTCCTCATATGTTCATCATAATAATACATCAAATTCTTTCTACGATCATAAAGGGGTTAAACATATTGATTCCTACCCAAGAACATGATTTTAGTCTTCCAATTCAAGCCAACATTCATATTTTTATGGGGTTATTCATCCTACACTAACATGGATGTTATATATGCTCAAAAAGTATCAAGATAAATACTTGTCTCAATTTTTATGTCTAAATTTCTACAGAATAGTAGTAGGTTGGTGTTCTCCTCCTTCCGATCTATACTCCGATGGTATTTGTGGTGTAAGAATGGTGTGAAAAGCCTTAGAACTCCCTTAGAACTCGTCTCCTTCCTCCTCCTGTGGCCTCTTTGTGATTTTCTAACTTCTAACTGTAACTCCCTCACCTTACCATATGATATAACTCTCCAATTTTTGTAGGTCTCTTTTTCGTAAAAATTCAAAAGACTAAAATACCCCTCTGGAGTGTCGGTTTGGCCTAAAAATGCCCCGTGACCCAAACTAAACTACCGGTGACACTTTTTTGACTATCTTGACCCTTCCGAACACACTGGCGCACTCGAAATGATCATTTAAATTATCTAAAATTAAATTACCATTTATTTCATGAAATCAAGTCCCGACATGACTAACATGGGCATCTTGGCTAAATTTATCGTAACAACCGTATTTCTTACTCACTATAGTCATAATATATTCTTATCAATTTATTACTTATTCACAAAGTAATATTCAATGCAGCTAAATATTAACTCTTGTCTCTCTAATTAATATTTATTTCAATACAGATTAATTTCTCACTTTAATTTAATTAATCCCAATAAATTCCAATACAAAAATCATTAAAATTACGGGGTGTTACATGCCCCTCATAAGAAAGTGAATGATATCTTTACTTCTCACCCTTTAGAATTATTACATATGGATTTAATGGGTCCCTTTAGGGCAATTATTTTATGTGGTAACTCTTATATTCTTGTTTAGTTGATGATTTCACTAGATTTACTTGGGTAGCATTTATGAAAGAAAAATCACACACATTTAGTCATTTTTTATAAATTTCATTAAAAATTAAAAATTAAAAAGATACTAAAGTTACTGGTATTCGTAGTGATAGGGGTGGGGAATTTAAAGACATGGGTGTTGTTGATTATTGTATTAGGAATGGGTATCAATATGAATTGAGTGAACCTAAGACACATCAACAAAATGGCATTGTAGAAAGAAAAAATCGAATCATTCAAGAAATGGGTCGAGTTTTTATTCATGCTAAAAATTTGCCAAAATATTTTTGGGTTGAAGCTACTCAAACTGTCTATCACATAATAAATAGGGTTCACTTAAGGAAAAATACTAAAAAAAACTTATGAATTACGGTATGGAAAGCAATTAAATCTGAAATAATTTAAGGTGTTTGGTAATGAATGTTATGTCTGTAAGAATCATAAACATTTATCCAAATTTGACACTAGAGGTGATAAGGCTATTTTTCAAGGATACTCCTAAAGTAGTCTTTCTTATAAAGTTTATAATCTGACAACAGAGAATATAAAGGAATCTATCGATATTGTTATGAATGATTGTGTTGTCTCTCTAGTTCAAGATAACTCGGAATTTCTACCCATTGAAAAATGATTCTTCAAATGATTTACCAAAACAATCAATAGATAGTGACTCGGACTCCCTTCCACAGGAAGACCTTGATGTTCCTAATTGGGTTAGGGCTAATCATCCTAAGAAAAACATTTTAGGTAATGTTAGAAAACCAATTAAGACTAGAGATCAAACTCTACACGCTTTAATGTCATCTTTTGTTTCTCTACTTGACCTAAAAATATAAAAGATGACCTTATTGATGAATCTTGCTTACTTGGTATGAAAGAAGAATTAGGTCAATTTAAGATATATGATGTTTGGTTTTTAGTTCCTCCTACTCATACTAATGTTATAGGAACTAAGTGGATATTTAAAAATAAATATGATGAAATCGGAAATGTTTTGCGTAATAAAGATAAACTACTAGATCAAGGGTACTCCCAAATTTATGGGATTGATGTTGTTGAAACTTTTGCCCCAGTTTTTAGGATAGAATCTATTAGAATTTTACTTGCCATTTCATGTCATCTTAAATTTAAACTATATCAAATGGATGTCAAATCTGCATTTTTAAATGGGTTTCTAAATGTAAAAGTTTATGTTGAACAACCTAAAGGTTTTGTTGATACTTTTCTTCACGATCATATTTTTAAGTTAAAGAAAGCTTTTTACGGGCTCAAATAAGCCCCCGGTGCTTGGTATGAGCATCTTGTTACATTTCTCAAGACCAACGACTTTAATCGAGGGGGAGTAAACCTAACAATGTTTGTCAAAAGAAACACAAATTGTTTACTTATTACTCAAGTTTATGTTGACGATATTATTTTTAGGTCTACATCTCCTTAAGAGGCTGAAATTGTTGCTAACATAATGAAATCTGAATTTTAAATGTCTGTGATGGGTGATTTGCAATTTTCCTTGGGTTTGCAAGTGTTTCAAAATCGGACTGTATTTTTATATCTCAAACTAAATATGCATTTGAATTAGTTAAACGATTTGGGTTATCCAATACAAAAGTAACTAGGACTCCTATGAGCTCTACCACTAAGCTTTCTAAAGATTTATCCGGTAAAAAGGTTGAAGTTACTCCATTTCCACGTATAATAGATAACCTTATTTATTTAACAGCTAGTAGACCCGACATAATGCATAGTGTGTGTGTGTGCGCGCGCGCGCGTTAGATACCATTCTGAACCTAAAGAATCACATTTACTTGCTGTTAAACGCATATTAAAATATGTTAGTGGCACTTCAAACTTTGGTATAATTTACACTTTTGACACTAATTCTAAAATAATTGGGTATACTGATGTCAATTGGGTTGGTTGTGCCGATGATAGCAAAAGAACCTCCGGTGGCTGGTTTTACTTAGGTTCCAACCTCGTCTCTTTGTCATCTAAAAAGCAAAATTATGTCTCTTTCTTCCACTGAAGTTGAGTAGATAGTTGTTGGTAGCTGCTCCACCCAGCTTTGTGGATCAAACAAATGCTAAATGACTATGGTATAATCGAACCAACTGCCCTTGTTTTATGTGATAAACAAAGTGCTATTAGTATTTCAAAAAATCTGGTGTTTCACTCACAAACAAAGCATATTAAAATGTGTGAACACTTTTATTAGGTAATTAGTTGAGAAAAAGGATATTTGCATCGAATATCTTAATACTAAAGACCAATTAGCTGATTTATTTACCAACCCCTTAGACAATCATATATTTGAAACACTCTAAATGTTTATTGATGTGTGTGTGTGTGCTTTCCCAAGTTAATTTTCTTTAGTTTCTTCCCTTTGTCCCTCTGATACAAACAGGGGATAATTTGAGACTCTTGGAGTTTTTATTATTGTATTTGCATTTTTTATTGAGTCTTTTAGGAATCCTTGTTATTAGTTGAGTTATTTACTCTTCTATTTTAGGACTCATATTGTTAGTTGAGTTGTGTACTCTTTTATTTTTAGGACTCATGTTATTAGTTAAGTTATATAATTCGTGTAGTTTATGTTTTTGAGTCTCAGTATAGTTTCTCTCAACATTGGCCAAAGGGGGGACTGAAAATCTCTATTTGTGTTCGCTCAATTTTGAGACAAATGTTTTTTTATTTGCTCCTGTATTTTTTATTCTTGGTCAAACTCAATTTCTTATATTTTTTAAAACCTAATTTATCATTTTTTTTTACCTTAATGTGTTAATATCTAAATTATTTTTGTTAAAACACAATTCATATATATTTTTCTTTTAATTAATTTTAATATTTTAAATTTTGTGTTTTATTATCTTTCTAGATTTTTTTAATTTTTTTCTTGATATTTATTTTTTTTTCTAGATTTTAATAATGATATAAAGTCCTTTAACTAAACATTTTTATTGTTTAATTAGACATTTATATCAAATACTAAAACGGCAGTATGTTCGTGTGTTGGAGTTGTCGTTCTGATTGTGAACCAAGCTATCTGATTTGGGCCAATGGGGGAGCACGTTTTGATACACGCGATTTGACCACGCGTGTCTCCTTGATGGTCTGAATTCACGACCGTTGTGTTCCCTACACATTATTTATTTTCCCCCTCTGATGCCCTTGTCATTTAACGCATGTAACCTTATAATGTGGGTTCCTTTTTTGCCCTATGCAGTGCGTGGTTGGTTACAGTCTTACCCTTATGGTTCGTGGTATTTAATTACGAACCTATGCCACTCATTTGTGCTTATAAATTGATCATGTGGGCTATTAAAAAGTTCATAGATTTTTATTTGACAACCCTACCGAAATGGTGCCAAAATTTCTCCTCAAATTCTCTCTTTAATTTCTAAGTGTTCATCCTTTTATTTTTTAGAGATCTTTCTTCTCCAGTATATTTTCTACACCAAACTTAATTCATATACACTTTGAGAGTTCGGGTTTCCTACTTTCAATTGTGAGATTTGAGGGCGGTTTAAGCTTTCGGTGATCGAATAAGAAGAGGGTTTGTTGTTATTATTCTTGGTTCGTTTGAGGAGATCTTCAAATTATTAATTTGGCTCTCCTCGTAAGTCTTGTTTTTTCCTATAACATATATATATATATATAAAGACTGTTTGTTTCTTTTGTTTGAAAGCCAAATCTAATTTAAGTTTGTTTTAACAAAAAAAACATATTTATTGTTTTTCGTTTTGTTTGTTATTTAAAACGAATTTTTTTGTTAAAATCAGTTCTAGGTTGTTAAGGTTTTTTTAATCTAAGGTTTTTTTGTGTTTAAGAAAGATCTTGAATCTTACCTGTTTAGATCATTTGCTTGTTAATTTCCCCCTCCCTTAAAATTTGAACCTAACTAAAATCTAGTTTTACACACTTGGGTGCGTGTGTTTTGATGTTGTTAATAAGCTGGATTTTTAGTTGGTTTTAATTAATTAACAACATGTTTAATAACTTGGATATTAATACTAGTTTAGGTTAATTTGTGAGATTAAATTTAATGTGGTTTATTATTTTTGTTTAGTTACTACTATCTTATTATTTCCACTTTTGAACTGTTTTGTGTGTTCACTTTATTTGTGGCCATAATTAGTTATTGTTGCACTTAATCTAAATCATTTCCTTATTATTTTATGTATAACTTCACGGGTACTCTTGTGTTGGTGTGTAGTTGTGCATGTGTTCTAAGTTGTCATTGCCTTGGTGTGTTTATTATTTATTTCAGATTGATTATGGGGTTGGTTAATTTAGTCTAGGTTTATAGTTTGTATTGACTAAATTAGTTCATTTACATTTGTCATTATGTAATTTGTAATTAAACATTGGTAATAGTGGACTTGGGTGCATGTGTTGTCCTGCACTAAAGAACACTGGGTTTTCCACTTGTTGATTTTCTCGAGAACAGATATTGTGTTCCATTTCGTCCCATTCCAATTTATTTTTATTTGGACAATATCATCAAAAATCTTTTTGTATCTATGTGTGTGTATTACAGTTTCAATCAAACTTTTAAAACTGGTTTATAAAAGAGTTAAAAGTGTTCACCCAATAACAAAAACACGTTAGGGTGTTAGGTTATTTCCTATATATAGTGCTAAATTCCAAGAAAGTGGGCAAGTTCATTAGAAAGAACATCATTTGTCGAATGCGGATCTCCCCATGAGTAGGTATTAGATAATGGACTCCACTTCGAAGGTGAGGTCACAAAATAGGCGACGAGTATGGGATTCAGAGACATAAATCTGTATCCTATCTACCCCAAACCAATGGTGTTATCGAAGCCTCCAACAAAAGTCTCAAAACTATAATCGGTAAGAAGACTGAGAGTTGTAGAGATTGGGATGACCGAATCCCTTATGACTTTTAGGGCTACTGTACCTCAATCAGAATGCCTACTAGGGATACCCCATATTCTCTAGTGTACGGAAGGGAATTAGTCCTACTTGTTGAGCTAGAAATTCCTTCCCTGCGAGTCATGCTCGAAGGCAAAGTTAGCGAGGAAGACTGGCATCAGAGCTTCTTTGACGAACTATCACTCTTTGATGAAAAGAGATTTAAGGATCCATACCATACACAGGGGTACCATCATCGGATAGCACGATCATACATTGAAAATTCAAGGACCATGGTGTCCAGGAAAGAGACATTTCCCGCAAGCAGGTCATATAACCCGTCTCGAACCCCAGAGGAAAATTTAAAATTGTGAAGAAAATTCTTTTAAGCAGTGCCACTGTGCTCATAGACCTAGATGGAGAAGATATGCCGCGTCTAGTCAACTAAAACGTCTCAAAAAAATTTACCCTTAGCTCAAAATCTCAGTGTGCTATGACTCTTCTCATCCCCCTTCTATTTTAAAAAAAAAAGAAAGTTCTTCATTTCCCCTACCCAGGACCTGATCCTCTCAAAAATATTTTCTTTTCAAAATAAGACTCTTGAAAATTTTCAAAACTCCCAGAGGTACGTAGGCAGCCCATACGCCATACATGGGCACGGTCCCCTCTTTTTACAAAATGCTATTATTTTTTAACCTCCGAGATTGGCAGTCCATTTTATCATTTACGTGAACAAAAGGATTATGTCTGCCTTAGCGATCGGTATAGATAATTCAAATTCGAAACTCATTAAGAGGCACAATAAAATATGATCAAAATCCTTTTTGTTTCTAAATTAAGGAATATAATGTTGTAACATGAAGTATCAGTGAAGGGAGTTAAATAGACCACCCCCTTCCACTGACTAAGCCATCTTTAAACAAACCTAAACCCTACCCATCTCCACAAAAATTATTCCAAACCACAAAAAACACCCAAACATTAAAGTAAACTTATCTTCACAAAATAATCACCCAAGATTCATAAGGCATTGCCTTCAACTGCCCGACGGCACGTTTCATCATCATTTTCAACCCCCAGAAGTCCCCAAGTCTCCCATTCCTGGTTAGAACTTCGTATGCGCCCCATGGAGCGGTACGCCCTGACAAGTCTGAACAGATTCACAATATCTTCCTCTATGGTGTCGAAGGTAGCAAACCATCTTTCAATGGTCTCTTCATCCATGATCTTCTCCACCACCGACTTCTGTAACCACTTCAGGTAGTCCCCCAATTACATGTCAGACACCTCCTACAGACTATAATGAACGAGTAAACGGTTAGTAGCAGTGCTATAAGGAACCCAACATCATCCATAATGATTCAGTTAGGTCCTCTATCAGGAAGAAGTTCGTTATGAGAAGGGGCACAATTTGTTACCATCCGACGTGGCGCGAAAGCCACCAAGGGAAATAAAAGAAATCTGGCAAAGGCCAACTAACCATACATATCGGCACTTTCCAAGCTGTAAAGCAGGTTGTAAGTCTCCCCACCATTGCACCGACCAGTGAAGACACTAGGCTTCGTGTTCCATAAACCAGTTGACCCAATTCTCTATCGATGGGCCAAAACTGAAGAAGGTCTCACAAAGAAATTAAGCAAACCCACCAAGGAATACTTAGGAGGGGTAGCCAAACAAAATCTCTCTGCAAACTACATGAACAACATTATCTAGCTCCCCCTCAGATTGTCGGAATGACCCTCTTTCCAAGCATCAAGATCGTTCAGGGTCTCAGTCAGCACCACCACCGCAGGATTATGGTGGTAAGACATCCATCCCATTAGTGCAGTCACTCGGGGATCAACCATCAAGTTCCCTATCACCAGTAATAGCCTCGCAGTAATGCCTAAGGCAACAGCTCTAGAAAATCCAGCATCCTCAAAGCCCCTCAGGCACACTGAATACATAATCGCCTGAAGAGAAATAATCCCTCCAGTTACCAACGATCGAGCCACCGAAGGATAAATATGGAGCAACTCCACCAGAAATGCCCGGTGAGAACGAGAAAAATAGTGTATAGCCACCGCCGCACGACCCCCAATATTATTGAGAATTCCTCATAGGTAAGATAGACCTCGTCCGGATAAAATGGAAGACATAGTCCCCGGGATAACAGAATTGTACCGTCACTGCTAATAAATTCCATTCTATGGCTCGATATGCCACAGAGAAACCCGATACAAGTTGAAAGCATCATAGTCCACATTATATAGGAACATGGCCTCCAGACCATCAAGGTAATAGGATAATTCTTCATACATGGGAAGAGCTATTTGCGAATAAGAAATGAGAAGCAAAAAGGGAAATTTGGGTATTGGTGGAGAAAGCACATACCATACCCCTCCTTTTATAATCAAAATCCTTAGCAAAAAATAAGTCGATTAATTCTGAGCGCTACAGGAGTACACTGATGTGTATGAAAGTGCAATCAAAGCCTAGTCATGATTAGACTTGACCCCCATGCTAATTGGCAGATCAAGGGGTATGTCGATTGTCACCCCCCTTATTTTAGAAAATTCCATCTTTCCTCTTTTACCAAAATCAATTTCCAAAAAAATCCTTATTTTGAAACACTGCCCTCGGACCACTCCTTTTCAATTACTCATTTTCTCTATTTTATTCTCCTCGAAAAATCTTTTTCAAAATAAATTCTTCCTCAAAAATCTTTTCCCTGAGTAATAATAATAATAAACATTTTTACTTTCATTATCATACTTATCTCTATCTTTGCATAAAATAAATAATCTCAAGAGAAAATTAAAAGTGCATATAGGATATGTCACTAAATCAAGAAAAATGACAAAAAAAAAAGGAATGCATGTTTTTCATATATATTTTTTTGCTTCACTTGGTTACATTTTGCAGATCGAAAAGAAAAATACAAGTAGGACTTTGCCCAAACCCTCAACTTGCCCCTCTCAAACCCTCAACCTCTGTGCCGGACGTGCTTTCCCCAACGACGAGCGGTGGATCCTCCACTCCCAGAACCCGAACCCTCATCTAAGGTGGCAGGCGGCACAAAGAAAGAAGGAGCAGACTTCTTGACATAATCAGACATGGATGCCATCCAATCCATAATATCCCTCAGCCAGTTAGTCGGCACCCGAACATACTGTAAGCAAAAGAAACAATAGTAAAAGACAAATCAATCAATAAAGGAGCAAAGAAAAATCAGAAGAAAAAAAAGAAAAAAAAAAGGATATACCTTAGGCCGGAGGGCCTCATCCATAAACCCCGTCAACCTAGACACTGACGCATGAGGACAGTGCGTCACACTCAGTGACTCCCCACTACTAAGTCAAAAATTATAGGATTGGAGAGTAACCAGAATGATCAAAGGCTCATTTGCTATCGTCGCCGCCGATGAGCCACCATTTGTGTTGTGAGCCAATCCCACCGGTGCGCTAGTACCCCTATCTAAAGTTGTGGAGGGTGGAGGCGTATTCTCCACGTCATAGATACAAGAGGTCATCAACCGTCTCATTACAATGTCTAGATAATCATAGCTCGCCATTTATATCCATATAGAGCATATAAGACTCGTCAATCATCGTTGTCTCCCATACATCATCTGACATCTCTCACCCGCCTCATATATATAGGGGCACCGACGGTGGGACCACCACCTCCTCCTCCACGATCTTCCTCACCACCATATCTCCCAGGTGCCAGATATTCCAAAACTCATGCGCAATCAACCGCCACATCTGCGCATGTAAGACCGTCACTCCCATGTCCCGTAGAGTCACCCAAAGTCAACTACAATATCCAATAGAGAGTCAGTATCTACTCAAGAAATGAAGATGTCAAGAAATAACTCATAAAAGAACAAAAATAACATGGTCGCTCGTCAGGTCATTTAAGACCTGTCGCACGATCGATAAGAATAAGGACTGGTTTGTTGACTGCCAGTTAGACTTCCGCCAGCGAAACGTTCGGTAGAAGTCCCCCAAACCCTTATCCTTCAGAGCCATTAACCCTGTATTGTGCCAAATAACCTCATAGGACCACATCTGCAAAAGACAAAAATTAGCAAAGAAGGGAACAAAAGAAGAATGCAAGGAAATGCATAAACAGGAAAACAAATCCAAAATTGCCTCCAAAAGATACGTGGCTCTTATAAAAGTCTACCGGTAACATCGGCTAAAAGCATCCCAATAAGAATAAAGGGACGCCAAAGTTAAGCTCCCCATATCTTACAACTGGACGTCATAAATCATCCTCAAATACAGAAAGAACCAAAAATGGACGACGTCACCACTCGTCGCCACTAAAAAGCCACCCAGTAAAAGAAAAATATATAGACGGGCCATCTGTCTCACCAACCACCCGCCGGTCACGTCCACCCTCCTCCTCAAAAGCATCTCCCTCAAAGCATAAATGCAGATAGAGTCCCACAATATGATTCTACCCATGTCCCCCAAAGCTTCATATACCTCCTCCGATGTCACCCTCAATATGCGGTCCACCACTATTTAAAAACCCTCACAATCCACCCCCAACAGCTTTTGGACGTCTATGGGAGTAACAGTCATCTCCCCAAAGATAAGACAAAAAGTATGGGTAGTGTCCAACCACCTTTCCCCCAGAGAACACAACACCACAAAAGAATGCGGTGTCTCATCCAAAGCTTGCGCCAAACTGTCAAAACAATCATATGAAACCATACAGCGCATAACAGAAGAAAGCTTCTCCCAAACCTCTTTCAGTCCAATCATCCCCCAAGACTGAATGCTGGAGGGAGTTATGTCATCGTACTTACATAGCCACAAGGGTTATTTACCCTAGATGAACGTACGGGTTCACGTAAAAGGATACGCTCATCGACCGCCACTCTAGGGCAGCCCAGTCATCAACAGCCAACCACTCATTCTACACCTCGCTTGAAGAACTAGCCATTTGAAGTCTTGAAGCAAAAAGGACCTAGGAATATTTTTTAGAGAGAGAAAGCAGAAGATTCAAACACTTGAAGGTGTGAATATAGGGAGGGATCACCCCCTTTTTATAGGAGGTAAAATGGCCTGTCGATCGACAGCCCCTGTCCATACTAATCAGCAGCTACCTTTTCCTCTTCCTAAGAAAGCCTAGGAGTTTGTGCCATAATCGATTGGAACTCCCTCATGCCTGCCTATCGGTAGTCCTTTTCAAATTTTGTATAAAAAATGCCAAAAAAATAAATAAATTACTCAAAAATTTTAACAAAAATCCCTAAAATATAAAACCTCATTTTCCCCAAGAAACTCATTTTTGGAGCACTAAGCCCCATACAAACTCTCAAATTCCCCAGATGGATTAACCACTCTTATCCTCATCATACTACATAGCAGAACCAATGATGCGTCCGCATCCAAGTCCACTATAATTCCCCAATCGGAACCTCAAAACGAAACATCCCCTAGAAGAGTTTGAAAACAACATAATCCCCAATGGAACCACAAGTGCACCTGCACCCCAAGATAATTTCCTAAGGACAGTAATTCACCATGCTACAACCTTAGGTCCTCATAATTGACCTCGGCCCCAGAATTGGCCGTCATAACTTTAGGTCCTCAAAATTGACCTCGACCCGCAGAATTAGTCATCATAACTTTAATCCTCATAATTAACCTCAGCCCTCCAGAATTGGTCGTCACAACTTTAGGTCCTCAAATTTAACCTCAACCCTTAGAATTAGTCGTCACAACTTAAGGTCCTCAGAATTGACCTCGACCCTTATAATTGGTCATCACAATTTTAGGTCCTTAAAATTGACCTTGACCCGCAAAATTGGTCGTTACAACTCAAGGTCCTCAGAAATGACCTCGAATCGCAGAATTGGTCATCACAACTCAAGGTCCTTAAAATTAACCTCGACCCTCGGAATTGGTCATCACAACTCAAGATTCTCAAAATTGACCTTAACCCTCAGAATTGGTCATCACAACTAAAGGTCCTCGAAATTGATCTCGACTTTCAGGATTGGTCGTTATAACTTTAAATCCTTAAAATGATTGTTCGTTACAACTCAAGGTCCTCAAAATTGACCTCGGCCCTCAGGATTGTTCATCATAACTTTAAGTCCTCAGAATTGACCTCGTCCCGCAGAATTGGTCGTCACTCGATCCTTTGAATCGGTCATCCTCGTCTCCCTCAGTCATGAGAATTAACCTCGACCCGCTGAATCAGTCATCCCCAGCATCACTTTAGGTCAATAGAATTGACCTCGACCCATTGAATTGGTCACTCTATCCCCATAGAACTAAACTTAACACATTGTTTACCATCTAAATCAATCATCCTTGTCTCGTTAGGTCCTCAAAACTGACCTTGACCTGCTAAATCAGTCGTCCTCGTCTACTTAGGTACTTAGAACTAACCTCGACTCGCTGAATTGATCATCTTCCTCTCCTTAGGTCCTCAGAACATACCTCGACCCTTTGAATTGGTCAACCTCATCCTTTAGGTCCACAGAATTGACCTAAAATCCTCTTTCCCTATACCGATGTGGTGTTTATCATTCCACGGACTTCACTTATTCCAAGCTCACCCATCGAGGGGCTCTCTATAGACACCACATCCTAGGACCCCCTAAACACCTCCTTAGGTCCCTAGCACTCAGTCATTCACCAAAAACCCCAGGTTATACTCCAAGTACCGATTTAAAGGCCACCAGGCGCTCCCAAGCGGCCCCGTTTGACTCTGATAAACTTTCTCATCTGAGAAAAATCATAATGAATCTTAAAAGGTCTCTGAATTCCCTTTCCAACAGTCCACCCTATGCATGAATCATCGTTACGGTATGGACGAATGCCCATTTTACTCCGAAGGGTCACCGGGAAGTTATGGGGCCCGATTGACCTTGGTCAACACTCCAAACTGAACAAAGCTAAATGAAATCTTAAATTTCACTAAATACCATTTCCAATGGTCCATCCTATGTGCAAATCAGCCTTACAATTCGGACGAACGATCCGTTTTCCTCCAAAAATTTCCTGTCTAGTGACCAACGAACACTTTCGATCTCTGTTTGAACTCGGTCAACTCTTGGACCCGAGGGAGGCTCAAGGAATTCTTAAAGGAATATAAATACCCTTTCTAACGGTCCATCTCGTGCAGAATTATGACTTACGGTTCGCATTTTATGATCGTTGTTTTCGAAAAATATATCCCAGTCTGCCAAATGGCACTCTCAAAACCTTGCCTATCAATAGTGTACCTGAGGGGCTATGCCGATAGGAAAGTCCAGGACCCTATCGGCACCCCCCCTTGGACCTATAAATAGAGGCCATTACCTTACTTTGAAAGGCACCCCTGAATATCCCTCTCAACAATTCAGAGAACATTCTCTCGAATTCAGAATTATTCCACTCTTAAAAAGCCCATTTCCCACATTCTTTCCATCATTTTCATACTCTATTTAGAAAATTTTCACCCATGTCCTCATACCACCATCACCTCATTGTGAGATCAGCGCATCTACAATCAAAATCCACTTCAAGTATTCATAAGGAGGTCCAATTTTCCACCTTTGCCTTTAATTTTCCTATTTTAGCATTAGTTGCTTTATTTCGACTTTAGTGATTTATCCCATTACATCACATACCTTGCACTACACCAAAACACGCCATTAGTGACACAATTTTACCGTAACTAAAAATATTAGTAACACCATTTTTCTGTTAGAAAAAAAAGCGTGGGGTACGAAGCTAGTAACGGTAAAATTCGGTTACTAATAGTAACGAAAAATTTCAGAATTAGTAACGGAAAATTTTGTTACTAATAGTAAGGGTAAAATTCAGAATTAGTAACGGAAAATTATGTTACTAATAGTAACGGTAAAATTCAGAATTAGTAACGAAAAATTATGTTACTATTAGTAACAGAAAATTCAGAATTAGTAACAATAAAATTCTGTTACTAATAGTGACGGAAAATCTAGAATTAGTAACGGTAAAATTCTGTTACTAATAGTAATGGTAAAATGCAAATTAGTAACGGTAAAGTTATGTTACTAATATTAATACATATTTAAAAAAAATATTATTCAAGATCCAATATCCTGAATTTAAATAAATTCAATTATTCTTATCACACTATTTAAATCCTAAGAACATATACAAAAATAGTCCAGAAAAACAAGCGCATTATATTCAACATTTACATTTATATAAGCCTCCACTCTTTATTTACAAAAGAAACTTAAACCAAATAAATGAAACATCATAATACAATCGTCCCGAAAGTTACATTATTTTAATAAAAGCATCCAATATAACATCCTAATACAATCATCCCCAAATGAGATATTTGTATATTATAACCAATCAAATGAAATATAAAAAAGAAGTCTGTTGTTGTTGACTATCAACCTTCGTTCTATTATCATCGCCATCAATGCCTCAACCTGCAACGCTCGAAACTTGATGGGGATCCAAAAATGACATTCTGTCAAACAAAATAAAATTATCATATTAGTTATAATATCAACATTTAGTCATATAAAATTAATTTAGTAAAAAAAATTAATTAGATATATTCTTCCCAGGCCTATTTCCATTCCAACTTTTTCTTTTTCCTTTTCTATCATCTAAATGACAAACTAATCACAGTAGACCATTCCGTAACTTATGGCGCATCAACAATAGTTTTTCAGCAAATATTCAAGTCAAATATATTATTATCTGGTATTTATTCATGATAAAACAAAGTACTATAATTTATTCCGACACGAATATGACTCGACGACACTCGTTGTCAATTCAAATGAGGAGGACATGGTTGAAATTAGTTAACAAGAACCCCATGTGGTTTAGCCCCCATCCCACACCTATAGAAATACAAAGTTGAACTTTAATCAGAGTATGTGTGCGTGTGCGTGTGCGTGTGCGTGTGCATGTGCGTGTGCGTGTGCGTGTGCATGTGCATGTGCATGTGCGTGTGCGTGTGTGTGTGTGTGTGTGTGAGAGAGAGAGAGAACTTACGGCACCTGAATCTTCAACAAGAAACCAGTAAATCCAGAGAAGAGAATCATAAATCCAGCTGATATTTGAACTACTCTTCGGCTTCCAGTTCTTGTCAACCCCAATAAACCAGCATTTTCACTATACATAGAGCAAAACATAAAAATATAGCTTCTTAAAGAAACAGAAAGGCTTTCTTGTGAACACTATACATTTTAATCTCAAAAAGTTTGTGAGGAAGATGTAAAAGAAAGGAAAAACATATGTTTTTGTTTCCTTCCCTTAGTATATTAATTTTTTCGGTATCCAAACATAATCAAAAGTGTGTATCATCATAAATGAAAGGTATCTCACCATTCTCGCCAATAGCAAAGTCCCAATCCCCTAAAATCAAATAAGTTTACTTCAGTTAAGTAGCATAACTATAAATTGAAACTCAATCGAATAAAGGGTGAAATATCACAGCGTTAAATCTTACCAGCTAGCCAACACTGCGGCCGATAACAGAAGGTGGCATTGGTGTGGCACTCCCATATCTTGCAGTTGCAATAAATGTACCAGTAGACTGCAAGTATCAAAGGATTATATATCAAATTTTAAATGTTCATGATTTAATTAGTTTTTACCCTACTTTTAATTTTTGGACAAATAGTGCATTCATATATTATCAACTATTATATCAGTTTTCACAATTTTAAAGCCCCGTGAAATAATTTCACCTAGGTGAAAGAGAAAAATATTCCACTTTTAATCGGATGAAAATCTTTTCAACATAAACCAATGGGACCTAAAAGTAGAATATATCGAACAGGGCGTTAATAGAAATGTTACTCAAGACACTGACAAAGAAGAAATGTTAATCATTGTCACCTATTAAGAAAATTGTAAGAGAATGAAAGAAACCCATCATTTAATATATGAGCATATCCCTTATTATCTAAAATAGAAAATAGAAACTCTAAAATGAATAAAGAATAGGAAACCTCAATAGAACCAACAAACGCAACAGCCATCATCGCAAAAGCTTCTCCACCTAGAAAAGTGGGAGCCCCCGATTGAAATGGATAAGGAATATATATCCTGCACATAGACACGCAAAAGTAAATTTGGATAAGATGTAATTTCGAAACTGACCAAGTCATGTAATTCTGAAAAACTGAATTTATTCATATTAGTTTTTAAACTTTATTCAAGTTTATAATAAAATCTAACATTTACCAAAAAAAAGGAATTACCATGGAGCTCCACTAATAAGGCTTGTTTGATCAGTGCGGCAGCCAAATAAAGTTTTTGTACTTTTGTTGTGCGCGCCACCCAAGCACCATTGCTATGTTCCAATTCACTTTAAAGACTTCTAGAATTAAGGAGCAGAGCGGGTTGGGAGTTTGACGGGTTGGGAGCGACAACCTGTCAAACTATAGCGACAGGGATCACCATTAAGGACCATGCGACACACTTGCCAAATTATAATCAATTAGCTTAATAATATTAAAATCATTCAACATTAAATAATGATATGAGTCCTAAAAAGTAAAACCTCGATCTTGTAGCGTGGGTGGCGAAGAACTTGGCAATGCTCCTCAATGTCGTGGGCAAAGTTGCAGTGGTCACCATATGGGCAGGACCGTATGCTGCCATTTGTTGCACAACTCAGTCTTTGACATGCCCTGGTTGTACACCTGCAATTCAAGAGGTTTCTCATCCTGTTTATTTCCTCTTGAAACTAACACCCTTTGCTGCAACATCAATATAAATTATCATACCACGGGTTAAACACCATTTATATGAATTATGTAGTTCAATTTTTCCCTTGAGTTCTTTTATTAATGGCTCATTTGGTCCCGTAAACGATTCAAATTAGAGGAAAGATATTGATTACTATACAACCATTCACAACAATTGTGGCATAAAAAAGAAAAAATATTCAAATAAACAATAAGATTTTGAATGCAACTTATCAAACCAAATTTCTTTCACACAGACCAAAATAAATAAATTAAAAAAGAAAACTCAAGAAATGAACATATCATGAGTTAAAAAGGAGAACAAGCGGACATTTAATAAACTTCTAAAATAATATGAACATTATAGCAGCACAAGAACATGACTAATTACGAATTGAGTAGTTGAGCTGAAACAAATATTATCTAGGAAAATAAATCAAAACTGTCCTCCATTCCAGTTAAAAGCAACTGAAAGGAAATATAGATAACTGATTTGATCAGTACCTTGACCTCAATGTATATACATATAATTGTGTGTAAAAATTTGTCCAACATCTGCTTATAAAGATGCAGAAAAATGTTGCATTCATAAACAAGATGAATTCAGACAACTTGCCTGAAAATAAGGAAGCATTTCCTCCTCAGTGATGATATGGCCCCCAAGATTAGTACTCTTCCTTGGTAGCGTTCTTGATTCACCTGTACCCTGAGGAAAATTTGAAGACTGATCAGCTGATGAGCTTTTCCCTCCAAAGAAGCGAATGAGAAAATCAAGTTGGCTCTGATGAAGATGCAACAGCATAGGAAGGAAAGCAATGCGTAACCTGAAAGGATGAGGAAATATAAAATTTCAGCACTCAATAAGAATGTCCTCACTCTTTTCTTCCATTTTATCACCAACATTTATTGGACTGTTATAACAACCTCTGATTGTCCCAACCTTGGTTCTTATTCTACCCTCACAAGGATCGATATCTACATTCCCCTGAGTAATTCCATGGCCCAATCTAACATTGCCAACATTAACAGGAATGTTGTCAAAACCAATGATGTCCCCAACATTTGTTTTAATATCACCTACGCTCTCATAGCACAACTGCAAAACACAACAAAATCCCAATAAGAAATCTTGCATTAAATAAATAAAAAAGGGCAATTTGTAATAGTTGTGAGTTTGGATAGAGGATAGAGAATTATAGATTGGTATGCGAGGTAATATAATGAAGGAGAGTGTTGGTGAATTGTAGAAGAAACCACCAAAACCATCATGACCTGTATCACTGTCTTCATCCAACTCATTAATAGAACACCATATTTTCATTTCTTCTAGATATTTTCCAAGCAGCTCATTTGATTTCTGAGTCGGGCCATACTCAAGTCCATACTCAAGTCCATATTCAAATTCACCAAATGCTTTAATAGGCCATACTTAAGTCCCTGCATAAAGAAACCAAATCAATGACATTTGTGATAGAAAGAAAAGCAAAATGAAGAATGAGAACAAAATGAAGAATGAGAATAAAGAAACCAAATCAATGACCTTTCCCTCCTCCTTTATTCGGGCTTGGGACCGACAATGCTCAAATAAATATTAGTATTGGTGGAGTTAAAAGGGGTTTTACAATAAAAAAGACAGTCCAAATTAATTCCAAATCAAATATAGATAGATCCAAACAAAGTTCACAACGACACATATTGCAAATTAAGTCCAAATATAGATAACTCAAACAAAGTTCATAACAAACGCATAATGCAAACTAAGTCCACATATAGATAGCTCAAACATAGTTCATAACATAAACTAAACATATTTAAGCCAACAATCCAGCCAAATCAAATAACCCCCCAAGACTAGGTCATCAAAAGTGAATTGGCCACCTTGAGGAGCATCAAACAACCTAGCATCCGGCTTCATCACTTCCTCCACATATACTTTCCTCTCCCGACTCCAACTCGCTTACCATGACATATATCCTTTATTGCATCTGTCACGACATACCCCTTTGCCAGTTCTTCATTATACCTATCAAGCAAGATGACTTTGGGATTTGGTAAGAGAAGGTGTGGTCACGCAAACAGGATGAGAAGCGGATGCAAAAACATTATCCAAATTTTGACAGAGATTCCTATGTTGTAAACTTGTATTGGATGCATGATCACTTATCGGTGTGATTGGTGAACCCTTTTCGTTTTGAGCATTGAAGGCATCAACCAAACATTCTATAGCATCCTATGAAAAAACGGATCAAACAATAGTAAGTTAATATCTATTATATCTAAATAAGTCTTTTTAATAAATGAAATTATATAAAATATATAAATACCATAATTTGTGTGTTATTTTCCTCAAATCTTCTATTGACAAAAGAGATGATATCTTCCTTCAAGGCATCCACATCATCATTTGCCTTCTTTCTTTGTTTAAGTTTGGCATTTTCCACCCCTAAATGCATCAACTGCTTCTTCGAAATTAGGGGACAAACTGCACGAACTCCTCCCTTTTTCTCCTTCCCAAAAACCTCTATCATCTCATCATTCTCTATGCACTGGCTCTTGCTACTACCCTCTCCACTCTCTCTCTTTATTTTCTCCCTCGCATCCTTTACTCTATCCTATCAAATGAGAAAATTTCATTAATAAACGCAATAAATAATACTAAAAATACTATTATTTTTCATGTAAATACGCACATAGTAAAGCTTAGCACTATTTAAGGCATTCCCCGTTTTGTCCTCGTGTCCCGCAAGCCATGTGTCTACTCGCGTTAATTCTTCTTCTGGGTTCGATTGAACCTACAATTTAAATATCACATGTTATACACAAACACTACACCAAAATATTAATTTTGTGACTGCCTTTTTGTGACTGCCAATAGGGGTGACAAACTAGTCACTCCCGGGAGCACTCACAAAATTATTTGTCACTGCCATTAGGGGTGATAAAATTAATGGGTTAAAAAAATTGAGTCAATTAGTTTATTACCGCTAATGGGAGTCACAAATGTTACCATATAATTAATTTGTGACTCCTATAAGCAGTCACAAATTTATAACTGTCACAAGCACTCACAAGTTTATTAGTAGACATAAGTTATGACTCTTATGAGTAGTCACGAAATTATAACTGCTATGAGGAGTCACAAATTTTAGTCTTAAAAATTTGTAACTGCTATTAGCGGTCATAAATTTTGGTCTAAGACTTATTTTGTAACTGCTATTGGCAGTCACAAATTTGTAACCGCTCCCAGAAGTCACAAATTTTGATCTTAGACTCAATTTGTGACTGCTATTAGCTGTCACAAATTTATGATTGCTATTAGCGGTCATAAAAATTTTCACCTACTTTAATTTCCCTATATCTGTACGTGAAGAGCTCCCGCCCTCTTCTCTCTCTTTCATTTGCCAAAACCTATATATGTACTTTTGTGAAGAAGCCAGAATTAAAGACTTGGTGTGTGCGCATTTCGATCGGTGAAGAAGCCGTTGGGTGTGTGCGCATTTCGATCGGTGAATCAAACCCTAATTTCTTAACTGTGAAGGTATATTTTTGGGTATTTTTGTTGTCTAAAGCCCTAATTTCTGTCTAAAGTCCTAATTTCAATTTTCATTGTGTGTGTGCGCATTTCGATTCTTATTATGTGTGGGTATGTGTGTATATATTGTGTGTATGTAGAGATTTCTGTTTATATGTGTGTGTATGTATAGATTTATGTTTACATGTGTGTTTATGTATGTGTATGTATAGATTTCTGTTTATATGTGTGTTTATGAGTGTATCTATATACAAATTGTATTTTATGTTAATAAGCCCTAGAAATTGTATTGAGATTATTTTTTTGACAAAATATTATTCAAAAACTCTAGACATTATATTTTTTTGACAAAATATAATCAAATGGATTTTTAATATTACGAGTTTTGCCCGAGCTTTGTGATCAACGTTCTCTAGACAAAATATAATCAAATCTGATTGTTTTGTTGTGAGTATATCTACACATCGTTTAACCTCTTTCGTTTTTTGAATATTATCTTGTTTGGGAATATGTTAAATTTTTTTCAATAATCATTTTATACTATTCATATTTATTTTATCTAAAAATTAATTAAATAACCATTGTTTTGTGCTCGTTGAAGTTTTGACGTTTTGTGCTTGGTCGGGTTTTCCTATGAGTTTTAATGCAATGATAGTATTAATGCAATGATAAGCCAGAGATTATGTTCTAAATATCAGCTCAAACTTCATTTAGTTTTATAATTTACTGAGCTTCTATTTGTTTGTATTGTAGAATTAATGGGGTTTCCACAATATAAAGAGTGGATGGGTGAAAGTTGTAGAATGGGGCAAGTATACGTTAATGGGGTTAAAGACTTTGTGAATTATGCAACGAAGAATCTCAAAACTGATATTATCCCATGCCGGTGCAATCGTTGTAAAAATGGTAAACGCTTGAAAGGGGTAGATGTAAAAGTACATTTGTTTCATTGGGGTATGCAAGCTGACTACACGTTTTGGCATTTCCATGGGGAGAGGGAATTTAAGTATATTCTAGAAGAAATACGTGTCCATGAAACCGTTCACACAAATGGTGACCCGTTAGTACATGCTAGGTTAAACGATCTCATAAATGATACGTATGAAGTGCACGCAACACAAGAAAATCAAGATAATAGAGGGAATGCTTTAGGATGTGAGGATCATGTTGGCAACGATACGGACCAAGTTAAGGATTATATACGGTTAAAAGCAGCAGCCGCAACACCATTATACCATAACTCCAACCCCGACCACACAAAGTTATATGCCATGGTTGGGTTGTACAACTTAAAGAGCAAATTTGGCTTGTCGAGAAAAAGTGTGATGGTAATACTCCTCTGGGAAAAAGATTTGCTCCCCAAAGAAAATACACTGCCAGTCAATTATCCAATCATGAAGGGTAATTTGAAAGGTTTGGGTATGAAATACAAATCAATTCATTGCTGCAAGTATGACTGCATTTTATACTATAAGGAGCACAAGGACAAACGCGCGTGTCCTGTATGTAAGGAACCTAGATATGAACAAAAGATGATAGTACATAATAAACGTTTGTTGAAAGTAGATACGCAAATACCTAAGAAGGTGTTAAAGTATTTCCCTTTAGGTCCTCGATTGAAGAGACTTTACACTATACCTTGGATAGCAGAGGCAATGACTTGGCATGGTCGAGCGGAGGTGGGTGAGAATCTCATGCGACATCCGATTGATTCATCTGTGTGGAAATCTATAAATCAGCAATACCCAGACTTTATTACAGAAATACGCAACGTTCGCCTCGGAATATCAACCGATGGGTTTAACCCGTTTGGCAAATTGAGCACAGATAAGAGTATATGGCATGCGTTTACGGCGCCTTTAAATTTGACCCCGTCGTTGTGCATGAGAAAGGAGTTTTCAATTTTGTCATTGTTGATACCAGGTCCAAAAGCACCGGGTAGTGACATTGATGTTTTCTTAGCGCCACTAATAGATGAATTGAATGAGTTATGGGTTGAAGGTGTGAGAGTGTTCGACTCGTACAAAAAGGAGGAATTCATTTTGAGAGTGATGTTGATATGGGCAATTCATGATTTTCCTGCTTATGGGACCTTATCTGGGAGCAATGTACATGGTTACCTAGGTTGTCCTATATGTGGAGAGGAGACTGAAGCCGGCTGGCTTAAGAAAAGTGGTAAACTTTTTTATCATAGTCATCGAAGATTTCTGCCCCAAAGTCACAAATTCAGGTCAATACGAAGCAATTTTCTCCTAGAAGGCACCGAGACGCGACCACCTCCACCAAGACTTTCTGGTTTAGAAATTGAAGAAAGGTCATTAAAGGCTGATCAAAAGTTGAGGGGGAAACACCCCATAATTTTGGCCCAAAAGCGTAAAAGAAAGGATGTTGATGTGAAAACGGCGTGGTCGAGGATATCAATAATGTTTGATTTGCCATACTGGAAGGAACATCCTGTGCGACATGTGATAGACATAATACACGCTGAGAAAAATATTATTGAGCATCTCGTAAGCACATGCACTGGTGGTTCTCATTCCAAGGATGGAGAAAAAGCTCGTGAATATCTTCGTGATTTGAAGATTAAAAGATCATTATGGTTGAAAGAAGATACAAACACTAGAAAAAAGCATATGCCAGTTGCATCTTATACTTTGAGCATTGAAGGAAGAAATATGTTCTTGGAAACATTAAAGGGCTTGAAGGTCCCTTCTAATTTCTCATCCAACTTACGCAAGATTGTCTGCAATGCAACAAAAGATTTGAAAAAGTGCAAGTCCCACGATTGGCATGTGATAATGCAACTTATCCCTCTGTTGTTCAGACACTATTTTTCGGAACACAAGGATCTTTGAAGGGCCATTCTACAAATTAGCTTATGTTTCTCCCTATTGTGTGAGAAAGTTGTCAATAGGTCACACATAATGGCAGCGAAAGAAACTTTGACCGAGGCTATATGTGTTTGGAGAAGCACTTTACTCTCTCATTCTTTTACATAAGCATCCACCTTTTAGTGCATTTGAGCGATGAAGCACTTTTATGTGGACCAGTAAGGTACCGATGGATGTATCCTTTCGAACGATTAATGAAAACTTTTAAAGATTACGTTAAGAATACACGGTACGTTGAGGGGTCCATTGCTGAGGAGTACATTATGGAAGAGGCTTCCTTGTATGCAAAGGAATATATTCCTAACCCAAACGTTGGAGGTCGTGAACGCTTTATTGATGAATTAAAAGAGTTTACTGATGAGGAGGCCCTGGGAAAGGTAAGGTAGTGAAGCTAACAAGTACACAATATAACTAGGTGGCTCGATATGTATTCGAGACGCATGAAGACATAGATAAATGGAAAATGTGAGTTTATTTAAAGTGTTTTGTAAAATAATGTAATATGTTCGATGTTATATTCATTAGAAATTAATATTTTTAGTGTTTTAACCTAGGCAATACAATGAGTGCGGGCATGCCAAGAGGAGGAAGGGAGGCGCAAGCGCAGACAATGACTATAGGCATTGGGTAGCTTCCGAGGTGACTACAGTAATACCTCACTTTTATTTACTGTCTTTGAAACATATTCACAATGCAAATACTTTCTTGGTTTCATTTATTGAAAGCTGGTGAAGTATCGACGAGCCTTCCACGCCTAGCAAATGGGCCTAGTTTTGTAGCCAAGGAGTTTGGACAATATTGTGTCAATGGTTTTGTGTTCTCTTCAAGCACACACGAGTTAAAACTCATTGGGAAACAAAATAGCGGCATTTCATATAAAGCATTAACTCATTTCAGGGCAAGCGCGAAAGATAAAAACTTGATAGAAGCTGAGATGACGTATTATGGGATTATAAAACAAATTATCCTATTAGATTATATATCTTTCAGCATACCTTCATTTTACTGTGATTGGGTGAGAGTGGAGGACAAGAATGCATGTATGGTCGACCCTGACACCCACATGGTGAAGGTTGATTTGGCCAAGTTGAAGAGTAAAGACAATTTTAATGATGAGCCATTTGTTTGTGCATTCCAAAACTTAAAGCAAGTGTTTTATGCAAAGAGACCCAATAATGATCCATGGTCTGTTGTTTTACATTCTCCTCAGCGCTTGACTACATCGGTAGACGATATAGAGGCACCTATCGAGATTCAGTCTATTCTGGATGACAACCCATAATTAAAGAAATTATTAAACGCATTAGAGGAGTAGATGTTTAATTGTGGCATATTATGTTGTTTTAAATGTTGACTTGAAAATTATGTATAATAGCATGTTTCAATTATTTGGTTTAGAGGTTAGAATGCAGAGTTTACTTGGTTATTTGAGAGACTGCCTTCTAAGTAGCCAAACAGAAATACCACTTCCCTAACACTGTTTTAAATTGTTGTGGGCAGTGATTTTATCACATCCTAATAGATCTGTTTGACTAATCAGTTAGCATCTTTATGCATGGGGATGATTTTAACCCATGAACCTGAAATAGTGGCACGCAATATCCTTTTATATTGCCCAACTACTATACTGTCCAGGGAATGCCAACACCCTAGTGATTTTGGTACGCACATTATCGAACATAGTACACCATTTAAATACACTGAAATTAGTAGTCCGGCAAATATTTTCATATTTCTTCCCTCAATTTTTTTATGACAAAATAATTAAACTCAAGTGAATTCATAACGTGCTACAATCTAATAACGAATAGATTATGTATTTTCAAGAGAATAAAAGTTTGTGATATGCATACATGTTTATGTATATAGTTCTCATGTATGAAATCTCAAAGTCGAATAAAGAACTTGTGTCGTAAGAATATTAGAAGTATTTATAATTATGACATTCTAATGGCTAGTGTTTAGATTGAGCCCAACTTGTGTGAACCAGATGATCTAGATAAACCTACCTCTATCATACCAGATTCTAGAGGGTTTGGCATATTGCATTTTGTACCTGGTTCATGTACCCAAACGATCCTTGTTTTAGGTATCATTGGGTTTATCTTGGATCCCACAGACCTAAACCTCATAGTGCGTCTTTGTCTATTAATGGAAGGATATTCGTTTGTCCAAAGGCGTCTAAAATTACTCTTGTGTATCCCACACTGCTAGTTTTCTTCTAGCAACTTTACTTTCTCCGCTTGCTACTCCCCACCTTACTTGCTCAACCTTGGATATCATAGATTCCTCCATTACCTAACAATTTTGGTGAACTTCTTCCAGTGATCTTTTTTTTCCTTTTTTATTTCTTTCTGGCACATGAAACGGATAGACTGATCGGGCTCCAGTGAATGGAGAATCCTTTCTAGATACTTCTTGGAAATCGATCCACATTCAATATGGTAGTTGCACCATCATTACTGGACAGCAAATATCTTGCTCTTCAGCAGAATACTCCCAAGTTATTCATTTTAATTAATGTACTTGTCTATATGTTTCACTAATCTGTGTAGAAACCTATAAGCTAAACTAAAAAAAGGGTAATAGGAATCTGACTTCTGGCAAAAATATTTTTTGTCAATTACATTCTTGGTATAACAATCCACTAAAAATAATACTTTGAACCTAACAAGGTGCAGATATTTTGAAGGTGTTCTCCATCCTTGATTAAGCATCTAGGTCCAGATTCTGAAAATAGTCAGTATAGATGTAGTTGTTGGAAACTTTTTTTTAATAAGACTTAAAACACTACCTCCCTCTTGTATTTCTATTGACTGGATACTAACTAGTCCTAATTTCTACCTGTAATTTATGTTGTGCCCTCCTCCTAATTAGCAGCCCTAATCAGTGTTCTCAGTGTAGGTGCCACCGCCTAGGCGCTAGGAAGTGGTTGTACGCCTCACCTAGGTCCTATTTAGCTGGAAAAAATATCAAAGTGATTAGGTTGCGCTTAGGGGGTGGGTGTGTGGATTAATTGGGTTGGTTAATTGGGTGGGCTAGGCAGGGGATTTATTGGGTTTGAGATTTTTTTTGTCTATATTAATTTGTTGCTCTTATCTTTATTTATCAAATTCCTATGATGTATACCAGTTAACAAATTAGATGCAGTCTATTTAGTCTGAAATATTCAAGAAATACTTTATCCTTCTCTATAGTCAAATGAACTCCTCCAAAAGACTTCTTCTTTAAGCTGAATTGTGAATGTCTTTATATTCTTAAAGTTCTTCAAATATGCAAGAATCTTAATATTAATCACATTTTATTATTTGCAGGCATACACATGGCATACCTGGCATACGTAGTATTCAAAGGCCTAAATCCAGGTGTTTACACTTCGTGGCAAGCAACACAAGCACAAGTTAATAGATATCAAGGCGCCGTATTCAAAAAATTTGAGTCCAATGAACTTGCTCAACAGGCATACTCCGAGTACACGAGGGAGGATGTCACCGCATCAATACCCCCCACGGCTGATGTACCTAGACTTCACGAATCGTATCCACTGCGTGGTGACTCCTGGTCTAGATTTAGAATGATTTGTTACATGTTCATGACATTCCATGTCATCGAAGTGTTGTGTCGTTATTTTTTTTAGTTCATTTTTTATTCTATGTTCATTTTGTACTTGGCTCCCACTTAGGGGTTGTTTGATGTTAAATTAAGTTTAAACAAGTTTTATGTGTACTGAATATTTGGAATATGAGAAATATAAATGAAATGTTGTCAAAATTTTTAGACTTGTTATCATGATATTTATTTTACTTTCATTATTTCATCATTTTGTGAAAATATAAAGATATTTGTAATAGCTTTTGCAACATTTAACAAATTCAATTTTGTAACTGCTAATAGGAGTCACAAATTTGTCACTACTATCAATTTTGTAACTGCTAACAGTAGTTACAAATATATGATTCGTAACTGCTGAGAGCAGTTACGAATAGCAGTTACAAATTGGGGTCACCAGTCATAACCCCATAGGGGTTATAAAAAATTGTGACTGCTGTTAGGAGTTATAAATTTTCTTTTGTCACCCCCTAAATTATGACGGTAAATAGCAGTTATAAAGGTCATTTGTGGGTGTTAACAGCACTCACAAATCTCCCATTTTGGTGTAGTGGAAAGTAGTAATGATATTTGAAAAACATTATGATACATACCATTTCATATTGCGAAGCAGCATAGGTGCGATGCCCAAGTGTATGGGAATATTATAAATTGGTTCGATTCTTGGCATTTTGAACGTTTTGTGACTTCTTTTTTGCTTTCCTTTCGTTCTCACAAAATAATCTCCATATGTTGGGATCAACACCTTTCGGTAGGACTCCAGGATTGTCTTCGGTAGGCAAAAAACATCTCATATTACTTTTGTGTGCCCTAAACTTCTGTGCAAATCGTTTCTCCATCAGCGGACGAGCCACCTCCGGTTCAACATCTAACTCAAATCCTACCATTAAAGCATTCCAAACATCATCTTTGTACTTGTTTGGCACAACTCTCCAATCTTCGTAACTAATCGAAATATAAGATCTAACAAGATCACCAACACGAGTGCTCCATCGCCCACTTCATGGACCGACTACACTCCCATCCACTTGAACGGTGACTCTCATTTTACCATCTTGGGTCATATATGGTAATTGTTTATCCTTTTATCCATTTCTTCTTGCTTCTTTTTATTTTCTTGATGCGGAGTAGATGATATTTGTTGCGGTGTTGATGACGTTTGTTGTTTCGAACCACCACTTGCACTTGAAGCCATGATGCCCAATATAGTGCTGCCAAAACAAAAAATAGATCCCAACAATAGAAATAACTGTTATAAAATAATATGCATTGAATTATCATATTAATACAACATTAGCATATTGATAGAGATATATATAGAAATCACAAGATGATATCATTAAAATCACAAGACACTACTTTCAACGGTTAACATACCACCAATAAATTTATATATTAGCAACGGGGTAAAACAAAATGTAGTCATGTTGGTAAAACAAAACAGCTTTCAACGGTTACAATATCCAAAAGAAAATATTAAAACAACTAAATCGAGTCGTATTGCTTGAGTAAACTTTCCAAGTGCGGTTGGTCTTCAAGAATAGATTGGAAGATTGTTGGTGTCTCTAAGTCGTCCACTTGACTCATCAATCTCTTAGGTGACTGTATAACAACCCACCAATTGGTATTTTTAAGATCTTTCGAATAGAATACTTGACTAGCCTCGGATGCGAGAATGGCAGGCTCATCATACTCGTTATCAACGCTCTTAAACTTATCAAAATTTACCATCACTAAATTGGAGTCCGTACAAAGCTTACAACCATTAGTCTTATCCTCCACTCTCACCCAATCACAATAAAATACCACCTACTTAAACAAGGTATAGTCCAGCTCAATAATTTGTTTGATAACTCCATACCACATAGTCCAAGTATTTGTGAGATTCTTATCACTTTTTTTAGCTCAAAATTGTGTCCATGCCTTCAAGCAAACGCCGCTATCCTGTGTGACAACAGTATCGTCGTGATACTTAGGACAGAATACAAAACCATTTACACGATACTTTTTATATGTTTTAGCCTTGAATTGCGGCCCTTGAACTAACAGCCATAATGTTTCATTTGTCTTCATCTCTCCTGATTTCAGCAACTGTTTGATGAAAACAAATCATAATTACTACAATATTTCAATTCTCATCATACTTAATGGAAAGATTAATAAAAATATTGGTATTTATATAATCACCTTCTCGGATAACCAAGGGATAAAAGAAGTTTGTTTCTCCAGTTCTGTCATTTCAATCCCCTTCCCTTTAGGACGAGACACGGATTTCAGTGATGCTTCATACTCACTGCAATATGTAGTTTGATATAAGTAATTATAACTCAAAATGATAATTAATTCTTAACTATAAACAAATGAAAGAACTCAAACCTATAATACTCTTGAAATCCATCAACATTTAGTCGAAATAATACCCATCGACGTATTTGTTAAAACTGTACGGGTCCCAACGTTATAGCCTTATCATCAAGCAAAGGCCCTTCATCAGAGAACTCTCCACCTTCCTCTAAAAAGGCCTCACGGGAGCATTTATGATTTTCATCAGATGGTTTTGGCATGTACTCCATGCAATATCTAACAGATTCAGCAACAACGTAGGATTCTGCAATTGAACCTTCAACATACTGCTTATTGCTGGGTATATCTTTGAAATCTTTCATCGTCCTATTTGTATTAGGTAATAAAAATCAATAACAAGCATTATTAACTTAAATGGGGAATATTTTACTATATTAAAAGGTAAAAAAAATCACCTTTCGAACGGATACATCCAATGAGCGTCGGTGGGTCCACAAACCAGGGCTTCATCTCCTAGATGCACAGTGAGATGAATGCTAATATCAAAAAACGTAGGTGGAAAATATTTTTCCAACACGCACAATGCTTCAACAACCATGTATTTGGCTCTTTGGATATCTTACCGAATTAGGACCTTAGAGCACAACATGTTAAAGAACAAACGTAATTGTTGGATTGCTCTTCTTAAATCTCGATGTTTTGAAAAGGCATGTTGGAGCAACACAGGTAGCAGATGTTCAATTATGACATGACAATCATGCAACTTTAAGGAGTTCAAAGATGGGGGACTAAGACTTACTATATTGCTCAAGTTAGAGGAAAAACTGGTAGGAAGCTTTAAGTCCTTCAAAATTTGGCAGAATTGTTTTTTTTCTTCTTTATCCAAGATAAATGGTGTTGTTGGTTTTATCATTTTTCGGTGCGTCCATCAACTTGAAGCCATTGACCGTTGTGTATGCCCATACCCTTCATATCCAATCGACCCTTTTCAGTATCCTTTATTTTATTATCATCAAGAATTGTGTTTATCAAATGCTCTGCAACATTCTTTTCGATGTGCATCACATCAAGGACATGTCAAACTTAATGATATGGCCAATATTCCAAATCAAAGAAAATAGATTTTTTATACCAAGCTTCTTTAACTTCAACATTAGCACTCCCATTAACATTATTTGACTTTCTCTTCTTAGCGGGAACTTTTAAGACTTTTCCAGGTACATACTTTATATTTCTTAACTTCTCCACAAGTGCATCTACGTTTAGTCGAATAGTGGGACCTCCAACTTCTTGTGTCCTAAGTCCCAAACCTCTACCACTCCTAAAAGGATGATCGCCTTTAAGAAATATACGATAGTTTGTGTAAACTATCTTCATGCTATGTTCTAGCCAAATGGATGGAGTGTCATCGCCACAAATAGGACATGCTTTGTAACCATGTGTTACATACCCAGATAAGTTTTCATATGCGGGAAAATCATGAATCCCCCACATAAACATAGCTCTCAACGTAAAAGGTTGCATTTTGTGCATGTCAATAGCTGGAACTCCTTCCCATAGTTGTTTCAACTCATCTACTAATGGTTGAAGAAAAACATCAATGTCTTGACCCAGTGCCTTTGACCCAAGAATAAGCAAAGATAAAATTTGGAACTCACGCTTCAAGCAAAAAAAAGGTCCCACATTATAAGGCGCGGTCATGACAGGCCAGCAACTATAACTACTAGACTGAATACCATGGGGATTAAACCCATTTGTTGTTATTACAAGCCAAACATTGCACCCTTCCTCGACGAAATTGGACCATCTACTTTTTAGCATTCTCCATTGGGATGAATCACAAGGATGTCGCTGATAATCCCATGAACTTGTTGCCCGATGGTGCCATGTCATTTCATGTGCTATCCAAGGTATAGTGTACAATCTCACTAGCCTTGGAATTAAAGGGAAATGTATCAACACTTTCATCGGTTCTTTGCATAACCTCTTCCCTTTCTTTGAGGTCACTGCATATCCCGGTTCTCCACACTGAGGACATTCTTCCAAATCTTCATCTCTTTCCAGTATAAAATACAGTTGTTAACGCAAGCATGAATGTAATTTGCTTTCATCCCTAAGTCTTTCATCATTCTCTTCATGTGCGGATATTTTTCTGGTAATGTGTTTCCTTTTGGAAGCCACCTCTTTAAAACCGACAAGAGAGAGGTCACGCTATTTCCCGACCAACCAAACTGCTTTTTCAAATTATATAATTCAACAATTGCAGAGAGAGTAGTCTCAGAACCCTCACATGAAGGGTACAATTTCTCGATCGCTAATTTATTATATTGATCATACTTCTCATTGTCGACATACGATTTTTCAGAGAATCCTTCCTGATCGGGTTCTACATAATGTTGTTCGTGCACTCCGTAACATGCGTCAACTAAGTTCCGCAACCTTTCATTCTCATTGTTATCAGCTTCATCATGTCCTTCACAATCAATAGTATCTACTACGGGACATGTTAGGTTCGATGATAGTGTTTCACCATGTAAAACCCACTTAGTATATGTCCTGTGTATACCGTGCATTATCAAATGACCCTTGATATCTACCGCAGTAAAACGCTTCTTATTTCGGCACTTAACACATGGACAAGGAAAGGTCGAGAACTGATGGCCTTTGTTTGCAATTGCAAAATTAATAAAAGACGCAACTCCATTTGTGTACACCTCACTTATTCTATTCCTCTCATTCGTCCACTCTTTGTTCAATGTTTGTGACATTCTGCACTACCAAAAAAATATGGTTTACACACTAGTTATATGATAATATACAAAAAATAGAATTATTGATACATATAAGAAAAATCACGGTTAGAACATGTAATTTTGTTAGAACAAACCTTAAAGTTCAGGGGAGGGGTGCAATTTCCTTAGTTATATACAATTATGTGTTTTAATAGTATAAATCAGTGTATACAAAAAAATCATTTTCTTAAATAGGGTATTAAATACCAGGTTTAGTAATGTTATAAATCAGTATATAAAAAACATTCTAAGCTTTGGATTTAATACAAAATAATCAAAAACTTGAACCAAAAAATACAAAAAGTATGTACCCAACAACAATAACAAAAATACATTGTATTTTACCAAAAAATAAACTTATAACCCAACAACAAATCTCTTATGAACAGTAAATCGCTTAGAACGTTTTAGAAAAATCTCATATGAATGAGATAATTACCTTATGAAAGAAAATCACAATTCCCAAACCCTAGGTTGTGATGTGAGCGCCGAATGCTTCCGAAACCTAGGTCACGCTAGGTCGCGCTAGAGCATTTTGGAGAAGATCGCGTATTGGAGAAGAGGAAGAAGGTCGCGATTTGGAGAAGAGGAAGAGCAAACCCTAGGTCACGCTAGAGCATTTTGGAGAAAGACAATTTCTTTGAGTCAGGGACATTTTGGAGAACGCTAGAGTGTATTGTGTTGTGAGAACGCTAGCTAATTACTTTTAAAATATTTAAATAATATTAGTAACACTTATCAGATATTAGTAACGGTATTGTGTTGTGAGAAACAGTAACAGTATAATACTGTTAGTAATACAAAAAACAGTCTGTTACTAAAAGCTTGTTTTGGTGTAGTGTTAATCTCAAACCTTTATTATTAGTATTTGCACAAAAAAACAAGAAAATGAGGGCCTACCAATAAATTTCAAATGAGGTATTCTCACTACACATCCTCACACTTGATGCATGTTTATCCCTACGAGAGAAATCCCCCAATTAGACTTATGAGTTAAACACCACCATATGTTATCTTCGAACTACATGGACTTTGATGCCCCTTGGGCTATGTAGGCATCTTGGGTAAACCCCTAGACTCGAGTCCTCCTTTATACACATTTATTACCCTGATTTTATTATATATATTCTTAATGGATTTTATATGATTGCATACTTGGGTCGTGTCCGATGCATACATTCGTTCTTTGATAACGACTTGTGAAATGGCAAACACTTACATAATATTTTGAATTATTATTTTAGGAACACTTCTAAGGATGAACTCGCTCTGTCTTCTTCCATGATGCGAGTTGAGTAATTATACTCTCCATCTATGTTGTGCTCATAGGCACACACTTTATGGATTTTATCAGAAGAAGATTAACACATGCCCATGAGAGATCGAAAGAGCATGATGGGTGCCTAACACCTTCCTATTTTGTAACTTAGTCACCAGACCTTTGAACTACTTGGTTTCGTAAGTATGAGTATTGCCATTGATGTCGTTCTCTCGAGGAGATAATATTTCTTTTACCTGTTTTGTGCAAAATAGGCTGACGACTCCATCTCTACATATTACCCCACATCGATGATGTCCAAGCGCCCCGAGGAAGGGCGCAATCCCGCACACATGTCAGAAGGGGGGAAGTTACAAATCCATTTTTAAATATATAATTTCTATAATTCTTAAGTTTTTCGTCTTCACTTTTCTCGGATATCCATGGAGAAAAGAAAGATCTTTAACATATAGCAAAGAGCTTCATGAAGTGTAAAAAAAGATAAGTGAATGTTTTGTTTTGAACTTTCAGAAAGTTGATTTTGTGAGACCATTCTCTACAGGAAAAGAGAAATATTTAACCGAATGTGAATCAACTTTCTTCCATAACCATTACCTAAAGTAGGTTTCTAAAATGATGATACTTTCAACCAAAATTAATAACTTCGAAAGGTGAAAAAAACAATAAGCAAGAAAGTTACTATTATCTCATCGATTTTGGTGCTAACTACTACCTTATATAATGGAATTATTTACATTAAGGTATGGTTGTTATAGGATAGCCTTAATGAAGATGAATAAGTTATATGCAAGAACTAAATTTATAGTTCCCAATTATAGAATATTAAACAAGAAAACAAAACAACATTGAGGAAAGTGACGTGTTAAATGGTGCAAAACTTGATTAAACCAAAGCACAAGAGACCTGTTGGGCGTGTTGAAGATATGAAAGGTGGGAGTGAGCATGGGTTTAAAGGTGTAGAGATATAACTTTTAGACTCAATTTTGTCGCATCATCTTTTCATTAATTATATTATTTTGGTAGTGAGAGTACTTTTTTATGGGAATGTAATTATTTACAAAAATTAATATTACATGATGATCTATTGAAAGTTATAATATTTACTTCAAAACATCTAACTTTGCTCATCTTTTTGTTGGCATATTGTATTGAGCCACGGTTAAAACATATTATTTTCACTTCACTTATCTGTATAACAAATGTTTAATTAATTTCCAAATTTTGGATATGAAAATCTGAACAATTTCTTGATACATTAATTAAAAATTATGATCATTATGAGAAATATTACTACGAGTGGAAGTGATTAATTATCAAGTAAAGCTGCATGGAAGAAACTCTAATTTTTTAGGTAATATTTTTATTCATTATTTTTATTGTGTTTTTTTTTCCTTTTGTTTGTATTTATTATATAATTAACATTAGAATGCTTTGTTCCTTTTATGTATAAATAATTTGTGATATACTAAATAAATGTCAAAAAAATAATTGCAGAATGAAAATAATAAAACAGTATGCTATTCAGAAATTGAAAAGAAAGTAAAACTTATAATTTGTGACTTATTCAATCACTTAGCAGATTACGACCGTGTCGGTCATTAAATAGTCTCTCTTTAAGATAGAATTTCCCCCACTATGGTGCTAATGGTAGGAACAAAGACCATGTATGGGGGCTGACGCCTGGCCAGTGTCGAAAGATCAAGGAAGTTTATGACCTGATGATAGGGGAGCTCGTGACCGAAGCCCCGGTGAATGGCAGCCGTAACTATAACGGTCCTAAGGTAGTGAAATTCCTTGTCGGGTAAGTTCCAAACAACCACAGGAAGCACTGTGATGTGGTAGTTCCACGAACCAACAATGGTGGTAAACTCTTTAATTCTTAAGGAAGAAAAAAGTAAGAAAAGAAGGAATTTTTTGGCTCTGAAAACTGGGTAGGAAGGCATCTATGTAACTATTCTAAACAGTCATAACCATTCATAAACAACGATTCAGATTAGTGTAACATCCCGTAATTTTAATGATTTTTAAACTGGGATTAATTAAATTATAATGAGAAATTAATCCGGAGTAAAATATAGTAATTAGCGAGACAGGGGTTAATATTTATTTGTATTGAATATTACTTAATGAATGGGCAATAAATTAATAAGAAAGTATTATGATTTGTCGTAAGTGAGAAATACGACAGTTATGGTAAATTTAGTCGAAACACGCGTGTGAGTCATGTTGGAACTTGATTTTGTGGAAAAATGTAATTTCATTTTAGATAATTCAAATGGTCATTCTGAGTGCACCAGTGTGTCTGGAAGGGTCGATATAGTCAGAAAAGTGTACTCGGGGGTTTGGATTGGGTCCCGTGATATTTCTAGGCCAAATCGGCACCCCGAAGGGGTATTTTGGTCTTTGGGGTTTTTAAGGTAAAGGGACCAACGAAATTCCAAGTAATATATCAGTATACATCTGGGGTAACCTAGGGTTAGAAGTTACAAAACAAAGGGAGGCCATTAGAGAAGAAGGATAAGCCATTTTTGAAGCCTAAGATAGAGTTTTTGAAGTATTCAACCTTGTTCTTGCACCACCATCATCATTGGAGAGTGGATTTAAGAGGAAGACAAGCAAACCCATCATCATCAAATGAAATCAGATATGTTGGACCAAAGGCAAGTGTTGATCTTTCTTGTTTTTGAAGAGTTATAAAACCCATGTAGTATAGCATCTTATGTTTGATAATTTAAATTAAATCTTGAGGTTTGGATGATTTCAACACATGTTTTGGGGTAAGATTTGCGTATAGTAATATCCCTTTATCTTGGTAACACAAAATCAGAGGGTTATGGACGAATTTTATGATTAAAATATGGGTTCTTAATTAAAAGAGGTGAAGAACATGAGAAACTAGGATTTTATGTTTATTAGAAGAAAATTCAATTCTTGTATTGATTCATTAATGTTTTGGTGTAAATGTTTCGTTAGAAATCATCCATATGTACTGGTATAAATTTTATTAACATTGGTTTAAAGTTTGGTTCAGAATCGTGAGGTTTTGATTTATGGAAACTATGAAAAACGCAACTGTCGAGGAAAAAGAAGGCTTCTGCATATTTTTTAATCGATTCGGCTCCTTGGCCAAATCGATTCGGCTTGAGAATCTATTCGGATCAAGGCTGAATCGATTCAGTTTAGCCATATGTGTCAAATTTCCCTCTTAAGCCCTTAAAATGTGATTTATTAATTGGGAACCTTTTGAGACATCCTTATAATATTATAAGGGATATAGTGGATGACAGAAGGCCTTAGTAGGTAAGAATTAGTCATATATGAGAGAGTTTAAAGCTAAGGTTAGTTGGGTTAAATTGTTAACATAATAAATTCGAGAGATTTAGAATGGATTATGGAAAGGTTAAGAGTGAATCTAGGTTGTAAACTAGTAGGACATTAGTGAATTTACTATTAAATTAATTTAAGGGGTAACTATGGGCCCTTCAGGAAAAGAACAATACTCGAAAAAAATTTAGTGAGTAAATTTTGTGAATTAACAATGCGGTAAGTATTCGAGGGATAATTGCTACGTACGGATTGTTATTATAGGCTGAGTGTTTACCTATATAGATGATATTGATAGGTGGAGTGTATACCTATATGGGTTATTATTATAGGTTATGTGTATATTTATTATGTGCTTTCTTATGTGTGTAAACATACTTGCGCTGCCTGCTATCGTGGGAGGTTTTCGCGTTGTGTACAGTATTACCTGATGAGCCCATTGGGGGGGGGGGGGGGATTTTAGACTTGTGACCCAGAACATAAAACCTAGGTACGGGCTATATGAGTGTACGATAGTTTTGACGGTCATCCATAGACTTGGAATTATGTTCGCCTCCAATATGCGTTATTTGATTTATGTTTCGAGGGTGATATCTGAACCAATAGTCCTTGATTTAGTACGAGAGGTACATGGACTTGATAGCAGCGTACGCATACTAGCACCGTGGTTCTTAGCTCAGGGATGCAGGGAATGTATATATAAATAGTGTGATATATATACATGCATGTATATTTATCCTACTTGTGTGTAATGTAGGAAGGATAGGTAGTGTATATCTAAAAGTGATGTAATTATGAGATAACCTATTTAATGGGTGATAGTAGAAAAGTTAGATAGTGTATATCTAAGACGACTTAAGTATAATAAATTAATGAATCGGCTTAACGATAGTACAAATGGATTGTCAATAATGGTTTATTGATAACATACGTGAAATGTTAATTATGGATTAATAATAACATATGAGGTAATATTAGTAATTAATATTGCGATAACGTACTGTATAAGCAGTACAGGGGAAGTTAAAGAGATATTCAACTAAGGACTAATGAGTAGGGATTAGGATATTGTAACGTACTGTATTGGCGGTATGGGGGAGTCGAACCTGTTGGTGGTTAGATAGCTATTGATGAGACCTAGTGGGGCTGGGTAGCATAGCTAGGTAGGATACATTAGGTGTGTACATCAGTTGATAGGTAAGGAACTCAAGGGAGTTTACGTTGAACTAACATTTGTAATCAACAACTATTTTTTTAAAACTTGTGATAAATACTTGCTAAATATTTTCAAATGGCTTTTACTTGGGCTCTAACGCGTATGCAAAATATTTTCAAAACCTTTTAGGTGTCCAGCCACAGAGACGTTAATCTTGATGATTTGTTCCAGGGATGCATAGCTGCAGCACTTGTGGATACCTGCAGGATTTGAATTTAGTCATCTCGGTTACTTCATTTCTAGAGTAGGTTGCAGTTTAGTTACTTCATTTGGGCATGTCGTCCTTTCAGTCAGTTTATTTTATTCAGTTTATCAGACTTTGTCTTTGTGGACTCAGTTTAGTTCATTAGTTATTTAGTTGGACTTTTGTATTGGGAACCTATAGTTTATTCGATATTATTTGCATTCAGTTAGTTATCCTGTGATTGGTTCAGATTTCTATTACCGCAAGAATAGGCCTGGTGATTATATTTATTTCCACATATTGTTCTTGTTTAATAAAAAGATAAAATTTGGCATTGGATTTTTGAATACTAGGTGGTTAGTAAACTTTTAAAATGTTTCGACAATGATGCTAAGAATAAACCAGATCAGATTCCTGTTTTATTTTTATAAAGGCCTGATCCCCTGTATTTAAATAGGCGAAGTGTCACAATTAGATCCTTTGACAAGAACTTCTAGATTAAATCAAGTTTTAATTAACTAATATAATTAAAACGATGAAGTTTTAATTAGTGTAATTTATTAATTAATTAAAATCGATTTGGGTTGGAAAACCAAAACTCGCCTAAAAATTAACCCCAAAATCCCTATCAAATTTTGTCCCAAGTCCCATGGGCTGGACGGTGGCAGTGGGCTTTTGACCCAAAGTCAAACCATACATAGTATAAGCTCTTTTTCCTTTAAAGAGTTGGGATACCTCAAAGGTATCCAATACTTAGACGCAACTTTGGAGTATATTATCTTTATCACTTTCTCACATTTTTTCAATGCGGAACAAAACTTCAACATTATCTACGCCAAGTAGCTTGTGTTTAAGTGGGTTACTTTGAGTCTAGATTTATTATTCATTCGTTAATTGTTTTGAGCAAATGAGTATACTATGTTATTCTACTTTTGATTAGGATCGCGCGGGTACTTTAACCTGTCACGTTTGACGTGTGAGTCCCACCTAAAATTAGTCTCAAATTTACCTCAACCAAAACGAAAATTGTAGTTTCAATACAACTTATCCAACGGAATGCTTATAATGTGCTCCTAAATTTCTTCAATACACTTTCTTAATATCCACAAGATCTGCTACATATTATTCTAGATAAATAAAAAAATTCCCCAAATGAAATTATAGTGTATCTCACATGGTCACACGACATCAACTTTTGGGTGCAAAAAAGATAAGCTTTTAGGCATGCCGAAGATTGTTTGTAATAGATCTACTAAGTTGGCCAAACATTTTTTTACCTTCATTTCAAAATTTTCATTTTCAATCCCCTCCCCCGTCTTTGACACGTGCACTAGCGTTAAAAGCAAAATATTGTATATGTTTTTTTCAAAAATGTTATATGCCCACTGTAATATGTTTTAAGCAAGATAAAACTACAAAATCTATATCATTCCATGTTTTATGGTAATTTTTGAATTCTGGGATCTGTCCATAGATCTTAGATGTGATATGATTGCACCTATTGTTCCGGTACAATGTTGAGTTGGATGATATTATGTTCAATTTTTTACGGTGATAAGAACTATGATGTGACACATAATTCTTTTGGAATTTTTCTTTTCGGAACACCACCAAAAATACTCACATACCAACCATTTTAACAAAAAAAAATTACATTACTTACTCATTATGCATGTATGGGATCAGTTTGTAGCAACTCGCATATTTATACTTTTTTAGATTTAGCTTACATCCACGATTTAAATATTTAGTCTAGGATGTTGTAACGAAATTAAAGAAACAAGGTATGATCAATCAACATCAAAATCAACTACGGAGGAGCACGCAAGATCAAATGAAGGGTAAAATTTCAAAAGATAGGTCACATACATTAAGGACTTTATCTTTACGGAACAAAAAACCATTATTTTGGGCTTCCAAATATAATTATAATCTCGATGATATCATTTGATACTACTCTACTTTTAAAAATTTCATTACATCAATCTGCTACATTTTCATAACAGTTAAAATTGACCTTATGTCAACCCCATTTTTCTCTTCTTTGATTACATATAACTTTACAAAGTGTCCGTTATGTGTCGGTCACCAACCTAGTATAATAACTATAAAATAGAACCCTACAATGAAGTCTACTCACACACCAAACTATCCACATGGCACTACCTTCTTTAATCAACATATAACCTCATATGATCCCCATTGTTCATATTTGTCCTGTCACTCTCTTTAATGCTCAAGGAGGAAATCCTTTCAACCTTCTTCCCTTTATTTGTTCTCATACTCTCTTTAACCCTCCAGTTGGGTTTTACCCTTCTACTTCCACTCATTGTCTTTTCATTTACTAATCTGAGATGCATTAACTTCTCTCCTTTCTCTCTTATCTTTTCATTCAATTCAAATTCGCCCATTTCTCTCCGCATCATACATAAATCTATCCCTTACTTACTCTTTTATTCGGCACTAAGAACAAACAAAGAAGTTTATTGAATTAATTATAAATTTTATTGGTGTATTCTTTTTCAAGTTCGGTTCTTATTTTTTCATTTTTTTCTTTAATTTCAACATACGATTTTCTGTTTAGTCTCTTATAATTCCTAAAAATTAATTGATTTCTTATTTGATTCAGTATTCTGCTAAGCATCTTTCTTTTTTGTTTCATTTTCAATTACTTTTCAATTTTAGTTTTGGGTTTTGACATTTATTTTGGTTTTTGTTAGGTATCCATTTTGGTTTGTATTTTAATTTTTGGTAGGCGGAAGGTGGTGGTATTTTTTTATCTGATTCAGAATTCGTTTTTCAGTTTCTAATTTTAGTTTTCAATAAGGTTTTTGTTGTGGGTCTCCTTTACAATTTTCAACTCAAATTTAAGAATCCACATTTTAAATCTTCATCATACGATTTATGGATTGCGAGGAGGTACATTAGCCTGCGTTAAACGCCAATGGTTGAAACTTTGGGGATGTTAGAAAATTTTAGACTTCCCTTAAAGTTTGTTCTTATATATCGGTTCCTTTTATCCTTGTATTATATCAATTTGTGTTTGATTTCATATGAATTGTTTATTTGTTAATTTTTCGTTTTCGGATGTCGATTAAATTTCTATCTTTGAAGTTTTCCATGGCGCATATGAACCATTTGATAATATGTCTTGAAGAAGACATATGCTTCATATATAATAAATCTTAATTATGTCCTTTGATTTTCGAAATTTTGTTTTCTTCAATGAAAGTGCCAATACTAGACTTAAAAGAATCTTCAATTTTAATGATTTCATTTGTTATTGGTGTGATTATGTAGAATTCATGTTAAGATTAGCATTACATTTTATATTATTTCTTATGGTGATGAATTATATATTTAGAGAGAGGTTATAGTTGGAGAGCCATGTTTATTATGTTACTACAAAATTATGTCTATAGTTTAAACATTTTTTAGTATACTAAAAAGGTATATAGAAAACTAACCTAATAACTGCTTTCGATATAGTGCATTGTATTGATCAAATATACCAACTTATGAAATTTTATTTTCTAACATAGCTTGATATGTTAAAAAAATTAATGGATCCTCTTTATTTTGATTTTGATAATTTGGATTAAAATATTTAGGGGGATATTGCCACCATTGATAGGACAAGATAATATACCAATTAATTCCGACATATTTTTTTCCCAATGATTTACTTTCAACCCTGTTTCCTTCTTTTCACGTTTGGACACTACACAAAAATTCCCTTTAGTTAGACGTTATAGGTATTTTGAGTTACTTAAAATATATGGATTGCAAACTTAAAAGAGATTTTTTATTGGAATTATCTTTTGTGAAAACGAAAATATCATGGGTACCTAGAATTTAATGTTCTACCCATCCCTTCTTTTCAATGAGATACACAATCCAATGGTAAGTAGAAATTGAGTTTTTGGGTTCTTTGGAGGTCTTGTAAGTTTATTGTTTATTTCATATGTTTTGAATATATAGATTATGTACTTTTAGGATTTAAAATAATATTGATTATGGATATAGGACAACAAACATTTCGTTTTCATTTTTAGTCCCTATTTTCAAATTAAAGGGACACGTGGCATGCTGTGATTGGTTGACGTTTTATGAATATGTGTCCGCGCCAATGACTTTATTAAAAAATAGGGACTAAAACTATAAATAAAATGTTTGTTGTCCTATTTTCAAAATACATATTACAATAGGTCCTAAATATTCATACATGCATTATCTTATCATTTGTGTCTTACTGATTAGATTGCTTTGGTCTTTTATATTTGTTAAATATATTTATGATAATTTGAATTCCTTTCAACTTTTTATGAATGTATTATAAAAAATCATTTTGTGTTATATGTTAGAAAATTGGCTAGTGTATATATGGTTTATCTATTCATGTAACAACTTTTTATTTGTTTAATTTGGTAATTAAATTGGTTCAGTATTCTTTAATATCTTAACTTTGTATGGCAATTGGAATTTATTTTAGGTAGAATGTGCTTCCAATATTAAGGGTAGTGTGGAACATTTTCATCCACTTGCTCTCTTTATTCATGTATGCCGATACAACTTGTTCTACAAATTGTATTATTTGCTATATTTATTTTATTTTTAACTTTATTTTTAAGTTTGTAATTTACTCACCCTTGCAATGTTTCTTTTACAGTTGTTATTTATTTTAGTATTTTAGTTCTTTAGTTATACCGATACTAATATTATAAATGCAATGAGTTAATGTTGCCTCATTCTCAGCTGATTCACGTGGCAACATCTTTCCATTGTGTCACACATTTATATTCTATTACTCCACCCAATCATATTTTCTTGAGAATTGAAAAGACCTTTTACCCATCCTATCCCTCATTCTTTCTCTCATTTATCCATGATGTCTCTTGATTTTCTCAATAAAATTTGTTTGTTTTCCTTTATGATCCATTTGGTAGCCAAAAAAACTCACTAACAATGGAAACATCTATTTAAAGCAACATTAGCTCCAAGTCCTTATGCCTTATTCGATTTGACGTCGTAATTTTGTAATATGCTTCGTGATTCATTTTTCTTACCCATTTCTTGTTTCTCTCCTTAGATTTGTGTATCAGATTTTATCACCATGGTGACCTAAGTTGATGCGCACAAGAGAATCTTCTAATTTTTTTGTACATGGGGATCCATATCATCACTAGCACTGTGTACATTTACATAGTTTTTTCTGTAGGGTAAAGTTATTGGCGCTGCACCCAATTTCTATGACACTCCAAAATATTTGTTAATTACAATATTACCCTCATCTCTCTTTTGCCTCTCTAAATACAATGCAAACCTTTATTTTCCTCTTGATTCAACAATTGTTTTTTTTCTACAAACATTAGTAAAAATCTGCATAAATATCTACATTTCAACGAAAAAAATCCAGCAAAAAATTATAAAACTAAATATTTTCAGGAAGCATAAAAAACAACACAAGTAAAAAAAATCTTAATAAATAATCCCAACAAATAAAAAAAGTAGCCAAATTAAAACAGAACGTCAACAAATAATCCCAACAAATAAAAAAACGCAAACAACAAAAGTAAAAAAGAACGTCAACACATAATCCCAACAAATAAAAAAAACAGCGAAAATAAAAAAAATCTGAATAAATAATCTCATTTATCAAGCGTATGAGTTTCCAAGTATGAAAAAAAATATATTTTATTTAATAGTTAAAAAATATATATATGGCGTGAAATGTTTTTATTTTATATAAAACTATTTTATTTAATAGCTAGATAAAAAACTATTTATAAAACGTTTTTTTAATTAAAAAATAGATAAATTTTTTTAAACAATTGAAATGTTTTTTTTTTAAAGTTATGAAAAGTAAATTTTTTTTGATAAATAAAAGCACCGATATTTATTATGCACGGTTAACACACTTGCTAAATATTTTTCACAACTCGGGCTCTGACCCGTTTACTTTTCTCTACTACAGGTATCCTACCGCATGGATGCCGGATGACCTTCTATCCAGAGTCTTGGGATCCGTGACAGGTGCGGACTGTTGCGGGATGTAGAATGTAGTCGCTTCCTACTTCTTTAAAAATCTAGGTAGGATTCATGTTGTATATCGGGCTTATACCCAAGGGATATTTATAGATGTGTATATTTATTTCATTTCAGTTATTGTATTGGCTGTGACCCGATAGCTTATTCGGGTCTACTCCTTTGTGGTATATTTGGTTGTAGTTATTCATTTCTTTTTATTCTAGCATTTCATTTATCTTAGTTCTTGTATGCATTTCTCTTTCCTTTATTAGTAGTTTTATAGTGTTGGTTTGTTGTCTATTGTATATTTTATTTAATTTTAACATCTCGGTTATATGATATCGGGTAGTTAGTCTATATTATATTTGTATCGACAGTTGGTGTTGAGACTGAGCCATCTGAAACTCCTGATTTAATGTAGTATACGATTGGCCACTCGTTATTATTTTAAGCGGGGTGTTACAGATGGTATGAGAGCATCAGGTTCTAGAGTCTTTAGGATCTGTGCTGGTTTTCTACATTTTTTCGTTAACATTCTTGATATAAAGCCCTACTATTAGGATTGTTGTGTTCACTGCGTTTATCTTATTCTGTGAAGTGTACTCACTTGATCGACGTTTTGATAACAGTTGCTTTCATTTCAGACGTCGCCTAGATTATGTCGTCTAGGAAAGGACAAGATTAGAGATACAATACCCATAACAAATTTTGGGTACGCTTTGATTGGAGGTATTTCATTTCCTCCATTCAGGCGGGAATAAGAAAGAGAATCTAGCAGTGATTCAGGGTGTTCTATCGGTGGTTGAGTAAGAAAGGGAGATTTACTCGAATGGCGAATCTTGGACTTAGTAAGGAAAGTCTGAGGAGAGGTGTATAGTGTAGTCCTTGGGAGGTTTAGATTGAGAAACTCGTCAACCTTTGTTAGGAAACCTAGTGTTGATGACTTTTACCGATGTGAGATAGGTGGAGTTGTCCCATTATCAGGAGTATTGCCTTCTGGGATGAGGGAGAAAGAAATTGGAGACTCGGTTTCGTTGAGTAGGACTGAGGGAGTTCTCGGTAGTCGCAATCGCGCTTTGCCCTTCAAAATGGTTAGGAAGGATTTTGAGGAAGATGTTTCTCTTGTGGAGAAATAGGTTTAGGAGTAATGATTGTCCTGGAAGAAGTAGAGGACTTTAAATAAGGATTCAAGGATGAAGAAAAGCACTTGGATTATGTAAGTATAAGGTAGAATACCTTTCTTTGAGTTTAAGTCACGCTTTGTGCGATATTGGCAACGTCGCGCGTTAGGTATATTGAGCGGTTAGCCGCTACACCGTTAGGATGTATAGAACTTCCTTGGAGGAAGGAGTGAGTAAGTATGGCCTTTGTATGGCATCTTTTGAGAAAATAAATCGTCTCGTGAGGAGATAGTCGAGGGTTATAATATTGAAATCCGGAGGTGCGGAATGTCGAAGTTTGTTGAGTAGTGGTTATAAGACTATTGTCTTATGGATAGGTTCGGGTGTGAAATTGTAGTGTTCCGACACTACACCAAATCTGCCCATTTGTCAAGGTCATTGACCTTGACAAATTCACCTTGTCAAGGTCAATGACCGTGACATTTCGAGGCGAGACAACTTTTTTTGTCACGGTCGTGTCACGGTCATTGACCTTGACAAAAAATTCGCGTTTTGTGTCATGGTCGTGTCGCGGTCAATGGCCGTGACACGCTTGTCACGGTTATAAACCGTGACATAATCGCGACCCCAATTGTCACGGTCATTGACCGTGACACGTCCGTGACAACTTTTGTCGCGGACTTGTCACGGTCAATGACCGTGACAATTCTGGGCAGAATTTAAAAAAAATCTGCTGGGCAGTATGGCCACCGCCACTGCCCAGCAGTATATTTGTACCTGTTATAGCAACGTTGTACCTGTTCCAAACATCATATATCCAACACAAACTAAAGATAATGCAAATATATATTCATGACGATATAATCCAAATATTCAAAGTAAAAACAATATACATGACGATATAATCCAAATTTAATTAAAATGGACAAACTTAAAAATAATGTTACTACATGTCTTGGATAAAACTGAGGAGGTGAGTAGGCCACACGACATACGAATTGACGCACCCACTAATATACGTCGTGCCGCATTGTTCACGCAACCACAATAGGGAGTTCTCCTTCCCGGGTATGACATGCGTGACGAGCACCCTGGACTCCATCTCTTGAAGCACACGTCCATGGACTATTCCACCCTCGACGATATTCGGGTCCCTCAGCCCCCGCCCTATCCGCTGGCCATCAAATACGTCCAATATGAACACGCTCGGCCAACCAATTATCGACAATGGTCTGTTGGAGGGCGTCAAATAGGGAAGTGGATCGTCGAAGTATGAACGTGTCGGTGATGAAGCAGCGAGGTCCACATCCTCGTCATCCTGCGCCTCGTCCTCCCGCACCTCCTCCTCCACCGCCTTCTCCTTCCCTTTCCCTTTCCCTTTACGGTCTCCACCCAACGTACGCTTCATGAATGCGTACATATCTTGGACCGTCGCCTCCAAACGGGACAGCTTCGCGTCGTGTGAATCCACCGTTCGAGACAACCCGGTGTCGCTTGTCTCCAATTCGATGATCCTAGATTTGGCCACCCGCGAGCTCACTCCCCTTGTCCTCCCTTTGCGATCAGAGCCAAGCACTTGGATGAGTGCGTCTGTGGACAAAGATGCCTTGTCGGCATCAGACTGCGACTCATGCACTTCCTTAAGCTTTGCCTGAAACGACAAAAAGCACATAATTAGTCAAATAAGTAAACTAAAAAATTATAACGTAATTAACAATAATTAAACTGTCGGATTACTTACAATCGTGGCCGCGACGCTCGGGGACACCTCCTTGTCCTTCCCCTTCTTCGTCCGAAGAGCCACATAAGTATCGAGCCTATGTGGCTTACCCCCTGGCCCACTCCCTACCCCCTGAAATAAAATAGAGTAAAGTAAAATTAGTATCGGCCCCGTAAAGTAAAATAATATCCAATAATATATTTCTGTAGTTATAGATAAATTAAATCTTACCTGCATCCTATGCTCCACCTCAGCGTAAGAGGTCCGGCCGAAGTAGTGCACGTCCATCTTTTTAGCCCGATTTTCCCTCCCCGATTGGCGAGATGACAATTGTCGATCCTCGATCTCATTGTCAATGAACTTTTGCCATTGTGCCAATGAGATCGGCTCCTTGGGCGGGACGGATCCGCGCCATTGTAAAATGGACTCTCGTGTTTTTCCAAAGTACCGTGTCCGCATATTTTTCTTCCACGTCTTGTGTTGCTCCCTCAACTGCTCCAAGACGGAATCGCGTAGCTTTGGATCCAAGTTGAATTGTTCCTGTCCAACAAATACAATGTTAGTTGCGAATAAATATAAATATAAATATAAATTGAAATATTCATATAAATATTACCTGTAGTGCCGCCCAAACAGCTAACTTGAGCTCATACGGCACCTCCTTCCAACTCATAAACCCCGGGCCGATGACCGTCTTTAGCAGCTCGAGGGATCTCGCTAAAAGCTCCGACTTCCCAAATTTTCCATATTTGGGGAGCCTAGCGGCGGAGGAGCCCTCGTCGCCTCCGCTACCACCGAACCCAGATGACATCATCATAAACAGCATCATCATCTTCGCCTTAACATCTGAAGGAGACATTTTTGCGGTAAAAAAATGTTATTAGTACAGATAAAAAACATGTTAATAGTACACATTTCATTTTACCTAATTGAATTAATTGAATTAATAGTACAGATAAAAAAATGTTCCATCTATATTATAACATATGTGTAAGTTCCGTCAATACCATTTCGTTTCAATTTTGTAATATTATATTTTTTCCAAATATTTAAAGAGTTATTAAATGGGTGCCCCACCCCCACCCCCACCCACCGCCACACACACACGCACACCTACGCACCTACGCGCACACACACACACCCCACCTCCACCCCTACCCACCCCACCCCTACATATATGTTAGTTGATGCCATTATATTTTTACCCTAATTAGATTCTAAGGTTATCTCAATTTATATTTTAAGTTTGTATCCATTTGTGATGTTCAAGTAGTTTGAAATGTTGGAATTATATACTATTACTTTGACCGTTAGTTTGTGCACCAACTAAATTGAACATCACACACACACACACACCCTACCCCACCCCACCCCCTGCCCCCCTCCACCACCCCCTCCCCCACCACACACCACCACACACACACACACACCCCACCCCCTACAAGTCTAAGGATGTTCTTGATTAAAAATGGGAAATCTCATATCGTTTGCAAAAAGTTCATAGATTCTTAATCCCTAGGGTTATGGATATCAAATTTCTTTCACAATTATTTCTTCGATTGCGATGGGTGAAGTTCAATTATATGTTAGAACAATAGATCCTCGCAAGTTGGTCAATCATTGTGTGAATAGGTATGAGATCATAATTTGGAGGAATTCACGTCCAAGAAATAATTTGGATTGTGATACCCCTTGATAGACTTATATGTTTTGTTTACCCGACCGATGAACTATTTTATAATCCTATAGAATTAAGTTTTAGAATCAAGGAATTGATCAGATATTCATTAAAATCGGTTAGTAGAAAATTTATTTAACCAAGAGGGTATCGAAAACATAACGTGGGGAATCATAATATACCGTAATCAACTTTAATAATAAGAACACATTCTTTCGAGTGATTTATAAATAATTAAATTTGAGTGCAATCATGATTATTTAGTGTTGCAACCAAGAGGGTATTGTTCTCGAATCTTTTTCTTCCACGTCTTGTGTTGCTTCCTAGTATTTACTTTGAATCCAGTTTATTTATTTATCTTTGGTCCCTAGTATAGTCATTGCCCAAGTAGTAGGAGCGAAACTCTATAAAACCCTCCCCCACCACACACCACACACACACACACACACCCCACCCCACCCCACCCCCTGCCCCCCTCCACCACCCCCTCCCCCACCACAGACCACCACACACACACACACACCCCACCCCACCCCACCCCCTGCCCCCCTCCACCACCCCCTCCCCCCCTCCACCACCCCCTCCCCCAAAACACACCACCACACACACACACACACACACCGAACCCCACCCCACCCCCTGCCCCCTCCACCACCACACACCACCACACACACACACACATCCCACCCCACCCCCTGCCCCCCTCCACCACCCCCTCCACCACCTTATCCCCCAAAACACACCACCACACACACACACACCACCGCACCCCACCCCACCCCCTGCCCCCCTCCACCACCCCCTCCCCGACCACACACCACCACACACACACACACACACACACACACCACCCCACCCCACCCCCTGCCCCCCTCCACCACCCCCTCCCCCCCCTCCACCACCCCCTCCCCTAAAACACACCAGACACACACACACACACACACACCGCACCCCACCCCACCCCACCCCCTGCCCCCTCCACCACCCCCTCCCCCAAAACACACCACCACACACACACACACACACCGCACCCCACCCCACCCCACCCCCTGCCCCCTCCACCACCCCCTCCCCCACCACACACCACCACACACACACACACACCCCACCCCACCCCCTGCCCCCCTCCACCACCCCCTCCCCCCCTCCACCACCCTCTCCCCCAAAACACACCACCACACACACACACACCACCGCACCCCACCCCCTGCCCCCCTCCACCACCCCCTCCCCCACCCTGCCCCACCCCGCCCCACGCCGCCCCATCCCCCGCACACGCACACACATACACACATATATATATACACATACACACATAAATATACACACAAATATATATATAAATGGAAGAGAGAGAGAGAGAGAGAGAGAGAATTAAACCTGAAATGGAGAGAGAGAGAGAGAGAGAGAGAGAGAGAGAGAGAGAGAGAGAGAGAGAGCAGCGTCGCAGCGTCGAGAGAGAGAGAGAGAGAGGGAGGGAACGGTGGGAGGTAAAAAAGAAGGGGGAAAGGGTTTTTGCGGGAAAAGTTGTCACGGTCGTGTCAAGGTCATTGACCGTGACAAGAATTGTCACGGTCAATGACCGTGACAAGACCGTGACAATTAAATTTATCACGGACTTGTCACGGTCAATGACCGTGACAATTAGTTGTCACGGTCGTGTCAAGGTCAATGACCGTGACATAAAACGCGTGTTTTTTTGTCACGGTCAATGACCTTGACAAGGCTGGCCGGCTGAAAGGTGACAATTTGCCCATTTTGGTGTAGTGCGATGAGGGAAGAACTCATCTTATGAAAAGGTATTGATGTGATGTAGAGGAATTTCATAATTGAGAGGTTCAAAGTTTGGTAGATTTATTTTGAGCGGAGAATTTAGCTCAGGGTTGTGCTAGTTTGAGAACTAGGTAGTGGTTAAAGTGTTGTATTTGTTGAGACCTTGTGTCCTAAACATAAGGTGTTTGCTTGGCATGTCGAAAGACATGGATTTATTTTATATTATATTATTATACAGGCCTTCGGGAAATATCTAAAATATGAAAGTCTTTTGTAAAACCTTAACCCTGGTTCAACTAATCTCAATCCCCGACCTAGCTACACAGTAGTATATTGGGAGGGTTCCTTGTTTGGATTTCGCTTGCGAGACCTCCCCCGCACGAAGGTGGCTAGCTTCAGGAATTGAGGAGAGTTCAACCATTGGGAATTTTCAAACTTTTATATAGTTAATATGTTGTTATAGATTATATTGGTGATAGTATATTACGATTTGAGTCTAATGGAGCCTGATTATAATTCTACGAGTGGAAGCTCGGGTAATGGGTGTATGCGCGTCCTGGGTAGTAGTTTGTTTTAAAATATATATGGTTCGACGTGAGAACTAGAAGGGATCGGTATAGTGATCCTGAGGGTTGATGTAAGGACTAGATGAGATTGAGGTCCTAGGCACATCTTAAATTTCGCGGGCGAAATTTTTGTAAGGGGGGAAGTATGTAACAACCCTTGACTTTGGAGACTGAGAAATTAAATTTTGGGAAAATGAAATTTAATTGAATTGGAGAATTTTAAAATTTGGGAATTGAAGTCCAAAAATAGAGAACATTTCAAAGTATTCCGGATGATGATTTTGAGGGTACCATCGATCCCGGAAGGGTTGAGATAGTCAAAATGACTGTCATTGGGTTTTATTTCGGCTCCGAAATATTTTAAGTTAGTTTGACTCGAATTGGAGTAAACGAGTCATTTAAAGTGTGTATTAACATTTAAAATTGGGACTTATGTTTTAAGGGATTTAAGAGGCTTACGGATCAAGCCTTATCATTTGAGAGAAAGAGAGAAAAAACCCTAGAGAGAGAAAGGAAGAAGGAAGGAAGAGAGAGAGGAGAAAAAGCTTGGGATCTCCGACCAAAACGCGACATAGAGGACGATCCAACCTCTACAAATCTGAGGCAAGTGTTTAATCATGCTAAATAAGTCATTTGTGTATTTCATATCATAATTTGTGGGTTAAAGAAATGGTTTATGGGTATAAATATCAAAACCTAGATTTTTTTAAATCCTGAAATTTATGTTTACACATGGGTTTAAGGGGTACAAATTAATGAGATGAAATTATGGGATGTCTTTTGATGATGGAAACATCATTGGGTTACAATTTATACTTAAAAATTGTTGATTTGGAATTTTTGGGAAATAAGGTTTTTGTAGAAAAAAATGATCATTTCGTAGTCTGCTGAACAGGCCGAATCGATTCGGCCTCCTTCCAAATCGATTCGGAATGTTGCAGAGTCCCAGGTCTGTGTGACCGAATCGATTCGGACCCAAGCTGAATCGATTCGGCCTGAGACAGAAGCTCAGGTCTTTGGACCCGAATCGATTCGCCTTGGAGGACGAATCGATTCACTAGGCCGAATCGATTCGGAATAGGGCCGAATCGATTCGAAAACAGGGCATTTTGAGGAATTTTCTCTATGGTGATTTCAAACCCTTTTTGGTTGGGTTTATTGATTTGGGGCCTTCTCTTATGATGAAAGAGATATGTTTTGGAGACACACAAGGGGTTTCTCACACCTTGTGATTATGGGGACTTCTTGGGATAATTTGGGAAAAATATATCCATGTGTGCTTTTGGAGTCGTGTATAGAGATTGCGGGGAAACCCCATTGGGATTTAGAATCCTACTTATAGATCAAATGTAAGTATATATGTGATGGGAGTCTAAGAACTCTTAAAGAGTTAAGTGGGTATGTTGTGAAATTTTTGGGCCGACATTTATATCGAATTTTATAAGGATAGGATATTATTAAGATACAATTTGGGGCCAAATGGAAGAAAGTGGTCGCATACCCTTAGTAATGATAAAATTTAAGGAATAAATCGGAGAGGCGTTAGACTAGGGGATTCATAAAAGTGATTGAACCGTAGTCGAAATCGAGAGCGATGGGATCATATTACCAACTAGAGTAGAGTGTGAAAAATCTAGTTGGGGTAGATGTTGTTTATCGGAGTGTGATTTACAATGGGTATTTTCCCTAAGTAATGGGATTATTTGATGAATATAAGATTGAGCTTGAGGATTATAGACTATTAGTTATGCATATACCAATAGTTGAAATTATTACTAGATTCATCAATGTGCTCTTGGATATAGATGGTATGTGTAGTGATGGTTTCCTACACTAAACTTTGGGTGATAACCCTAATGATGGATATATATATGTGTGTGTGTGTGTGTGTGTGTATGTGTGTGTGTGTGTGTGTGTGTGTGTTGTTTGGGAGACTATTCATCATAGGAAAATGGATGAATATGCTTCAAGTGAGGGATTATATTCCCATATCGAGGTAAATTAAATGAGTTTGTGGTGACGGCTTGTATATTGAGGATTGTGTATACCTATAGTCGAGTGTAGATATCTTATACATATGAACGAGAATTAGTTTGTATATATAGATATAAGGATATGTGAATATATGTATATATATCTATATAGATATGAATATATGGATATGTTGTGGATATACATGGTATGAATATCTAAACCTTATATGATGGTTTAATGTGTGATCATATGATGGGATCATATGGATGTATATATATTGTGCATGTGAATGATATATATACTTATGTGGTTAAGCATACCCCGCTCATGCTATCATTAGGAAGTTTTCGCGCAGAGGGTGATCGTCCTGGCTCAAGGAGCAGGGTGTGGATAGTCCCCAGGTCATAGTTGTCCAGTGTGTTATTATGTGATTTATATTTTCAGGGTGAGGCGTGGTGGGTATGTCTCATCTCATTGACCGGTTAGGAGCTATGGCCGCTTCCCGGAACGTCGTGTGTGTGTGTGTGTGTATGGCCCCGATGTAGGTGATATTGAGATCGACCGGGGTCCCCAGGATGGTATGTGAGTAATGCCCTGGAAGTTATAGCATGATGCAGTTTTATCGGCGATATACATAGCCGGGTATATTATGTATATGGCCATTGTACATCATATGTGGTATGTACACTTGGCTATGGGAATGGATGATTGTATATATATATACGGTTAGAATAAATGCCTATATATATATTTATATATCCTATAGATGAAAGGATATGGAATCGTGGTGGAGTACATCTTGGATTATTATGATGTACTAGATTGGTGGGGGTTGATGTATCGCATTTAAGGAATATTTCGGTTACATCATCCCAAGGATATTATTGGAGATTTTAAGTTGTTTTTATATTGTAATCTAAAATTTAGTAGTTGTAGTAGTATAATATTGTATGTATGGCATAATGGATCTCTAGGATAGGCATTGTTAAGGAGTAGTGTAACGGGGTGGTTCCTTGTTTGTATTTCGCTTTGCGAGACACCCCACGCACGAAATGTAGTGCAGTGTTGAGATTGGAGAGAAGTTTTGTCAATAATAATTTGTATGCATGTTATTTAGTAATTAAATCATATGATTAAACTCAAATTTATATGGGTAACGTATTAAGAATTATAATTATATAAATTATAAAACGGAATCCATTAAGCCTAGTATGGCATACATGTTTCTAAAATAATTAAGTGTGTTTTGAAAGAGTGGATTCTTGGGTTAAGATAGGAAGGCAAATCTCGTGGGTATAGGTGGGGCCTATGTTAAGTTAGGTTGTCCTTATAATTGGGGTAATTTAACTAAAACTTCAGGACGCGAATAGGTGCGCGTCGTTAGATGAGAGGTGAGTTGGGGTTTCACGAGAGTGCGATTCCACTTTAATTATGAAATAAGTGCACCGATATTTATTATGCACGGTTAACACACTTGCTAAATATTTTTCACAACTCGGGCTCTGACCCGTTTACTTTTCTCTACTGCCTGTATATATATATATATATATTACTACAGGTATCCTACCGCATGGATACCGGATGACATTCTATCCAGAGTCTTGGGAGCCGTGACAGGTGCGGACTGTTGCAGGATGTAGAATGTAGTCGCTTCTTACTTCTTTAAAAATCTAGGTAGGATTCATGTTGTATATCGGGTTTATACCCAAGGGATATTTATAGATGTGTATATTTATTTCATTTCAGTTATTGTATTGGCTGTGACCCGACAGCTTATTCGGGTCTACTCCTTTGTGATATATTCGGTTGTAGTTACTCTTTTCTTTTTATTCTAGCATTTCATTTATCTTAGTTCTTGTATGCATTTCTCTTTCCTTTATTAGTAGTTTTATAGTGTTGGTTTGTTGTCTATTGCATATTTTTATTTAATTTTAACATCTCGCTTATATGATATCGGGTAGTTAGTCTATATTATATTTGTATCGGTAGTTGGTGTTGAGACTGAGCCATCTGAAACTCCTGATTTAATGTAGTATAGGGTTGGCCACCCGTTATTATTTTAAGAGGGGTGTTACAGGGTGCTACTCAATATTATTTTAGATCAGAAAAAAGATCTTTGTGTCCCACTTCTGGTAGAGTTTTTAGGAGGCGATGAGGCTAGAGTTACGTTTGAGCATGACTTATCACCCGCAGACCGATGGGCAGACGGAGAGGGTGAATCAAATGTTGGAGGATATGCTGAGGATTTGTATTCTAGACTTTAAGGGTAGTTAAGAGAAGTATTTTCCTTTGGTAGAGTCTACATATAACATCTCCTACTAGTTCATGATTGGCATGGCACCGTTTAAGGCCTTGTATAAAAGACCTTGTCGTTCGCCCTCTTATTGGTTAGAGGTGGTGCGGGTTGGATTTGATTCAGGGGACATCAGCAAATATTGAGTTGATCAGGAATCACATTCGGGTAGATCATGACAGGCAGAAGAGTTACGGCGATGGGAATCAAAGATTTTTGGAATTTGACATGGGTGATTAGGTGTTAATGCGAGTATCTCCCACGAAAGGAGTGATGCGATTCGTGAAGAAAGGGAAGTTGGAACCTAGGTATGTAGGGATTTTTCCCATCATCGAGAGGGTAGGTCTGGTTGCATATAGGCTCGCCTTACCAAAGTGTTTGTAGTGGATCCGTGATGTGTTCCATGTGACATCGTTGAGGAGGTATCTTAAGGATGACGTGGCTTATCGACATATACCGTTAGAGGAGATTTACTTGATGCCATATATTTCTTATAAGGAGATACCTGTTGCCATTTTGGGTGATAGCGAGCGAAAGCTTTGGTCAAAGGTCATACCATTAGTGCTTGTGCAGTGGGGATACCAAAATATTGCCGAGTCAGTGTGGGAGCGTGAAGATGACATGCGAAAAAAATATCCATAGCTATTCCTAGAAGGTCGTTTGAATTTCAGGGACGAAATTTCATTATTATGGTGGGAGAATGTAATACCCCATACTTTTATGATTAATTAAATTCCAATGTGCTTATAATTATTAATTAACTGGGGAACTTAAATTGGATTTTGATAAATATTAATTAGTGAGATAAAGGACTAATATTTATTATTATAATTATTATTATTATTATTATTATTATTATTATTATTATTATTATTATTTACTTGCGTGTGATATATAAATAGATGTGTGATTTATTATATGTTGCATAAGGGTGAAAGCGACAGTTTATTATTATATGATGATAATGTGTTACATCGGAGGACAGATATATTTATGGGTGACACATACGATACTGTAATACCCCTCCCTGGTAAATTAATTAAATTGTATAAAGATTTTATATGAGGAGGAACAAATTATAATTATAGGAAATTGGGGATAACAAATTGGATTAAATAAGGAGAATTATTGGATTATAGATTATATATGGATTATATATAAGGGGGAGTAAATGGTAAATAGAGGAGAATAGTGGAAATGATTGGAGAATAAAAGAAAAGGAGGTTGAGAAACGTTGTGAGAGATCGCGTGAAGCCTGTCGTTCGAACGACATCTGACAAGATCAGGCTGCAAAGTAAATTGTCGACATCTCAACTATTGATCTTTGGTGCCAGCTCTTGGAGCCTAGCATTTTGGGGTAAAATAGATGGATCATTTTATAGAGTGGGGGTGATTTTATTTTATATAAGAGTGAGAGAGAGGCGTGGGGGGAGACAACCCCACTACCATTACTGATTTCTCTACTTCTCTCTAGCACCCTCACCATTTCCCTCCTCAACGATCTGTAAGTCATCCAACTTCTTTAATGTAATAGTTACACTCACACCAAAGCACACCTTTATCCCGTATTGAACTACGAAGGTATAAAATGTTTGCTAGAGGATTTTTTATGTGTATTGAAGGGGGTTTTATGAGGGTATTCTTGGATCAAGAATGAGTATCTATCGGAGCATTTTTGGAGTGTGTTGGAGCTTCCATGGAAGAATGTTTGGTGGAGCTCTTGTGACTCCTTTTAGGGCCACCTTTGGAGGTGGGGGAATCACCCATCTTCATCACCACCACCACTTTATAGTCATTCGGGTGGGGTAACCCAGTCTTTGTATTTGAGACTCTATTTGATAAATATTGTAGTCTTATTGTTGTGTGTGATTAAGAGTAGGATTATAAGAAATAATAATGCATTCTTAGTAAACTGAAAATAGACATTTATAAGGAATAAAAATGTTAGAAAATATTTTTTTTGTGTGTTTTCTTGTAAATCTGAAAAAAGACATTTTTATTGAATAAATAAGTTAGAAAATATTATTTTTGTGTGTTCTAGTAAATTTGAAACTAGACATTTTTATGGAATAAAAATGCGAGAAAATACTATCGTACTGTGTTTTCTAAATAAAATTGAAAATAGACATTTTTATGGAATAAAAATGTTAGAAAATATTATTTTTGTGTGTTTTCTAGTAAATCTGAAAATAGACATTTTTGTGGAATAAAATTGCTAGAAAATATTATTGTAGTGTGTTTTCTAATAAAACTGAAAATGGACATTTTTATGAAAATAAAATACAAGAAATACTATTTTGGTGTATTTCTAGTAAAAAGAAATAATGGGGATTTTTATGGAACAAAAATGTAAGAAAGGGCTATTTGGTGTATGTTTAGTGAAAAAAAAAATAATAGATATTTTTACGGAATAAAAATGTAAGAAAGTGTTATGTGGTGTGTTTATAATAAAAAGAAATAATGGGCTTTTTAATGAAATAAAAATGTAAGAAATATTATTGTGTATATTCCTAGTAAATGGAAGTAATAGACATTTTTAAGGAATTAAAATGTGAAGTGATGTTAACATTGTCAAAATATTTATGAAATAAATAAATAAATTAGTTTCTTGCAAAATGGAGACTTTATGAATAAATGGACATTTGTCAAGTCTAAAGAAATTGATAAAATATCTTTATTGCTTGAAATGCATGTTTAATCCACTCAGTAAGAATTTAATATTTAAAGTCCACTTTCTATGCATGTAAACTTGTAGTATTTTGATAATAAATATGTGAGCAAGTTTAAAGAAAGTCTTGTTGGATTTAAACATGAAATAAGACAAACAAAAATTTAGGAGCTTAAATGTAAAGGGTGTTTATTTATGTGTTAAATGGTTAAAGCAGCAAGTGTTAAAACAGCTAAAGTGTTTTAAATATTAAGTGAGAGACTTAATAACCATTTTGATAAATAATGCTCATTAAGGAACTAAATGGCAAGTTCAGCAAATAGAGGGGTAAATTGGTAATTTACTTAAAGTTGAACTCTTTATGGGATAAGTTTGTCAAGCAACGTCTTTACACTAGTATGGGTAAAAATAAATTAAGTCCTAAAGCATGAATGATTTTAGTATAAATCATGTCTGTGTGGGTAAGGGACTTAATGAAGAAAATATATAATTTTTCAAGTGTTAAAGGAAAAACGGATGGATAAGTCCAGGTTTTGGCTTCGGCCGGGTAAAAGTAATGAAATGGAATAATGTGGACATGTGTAAAATGTTAAACACATTAATAAGGACTCAATACAACCGGCAATAAGCAAGAAGGGTCAAAAGCCCTTGGGTGAAAAGCCCTAAATCACTGGTCAGAGCATATGGAGCGCATAGTCGTCGATGTGGAGCTCGTGTAAGTCTGCAGTAAAGGAAGATTTTGAGAAAAGATAAAGTAAATCAGGAACATGTCAAGAAACGGGTTGTGTGGTGAAATGTATTAATACAACCGCACTTGAATGAATGCAACAAATGTTCCGGTAAAGGTTCAATGGGCAAGTAAATGTGCAAGTCTATTAATGTCCATAAGTTAAGGTAAAATGGTAAAGTAAAGTGGGTAAATAGGTGGTTAAGTAACCTTTATTGTTAAACCCATAAATTGCATAATTATGTATGGAAAAAGGTTTTCAAATGCTAAAAAAGTATTTTCTAACAGGGTGAATGCATGTGTTGAAATGGTGCTTTTCAATGGAAATACTAAAGTATAATTAAATGAATATAAAAGGGTGACTTCGGTAAGGGAATGGATTGTGATGAATCAAGCGTAGTGGTGCTAAGTGTCGAACTGGGTTTGTTAAACGAAGTGAGAAATGCTAAATATGAATAAAGTAAGTCTTCACAAGATCAAGGTAAATTAATCTGGATGAGCAAGGTTTTCGTAAGTAAAACGGTTAATGCATTTGAATATGTATTTTCAAAGGTATATATATATATGAATGATTGTAGCGTGTGATTGTTCTTCTCCACCGTTCATTTCTATATTGCTTGTATATTTCCACTCGGCATAGGCTCACACCCTCATTTTGTTACGGCAGGTTGGGTGTGGATTCCTATTTTGAGGGCATTATGTAGGTAAGTGTACTTTTTTTTCTTACATTAGTAGCTCTGTTTACTTGGACTCGGGGTGCTCCCCATTGGTCCTACACGTAGTTTATTTTGAAACTGGAATCGCATGCTAAACAAGAGAAATATTAATTAAAATAAAACAGGGCTAGCAACATTTTATAGGTTGTTTCATTACACTTCACACTTAATGACACCATTTGGATCGGGTTGACCACGGGTAACCCATAAATCCGGGTCGGGGCATTACAAATGGTATCACAGCTCTGGGTTCAAGGTTCCTTTCGGGAGTGATGTGGTGAGGTCGATAGTGGATCTTTCGACGTCCATGTTATAAATTGCTTCTGCATTCTGATAAACTATGATTAATGATTTACGGGTGTCCACGTAAGCCAATAAGTGGTGACATCGTTCATAATGTGAGGTGTTTGTGTCCCAACCTTTATTGACGTAGAGTGTTGGAGATATTGATAGAATGAGATGACGCCCATTGGGCAAGTGGCACCAGATTGTGTATGATCAATGGTAGGGATTGATTGTTAGAGTGGCATAATCATGTAATGGGAAATCGCAACTTAAGATTACATATAGCCTTGGGTGTGACACATAGGAAGGGTCAATACCGAGGTGATGATTAGGAAAATTCGATCCTTGGGGTGATACTGTGATTGATGGGTAATTCAATGGGGATATATATTGATGTAGGCAAGCACTAGATGATAAGTCAGGCTTAGTAAGCAGAATGGTGTCATTATGAGTAAACACCCTAGTGGTCATAGGTTAATGAATGTATTTAAAAGTGTTAGGTCCCTTTGTTGCGGGCTTGGATTTAGTATATCCCGGTTCATGTGTCTTGACTATAAAGTGGGTTTAGATAATCTTGATGATTGAGGTAACCTAGGAGTAAATATGACTGACCATTGTGACATAGTATTAAATAAATTAGTGGTGATATTTTATAATAGGACCTCTTGCGGCGTCATTAGAGTGGGCCTTCCCTTGGACAATACCTGACGTCTTGTGTCCTACTAGAACCTGGGTGTTATTAATTTATAGTTTGGCTATTATAGTGTGTCATTGATAAATAGGATCCCTTGTGGCGTTCGTGAGAGTGGGCCTTAGTGTTCATGGGCAATACCCGACGTCCCTTATCCCACCAACATATGTATATATACAATTGTGTTAATTAGTAGATTAGCATGCAGTATGAGGTTTGTGTAGTTAAGTAATTTGGTTATAGTGGTTGAGCACTCATTGAGGATTAAAAGATATAGGCTGGCGAAATCATATCAAAAATTTACTTGGAGATATATACTAAGATTTATCTTGTGAGTTATTAATGCGAGTGATAGCCATTCCCTAGTAACAGTGAATAGAGGTTAGGTGGCATAGGTCATGTATGACTCGTAGTTTCTTATAATAGGCATGTAAGCTGTTTAGAAAAATAACTAATTTGAGGAATCATTATTGTATTGAAGTTTACATTAGTGATAGTAGACCATTGATGATTGTAATACGGTTACATCATGTTAACTTGTGATTGTGCCTAGGAGTTAGTGATACGGCCTTTGTTTATAGGCATGTGTCACGATATGACCTTCGAGGATGATTTCAAAAATAGGTTGATCAATGCTAGGTGGTGCACCTGGGAGACTTAGAACACGATGGCATTCGTCATGGATTTTAGAGATAGCACAAGTGGTAAAATGTTAGGCTTGATTATAGCACCTATGTGTGCTACCGTATGGTTATTAAAGACTTCGTTGAGGGTAATCATTGGGTATGAGTGATGCTTGAAAGTTGAAATGCCATTAGAATGATTATGATTTGGGATTATGTTGACGGTGCTAAGGATGGTAGCACTGGTTCAGGAATTGAATATTTGAAATTATGTGAGCGTCGAGTTTCACTGGATGAGAATAATCTCAAAATTTGGGTTAGTTATCGCATTTTAGAATTATGGAAGCCTAGGTATGATAAGTCGGCGACTAGCAATAAGCATTAAAGGAACGTAGATTCATTGGTTCAGTTGGTTGTACTTACCAAAGGTGGATATGTATCATTAGTCCTAAGAAGGTAAGCCTAGCATTCATCTTCCCTAAGAAATTTATTTTGTATCACGTTCGTTCAGCATGATGACTCTTGGTAGAATTCGTCAGGATTAAGAGACGAAGCCAGGATGCGTGGCAAGGTTAAGGTGATGAACACATATCGGTAAAGAGTTATATAATTCAAGTGTATGTTGTGGGTTCATACTTCGTGTGGTTCGATTCATTGTCGAAATCAGGTTGTTTTCTTTTGGCGTGGTTGTCGCCTGATCCGTTGCATTCTTGCTCCTTCTTTGGTCTCTATGAAAGGAGGTTATTGGTCAGTTTAATTAAGGAGTAGAGTTGCGTAAGCTCGGTCACTACATCACATTCTGTGAATGGTCACGGTAAAGGGGTCACTGCTCACAGCCGTGACCAGCTGGTCACGGCCCAAAATTGTGACCATAGCCAAAATAAGCATGACCAAATCCATGACTCAGTGTGGTCATGGGTCGTCTTGTAGGTGGTCATGGTTGTATATCGTGACTCCTTCGGGTCACGGCTCTAAGTCGTGACCATTATGACGCTAATTTTCCCTCCAATTTTGGTCAGGGACGAGTCACGGGCCTTGGTCGTGACCACAAACCCGAACACACAAGGAGATGGTCACGATTTAAGTCCGTGGCCATTTAATTATATGAGTCATGACTTTGGGCCGTGACCATGGCCTTATTTCCACGTTGACGTGTTAAAAATAAAGGGGTCGCATCATATGGTCACGGCCCTAAGCCGTGACCATGGTCTTTATACTTAAAAAAAGCAGAAGGATTTTTTATTTCCCTCGAAAATTTATAAACCTAATTTTCCCTTCCTCTCTCCGGTGATTTCGGCTCTCTCCTTCTCTCAATATCAATCTCAAAGGTAATCTCAATCTTCTCCTTGTTATGTATTTCTGTGTGTGTGTATTTCTTTGTGAGTGTGCATTTCTATGTGTGTATATTTCTCTTTGTATGTGTGTGTGTGTATGTGTGTGTGTGTACGTGTGTGTATTGTGTATATGTATGTAGGTGTGTATACATCACCACTGTGTGTATTGTGTATATGTATGTGTGTATACTGTAAACGTGTGTGTGTGTGTGTGTTTATGTATTCTAGAAAAAAAATACATATATAAGATTAATGTTGGTTTAAGTTTCAAACTAGTGTAAATTTCAATTTAATGGATTTGTTGGTTTAAATTTCAAACCAGGGCAAATTTTAATTTAACGGATATTGTTGGTTTAAGTTTGGGGCTGAAATATAAAAATATACATCTCCATTAATATTGATGCTAAATTCGACATTAATTTTAGGGGCTTTGTAAAATTAAGTCCCAAAAATGCATAATCTATTAATTGTAAGGGTAATGTTTGCAAGGGATTAATATTATGACTAATGTTTGTAAGGGTTGATTTTAGGGATTGTTGGCTTAAATGACAAAACTAGGTATTCAAAATCCAATAAATTAACGGTTGATGATTCATTAGAGCCATAATTTATAGAAATCATATTCACGCCCTCGTACATAATAACTCATTAATGATTCATTAGAGCCATTATTTATAGGAATTATAATCACGCCCTCATTCATTTTATTCAAGAAAAGTGAGTCACGGTGCTAATAAATGGCAACAAGAGTGGAAAAGGTTATAATTGGACCACATGCGTACATCTTTCATTGATGAGCCTCGTAAAGTGAGTACTCCGGTTTATTGGTATGGAAATAAGAAGATCGAACAATTTAACTAATTTGTAAACCGTGGAGTTCATCTCCAGCAAGAGTACTTGTTCGATCGCATTCTGTTTTCCCTGCCAGAATGTTGGGATGAAGTTGTACAATATATATTTCGCGTACATAATCCCGATAGACCACTGACCTTACTTACGCTGTTAGAGGAGGCAGAAAAAAATTTAACCATTATGGATAGAATTACGTACAAAGAGCATTGACGAAGACTGTGATGTCTCACGACATATACAGGTCAAACTCAATCTTGCCAATAGGCTGGAGAGGATAGCATTCGAGTTTATGTCGCTCACATCTATGCATCCATTATGGATACGCTTCCTCCTAATTGGCCACGTGAAAAAATCCATAGTTTTTTAAAAACAAATCCCGACTGGATGGAGATCAAACACATTGAACTTTTGTTAAAGTCTTACCATTAAAAGGTAGATTGTAATATATGGTCAAAAAATTTACTTTTTTAGTTATAATATCATATTGAACTTTGAAATTATGCATCTATTATTATAGATACACATTGAACTTTTATTTTATTTTTGTAGATAATGTCGGGCGGTAATGGAAGAAACGCTTCAACCAACAACTTGACACAACCACAAGGAGAATTCTCATCACCAATTGGTGAGAAATACTCAACTCCACAAACTGTTCACTCCCCTACTCCGAGTTGAAGTAGGCAAGGTACTCCCACTAATCCAACAGACATGCCCAACTCTCCTAAAACTGTCGAGTCAGCTAAGAAGAAGCCCATTGAGTTCTCTTTATTGGAATAACCCCACGGGGGATAAGAATTGTGTTCAACATTTTAAAGCCCAGTGTTTGTCCTTGGCAAAAATGAATGTGGGATTGGGAGGAGTTCACAATTGGAACCTCATAGATAAAGCTATTAAAGATGACATCTACGAGCAATTCAGCAAACGGTTTTCATTTTTCCCAAACTCAAAAAATAAGGTGCTTTCTTGGGCTGCTAAACAACTCCGAACATATCGGAGAAACCTTAGGGAGAAGCATTTCCCTAAGGAAGAATCGAGCTCCGAAATTTTGGCGCTCAAAGACAAAGTCCTTTCGAACGTTGAGATGCCAGTCGATTAATGGAATGATTTTTTGGAAAAAGAGGCGAAGGACTCCAAAATGGTGAAAAGGGAGAAAAACAAGCAGAATATGGCCAAAAAACTGATGTCCACTGACTTGGCTCGAAATCTTATGAAGATTTGAAGAACGATTGGTCGACCATTACAAAAGGCAGCTCGAATGAAGTAAAGACACCGAATAGGGCCAATTTATACGTGCATGCTAGACGAGACAAAGATAATAAATTTCCTCACTTGGCCAAGACTCTACAATCAATAGAGTCTATCAGTAGCCGGTCAGATTCAAGCTCGTTTGACGACATTGACAATGATTCCATTGCACAAACCTTTGGGAAGGACCATAGAGGGAGGATGAGAGGTTTAGGGTCGCATATGCCAAAAACAAGATTCAAATACACCGCACCTCTCGTGGACGAGCTTTCTTCTGTTAATAAGTGTTTTGCGTCCAACGATGAATGTCAATCTAGAACTAAAGGGGATATTATGGGGCTTCGAAATGAAGTGGGAGGTGTCAATGATAAACTTGCACAGATTGTCTCTCTTTTAACTAGTCGTATGCCCCTGCAGCCCCCAATGCATCCCGATTTCCCTCCACAGATGTTGGTTCCTCCTCAAAATTTTCCTCATTCTCCACTCCCCCCACAGATTCCGGTTCCTCCTTCAACATTCCCTTTCTCAGCGCCTCAGCATGGCAGTGGTCTTGGATCATCGTCAACAACCCACGCTGACTATGGCCAGAAATACTATATACAGGACCTGAGCGGTAAATTTATCGTTGGGATCTGCACACTCATGTCCACTGTCATAGGAACTTTAGTACATAATCGACCTTTGCAGGAGAATGAGTGCAGATCATGGTTGATACAGTATATGCGAGTTGTGAAACTGTTCCAGGGCACGTCATTAGTGAAGAAGGGAATTTTTTGAAAAACTATGTAGACTATATTACCACTTGGCTAGTTTATCGCTTGATGAAGATGTAGTAATATTTTTCTTATGTTGTAATAATATCAGTCGACAACTTTATTTAATTTGAGTTTAAGTGGTTGTACAGTATCGTTGATTGGCATGTTCTTGTATTTAAGTTATTGCATAGTTTGATTTATTGGGGCGTTGTTGACTATATTAGTGCTTTACTATGAAATATGATATATATGAAACATGATATTTATTTTATCATGTTAACACATGACTACAATTTGATGATTATTAAATGGATTTTCCACAATACAAAGAGTGGATGGGGAGACTGACCGAATAGTTAATAGTTATGTTAAAGGCGTTCAAGAATTTATTAGCTACGCTTTTAAGAACCTTAAAAGTGAGAATATTTTGTGTTCGTGCACCCGTTGTATAAATAGAAAATATAAAGGTTTAGAAGATGTTGAGTTACATTTAATAATGTGCGAAATTGGTCGAGATTATAACAAGTGGACATATAATGGTGAAAAACATGTACCTTATATTCCCGAAGAATTACCAGTAATCGACCACGTAACAGAACACCAACGAGTGAAAGTGGTAAATGATTTACCAACATATTGTCCATTGACCGACCTAATTAACGATGCTTACGGAGTCCACCACTACCAAAATCACGAACTTATGGAAACAGATAATGTGCACAATGAACAATTTGATAGTGAACAATCAGGAGACTGAGAATATATACGGTTGAAAGTCGATGCGTCTAGACCGTTGTATAAAGATTGTGATGAAGATCATTCAGTATTATATGCAATGATTGGTTTGTATAATTTGAAGAGTCAATTTGGCTTGTCTGGGAACAGCGTAACCGAAATTCTTAAGTGGGTTAAAGAAATTCTCCCAAAACAGAACACGTTACCAGACAATTATCCTACCATGAAGAAGAGCTTGAAGGGTTTAGGATTGAAATACAAATCTATTCATGCATGCAAGTATGATTTCATATTGTATCGCAATGAGCACGGAGAGAAGGATGAATGTCTAGTATGCTATGAGCCTAGATATGTCATTTGTGAGAAGTTAAATGACAAACCTGCTAAATATCAAAAGAGCTCGCAAGTCCCACAAAAGATTTTGAAGTATTTTCCACTTGGGTCACGGTTAAAATGATTTTTTACTGTATAGTGGATAGCGGAGGCCATGACATGGCACGCTCGATGCGAGGCGGGTGGGAATTTGATGCGTCACCCGGTTGATTCACTCGTCTGGAAAATTTCAAAGGCACGACACCAACAATTTGCAAAAAAACCGTGCAACGTTCGTCTTGCAATCTCAACTGATGGGTTTAACCCTTTCTGTAATTTAAGTACTAGTCAAAGTTATTGTCCAGTTCTCATGGCGCCTTTAAGTCTCCCTCCGACACTGTGCATGAGAAAGGAGTTCACATTATTATCTTTATTAATACCCATACTGAAGGCTCCAAGTGATGATATTGATATATTCTTAGCCCCATTAATCGAATAACTTAAAGAGTTGTGGGATAAAGGTGTGACAGCGTTCGACTCTCACAAGGGTGAAGAGTTCACACGCAAAGAAAAATTGATGTGGGCGATCCACGACCTTCTTGCTTATGGGACCTTGTCCGGTTATAATGTTCATGGTTATTATGGATGTCCCATATGTGGAGAGGAAACTGAAGCCATTTGGCTACAACATAGTAGTAAGATGAGTTACACGGGTCATCGTATATTTCTTCCGACCAGTCACCCTTTCAAGAATGACAAGTCTAACTTTTATCCTATTACTCACGAGCGCCGGATGCAACCTGCTTTGCTTTCTGGTCAGCAGATCGAGGAGAAGGCGACGACTACGACTGTGGGGAATAGGTACGTAGGCAAACACCTCAAGTTTGTAAACCTGAAGCGTAAATCAAGGGCATATCCTAACGACCCTACTAAACCAAAATCATGGTACATGCGATCAATATTGTTTTATTTGCCTTATTGGAAAGATCATCGTATAAGGCATGTAATTTATGTGATGCACAAAGAGAAGAATGTTGCAGAACATGTGATAAAAATATGTCTGGGTGGATCTCATTCCAAAGATGGAGAGCGGGCCCCTCGAGATCTACAGGATATGAAGCTACAGAAGAAACTCTGGTTAAAAACGGATCCTACAACAGGAAGAATTTTTATCCCTCTGGGTACTTTCAGTTTGACTACTAGTGGGAAGAAGATCCTCTTAGACACGTTCAATTTGAAGACCCCAACTGGTTATTCTGGTAATTTATGTAAGGACGTAAACTACCAAGAAAATGACTTAAAACAGTGCAAGTCTCATGACTGGCATGTAAGCATCCAATTAATCCCTCTGTTATTTCGGTATTGCTTCTCTGAACACAAAGATCTCCGTCGGGCAATTATGTAAATAAGTTTGTGTTTTACCCTACTTTGTGCAAAAGTGGTAAACAGAAGGCACATTAAATCTGCAAAATCAACTTTAGCCGAGGCAGTTTGTGTATTAGAGAAATATTTTCCCGCGTCATTCTTTGACATCTGCATCCACTTGCTTGTGCATTTATGAGATGAAGATTTATTATGTGGTCCCGTTAGGTATCATTGGATGTATCCTTTTGAGCACTTGATGAAAACCTTCAAATATTATGTAAATAATACACGGTATATTGGTGGGTCAATTGTTGAAGAATACGTATATATGGAATCATTGTTATATGCTAGGGAATATATGTCGGAACAAGAGGTGAGGAGGTCCAATCCACGTAGAGGAGGAGTAATCAAGAAACCTGATGAGTTTGACGATGAATTACCATTTGGTAACCCTAAAGAGGTGAAACTCACAAATATACAATATGAGCAAGCAGTTTGTTATGTCTTTGAATCACAAGATGAAGTCGAAGAATGGAGAGAGTGAATATCTATTAAATTCTTCTTCTTTGATTATATGTATTTTATATTTTACGATCTAAACTCTACAATTTACCCATAGGATGTGAGAGAATGAAATTGCCCAAAATCAAAGGAGAAATTGCACGACAACTGCTTTTAGGGCATGGGTATCAAAAGAGGTAAATTTCACATCTTATATGGGCGGTTATTTATTCGTGTGTGATAAAAATATGCCCTAATATAAATTCATTAATAAATACAACTTCTAAAAGGAGGTGATGTCTCTTCCAGGCTTGCACGCCTAGCAAAAGGCCCTAATTTTCATGTGAAAGAGTTTAAAAAATTTCGCACCAACGGTTTTGATTTCACTTTATATCCATATGAGGGGAAAAAATTGACGCAAAATAGTGGAATATCAATTTCTGCCTTGACCACCTCTATCACTAGCGAAATCGATAAAAATCCAATGAATACGGTGATAACCTATTACGGGATAGTCCAACAAATCCTAGAACTTGATTACTTAGATTTTACAAAAACAGTATTCTATTATGATTGGGTAAAGGTGGAGGACACTATGAATGCTTGCAAAGTTGGTCCTGAGTCCAAACTTATTATGGTAGATTTATCAAAGATGAAGAGTAAAGATCGCATAGTCGACGAGCCTTTTATTTGTCTTTCAGAATGTAAAGAAGGTATTCTACTCGAAGTGCATAAACGATGGTAATTGATCTATTGTTGTGCATGCACCAAAGGGTATAACTACTGAAGTGGATGCATTGAACGCTCCAAAAGAGTTCCAGTCAGCTCTTGATGATAACCCTAATTTGAAGGATCTTTTAGTTGATTTAGAGGAAGATTGAGTATCAAAATATTATGTTAACCTTGTCAATCTTATTTGTATCTTATTTTGATATTGACATTGTATTAGCGCTTTATTTTGATATTTAAATGTTTAGTTACTTTCACGAATAATTATGATTTATGTAAGTTAACTTCCGATAATATGTTATGCTCAGTCAAATATTTAGTTACTTTCACAAGACACTCGGTTTGAGAATAGAGTCATTTGAGTTTGTGATTGGATCAAATTGACCAAGCTCAATTTCCACGTGTTCCTATACATATACATTTGTTGATCAGTTTCATTTATGCAGTGCTCATAAAATGAAGTTAAATTATCTTGATTTTATGAAGATTGTATTAAAGAAACTAGTCAACAAATGTACATGTAAAAGAATACGTTGGGGGCTTCAGGAGCAATTTGGTCCAATCACACATTCAGAAGACTATTCAATGGCCTTCTTGGATCGCAGGAATCAGGTACTCTTTACTTTAACTGAAGTAGTTATATAATTGATATGCATTATCTTTTAAATTTTTTAGAAGATAGAAGGAGTACGGGATAATTATTATTTTTGTTTGGTTTTGCTGTTGGATAATTATTGGTTGTTGGCTTGTTGTTGGATAGTATGTTAGAAAGAGTACGGGATAATTATTGGTTTTGTTTGGTTTGGTTGTTGGATAATTATTGGTTGTTGGCTTGTTATTAGATAATACGCTAGAAGGAGTACGGGATAATGCTTTGAATTTTTGCCCTCTAACGGCATGTTTTAAACCTAATGCTAGATATTTTCAAATTACCGTCATATTCTCAAATTGGAGGTCTCTTGACCACACGGCCAGTTCTTGCAAGTTACGTTGGTCCCGTGCGAGGTGTTTAAACTTTTTTAGGGGTTTTACGGTGGGCGCTAAGGGGTTTTCCCTCTAACGTCACGTTTTCAAGCCTAAGTGTGAATTTTCTCAAATTATCGGCATATTCTCAACCGGGAGTCCCATGACTACGCAATCGGTTCCTGCGAGTTACATTGATCCCGTGCGAGGTATTTGCACCTCTCACGGGGCCGTTTGGGAGGTGCTTTTGGTTTTTGCCCTTAAAAGGCATGTTTGACAAGAAAATCTACCTTTTCTGGCCTTGCCAAATGCAGCGTATTGTAAAGCTCATTGAAATTGTTCTGGAAAGGAGTCCCGGATAATATGATGCATTTTTCCATTTAGAGTTTGATAGAGTATTTCAAATATGACTCCTTTCATTACGGGTATTCTGGCCTTCATCAAGAACCACCAATATAGGACACTCTTAAGAACTCAAGTTGGCCTCACAGAGAAGTCAACTTATGCCCAAGAGACGAAGAATAGGGAAGCAGTTTTTGCTGAACTGGCTCGACAATTGCCCCAATGTTTTTAAAATTTGTAGTAACAACCCGACCCCACCATTATGAACAAAAAAGGTGGCCTCACGGGAAGATTAAGAACTTGACAACCCTCATTGAGGGTTGTCAAGCTGTTAATCTTCCTGTGAGACCACCATGTAATGTTGAGTTTCCTGCACCTTGAAATTAATCCCTTACAAACATTACCACTCACTCTACTCAACAAAATCGAACTCCACCATCTAAAATCAAAAATGGGAACACTTGCTACAGTTGTAAAAAGTCAGGGCTTCAGTGGGAGACTACGTGGCTCTGCTAGTCCAAAGATTGCAGACAAAACTCCAAAGAGAACGATTCTAGTGTCCTTAGGATGTGTGTCAAGTTTGACTGACACAACGGGCACATAAGACTTGGTAACTTTGTCGCATCATTTAATACATCAGGTAATTTATTTGAAATTTCCCAAAATGATATATCCTCCATACTTCTTAATCATGTTTAGTGGTACGAATATCTAGATGAGATGAAATCAAAATATTCTATGATAAGTTTTGCCATTCTAATGGAATGGACAATACTTTAGGTATATTAATTTTTTTCCCTAACTCGGGAAATAGTGTCTTATCAAATTGACAATCTGCAAATCTAGCGATAAACACCATACTTACCAAAGTCTCAATATAAAGAATTATCGGGGTGAATCATAACAAATATATATTCCAAAACTACGAGACCCGTTTTTGTATGTTGAGATGGGGAACTTGGTATGTGCACTGCATAACCAAATTTACGCAAGTGTGATATGTTTGGCTAACATATTTATACTAGTTGAGAAGGTGAAAAGGGTGGTAAATAGTTGGAATAAGCTTGCCCCCAAAGTTTGGCTAACATATTTATTACATGCTTTCACCTTCCAACACTACAATTAATACAAATATGTTAGGGTTCTTAAAACCATGTGTGACGTTTACTTTTCGATAAAAGTGTGTCATTTCATTTTGAAATAAAAATCATGTTCATGAGAATGCCTTATATTTATGGCTAAATATATTGTATATTATGTCGGTCAATTGGACTTAGTAAAAATTTCGATGAGTTGGGTGTGTCCCAATCATAGGAGATCGTAACTCTAGTTCTAGTACAATTAAACAGTTCACAAGAGTTAGCATCATATCGATAAAGTTGTGTGTGCAATTCTAGTAATTTATCTCAAACTATGGGAACCTATCTAATGGTTTGGGAACTTATTATAATAACTCAAAGAGGATTGTGATTGGCACATTTAGGCACGTATTAAACAGGACCACTAGTGATGTTTCCAAAGGGTGCATAGATTCTTAATCCAGGGGGTTATGAGGATTGGATTAGTTGCACATTTATTTCTTTAGTTGTTATAAGTGTGATTAAATTTGATATTGGATCGAATTATCTTCGCAAATATGACAATCGTTGTGTAAGTAGGTCTGAGATCATGGAATTCACGTCTAAGAAAGATCTTCGATTGTGATACCACATTGATATAATTATATTTTTTATTCTACCTGTAAACCCAGTCAGTGGATTTTATAAATTGATGGAGTATCAAATAAGTTAAGTTTGAAAATCAAGGAATAAATAAGATGTTGGTCAAAAATCGATTCGCGACGAATTAATTTGATTAAGCGGATATTGTATACTTAACGTCGAGCATCATATTATGTACCATAGAAACCTTGCAAAAAAATACATATTTATTCTAGGGGCATATACCAAATAGTCCCTTGAACTTTTTTTCATACATGTATAGTCCAAACCTTTTTATTTTGCACCAAAAAGTCCTTCACCATGCCAAAAAGTTTTTACTATGCCGCTGGTGCGGACCTTTAAAGATAAGAGAATAAGGGACTTTTTGGTACAAAATAAAAGGCTTGAACTAAATGTGTATTAAAAAATGTTTGAGGGACTTTTTGGTATTTGATCCTTTATTCTAAGAGATTTGGCGATAATTAAATTGGAGTGCAATCGTGATTATTAGTGTAATTAATCGAGATTAAATCAAGAAAGGAAATAAATTATGAGGATGTAATTTGGAATTTTTCGAGTATTTTTATGGAGGCTAATTTAATTTTTTAGTCTTGGATTCCTAATATAGTCCATTACCCAGATAGTAGGCCCAAACTCACTGAAACTCAGTTTAGTCCAAGAATGTGTATTATACCTATATATATATATATATATATATATATATATATATATATATATATAATAAGTTAGGTTGGTTTTTGCAAATGTGTACATTTTTAAGGGTGAGGATGAGTGGCACATCAAAAGACATTTTTTTAAAATTAAGGGTTGAGATGAATTCTTACAAATTTCATTCAAAATTTGAATTTTAAATTCAATTTTTCATTTCCCCCTTAAACTTTTTGATTTCCCCACAAAACCCACCCCCAACCACATAACTCACACGGTTCTCTCTCTCTCACTCTCACTCTCACTCTCTCAGACGGTTCTCTCTCTTTCTCTCTCTCTCTCACTCACTCACACACACGCACACACCGGTAAACCCCCCTCCCCCCTTCCCCTCTCCTTCCCGCCCCTCGTAAACCCCCCTCCCCCTTCCCCACTCACCCGCCCCTGGTAAACCCTCCTCCCCTCTCCCCCTTCCCCACAAACACACACACGCACACAGAAACACACACACACGCGCACATAGAAACACACACACGCACACACAGAAACACACACACGCACATACAGAAACACACAAATTCAATTTTTTTTGTTAGTTTGTTCTTCAACAGTTTATAGATCTGATTTTTTAATTTTTTTTTTTTTTAGTTTGTTCTTCAACAGGTATTAGGGGATGATGGTATTCTACGATTTGGAGATGATGGTTGGTTTAGATTTGGGGAAGATGGTATTCTTCAAGAGGTATTCCGATTTGGGGGTTTGTTGTTCTTTAATTAATTTGTTATTTGTTAATTTGTTGACGATCGTGTTTGTTTGTCGTAAACCAGGGTGTTGAAAATCTCTCAAAAACGCTAACAAAGTGGAAACAAGTTTCTGAGAGGTATTGATTTTTCGTTTTTGTTTATCGTTGTTTTATTGATTTGAAAGTGGAAATAGGGTGTTGTATTTGTTAGTTTGTTGATTTGATGCTTGCGTGTTTGTTTATCCCATAAACTAATAATTTAGCCAATTTAGTCCTTAAAATTGTTTTTTTCTTTTCAAGGTTTAATTTTTTTTTTTAAATACGATAAAAATTGTTTTTAAATAAAATAAAAACATTTTTTCCTATTACAAAACAATTTATAAATTAAAAAAAAAACAGTTTTTAAATTACAAAAAACAAACAATTTTTTATCCTACTTAAAAACTGTTTTTAAATTTAATAAAAACAGTTTTTTATCCTATTTAAAAGAACCAGTTTTTTTTTTCAAATTTATAAACTGTTTTATTTTATAAATAGGAAAAAAATTGTTGTTAAAAAAAAGTTTTTTATCCTATTTAAAAAATAGATTTTTATTAAAAAAACTGGTTTTTATCCTATTTAGAAAACAGTTTTTGTAAATCTAATTAAAAAAACAGTTTGTTATTAGTTTAGGAATTAAATTTGGCAAATTTTAAGGACTAAATTGGCCAAATTTTTCTAGTTTACAGACTAAATTGGTCAACTATTAGTTTAGGGAGTAAATTGGCCAAACTTATATAATTTAGGGACTAAATTGATCAAATTATTAATTTAGGGACTAAATTGGCCAAACTTACATAGTTTAAGGGCCAAATAGATTTTTTACTCTTTTTTTTTGTTATATGATGTTTTTAAAACAAGGGGGAATTTTAATTATTATCCTACATTGTATTGAAATTCCTTTCAGGTATGATTCTCCTTTCTTTTTTTTCTATTCTTTTGTGCATATTTTATTCCATTACCCCCTGTTTCGGTATTGAAAAGTGTAGACATTAGTTTACAACTTGATTATATTTACGAGTTATTTATAGTGGTGTTAAATATTTACATACATTTCATGTAATTGTGGCCTTAATTCGATTTTTTTATTTCAGGGGATGGCACCATGCGATTCTTCAATTAATTCATAGCAAACATGTTATTGTGGAGATCACACTCTTATCGGGACTACAAGGACATATGTAAATCACGGCCAACGAGTTGTTATTACAAATTAAAGAATTGGAGTTGAATTAGTCTTGTGTTTGTTCATTTCATATTTTTGTTCGTAATAATATAATTGTGAAAGTATTATTTTTGTTGGATTTTTTTTAACCGGGTGGATAGTCCGATATACAAAGGAAATTTTGTCCAATTTTTTAAAAAAATATTTACACTTTCGTATCATTTTTATGCATTTTAGTTTTGTTTGATGAATTTGGGCTATTTGAATACATTTGGATTTGTTGTTATCCCTCAAGTAGGGTGGATAATCCAGTAAATAAAGGAGATTATGTCTAATTTTTTTTTTAAATTGACACTTTGTTTACTTGAGGCACAATGTGAATTCGAAATATTTTTTTTAACCTAATACAAATACAATTCAAATAAAAGAGGCATGACATGATATGAAATATTTTTTTAATTTATTTACAAATACAAAAACACTACCGAATTAAAAAAAAATCATATCATGTTTTTTTGTGGTGTAAGCTTAAATATAAATATTGTGCTAAGGGATGCCCGAAAATTGGCATAGTCACTACACCAAATCTGTCCATTTGTCAAGGTCATTGATATTGACAAATCCAACTTGTCAAGGTCAATGACCGTGACATTTCGAGGGGAGACAACTTTTTTTGTCACGGTCGTGTCGCGGTCAATGGCCGTGACACGTTTGTCACGGTTATAAACCGTGACAAAGCCGTGACCCTTTTTAAAAAAATTGTCACGACCATTGACCATGACACGTCCGTGACAACTTTGTGTCACGGACGTGTCACGGTCAATGACCGTGACAATTCTGGGCAGAATTTAAAAAAAATCTGCTGGGCAGTATGGCCACTGCCACTGCCCAGCAGTATATTTGTACCTGTTACAGCAACGTCGTACTTGTTCCAAACATCATATATCCAAACAAACTAAAGATAATGCAAATATATATTCATGACGATATAATCAAAATATTCAAAATAGAAATAATATACATGACGATATAATCCAAATATAATTAAAATGGACAAACTTAAAAATAATGTTACTACATGTTTGGGTAAATGTGAGGAGGTGAGTAGGCCACACGACATACGAATTGACGCACCCACTAATATACGTCGTGCCGCATTGTTCGCGCAACCACAATAGGGAGTTCTCCTTCCCGGGTATGACATGCGTGACGAGCACCCTGGACTCCATCTGTTGAAGCGCAGGTCCATGAACTATTCCACAAATTAAAGTGAGATTCTACAAATTAAAGTGAGAATTAAATTTAAGACTTTCTAACAACATGCATGTGTATGGATTCTACATAGTTGGGCACGAAAGTAACTAATGATATTCCTAAAAACATACAATTGGCAACATTTTGTGAATTTACTAAACTTTATATAATATTATCAAATTCTGTTAAAAAATTATCTATGGTTTTACCTAATTGAATTAATTTCATGAATAAAATTATTATCAATTTAAATATTTATATAATTAAATTTAACATATGAATTCTAGAACTTTTCTAACATTTACACAATTTTTACTATCACTAACATTTACACCATTCTAACTATCACTAACATTTACACATATATATACACACATACACATATACATATACACACATACACATATACATATACACACATACACATACACATACACATACACATACATATAGAAATGAAAGAGAAAGAGAGGAAAAAAAATATACCTTAGAGAGAGAGAGAGCAAAAATCGCGGATGAGAGAGAGGGGGGGAAAACCAAAAGAGATGGGAAAAAAGAATCCTATGGCTTTTTTTGCTCACTACACAACGTCGTGACAAGTAAATTTGTCACGGCCTTGTCACGGTCAAAGATCGTGACAATTATGTGTCACGGTCATGTCAAGGTCAATGACCGTGACACAAAACGCGAGATTTGTGTCACGGTCAATGACCTTGACAAGGGTGGCCGGCTGAAAGGTGACAATTTGGCCATTTTGGTGTAGTGAGTGTTTTGTTTGTAAATAAAATATTGAACAAACTAAAAACGACGTCGTCTAAAATATACATGACACGACATCATTTATTAATGTTTACCTATCTCGAACACGATCCAATATTTTTTAACGGATATTATGGCCAAAATAAACACGACACGACATGAGATTTTATTGCCAACCACGAATACTACCGTTTTGCAGGATAGTCCTATAAATAACGAATATTATGGCCATTTTTTTTAAGGGGCTTTGTAAATTTAGGACCTATTGTAATATGTATTTTGAAAATAGGACAGGAAACATTTTATTTAGAGTTTTAGTCCCTATTTTTGAATAAAGCCGCTGGCGCGGACCCATATTCATAAAACGTTGACCAATCACGGCATGCCACGTGTCCCTTTAATTTGAAAATAGGGACTAAAAATGGAAACAAAGTGTTTGTTGTCCTATATCCATAATCAATATTATTTTAAGTCCTAAAAATACATAATCTATTTTTTTAAATTACACTTTGTTTTGTCGGGGAACGAAATTTTCGTCGTTTTGTAAATATGTACTTTGAAAATTTTGTTGTTTTGCGATTATATGTGTGCCTTTAGGCACGGTCATACTTCTCAAATTTTTTAGCATTTTGTAATTACGCACTTTGAAATGTTTTGTCGTTTCGCAATTACGAACTTTGAAAATTTTTCGTCAGTTTGCGATTACGTATTTTGGACAATTTTCGTCGTGCCTTTAGGCACGGGCATACGCTAGTGTATATATATATATATAAGCTAGAGTTTGAAGGATCATATCCATTATGTTGAGTTAGAGGGGGGGGGGAGAAACACTATTCACGTTTTTGTGAAGGCGTGAGGAGAGAAAATTATTTATCTCATATTTCACCAAGTTTTCTTCTTCGGGAGTACCCACACACAAGGCTTACATTGGGTGGATCATATACTAGAAGGTCCAAGGCTTTTAATGGATTCTATCAAGGTTTTTGGAGACCTTAGGAGGTCAACAATATCATCATCTCCATCAACATATTTTTCCTCATTCGGATCACCAACAAGATCCTCAAAGGTTTCGTAATTCGAAACCCTAGGTTTATGATTTAAACCCGGTACTTATTTTTATTTTCTAATGCATTATTGATCGATGTTTTGGCGCTGAAAAGTTTTTGTCGTTTATGTCAATCCTACCCAACAACTGGTATTAGAGCCCGAGTAATAAATTGATCATGTTTTGGAAAGATTCATGTTTTCCACCTTGAAACCCTAGTTTTGCATATTATATAAAATACATATTTGTATGTTGTTTCATACGAATATGGCTTTATAGGGTTCTAATGTTTACATCCCTTCCATCTTTGTCACATAAATGTAATTTTATGTGAATGGATCCTACGGTGGTTTATCCATAGCTATTTCTTCATGAGTAATGATATACTTCCCGGGTGTTAACCCCGGGTTAGTACATGGAGAGAATTTTTTTTTGTTTTGTTTTTTTTTTTGGTTTTTATGTGATTTATTAGTATTATTTGACTTTTTTTTTATTTAAAAAAAATTGTTTTATTAAAAAATAATATTTTTTATAAACTAAAAAAAAGGTATTGTTTAAAAACACTATTTTAATATAAAAAGATTTTTTTTTCCTGAAAAAAACTGTTTCCAAAAAGAAAAGTTGTTTAATATAAATATTTTTTTTTACATTTTAAAACAGTTTTAAGAAATACAAAAATTATTTTAAATGTTGTAAAATTAAAAAAAAGGTTAAAAATAACGAGTGACGCTGGCGCGGACCTTTAAAATAAGAGAATATTAGGTAAATGGGTGTTTGAGGGACTAAATAGGTTGAAAATAATTAAAAACATAATTTTTTATTAGATTAGTTTTTTAATCCAAAAATACAAAAATTATTTTAAATGTTGTAAAATTAAAAAAAAATGTTAAAATAACGAGTGCCGCTGGCGCAGACCTTTAAAACTAAGAGAATATTGGGTAAATGGGTGTTTGAGAGACTAAATAGGTTGAAAATAATTAAAAACATAATTTTTTACTCGATTAGTTTTTTAATGCAAAAATACAACAATTATTTTAAATGTTGTAAAATTAAAAAAAAAATGTTAAAAATAACGAGTGCCACTGGCGCGGACCTTTAAAAATAAGAGAATATTGGATAAATGGGTATTTAAGGGACTAAATAGGTTGAAAATAATTAAAAACATAATTTTTTATTAGATTAGTTTTTTAATACAAAAATACAACAATTATTTTAAATGTTGTAAAATTAAAAAAAAGTTTAAAAATAACGAGTGCCGCTGGCGCGAACCTTTAAAAATAAGAGAATATTTGGTAAATGGATGTTTGAGGAACTAAATGAGTTAAAAAAAATTATTAGATTAGTTTTTTAATGCAGAAATACAAAAATTATTTCAAATGTTGTAAAATAAAAAAAAAAGTTTAAAAATAACGGGTGCCGCTAGCGCAAACCTTTAAAAATAAAAGAATAATGAGTAAATGGGTGTCTGAGGGATAAAATGAGTTTGAAAAAAAATAATTGAAAAAAACAAATAAACTATTCTAATAATAAATTATTTTTTATAATTGTTTTTAACTCATTTTACATGAAAAATCAAAAAAAAAAAAAAGGGCATTCCTGTGCTAGCCCGAGGTTAACACCCGGGTAGCCAAACATTATTCTTTCTTCATAGATTTGATTTGGTTATAATAATTAGTTTACTTTTAATTGATGTATTTTGAGGAGATTGTGAGGAGGTGCAATAGTTTTTACTATTTATAAGCCTTCATTTACATGGGTTTCGACCATGGACAATATTTCATGGACTTAAGCGAAGTTTTGAGCTAGTTAAAGAGGTTTTTAAATGAAAACTGTGAACTCGAGACAAATAATAAAAGCTATAGACCTGGATCGATCCGTACCCCTATAGGATTGATTCGGCCCTGGGCAAGTTGTGCAATTTGGTTTGGTTGATGCTGTTTTGACATGTTTGTGCAGTAGATATTCATTCCGATTCTTCCCGGATCATAATGGAGTATTTCCAGAGGTTCAAATACGTGAAAAACTCCAGGTTACATTGAAGTTTACTTCGAAGAAAGTTATTGTTTGAAAAGAAGTATCTTGGAGAATTCTACTTCAATAGAAACTCTAGGCTGAGATATTAGTCTTCAATCCAAGATCAAATCCGCTCTTGAATGCTCAAACCTAACATGAGATATTAGTCAACGCAATGGGTCAAGCGCACTGTAAGAATACTAGTTACGTTTCCCAAAATAAGTAACATAACCCAACATAAGTATTAAATAAAATAAATATTGTTGTAAAATCTTTTAAATAATATCAACAATTAATCTCATTATCTTTACTAATGTTCACCAGATAATATAACACATTCGATTTAGATGCGTAACAAAAGGATTTATCAATGTTTCATAGTCCCATGAGTATAAAGGGTTTTTCAGTTACTAAGCAGGATGTAACAACTAACAATGTAATATCAAATAAAGAACAATTATCTACTAATTAATCAATGTTAAAAGCTTCTCATAATAAAGGAAGGTATCAACAAACTATCGGTTTATCAACCGATACAAAAAGGTAATCTGTAATGTTTATTTATTAATATTTTTACAAGTCTTTTATCCACTTTAATTTTCCATATACTTTCATTCCAACATTTCAATTTCAATGAATCACATCATTTCACAAATCATTACTATTCTAGCCAAGCAGTCTTTATAAAATCAAAGGCAAAGAATTACTAACCACTTACTTCTTTCTTATCTCATTTATATCATCCTTATCTCATTAACTTCATTCTACTTAACTAGCCTGCCTCATTATCCCCTAACATTACAATATATTCAATTAACTCGATAATGTATTCAATTAATTAATTATATTGTAATCGACATGCGCTCCTTCCCCCGACCATCCCAAGAACATGCGATACGCCAATATAAATTCGTCACACAAGCTTGTCACTTCTTATATGCAGTGCCGAAAAACTCGTTGCCACCTTCTACGCAATACCAATAAGGAATCGTCACAAAAATTTGTATCCGTGCCGAAAAACCTTTAGTCACTCTGCTATACAGCGCCAAAACTACTCAACACTGTGTTACACACAAATAACCCATATCACATCCTGTTATCACATTTTATTCGCATGGATGAAATTCAAAACCCATATAACAAACTTCCTTCTACAAGTATAGCTATAAAGTGCTTAGTAGATTAGTCGGGAGTTGAATATGTTCTTATATTCTTATATTTGGAGTAACGATATTGGGCAGAGAAGATGCTCTTTCTTGAATGTCCATTAACCTAAGGAATTTAATTTGATTGCCTCTTTTCAATGTTATAATATGACTTCATTGGGGATTTTTCGTTTTTCCTTGGAAAAGTATGGATGACTTAATCAAGGAAGTGTAAGGGGAGGATTCAACCTATTGAGTATTTTGTGTTTGACCTAGGGATAATGAATTGTTGGGCAATAGATCCGGAATCACATATACTCTTCGCTTGTTTCCACTCACGTGTTGGGTTTTAACTTGAATGTTCTCGGTACAAATACAATGATCCATCCCACAAAAATACCACATGTTGAACTCTTACCACACCAACGTTGGAAAATTGTTTTTATTCCCATACTACACACATCTTACCAAATCTTCACCGGGGGTCATATCGCATTGTAGATCACTGTTTTACACCATTATCCACCTTGTCATACCAGCATCTCAAGGTACACCAATTTCACCCGCCCATCTCGCTCCACTTTGTTTGAGTCTTTTCTCCTTTGGATAAGGCCTTCAACCCTAGAAGTTGTTCATCCTTGAGCTCCGCCTAAAGTTTGTTGTTGCTCCCCTTTGAATGAACAATGTGCATAATTCAAAATTTGCAACACTGGCTCACATACTAAGGGTCTGTTTGGTTGCATAAATTGTTTGATTATGTAAATTGGTTCGTTGTGAATTAGTGAATTTGAAATGAATTTCAATCAAATTTTACGTAATGTTTGCTAATCTGAAATTTATGTTAAGGTTCTATGAGGAAAAAAAATAAAAAAAAATTAAGAGAGGGAGGGGAAGGGGGAGATCATCATGCACTTTATGCGACTCCTATTTTAAATGGATGCATTTTATAATTTTTGTGAAACGATCCAATTTCAGATTTTACGCATGAGCTAAAATGGAGCAATTAATGAATTATTTCGTTAATGAAGTCGAATACATTTAATGGATCAATTTGTAAATTGACCAAAATATAAACGGAGCAATTTACAATTTTGGAACAACCAAACGGGGAATAATTTGTTAGGTCAACGGGTTCACAATGCAAAAATATTATCATCAATTTAAGCATGCACTTCCGCACAAGTTGGGTTGTAACTTAGAAAGACCTGATGATAGTACAAGGATCCATCCCACTTATATACACATGTTAAACTCTTACCAAAATAATGGTGAACAGTGGTTTCTCAATCCACACCATAATTAAAATAATGTCTCAAGAAGGCTTTGACATCACTGATGTGAAATTAAAGGGCAGTGCTTTGTCTAGAAAGATATTCACACAACATCAGATACATTAATCCAATTATCAGATGCGACTAAGTATTTGAAATCACCTTTACTGATTCTCCCTTTGCCTGTATTTAAGAGTGCTCCCTTAAATTTCAAAACTTTGTAAGTTGACATGCATCTTATATGTTCACACTTGGTGTAAAAAAAAAGAGTATAAATTAACAGAGTAACCGTCTAAACTTGAAAGGTGAGCTATTAAGGTGAAGACTTTCCAAACCACACCACATGAATATTTTAAATAGATTACACTCCAACAAAAAAAAAATTACTAAACTCTAATTCTAAGACCTCTAGAAAATGGGACTACAACACAATCTGTTATAATCAACTAATTTTGAATCGCACTTAGACATCTGAATTGCAGAATATGCATTGGCACTGGTAATGGTAATGGATATAATAAATAATAGTACAATGCATAGCATCACAATATATGCAAAACATACACTAATATTTAGCGCACATGTTGAAAAATTATAGTGGTACTAAATGTTACTTACAAGCCTTTGTGCCATAACAACATTAGGACATAGTCTCTCTGGAAGCCCATACGTCTTCATATCGCCCGTATGGGTAGCCTGAGGAAGGAATCCCTGACAGGTGGAGAGGATCTGGTTCGATTCCATAATCTGTCAGCGGTCGATGCTCAAGAATATCATCATGATTCTCCACAAATTCGGGAATTTCTACTTCTCCTTTCCTTAGATCTTCCCACAGGTACTGCAGGCGACTAACATATTTTATTTTCCAGTATAAGCTGTATTAATAAAACAAAATATAATTGTGAGCACAAACGTGTTCTATAAAAACGATGTGTTGCAAAGAAGTTCGAAAGAAAAAGGGAAAAAATATAAAGTGTATAAGTTTTGCAAATAACCGCCTGTACTATAAATTTGCAAAAAAACACCCTCAACTACTTCAAAAACCTACCCTCTCTGAGTCATTAAGTTTTGTTTTAATAACCCTAATGGGGTATTGCAACTTTTTCCAATGATTTGGCGCTTATTAGTACTATAGGGGGTATGTTGTAACCCGCCCAGTAGAGAGGGGGGTTTCAGTTTTCAAAATTTACAAGGAAAAAAATAAGAGAACCATTGGGAACAACCAAGTGAGGAAAATTAAAGTGTGTAGGGTAGGAGGAAAGAATATGCAGTTAGGGTATGGTGGGGATGCATTGGGAATGCAAAAGACGCAATGTGAAGCTGAAAACTAGCAGCGACATTTCTTTGTGATTGTCAAGGTATTAGTATTTGCAAGAAAATTCATGTACTTTGTACACATTAATTCTTGAATGATAAAGATAAGTATCTGTATATGAAGTGAGAAATGATTTTAATATAATAAAATCATACAATAACTTCGGGACTAATTAGCTACAAAGACAAAAATCATTTCATTGAAATACACTGTGTTTGGTCCCAATGCAGTGCCTTATTTGTAATGCAAAAACTGCAAGAAAGTATCCACATGCAGTATCATAATTTTTAGGAATAATATGTACATACTTACAGAGATGCCCGAGTAAATTCTAACTGTAGTTTATCATGGTCACAAGGAATATATTGTGAACCACATTCCCTAAAAGAAGAGTCTCCCTCGTTCTTCAAAACGATCCATAAATGACTATTGAAGCATAATCCATGTATCTTTTGCAAATTCAGATTATTGAATTGATAATAGATGCGGCATAAAGAGCATTTAGGAAAGCTGAGTATCATCAATATTTTTGTAATGACCAATATAAAGACGTTTAAGTAAAGGCCATATTTTCACCGTTAGCTGTAATGCATTTTAGATGGATATTCTTTCCACATCATTAAATGCACCCCACGGTAAAAAACTAGGGTAATTACTTTTTAAGCCCTTAATTTAGGTCCGTACAGAAACGGGAGCATTAGTAATCTAATTATTGTCCACAAATCATCAAGAAGTTACTTACCCTCCACTTAAAAGGAAACGTCCAAGAGTGGCAAAGATAAGCCTTGAGCGGAGGCCGGGATGAACAAAGTACACAACCTGAAGCCTGTCCTTATAGTCAGATGGAAGCTCTTCATAGATCCATCTCAATATGGTCAAGCCAGGGGAGTTGTCTTCCTTCTGCACAGTACTATGCATGTAAACAACGCAGAATGGACCTTCTGGCATCTCGGTGATGATTTTGCTGAATACATACTTTTTCAACCGTTCCCCACTTATAACAGGAGCTGGATATCATTTGTAAATAATATGCATCAGTAAATCTAGAAAAGGGAGTTAGTGTGAGACAAGTATCAAGGACAAGAACTGAAGTAAGCAAAAAGTCTTTTAAACATATTAACAAGCTCATCAGCACCAGGGGTGGTGGACTGTCATAGAAAGTTATTCTTGATATCCTTAAGAAAGGGACACTTTTTTGTAGGTGTGTAATGATATCCTACAAAACATCTTATTGCTAAATGAAATATATCTTTTGAGTCCAACCTGGTTGTTATGGCGGCAAGGGCGTGCTTGGATTGTGTGGGTTAGCCGCACGGTCTCGAGTTCAATTCCCCCACTGACACCTAATTTGAAGCGGGGCATGTGTTAGGGGGCTCTGGCACAACGCCCCCCGTTTAGCTTGCACGGGGGAGTCCAAAGGGCTAGTTCGTGTGGAGGTTCAGGGTTATCAAAATACATATATTTTCAACAAAAAAGGGCATTGACCTGTTTCAGTGTAATTCATCTGTCCTAAGTTTCATAGAGGGTAATTCATCTATCCTAAGTTTCATAGAGACGCTATTTTTTTTCCTGAAGAAGAAGAGCTTCCTCCATCGTAGTTGTAGCTCAGTGGAACTAGGATATATAAGTTTTAAGCTATGCAATGACATTTTTCTTAATTGTTGATCAATAACTGCAGTAACAAAGTAATCCCATTCACTCCCTACGTCCGAAATAAGAAACCGGTATTCTTTTTTGGGTTGTCCCAAATTAAGAGCCTTTTTTCCAAAAGTACTATATTCCATATATATATATACATGAACTTTAGGTACGACTTGGTACTAACCGAGCGTCACCTTCAAGCTAAATTTGGAAGGGTATTTTAAGGAAAATGATATTTTCTTAAAGTTTCCGAATTTTATATGGACTCTTAGACGGAGGAAGTAATTAATTACATGTGTACAAAAATTAATTTCAATAGCAAGAATACCCCGGAGTACACCTTACACATCCAGATGATTAATATGTTACGCTGTGAAAATAGGTAAGTACAATCCTGGGTAATTTTAGTGAAAATGTGCAACTTATAAATCTGGTTCAACCAAAAATGGATCAAACCATCCCATATGAGTTCTTACACTAACAAAAAAGAGAACTCTCCATTGAAGATCTATTTAATAACATTAATCTGAGCCTTTTACAAAAATAAAACATGTTATTCATGTTATTTGACCGGAACCCTAAATTACTGTTTTTTAGGGTCAATTGACAAATAGTCCCTTGGATTTTTTTAATAAATGTTTAGTCCAAACCTTTTTATTTGTTCCAAAAAGTCTCTCATCACATAAAAACACTCTAAACAAGGACACACACAAACAAGGGCGGAACTAAAGAGAGGGCTGGGACGGGCACCTCGTCTCTGATTAAAAAAAAAAAAAAACAGTGTTAAGTTTTCTAAATTCAGAATTCAGCCCATCCCAAATTTTATGGACCTTTGTGTAATATTTCAAAACATTTCATCCCTAAAATCAATTTTTTAAAAGACAACATTAACCTAAAATCAAGTCAGCCGTTTGCCTCTTTCTCATATCCTCTTCCACTTCCTTTTACCTCTTTCTCTCTCTCTAATCTCCACTCTCGTCACTTGCTAGCTTCCTTCCCTTCGCCCCTCTTTCCGGCCGCCTTGGACAGTGGAGATCGCTGCTCCTCCTAGGCTAGGAGTCCTAGCCGAACCCCAGGCGGCTCCTCTTCTCCTCCTCGTGCTGCTGCCGCCGGCGGCCAGACACCACCGGACTCCCCCTGTCCATTTGATTGGTAATTTGCTACTTTTTTTTTAGATGTGCTGAATCTTAAGAATATTTGCTGAATATTTGAAAAATATTTGTTGAGTGCTGAAATATTTCCTGAATTTTTTATTGAAATATTTGCTTAATGTTGAAATATTAGCCCCTTTTACTTGCTGAATTTTTTTATATGTGGACAATGTTAAATTTTTTATTTGCTGCATGCAGTTTTTTTTTTGTTGAATGCTGAATTTATTTTTATATTGCTGAAATATTCTAGGTTTTAATGTCGTCAAGAAAGACTTTGTTATCATTTTTCAAACCAAAAAATGATCCACATGCGCCTATATTGATTGATGATACTCGTTCAATCTCTCCCGAGCCACCTCCTAAAATTAAAGGGTTGAAGAAGAAAACAATTTCACTCGAGATCCTGGATTGCGTCTACAAATATGGCAAGAACCCGTTGATGACCGAGATGAGATTCGAAAAAAGTACCTAAAAATGGGGCCTTATCAACCCACACTTCAAGAATATCCAGCAAACCAAGACGGCAAACAAACTCGTCGCTTTCAGAGTGGTTGGTTTTGAAGATACCCATGGCTTGAGTATTCTATTGAAAAAAATAGAGCATATTGTTTCTATTGTTTCTTGTTTGAAAGTAATCCACCCACTCGGCCGGCATTTACTGTTGACGGGTTCCAAAGTTGGAAAAGGATTGGTGGCCCCAAATGTTCTTTTCTAAAATACATGGGTTGTCCCTCTTCAGTCCATATGAGTGCTGTTCATTCAGCTGAAGATTTGATGAATCCTTTTCAACACATTAGGAGGGTTTTGAATTCACAATCTAAAGAAGTTGTTGAAAACAATCGGTTGCGTTTAAAGACATCAATTGTATGTGCACGTTGGCTTGCATTTCAAGCATGTGGCATTTAGAGGTCATGATGAATCTCCAGACTCACTTAATGCGGGAAATTTCATTGAATTGATAAAACACTCTGCGGGTCATGATGAAAAAGTTGCTAAAGTTGTCTTAAAAAATGCTCCAGGAAATGCGAAGTATACCTCTCCACTGATTCAAAAAGAAATCTTGAATATTCTTGGTGATAATGTGAGAAGTAAGATTCGTAAAGAAATTGGAGATGGAAGTTATTGTATATTGATTGATGAAGCACAAGATGTATCTATTAAAGAGCAAATGGCCATTGTCATAAGATTTGTTGATGAGGGAGGAGGGGTACGTGAGTGATTTTTTGGTATTGTGAGCGTAGAAGACACCACTGCTTTGACACTCAAAAAAGAAATTGTTGGGTACTTTCTTGTTATGATCTTCATATGGATAAATTGCGTGGTCAAGGGTATGATGGCGCTAGCAATATGCGGGGAGCTTGGAATGGATTACAAGCTCTCTTTCTTAAGGAGTGTCCATCTGCTTATTATGTGCATTGCTTTGCTCACCAGTTACAACTTGCATTAGTTTCGGCATCCAGAGATGTGCAAGATATATGGTTATTCTTCTCAAAGTTGAATGTTGTCGTGAATATTGTTGGTGCATCTCCAAAACGTCAAAGTGAATTACAGTCGAGACAAGCTGCTGAAGTTGCAAACAAAGGTGACACTTGGTTAACTTCAAACAGGAAGAGGTGTTAATCAAAAGAAGACATTACATCGTGCTGGAGCCACTCGTTGGAGCTCTCACTTGAGTTATGTTCGCAGTTTGATTGATTTGTTTGGCCCATCTTGTGAAATTATTGAAAATCTTTGGTTAAATGGTCCTAATCATCCTATACGCTCAGAGGCTAAAGGTGCTTATGATGTGATGATCTCATTTGAATTTGTATTTATTTTGCATTTATTGAATGAGGTCATGGGGATCACTGATATACTCTGTCAAGCACTTCAGCAAAAGTCTCAAGACATTGTAAATGCTATGCAACTTGTTTCAACAACAAAAAAACTCCTTCAAAAGTTAAGGGAAACGGGATGGAATTCCTTCTATGATAAAGTGAAGTCGTTTTGTGAAAAACATGATATTGAGACCCCACGTATGGATGCTTCTTATAAAGTGGGAACTCGGTGTTCTTGTCAGCAACGAGATAGTATTACAGTTTATCATCATTACCAAGTCGATATTTTCAATGCTGCCATCGACTTTCAAATTATGGAGTTAAATTGCAGATTTTCCGAGGGGGCAATGGAAATTCTTATACTTAGCTCTGCTTTGGATCCTCGTGATGGTTACAAGTCATTTAACACTGATGATATAGGCAAGCTTGCAGAAAAATTTTATCCTCATGATTTTTCCAAAGATGATGTATGGACATTGAGGCATCAGTTGCAACACTATGATTTTGATATTCTAAATCATCCTAATTTTCAAAATTTGTCCAGAATTTCAAAATTGTGTAGTAGATTAGTTGAAACAAGGAAAAGGAATACATATTCAATGGTTGATAGATTGATTCGTCTTGTATTGACTCTTCCCGTCTCCACAGCATCAACAGAGCGCGCATTTTCAGCTATGAAACTTGTGAAAACAATTCTCCGTAACAAGATGGATGGTGATTACCTAGAAGATTGCATGATACTCACAATAGAAAGAGAGCTTGCTGAAGACATTGATATAGATTTGCTAATAGATGAGTTTGATTCTCGAAAGGATCGTAGGGTTCAACTTCATTAGCTCATATGATGTATTTTTTGTGTGTCACGTGTGATTAGATATGATGTATTTTTTTGTGTCACATGATGTATTTTTTTGGCTCACATGTGATTGAATCTACATCTTTGGTATGCTATTGTCTAAATATTTTAGTTTTTGCGTTTGTAACATTAGAATAATATATATATTACTTCTTAGCCCGCCCCGATATAAAATCCTGGCTCCGCCTCTGCACACAAACCCATTTACCCACCCCCACCCCACTGTCGAAGCTCCGTTGGGCATCGCCGAAGCTCCGACAAGGGAAGAGTTGAGGTGGTGATGGGTGCTGCTGGCGCGGATCTTTAAAATAAGGGAGTTTTTGAGTAAATGGGTGTTTGAAGAAATAAATGGGTAAAACTAAAAATAGGCGTCTTTTTTACAAAATATTTATTTATGTTGGGGGTTGTATATTAATTGACCCTTTTTTATTATTACTCCTATTATTATCACTATTGTCTAACACCCCATATTTTTAAATAATTTATTTTAGCATTTTTAAATTATATGTGTGCTCGTAATTTAATTAAAACGAGAAAAAATATTGCGTATTAAATATAAATTAATTAGTGAGAATAGAATTAATACTTATGTGAAAATAAATTTACTAAGTGTGATTAAGTAAATAAAATTCGATCAATTGTTAGTATATCATAGTGGATAAAAACGACGTGGATTGACGGTATCTCAAACGGGACATACGAGTAGGTTATTTGTGGATTGAGATAGGATATTTATATTTGGTGATTTGGATGGTGATGTCGAGTGCACGGCTAATCCGGAATGGGTCGAAATAGTCAATATCAAGTACTTGGGGGTAGAGATTGGTTACCGCGAGCTTTTTAGACCAGTTGGACCCATTCGGGAGCATTTATGTCATTTCCTTGAGGAGTTAACCTAAATACGGGAACAAAAAGTTTAAATGGGAGATTAAGGTTAGGAGGCAGCCACTTTATACATTCTAAACCTCTGGGAGATTTTTGGTGAGAAAAGGAGGAACATAAGGAAAGGTGAAAAGAGGCTATTCTTGACTAAATTCAAGAGGAGACTAAGATTTAATCACCATTCAAGGAAAATGTATAACTTGCTTGTTGATTGGTATTTGTTTGGATTCATATCAAAATTGGTACAGTAAAAACCGACTTTGGGATGGGGATTCAACATGTAAAACTGGGATTTTGAAAAAAAATATACATATGACTCATGTGATGATATTAACCTTGGATTCTTGAGAATAAATCTTGACTTCTGTGTAATTAATCTTCATTGCTGTGAGATTCAATACTTATGATAGTCTAAATTGTGCGAAAAAAGATTTGGGAAATAATCTAATTAGAGAAGTAACTGAAAGAGGAAGATGCCTGGAAATTGGTATAAAATCATTAAATATGTTGAATTGATGAAATTGAATGATGGTTATGAGATTTGTGAATCTTTAGATGGATTTAGATTAGGTTTTATATATAAGAACCCTTGGAAGGCTAAAAATATTGTTAGTTGTGAAAGTTCTGGAATTGAATGTTAGGAGTTTGGAAAACCCGTTACTTTAATTAAAGAACTGGGCTCCTGCCCAAAATCGATTCGGCAGGCGAATCAATTCGATTCGGATATGCTGTGAGGGCAGGTCAGGTCTGTAACAACCCGCGTAATTTTTGGGGTATTTTCGAAATTAAGAAGAAAAATAAATTTTGAGATAAAATTATTTTTATTGCTCAAATATGTTAAATTTTATTTTTGAAGATGAGAATTTCAAACGGTTTCGGAATTGGAAGTAAGATGGAGCTTTAATTGAATTTTTATTATTTAGAAGAGTCCTCAAAACATAAAACTCTCTAAGAGTCCTCGGAACATAAAACTCTCTAGTAAAAATAATATTTTTAGAAATCCGACCGTCCAATCAAGCTGAATTTTTGTCAGAAGTCCTGTCTCGCCATTCGCTACAACATACTAAAATTTCAAGCAATTCCAACGGTCCAATCGTTCGGAATAAAATTTTTAGTGTTTGTATCTCATTAGAACTCTTTTCTTAATCAAACTCTTAATCCTTTATATATCAACAAATTCGTGGATGGACTTTTCAAATCACTTTTCTCAAACTTTTCAACCTGAATACCTCTCCAAAATTACTCCCTTTCATATACAAACCATAGCCCCAAACTTATTCAAGATTTCAACCTTAGATTAGAAAGCTTATTTGGTGTTTTCTCGAGTTTGGGCTAGAACGAGATTTGATTATTTTCGCGAGAGGAACGTGATGGTGTGATTAGATTTTGAAGCTGAAATTATGTGATGATTCATGTTGGTTCTTTTTGGTGGTTTAAGGTATGGGGTTTTACACAATATGCTCCTGAAATCTCGCGAGTGTTTATTCCGTTGAATTCTTGTTAATTGAATTCATATTTTGAATTGTTAAATTCTTGGAAATCTGGAAAAATAATTGTTGGAATTATTTTCATTCATGAGGTATTATTCATGTTGTTTTGAGCACGTTGTCATGAGATTTTAATATGGCACTGATGTTGGGCACCCGCCAAGACTCCTTTTCCGGCTACTTGATAAAGTATGGCGCGGTATGGTGAGGCCTGGTGACTCCGGTTAATGTGTTGTTGAGAAATTTATTGATAAAATGCTATTGAGATTTGCATTATTTGATTTGAATATTCGTACTCGTATTGTTACGCTTTATTCACCGCTAATATTTGTTGAGCATCTTTCCTGTCGTATTGTGTACTTCCCCATATTTTCTTTTAGTGGCAGGTTAGCGCAGATTTTGGGGCGCTATGGAGATTGATTTTAGCAAGGATTCTTTTGGGAAGATTTTTAATAAAAGAGAGAAGACTTGTATTTATTTTGATGTATAGAGCATTGGAGATTTATTTTATTTCGAGTTAGATGTTGTAATTATTCGAGAGAATTGTTGTATTTATTTGAAGATGAGATTAGAGGGTTCTTTTCTATTATGGGATTTAGATGCTCTATACCTTGTTATTTGTGGATTTGAATTAGTTTTATCGACAGTAGCGCTCCGCTCGCTCTCCCCGGGCGGGCGGGGTGTTACAAGGTCTTTTAATTAATTCGAGGGTCTTTTGAGAAATCGAAAATTGTAAAAAGGTCATAGGGTGCTATACGGCGTCTGGGAATTTTATAAATAGTTATAAAACCTCGAGTAGGGGAGAGTAGACTCGAATCATGGTTACGAATAGGGCTGTGTTTCGGCCGGATTGGATCGGAAAATGACCTTTCGGAAAAAAAATCCAATTTTTTCGTAAATAAAATATTTGTTCAATTTCCTATCCAATTTTTTCGGAAAATCAAAAAAGTTTCCGAATTCGGAAAAATTGGAAAATCGGAAAAAAATCGGAAAAATGCCGAAATTCTAAAAATATACTAAAAATTCAGAAATTTTGGAAATTCCAAAATTTCAAAAAAATTAATATAGGATTTTCGATTACTCGAAATTTTCATTTTAAAGAAATCGAAAAAAAAGATTTAACCCAACATGTAATTATGTAATGATTTAACCATTTTTTTCATTTGTGTAGAGGATAGAGGGATATTCTCCTTTTATAGAGGACTTTTTTAGGCCTCTCTTCCTCTCCTAGCCGATGTGGGACATATGAGAATGTTTAAAAAAATTAGAAAAATTGGAAATCGGAAAATATTTCGAAAAAAATCGGAAATAATTCGGAAAAATCGGATCGGCATAGTTTCGGAAAAATGGAAAATTCGGAAATTCATAATTATTTCCAATTTTCGATCCGATTTTTTTCGGAAATTCATGAGGTCAGGATACAGTTTCAAGATCAGATGAAGGTGATGGAGGCCAACATGAAGCAATTTCAGGAGAATGTGGGATCAATTCTTTCAAAGCAACTCAAATCGAACGGGAAAAACATTGAAGGTGAAATTGCTTCAAGTTCCAACTAGGGCTCTGATGGTAAAAGAGCGAATTCTAGGGGAAGGATGTTGAATGAAGGGATAGACAATCAGGCTAAGTTGCCAAAGCTTGATTTCCCTAAATTTGATGGTGAAAATCTAAAAAATTGGGTCAGGAAATGTAGAAAATTATTTTACCTATCACCATATGTCAGAAGAGGTGCAGAAGGTTCACTATGCTCTGTATATCTTTAAGGAAAGGCTGACGTGTGGCTTCAAGATTATTAAGAAGGAAAGGAAGACATTGAATGGGGATTATTTTTGAAAGAATTATTTACAAGATTTCTTCCTGGGGCATGAGAACCTAGTGGCAGAGTTTCACAAACTGCAACAATGTGAGACAGTTGCATGTTACCAAGAAAAGTTCGAAGAGTTAAAATCCCAAATTGTTGACCATGGTTTGAAGGAGAAATCTTTGGTCACTAGTTTCTTGGGAGGTTTGAGAGAAGACATCAAAAATGGAGTTCAAAAGTTCTACCCAACCACATTGCAGCAAGCTATTAGTTTGGACAAACTGGAGGAAACTACCATGGAAGCCTTGTCAAGGAGACACTAGGAAATAAACAAATTCACAAAAACACCAGCAGTTGATAATTCTAGTCTTGTCATGGGGGGTCCCAGTAGCAGTGGTGATGAAAAAAGGAATTGGGAATGTAAAGAAAAATGGGAAGGTGTTGTGCCAATCAAGAAACTGTCTTATGCTGAAATGAAAGAGAGGAGAGATAAGGGTCTTTGTTATTATTGTGATGAACTGCTTAAGCCTGGCCATGTTTGTAAAATCAAACAATTGTTTGTCTTAGGGGGGGAAGAAGATGATGAAATCAAAGAAATTCAAGAATTAGAGGATTGCCCAGAGGAGGAGGTGGAAAATCAAGGGGAGGTAGAGATTTCAATCAATGCTCTATCAGGGTCAGTTTCCCATAATCATTATAATCAAAGGGTACATCAACAAACAACCAATATCTGTACTCATTGACACGGGGAGCACACATAGTTTCCTAAATCTTGAAATAATTGTGCATAATGGCAGTTACATGGAACATACATCAACTCTTAGTGTCACAGTAGCAAATGGAGGGAAAATCTCCAGCAACTCAAGCATGCCCAGGGCTTAAATGGACAATGCAAGGTCATACTTTCACTGCAGACCTCAGAATTTTACCAAGAAAAAAAAATTGGGGTGGGTGGGTGGGTTGGGTTGGGGGGGGGGGGAGGCAGTATACCCCCAAATTGTTCGACTTTGAAACCCATCAAATTACTTTCAAAATGAGTGGGAAGAAGGTGGTGTTAAATTTAAAAGGAGTTACTGAGGAGGCTAAGCTACAAACGTTAAGTCGGAATTCACTCTTGTTTTCTACAATGGTTGAGGATAAGGCTGTGAGTACCATGGTAAATGTTCCCTTTCAAAATCAATTTATCTTAGATGAATTTCATGATATTTTTACTGAACCTAAATGATTCCCACCCCAAAGAAGTCATTATTACCAAATCATTCTCAAAGAAGGTGCAGTCCCCATAAATCGAAGGCCTTGCAGAATGCCCTATGTTAAGAAGACTGAGGTTGAGAGATTGGTACAGGTGATGGAGTCTGATGTCAAACAACCAAGCCACAGCCCCTATGCCCCTCTCATTTTTCTAGTTAAGAAGAAGGATGGCCAATGGAGGCTCTACGTAGATTATAGAAAGATAAATGATACAATAGTTAAAGATAAGTTTCCAATCCCCTCTATTGAAGAACTACAAGATGAGCTCTAAGGTGCCAGTGTGTTCTCAAATCTTGTTACCACCAAATAAGAATGAGAACAAAAGACATTGGAAAGACAGCTTTTAGAACTCACTGCAGCCTTTATGAGTTCAGAGTAATGCCTTTTGCCTTTTGAGCTAACCAATGCCCAGCTACATTTCAAGACCTGATGATGAGGTATTTAGAGCATTCTTGAGACAATTCGTATTGGTTTTCTTTGATGATATTTTGGTAGTGAGTCATAGTTTGCAGGAGCACACAGTTCATTTAAGACAGGTGTTGCAAATACTGAGGGAATATAAGTTGTTTGCAAAGATGAGTAAATGTTCTTTTGCTCAAGATAGGGTGAAGTACTTGGGGCACTTCATAAATGTTGAAGGTGTATCTACAGACCCAAGCAAGGTGGAAGACATAAGATCTTGGCCTACTCTAGTGTCAATCAAAGGCTTGAAGGGGTTCCTATAGTTGACTGGATTTTATAAAAGGTTCATCAAAGAGGTATGGGGCTATTGTTAAGCCTCTCACTGATCTCCTAAACAAGGATGCTTTCTAGTGGAATGAACATGTTGAGGTTGCCTTCAATCAACTCAAGGCAGCTATGATTTCTGCTCTTGTTTTAGCCCTGCCTGATTTTAATCATCCTTTTACAGTGGAAACAGATGCCAGTAATAAAGGCATTAAATGTTGTGCTCATGCAAAAGGATCAACCTATTGCTTTCATCAGCAAGGCTCTTGGCCCAAGGTCTTTTGGGCTTTCAGTTTATGAAAAGGAGATGTTGGCCATCATCTTAGCAGTTACCAGACTACTTAATGGGGCATCATTTCATCATATGCATAGACCACCAGAGCCTAAAATTCTTTATGGAGCAAAGAGTTACGACACTGATGATGCAACACAAGTGGTTAACCAAGATGTTTGGCTTAGAATATGAGATAAGATACAAGAAGGAAGTTGATAATAGAGCAGCTGATGCATTGGAAGAGAAGAAATGGCTGAACTTAATGCTATCACAAGTGTGCAACCATTATAGAAGCAGGAAAGTGGTGGTTAGCTACCATCAGGATGAAAAACTCATCAACTTCATAACTCGGTTAATTAATTATTGATAGAAATGCTTCTCTGGAGTATAACTTGTCTCAAGGTATAATGAGAAAAGTCCGGGTACGAATTTAGGATCGAATAATTCGGGGAATATTATTGTTATTTACGGGTTGGTTGGGAAAGTCTGGGTACTTCATAAAGGTTATGAAACAAAACTTAATTTAATTAGTGAATAATTAAATGTTTAAGAGTCAGGGATAGACTCGTAATGCTAGTGCTTCGGGTGTTAGGCACGGATTAGCCGGACTCAAGATATATATATACGGGCAGGGGCGGACCCATGTAGGGCCGAAGCAGGCTGGCCGCCCCAGTTCACTTTAAAAAAAAAAAATAGGGACATATACCAAATAGTCCCTCAAACATTTTTTAATACACGTTTACTCCAAGCCTTTTTATTTTGCTCCAAAAAGTCCGTCACCATGGCCTTTAAGAATAAGAGAATATTAGTTAAATGGGTGTTTGAGGGACTTTTTGATACAAAGTAAAACGCTTGGACTAAACGTGTATTAAAAAATGTAAAATTTTGATCTCCTCCACCACTTACCTTGCTGCTCTTTCCTCCACCAGGTATATTTTGATCTCCGATGATCCGATTCCCAAATTTTATTTATATTTCTATTTATATTTCATCATTTGTTTATTTTGTGAAATTATATGTGAAATTAAATTTATAATGTAAAATTAAATGTGAAATTAAATTTATACTGAAATTATTGATTTAAGTTGTATTAATTATCATATGATATTTTGATAATGGTTTTTAGTGTTGAAAATGAATATTAGGCCCAAAAAGAGTAAAAACAACCCAAAAAATGCCCGATAAAACTCGAAATAACCCCCAAAAAAATCACGGCACTCGAAAGTTTCGCTCCAGTTGACACAAAATCCTGGATCCGCCACTGTATACGGATATGGGGATAGTGTATATATATATATATATATATATGAGTATTAATATATGTGTGCATGATATTTATGTGAAAAACACCCATCCAAGCGGATACACTATCGATTGAGGTTGTGCGTCGTGGGAGGTCATTCTGGTGAATCGCAGCAGAGGTAATACTGTTTCCCTTGCGTCATATGTCTGTGCATGCCCACGCTGTGTAGGGTTGGAGTCCCGTAGAATAATGTGGTATGGTTATGACTACGGTCTTAAGGCCATGACCGCCTTCGGTTTTTGTTACGCTTTTGGGTTCGGTGGCGAGATTCCAACCCGATTGCCCAGGTTGTGGGGCATGCTAGTGATTTCACATCCAGCGAGGTAAAGCTCGGAGGGATAGCAATTACATACATATAGTGAGCAATATATGTGTTTAAATGCAGTTGATGTGCTTCGCTTATATGCATATAAAGAGATAGACTATTATATACGGACATAAGACATTAATTGTGAATATTATTAATAACCGGAGTAAGGTTAGGAGAATGAATAATAATGAGATAATGAATTAAGCAGAGAAGTAAGATAAATCAAATCAGTGATACATTATATTGAAGTTAGGGATGGGGCTAGTTAGGCGGCGTAGCATAACTAGGAGGGTTAAGAGCATACGTTAGGTGCACACATTAGATGAGGGGTGAGGATTATCTCATGTGAGTGCGCTAACACTTTAAATATGAAGATTGATTTACATTTTCAATAATTGTATCTTATACACTTGTTAAATATTTTTCAAAGGTTTTGGGCTCTGACCCGTATCAAATATTTTCAAAAACTTTTAGGTGTCTAGCTACAGGGGCGCCAAGGATGATTATTTCTTTCAAGGGACAAGTAGGCTGGCAATTTTTGACACGATAACCCGTTTATGGTAATAACCCGAAATGACCCGAACATGACACGATTAGCTTTTATAGATTTATAAGTATCCAAAACTTATACTCAACTAAAAATTAACGCGACCCGAAAATGACACGACTAACCCAAATTGCCACCCTGCTTGCAAGATTCAAAGTAACTGCTTCATTTATTGCTATCTAGATTAGATTCTCTATTTCAGTTGTCAGTTGGGCGTGTTGCCCGTTTATTTCAGACTTATGTATTTCCGTTTATTTTAGTAGTTGGTTTGGATGTACTAGATTTTTACCCGATGGTTTATTCAAGGACTTTATTTATTTATCTCAGCTTCAGACATTATATGGTGATCTCATTATTTATGATTACTGTGCATGGTATTATGGTTGATTGGTTGCTACTGTTGTATGTTAATTAAAGATAAAATTTGACACCGACTTGTTTAAATAATAGGTGGTTAGTAATTAAAATGTTTTCGACGGTGATGCAAAGAATGAGCCGGATAAGATTCATGTTATATTTTTGTAGAGGACCAATCACCCATTATTGACATAGGCGGAATGTCACATATTGTTGTTGTTGTTGTTAGCTCTCTTTCTTTCCTTATTTCTTTGAAAATTAGCAGGAGATCCTTTGTAAGAGTTTCTTCCCACGTCCAATTATCCATTTTGATACGTTAGGAAGCTAAGGTCCTTCATGTGAGTTAGGATGCATTTGTTGGGAAAAAATTATGGTTCATACTTCAGAAACTATTTTTAAGGGTCATTTTAACAAAACGCTAGTTTTTGCAAATAATTAGACATCACACTTATTTCCAGTCAAATATCGTATTATCAAACTTGCATTTTACCAATATAACCCTTTTATCAAACATAAATCTATATAACTTTCGAGCATTTACGTTTGTTATTTATGCATTTATGGTTCTGAAAACTATTCATCAAATGATTCAAATAGAGTACAAAATGGCGGCAACGAGGAAAATCAAATTACATAAAAAAAAAATTGACAATTTATTTTTCTACATTAAACAAAGAAATTCCATTTACGTTGAAAGAAACTATCTTCAATATTGGCAACTTCAATTCCCATATGTTTTCTTCTCGACAATTTCCATCAATCATAAATTACCCCAACCCTAACCCATATTCATTGGGTTCTTCTGGTACCAGAGCATATCTTTCTCTTTTGTGATAACTCGAGCTATTCAAATCTTGACCCAGCTATTCCCAAGGGCACATGTAGACCTGAAATTCCAATCTGAAACGTCAGGACACAACTAAGGGAGTGGACCACATACGCATTAGCCGAGGTTCAAACTCGTGACCTACGTTTCATGAGGCGTTTATCACTCCTCTGTCCTATCAGGTTTGTTTTTTAGAGCATTAGGGCTACAGTACCCATAACAAGGACGAGAAAATAAACATAGCTACATGCTTATATACAAATGCCATAACCCTAGTTCAATACGCTATCGTTTAGCCTCTTTCTTCACTAGAGTTCTTTTAAGTTACACGTCGACGTTTTACGTAAGTTGTAATTTCATTTGCTTAGCATGAAACGATGTCGTTGAGCTTATTTTGAAAGTTAGTTTGAAAGTTACAAATGTCCACTGTTGGCTTGTAACTAATTGTAACTAACTGGTAGTTAAATACACCAGCTCATGTCATTTGTAAGCCTCTCATATATGTTGAATACAAAATTGATTTGTTCTCATTCCATTTTATTCTACCAATTCCAGTGTTCTAAAAAGTGCGCCTAGGTGTGAGGCCCCCGCCTATGCCTTAATCTTGATAAAAGGTTTAAGGCGCACTTTTTTTTTTGGGGGGGGGGGAGGGGAACCTTTCGTGAAACGGTATCTTCTTTTAAAGATTTTTTTTTACAAACCGGACCAATATCTCGTCCAAATCAATCAAAAGACAAACAGTATCCCAATTATATCCGTCTCTTTCTGCCTCTCGTCCCAAAAAAAAGCCTAACATTGTCGATCGATTTTCGACCAAAAGTTATCTGTTTCATTTGAAAGGTGAAAAATACATTTCTCACAATGAATCATTTTGTGTTGATCATTGATTATCGATTATTGAATAATTATTTATATTAATTATTGAATGATGAAAAATACATTTTGTATATTGCTTATTAATTGTTGAGAAATACACTTTGTATATTGATTATGGAGCATGCATATGAGAAAGATGGCTACCAAATATACGGATATATTTTTAAAATTCAAGGTATGTGTTATTTTATTATATTACCAGACTTAGAATAATTAAAATAATAAAAAAAGCAAGTTTCTAAAAAACGAGGGGCGTGACCGAGGCGTGGAGGCCAAGCCTTAAGCGTTAGAAGCCTAGGCGGGTCTTAGGCGTGAAAAGGCGTTTAGGCCTTTTTTAATATATTTTAATATTTTTTTACTATCATAAGGCTATTAAAAATACTAAAATGGTACATACCTTAAAAATATGTCTAAATATTTGTAAATTAAAATACTATTTTTTTAAAATACAAAAAAAAAAAAATATTTGCGTTTTTTCACGCCTTACTTCTAAAAAACTCGCGTTTTTTCACGCCTTACCCCTAAAAAACGCGCGTTTTTTCACGCCTTTGTAATACCCGTAATTTTGTTGATTTTTATTTAATGGATTAAATAAATTAAATGAGAATTAATTGAAAATTAATCCGGATTTAAATACTAGCGAGACGTATTTAATTATTTAATTATGATGATAATGTTAAATATTACTGAGTATATATGGTAATATATGATTATTGAAAGTATTAAAATTGTCAAGAGTTATAAATACGACAATTTGAGAAATTTAGTTGGGACGCACGTGTCAGTCGCGTTATAAATAAATTTTATTAGATTTAAAAGGTAAATTATATTTGTATCAACCGTATGGTCATTTTGAGTGCGCCAATGTGTCCGGAAGGGTCGAGATAGTCTGAAAACACTAGCCGGGGATTTAGTTTGGGTCCCGGGCATTTTTAGGCAAAACCAGCAACCCAGAGGGTATTTTGGTAATTTTAAAAATTAAGGAATTAAGACCCACGAATTTTAAAGTTTAATTATATATTATTAGAAAAGCCATTAAGGCCATTATCAGCCAAAAACAAGAGAGTGGGCTACGGGAGTTAGAGAGAAGTTAGAGAGAAGTTCCAAAAGGGGTTCCAAACCAAAACCACCACCCACCACCACCGTTTTGGACGGAATTGTGATCGGAAAGAAGAGAGAACCAGCCCTTGAACACCAGCAACAACTCAGAACATCAAACTTAAGGCAAGTGATTTGGTTTCATTAGTTCAATGAATACTTCCTCCATGCTTAGTGTAGAAATTAATGATTGTCTTGAAAGATTTGATGAAAAAACAAATGAATTTGATGTACAACTCTAAACTTTGGTTAGGAATTATATGTAGATCTGTTCTGGACGAATTCAGTATCCCAAACCTAACTCTTGATGATTTAAAAACGAATTAAAGAGAAGATTTATCATTGTTCTTGAAGAAAATAGAAAACTGAGGTTTTTATTGAAGTTTTGATCCATATAAGACAAATGATTGATGATTAAAAGGTTTTGGAACGTTAACAACGACGTATTTTGGTTGTACGATAATCCTATAACGTTAGATTAGATTTTCATACCTTGTAATGAAGTTATGGGACGAATTTTGGATTGAAAAACGAAGCAGGCCGTAGCCTATCTGGTGCGTTCGATCGATCAACACTCCCAGTTCGATCGATCGATCGATCGATCGACCACCATCGATCGATCGATCGACCTACCCAGAATCGACTGTATTTTTTTCCTTTGTTGGATTTTAACAATTTCGACCCAAGAGAATTATTGGTGGGGACTTTGTGAATACTCTTAGATTCAAGGAAGACCAGTAGGCATACTTGTGAGACTCGAATTATAATTAAAAGTCAAATTTGGAATTCTATTAAACTTAATAAGGCTCGACAAGTGTGATATTATTTGAGATTTAGAGTTGATGAGTAAGTTTTAGATAGTTGGATAATATAAGGTTAGTGGCAGAAATGAGGACCTTAAGAATAGTGGATTTAAATGTGGGAATAATAGGAGACTTGGTAACCTCTGTTGGTTAGGCTTTAGGTACTTGAAACTACGACGTGAGATATGTCGGCGGTCTATATTATATATTATTCGGAGACTTAAAGATGTAGAAATTAGAATAACGGTATAGGAATGTAGAATATACCTCATTTAATATTTTAAGATATCTAAGTGGTGTGATTGCTTAGTATATGCACTTACGTGTATAACATACCTACCATACTTGCTATCACAGTAGGTCGGCTTTCGACTGGGCCATCTAATCCTTGTGTGCCTACGGGGGGATTTAGAGTGGTACCTTAAGGACATAGGGTTGTGAATGACTTATTTGTGAGTTCATAAGTCAGCTGACCATGGGAGCGTAGGTATGTGCGTGACCCATGGGTATGTGAACTATGTTCACCTCCATTATGTGTGATTTTTGCTTATTGAGACAGTTCCTGAGAGATTCGAAACACGTTGTCCTTACGTACGTGATGTACCGGGATTCGATAGCAGAGTATGTGTGCACCGCAGCTTAGCCTAGGGGTGCCCTAATTGTATCTTTATGATGAGATTAATTTACTTGTAATTGAAATGGACTCTTTATTTAAGTGTAAGTGTGAATACTTGTGACATTTTTAGAAGAGTTAATAATGGGAATTTCACATAATAATTATTGTAAGGAAACCTGAGAAATAAAAAGGACACGCATATGTTATATTAGAATGTCTTGTTTTGACTCTCATATTATAACGTAAAGTCAGGTTGTGAATTAAACTAGTTAGTTAGCGGCATAACTAGAACGGGCTACGAATACGTTAAGTGTGCACAATTAGTTGAGAGGTGAGAAAATCATGTGAGTGCACGCAACTAACATATATTTTATATTCACTGTTTAATGTTATTAAACACTTGCTATATTTTAAACTGTTTTCACAATCGGGCTCTGACCCGTTTACTTCCAAATCCATTTTTTTGTAAAGACCTTTTAGGTGCTCAGCCACAGGGATACCAAGCTTAGGAGTTCCATTTCAGTGACGTGTTGTAGCTGCTGTGGAAGTTACAGGATCTCGATTGTAGACGCCTCCACATTCTACTTTGACTCTATTTCAGATTTATTCCTCTATTAGGGCATGTCGCCCCTTTTCTTTTAGAGACAGTTTTATCATGCTAAATTTTCATTTCAGCGTTGTATTTAATTAATTAATTATTCAGACTTTGTATCTGGTTTTATTCAGCATTTGGATAGTTCAGGGAGTGTTACTCCAGATTAAATCTTATTTCAGCATTTTACATTGTGACTGTAATGTGATTGTGATGTCTTTAGATAATAATTTATTTGGATGCATGTTAATTTAATTTAATTAAAATTGGCAACTCACTTTTTAAATATTAGGTGGCTAGTAATGGTTTAAAAATGCTTTTCGACAGTGATGCTACGAACTGAACCAACTTGACATTTTGTTTTAATTTGAATAAAGGAGTAACTACCCGGTATTTAATTAGACGGGGTGTCTCAGGTGGTATCAGAGCATCAGGTTCTAGTGTCCTTAGGATCTGTACGGCTTGTTATGTTTCCGCGTTGCGTTCTTTGATATAAAGCCCTATATTTTAGGATTGTTGTACTCTTTTGTGTATCTTTCGCTCTTCAGAGATAATAACTGTGAACTTATAAGACTTTTCTCTCATTTCAGATGCCTCCACGACGTGCACAGAGAGTGCTCAGCCCGAGCCACAGCCTGCACCAGTTCAGGGTTCCATAAATGCCGCAGAGGTTGCCGCCATTGTAGTGCAAGCGGTAAATGCCGCCTTAGCAGTTGTGCAGCAGGCACCACCTCAGGCGCCGGTGGTAGCCCCGGTCCAGGCTCATGCATTCCCGTCTGCTTGGGAATGTGTTCGTGATGCCTTTCAGAAGGCACATCCTCCGGAGTTTGCATGTAGCTCCGACGTTGTTATGTCTAGTCAGTGGAAGGATATACAAAGACACTTGAGGATGTATGAGTGTACGGATGTACAGAGACAGATACTGGCTACTTTTAAGCTGGTAGGGTCAGCGTTGCAGTGGTGGGAGTCCATTACCATCGCGGAGGAGAGAGATACTCTTACCATTCAGGAGTTCTGGGTGTGGTTTGACCGCAAGTACTTTCCCTCAGCAGTTCATACCGAGATGAGGAGGAAGTTGATGAACCTCAAGCAGGAAGGGAAGACAGTGGCAGAGTATGAGGCCGAGTTCACCAATCTTCTGAACATCGTTCCCGATGAGATTCCGACCGAAGAGAAGAAGATATTGAAATTCATGGATGGGTTGACTTGGAGGATCCGTCAGCACTTGCTAGGAAATCTCTCGTTGGCCACTTATTCTGATGTGGTTAACGCAACACTGCTTCACTGCCAGGACCACCGCTTCCACTTGTCAGAGGGTAAGCGATCAAGTAAGTCCAGCCATCAGGGCAGGACAGGGGGGAATGGTGCCAGCGGGACACAGTCAGCTCAGGGCCAGCACAGGCAGAGTGATCAGAGTTCCCAGCAGGGGGATTCTAAGAGATTTCGATCTGGAGGTTTCAAAAATGGTCAGGGAGGTTTTCGTCACGGCCATCAGGGTCAGCACGGCCATCAGCAACATTTTCAGCAGAGCCAGCATGGCCAGGGGAGGAATGGCAACGGCCACCAGCGCCGTGGGTAGCAGGGTCCAAGAGGGGGAAACTTTGCGGGATATGTTTTATTTGTGGCAAGATTAGCCACAAACGCCATGAGTGTCCTGAAAGGGGCAGGGCCCCACAGCAGCAGCAGCAGGGCGCTCGACACGAGCCCCAGAGACCTATAATTTCCCGCCGCCCTCCCAGCACCACCACAGATGCCAGCTTTACCACCCATCCCAGCAGTCCCAGTCCATCAGGGACAGATTCAGTACGGGGGAGTTTATCAGCTCCAGCAAGCCGCAGTACCACGGGATCCACCTGCTATTGAGGGTATGTTCTCTATTCAGGGGACTATGGGGCGTATTTTATTTGATACGGGGGCCACACACTGTTTCATTGCCACGAGATTTGCACGCACTATGGGATTGTTAAACACTGTGGAGAGCACGGTTACTTGCGTAGATTCACCATTGAGTAGGGGTTCTGTGATTTCCCTTATATGTAGAGGTGTGGGTATCGAGATCGGGAGGTTTACTTTACCAGCTGATATGTTAGTGTTAGATATGACCGAGTACAATGCTATCGTTGGCATGGATTGGCTAGTTGCGTATCGAGCCATGATTGATTGTTTCAGCAGGAGTATTATTTTTGCCATACCCGGGCAAGAGATGTTCCTAGTGGCGATTCCTCGTCCTGAGGGAGGATCGTCCACTCACTTGTACTATATAGAGGAGGAGACCTCTAAGGAAGTGGTGATACCACTCGATTCGATTCCAGTTGTTAGGGAGTTTGCTGATGTATTCCAGGATATTCCAGGATTACCTCCTAGTAGAGAGAGACTTTGTTATCGATTTGACGCCAGGCACTCGGCCTATAGCCCGCGCACCTTACCGTATGGCTGCAACGGAGATGAGAGAGCTACAGGATCAAATAGAGCAGTTGTTGGGTCAGGGGTTTATCCGTAGGAGTACTTCGCCATGGGGTGCCCCTGTGTTGTTCGTAAAGAAGAGAGATGGATCTTTGAGGTTGTGTGTAGATTACCGGGAGTTGAATAAAGTCACAATACGGAATAAGTATCCGTTGCCCCGAATCGATGACTTATTCAACCAGTTGAGAGGAGCTTCCTTCTTCTCAAAGATTCACTTGCGATCGGGATACCATCAGCTGCGTATCAGGGAACAGGGCGTCTCGAAGACTGCTTTCTTGACGAGATATGGTTCCTATGAGTTCCGGGCTATGCCTTTTGGCCTAACCAATGCCCCATCCGTGTTTATGGACTTGATGAATAGGGTATTCAGAGAGTTCCTAGACCAGTTCGTCATCGTCTTCATTGATGACATTCTGGTTTACTCCTAGACAGAGGAGGAACACACCGAGCACTTGAGGCAGGTTTTGCAGACGCTGCGTCAGAACGAGCTATATGCAAAGTACGAGAAGTGTGGGTTTTGGCTGAAGGAGGTTCAGTTTTTGGGGCACATCATTTCAGACAGGGGGATATCTGTTGATCCGGGGAAGGTATCCGCGGTGAGGGAGTGGGGACAGCCCACGACACCGACTGAGATCCGTAGTTTCTTGGGCCTAGCAGGATACTATAGGAGGTTTATTCGGGGTTTCTCAAAGATATCGGGTCCTTTGACACATCTGACTCGCAAAGGTGTGCCATTCATCTGGAGCGATGTCTGTCAGTTGGCATTCGATGAGTTAAAGGACAAGTTGACCTCAGCGCCGGTGTTAGCATTGCCCAGACCGGGAGTTGAGTATCTAGTCTACATCGATGCGTCCTTACAAGGACTTGGAGGTGTACTACAACAAGAGAGTCAGGCCATAGCTTATGCTTCCCGTAAGCTTAAGCCTCACGAGAAGAATTACCCCACCCACGACTTGGAGTTAGCATCAGTTGTATTTGCTCTTCGGATTTGGAGACATTATCTCCTGAGGGAGAAATTCCGTTTATTCACGGACCACAAGTCCCTACAATACCTCTTCACGCAGAAGGAATTATATATGCGTTAACGTAGGTGGCTTGAGTTCGTGAAGGATAATCAATTCGATATCCAGTACCACTCGGGAAAGGCTAACGTGGTAGCAGACGCCTTGAGCCGTAGGCCAGTAAGTGAGGTGGCCAAAGTGTGGAGAGCAAAGTGGAAGGAGTTGGAACACCAGAACGCAGTGGCCCGATCATTCATGTCGGTAATGACCGTTACTCCCCAGATTGTTACGAGAGTAATACAGGCCCAGGCAAAAGACTCGTTTTGTCAAGAGCAGATAGTTCGTTTATTAGCAGAGGGAGCCGAGTCCTATACCGTTAGTTCAGACGGGGGCTTACGCTTCAATGGGAGACTGGTTGTTCCTGAAGGGGAAGACTTACGACACGAGGTTATGACAGAGTCGCACGGTTCGCGGTACATCGTGGTGGGGATAAGATGTACCAGGATATGAGGCGACAGTACTGGAAGAGCGGGATGAAGAGAGATATTGACGAGTTCGTTTCCAAATGTGCCACTTGTCAGCTGGTAAAGGTGGACCATCAAAGACCGGCAGGACTCCTACAGCCGCTAGAGGTTCCTATGTGGAAATGGGAGAGCATTTCCATGGACTTTATCACGGGGTTACCTACTTCGCGGAGGGGTCACGACTCCATATGGGTAATCGTAGATAGGTTGATCAAAGTTGCTCATTTTCTGCCAGCCCGGACAAACTACACTACGGGACAGTATGCTCAGATTTTCATAGCGGAGATAGTGAGACTTCACGGGGTGCCTCTCAATATCGTGTGTGACCGAGACAAGATATTTGTTTCACGATTTTGGGAGAGTTTCCAGAAAGCCATGGGTACGGAGTTGCGGTTGAGTACGGCATATCACCCGCAGACAGATGGGCAAACCGAGCAAACGAATCAGATGTTAGAGGACATGTTGCGTATGTGCATACTAGACTTTGGAGGTGGTTGGGAGCAGTACCTTCCACTGGTGGAGTTTGCTTATAATAACTCCTACCAGTTCACTATTGGCATGGCTCCGTTTGAGGCGTTATACGGTAGACCTTGTCGTTCCCCAGCATGTTGGCTAGAGGTGGGGGATAACAAGCTGCTTGGACCGGAGGTGATTCAAGATACCTCGGCGAGGATAGAGATGATACGGAGCCGTATTCGGGTAGCTCAGGACCGACGGAAGAGTTATGCCGATGCCAAAAGATTTTTCAGAGAGTTCAAGGTGGGGGACCAGGTATTACTCGGAGTATCTCCGATGAAGGGGATTATGCGTTCCGGGAAGAAGGGGAAATTGGCACCTAGATACGTGGGCCCATTTCCTATCATCGAGCGGATTGGGCCAGTAGCGTATAGACTTGGTCACCGAAACACTTGCATAGGATTCATGACGTGTTTCATATTTCCTCGCTAAGGAGATACCTTAGGGACGATTTGGCCCATACTCATATTGCTTTAGAGGACATCGATCTTCAGCCTGATAGTTCCTATGAGGAGGGGCCGATTGCTATTCTGGACCACAGCGAGAGGAAACTGAGGTCGAAGATAGTACGTGTTCAGTGGCGGCATCATAATGCCGAGGAGTCCACATGGGAGCGCGAGGATGAGATGCGCGAGCGTTATCCAGAGCGATTTTTGCCAGGTATACTTTAGTTTCGAATTTCGGGACGAAATTCTGTTATTAGGGGGGAAGTATGTAATACCTCGTAATTTTGTTGATTTTTATTTAATGGATTAATTAAATTAAATGAGAATTAATTGGAAATTAATCCGGATTTAAATACTAGCGAGACGTGAGTTGGTATTTAATTATGATGATAATGTTAAATATTACTGAGTATATAGGGTAATATATGATTATTGAAAGTATTAAAATTGTCAAGAGTTATAAATATGACAATTTGAGAAATTTAGTTGGGACGCGCGTGTCAGTCGCGTCAGAAATAAATTTTATTAGATTTAAAAGGTAAATTATATTTGTATCAACCGTATGGTCATTTTGAGTGCGCCAATGTGTCCGGAAGGGTCGAGATAGTCAGAAAACACTAGCCGGGGGTTTAGTTTGGGTCCAGGGACATTTTTAGGCCAAACCAGCAACCCGGAGGGGTATTTTGGTAATTTTAAAAATTAAGGAATTAAGACCCACGAATTTTAAAGTTTAATTATATATTATTAGAAAAGCCATTAAGGCCATTATCAGCCAAAAACAAGAGAGTGGGCTACGAGAGTTAGAGAGAAGTTAGAGAGAAGTTCCAAAAGGGTTCCAAACCAAAACCACCACCCACCACCACTGTTTTGGACGGAATTGTGACCGGAAAAAAGAGAGAACCAGCCCTTGAACACCAGCAACAACTCAGAACATCAAACTTAAGGCAAGTGATTTGGTTTCATTAGTTCAATGAATATTTCCTCCATGCTTAGTGTAGAAATTAATGATTGTCTTGAAAGATTTGATGAAAAACCCAATGAATTTGATGTACAACTCTAAACTTTGGTTAGGAATTATATGCAGATCTGTTCTGGACGAATTCAGTATCCCAAACCTAATTCTTGATGATTTAAAAACGAATTAAAGAGATGATTTATCATTGTTCTTGAAGAAAATAGAAAACTAGGGTTTTTATTGAAGTTTTGATCCATATAAGACAAATGATTGATGATTAAAAGGTTTTGGAACGTTAACAACGATGTATTTTGGTTGTACGATAATCCTATAACGTTAGATTAGATTTTCATACCATGTAATGAAGTTTTGGGACGAATTTTGGATTGAAAAACGAAGCAGGCCGTAGCCTATCTGGTGTGTCGATCGATCGACCACCATCGATCGATCGACACTCCCAGTTCGATCGATCGACCACCATCGATCGATCGACACTCCCAGGTCGATCGATCGACCTTCCCAGAATCGATTATATTTTTTTCCTTTGTTGGATTTTAACAATTTCGACCCAAGAGAATTATTGGTGGGGACTTTGTGAATACTCTTAGATTCAAGGAAGACCGGTAGGCATACTTGTGAGACTCGAATTATAATTAAAAGTCAAATTTGGAATTCTATTAGACTTAATAAGGCTCGACGAGTGTGATATTATTTGAGATTTAGAGTTGATGAGTAAGTTTTAGATAGTTGGATAATATAAGGTTTAGTGGCAGAAATGAGGACCTTAAGAATAGTGGATTTAAATGTGGGAATAATAGGAGACTTGGTAACCTTTGTGGGTTAGGCTTTAGGTACTTGAAACTACGACGTGAGATATGTCGGCGGTCTATATTATATATTATTCGGAGACTTAAAGATGTACAAATTAGAATAACGATATAGGAATGTAGAATATACCTCATTTAATATTTTAAGATATCTAAGTGGTGTGATTGCTTAGTATATGGACTTATATGTATAACATACCTACCATACTTGCTATCACAGGAGGTCGGCTTTCGACTGGGCCATCTAATCCTTGTGTGCCTACGGGGGGATTTAGAGTGGTACCTAAAGGACATAGGGCTGTGAATGACTTATTTGTGAGTTCATAAGTCAGCGGACCATGGGCACGTAGGTATGTGCATGACCCATGGGTATGTGAACTATGTTCGCCTCCATTATGTGTGATTTTTGCTTATTGAGACGGTTCCTGAGAGATTCGAAACACGTTGTCCTTATGTACGTGATGTACCGGGATTCGATAGCAGAGTATGTGTGCACCGCAGCTTAGCCTAGGGGTGCCCTAATTGTATATTTATGATGAGATTAATATCCTTGTAATTGAAATGCACTCTTTATTTAAGTGTGAGTGTGAATACTTGTGACATTTTTAGAAGAGTTAATAATGGGAATTTCACATAATAATTATTGTAAGGAAACCTGAGAAATAAAAAGGAAGACACGCTCATGTTATATTAGAATGTCTTGTTTTGACTCTCATATTATAACGTAAAGTCAGGTTGTGAATTAAACTAGTTAGTTAGCGGCATAACTAGAACGGGTTACGAATACGTTAAGTGTGCACAATTAGTTGAGAGGTGAGAAAATCATGTGAGTGCACGCAACTAACATGTATTTTATATTCACTGTTTAATGTTATTAAACACTTGCTATATTTTAAACTGTTTTCACAATCGGGCTCTGACCCGTTTGCTTCCAAATCCATTTTTTTGTAAAAACCTTTTAGGTGCCCAGCCACAGGGACGCCAAGCTTAGGAGTTCCATTTCAGTGACGTGCTGTAGCTGCTGTGGAAGTTACAGGATCTCGATTGTAGACGCCTCCACATTCTACTTTGACTCTATTTCAGATTTATTCCTCTGTTAGGGCATGTCGCCCCTTTTCTTTTAGATACAGTTTTATCATGCTAAATTTTCATTTCAGCTTTGTATTTAATTAATTAATTATTCAGACTTTGTATCTAGTTTTATTCCGCATTTGGATAGTTCAGGGGAGTGTTACTCCAGATTAAATCTTATTTCAGCATTTTACATTGTGACTGTAATGTGATTGTGATGTCTTTAGATAATAATTTATTTGGATGCATGTTAATTTAATTTAATTAAAATTGGCAACTCACTTTTTTAAATATTAGGTGGCTAGTAATGGTTTAAAAATGCTTTTCGACAGTGATGCTATGAACTGAACCAACTTGACATTTTGTTTTAATTTGAATAAAGGAGTAGCTACCCAGTATTTAATTAGACGGGGTGTCTCAGCCTTACCCCAAAAAACGTTGACCACGCCTTGATCCACGCCTAGGGTCAAAACTTGGTGTATCTAAAAAGCCTCGCGCCTAGGCGCGTTTTTTAGAACACTGAAAAAAAGGGAAAATGTCTTTTTACGCCTAGGCTCCTAAGGCTTGAGGCATGACCTCTACGCCTCGACCACACCTTGCGCCTTTTAGAACCTTGACCAATTCCCCCATATTGTAACCCTAATTCGTTAGGTTATGACAATTCTAGTATCAGAGTCATTTGAATTCCTGGATTCCATTGATGATCAATGACGGCAGGAACTACGTTCAAGGAATTACAAGATTCCGTTAGAAAGCAAGAAGACAAGATTCAAGGCATTCATGAGGTCAGGACACAGTTTCAAGATCAGATGAAGGTGATGGAGGCCAACATGAAGCAATTTCAGGAGAATGTGGGATCAATTCTTTCCAAGCAACTCAAATCGAACGGGAAAAACATTGAAGGTGAAATTGCTTCAAGTTCCAACTAGGGCTCTGATGGTAAAAGAGCGAATTCTAGGGGAAGGATGTTGAATGAAGGGATAGACAATCAGGCTAAGTTGCCAAAGCTTGATTTCCCTAAATTTGATGGTGAAAATCTAAAAAATTGGGTCAGGAAATGTAGAAAATTATTTTACCTATCACCATATGTCAGAAGAGGTGCAGAAGGTTCACTATGCTCTGTATATCTTAAAGGAAAGGCTGACGTGTGGCTTCAAGATTATTAAGAAGGAAAGGAAGACATTGAACGGGGATTATTTGTGAAAGAATTATTTACAAGATTTCTTCCTGGGTCATGAGAACCTAGTGGCAGAGTTTCACAAACTGCAACAATGTGAGACAGTTACATGTTACCAAGAAAAGTTCGAAGAGTTAAAATCCCAAATTGTTGACCATGGTTTGAAGGAGAAATCTTTGGTCACTAGTTTCTTGGGAGGTTTGAGAGAAGACATCAAAAATGGAGTTCAAAAGTTCTACCCAACCACATTGCAGCAAGCTATTAGTTTGGACAAACTGGAGGAAACTACCATGGAAGCCTTGTCAAGGAGACACTAGGAAATAAACAAATTCACAAAAACACCAGCAGTTGATAATTCTAGTCTTGTCATGGGGGGTCCCAGTAGCAGTGGTGATGAAAAAAGGAATTGGGAATGTAAAGAAAAATGGGAAGGTGTTGTGCCAATCAAGAAACTGTCTTATGCTGAAATGAAAGAGAGGAGAGATAAGGGTCTTTGTTATTATTGTGATGAACTGCTTAAGCCTGGCCATGTTTGTAAAATCAAACAATTGTTTGTCTTAGGGGGGGAAGAAGATGATGAAATCAAAGAAATTCAAGAATTAGAGGATTGCCCAGAGGAGGAGGTGAAAAAACAAGGGGAGGTAGAGATTTCAATCAATGCTCTATCAGGGTCAGTTTCCCATAATCATTAGGATCAAAGGGTACATCAACAAACAACCAATATCTGTACTCATTGACACGGGGAGCACACATAGTTTCCTAAATCTTGAAATAATTGTGCATAATGGCAGTTACATGGAACATACATCAACTCTTAGTGTCACAGTAGCAAATGGAGGGGAAATCTCCAGCAACTCAAGCATGCCCAGGGCTTAAATGGACAATGCAAGGTCATACTTTCACTGCAGACCTCAGAATTTTACCAAGAAAAAAAAAATTGGGGTGGGTGGGTGGGTTGGGGGGGGGGGGGGGGAGGCAGTATACCCCCAAATTGTTCGACTTTGAAACCCATAAAATTTCTTTCAAAATGAGTGGGAAGAAGGTGGTGTTAAATTTAAAAGGAGTTACTGAGGAGGCTAAGCTACAAACGTTAAGTCGGAATTCACTCTTGTTTTCTACAATGGTTGAGGATAAGGCTGTGAGTACCATGGTAAATGTTCCCTTTCAAAATCAATTTATCTTAGATGAATTTCATGATATTTTTACTGAACCTAAATGATTCCCACCCCAAAGAAGTCATTATTACCAAATCATTCTCAAAGAAGGTGCAATCCCCATAAATCGAAGGCCTTACAGAATGCCCTATGTTAAGAAGACTGAGGTTGAGAGATTGGTACAGGTGATGGAGTCTGATGTCAAACAACCAAGCCACAGCCCCTATGCCCCTCTCATTTTTCTAGTTAAGAAGAAGGATGGCCAATGGAGGCTCTACGTAGATTATAGAAAGATAAATGATACAATAGTTAAAGATAAGTTTCCAATCCCCTCTATTGAAGAACTACTAGATGAGCTCTAAGGTGCCAGTGTGTTCTCAAATCTTGTTACCACCAAATAAGAATGAGAACAAAAGACATTGGAAAGACAGCTTTTAGAACTCACTGCAGCCTTTATGAGTTCAGAGTAATGCCTTTTGAGCTAACCAATGCCCAACCAATGCCCAGCTACATTTCAAGACCTGATGATGAGGTATTTAGAGCATTCTTGAGACAATTCGTATTGGTTTTCTTTGATGATATTTTGGTAGTGAGTCATAGTTTGCAGGAGCACACAGTTCATTTAAGACAGGTGTTGCAAATACTGAGGGAATATAAGTTGTTTGCAAAGATGAGTAAATGTTCTTTTGCTCAAGATAGGGTGAAGTACTTGGGGCACTTCATAAATGTTGAAGGTGTATCTACAGACCCAAGCAAGGTGGAAGACATAAGATCTTGGCCTACTCTAGTGTCAATCAAAGGCTTGAAGGGGTTCCTATAGTTGACTGGATTTTATAAAAGGTTCATCAAAGAGGTATGGGGCTATTGTTAAGCCTCTCACTGATCTCCTAAACAAGGATGCTTTCTAGTGGAATGAATATGTTGAGGTTGCCTTCAATCAACTCAAGGCAGCTATGATTTCTGCTCTTGTTTTAGCCCTGCCTGATTTTAATCATCCTTTTACAGTGGAAACAGATGCCAGTAATAAAGGCATTAAATGTTGTGCTCATGCAAAAGGATCAACCTATTGCTTTCATCAGCAAGGCTCTTGGCCCAAGGTCTTTAGGGCTTTCAGTTTATGAAAAGGAGATGTTGGCCATCATCTTAGCAGTTACCAGACTACTTAATGGGGCATCATTTCATCATATGCATAGACCACCAGAGCCTAAAATTCTTTATGGAGCAAAGAGTTACGACACTGATGATGCAACACAAGTGGTTAACAAAGATGTTTGGCTTAGAATATGAGATAAGATACAAGAAGGAAGTTTATAATAGAGCAGCTGATGCATTGGAAGAGAAGAAATGGCTGAACTTAATGCTATCACAAGTGTGCAACCATTATAGAAGCAGGAAAGTGGTGGTTAGCTACCATCAGGATGAAAAACTCATCAACTTCATAACTCGGTTAATTAATTATTGATAGAAATGCTTCTCTGGAGTATAACTTGTCTCAAGGTATAATGAGAAAAGAAAGTAGAATAGTGATTGGCCAAGCTGGACAGTAGAGAACCAAAATTCTAAGGGCCACTCTTGAATTAGCTATTGGGTGTCATTCAGGGATGGAGGGCACCTACAAGTGAGCTAAGCAGTATTTTTACTGGCCTGTGCTCAAAAGAGATATTAAACAACTTGTACTTGAGCGTGTGGTTTGCCAACAACACAAACCTTCCTGGGTTGCTCCAACCACTCCCAGGCTTGGGAACAAGTGGACAAGGATTTTGTCAAAGGTCTTCCTACTTCAAATGCATGAATGTCTTAATGGAGGTGGTAGATAGATTTACTAAGTACAATCATATCATTGCTTGTAAACATCGTTTCACTGCAGCTGAAATTGCCAAATTAAATCTAAATTATGTGTACAAACTTCATTTGATGCCTCAGAAGTTGGTTTCAGATAGGGATAAGGTGTATACTAGTCATTTTTAGCAAGATTCTTCAGGCTTATGGGCACTCGACTTACATTGAGCACCGCTAATCCCCCTCTGATGGTCAACTCGAGAGGGTCAACGAACATATGGAAGCATACCTCAGGTGCATATGTAGTCAAAGGCCATACCAGTGGAAAAAATGGTTCAGCCTCGCAGAAAGATGGTACAATACCAATTTCCATACTAGCCTTAACTGCTCCCCATTTCAAGCACTCTATGTTTATGTTCCTCCACAGTGTGCAGTTACCACTGCAATTGACACAACAGTAGCTACAGTCAAAGACTTCATGAAGGGCAGACAACTCATGACTCAACTACTACAAAGGGAGAATCTACTGTAAGCTCAGCACATGGTCAAACATTATGCAAATAAGAAGAGGAAAGAAAGGATTTTAATGTTGGTGAACAAGTTTTCCTCAGGCTCCAACCTTACAAGCAGACCAGTGTATCCCCTCAGAAGAAACATGAAACTTGATGCAAGGTTCTATAGCCCTTTTTAGGTGTTGGCTAAAGTGGGATCAGTTGCTTATCGTCTACAGTTACCCATAGGATCCAAAATACATCTTGTATTCCATGTCTCACAACTTAAGAAGAAAATTGGTGCTCAAGCTACTCATTCTTCTCAAATACCCTTGGTGGGAATTGATTACGTGTGGAACCAGTTGCTGTTAAAGACCAAAGGATGATTAAGATGGGAACTATTGCAGTACCTCAAGTGCTGATTCAACGGTCGAATTCAGTTCCTGAGGATTCCACATGGGAAGATTGGTCGTTTATCCATGCCCAATTGCTTAATTTCCAACAAGATAAAGGTCTATTTTGGAAGGATAAGGGAATCGTCATAAACCTAGTTCAATATGTTGTCATTTAGCTTCTTTCTTTACTGGAGTTCTTTTTAGTTACACGTTGACGTTTTACTTGAGCTGTATTTTCCTTTGCTTAGCATGAAATGATGTCATTCAGCTTATTTTGAAAGTTTGTTGTGTTTGTTAGTCGTTTTGCCACATGTGGTTGAGATCTAAATCTCCACCGTTGGTTCGTAACTAACTGGTTGTTACATATACTAGCTCGTTTCATTTGTAAGCATCGCATAACAGTTGAATACAAAATTGGTTTGTTCTCATTCCATCTTATTCAACCAATTCCCCAAATTGTAACCCTAATTCGGCTGTGACATTGTAAACATAGACGAGCAATTCAATTTTGCCATTTTTTCTTTTTATATTACATCTTTGTTTATGTACCTAACTCCGCCTACGTCGTGCTCATGCTTAACTTCTTATATATATTTTTTTAGACACCGTCGGTCCCAAACCCGAATAAGGGAGGAGGATTGCATTAGGTAACTGACAATAAGTGTAAAACTTTGTCAGATCCTTATGAACATGAATCCAATGAATATACGCATTAATACTAGAGCATTCCCCTTAAGCGATGCGCTATGCCTGCCAACGATGTCTCGAAAAATAGGAAAGAGGCGTTGCTCCTGCCACCGGATGTCTGCAAAAATAAGAAAGGGTGTCGCATCGGCGCCCAGGTGCAATGAGAAATGGGCAAGGATTCTTGCAACAATTTGGACGTGTGCAAGTAAAGAAGCAAGTCCAGGATAGTAGACTTAGGTTAGCAACTTGACACATAGGGACTATGACAGGGAAAGGGATGGAGTTGGTGGATACCATGATAAGAAGATAAGTTAACATACCTTGTTTATAAGAAACTAAATGAGTCGGTGAGAAAGATAAAGAAATTGAAAATACAGGGTTTAAATTATATTATACAGAAAAATATAAAAATAGGAACGGAGTCGGAATAATAGTAGATAAGAACCTTAAGGATAATATCGTAAACGTTATTATGAAATGTGATAGACTTATACTTGTAAAACTGGTATTAGGTAAATACATAGTTGTCAAAATCGTCCGATTCGCGATTCGAATCGGACGATTCGATTCACTGCCAAAACGATTCGAATCAACCTTAGAATCGCAAATGTCTAAAGAATCGGACTGAATCGGCAATTCACGATTCGAATCTTCCGATTCGGGTCCGATTCCCGATTCGGTCCGATTCACTTTTTTTTTTTTCGCGATTTTTTTTACATTAAATTAATATATAGGCTTTTATGATATATTTTTGTTTTATGTAGGGTGTTTTAAATTAATATGTAGATTGTTTTATGATATATTTTTGTTTTTTACATTTTTAAGCTTAAAATGAATGAGAACATGTGCTACGATTAATTTTTGTGATATATTTTGGTATATTATCATGTGCTACGATTAGTTTTTTGTCATATTACGCTTAATTACCAATTCTATAGTGTTAAATTCCATTTACGTATGTTTTACTACGTTTTTATCGTTTGGTTCCGATTCGACCGATACAATTCATGATTCGATTCACGATTCGCGATTCGGGGGGTAAACGATTCGCGATTTGACAACTATGGGTAAATATAATTAATATTATTAGTGCTTATGCACCAAAAGTAGGGTTAAATAAGCACTAAAGTACAATTTTGGGAACAAATGGATGAAATAATTCGAAAAATACCCATGTGAGAAAATCTATATAGGGAGAGATTTTAATGACCATATAGGATAAAATCATGTAGGATATGAGATAGTGCATGGAGGATATGGTCTTGGAGATAGGAACGACGATGGAGATTCTATCTTAGATTTTGCGATGGCTTATGACTTGTACTAGTAAATACATGTTTTAGAAAGAGGCTTGAACAATTAATAACTTATAAAAGTGGAACGCATAAGAGCCAAATAAATTTTTTCATTACTAGAAAAGGAGACCGATTAACATGTAAAGATTGTAAGGTTATTCCAAAAGAGATCTTAACCTCACAACGTAGGATAATGGTGTTGGATATAAATATTAAAAATCAATCATGAGTTGGTGGAACTTAAAAGTAGATAAATTAGAACTATTTAAAGATAAAATATTAAATGAAACGTCATGGAATACCGAAGATGAGACTAACATAATGTGGGATAAGATGGCCACATATATTAGGAGAAAATTGAAAAAAATTCTTGGAGAATTAAAAGATAGAGAGCCACAATCTAAAGAAACTTGGTGATGAAATGAAGTACAAATATATAGTAAAAATCAAAAGGGGGTTCTTTAAACATGGCAAACAACTAGAAACGAAAAAATTTTGATACATATAAATGCCCTAAAAAGGAAGTGGGGAAAATGGTAAGAGATGATAAGTTAAAGGTGTATGATGATTTTTATACAAAATTAGGAACACAAGAAGGAGAAAAAAGTATTTATAAGCTTGCTAAACTTAGGGACAGAAAAATAAAAGATTTTAATAATGTTAAGTGTATTAAAAGTGATGATTTGAGAGTTCTAGTCAAGCATGATGCGATTATAAAAAGATGATTATACTACTTCGAGATTTTATTAAATGAAAATAATGGGAGTAGATTAGATATAGAGGAGCTTATGGAGACTAGAGAAAATATATATTTTCGCAGCAGTGCTTAGAGGAGGAAGGAGTGTCTTGACTTATAAAATTATTCAATAGAATTATAATGACTAATAGGATGCGCGATGAATGGGGAAAGAGTGTTTTAGTACCTATTTATAAAAATAAAGGAGGCATACAAAGTTGTTCAAATTATCGTGGTATTAAATTAATGAGTCATACAATGAAACTTTGGAAGAAATATTGAATATAGATTGATATTGAAAACAACAGTATCTGAGAATCAATTTAGGTTTATGCTTAGAAGGTCAACAATGAAAATAATTTATTTATTGAGGAGATTAATGGAAAAGTATAGAGATAAAATGAATGACCTTCATATGGTTTTTATAAATTTGAAAAAGGCGCGTGATAAAATATCAAGAGATATAATATGGTGAATTCTACATAAAAAATGAGTTAGCCGTAAATATATTGATGTGATCAATAATATATATGATGGGGCATGACAATAGTAAGAACATCCTTTCGAGAAAGTAGTGAATTCCCAATTATTGTAGCGCTACACTAAGATTTAACATTAAATCATTATATTTTTGCTCTTGTTATAGATGAATTGATTGGACAAACATATGATGAGGTGACATGGTGTATGCTTATATGGGACGGCCATTATACCCGCCATCTAATACGGAACAGAGTGTTAAGCAATCAAAAAATAAAATGTGTAAAAAATAAGTGTGACGGAAATGCGAATGTTATAAATTTGTGATAAAACTCAAAAGAATAAATTACAAATAAACAAATTCGTGAAAAGTAAAAGTAACTCATATAAAAGATAAATCGAGAGAAATTTTCCTTAAGATGATTTGAACACATACTAATGAGGAGAGGTATGACTAAATTGACTGGTGGGATATAATAAAAAAATGACATGATATTAGGTAGTTTAACCATACATAAGCAAGGCCCATAAAAAAGGGAGAAGTGAAATTCACCAGGGAAATATTTGCCGACGATGCGGAAGATACGATTTCCGGATTTATCAGAACCTGGTTCCAAACGGAAGAATTGCAAGGCATCAAGATCGGAAAAGTCTTCATCGTCATCGTCGGGGAGATAGGAAGGGCGGTCGTGAAAGTTTTCTGGCGAGTGAGATAAGAAGGGGCGACCATCTATACCTAAATCAGACGCAAGCACAACCACTGAGAAATCGTCCGCCGATGAACTCCCCATTTATTTACTTACCTTCCCTCGCTTCGCCACTTAATTACAACTTTATAGCTTTACCTCACCATACCAACAAGGAGACTAAAGACTTTTTGAACTAATTTATTAAGTAATGTCCCTATTATTTGAATTTATAAAACACTCATTTTCATATTTATAAATATATTTCTTATACTACAATAAGATTTATTTGTGTGATTCTTTTAAAAATAAAAATATACAAAACAAGTAAATTATTATTTATTTTCGTTAAAAAGATATTTATAACCTCACTCATACCCATTTAAAACTCATTTATTCTCATTCTAAAAATAAACGCATAACCCCACACTCACCCTATTCCATCCAACGGAATCATGCCTGAACAATCTATCAGAATCCTCACTGGAAACCAACGAAATTCTGGCCAAAGACCATCGAAATCCTCACCGGAATGTCTCTCTCTCTCTCTCTCCCTCGCTTCTCTCTCTTTATTTATTTCTTTTCTTTTTCTGGCTAGCGACACCATTGTCAGCGCTGGAAAATAAAGTTTTTCGTCGAAAAAAATGGAGTAGTGAAATAGTAAATTTATCCTTTTGCTTTTTTTGTCAAAAATATCCAAATAAATGTTGTTTGATAGATCTCGACAAGTAGATTTCAAATATATAAAATTTGTGAATTTTGAATTTGTAGATTTGAAGTTATGGACTTTAAAAGATTTAATGGTTTTTTTGTGAGTTGTCAAATGATATATTGGTCATTTTAATGGTCTTTTTAGCAGAGAGATAAATTTATAAAATTATGTGGGTTGTCCTATTTTTACACACTTTTTGGTTGGGTTGGACATTTCTCCAAAAGTCCTTTTTTTTTGTGCGGGAATTTGGGAGTGTTTTGATGGTACTAAGACTTTAACCTCAAAGTTTGAAGTAAAACCATTCACGATATTGGATCGATTTAAAAAATCTTAATCTCGTTAAAATGGACCTTCTAATGGCTTTTAAAGAAAATGTGCAAAAAAATTCAAATTAATCATAAATTAAAGAGTGTTTTGGAAAATTTTATTATAGTTGATTTTTTTGATAAAATATGTTTTTGAATGATCTTTTTCACATTAGCCCTTGACAAAAAAAACATAGTTATCCTAAAATCTAGCATAACACGTGAAAATTCTATGAAGCTCGGGTTTGTTTACATTTGAGAAAAATTTATTAGCGGTATTCCCTCTTCTTTACTAAAATGGATTATACATCACATGATTTATATAAACTAACCTTTGATTGATATGGTAAATAGTTGAAATTATATATGATGATAATACCCTTGTTAGATTCATATGTTTTGAAAGTTAATGTTAATCAGGTCTTAGTTCCATCCCCTTAGAATTTATATGATAAATATCCATGAACAAACATATAATTCTTCTTATACAATGTAATACGTTAAAGAAGTTGCCCTGAATTCTAATGATTACGAGAATTAAAGAATTTATTTGAAATAGAACCATGTTAATCTTATTATGAAATTGAAAGGCGTCGTATATATATTCTTAGGGATAAACTATTCTCACACCCTTATTATCCTTTCCCACTCCATATTTGATTTTAACATATGAAATGACTATTTCACCAATCATTTTTCCTCAACCTTTTGAGTGTAATGTAGATTTAAAATAAATTTAAAAAAAAAAAATTTAACTAATCTTTTATTGTTGAAAATTATTTTTTTATACAAATAACTATTTTTATGAGAAACTATTTATGAAAAACGGTTTACTTTTTCTAAATTGTTTTAAGAAATATAAAAATATTTTAAATTAAACAAATAGTTATACTAGTTTATAAAAAAATAAAAATAAATCTTTTAAATTAGTTTATAATAAGTAAAAAAAAATATTTTTCATAAAAAAACACTATTTTAACTGTTAAAAAGTTGTGTTATCTCTTAAAAATTATTTGCTATAGAAATTATTTTTGAAAAAAAAAACAGTTTTTAGAAGAAAAAAATAGTTTTTAACGGGTTTTAAACTTTTAAAATGAATTTTTTTTAACTCTTTCTCGAAGTTTTTCTTTATATAAATGAGCAAAAAAGTTTTGTTTTTCCCATAACTAATGTACAGTTTATTTCAAAAAATAAAAAAAGTTAAAAATCCATTGAGTTATTTCTATAATACAAAAATAAAAAATAAAAGAATATTTTTATATATAAAAAAATACTATAATTTATTCTTAAATTATTCACAGTTAAAAACATACATAATAAAAAAATAGTTAAATAGTGTATAATTTTTCAATTAAAAAATAGTTGCTTAACAACACATAATTTAATATGACACGTTAAATTTATAATAATTTACTTGTCATTAACGTAGTATGTATGAAATAGCATGTCCATTATTGTAAATTATTATAATTACATGCCATGTTAAGTTAACATGTGTTAAAAAGACTATGTAAGGATATAAATTTTCAATTGAGTCCCTGTATTGTTTTGACTTAATTCCGTGAACAAAACTGTGGTTGTAATATGTCATAGGGAGAATTTTATTTTGTCACGATCCCACTTGGTCTATGACGTATTGAAGAAATTGAAGACGTTGTGGCAAAGCTTCAAAGAAATAATCATGTCGATGTTTATTTGGTGCAAGTTTACTCGTCTTCAAAGTTAATTTTATTCCGAGATCACTCAGGTATGAATGCGTATAATTAATGGTGCTCTGAATTATTTTATAAAAGATAAGGATGTAATTTTTATATAGAAAAATGTTTTAAATGTTTTAAAAGTGTTTTAATGGTTTAAACTTCGTTTTATGATGATAAGCTCGAAATAGAGTCTGACTGATTTGATACTCTTTGTTAAGAGACGTTTTTATCTGAAAGTCAAAAAAGTCAAACTTTGATGAGGTCGCTCGAGCGACATTGGATCTCGTTCGAGCGAGATACAATGCCGCACGAACGACATGCTTAAGTCGTTCGAACGACACGCTTAAGTCGTTCGAACGACACGCTTAAGTCGTTCGAACGACACGTTTTTTGAGGCAGCGTTTAAATCCTATTTAAACAGTGTTTGCATCATAATTTCGTAAGTGTGCTTTCTGGAAAAAAGTTTTACGAACCAGAACCTTGTTTGCACATGTTTTCTAAGGTTTACAAATCATAAACACATCCTTAGAGTTTGCAAAGATCCGAGTTATCATTCTTATATGTTTACGTGATCTTGCTGCACCAAAGTTGTTTGTTCAATACATTGAACACAAAGGGTTTTGCGGTGAAGAAGCGACGGACATCGTGTTCGACATCGTAAACATATCACCGCCGAGACATATGTGGACGCGTGTGTTGTGGACAGAGATCGTAGAAGACGGAATTTCTGCGTGGGCACTATTGAAGAACGGTTGAAGATCAGAAGGAGCGTCAAGACACGTGGGGATCGATTCTCAGTGTAAGGCTAATCTGTCTTTGTAAAACCATTGTTCTTAGTGATTGTCTGGCTTGGGCCGTCCGATGTTGTTTTCCCGCTTTGGGTTTTTTCCTCGTACATCCGGCGTTGTGAGTATTCTTTACTTTACTTTACTTGCTTTAATCACTAGATGCATGTTTAGGATTAATCAAGATAAAATTGGTTTAAAGTGAGAATTGGGATTTCACAACTTGGTTTGGTGCATAATTAAAAGTTGGATCTTTTTCGAAGAAAAATTGGTTTTGTTTGAAAACACACATATCGGGCCACTCACACGTTTCACAAACTATTTTATATTTATAAAAAAAATATACACTATTTAACTATTATTATATTTAACTTTTTTATTTTAGAAATAATTGTACGAATTTTTAATTATTTTTTAAAAATAAATTGTACATTACTTATGAAAAAAAACTATCTTTTTTACACTTTTTAATAAAGAATAATTGGGAGAAAGAGTTATAATAAAAACTTTTTTAAATAAAAAACAGTTTTTTGGGGGGAAACACTTTCTTATAACAAATATTTTTTCACATATAAAATAGTTTTTAAAAATTAAAACATCTTTTATTATAAAACATTTTTTACTTATTATAAACCAGTTTTAAAATAAGGTTTTTTATTTTTTTTATAAATAATAAAACTATTTTTTAATTTAAACATTTCTTATATTTCTTAAAACACTTTTAAAAAAAGGAACATATTTTTCAAAAATAATTTCTAATAAAAAATATTTTTTATATTAAAAAAGGAGTCGGAACAATAAAAAAATATTTTTAAATTTATTTTACATCTACATTACACTCAAAGGGTTAAGAGAAAAACGAGGAGTGAAATAGTTATTTCAGATTTTAAAATCAAATATGGAGTGGGGAGGCTACTAAGGGTGTGAGAATAGCTTATCCCTATTTTTATGAGTGTTTGTTTTGTCCTAATGCGTCTAAATTGAAAAAATGTACTAGCAATATTGGCTGAGGTGAGTATATTAGCAAAACTCGTGGAAAGTGTAACATTTGAGGAGATGCTAATGAAAAATATTGATAAATTAGAGAATTTTTTTAATAAAAAAATAACATTTAGATTGAGTATAAATTTGTGCATGCATAAATACATAAATCCACTGAACAAAATGTCTCATTTTTATTAAATTTCAAATGTTATTTTACAAAATAATTTACAATAAACAAAACGATATATTTAAATTTTGTAAATAAATATCTTGAGCGTCTAACTACGATCCCAATCCCAACGATGCCATAAATATCATCTCGCATCAAACCTGAAATACAACAAACTATGGGGGTGAGCGAAAAACTCAGTAGTCCGTATAAATGCTCCAAGTGTAACTACACATACTCGCGTGTGCTTATATCATATACAAGAGTGTATGCAATATGAACACTCAAACTAAAATTTCAATAATATAATTGTTGATGTAAAAAACTAGACTTGATCTAATTTTATGATCACAGATAAAATGTATAATGATAAATAAAGAGAGAGTTTTTAAAGTGGTTCAGCTATGTAAGAAAGCCTACGGCAACTGTTCTTTTATTGATTTTAGTGGTTACGGAAAGCTAAGTACTCTTATAGATAAGAATATCCCAAAATATGTTCGACCGTGCCCTTGATGAAAGGGATACAATGTATTTATAGTGATCCGGAGGTCATGGGTTGGAATGTCAAGGGATGGAATGCTTTTATATAATTAAGCATTTACATCCTTACATAATAAATGTGACGATTGGTTGTATAAATCAAGTGTAGTATGACCCTTGGTATAATGATGCTTCATCATCTTGTTGGTCGACATTCCTTGTGTTGGTCGGCAAAGTTACTATCTGCTGACTAAGAATTTAGCCACGTAGAAGGACACGTATTTACTTCAAATTATTCCACGTAGGTGGATAATTTTTTGTATCAATAGAATCACCCAATGTTCCATGCTTGGCGCTTACGCGAAAGTATAGAGCATTTAATTCTGGAAGTAACTCGGAGTATTTTCATGATGCTTGGTCGGCGGTCGACCTCCTACACTTATAAAAATTACTAGCATTGTTTGAAAATGGCATTTTTGCAAATAATTTGAATTTTAGCGAACCGCCAAAGGGCAAATGGATATTTTTAACCTTCTAATTCGCGAAGTCGTCGGAATGTCAATCGTTGGTACATTTAATCATTTCGTTTGCTGTTTCTGAGGAAACCTATAAAAGGCAGAAGACTTTTGTTGGTTTTGCCTTGCCCCAAATTTTCGAACTGTAGCAGCCATATCCGAGCTTTTGTGCAATCGTTTGCCATTATTCCTCCTTTATTTTGGCAGTTCTCGCTGAATCCTTAATCTTCTGTAAGAATTCTTTCTTTTCCTTTTTTTTCCTCATTTTCTTCTTTCTGAACCATGGTTTATATAGTTGATGCTGATTCTTTAGAGGAATTTAGGTAAGAACATAAAATTCCCTCTTCGGTCGATTTAGAAGTTCCCTAGGGGCCTTTAGATGTATATTCCTTAGATGAGGGTCATTGGATCCCCCACTTTGTTTATAGCAGAGTGTGGTTTTTCATTTCCATCAAACCCTATTCTTCTTCATTTTTGCCAATATTTTGACGTCATTCTAGCACGAGTGGCTCCCAACACCTGGAGAATTATTAATGATGTGAACAGATTAAATGAAATCTATGGGACCTATATTGGGATTCCAGAGATTATGTTCTGTTATAAATGGTCAATTATTGGGGAAAATACATATTATTTGAAAACTAGAGAGGCAAATAGGGCTTTAGTGTTAAATTTACCCAACTCCAATAAAGATTTTTAGATTCATGCTTTAATAGTTAAAAACTAGCATCTTGCCCCACTGGATGGTGGAATGGCCTATCAGGGGCCTTAATCAGAGAATGGGATAGGTTGTTATTTCAATTTTTTCCCTTCTTTGCTGGTTTCTTTTCTGATATATGCTTATTGCTTTTTGCAGAGGAACTTAAGAGAAAGTACCCCAAGTATGGTGAAGTGAATTTGGAAGAACTCGAATTCCTATAGGGTTTGAACCAAATGGTAAGAGAAGAGCATCCCCGGTCAGCTTCTGTGTTGCTGGAATATAAAACTTTCATCACTTCTTTTGTAGCTCGCCTAACAATTGATGTGCCTTCAATCATAATTGATTTGGAGAGGGATCCAGTGTCAAAATCATCTGTCACTGAATCTGGTGGTATTGAAGTTGCCACTGATGCCACTTCTTCTTCCTTTAATTTCGACCTTCCTCTTTCTGTCAGCATGGGCAAAAGGAAAATTCCCAACCTTTTGGAGGATGACTCTTCAGCTGGTGCCAAGAAACTAGTTGATACTGCTGTCCAAAAAAAGAAGATTGTTGTTGGCAAGAAGCCCCCAACCAACAAAGGTGATGAGTCTCCTTTAAAGAGATTGAGGAGGGGTCCTGCTGATAAGCAGGTTGAGAAAGTTATTAATGCCGACCAACAAGGTATAATTGGCGTGGTTCCATCTATTGCCGGCTCATCTGTAGCCTTTAGTCTTAGCTTGGCTAGGAAGTTGATCAAGTCTGACACCCTTCCAAATCATAGAGCTGTTACTGCATCCATGTCCCGATCATAACTATCAGTAAGAATTACTCAAAGCTTAGCCTTGGTAAGTTTTCATATTTAAAGTTAGTTGGATACTTTTCATGTCTTCTCTAACTTATACTGACTTGAATTTTTCTTACAGTTCCTAGTTAATTACAACCAAATACTGAAGAATGATGATCTTGTTAATTACGAGTAGAGGAGGCCTTTGAAGGTCTTAAAAAATATGTTATAGATTCCCAGCAAGCTTTGGAGACAGAGAAGAAAGTTTGGGAAGAAAAGCTCAAGACTGTCGAAGAAGCTAGGCAGAAAGTTGATAATGCCTTATCTATGGCTAACTCGAATACTATTCAAGCTGAGCACAGGTCAAAGGCTGCTAAAGGACAAGTAGCCAAACTATCCACTTATCTTTCTACTGAGAAGGCTAAGAGAAAGAAGGCTAGGGAAAAATCCTTCAACAAGGGTTGGGATAAAGTCATATCCGATACCTCGGCACAAATTGGGTACGTAAAGAAAAATTCTTTAAGGAGCGTTGGTCGGCAGCGTTGAAGGAGGTTGACACTACTGAGGACTCTGAGATTTTTCTTAGGCATGATCCTGGTTCTCCCCCCAACATTAATGATGAAATTGAGGATGGTGTTGGTTCGGGGGAATCCTCTTTGGTGGTTGAGTTTATTGCCCCTTCTGCTGACCAAGACAAAACTACTGTTGACTCAGCTACCCCCTTTTGAACAAGAAAAAGTTTTTATAGACTCAACTAGTCCTTCTGATGTTGAAAAGGATAAGAAGAAGGTGTAGACTTATTAGGCTTTTGATCTTTGGATTTTGCACCCTTCTTTTATTTTATTTTTGTCTTTGTTCCGATGTATTTGTAACATTTCTTATTTATCAATGAAATAACTTTTTCCTCAATTCTCATATCGTTTGTTGTTGCTCAGTTGTTACTCTGTCTTCTTCTTTTATTGTTGATCAATTGTTACTTTATATTTCTAGTTTATGGCCAAGATGGAACAAATTACCTCTAATGACTTCGACCTACTCAAGCGTTGTAATATTCTATTCAAGGCTGGTCACCTAGACTTAACTGATGAAGAATTAACAAACTTACTCGACACAGACGTTTCTGATCGGGCAATGGATGTATACACTTATCTCAAGTTTCTTCTTGATCGGGCTTTGGCTAACAATGTTGAATACTTTAATATGATTGAAGATTTGTAGGCAGAGCATAATGAAAGCAAAGCTATTTTGCATGCTGACTATGAAGACAAGTATAAGGCCTTGAGTGAAGGTTGGGATTTTAAGGAGAAACTAGAAAAATATGCCTTTGTATTCAAGAATAAGGAGTTCTTTTTTAATCGTGAACTTGATGAATCTAGAGAGATCGCCAAGCTTTTGGAGGATGAGAACAATAAACTTTGAAATGAGCTGGAAATTCTGAAAAAGTCTTCTAGTGGTGATGCCGATGAAGGTGCCTCCTTTCTGGAGAATGAAAATGCTAAACTTATGGAGGAAATTGATACTTTAAAGAAATTCAACCCTGGACAATCCTCCAAACGATCGAGAACAAGCTGACCAACTGTTAAGAAGGCTAGGACTAAGAAGACCTTAGCCGACCAAGCTGCTCAGTTGAAAGCTAAGAGTCAGGTTGTTGTTAAGTTGTCTTCATAACTGAAAGCTAAAGACAAAGCTCTTACTGACCAACACTGATGATGTAATAAAGAGACTTCAACATCATGTTGAGAGATTGACTTTCCTGTTTCACAAGCAACCTCGGGAAGTATGGATGGAAGGCTACAATGAGTCTCTTAGCCATATTGATGATCATCTTGACCAAAGTCATGATGAAGGGTATAGGTGGGGATGGACCAATTGTTTAACTCTATTGAATCATGATCGGGATAACCAGTTATGGTATTGGAATGAACCTGGACTTATAGATTGTGACAATCCTCCCTTCAAGCTGGATAAATCATGGATCCCTCCTGATGCCATCTCTCAGCTTTAATCACTAAATACTTGGGGGATTATGATCTCCATGACGTTCATGAAATAGTTCGTCCTTCTCATTTGATTAACGCCCCAAATAGCAGTAACAGGAGAATGTTGGAAGGCTTCAACTTTACTAATTCTCCATATACATTGGATGATTTGTTGGGATGAAGAGAGTGCAGCCGACTTCTAAAGCTGAAGGGAAACATCCAGCTGAATGATTATTTTGTATTTTGTAATTCATTTGAATGTAATACAGTTTATACGAATAAAATATATTTATTTTTATTAACTTATGATTATTTTAATCATTTAGTTAACTTGTGATTGTAATGCCATTGGTTCTACTAATACACTTAGACATATCAATCCAAATTTAGTATTAGTTACTAGTGGTTATGCCATTGATTCTACTAATGCACTTAGATATATTGATACAAATTTAGCATTAGTTATCAGTGGTGATGAAGTGTATAAGGAATGTATGTTTATATTCCAGTATCTAGGAATTTTACATGTCTTCCTGCATTTAACTGTCGGGTAAAACTTTTTTATAACTTTTTCAGTTTTATACGAAGTTTTACACTTCTTGTTATTGACTTGTTTATACAAAATCATACATGAAGTACGAAGTCATACATGAAATAATTTATTATTATCGACTAAGTGCTGAGGATTATAATCCTATTTTGACTTGGTTGGTTATTATTTTTCTTATTGCCTACCAAATGCTGAGGGTTATAATCCTATTTTGACTTGGTCATGGCTGAAGATCAAAAGTTATGTTTATTTTGGGAGATGTATAGCATCACCGTACTCCTATTTTGACTTGGTTAGAGCTCGTTAATCCAGTTGCCCTTGGCAGCATCAAGTCTCTTTTTCAGCCCATTCAACAAAGTTCTGTTTGTCACTTCTATTTGACCATAACTCTGAGGATGGCCTGGTGTAAAATGTAGCTTCTAGATTTTGGACTGGGCACAGTATGCTTCAAACTCCTTATTGTTGAACTGGGTGCCATGATCTGTGATGAAAGCATATCATAAATCATATCGACAGATTATATTCTTCCAGATGAACTAGTACACTTTGTCATAAGGCATATCAACCAATGGCTCTGCCTCCACCCATTTGGTGAAGTAATCCACAACAACCACCAAGTATTTGAACCTATCTTTAGTGGTCAATAGTGGGCCGACCAAGTCAATTCCCCATATAACGAACGACTAAGGTGAAGTTATTGGTGTTAAAGCAGCATTAGGTGTTCTATAAATGGTAGAGAATCTCTGGCACTTATCATACTTACTCGCAAAGGCTGTACAATCAGCCATCATGGTCAGCTAGTAATATCCCTAAGTGTTGATGCGTTGGAGCACTGATCTTTCAGTTGAATGAGCTCCACAGGATCATGGCACCCGGGGCGGAATGGACACGCGAGACCTTCCCCATTGGTGGATTGGCCGCCACGGTCCGCTTCACTCACATCATTGTTTGTGGTGCCATCCACCAAACCACCAATGACTCGGTGGTCCGGTCCCGTCACGCCAATTTCCTCTACTATTTTTTGGACCCCGAGAGCACCATCAACCTTGCCCAAGTCTTCTACGCGGATATCCTCAATGCCGCCTATGACGAAACTGGCAAGGTGACACGACTCAGAATGTGTCTCTAAAGTGTGTACTCTCTAGGCTCAAGTGCAAGCATGTCGTTCAAGTAATAATCCGACAAGTCGGGTATCGATCCTCAGGGAAAAAGGACAACGGAGTTGTGACGACGGGATAAGATTGAGGAATCCTAGCGATGACTCTAAGAAGAAAAGAAAAAGATTGATTTGGCTTTTTGGGATTGGTTAAACTAAATGCAATTATGGAATTATGATGAAATATGCAACTAACTAAATTATCTAAATTAAGAATGAAGGATTAAATTGAAACTTTTAACTAGATGATGAGAAAACAGGATGGGAATACAATCCCCCAACCCTAGTGTAATGCAGTGACAACGTCAATCATAAATTTATCCGATTAATTCAAACCCGGAATTTAGTACTCCCAAGCATTATGTATACGAGGTTCAAGCCCGCGTCATACCTAATCTGAGGATGAGTAAATCGGTATCGTGGTAATTACACTCAAATTTCACTCTAAATCATCACGAGTACCCCTAGGCAAACGAGATATAAAGATCTACAATTCTTATGAAATTACGCGATACGATCGAAATTAATCATTAAATTCAGCGGATCGACGTTATACGCATGCACTAACACATCAGGTTGGGTTCATGCATCCCAACCTTGAAAAACCTAGCCGGACATGTTAAATTGACTAATGCATGAAATAATGACGTTGCATGTGTAGGAATTCATGATAAAACTGACTAGAAACATGTAACTACGTATTATGAATGCGAAAACGAGTTGAATCTAATGGGAAAACAAAGCATGCAATAACAATAATAAAGAACAAGAATTTTGAATTAAAACTTGCAAAAACAAACCCGAAACAATGAATTCTTGAAGTAATTTGTGCCCTTGATGTTCCTAGATATTTCTCTCCTTTTGTTCTCTCAAAAACTCTCTAAAAATAGCCCTAAAAGCTGCTCCTAGGTTAATGCCTCTGTTCCCCACAAGTTTTGAGTGTTAAAAACCTATCAGGAGACTTGGAGACCAATCAAAATAAAAGACAAAATTCGCGTGTCAGGTACATGCGAACCGGTTCGGAGGTACAGCGAACCGGTTCGCCCCTCCGAACCGGTTCGGGGTGGGGTTCGCATGTACCAGCCTGGTCTTGCTCTCAACACTTAGATTTTTTTCTGGTTTTTCTCTTCTTTTCTTGGATTTTTCTTCAACTTCAACTGAGCATAACTTTTCAACCGTAGCTCGGATTTGGGTGTCGTTTCTTCCAGTGTTGAGCTCTTCAACTTCCCAGTTGACTTCTTCTTCCGGATCGGGCTGCAAAATTACCGACATGCCCTTGAACTTGCCTTCTTAGCTTTTCTTGCACAGTCTTGTTTCCTCCTTTGCACTGCTTGCATAATTAACCTGTAAAACCAATAGGAGAAGCACGAAACACGCAATACTCGCCAAGAAGGTTAGAAGCATAAAAGTGAATCAAATCCATATATGTTACATCATTCGGGTTCACAAAAGTGAAATTAGGGGGATAAATATACAATATTTATGCCCAATCAAACCCTCCTAACTTAGAACTTTGCGCGTCCCGAGCAATGTAAAAGAATGAAAGTAAGAGTTAAGGACACTTCAAGGACTTTATTGGGATAGAATACCACTTTCGCGGGCAAGCGATTGCATTTAGCGTATGCAACAAGCCTTTAAACCTCTAGGTTACCCTAGTAGGATGAGTTGTGTCTCGTGAGGGTTTGCAGTGAATATACCCACAAAATTCGACTCAAAGAAAATTCAAAATATGCAAAAATTGTGCAATTCAAACTTTTCCAGAAAATAGTCATCATCAAGTCATATTTACAAGTCTCAAACCGTAGTGGGTGTGTGCGAAGCCGGAAATATAACCGCCAATTTCCATCGATTGATCATTACGTTACTTATCCGAAAATTCGTTTTGATTTCAATTTCTCACGGAATGCACTTACAAACGAATCTCTCGGATTATGGCTATTCTCTCAGCATGCGTGATATAAGGAGTAAATGTAATGGAAGCAAGTACACGCATGCAATTAGAAAGACGGAAATTTTATGGTGAAGGGATCTCTTCAATGGATTACGGTTTTAAAAACGGGAACATCGCCTCTATTTCGCGCATTTAACCTCTTATATTATCTTTTGGTGTATTAACTCTCCACGCGGTACTCAATTTACGCAATTTGGACTCGGTTAGGACTTTTTCGGGTTATAGGGTGTATAGGGTAAAATGAAGGAGGTATGGAAGGTTGGAATTGGAAAAGTCATTCGTGATGTCCGTTTGTGCATTTTCCGGGCTATTGCTCATTTTTTTTTCTTTTTCTTTGTTGCTATTTTTGTTGAGCATTCTTCTAATTTTTTTTTTGGGCCCCTTTTTGTTGCACTTTTCGGACTTAAATTCTGAATTTGTTTCATTTTTCGCAATTCCGGGCTATTTTGGGTTTTTCGGGTTGTCAAACGAAAGGGAAAATTATTCGGCTCAATTTGGGTTGCAAAGGGTAATTTTTCGCTACTTTTTTGGCCAATATTTTTGGGGTGACAAACGAGGGCCTACTTCATTGTCCAAAATGTCAATTGCATTACCATATGCGTTCGAGGTGAATTTAAGTTTAGAGACTAATTTGGCACGATTTTCAAGGCAACATTGCACACATTTTTCAAAACCGATCAAATGAAAAAATTTGAGATCCTTGACAACTTATTAAGCGCTAAAAAGAACTTTGAGTTAACCATTAACTCGGATTGATTTAAAATCTCGCAAAACGTGATAGGCTCGAATCTCACCGGGTTTGTTAATCTCCACATTTATTCGTTAAGTCGTCAATTTTCGCTCAATTTTCATCTTTGGTCAATTTCGGCTTTGTGTATGTTGGATGTGTACAATTTGAGACTCCAATTCGACTTTTAATGATATTTTTGAAAAAATTGAATTCCAATTTTTATTTATTTTGAACAAAAATATTTTTGGCTTTTTCAAAATTTATGATTTTTTTGGAAATTTTTGGGCATTTTTGAAAATTTGTGAAGTTTTATAAATACGCACTTGTGACCCCCCCTAACTTAGACTTTTGCATTGTCCTCAAGCAAAAAGGACTAAAATCTAACTTAAGGCGAATAAAAAGTGCGGAAAAATAAAACAAACAAATATGAAAAAATGCAAGATTGTATAATAACAAATAGAAGCCTGTGTTACATAAAGAAAAGAAAAAAAAAAACTGTGAACAATGTGAAAGTCCTACCACCACTAACAATTAATCCAAAAGATAAAGACAATAAAAGCTCATGGGGGAGGTGGGTGGGAGGAGCTCGGTGCATTCGGGTCATATGGGTCATAAAAGAAGGGGGGAGGAGGACCACCAAAGTTGAGCTGGTGAAGGTGGACTTGGAGTTGACGCATCATCCGGGTGTCCCTCCGGTAAGCCGTTTGATCTTGATTGTATTGGTTGATGAACCCGTCGAGACGGGACTCAACCGCTGAAAGGCGCCTATCGAAGTTTGCCCCCGGGAGCTCGAAATCGGAATCCTCCTCATCATCCTTAATTTCTTCCTCGTCTACATCCATCATCGGGTCATCGGGAGCTTCCTCGGCCACGTCCTCCTCGTGAATAGGACGGTCGGGGTGAGCCACGTGCATTTGGCGCTCACTTCGAGTTGTGGACGTGCCGCCTACGGGGCGAGGAAGTCGAATTTGGTTTCCGGGTTCATCCACTCCTGCATACATCAAGAGCTCCGTAATGAAACGGGCGTATGGGAGTGCCACCTTGCCAGTTTCGTCATAGGCGACATTGAGGATATCCGCGTAGAAGACTTGGGCAAGGTTGATGGTGCTCTCGGGGTCCAAAAAATAGTAGAGGAAATTGGCGTGACGGGACCGGACCACCGAGTCATTGGTGGTTTGGTGGATGGCACCACAAACAATGATGTGAGTGAAGCGGACCGTGGCGGCCAATCCACCAATGGGGAAGTTCTCGCGTGTCCATTCCGCCCCGGGTGCCATGCGGGCAACGCATTCATCTTTTGTGTGTGGGGCACCATTGTTGGGGTATTGGAAGGGCACGGGGAGGATCACCCCTTTGGCACACATTTTGCGTGCAATAAGAGCTGTCGAGAAGGGAATAGTGATACCGTCGAGATAAGCCTCGTGAAGTGTGGAAGATTTGCGAACCAAGGTCGCATAGAATTGACGAATGGCGGTATCAAAAACGTTATTGCACGTAGGGGCGAGGAAAGAGCACCACCCACGGCGGTCAAAAAGGGCGGTGACTTCGCCCGGAAGGGTGTTCCAATCCACGAAGCGCTCGATGTGAATGGCGCGCGTGGAGGAGAAGTAGATCTCGGACCAATGGCGTTCTTGGACGCATCGGAATACCCCCCTGCCCGGGTCATCAAGTATGGTGGTCTCATCATATTTCTTTGGGCGGGGAGCGGGGCGGCGCGGCATTTTGATGGAAAAGAGGGAGAGAGAGGGAGAAATTATGGGAGAAAATATGGGAGAGAAGAGAGTGAGGGATAATGTTTTGGTGTGAAAAATGGAGGAGGGGTGGGATGTATTTATAGGTGTGAATGGGTGTGTTTTTGGTGGGAAATATGAAAGGTTGGGAAGGAGAGGGTGGAGGGAATGAATTGGGATGAATTTGGGAAGGAGGGAAGGATTTGGAGGGAAGAAAAACGAAAGGGGAAGAAGGGGAAAAGAATGGAGGGAAAGGGAATGAACTTGGAGAAAAGGGGAGAAGAACCTGACAGGTACATGCGAACCGGTTCGGGGGTACAGCGAACCGGTTCGCCCCTCCGAACCGATTCGAGGTACAGCGAACCGGTTCGGGGGTACCAGGCTGGTCCAATCGCTGAAATTCACTCTTCTCTCCATTTCTAAGTGCTCTCTCATCCCCTAACTTGTGCATAATGCCCTTAAAAACCTTCTAGACCCTCGGGCTCTCAAAAACTTCCTCGAATACGACCTCGAAAAGCGTACTAGCACCCTCGAAAAACGTGCTAACCTATCTCTCATGCAACGCAGGCTCCTGACTCCTAACTAACCTATTTACACCCGACTATTTTACACACAAAATCACCCCATACGCGTCGGGTGTGTGACGACCTCACTCGCTTAGCTCAATTGACCCCGTAAACAGGGTCCGACAACCAAATCGTGTCGACCTCATCCACAAACGCCTCTAGGTATGGCTTTAGGCGTTGTCCATTTACCTTGAACGTGTTTTCCCCTTTTAAATCGTGTAGTTCAACAGCTCCATGGGGAAAAACATTCTTTACGACGAACGGGCCAGACCATCGTGACCGCAGCTTGCCTGGAAAGTGGTGGAGCCGAGAGTTGTATAGAAGAACTTTTTGCCCGGGATGAAACTCTTTTCTTCGAATGATGCTAGCATGAGCAAGTTTCATCCTCTCCTTTGAAATTTTAGCATTCTCATACGCATCATTGCGTAGTTCTTCTAACTCAATCAATTGTAGCTTACGGGCTTCACCGGCCTTGTCCAAGGCATAGTTCAATTGCTTAATTGCCCAATACGCTTTGTGTTCGAGCTCAACAGGAAGATGACAAGGTTTGCCTTACACAAAACGGAAAGGGGACATTCCAAGTTGATTTTTAAACGCGGTACGATAGGCCCAAAGTGCATCGGTCAATCTAAGGGACCAATCTTTCCGGGTAGGATTGACGGTCTTTTCAAGAATGTTCTTGATCTCCCGATTCGCTAGCTCGGCCTGCCCATTCGTTTGTGGGTGATATGTCGTCCCAACCTTGTGGACGACCCCATACTTTCTCATGAGCTTCTCAAATGGCCTATTGCAAAAGTGCGTGCCATTATCGCTAATTATCGCTTTCAGTGCTCCGAAGCGAGAAAGTATGTGTTCATGTAGAAACTTTATCACCACTTTGTTGTCATTAGTCTTAGTAGCTATAGCTTCTACCCATTTAGAGACGTAGTCTACCGCGACTAGGTTGTATAGGAAACCAAAGGATGGGGGGAAGGGACCCATGAAGTCAATACCCCAACAATCGAATATCTCAATGATGAGTATGGGGGTAAGGGGCATCATGTCGCGTCGAGAAATGGCTCCCATTCGTTGGCACCTATTACATGACTTACAAGCGTCATTTGCATCCCGAAAGATTGTGGGCCAATAGAGGCCTCATTGCAGAATTTTAGCGGTCGTCTTTTTCGCCGAGAAGTGGCCTCCACATGCTTCCGAATGACAAAACTGGATGACCTTTGGAATCTCGTCATCCGGTACACATCGTCGGATGATTTGGTCGGTGCAATATTTAAAAAGGAAGGAATCATCGTAAAAGAACATGCGCGACCAATTAAGAAACCTCTTCTTATCTTGCGGTGTCCAATCGGGAGGGACGACTCGCGTGACTAGATAGTTTACTATGTCCGCAAACCAGGGATAGGAAGAGGTGGCAAATAGTTGCTCATCCGAAAAGTGCTCGTCTATGGGTATGGGATCACTAGGTACGTCGGATGAGAGCCGAGATAAGTGGTCGGCCACGACGTTTTCTACTCCTTTCTTGTCTTTGATGGAGAGATTAAACTCTTGTAGGAGTAGGATCCACCTTATGAGGCGCGGCTTGGCGTCTTTCTTCGCAAGTAGATATTTTAAAGCCGCGTGGTCGGTGAAGACAGTGATAGGAGAACCAATAAGATACGATCTGAACTTATCAAGGGCAAAGACTACAGCTAGCAACTCCTTCTCCGTGGTAGAGTAGTTGAGTTGAGGTCCGGCAAGGGTCCGGCTAGCGTAGTAGATGACATGAGCTTGCTTATCTTTACGTTGGCCCAAAACGGCCCCAATCACGTAATCGCTTGCATCACACATAAGTTCGAACGGTAGGGACCAATCCGGAACTTGCATGATGGGAGCGGACACGAGCATGTTCTTTAATTTATCAAAGGAGCTTTGGCATGCCTCGGTCCACTCAAACGGGTTATCCTTCATGAGAAGGTTGCTTAAGGGTCTAGCGATAGCGCTAAAGTCCTTAATGAACCTTCGATAAAACCCGGCGTGACCCAAGAATGAGCGCACGTCTTTAAGCGATCTCGGTGGGGGAAGGTCAGCTATGACATCTATCTTAGCCCTATCAACCTCTATGCCCTTGGATGATACTATGTGACCAAGAACTATTCCCTCAGTGACCATGAAATGGCACTTCTCCCAATTCAGCACTAAGTTCTTGTCCACACACCGGGTAAGTACTTTTTCCAATTTTTCTAAACAATGATCGAAAGAGGTGCCAAAAACGCTGAAATCGTCCATGAACACCTCGAGTCCTCTCTCGACCATGTCGCTAAATAAGCTCAACATGCACCTTTGAAAGGTCGCGGGTGCATTACACAAGCCAAATGGCATACGTTTGTAGGCAAACGTACCAAAAGGGCAAGTGAAAGTCGTCTTCTCTTGGTCAAGTACATCTACCTCAATTTGGTTATATCCGGAATAACCATCAAGGAAGCAATAATAAGGGTGGCCCGCAACTCTCTCAAGCATTTGATCAATGAATGGCAAGGGGAAATGGTCTTTTCTTGTTCCCGCATTGAGTTTCCGATAATCAATGCAAACACGCCAACCGGTGGTGGTGCGTTGGGGAACAAGCTCTCCCTTGGTATTCTCAATCACAGTCATACCCGACTTCTTCGGGACGACTTGAATAGGGCTCACCCATTTGCTATCCGAGATTGGGTAGATAATCCCGGCATCCAATAGTTTGATGATCTCGGTTCTCACAACTTCTTTCATATTGGGATTCAGTCTTCTTTGAATTTCTCTAGAGGGCTTGACATCCTCTTCGAGATAAATCTTGTGGGTGCAAATCAAAGGACTGATCCCCTTCAAATCAGCTATACACCAACCAAAAGCACCCTGGTGCTTCCTCAGAATTCTCATCAATTTGCCCTCCTGCCCTTCGTCTAGGCTAGAGGAGATAACAACAGGAAATGTCTCATCCTCTCCTAGGTATGCATATTTGATATGGGAGGGGAGTTTCTTTAATTCGAGGGTTGGAAATTTTTCACTGGAAGGAGCCATATGTGTATCCCTCGGAGGTAGTTCCTCGAATCTAGAAACCCAATCAATCTCTCTCACGTCCTCGTCCGACGCACTCTCATCGAGTAATTCTCTCAACCTTCCAACATCCCTCTCGAAGTGGGTAGACGTCCCCTCACACTCATAGCTCGTCGCTAAACATGACTCTAAGGCGTCGCCACAAAAAGTTTCTTCGAAGTACTCTTCTACTACCTCATCTATGAGGCTCACCGCGTGAAGATCATCTTCCTCCCCTGCATTTTGGGCTATGTGGAAGATGTTGGTTTCCAAGGTCATGTTCCCAAAGGTGAGCTGCATTCGCCCATTTCTTGTGTTGATGATTGCATTAGCTGTAGCTAAGAAAGGGCGACCAAGGATGATGGGAACATAGTTACTTGAGTTAAAGGAGGGCTCCGTGTCCCAAATGACAAAGTCTACCGGGAAGTAGAAAGTGTCCACTTGGACGATCACGTCCTCGACTATGCCTCGTGGAATCTTCACTGATCGATCCGCCAATTGGAGAGTGACCTTTGTGGGCTTGAGGTCGCCCAAGTCAAGTTGCCTATAAATGGAGTAAGGAAGTATGTTTACACTTGCTCCCAAGTCAAGTAAGGCTTTCTCAATTTTATTATCTCCAATGATGCATGATATGGTGGGTGCACCGGGATCTTTAAATTTAGGCGGGAGATCATTTAGCAGAATGGAACTCACGTTCTGAGCTAGAAAGACGTTCTTTTTAACTTTCATCCTCCTTTTTATCGTCAACAAGTCTTTGATAACTTTGCCGTAGGCTGGAATTTGTTTGATGGCATCAAGGAAAGGGTAGATTCAGCTTCACTTGCTTTAGTACTTCTAGCACTTCATCACGTGGAGTCCCTTTTTGAGTAGGAATCAATCTTCGAGGAAATGGTGCTGCGGAGGGTGGTTTCACTACCACCTCAGGCTCACTAGTGTCTTCCTTATCACTCTCGTCCAAGGGGACATCTTCGGCCTCTTTCGTGCCGGGCGAAATCTCCTTGTCTTTTGTTGTCTCGTGTGGAGGAGGTGATAAATCAACGACTCTTCCACTACGAAGAGTGGTCACTGCTTGACATTGCTCCTGTTGTTCAGTGGATGTGGAGTTAACACTAGTTTGACCTTGGGGAGGTCGTTGGCCTTGGGCAGGGAATTTGCCCTTCTCTTGAACACTCAACGAGGATTGTATCTTAGACAGATTTGCATTTAGGTCGCCAATAAGACGATCATACTTGGCATTGGTTGCGGCCTGGCTTGCGATGAATTGATTCACAGTATCCTCGAGAGTTCTCCGCTGTGGTGGGATATAATTTCCATGAGGTGGTGGTGCTTGCACATGTCCTTGCATGTGTGGAGCTTGTTGAAATTGTTGTGGAGGAGGAGGGGCAACATGGGATGGAGGGTTCATTGCGGCGTGTTGTTGCCCGTAGCTAAAACCGGGATGGTTTTTCCACGAAGGGTTGTATGAATTTCCGTACGGGGCACCGAAATTACCCTTAAAGCCTCCTATACCACTAACTTGCTCTTGTAATATTACTTTGCAGGCGGGTATCGTCGGGCATTCCTCAGTTGAATGTCCCGCCTCACAAATCGCACACACCTTTTCGACGGGATTCTTGATAGATCCAACTACCTCACATAAGTCTCGCAGTCCTTTCTCAATGGTGTCCAACCGACAGTCCGACATAGAATTCTTATCTACGTGGAATAGACCGGACGTCGACGGAGCGGTGGTAGATTGTCGATTTCGGTTTTGAGCGTTCGGATCAGAGGTATCCCAGGATTGGGTAGTCTCGGCGACATACCTCATGTGAAGATCAGCGTCATGGGCATCTAGATCGACAAATGGACCACTTCCCATGGTTTCAACAAGCTGTTTAGAGTTAAGATTCAACCCATTATAGATAAAGGAGATGATTTGCGATGGATCGAATCCATGATGGGGGCATGAAGCCACTAACTCGTTGAAACGTTCATAACATCGATGGAATGGCTCATTTTCTTGTTGCCTGAATGCTTGAATTTGAGCCTTTATAGAGATTGTTCGATGTGTTGGGAAGAATTTCTTGAGAAATTTAGACTGTAGCTCATTCCAGGATGGAATCGAGCTTGGAGGTAAAGACCATAGCCAAGCTTTAGCTTTATCTGTAAGCGAGAAGGGGAAGAGTTTGAGGCGGATTACCTCTTGTGTGCAGGTTTGATCATTGAGAGTATCACACACGTCCTCAAATTCCCTTATGTGGAGGTATGGCTTTTCAGAATCCATACCGTGGTAATGTGGCAGCGTCTGGATCATCCCATTTTTGAAACGAAACTGCTCGGCATTATACGGGAGTATAATGCATCCCGGAGTGACAGTGCGCTCGGGATATAAAAATTCTCTCAACGGGCGGTACGGGGGCTCGTCCTCACCGGTAGCTGCATTGCTATATTGCGACATCTCTATCTCACTTGACGATTCGGTGCTCTCACTAGGTGTGCACGACGTGTGTCCTACGAAGGAGAAGGGAGTGTTGCTAGAGATTGAATGTGACGGTGTGGGAGGTGGGATCCAGAATTGTGGGGCTTGTGGAGTGTGGGGACTATCAGGATTATACTCAACAAGTGGATTTTCGTGAATGCTGGTTGGAGTATTATGGGGTGTGGGAGTGGTTTCAGAATTTTGCATTAAAGCTTAGGAGAGGTGATGATTATGAATTTTTTTGAGATTTTTTTTTTTTTTTTTTTAAATTTTTTTTGGATTTTTGAATTTTTGGTCAAAACTATGGATTAACTCGATCTAATCCTAAGTCTACCTAGTTCCCCGGCAACGGCGCCAAAAACTTGACACGACTCAGAATGTGTCTCTAAAGTGTGTACTCTCTAGGCTCAAGTGCAAGCCTGTCGTTCAAGTAATAATCCGACAAGTCGGGTATCGATCCTCAGGGAAAAGGGACAACGGAGTTGTGACGACGGGATAAGATTGAGGAATCCTAGCGATGACTCTAAGAAGAAAAGAAAAAGATTGATTTGGCTTTTTGGGATTGGTTAAATTAAATGCAATTATGGAATTATGATGAAATATGCAACTAACTAAATTATCTAAATTAAGAATGAAGGATTAAATTGAAACTTTTAACTAGATGATGAGAAAACAAGATGGGAATACAATCCCCCAACCCTAGTGTAATGCAGTGACAACGTCAATCATAAATTTATCCGATTAATTCAAACCCGGAATTTAGTACTCCCAAGCATTATGTATACGAGGTTCAAGCCCGCGTCATACCTAATCTGAGGATGAGTAAATCGGTATCGTGGTAATTACACTCAAATTGTACTCTAAATCATCACGAGTACCCCTAGGCAAACGAGATATAAAGATCTACAATTCTTATGAAATTACGCGATACGATCGAAATTAATCATTAAATTCAGCGGATAGACGTTATACGCATGCACTAACACATCAGGTTGGGTTCATGCATCCCAACCTTGAAAAACCTAGCCGGACATGTTAAATTGACTAATGCATGAAATAATGACGTTGCATGTGTAGGAATTCATGATAAAACTGACTAGAAACATGTAACTACGTATTATGAATGCGAAAACGAGTTGAATCTAATGGGAAAACAAAGCATGCAATAACAATAATAAAGAACAAGAATTTTGAATTAAAACTTGCAAAAACAAACCCGAAACAATGAATTCTTGAAGTAATTTGTGCCCTTGATGTTCCTAGATATTTCTCTCCTTTTGTTCTCTCAAAAACTCTCTAAAAATAGCCCTAAAAGCTGCTCCTAGGTTAATGCCTCTGTTCCCCACAAGTTTTGAGTGTTAAAAACCTATCAGGAGACTTGGAGACCAATCAAAATAAAAGACAAAATTCGCGTGTCAGGTACATGCGAACCGGTTCGGAGGTACAGCGAACCGGTTCGCCCCTCCGAACCGGTTCGGGGTGGGGTTCGCATGTACCAGCCTGGTCTTGCTCTCAACACTTAGATTTTTTTCTGGTTTTTCTCTTCTTTTCTTGGATTTTTCTTCAACTTCAACTGAGCATAACTTTTCAACCGTAGCTCGGATTTGGGTGTCGTTTCTTCCAGTGTTGAGCTCTTCAACTTCCCAGTTGACTTCTTCTTCCGGATCGGGCTGCAAAATTACCGACATGCCCTTGAACTTGCCTTCTTAGCTTTTCTTGCACAGTCTTGTTTCCTCCTTTGCACTGCTTGCATAATTAACCTGTAAAACCAATAGGAGAAGCACGAAACACGCAATACTCGCCAAGAAGGTTAGAAGCATAAAAGTGAATCAAATCCATATATGTTACATCATTCGGGTTCACAAAAGTACTGAAATTAGGGGGATAAATATACAATATTTATGCCCAATCAGTGAAATAATCCACAACAACCACCAAGTATTTGAACCTACCTTTAGTGGTCAATAGTGGGCCGACCAAGTCAATTCCCCATATAAAGAACGACTAAGGTGAAGTTATTGGTGTTAAAGAAGCATTAAGTGTTCTATAAATGGTAGAGAATCTCTGGCACTTATCATACTTACTCGCAAAGGCTGTACAATCAGCCCTCATGGTCAGCTAGTAATATCCCTAAGTGTTGATGCGTTGGAGCACTGATCTTTCAGCTGAATGAGCTCCACAGGATCCTTCATGAACTTCTTTAATCAAATCTTCCACCTCTATTGGATGAACACAGCACTGCAAGGAGATCGCCAATCCCCTTCTATATAAAACTCCTTTGTCTAACACATACCTCGCTGCTTTATATCAGAGATTCTTAGCCTTTTTAGGATCGAATGGTAGGTTCCATCTTCAATATAAGCTTTGATGTGATCCATCCAAGAAGGTCCCATATCTACAACAAGGAAGCTAAATAATAGGTCTTCATCAATACTTTGACTAGCCAGGAGCTCAATTGGGATTGTTCTTCTGAGCTCAATTCTTATTATTGATGTAATCTAAGCAAGAGCATCAACTTGAGTATTCTCTATTCTTGGGATACTATTCATTTGTACGGTTGGAAATTTGGCGATGACTTTCATGGCCTTAGAGAGATACGTGGTCATTAATTCTCCTTTGACTCCATACAAATTCAACAACTGATTAACGACCAACTATAAATCACTATGTGCCACTACTTGCTCGGCGCCTAATGAATGAGCTAAATTTAGCCCAATTATCAAGTCTTCATATTTCGCCTCATTATTCAATGCTTTGAACTAAAACCTGAGAGCATACTCAATATCAATATTATCAGGAGTATTAAGTATTATACCTGCTCCACTACCAGTAGCACATGAAGACTCATCCATGTACAGATTCCATAATGAAACATTATCGTTGAAGCTTTTTACTATCAATAATCCATGCTGGAATATCTTCTTACTCTCCTCTATATATTTCTAGGCCATTTCTTGAATTCTGGACGACTCGGGTTGATCGACAGCTACTTTGGCTTGCTTTTGAATTGAGCTCTCTTCTTTCGAAGTTTGCTCGGCAGGCAAGTTCTGTTGGTCGAGAACCTCCAGATAAGTAAATTCAACAATAAAATTTCGCAAATATTGGCCTTTAAAAGAAGATATTGTTTCATAGATAATGTCATACTCTCCTAATTCTACTACACAGTACATCAATCTCCCTAACTTCTTAAGCTTGTAGAATGTTTTGCCAAAGAGGCAGATCGGTATAAAAAACTATGGTGTGAGCTTGGAAATAAGGTTTCATACGTCTAGAAGCCTCTATAAGAGCTAAAGCCAATTTTCCAAGCACGGATACCTAATTTTAACTCCTTTAAATGCTTTGCTGGTATAGTAAACTGGTTTTTAGATCCCATTGTCCTATCTAACCAATGCCGAACTCACTGCTGATTCAGAAATAGCTAAGTATATGTATAATTTTTCTCTCAAAACTGGCCGGGAGAGCAATAGTGGTGATCCCAGATACTTCTTTAACTCTCGGAATGCTTCCTCACATTCCACTCAAAAGTTTTTCTCAACACTTTGAAAAATGGTAAGCACAAGTCTGTTGCTCAAAAAACAAATATGTTTAAGGTTGCCACTCTTTCAGTGAGCCTCTGTACATCTTTCTTGCAGGTCGGTGACTGCATTTTAATTCAAGCTTTTATCTTTACTGGATTAGCCTCAATTCCTCTTTAATTAACTATGAAGCCGAGGAACATCCCTTATTGTACTCAAAACACATACTTGGTCGGATTCAGCTTCATCTGATGCTTTTCCAGGTGGTCAAAGGTCTAACTGAGGTCGACGTATGATCTGAAGTTTTTTTAATCTTTGTCAATAAATCATCCACATAAACCTCCATATTTTTGTCTACCTGTTCTTCAAAGACCTTGTTCACCAATCTTCATTACGTTGCACCTACATTTTTTAGACCGAAAGGCATTAAATTATAGTAATAAGTTCCTCGAGGGGTGATGAAGGTTGTACTTTCCACGTATTTATGTTTCATTGTTATCTGGTTATAACCAGAATAGGCATCTATTAGGCTCAGTAGTATCCACCTGGTAAGTTGTAGTCTTCTTTTTCAATTTAATCAGATCCTCTTGCTCAACTGATGAGTAGTAACACTCTCTGGCCACCTTTTGGTCACCTTTCACAACACCTACTACAAAATGAGTTAAAAACTTCAAGCATTGATGAATTGTTGATGGAACAACTTAAAACTTCTTCAAGCCTATCCTGTCGAGGATTAAATTATAGATAGATGGAACGTTCTTATCCAACACGAAGAAACGTATTTTTAAGTGCGACTTACTGGCCAAGTTTCGATCAACACTTCTAGATTTATTATTCCCAAAGGGTAAACTTTTTCAACAGAAAAGCCTATTAATGACCTGTGATAGGGTTCCATCTGGCTGAGCTTCAAGTCCAAACTATGAAAGCAAGGATAAAACATAATATAGACTGAACTCCCATTGTCAATCAAAACTCTGGTGATGATAATATCCTAGATTCTGAATTTGACAACCAATGGGTCATCGTGGGGATAAAGTACCTCAGAGAGATCATTTTTTTTAAATTCTATCACCAGTTTGTCTTTGTTGACTTTCCTCGATCGATCATCTTCATTCAGATTAATCCTCTAGATATAGGATCAAGCCTGGGCTTCATTCAAGTGAGCTTTCCTTTCAGCAGTGTGATCACCTCCTCCTGCATCACCACCTGTAATCATGTGACAACCGAATAAACCAAAATTAATTATAGTTACCTCACGTTCTGGTTACTTGGGCTTCTTCGGCAGGTCTAGATCATCTTCGTAATCGTCTTCATGATTTCTCTTTCTGTCATCTCTAGAATTGCACGGAGAATTTGACATTCTTTTAGGCTCTCTACTATCGCACCGATAAAAAAATTTATTGAGTTTTCCTCGATGAATGAGCGATTCTATCTCATTCTGCAAAGCGATGCAATTATTCGTTGTATGATGATGATCCTTATGGAATTTATAATATTTGGATATATCCCTCTCATTAGAGGTGCCCTTAACTTCCCAGACCCTCGCAAATCCTTATTATTCTTGATTTCTTCCAGGATATGGTGAATGCTAACACTCAATGGAGTGTAGGTTCCATATTTTTTGAGCTTGTCTTCTTTTTTTGGCTTCTGGTCCTTTTGCTCCTTCTTCTCAGGCTTCGTGTCAGGGCTCTGTTTTGTGACCATAACTTCCTCGGCATTCATTATTTTTGTTACCTTTGCCATGAGTTCATCCATAGTTTGGGGAGGATCTTTGGCTAGAGTATAATATAGTTTCTCGTGAAGCAAGTCACTCATAAGAGCAGTGATGGATTTTTTTCTTAATAATCAATCACCTCCATTTCTCATTGTTAAAACGCGTAATGTATTCCCTAGTACTTTCTCCCACTCCCTGTCTTACATTTAGAAGATGAGCTACTCTTTTCACTGGCTTAGCTCTAAAATAAAAAATGCTAATAAATATCTCGACAAGCTGATTGAAGGTGGCAATTTGTCCTCGGGGCAGCTTATTATGCCATATTTGGGCTAGACCGATAATGGTACTTGAAAATGCTCTGCACCTCATTTCATCAGGGATTGAATAAATATCAGTTGCAGCTTGATATTGCTCGATATGGAGAACTGGATCAGTCTTACCATCATATTTGGGAGCAACTACAGGAGCTTTAAATTCTGATGGAGTAGGAAAATCCAAAATTGCCTGAACAAACGAGATCCTTTAATAAAACTTCCTTTCAAAGGATTTTTTGGTTTTGCCATTTCACCCAACCGATCTTCCAACCCCCGGATTGACCCTTTTCAGGATGGATTGCCTACCTCAGATCTATGCAAAGCAGCTCGGTTATTCTAAGAATGTGTCTGAGCTGAACTCTCCTCTTGGGAAGTTTGCTCGATACATACAGATTATCGGATACTTGATCTTGATCTGACTGAGGTCTCATATTTGTCTGCTGGCTATTTGCTCAGGGTCCCAAACGATCAAAGGGCGAAGTTATGTTTAGTCGTTCCAAGACACTTGGCCTTTCAGGAGAAAAATAATGGATATCATAGGGTTCTATGGACCTGAGCGATGAACTTGCTCCTGGACGATAAGAGGTGTTGCGTGAAGATCTGGAATAGCTATGTCTGATGGATCTTGGAGGTGGAGGCAACATTTCTCTTCTGGATGAGGGAGCCACTTGTAGTGACTGAGCAAATTACCTCATCGTATCCTACATGGCTTCTTGTCCTCTAGTAATACTAGCCAGAATTTCAGTTAGGTCTGTTGCCATAGGTAGAGCAGACGGAACAGGCAGATTGCCTTTATTTTTTAGACTGGACTCAGGGTCAGTCATCTTGCTTTGAACAAGAGTATGTAAGAGTGAGAACGGCAATTAGAAACACGTTCCCATAGATAGCTCCAATCTGTTGATGTAAAAAACTACACTTGATCTAATTTTATGATCACGGATAAAATGTATAATGATAAATAAACTGAGAGAGTTTTTAAAGTGGTTCAGCTATGTAAGAAAGCCTACGTCCACTGTTCCTTTATTGATTTTAATGGTTACATAAAGCTAGATACTCTTGTAGATAAGAATATCCCATAATCCATTCGATCGTGCCCTTGATGAAAGGGATACAATGTATTTATAGTGCCCCAGAGGTCAAGGGTTGGAATGTCAAGGGACGAAATGCTTTTATATAATTAAGCATTTACATCCTTACATAATAAATGTGATAATTGGTTGTATAAACCACGTGTAGTATGACCCTTGGTATGATGACGCTTCATTGTCTTGTTGGTCGGCCTTCCATATGTTGGTCGAAAAAGTTACTATCTGCTGACTAGGACTTTGGCCACGTAGGAGGATACGTGTTTACTTTTGATTGGTCCACATAGGTGGATAATTTTTTGTATCAACAATAATCATAACCTAGGATCTCACCATGGTCACTACATAATCTAAGACCTCGAATCAAAATTCCCGTCGCACTTACCATAATACGGTATGGACTACCTTCCACTATCCTATTAATTATCCTCCGAATAATCCAATGACCCCTAAAAAATAAATATCATAACTTGGGCATACGATCCATCATAACCTGGAATCACCGTCATAAAATTTTGGCATCACCACCATAATAAAATTTGGCATACTCGCCAATCGGGGTCCAAACCCTAGTCTTTGGATAATAAACAAAATCGTAGCCAACAGTACACCCCGTCCAGCGAGTGGTTTGGTTAAGGAATGCTTATGCATTCTCCAATAATAATCAGCATAATATCATTCTCTCAATTAAAATAAATTTAAGATTCAATCCTCATAAATTAAGTTTAAATATTTTACCCAATTTCTATAACCCAACATACATGTAAAATCAACTACTTTTATTACCCAACTACACGTCATGAAAATAACACATACAAGATGGGTACAATAACGAATATAGAATACGAGAATACAATACATATAAATATAACTCATAACATGGATATAACTATACAATCAATGTTGAATATGTGTAGTACACAAAATTAACAATGGGAGTACGAAACTACCTCAAGAGAGTCAAAATCCATAATTATAGGTCTGTTTTAGAAGCATAGAAAAATCCTACCTCGATATTATCTGAATCGCCAATCCAAATTCAGATATGGATTCTACACGAAAAATTGGATAAGATATTTATTTTGAGTTTTTCTCGAATCTCGTCTGAAAGCACTAAAAAAGAAGACCTAAGACACTCAAAACTAACTCTTTTTACTCCTCTCATTTTTGCCTCTATAAATTTTGTTTTTGGCCTTTCTTTTTCATCTTCCTTTCCTTGTAATCGGCCATAATATTCCTTATATACCCCCTCTCTCAAATCCTAGCTTGGAGCCTAAGCTAACGCATAATACCATATTCCCCTTTAATTTAAAATTGTCCACTTTACAATGTTAAACTATTATAAAATGTCCAAACACTATTTACATTTAAATTTAAATGTTTGATTCAATTTCAACCCAAAATAAATTATTTTCAAATATAATATCAATAAAAGTATTTTTATTTAAAATTATTACCGAAATCTTATATAATATTCTTAAATAACCCCTCAAAATAACGAGGTATTACATTCTTCCCCCTACAAAAGGAATTCCATCCTCGAAATTTACCCAAAATTTTATTCCATTAAATTCAAAGAGATTTCAACATCACCGAAATAAGAGATAATATAAACAAAATCTCTCTAAACGGACAACGTAATGAACCAATAACCCCAAGCTCGAGAATACAAATAAGCTATACTATGATACCACTTTGTAACACCCCGGGAGGTGTTATTGAAAAATATTGATAAATTAGAGAATTATTTTAATAAAAAAATAACATTTAAATTGAGAATAAATTTGTGTTAGCATAAATACATAAATCAACTTAACAAAATGTCTCAATTTTATTAAATCTCAAATGTCATTTTACAAAATAATTTATAATAAACAAAACGATACATTTAAATATTAAAAATAAATATACAGAGCCTCTAACTACGATCCCAACGATGTCATAAATATCATCTCGCATCAAACTTCAAATACAACAAACTAAGGGGAGCGAAAAACTCAGTAGTCCGTATAAATGCTCCAAGTGTAACTATACATACTCGTGTGGGCGTGTTTCATATATAAGAATCTATGCAATATGAACACTCAAACTAAAATTTTAATAATATAATCATAACCCAGGATCTCACCGTGGTCACTACACACTACAAGACTCCATATCAAAATTTCGGCCGCACTTCTCACAGTACGGTATGGACTACTGTCCACTGTCCTTTTAATTATCCTTGGAACAATCCAATGAAACCTAAAAAATAAATAACATTACTTGTGCATATGACCCATCATAAGCTAGCATCACCGTCATAAAATCTTGGCATCACCGCCATAATAAAATTTGACATACTCATCAACCAGGGTCTATGGCCTAGTCTTTGGATAATAAACAAAATCGTAGCCTATAATACACTATGTCCAGCGGGTGGTTTGGCTAATAATAATCATCATAATATCATTATCTCAATTAAAATAAATTGAAGATTCAATCCCCATAAATCAAGTTTATATATTTTCCACCCAATTTCTATAGCCTAATATACTCGTAAAATCAACTACTTTCGTTACCCAACTACACAACATGAAAATAACACATACAAGATGGGTACAATAACGAATATATCATATGAGCATATAATCACTACTAATTAAAAAGAGGCTAATCTCTTTTTAATGATGATATGACCAAACCACCCTTAGATATTTTATGATTCCTATTGTACTCTCACTTTTTATTTACGCCTCCTCTCCCTCTCATATATTGGCAGCTCTTCATATTCTCTCTCTCTATTTGCCTCCATACCCCTCACCATAGAAGATCAAACACCCAAAAACCCTTGATTCCCCCCAACCCCCAAACCCACTAATACACGGTCTTCCATCGAAGTCGATTAATATTTATAAAAAGCTTCCTTCAACTGCCTTTTTCTAATCCAACAACATAGCAAAAGATTGCTTCAACTATGGAACCGCCTCTCAGGTCCCTCTTATCTCTACCTATAAGAAATTACATCTTCACGAAATTGATGAGTATTATATTTATATGTGAATGTGCCTAATTATTATGAACGCTTTAGAAGGTTTTGACTTGAATGTTGCAGCCCAGAAGCAATCCTCTCGCTTTTGATTTCTTATTTGAAGTAAATGAGTTTCGCTTACCGTTTGCAAAAATATTCATGCCTAATTGTCTGGGGCTTATCTTAAGTCATATCTTGAATCACAGATCATAAAATGAACAAGATGGAATTTTTTTGGCGCATTCATTGAATCACGCTAAACTTCTGTAAAAAAATTGGTGTTAGATTTAATTTGTTGTTCATTTTTAGCTTTAAGCATTTACCTTATATGTTAAATAAATAAACTTTTGCTGAAATTTAGAAGTTTTTATTTATTTGTGAAATGGCTCAAAATTTTGCCAATAGTAAATTGACTATGGATTTTATTCATGGATTCCCATTTGGATTTTGTTAAGTATGATATTTGTTGAATGTTTTGTAACTATGTATTCTTATATATATGCACACACACACACACACACACACACACACACACACACACACACACACACACACTCTGTTGGTTACAAGTTACCAAAATATGAGTTGTGGAGTCTATTAGGCCTTATTTTACGCTTTAGGAAAAAAATATTTATTTTATTGTTAGTTTTTGGTGAAATCAAAAAGCCCGTACATTGATTTAAGACATAATAACTGGTTTATTTCTTATATATTTTTTGGATGTGGGAAAGTAGAAGACATAGGATGTGGAGACTTTTCCTTTGTTATTTATCCTTTGTTACTTTCATTAAGCATTTTAGTTCACATATGGATGGATTGGTGATAGTTTGTGCTAATTTGGTTAGAACCGGAAAAACTACTTGGCATGCTTAACAGTATACCCATCCAATTAAGTTCATCCTATTTAAAGAGGTGTACACTTTTTTTATTTCATTAATATCTTTTGTATTTTATGTATATATTGAATTACATGTAGGTGTTTATTTGCTTTTAAACTTTGGTACTGTGATTAGATTGAATATTCGTAGCTTTTGGTGTTGTATAGTCATTTTGTATACCTCTCTACAACATAAGCCTTTCTTTAATTGGAATCACTTTTTTGTAATATAAATTGGTAAGACTTTTATCATATGTTTAACAAAAAAATAATCGACAATAGGTAAAAGATTAAACTGACAAAAATATATTTCCTTTCACATTTGAGATTATGATATTATCTATTCACTTTACTCCTCTGTTTCAATTTTTTATCAGTTAAATCCTATGTTTGTTTCAATTTTTGTTTATGTAAATGTTCTTTAGAGGTTATGGGTTTTGATACTTACATGCAAACAGTAGTTCATAAAAGGATACCAGTCTGGAAATGTTCTTTATGAATGTTTGAATTTTAGTATGAAACTTACGAGTGATTGATAATAAACAAATGTTTTTTGTGCCCAATTCTTGGATCTTTCATTTGTATAATTAGACAACATAAAATTTGAGCGATATAAAATCCTCTTCCGATCGTTTCAAACAAAACATTATGTTAAGATAATCTCCTTCCAAGTTAAAGTGAAAAAATCCGCAAGTAATGGCAAAATTTGTAGCTTCGAGAGCCACCAGAGGTTCCATTTATTTGGGTTGAAGAAGTTAATGGGTTCTTTTTAACATGCTAGCCATGAAGGTGATGGATGCGGCATCGTTGCGAAGGTAGGGTGTACTAGATTGATGATGAAAAATTATTTATTTTAACTGGGATCTTTGGGTTTACAGTTGGAGCCAAAGTTTAGAAGAATGAAAATTTATCAGGGTGTTACTTGGGTTTTTAATTTGGTTCTGTAATCCACAGTTGGACCAACTTGTTTTGTGTTTTTTATTCGTATTTTCCTTATAGTTATTTTTCCATGTAAGACATTATTTTATCCTTCGGTATAATTGTTTGATTTAACCATATAGATAAAGAACTTAAGAGGGTCCGAATGGTACATTGAGGTGCATGTGTTTTCTGGCTACTGAATATAACGATTGATTTATGATGAGGTTTTCACTATATTGAGAAGATATCAAGGTTAGTTTTCATTTTAAAATAACAGTGCCTAACTTTTTAATAGTCCACAAGGGATATGGATTGCCTTACAACTCTTCAGCCTCTTACACCCAGTCATATACGCACTATACTAAATATTCCAAGAAATCTTTTGTTTTCAATGCACGTCATTTACAATAGTAGAATCGGGTCACAAATGACTATTGTTATGATTTTGATATTATCAAGCGTAAGAATTTAATTTTTCCCTCAACATAGTCCCCTTATCATAAAATAGAATGAAAAAAATGTTGTAGTGACAGAAAAATAAACTTTCATCGTGTGAAAGAAAGAAATGATACAACTTTTGATGTAACCATCAAAAGAAAACAATTGAATAGGGTGTCAATGCGAAAATTATTTTTATACTTCATTAAGTGTGAATAGAAAATCAATGTAAATTTCTTTATCACTGAAAAGAAATGGCATGTTTTAGTCTTCTACTAAATATTATCTTTAACTATAGATTGTTGATTATGTTTTTGTAACATGATTATAGCTTTCTTTGATGACTTTGAAGTTTTTTTCTTCCACTTATTTGTACTTTCAAACACAACTTGTGGTAAAATTCTATAGAAAATTATAAAAACTTCTATTGTTAGTCTAAGTCTTTGCCTCTTATTCCCCTGGTTCAAAAGTAAAAACTCGATCAAGAATTATGCCTCCAAAGATAGGAACCAAGGACTGGCCGCATAAAGTTGTTAAGCATATGGATTTGATATCCTTATAAGTAGAATAAAAGGTTAATTAATTACTCTTTAATAAGAGTCCACCCAATGAATTGTGGCAAAAATAACACTTTACCCTTATAGATTATATGTAATTTTGTAGACAATTCAGAATGGATTCTTACATTAAATCTTTGCCTTGAAGGAATTTGTGTATTGTGTGCCTTTTATGATTGATATTGAAAATGTGTTGTAAATTATGATTTTTATAACTAAAATGCTTGCACTCATATATTTTATTTTATTTTATTTTGTGCCGAGGCAATTTCTCTTCCATTATATTGCCCTTAATCTTAGATTTTTTTTTTAAAAATAACTTAAAGTGATTGTGAAGTTTTCATTGAAAAACAGTTGAAATTTTGATTTATTTTTGGAGACATTCATCTATTCATAAAAAGAGGTAAAATTATTCGTACTCCCAAATGGACCTGGCTTAGGTGAGGGACAAACAGTAATGCATGATTTTTTTTAATGTTGGAGATTAATGTTGCGAATTGTCAGAACCTTTTATACATGGCATATAAATTACAACATTGCGTTCTTAATATCTTCACTTGTGAATTGTTTAAAAGATTTACAATATATATATATATATATATATATATAACTTTATCCCTTTTTTTGGCAAAAAAAAACTTTATCCCTTTCTTTTTTTCATGTAGTCTCTCTCTATTTTTTTTATTCTCTTGGATAATTCATATGCATTTCTTAGAGGATTCTGTTATAAGGAACAAGTCAATACCAATCACTTGCCCTGTCATACTTCTGCATTTTTAAAATACTGGACTCGATGATTACAACTCAACGTTGTGTAATGTGTATATAAATGCAAGTTTTTATTTGGGGTCCCATACCATCCAATAAGTTTACTTTATATAGTTTTATGTTAGGCCACATTTCATGTAGATTTTATGAAAAAACTGAAAAGTTGCAAAATCTCTAGCCTAGGTTTTGTTGTTGGCAATCGTGAAGAACTTTCTTTCTCTTAAGATTATCTCAACGTCTTTACCAATAAAATACTACATTGGAATGGATTTTGAGCTGATATTGTATCTCTTTACTTATAATCCCATGCTGTCTACTTTTAAATCATCAATTGAATTTAGGGATTCAATTGCACGTGCAACGCACGTGAGCACACCTAGTATATATAAATGCAACACATAGCATTGATATAACTATACAGTCAATGTTGAATATTTGTAGTACACAAAATTAACAACAGGAGAACTAAACTACCTCAAGAGAGTCAAAATCCACAATTATAGGTCTATTTTAGAGACACAAAAAAATATGACCTCAACACTATCCTAATCTCTAATCCGACTTTAGATTTGGATTGTACACGCAAAAATTGGGTTAGTTATTTGTTTTGAGTTTTCTCAAATCTCGTCTGAAAGCACTAAAAAAGAAGACAAACACTCCAAACTAACTCTTTATATTCCGCTAGTTTTTGCCTCTTCAAATTTCATTTTTGGCATTTTTTTCATCTTCCTTTCCTTATAATCAGTTATAATATTCCTTACATATCCCCTCTATCAAATCCTAGCTTGTAGCCTAAGCTAATGCTTAATACCATATTACCCTTTAATTTAAAATTGTCTACTTTATATAGTTAAACCATTATAAAATGTCCAAAAACCATTTATATTTAAATTTAAATGTTTGATTCAATTTCAAAACAAAATAAATTGTTTTAAAATATAATATCAACAAAATTACTTTTATTTAAAATTATTATCGAATTCTTTTATAATATTCTTGAATAAGCCTTAAAAATAACGGCGTATTACATTCTTCCCCCTACAAAAGGAATTTCGTCCTCGAAATTCATCTAAAATTTTCTTTCATTAAATTTAAAGAGAGTTCGACGTCACCCAAATAAGAGACAATATAAACAAAATCTCTCTCAACGGACAACGTAACGAACCAATAAACCCAAGCTCGAGAATACTAAGACCTATGATCTGAGACCACTTTGTAACACCCCAGGAGGTGCTATTAAATATTATTGATAAATTAGAGAATTTTTTTAATAAAAAAATAACATTTAGATTGAGCATAAATTTGTGAAAGCATAAATACATAAATCAACTTAACAGAATGTCTCAATTTTATTAACTCTCAAATGTCATTTTACAAAACAGCTTACAATAAACAAAACGATACATTTAAATTTTGAAAATAAATATCTAGAGCCGCTAATGACGATCCCAATCCCAACGATGCCATAAATATCATCTCGCATTAAACCTGAAATTCAACAGACTATGGGGGTGAGCGGGAAACTCAGTAGTCCATATAAATGCTCCAAGTGTAACTGCATATGCTCGTGTATGCCTACATTATTTACAAGAGTGTATGCAATATGAACACTCAAACTAAAATCCCAATAACATAGTCATAACCTAGGATCTCACTGCAGTCACTACACAACCCAAGACCCCATATCAAAATTCTCGTTGCAATTCCCACAGGACGATATAGACTACCGTCCACTATCTTGTTAATTATCATCGAAACAATCGAATGGCCCCTAAAAAATAAATAACATAACTTTGCCATACGACCCATCATAACCTGGCATCACCGCTATAAAATCTTGGCATCACCACCATAATAAAATTTGGCATACTCACCAACCGAGGTTCATTGCCTAGTCTTTCGATAATAAACAAAATCATAGCCGATAGTACACCCCGTCCAGCGGATGGTTTGGATAAGGAATGCTTATGCATTCTTTAATAATAATCACCATAATATCATTCTCTCAATTAAAATAAATTGAAGATTCAATCCCCATAAATCAAGTTTACATATTTTCTACCTAATTTCTATAACCCAACATGCTTATAAAATCCATTAGTTTCGTTACCCAACTACACGACATGAAAATAACACATACAAGATGGGTGCAATAATGAATATAGTATACGAGCATATGATACATATAAATACAACACATATCATGTATATAACTATACAATCAAGGTTAAATATGTGTGTGGCCATCCTGGGGCCTTCCCCCTCCTTCCTTTTCTTTTTTTTCCAGGGGTTTCCATTAGCATGCACGCGGGATGACGCCCTTTCTCGGGGAACTCGATTATCGTCAATGTGGGATAATGTGTAGAGATAGAGTCGTTAGCCTATTTCGTACAAAACAAGTAAAAGAAATGTTGACTCCTTGAGAGAACTACACCATGGACAATATTGATGCTTGCAAAACCAAGTTCAAGTAGTTCAAATGTTCGGGGACTAAGTTACGGAATGGGAAGGTTTTAGGCAACCATCCCGCCCTTTTGGTCTCTCATGGGCATATGTTAATCTTCTTCTGTTAGGCTCCATAAAGTGTGTGCTTATGTGCATAATATAGATGAAGAATGGAAGTGTTAAACTCGCATCATGGACAAGGACGGAGTGAATTCATCCTTAGGAATATTCCTGAAAATAATAATTCAAAATATAATATAAATGTTTGCTGAATCACGAGTCGTTATAGAAGAATGAATGTAGTTATCGGACGAAACACAAGCATGCAAAGATATGGCATTCATTAAGTATATATATATATGAAAACAATATTATAAACACACATAAGGGAGGACTCGAAATCTCGGGATTTATCTAAAATGCCTACATAGCCCAAGAGACATCAAAGTTCGCGTAGTTCAAAGGTAACATAAGGTGGGGGTTTAATCCATAAATCCAAAAGGGATATTTCTCTTATGTGTGTGCAGAGAAAAATGTGCTTTAAAAGTGAGGATGTGAGATGAGAATCCCTCTTTTGGAATCTATAGATAAACCCTCTTTTTCTTATTTTTGAGTTTTTTTACGAAAATAGAGTAGGTGCAATTACTACTAATAAAGCTTTGAGATTAATGTATGTAATGTAATTAAATAAAGTGCTAAAGTATAAATAAAGTAACTAATACTAAAATAAGAGAATTTAGAGAAAATGATGGAGAATTGGACCTCCTTCTGAATACTTGAGGTTGATATTGAGTGTAGATTTGTTGATCTTGCAATGGGATGAAGGTGGTATGAAGAGGTAGGGGGAATTTACTAAATGAAGTATGAAAAGGATGGAAGGAATGTGGGAAGTGGGATTTTTAGGAAGGGAATAACTCTGAATTCGAGATAATGTTCTCTAAATTGTGGTGAGGGATGTTCAGGGTTGTATTTCAAAGTGAGGTTATATATTATATTTATAGGGCCAAGGGGTTGCCGATCGGTATGGTCCTGGACCTGCCGATCGGTATAGAGACCAAGAAAATTGCCAATAAGTAGGGTCCTGAGGGTGCCATTTGGCAGTCTAGGACAAGTTTTTCAGAAAAATGGTCATAAAATTCAAATCGTAAATCAGAATCGCACATGGGGTGAACCATTGGAAAGGGTATTAGAGACCTTTAAGAATCCATTGAAACACTCTCAGGTTTGGGAGTTGATCAAGGTCAAACGGAGCCTGAAAGCGCCCGTTGGTCACTCGAGAAGAAGATTTTGGAAGAAACAAATCGTTTGTCTGAATCGTAACATTGTTTCATGCATGAGATATAACTTTGGAAAGGGTATTCATTACCCTTTGAGATTTCATTCAGCTTCACTTGGTTTGAAGAGTTGACCAAGGGCGGACGGGCCTCGAAAGTGCTCGATGACCCTTTGGAGTAAAATGGATCATTCATCTGTACCGTAGGGCTGATTTATGCATGGAGTAGACAATTGGAAAAGGGATTTAGAGACCTTCGAAGATCCATTGAGCTTATCTCAAATAAGAAAGTTGATCGGAGTCAAACGAGGGCCGAGAGCGCCCAGTTGTCTCTCGATCAATTTTTGAGGTAAAACAGATCATTCTTTCGTACCATAAAGTCAATCCGTGCATGAGGCAAACCATTGAAAAGGGGGATTTAGAGCCCTTCAAAGATTCATTAAGCTTCCACTCAGGCAATAAATTTGACCAAAGTAAAACGGGGCCCAAGAGCACCCGGTGGCCTCCAGATTAGTTTTCGATAGTAAAACAAACCATTTATTAGAATTGTAAGGCCAATTCAAGCATGGGGTGGACCATTGAAAAGGGAATTCGAATCCCTTCAAATATTTATTGATATTCCACTGCGATGAAAAAGTTGATCGAAGTCAAATGGGACTCGGGAGCACACGATAGCCTCTCGATTGGTACTCGGAGTATGACCTAAGATTTGCGATTGACGAGTGAGTGTTAGGGACTTAAGGAAGTTCTTGGGGGGTCCAAGAATGGGGTGCCTATGGATATCCCCGCGATGGGAGAACTTAGAATAAGTGAAGGTCGTCGAATGATAGTCACCACATAGACGTTGGGGAAGAGGATTTTAGGTACATTATGTGGACCGAGAATACGAGGGTGACCGATTCATAAGGTCGAGGCTAATTATGAGGGCCTAAGGAGATGAGGGTGATCAATTCAACAAGTGGATGAGGTGTTAAGATTGATTATAAAGGGCTAGGGTGACCAATTAATTGGGTCGAGGTCAATTCTGAGGACCTAAGATTATGCTGGGGATGACCGATTCTGTGAGTCGAGCTTATATTGACTAATTCTAAGGGTCGAGGTTAATTCTGAGGACTTAAAGTTGTGACGACCAATTCTGAGGGTCGAGGTTAAATCTGAGGACCTAAAGTTATGACGATCAATTCTAAGGGTCGAGGTCAATTCTGAGGACCTTGAGTTGGGGGCGACCAATTTTGTGGGCCGAGGTCAATTCTTGAGGACATAAAGTTGTGATGTCTAATTCTGAGGGTCGAGGTTAATTATGAGTACCTTGAGTTGCGGGCGACCAATTCTGCGAATCGAGGTCAATTCCGAGGACCTAAAGTTATGACGAATAATTCTGAGAACTGAGGTTATTCGTGAGGACCTTGAGCTAGGGTCAATCAATTCTGCGGGCCGAGGTCAATTCTGAGGACTTAAAGTTGTGACGACCAATTTTTAGGGCCGAGATTAATTCTCAGGACATTGAGTTGTGAAGACCAATTTGAGGACCGATGTTAATTTCTGAGGACCTTGAGTTGTGACGACCAATTCTGAGGGCTGAGATCAATTCTAAGGACTTTGACTTATAATTACTAATTTTTAGGGTCGAGATTAATTCTGAAGACCTTGAGTTGGGGCGACCAATTATGCCGGTTGAGGTCAAATATAAGGAAATTAATTTGTTCAACTCTGAGGTTCGAGGTTAATTATGAGGACCTAAATTTGGGATGACCAATTCAAAGGGTCGAGGTGAATTCTGAGGACCTTAAGTTGTGACGACCAATTCTGCGGGTCGAGGTCAATTATGAGGACCTAAAGTTATGATGACCAATTCTGAGGGGTCGAGGTTAATTATAAGGACATAAAGTTGTAGCGTAGGGAATAGCTCTCCTGGGAGAATTTAAATTATTTTGGGGGTGAAAGTGCACTTGTGCTTCCGTTAGGGATTGTGTTGTCTCGAAACTCCACTAGGGGATGTTTAGTTTTGGGGTTCCGGCAGAGGAATTGTAGTAAACTTGGATGTGGGCACATCATTGGTTCCGCTATGGAGTATGTTGGGGATAAGAGTATAATATTAATACAGCTAGGGATTTCGAGAGTTTGTAGGGACTTAGTTCTCCAAACATGATTTTCTTGAGGGAAAATAATGTTTCATATTTGTCAGGAATTTTTGGGAATTTTTCGGGCAATTTCATAATTTTTTTGAAATTTTATGGCATTTTCTGTACAAAATTTAAAAGGGACTGCCGATAGGCAGGCTTAAGGTGGTTAATCGATAATGGCATAAATTTTTAGGCTTCCTTAGGAAGAGGAAAATGCGGCTGCCGATCGGTATGAGCTGGGGGCTACCGATCGGTAGGCCCTTTAACCTTCTATAAAAAGAGGAGTTTCCTCCCCATTTTCACACCTTCAAGTGTTTGAATCTTCTGCTTTCTCTCTCTAAAAATCATACTTAAGTCCTTTATGCTTCAAGACTTCAAATATATGGTTCTTCAAGTGATGTGTACGACTGTAATGCCCCAACTCGAATTTATGGGTTACCCGTAGTCAACCCAGTCCAACCCGAACGTTAGGTGTGAAGTGCAATGAAACAATCAATATAATGTTGCTAGTCCAATTTTATTTTAATTAACGTTTTACTTGTTTAGCTTGCGATTCCAATTTCAAGTTTAAACTACATGAAGGACCCGTGGGAAACATCCCTGGGGTCCAAGTATACAGAAATACTAACGTAAAATTAAATAGAATACTTACCTATATAACGCTCTACAGACCCGCATCTAACCTACCGTAATAAAGACGAGGGTGTGAGCTTATGCCCAGTGGGAATATGCAAATACAGTATAGAAATGAACGGCAGAAAGGAGACTCTATGCATTATACTTACGTACACATGCAACTACCTTATACACACACACACACACACACACACACACACACACACACACACACACACACACACACACACACACGTACACACACATATATATATACTTAATGCATGAAACCGTTTTATTTTCGAAAACTCTATTTTCCATATTAAATTACCTTAGTCTTGTAGAAAGACTTCCTTTCCTTTAGTTTGACATTTATCATTTTAATTAACTCACACAGTTAAATATTTGAACTAACTACACTTGGTTTGACCGAAAGCTATTTCTTTGCCGAATTTACCCTTTTCATTTCAACCGATCCACATTAGTATTTTCATTAAAAATCACCTTTTCAACACACTCGAATACCGTGTTAGAAAATACTTATTTAGCCTTTGAAAACCATTCACAATGCAACCTTGAGTTAATTATGGGTTTAACCACTTAGATTGCTTAACCACTCATTTACCCACTTACTTTACATTTCCTTTACCTTATGGAAATTAATCAATTTACACATTTACTTGTCGATTTTAACCTTTACTGGAGCATTTATTAATCCATTCAAGTTAGGTTGTCTTAACACGCTTTCACCACATAACTCAATTCTTAACATGTCCCTTATTTCTTTATCTTTTCTTAGAATCTTCTAATAATCGCGTACTTTAACGAGCTCCACATCACCGGTGATGCCACCATATTCTTTGGCTAGTTGTTTTGGGTCTTTTACTCCAGGGCTCCGGGCCCTCCTTAATTATCTCGGTGTCATCTGAGTTCCTTTTAATGTGTTTTAATATTTTACAAATGTCCACATTATTCTTTCTTTTCCTTTTTACCTAGTCGAAGCCAAAGTCGGGGTTTCACCACAATTTGTGCTACACTTTGAAATCATCATGTCATGTCCCTTACACTTTAACTTTAGTTCTTTATTCCAAACCATACTCATTAAGGAATAATTTGTGTAACACCTTTTCCCAAATTTTTATTTCATAAAAATGTTCCACTTTAAGTAAAATTACTATTTTACCCATTTGTTCCCCAATTCACCTTTACTCCATTTCACAAGTGTTAATTTCACAAAACACCATTAAGTTAGCCACACTAACTTCTTAAGTATTTTTAAACATCTTAACACCTTTAACCTTTTTGGATTAACTTTCCTTTCAATTGGAAACATCTTTATTATATTATTTTCTTTCCAATTTCATTATTAAGTTACACATGCCAACCTTTTAATGGTTAACTATTAACACTTATTTAACACCTTCATTAATGATATTTCTAAGTTAGACATTTCTTTACCTCCTTATCAAGAAATGTAATTACACTTAAAGATTATTTTTTTAAGGAAACACCATTTCCATTTTATCAATACATGTAATCTTGCAATCCTATATTCATTCACCTTTAACCCCCTTTACACACACTTTGAAGATTAGGATTTCTACTTTTCTTATTTCTTGTTTAAACCTAACAAACCTCCTTTAAACTTGTTCACATATTTATTATCAAAATACTACAAGTTTATATACATGAGAAGATGGGTTTTAAATCCTAAAATCCTATTAAATGGGTTACACATACATTTCATTCTAGAAGTTTATAATACTTTCAAAATGCTCTTTCAAATCATAAAAGATATTTCACTTATTTAAACCCAATAAATGTTCATCTTTTATAAACTTGAAAATGTTACAAGAAACTTTGAAACATTATTTCACCAATGTTTTAGCAAAATTAATCATCATTTTAAAAAATTATATTTCATAAAATGTTTAACATAGATTTTCTAGAGTATACACCATTTTCATAGAACCCCAAATCTACATTTTAAGAAACTTTGCAATATTTACTCATCGCTTTATTTTTATAAAAATAGCATTTGTATTCCACAAAAATATTTATTATTTCCTACAACTGAATTTTATTCTTTAATAAAATGCACCATACTCATGTAATCTAACAACAAGACTACAAATACACAAAATAGAGTCTTAATACTAAGAGCGATATTTCCCACATCAAAGACTCCAAATGGTTGGCAAAAAGGTTGGTGTAGGAGTAGCAACCCCCACCTCCAAAGCTAGCCTCAAGTGGTTACCAAAAGAATCCTAAAAAAATGCCTCATATATTTTCCATTTAAGCTCCCAAGATAAAAAAACCTTCAAACTCCATGAAAGCTTTCATCATCTTCTCCAAAAATCTCTCAACACTTCTCCAAAATTCGTAGCTCCACTCAAGAAATGGTGGAAATGGATTTTATAAGCTTGAATATAGTGAAATACTAGAAGAATAAGGTGGTTTGTGGTGGTTTTGAGGTAGAGAGAAACTCTCCCATGGTGGAAGACCACCTCCCTTACTCTTTCAACTTTTTCCATCTTCCAATTGCCAAAATGAACCAAACAAACCCTTATACCCCCCCCCCCCCAAAAAAAAAACCTTTAAAATCCCATTCTCCCCAATCTGGGCTCACTAGAGCTCGACAATTCATTGATCCAATGGCCAGAATTGTGACAGTGTATATTTTTAGGCACGTCGTTCGAACTATATGAGCCTTATTCGAATGACATGTCCTACCTGTTCAATGTATGGCTTCGTGCGATCTGAGACTGCAAGGCAATGGGACCTCGGACAAACCTTGCCCTATCCCCTACTTCGAATGAGTTCCAAACCTCGTTTGAACGACACAAGTCTCTTTCGAACCCTTCTTTCTTTTTATTTTCTCCAAATTCCAGTTTTTTCAATCAAACCTCACTTCATTAAAATTTATACCAAACTTAAATGAATTATTAAGGCAGGGTATTAGAATAACAACGAGTGATTCGTTGTTCATGACTGGGTTGGCCTGGAGTGGCAGTCTAGGGTGCCCTTTGCATTTGGCAATGAGAATGCTTTCAATTTGTTTGGACCTTTAGCTATGAGAGCCTACATAATACTGTTCGTCTAGGGTGAAGAATCCTAGTGACTATTTAAGTATGGTGTTGTAACAAAAAAAAAAGTAAGTATGGTGACTTTTGGTTTTTCCATTTATTTTTCTCTTTGTTCCTTGCGCTTAATGGATGATTTTTCTTCTATTTTCTTAAATACTAACATACCTCCTTCGAGTATTCGATCTCGGAGGACAACTGGGTTAAAGGATGATTTGGAGAAGCTCCTTGTTGTTATGTTCTTAATGGTATCGTACACCGGGTTGTCCCGTTGGCACATGCTTTGGATAAGACATCGCGTTCCACTGCGGTGTTATGTGATATTAAGGAGAGGTGGTGGGACGCTACCCACACATTTCATCTTGGATCTAGGGATATGACTATTAATCCCATAGATATCCAGTAGCTATTGGGATTGGATTGCGAGGGTTCCAGATAGTGGTGGATCGTACTTTGAGGGTGACACCGGAGAAGGTGCAATCGGCTCTCGGAAACATGGGTAGAATGGTGTCGGGGGATTCTATTCGAATTTTTATTTTGAGGGAGTCGCTTTTGAGGAGGAGGGTGGATGTGACTGATGTGCGGCAGGTGAGACAAACGGCCCGTCTGTTTATTTTTCTTTTGCTTAGTGGTTTTTTGGTGGGGACGAGCGGCGACGTCATCCATCTTTGGTTCTTGTCGTATCTAAGGATGATCTCTGATGTCCAGTTGTATGATTGGGGGAGCCTGACTTTGGCATCCATTTTTTTTTCTTTGGATGCATTCAGTTAGTGCTATCGACAGAATTTTATAGGAGACACGTACCTTTTGGAGGTAATTTTGGATTCATTTTTTCTTTTTATGCATTTCCTTGCATTCTTCTGTTATTCTTTTTGTTGATTCATGTCTTTTGCAGATGTGGTTCTATGAAGTGATTGTGCCCAATGTGGGGTTGATGGCCCTAGAGGATGAGGATTTGGGGGACTTCTATCGAATTTTTTGGTGGCAGAAGTCCAATCGGCGGTCAAACAAGTCCTTATCTTTGGCGAACATGCGACAACTTCTAAATGACATAACGAGTGATTAGGTTATCTCTCGTCTTTTTTGAGTTTTTTTCAGCGTCTTTATTTATTGAGTCGATACGGATTCTCTCTTGGGTATTACAGTTGACCTTCTACCCCAGGGGGGTTAACTCCGCGGGATACTGGGGTGATGGGCATGCATGCGCAGATGCGACGGTTGATTACGCATGAGTTTGGATACGTCTGGTACCTGGGAGAGAGGGTGGTGAGGCAAATTATAAAGGAGGAGGTGGTGGTCCCACCTTCAGTGTCCTATATGTATATGAGATGGGTGAGGGAGATATCAATTGATGCTAGGGAGATAACAATAATAGGAGAGCCTTATACGCACTACAGGGATACAATGGTGAGCTATGATTATCTGGATTTTTTGATGATTTAATTGATGCCCTCCTATATCTATGATGTAGAGAACATGCCTCCACCTGCCGCGGCTCCATATAGGGGTACCACTATATTGGTGGTATCGGCCCACAGCACAGGTGGTGGTACATCGACAGCGGTAGCGATAAAGGAGTTTTCGATCATTCAGGTTACTCCCCCTTCTTGTAGTTTTTGACTGAACAGCGGGGAGTCTCTGAGCGTGTAGCACCGTCCTCATGCTTGGGTGTCTGGGTTGACGAGAATTATAGATGAGGCCCTCCAGTATTAGGTATGTTCTTTCTTTTTCTCTTTTTTGTTCCCATTGATTTTTTCTTTATTTTTTACTGACTGGTTTGACTTTTTTTGCTCCTTTTCCTTGAAGTATGTTCGAGTGCTAACCAATTGGCTGCGGGATATCACGGACTGGATAGCCTCCATGTATGATTATATAAAGAAGTCGTCTCCTTCCTATTTTGTGCCACCTACCACTTCATATGAGGGTTCGTGTTCTGGGAGTGGAGTATCCATTGCTCGTCGTAGGAGAAAGCGTGTTCACCGCGGAGGTTGAGGGTTTGACAGGAAGGTTAAGGGTTAGAGCGAAGTCTTGTCTTGTATTTTTTATTTTTTCTTTCGATCTGCAAAATATAATCAAGTGAAGCAAGAATATATATAAAAAATATGCCTTTTCTTTTTGGTATTTTCATTAATTTAGTGGCCTATCCTATATGCACTTTTGATTTTCTGCTGAGATTGTTTATTTTACAGAGATAAGTATGGAAAAGGCAAAATGTTTATTTCCTTTAAAAATGAGAGTAAAAGTAATTAACTCAGAGGTTGATATTTCTTTTCAAAGCAAGATTTTTTTTTTAGTTTTGAACAAAAAGGAAAAGATCTTTTTTAATTAGAATTTATTTTGAGGATGAAAATAATATTTTGAGGTAAAGTTTATTAAATAAATAACAAGGGAGTAATTTTAAAAGGAATGACCTGGGGAGGATTTTTTCTAAATAAGGATTTTTTAGAAATTCATTTTGGCAAAATAGGAAATATGGAATTATCCCAAATAAGGGGGTGTCGATCGGTATACCCCTTGACATGCCTATCGCTATGGGGTTAAGTCAAATCACCCCTAGGCTTTTATTGGACTTTCCTTCATATCGATGTACTTCTGTAGGGCTGAGAGTTAAACGAGTTTCCAAAAATTATATTTTTTGCCAAGGATTTTAGGTATAAAAGGAGGAGCGTAGGGTGTGTTTTCTTCATCAACACCCATATTTCTTTTCTTGTTTCTCATTTTCTATTCCCCAAATGAATATTCCCATGTATGAAGAATACTCCTCTTATCTTGAAGTCCTGGAGGCCATGTGCCTTTACAATGTTGACTATGATTCTTTCAACTTGCGCTGGGTTTCTCTGTGGCGTGATTAAGCCATAGATTGAAACTTTCTAGAAGCGATGGTACCATTCTGGTACCCGAGGACCATGCCTTTCGTTTTGGACTAGATGTGGACTTACCTACCTATGAGGAATTCTCAGCAATGTTGGGGGCAGCCCCAGTGTTGCGACGGCTATGCTCGATCTTTCTCGTACTCCCCGGGCATTTCTGGCTGAATTGCTCCATATTTCTCCTTCGACGACTCGACTGTGTAATATTCCGTAATTTTATTGATTTTTATTTAAGGGATTAATTGAATTAAATGAGAATTAATTGGGAATCAACCCGGATATAAATACTATCGAGATGTGAGTTAGTATTTGATTATGATGTTAAAATTTAATATTTTTGAATATATATGGTAATATATATGAGTAATGAAAATACTAAAATTATCGCGAGGCAGAAATACGATAATTTGGAAAACTTAGTTGGGACGCGCGTGTCAGTCGCGTCAGGAACGAAATTATTTAAATTAAAAAGTGAATAATATTTTTATCAACCAAATGGTCATTTTGAGTGCGCCAACGTGTCCGGAAGGGTCAAAATAGTCAGAAAATACTAGCCGGAGGTTTAGTTTGGGTTCCGGGGCATTTTTAGGCCAAACCGGCAACCTAGAAGGGTATTTTGGTAATTTTAAAAATAAAGGAATTAAAACCCACGAATTTTAGAGTTTATTTTTATATTTTTAAAGAGGCCACTAAGGCCATTACCATCCAAAAGCATTAGAAGTGGGCTACGGGAGTTAGAGAGGAGTTATCATAGAGTTCCAAACCAAAAACACCCTCCACCATCATTTTTGAAAGAGATTGTGACCATAAAGAGGGAAGAATCAACCTTGAAACACCGAAAACACATCTGAAGAACAAATCTGAGGCAAGTGATTTGATATTTTTAAGTGCATTGAATATTTCTTCCATGTTTAGTGTAGGAACTGTTTTGTGTTGAAAGTTTTGAGGAAAATATAATAAAATTATTGTAGAAACTCTAAAGTTGGGTTAGGAATTGCATGTAGAATGACTATGGACGAATTTAGTATCAAAAAACTTAAATATGATGATTTAAAAGCAGATTTATGATGAGTAATTAGACACAATAAAATTCTGGGTTCATGTTCATAGGGTTTGGGTTAAATTTTGGGGATTAATGATAATTACATGTTGATTAGGAGGATTTGACCCCAAAAATATGTTAAGAAACGACCTAAGAGTATTTAGAGAAGTTTAAGAACATTAAAATGCGATTGGGATGATCTTAGGATGAATTTAGAGAAGAAAAAAATTGAGAAAAACGAATTGGGAATTTTCTGGGCGTATTCTGCCATCTCGTTAGAAGACCTGCCCAGGTCGTTCGAACGAGACTTCTAATGATATGACAATACCCCTTCTAACGAGTTGGTAGTTCGTTCAAAGCCATTCGTTCGAACGACACTCGTTCGAACGACCTCGTTCGAATGAGATTTCTAACGAGTTGACAGAATGGCCTTTTAGGCCTGATTTTATTTCGAACCTCCAGAAGACTTATATAATTGAATGTAATCCTTCCCTTGTTGATTTGTGGATATAATTGTGAGATTGGAAATACGTCAGGATTAAAGCTTAGAGTTTTGTTGTAAACTGGATGATGTTTATGGGTTAGGATATAAGTATCTAAAACTTCGACGTGAGGAGAGTTGATAACTTTAATGTATATAAATCGGGGACTTGTAAATGTGTAACATGAAATGACGGTATGGAAATAAGAAGTAAACCTCTATTAATATTATGGGGTACCGAAGATGTGTGAATTCTTGGCATATGTAGTTATTTGTGTATAGCATACCTACCATACTTGCTATCACGGGAGGTCGGCGTTCGATCAGGGCCATCTAATCTTTGTGTGTCTACGGGGGGATTTAGATTGGTACCTCGAGGACATAGGTCAGAGAAGGACTTATTGAGAAGTTAATAAGTCTGCTGATCAAGGGAGTATATGTATGTGCGTGACCCATTTGATGTGAACTATGTTCGCCTCCATTATGTGTGATGGTTGTTTATTGATAACGATTCCTGAGAGATTCAGAATACGTGGTCCTTATGTACGTGATGTACCGGGATTGGATAGCAGAGTATGTGTGCACTGCAGCTTAGTCTCGGGGTGCCAGTATTGTATATTTATGATGAGAATAATATACTGTTAATTGAAATGAAATGTCATGAATAAATGTAAGTGTGAATAATAGCAACATTTTAGTAGAGTTAAAAATGGAAAATCTCTAGTGATTAGCATGACTAATATGGGAACTATGAAGGAAAGTAAAACTTTCTGTTTAAATTAAGATGTCGGGACTTAAATCGTGAATCTTATAGAAATGTTAGATTGTGTATTGGACTAGTTAGATATGGGAATAACTAGAACGAGTACGGGTACGATAGGAGTGCACAATTAGTTGAGAGGTGAGGAACTCATGTGAGTGCACGCACTATCATGTACTTTATATTCATTGTTTAATTATATTAAACGCTTGTTGTATTTTAAACTGTTTTTCACAATCGGGCTCTGACCTGTTTGCTTTCAAATCTATTTTTGTAAAAACCTTTTTAGGTGCCCAGCCACAAGGACACCAAGCATAGGAGTTCTATTCCCGCGACGTGCTGTAGCTGCTGTGGAAGTTACAGAACCTCGATAGTAGACGCCTCCACTTTACATCTTGACTCTATTTTAGATTCATTCATCTGTAGGGCATGTCGCCCCTTTCCTTTCAGAGACATCTTATTTACTCAGTTTTATTTTATATTTTGGGTTGTAATTAAATTAATGATTCAGGCTTGTATTTGTTTATTCCAGTATTTGGATTGTTGTGAGGTGTATTCCTCCAGATTCAGTTTATTACATCGTTATTTTATTGTGACTGTGATTTGGTTGTGGTATTAGTAATTCATAATTTAATTTGGTTGTATGTAAATCGAATTCAATTAAAAATTGACAACTCACTTTTTAAATATTTGGTGGCTAGTAATTGTTAAAACGTTTTCGACAGTGATGCTACGAACTGAACCAACTTGACATTTTGAATTAATTTGAATAAAGGAGTAGCTATCCGGTATTTAATTAGTCGGGGTGTCACAGACTGTTGGTTACTAGAGGGACTATTTCTCTTCAGGCAGTTATGTATTCAATATGTTTGAAGGACTTTAATGATGTTGGATTTACCAGAGTTGTTTCTTTGGAACTTACTGTGAGGCTTTTACTGGTGACAAGGGACTTAACGATTATTCCCTAAGTGGCTGCGTAGTGACATGGATGTCTTACCGCCATAATCCTGCAGCGGTGGTGCTGGTAGAGACCCTAAACAATCTTTATGCTTAGAAAGAGGGTCGTTTCGATATTCTGGAGGGGAGCTTGGTAATGTTGTTCATGTGGCTTGTAGAGAGGTTTTGTTTGGCGACCCAACCTGAGTATCCCTTAACGGCTGTGCCTAATTTCTTTTTCTGACCTTTCTTCTATTTTGGTCCATCGATAGAGAACTAGGTTAACTAGTTTTTAAAGCATGAAGCACTGTATCTTCGTTAGTCGGTGCCGTGGTAGGGAGACTTGCAGTCTATTTTGTAGCTAGGAGAGTACCGGTATGTGCGGTTGGTTGGCCGCCAAGTCGGATGGGAATAAATAGTGCCCCATCACGTAATGAACTTCTTTATATTATTGGATATGACTGAATCAGTACGGGTGATGTTGGGATCCTTGTTGCAGCGTCGTCGACCGTTTACCCATATATCACAATCTGTAGGAGGGGCCTAGCATGTGTCTGGGGACTACCAAAAAGTGATTGGGGAAGAGGTTAGTGGAGAAGCTTATGGAGGAAGAGATTGGGAAGGGTGATTTGTCACCTTCGACACCATGGAGGAGGGTGTCGTGGTTTCGTCCAAGCTTTTCAGGGCTTACCGCTCTATGGAGCGCATACCGAGTGTTAACTAGGATTTGGAGACTTGAGGACCTCCGAGGGCCGAGAACGATGACAAAGCGGGCCATCTGGTAGTTGAAGGCAATATTTATGAAACTGGGATAACATTTTGGGAAGCTAGGGTAGTTTGTGTCTTGGGTGATTTTGAGGTTTTCTATGGGAATAGGGATAATTTTTGTGAAGCTTGGTAAGGATTAGGTTTGTTTAAGATGGTGTTATCAGCGAAAAGCGGATGGTGTATTTAACTCCCTTCACTGATACTTCATGTAACAATGATGTATTCCTGAATTAGAAATAAAAATGATTTTGATCATATCTTGTTGTGTCCCTTGGTGAGTTTTGCATTTGAATTATCTATACCAATCGCTAGGGCATGCATAATCCTTTTGTTCATGTGAATGATGGAATGGACCATCATTCTCGGGGGTTAGAAAAGAATAGAATTTTGTGAAAAAAGAAGGGGACCATGCCCAAGTATGGCGTATGGGCCGCCTATGTACCTTTGGGGATTTTAAAATTTTCATGAGTCTCATTTTGAAAAGAAATATTTTTTAGAGGACTTAGCCACTATCTTAGCATTTAGCATTGCATATAACTCTGCTTTAACCCATTTGGTGAAGTAAGCAATGCCAATCGGGTGAACTCATGACCGTTAAAATCTTTAAGAGTGACCTTCCCTATGATGTCAATGCCCCAGGTGGAGAAAGGCCAGGGAGATGTCATATTATGTAGTTCTTGAGGAGGTAAGTATTGGATATTGGCAAACTATTGGCATTTTGAAGCATCTTCGAACATAGGCAGTACAATCTTGAACCATGGTGGTACAATAGTACCCTTGGTGGATGATATTTTTAGCAAGCATATGATCATTGTGGGATTTCTGCATCCTTTCTTTAATATTAGGCCCTGCTATGCAATGCAAATTGGTTCCATCAAAGTTTCTCTTGAACAATGTTTTGTTGTGGATGATATACTAGGTAGCCAATTTACGAAGGGTTACATGGTCTTTCTTATCTGCATCTTGGGGACACCCACTATATTTGAGGAGACGCTAAATGTCATAGTACCATAACTTGACCTTATCAGAATCTTCCACAGTGACGAGCTCAATATGGTAGCAGTGAACCAGTAAAGGGGCCATTGTTATTCCCTGAGGCATATTGACGATGGAGGCTAGGGTAGCAAGGGCATCTGCTAGACTGCTCTTTGTACGAGGTAGGTAGTGGAAGGTGACATATTTGAATTTGGAGGCCAGATCTTCTAGGTGATCATGGAAGGGTAGGAGCTTCTCGCCTTTGACTTTCTATTTTTGAGGATTTGGCTGACGATGAGGGCAGAGTCCCCATAGACGTCTATGTACTGAATTCTTTTCTCAAGGCCGATTTTGAGGCCTACGTGCATGCCTCATACTCAATCATGTTGGTGGTGTAAGGGAAGTATAGCTTGATGGAAATGGGGGTGTGAGAGTCATCAGGGGCGATGAGGAGTATCCCAAATTCGTATCCTTTCTTGTGGGTAGCTCTATCAAAGAATATTTTTTGCCTAAGGTCCTCTGAGAGGTGTAGAGAATGTCTTCATGTGGGAATTCATAGACCCAAACATTGATTCCTTCCATAGGGTAATCAACAAGGTAGTCAGAGATAGCTCTCCCTTTTATAGCTTTCTATGTGATGTATACAATATCGAACTCGGTTAGCAATATCAACCAATGAGCCATTTAACTAGATAGATCGGGTTTACATAGCAGGTATTCGATGGGATCCATTTGGGATACTAGTATGATGGGGAAGGGAAGCATGTAGTGCCATAACTTTTATGTGACCCAAACCAGGGCGACACACGCTTTCTCCAAAGCAGTGTAATTGACTTCATACCCAACCAATTTCTGAATGGCATAGTAGATGGATCTTTCCTTATAAGATTATTCAATATATTGGTCTAGCAAAGCTCCTACTGCAGTATCTATAACGGTCAAGTATAGGAGGAGAGAGAGACCTGGATGTGGAGTCATGAGTACCGGAGGTCAAGTGAGGTATCGTTTGATTCAGTCAAAGGGTTCTTGGTAGGCCTCATTCCATACTTTAGTTGAATACTTTTGAAGAAGTTGAAAGTGGGTTCACAGATAAAAGTTTGTTGGCTGATGAATCAACTGATGTACTATAGTTTACCCAGGAATTTTTGAACTTTCTTCTTCGTCTATAGTGGTGGCATCTCAAGTATGGCTTTCAGCTTGTCAGGGTTTGCTTCGATTACCTTATCACTGACCATAAATCCCAAGAGTTTTCCTTTCGTGACGCTAAAAATAAATTTTTATGGATTTAATCGCATCTGGTATTATCACAGTCGCTCAATGACCTTTCGAAGGGCGGGAATATGACCTTGTTGAGTCTTTGACTTAATGATCATGTCGTCCACATAGACTTCAACCTCCTTATGAATAAGGTCGTGCATGATGTTTATGGAAGCCCTTTGATAAGTAGCCTCGGCGCTCTTGAGTTTGAATGGCATGACAGTATAACAAAAGGTTCCCCATGGGGTAATGAAGGAAGTTTTCTCCTGATGGTTAGGGTGCATCTTGATCTGGTTATATCTGACAAATCCGTCAAAAAATGACTTGAGGGTGTGGCTGGTTGTGTTGTCCACGATCATGTCGATATTGGGAAATGGGTAATTGTCTTTTGGGGATGCTTTATTGAGATCCCGATAGTCGATGTACTTGCAGACTTTTCCTCCTGACTTTAGCATGTTGACGATATTGGCGAGCTATATTGGGTATTCAATATTGCGAATGAAACCCATGCTCAACTGCTTGACCACTTCATCTTTAACCTTGAGCGGCCATTCGATACGGAGTTTCCTTAGCTTCTGTTTGATGGACTTGCATTATGGGAATGTTATGATCTCATGCTGAGCTTTTTTCGATTTAATGTTGGGCATGTCATCGTAGGACCATGCGAGGACGTCCACATATTCTTTCAGTAGTTCTTCAAATTGCGCATGCTCATACTCGTTAAGGTTAGGCCCTATCCTAATCTCGCGCTGGTAGTTACTAGAACCGAGATTAATAATAACAGTATCATTATCATTACTTTGAATGTGGCTATGTTATTTATTATTATCTTTATTAAGATCAGTTTAGAATTATTCATTGACAAAATTATCATCGTCAAGGTTTGATTAGTTACAAGACAATTAATGTAAGGCACAATAAGATACTCAAAATGCTTGTTTATTTCATTTTTAGGAAAAATAGCATTAAGAACCTCGTTAAAAGAGGTCTCAGTTACATTGATACCAGGAAAAGGAAAAATAACAACAGGTGAAGAGACTTAGATAGGGTAAACAACAGGGTTGTGTTAAATCTGAGCAGGTTGGACTAGTACGGCATTCTAATTAAGGAGAGGTATATCAACAACTTTGATTTGAGTGGACGGGTTCAACGACACAATATTTGAGCAGATCATGCAGAGGCTCAGCCTAGTATCTGTAAGTCGAAAGTTTCTTCGAGGTCACTTTCCTCAGAGTCTTCAATAATAATTACATCTTTGTTGGTGAGAGGTTGCATTTCACGTTTGTAATCTTTGGCCCAAAAGTCATTGTCTTGAAAGAAGATTTCTTGCTCCAGTTTCATCTTCTCGTCAAAGTGGTCGTACCATGATTCGGGAATACACAAAATGAGAAGTCTTCACCTTTCTTAATAAATCTTCCATTCAAAGAGTCATCTGAAATAGTCTATTCATCTTCTAACCTTCATTTCGATCTTAGTCAATGGAGTGCTTTGAATTCAGTTCGTAAAGGTTAATAACCTAGGGCACATGGCGAAAATGCCTCCTTCAGCACTATGCGCTCAAGTATCCCTTACTGACGTCACCCTAGACCTATTCCGAGCATGAAGTGCATGTTCTTAAACATCTAAATCACATTAGCATTGCCATGAGGGTTGTGTTCTAGACAGACTGGGTCTTTGAAGTTGTCCCCTGCTGGGAGGGGAAGTGGATCAACTTTGAAACCAGAGAGGAGCATGTCATTATTTCCATGTAAGATTTTTAATACTGGATTGCTAGTGTTATTTTTGTCTGTACTGCCGTCATCCACCAAAATGGTGATAGTCTGACCTTTGGCAAAGAACTTCGATTTCTGATGATGGGAAGAGGATTCTCCTTGGATGCTATGAATCCATGGATAGCCAAGGAGTAGATTAAAGCATGCGGGTTTGTCAATAACTTAGAACTCGGTGACAGGATTAATACGGTCATCCCCTAGTGTGTGTTTTATGGAACTTTTTACTTCTCGACGCGTATTATCGTAAGCATGCATAACGGTAAAGGTGGGAGTGATATCACTGACTTTCATTCCTAAATAGTTAAAGTTTCTGAGTGGACAGACATTGAGAGCAGATTCATTATCGACAAGTGATAGTGTGACTGTCTTTCTCAAGACTTTAACAGAGATTTTGATAGCATAATTGTGATCAAGGATGAACTTCAGTATCTCTTTTTTGAAAAAGAAGTGGAGTCTGGAAGAGGTTAGGGACCCAACCATATTTACAGCTTCTTCAGAAGTAGTAGAAATAGGGACTGTGGGTCCGATGAAAATCTTTATCAAGGCATTTTGGTGTAACTGGGAGACATAAAAAGCTCTCATAACGTGATATTGGCTTGGGTATTCTTGAGATAATCAAGGACTTTGCTTTCTTCAGTGGTGATTTCTGGCATGGGAAGTTCGTCGATAACTTTCTTTCCTTTATCTGTTTTGGTTGCATGAGGAATCAGATCTTTGTATTGTCTCCCCGTCCTGGTCATGTGGTTCACAAAAATGGTAAAGAACAAGAATCGTGTGGCTTCATGCACCTCGTTCTGAATGAACTCCTTATTGATTTCACCCAACATATCTTTGAAGGATATCATTCCACATAGGCTGGCTATTGTACTAGCTTCTTCCTTACTTAGTTCATCATCTGAGCTATCAAAATCACCCCCTATTCGGTGGTGATTATGTCTTCTTGTTAGGATTAATCAATAGATTCGACCACCACAACGGCTTCCTCGTATAAATCTTTCCACTTAGTGGGGAAATGCAGGAGTGAAAGGACCAACCATTTTGAAGCCTTAAAGCGGTAAGCAACTCAGAAATACTACAAATTTCACTTGTCTGTCGATACATATCGTCCATGGTCTATACCAAATCATTTAGACTGACTTCTTCAACGGGTATTACTAATTCATTTGAATCTCGAGCCCATTTTCGAGCTTCCTTGAACAAGTCGTTGAAATTTTGACAATCAATAGTCATCTCCGGGGGCAATTTCACCCCAACTCTAAGATTTGGTTCAACATAAACGGTAACTTTATTTTCCCCCAGATCGGTTTTGGAGATGACGCAGGACCTTGTAATGAGTGAGAAAGCTTGATCGATAAAATATGTAAGGTGTAGAAGAAAAGATGGGCAAAGTTTGAGCGGTTTGGGTGCGACTGTAGGGATGATGGGTGTTTTGCTAGGTACGATTTGAGTAAATGGGTTAATATCTGGGTCACTTTCTAGAAAGATAACATTTGTATGTGCTGGAAGTGAGTTATGAGTGGTATTAGGTTTAGGATTAGTTGGCGGGGTGATGATTACCCGGTCAATTAGGTCTTTAATTGCATTTTAAGGTGAAATCATTGGTCGATGGTATGACTTACGGATTGGTGAAAATCACAAAGGTCATCAGGTTTGAAGTTTTTAGGGAGTGGATTTGGTAATGGATGGGGGATTAAGGGTTTAATGAGATTTTGGCTTAACAGGTCTAGTAGACTTTAGACAGGGGAGCATGGAGCTCGGTGTATTCTTTCTTAGTAGGATTAGGGTGACTTTCGGATGCCCAAAAGGTAATAGGTTATGAAATATTATTGATAGTTAATACTATAGCACTAGCAGGCTTCTCATACTTTCGAGGGGTGAATTGTCCGATTAATTTCTTTGGTTCAGATTACACTTTGGTAATGTCATCCTTAATATCTACACCAACCTCTCAAAGGGATCGAAAGTGTGGGTACTATTGTCCTCCCATAGATGCTTGGATATGAGGCAAAAAGTTCTTCTTCAGAATACTGACTTGTTCTTTCTCGAGGGGTCTGTTGGTCATGTGGTAGCTTTCTCTCTCCACCTTCCTCTAAAGCTGCTAACTGTTTCCCAGGTTTTTTCTTAAGAAGCTCTAGATCTCAGGGCGTAACCTTTAGCTCTTTATTGTACTTGTACTGAGGCATGAATTCTCAGGCAACATATTCTAAACTACGAAAACTATATTCTTCGAGGGATAAAAACCACTAGAGGGTACTTTCTTTCAAGGTCTGCTAAAACATTTGGGCAATTATCTCTTCGAAGGTGAACAATTGGGAGTTTGCTTCCCTCGAACTTCTCGATGTCTTGCATTTTGAACTTCTCTGACAGTGTAGCATTGGGATAAGGAGACATATGGGTATACTCCATGTAGTTCTTGAATATCTTAATTTGGTCGAACTTCTTTGATAGCAGTTTGAGGTTTTTCTTGACCTTGTTCAGTTCCTCCTCTTTGGGATCCATGGGTACTGGAAAATTAACCCCTGGTTGGGCAAGGTTCAGAATCGAGAGTTAAGTTGGTGGTCGCTTATTAGTAGGTGGGGCACAAGGAGCATGCTAGTACTCTTCTGGGACCCAAATAGGCTCAGGAGCGGGTGGACTCATAGCACGAGGAAAGAGAACCTCATGTTCTTTGAGAATTTAGGTCTGATTTCATTTTATTTCGTGGACCTTATCTGAAGGTTATCAATATTGGAACTGAGTTGGGCTAGGACAACCATCAGATCTGGCTGAACATTTGGAGCATGGTCAGTGTTCTCCACGAAGATCTCGCTGAGGTAGATCCCAAATTTGGATGAAGTAGCAAAAAAGGTGGCAGAGCTTTTGAGAGGTTTGACGAAAGAACGAAGCCAATAGGGAGTCAGGTCAAAATCGAATACGCGATCAATCTGAGAGGGAAAACGATTCGAATTTATTATTTAAATAATGGGGGAAGAGTTTTTTTGGTATTTTTTAGAAAAGAAGGAGAAAAATGTTTTTGGCATTTTTGGTTTTTGAAAAAAGAGGGGAAAAAAAGAAGAATCTCAGCATGATTATTATTATTAGGCTAGGTTTACCTAAATGCAGAACAAATGCCAAAAATGACCGAGGCTGGGAAAATAGGATTTGAAAATATGTGAGACACGATTTGACTTATTTTCAGGCTCACGGATAGGGTCCTATTTTGGAAAAAGGCAAAATAGTGCAAAAATTCGGGCGGTATACCGACCCGAAATTTCGGCAGAGTTTCGCATGGTAACCGGCATACTAAATATGAGTTCCCTAGTTTTTATGCCTATATGAGGTTTATGCACTTGTTGAGCTAGTGGAAGGGTTCCCACCTTTGACCTGACTTCCATGATATACCTCTTGCCTATAAGGGTAATCATTCATCCGTACATGTGGACAAGCCATTTGATATACCTGAGTGTACGTGAATTACCTCATGATATACCTTGTGGGGACAGTATGTGTGAGAGAGAATTCGATATACTCGACGTACATGAATGAGTTCCTTACGATATACCTCCCGTCGTGAGTTCGGTCAAGCGGTACGATGTGGGGGGAATTGTTCGATATACGTCAAATGTATGAGGTCAATAGAATGTGAGAGTCACATCGCTTAGGCTAACTGCGCCCCGGAGGAGCATCTCCCATCATAAAGTGACCTCCAGTACGGGACAAAATTTTAGTCAATATTGCCATACTCTTGGTGATGTAGTGTGCGAAAATGCATGTGTCTTAATTAGTATATATGGAGAAAAAGTATATATATTTTTAATTTGCATGATGAGTAAAGGGATTACTACACTAATGAGGAGCACATACAAGTATTATGAAAAGAAAATTTAGCATGTAGCGTGAAGACGATACTAATCATGATGATGGGGACATATAAATGTGAGTGGGTGACATGTGAATATTTACAAGTGAGTGTGTGTAGTAGTGAGCCTATACATGGATCAACTACAAATGGTGTGTGATATATATAAGTGAGCATGGAGATATATACAAGTGTGAGAAGTGTGGGTGTGTTCTAGTGAAGCCTAAGCATGGATAATCTAATTGGTGTGTGAAACATGTGAGTAGAAGTGAAACTAAGTGTAAGTGTGTGAAGTGAACAGAGAGAGAATATACAGTTGTGTGAAGTGTATAAGTGAAAATTGATATATACATGAGGTAGATATGTACAAAAATTAAATAAAGGATAAAAGGGAACATGAAGGTGGGTGCATACGCACACATGCAGAAAAAGAATAACACCCATACAGAATAGAGTCTAGTCCTCTTAAAAAAAGTCCCCAACGGAGTCGCCACTGTGGCCATCCCGAGGGGGATTTCCACCTCCTTCCTTTTCTTTCGTTCTGGGGGTTCCCTTCAGCCTGCACACGGGATTGCTCCCTTTCTGGGGGCGCTCGACCGTCATCAATATGGGATAATGTGTAGAGATAAAGTCGCCAACCTATTTTGTACAGGCAAAAAAATGTTGTCGCCTCGAGAGAACGACATCGAGGACAATATTGATGCTTGCAAAACCAAGTACTTCAAAGGTCTGGGGACTAAGTTACGAAATGGAAGGGTGTTAGGCACCCATCCCGCCCTTTCGGTCTCTTATAGTCATGTATTAATCTTCTCATGTTAGACTCCATGAAGTGTGTGCCTATGTGCATAATATAGATGAATAATGGAATCATTCAACTCACGTCATAGATAAGGACGGAGTGAATTCATCCTTAGTAGTGTTCCCGAAAATAATAATTCAAAATATAATATGAGTGTTTGTCGAATTACAAGTCGTTATGGAAGAACGAATGTATATATCGAACGAAACACAAGCATGCCAGAATATGTCATTCATTGAGAATATATATATATATATATATATATATATATATGAAAACAATATTATAAACACGCATAAGAGAGGACTAGAATCTCAGGATTTACCCAAGATGCCTAAGTAGCCCAAGGGGCATTAAAGCCCATGTAGTTGAAACGTAACATAGGGTGGGGTTTAATCCATAAATCCAAATGGGGGATTTTTCTTATGCGTGTGTAGAGAGAAATGTGCTTTAAAAGTGAGGATGCGAGATGAGAATCCCTCTTTTGAAATTTATAGATAAACCCTCTTTTTCTTATTTTTATTTTTTTTACGAAAGAGTATGTGCAATTAATACTAATAAAGATTTGAGATTAATCTATGTGATGTAATGAAATAAACTGCTAAATTATAAATAAAGCAACTAATATTAAAATAAGAGAATTTAGAGAAAATGATGGAGAATTGGACCTCCTTATGAATACTTGAAGTTGATCTTGAGTGTAGATTCGCTGATCTTGCAACGGGAAGAAGGTGTTATGAAGAGGTGGGGGGAATTTACTATATGAAGTATGAAAAGGATGGAAGGAGTGTGGGAAATGGGTTTTTTAGGAAGGGAATAACTCTGAATTGGAGAGAATGTTATCTGAATTCTTGAAAGGGATGTTTAGGGGTGTCTTTCAAAGTGAGGTTATGGCCTCTATTTATGGGCCAAGGGGGTACCGATCGACATGGTTTAGGACCTGCCTATCGGCATAAAATCCTTGAACACTCCTTATAGGCAGGGTCCTTAGGGTTCCATTCGGCAGTCTGAGATAGGTTTTTCGGAATAATAATCATAAAATGCGAATTGTAAGTCAGAATCACGCACAGGGTGGACCGTTGGAAATATTATCATTGACCTTTAAGAATCCATTGATCCACTCCCAGGTTTAGGAGTTGATCGAGGTCAAACGGTGCATAAAAGCACCATTGGTCATGAGACAAGAAGTTTTCGGAGGAAAACAGATTGTTCGTCCGAACAATAAGGCTGATTCGCACGCAGGACAAATCGTTGGAAAGAACATTTAATGTCCTTCGATATTTCATTTAGGTTAGTTTGGTTTGGAGAGTTGACCAGGGTCAAATGGGACCCGAAAGCGCTCAGTGACCCTTCAGAGAAAAATGGGTCGCTCATCCGTATTGTAAGACTGATTCGTGCATTGGGCGGACCGTTGGAAAATGGATTTAAATCCATTCGAAGATCCATTGAGCTTGACTAAAGTAAGAAATTTAAACTGAGTCAAATGGGGCTCGGGATCACCCGGTGGTCTCTTGATCAGTTTTTGAGGTAAAACAAACTGTTCATCCGTACTGTCAGGTCGATTCGCACACAAGGCAGACCATTGGAAAAGGGATTTAGAGTCCTTCAAATATTCACTGAGCTTCTTGTCAGACGAGAAAGTTGACAATAATCCTGGATCATAAGACTTAACCAATCCTAGATATTTGAATATCCAAACAAAATTTGAATACAAAAGTATTTAAACCAATCCTATCTTAGAGCTATATTCATATCCATCATATCATTTTCATATATATATATATGAAACAATCATAAGTACACTCACCTTGGGAAGTTAATGGGCTTTCTCTTTGACTTTGTCTGGCATTGGTTCGACCGGTTCTCCCTCCTTTCCTATCATTCTTCTAATATTAATATCATTATAATAATATTAATAATCCAAAGAATAACTTAAATGTAACCCAATTCATAAGCATCACATGATTCCATTCAAATCATTTATCATAAATGAAGTTCCATATAAATTCATGTTAAGATATGTGACATATCAAAATCATATCCCAAACATGCTTTAATATGTTTTTGGTAATTCAATTCTTATCATATTAGGTTTTCAATACAAAAGGCGATGCCTCATTTCAAGTCTCCTAGAGCAAGATAGGCCCATTTATTTATAACATAGCAATACGCCATATAAGCTCTTCTACTATGCAGCCAAATTTCAAGAATTTTCATAATTTTTCTACATCATAACTTTTTATAATTTTTCATCCATTCTCCATAAACATACTGAACAACACAAAATTAAAGTTTCATAATTTTTAGAGTTCATTTTCTATGTCAAAAGCTTTATAAAACTCAGGGTATATTTAAACGTATTTATGCAAACAACAACTATGTACTAACTTACAACCACCACTAAGGCCTAACCACAAGGAGTTTAATTTTAAATCTCGGATATTCTATGCATATGTGATTCTAATTTCATCTTCAATTGGAATTCTCAATTCCAGTAAGTATACAAAATGATATAGAAGTTTGAATACACAACGTTACAAAACAAAAAAATATAAAGGGTTTACACATTCGACTTTCTTCAAACTTTTATCTATCCATACATATACACCAAGGCATAAAAGTTTAGTAGACAATTGGTGATTTTTTATAATTTTAATCAGTAATACGAAAAAAGTAACGAGATTTAGGGATAGAATTACTGTAAAACCTTATGTGTGATACATATACGAATAGATACGCAAATTCCAATCACAAACTTATTTAATTAGTGTCAATTTATGAATCAAATCAATTGAGCCTTAAAAAATAACTAGCTACATGCGTGCATGTGTCAAACTGACATAAATAAAATATGTGACACAAAGTTCAGGAAAAATTCCCTCAGGGCAAAACCTTTATTTCACTATAATTTGTAAGTACCTTACACTGATTACAATGAAATCTGCAGTGGTTCACACGCAGCACTCCATATGACACGTAGTCGATCAACCCAGTACCTCCCTCAAGTGGCACCTATTGTCAGCCCAGTACCTTCAAAGGCACCTAGTTCAGCAGCATAGAATTCCAGAAAAATATGTCTTGGGTTCCAAAAAAATAACTCACATAAAAGTAATTGGGATTCTGAATTGAAAAACAAAAGTTTTGAACCCTCAAACACTAGGAAAACGTATTCTGTTAAAAGCAGTGCTTCCCCATGCCTAAAACCAATAGTCTGACACTCATTATATAGCAAAAATTAATTCGGTGACGTGTCAGCCTAAAAGACCTGTCGTTCGAGCGACATACGATGTTGTTTGAGTGAGACAGTATCTCGTTCGAACGAGATGCGTCATCCTTTAAATGACAGAGGCCCTGATCCCCAAAAAAACTTCAAACTTTAAAAATAGTTGGAAACCTCAAAAAGCAAAACTATTTATGGGATCAGAAAACCTTTTATATAAAAACTCTTTTATAAGAAAATGTTTTTATAAAAAATTCAAAAATATCCCACCACTTTTAATATGAAATACAGATGGAACTTAAACATAATTTTACCAAAATCATCTTGTTGGGCATGAATGTTGAAGTCCACTTGAAATTCGGATCCATCTTTTGTAGATGTTAGCTTCCTCAATTCTTTGACGACTTGTATCAGTATATGCCATAATTAATTGCAAGAGACAATGTCCTTACAAATCTCCCCCTATGTCTATGCCGGTACAAAATAAAAACTTCCAAATTATCAACTTAAAAGGACCTATACAAATCTACCCTCCCAAAAACAAAGTGGAAAGATAAAATGACACTAACTTTGGTTCAACAATTAACTTTTCAAAACTACAAGCTTTTCTCATCAGGATGTGCAATCCAAAAATCTTCAATTGTACCTACACATATGAGACAAAGCAAATACCTCGTGACGTATCGAGTTTGAAATGATATAAGCATAAACATGAAAGCGTAATCAATTATCCCCCATACTTAAACTCCCCCATAAAATCATAATTCGTTCTCCCCCTTTTTAGTTGTCCGAAATTGACAAGGAAAAGAATAAACCAAATAAATCAAATCGGGTGTCACGGTAAACCAAGGCAAACAAACTATTTTTGATTTTTCAGATTTTTCATACAAAGATGCAAAAAATGATGTTACAAAAATCACACACCACAAATTTATACTAAGATAATCAAATCATGGAAATGGAATGAATGGGTGTGAACAAATACGATAGGAAAATCGACTTAATCATGTTATGTGTGCACGATGCATAAGTGTACTCCTAACGAATGAACATCAAAATAGTCCTTAGGTGTAAAATTGTTGAATTTAGATGACATCGTCTTAATCATATCAACAAATCAAATTATAAATGATTTCCACACCAAAAACATCCAAAACTGTGTAATATTTTTTCATGACTTTTAAGGAGGTGCAAACCGTTTTAAATTAAATTCAAACTCCCTCATTAATATATAATGATTTTTATTTTCTTATGAGGTGATGAAACTAAAACCTGTTGGCCCATTTTTTACATATATTTCTTTTTATTGCCTTTCGATTTTTCGGGTTGTTTTAAACCTCATTGGACCACGAATAATTTTTAATTCCTCACTTTTTTAGATCCATTTAAACGGTGGATTTATCGCAAAGGAAAAAAAGAAATACCTTTCGCATCCCTTTTCCGTTTTTCAAAATAAATCACGCAAACTCACAAATGGTTTATATCATGCACTACTTTTGTTAAGTTTTATCGCATTTGGTTCATTATATAAACAGAATTGAGATGGAAACACTCAACCATCATGTGATAGACAAGCACAAAAGTCAAACAAATCTATGCATCTGTGCAATAAATGACAAATGAGTCAAACATGTATGTAGCAACACTATACATCATCTCAAAGACTCTAAACTTTGTAAAGCACATGAATGACACAACATATTGTCTCAAAACACTATCAAATAGTCACATGGATATGGAATGAAATTGTGATTCGGTTATCCTAAGTGTCCATTCATATATGGTGTAAACAAAATACAAAACTCTTTTTGTTTTTTTCAAAAATTTAATCAAAAAATTAAAATCTTTTTGTATTTTTTTAACACTGTTCAGAATCAACCCAGCAATACCAAATAATATAACAATATGAACTAGAGGACTGCAAACAGAAAATCTTTAGGGGTCGCTCGAACGAAGCGCCATGTCGCTTGAACGACAAGGGTTCTCGCAAGATGATGCTTCGCGTGACATCAGAAGTCGCTCGAACGAAAACTCCTCTCGTTTGAACGAAAAAAATCAAATTTTCACAGTTTACCCAGAATGTCATGAGTTTTGTCCAGTGAAAAAATTTCGTGAAAACAGTTTCTAGAATGGGCAAACAGATTCAAAAAATTGCTAAAACAGTAGCAAAAATAAGAAAACAATGTAAACTAAAAAGTGATACATACTAGCAATAGTCAAAAGAGTCACCATGTAAATCATCCTATGCTAGCAAACATGTCTAGACCTCAACCTGTAGGTGCGGTGGAGTTTTCCAAAGACAATGACATCTTTTGAAACAACTCCATCAAGTCATGTGAAGTCTTGACCAAAAACTTTACTTGCTCTCTGTGACACCCCGACTAATTAAATACCGGGTAGCTACTCCTTTATTAAATTAATTCAAAATGCCAAGTTGGTCCAGTTAATAACATCACTGTCGAAAACATTTTAATGATTACTAACCACCTAGTATTTAAAAAGTAAGTTGCCAAATTTTAATTTAAGTCTGATTAACATGCAACAAGTGTAATGAAGAATAATAACACCATTCACCATAACGAAGTAAATAGAATAACCATCACATAATGTAAATAAAGTCTGGAGGAAAACTCCTCACAACAATTCCCACAACTGAAATAAATAAAGGAATACTGAATCAATACATGACAAAGTCTGAAAACTGAAATGGAAAGATGTCTCTAAAAGAAATGGGCAACATGCCCTACAACTGATAAATACTGAATCAGGAATCCAAATGATAGAAGCGTCTAAAAGCAAATCCCCGTAGCTTCCACAAACAGCTACAGCTCGTCACCGGAATGAGTATCCTATGCATGGTGTCCTTGTGGCTGGGCACCTAAAATGGTTTTACAAGAAAAAGTAGATTTGAAAGCAAACGGGTCAGAGCCCGAATGTGGAGATATTTTAAAAACCTGCAAGTGCTTTAAAAACATTTAAAACATTAAATGCAAAGTACATGTTAGGACGTGCACTCACATGATATTCGCACCTCTCGTCTAACTGTGCACTCCTAACGTAAGTACCCATCTACAACGACACAAACCACTAGCTAAGTGACATCATATCTAGCTAGACTGTCATAGGTCCTACCCTTATTACTCGGTTCTATTAACATTATAACGCTCGTAATTAAATAGGGGTTTAACGTAAACTCAGATGCTAAATATGCAATATATTTCACTATCAGCTAACCCGTTATGTTTTTCTCGAAATAATATCGTAATTATATTCACAACATTAACATGAAGGTCCCCATTAATTAAGTGTATATTATTCACATCATAAATATACAATACAAGCACCCCGAGAACTAAGCTGCGGTGCACACATACTCTGCTATCCATCCCGGTACATCACGTACATAAGGATTACATATTCCGAATCTCTCAGGAATAGTTCACAAATAACAACATCACAAATAATGGAGGCGAACACAGTCACATCACATGGGTCACGCACATACCTACGCTCCCACGATCAGCGAACTTATTAATATCCCAATAAGTCTTTCTATGACCTATGTTCATCAAGGTAACCAGTCTAAATCCGGGCAACACAAGGATTAGAGGGCCCTAAGCGAACGCAAACCTCCCGTGATAGCAAGTATGGTAGGTATGTCATACACACAATTCATATACCAATACTAAGTAAACACACGTCTTAGTAATCCCGTAGTTTAATTGTAGTACTATTCTCATTCTCGTACCAATATATAATTTACACACTTTATATGATTCCGGTTTATAATCATACGCGCCATAATTTATTCTCACGTCGTAGTAGACACTCACGTCTCAACCCAAACGGTTCATTGATTTAAATCACTCGTATATAATTTACTCCTCATAATAACCCAAAAGTCCCAAATCTATCAATACATCATCCACGGAATGTTATCTCTACCCTCGAACAAGTTTACGGGACTCCCAAAATCAAAACAGGCCAAAAAGGCCTAAACTGCCAACTCGTTAGAAGTCTCGTTCGAACGAGGCTGTTCGAACGAGGTTCCAGTTCGTTCGAACGAACTGTACTTTCTAACGACATCTCGTTCGAACGAATGTATCGAACGAAATACAGTTCGTTCGAACGAAGGTATCGAACGAAGCCTCCCCTCGTTAGAAGCGACTTGTCAACTCGTTAGAAGCTCGTTCGAACGAGTTCGTTCGAACGACCTGGGAAGGTCTTCTAACGAGGGACCAGTTTCGGCCCAGAATTTCTTAGTTACGTTTTTCATCAATTCTTACTCCTCAAATCTCCTCTAAAATTCGTTCCAACAATGTATTAAGTTCTATAATCATCCAAAAACATGCTAAGGTCATATACTAACATCTTTTAAGGAATTAATACATCCTAAACATCATTAAATCACAAGTTTCTACATTTTTCCCCAATTTTCTTCAAGAACATAAACCCTAGATTTTTCTCATCATCAATTCCCAGAATTTAATCCGTTGTTACATCACATAAATATGAAATCTCTAAATTCAATCTTCCAATAACGTTTCTACATGCAAACCTATACCCAAAATTAAACTAATAACTTCCAATTTCATGGGTTTTCCTTTATCTCTTAAATAAGAATGATTATTAAGATTTCTAACATGGAAGAAGCATTCACCGCATAAAGAATGTAATTTAAATCACTTGCCTTGATTCGATCTCTGATTTTGATGGTGATTTCCTCTCTCTTTCTGCAGAATTCCCACTCTCTCTCTTTCTCCAAGCTTCTTCTCCAAAGTGGCTATGGTGGCTAGGGTTTTCTTTGGGAAAGTTGAAAAACCTAATTTGATAACTCCCGTAGCTTATTGGGTCATTAAGGGTTGGTTAGTGGGTTTAGTGGGTCTATTCCCAATCAGATTTACATCTCTAATTTTCGTCATTTTTAATTCCTAAAAATACGAAATTACCAAAATACCCTTTATATTGCCGGTATGGCCTAAAAATACCCCGGGACCCAAACTACACCCCCGGCTAGTGTTTACTGACTATCTCGACCCTTCCGGACGCGTTGGCGCACTCAAAACGACCATACGGTTTAAAGAATTTAAATTCACTTTTATAATCAAAATATTTATATCCTGACGCGACTGTTACACGCGTCCTAATAAAATGACCAAATTCCCGTATACCAATCTCACGACAAATTTCATAATTCAATATTCATATAACATCATATATACTCAATATAGTCAAATACCAACTCACAACTCGCTAGTATTTTACCCGGATTAATTTCCAAATAATTCACATTTAATTAATTAATCCCAAAAATAAATATAGTCAAAAGTACGGGGTATTACATACTTCCCCCCTAATAACTGAATTTCATCCCGAAATTCGAAACTAGAAAGTACCTGCTAAAAACAACTCTGGATAACGTTCGCGCATCTCATCCTCGCGCTCCCATGTGGACTCCTCGACATTGTGATGTCGCCACTGAACACGCACTAACGGGACTATCTTTGACCGCAGCTTCCTCTCGCTTTGGTCCAAAATAGCAATCGGCCCCTCCTCGTAGGAGCTATCCGGCTGGAGATCGATGTCCTCCACAGCAATGTGAGAATGAGCCAAATTATCTCTAAGGTATTTCCTCAGCGAGGAAATATGGAACACATCGTGAATCCGATGCAAATGCTCCGGTAACCCAAGTCTATACGCAATCGGTCCGATCCGCTCAATAATAGGAAACGGCCCCACATACCTTGGTGCCAACTTCCCCTTCTTCCCGAATCGCATAATCCCCTTCATAGGAGATACTCTGAGCAAAACCTGGTCCCCCACTTGGAACTCCCTGAAAAATCTCTTCGCATCAGCATAACTCTTCTGCCTGTCTTGAGCTACCCGAATGCGACTCCGAATCAACTCAATCCTTGCCGAAGTATCCTGAATCACTTCCGGCCCAAGTAGTTTGTTGTCCCCCACCTCTAACCAACATGCTGGGGAACGACAAGGCCTACCGTACAACGCCTCAAACGGAGCCATGCCAATAGTGAACTGATAGGAGTTGTTGTAAGCAAACTCCACCAGTGGAAGGTACTGCTCCCATCCACCCCCAAAGTCGATAATGCACATGCGCAGCATGTCCTCCAACATCTGATTTGTGCGCTCGGTCTGCCCATCGGTCTGCGGATGATAAGTCGTACTCAACCGCAATTCCGTGCCCATGGCCTCCTGGAAACTCTCCCAAAACCTCGAAACAAATATCTTGTCTCTGTCAGACACGATATTTAGGGGCACACCGTGAAGTCTCACAATCTCTGAAATAAAGAGCTGGGCATACTGTCCCTTAGTGTAGTCAGTCCTTACGGGTAAAAAGTGAGCGACTTTGGACAATCTGTCCACAATTACCCAAACGGAGTCGTGACCCCTCTGCGACGTAGGCAACCCCGTGATAAAATCCATGGATATGCTCTCCCACATCCACATCGGGACCTCCAACGGCTGTAAAAGTCCTGTCGATTTCTGATGATCCACTTTTACAAGCTGACGAGTGGCGCATTTCGAAACAAACTCAGCGATATCTCTCTTCATACCGCTCCACCAATACTGGCGTCTCATGTCTTGGTATATTTTGTCCCCTCCGGGATGTACCGCGAACCGTGAGCCGTGCGACTCTACCATCACCTCGTGTCGCAATATCTCCCCTTCCGGAACTACCAATCTCCCATTGAAGCGTAATCCCCCGTCTGAGCTAACGGTATAGGACTCGGCTCCCTCTGCTAGTAATCGAACTATCTGTTCCTGACAGAACGAGTCATTAGCCTGTGCCCGTACTACCTTCGTGACAATCTGCGGTGTAACAATCATCACAAATATGAAAGATCGGGCCACTGCATCCTGGTGTCCCAATTCCTTCCACTTTGCCTTCCACACCTCTGCCACCTCATCTGCTGGCCTACGGCTTAACGCGTCTGCTACCACGTTAGCCTTACCTGGGTGTTACTGGATATCGAACTGGTAGTCTTTCACAAACTCAAGCCACCTACGCTGCCGCATATTCAACTCCTTCTGCGTGAACAGGTACTGTAGGGACTTGTGGTCCGTGAACAGTTGGAACTTCTCCCCCAAAAGATAGTGCCTCCAAATCCGTAGGGCAAATACCACTGTCGCCAACTCCAAATCATGCGTGGGGTAATTCTTCTCATGAGTCTTAAGCTTACGGGAAGCATAAGCTATGGCCTGTCTCTTCTGCTGCAATACACCTCCAAGTCCTTGCAAAGACGCGTCGGTGTAAACCAAATACTCAACTCCCGGTCTCGGCAATGCTAACACAGGTGCTGAGGTCAATTTGTCCTTTAACTCATCAAATGCTAACTGACATGCATCACTCCAGATGAATGGCACACCCTTACGAGTCAGATGTGTCAAAGGACCCGCTATCTTCAAAAATCCCCGAATGAACCTCCTGTAGTATCCTGCTAGGCCCAAGAAACTACGAATCTCAGTCGGTGTCGTGGGCTGTCCCCACTCCCTCACCGCGGATACCTTCCCCGGATCAACAGATATCCCCCGGTCGGAAATAATGTGTCCCAAAAACTGGACCTCCTTCAGCCAAAAACCGCATTTCTCATATTTTGCATATAACTCGTTCTGACGAAGTGTCTGCAAAACATGCCTCAAATGCTCGGCGTGCTCCTCCTCTGTCTGGGAGTAAACCAGAATATCATCGATGAAGACAATGACAAACTGATCTAGGAAATCCCTGAACACTCTATTCATCAAGTCCATAAACACAGCTGGAGCGTTGGTCAAACCAAAAGGCATAACCCGAAACTCGTAAGAATCATATCTTGACAAGAACGCAGTCTTTGAGACATCCTCCTTGATACGCAACTGATGGTATCCCGATCTCAAATCAATATTTGAGAAGAAAGAAGCTCCTCTCAACTGGTCGAATAAGTCATCGATTCGAGGCAACGGATACTTATTCCGTATCGTGACCTTATTCAACTCTCGGTAGTCCACACATAATCTCAGTGAACCATCCCTCTTCTTCACAAACAAAACTGGAGCGCCCCAAGGTGAGGTACTCCTGCGAATAAAGCCCTGACCTAGCAGCTGCTCTATCTGATCTCGTAGCTCTCGCATCTCTGCCGGAGCCATATGGTACGGTGCACGTGCTATAGGCCTCGTATCTGGCAATAGGTCTATAACAAAGTCTATCTCTCGACTGGGGGGTAAGCATGGTATCTCCTGAAACACATCCGAATATTCCCTGACAACCGGGATCGAATCTAAAAGAATCACAACCTCCTTAGAGGTATCCTCCTCTATGTAATACAGATGAGCGATCGATCCTCCCTCTGGGCGAGGCATCGCCACTATGAACATCTCTTGCCCCGGAATGATAAAAATAATGCTCCCGCTGAAGCAATCAATCATGACCCTATAAGCTACGAGCCAATCCACACCGATGATCACATCGTGAACATGCATATCTAATACCAACATATCTGTAGGTAATACCAGACTACCAATCCCTACTCCCACTCCCCGGTATATAAAGAATATAAGTGACCCACTCCCCAATGGTGAGTCGACACACGTCACTGTGCTCTCTGCCGTAGCTAATAATCCTAAAGCTTTTGCGAAATGTGTAGCTATAAAACAATGTGTAGCACCCGTATCAAATAATACCCGACCCATAGTGCCATGGATAGGAAACGTACCCTCAATCGCGGGCGGTGCCTGTGGAACTCCAGCCTGGTGGACGTTGTAGACAAGTCCATACTGTAGCTGCCCCTACTGAACTGGGACTGCTGGAATGGGTGGCAATGCTGCCATCTGTGGCGGTGCGGGGAGAGCGGCGAGAAACATAGGCCTCTGCGGCTCCTGGAGAGCACCCCGCTGCTGCTGCTGTGGGACCCTGCCCCTCTCAGGACAATCCTGTCGTTTATGGCCAGTCTTGCCACAAACAAAACACTTCCCTGGGAAGTTCCCTCCTCTTTGCCCCTGCTGTCCCTGGCCCTGGTGGCCGTTACCGTTCCTCCCTTGGCCCTGCTGGCCTTGGTGAAACTGCTGCCCATTCTGCCCCTGTTGGCCCTGATGGCCGTTTGGACCCTGATGGCCCTGATGAAAACCTCCCTGTCCCTGTCTGTAGTTCCCTGATCGGAACCTCTTCTGATCCCCCTGCTGCGAACCCTGCTCACCCTGTCTCTGCCCCTGGACAGATTGTGCCCCACCGACACCATGTCCTCCTGTCCTGCCCTGATGGCTAGACTCTCCCGACCTCTTGCCCTCAGCCATATGAAAGCGGTGGTCCTGGAAGTGTAACAAAGCAGCGTTAACCACATCAGAATACGTGGCCAACGAAAGGTTCCCTAACAGATGCTGACGGATCCTCCATGTCAACCCGTCGGTGAATTTCTCAATCTTCTTCTTCTCTGTTGGTATCTCATCTGGAACGATATTCAACAGATTCGTGAACTCGGCCTCATACTCGGCCACAGTCTTACCCTCCTGCCTCAGACTCATCAATTTCCTCCTCATTTCCGTATGAACTGCGGACGAAAAGTACTTGCGGTCAAACCGCACCCAAAAGTCCTGAATAGTGAGAGTATCCCTCTCCTCTACGGTGGTAATAGACTCCCACCACTGCAGTGCAGATCCAACTAGCTTGAAAGTAGCTAGCACCTGCTTCTGAAGGAGGTAATTCTAAGGTGTTTAAGTCAGCCAAACTAGCTTGCATTTTCAACCAATCACATTGAGACATTTGTTATACTAAAAGACGAAATACCACTTAAACGAATTGACAGATTTGTCATTGGTTCGTAATTTCAGTATAACTTCTTACTCGGACCTCCGTTTGATATGTCGTTCATTGTGTTACAAACCTAACTCATATATCTACAATTATATAATTTTTACCTTAAGTCAATTATTATATTATAAGGGCCAGAACTGGTCTCCAACATGATCATTCATAGCGAAAACCTCAAAAAGTTTAAATTATTATTTTTTTCTTGTATTTCCATAATGGAAAAAATTACACATTAAAATCTAATTGATATTTCATGATATACAATATATAATTATGAAATGTATTAAATTAAAACAAGGAAAATAAGAGTGAAAACTTACAAATGCCTATTAAATTTCATACATGTAGCAAAATTTGATCATTAATAAAGGCCTACCATGACTTGAGTAATTATTAAATCAAATACCCATAATAAGATTAACAATAAAATCACAAAATTAAAAATCATATGCAATCTAATGTATTATGACAAATGATTTTTTTTAAAAGTAGTTAATGAAATAAAAAAACGAAACCTAATTAAACAATGTTAACATAAATATGTTATATTATATAAATTATTTATTCATTTATAAATATGAAGTTCGGGCTTGGCAAAGTTCGGCTCAAGCTCGACCCGAAATTCATCCGGGCTTGAAATTTTGGCTTAGGCTCGGCTCGGCTCAAACTCAAATAAAGCTCGACCTGAAAATAGCGGGCCGCACGGCGGGATTCGGGCGCTCAATTTACAGGCCTATATATATTAGTAACACATTATCCATATCACATAAGGTAAGCATGATTCAGACATAATTTGTCATAATTATATCCGAGTTGTTACAATAGGATAAGAGTCGGATTTGATAGTATAAGGATGGACCAAATAAGACTTATTTCAATTATGCGTTTGGAACAGTTCTGGATAAGTAGATCTAATGGGATATAATAATACAATCCTTTGTTTGAAATATTCCAGATAAGATTAATTTGTCTCCAATTTTTTAAAAATACCCTTATTTTGTATTTAATAATAAAAAATGCAAAAATATACTGCTATCACGTATTTTAACTTAATAACATGGTATTTAATTCCACGTGGGATGTTAAAAAAATATTATGAGATGATAATAATGAGATGGACATATGTATTTGCATTTATAATTTGTACACAGTCAACCCCTAGCAATCACTCACAAATATACAAAAATCGTGTGCACACAAACCATTCGCCGAAAATAATGAGATAATAGAATCGATTGTTTACTATATTCTCTTTCAATTCAAAACAAACCAGCTGCTGGAAAATTGCTTAAAGCCACAATTGGGTAACATCGATTTTTTCCAAAATAGTTGTTGAAAACATACGAAAACAAATAAAATAGCTTTCGACTTGTCTAGCAGGTGCGTTAATAGCACATAAAAAAATATTTGTAACAAAATAGTAGCGATGGGTTAACAACACATAACTTTCAACTTGTCTAGTAGATGAGATAACATAATATTTGCATCAATTTAAACTAAAATAGTATTTCATGATAAAACAACAAACATAAAAAAATAGAAAAAAATAGGAAATGAGGATGTTACTCATTGTAATGAAAATTGTGAATGTAGAGTTGTATGAATGAAAAAGACTGACGATTGCTATCAAATATTTAAGAGAGGGAAAATTAAGTAAATTTCTTTTAACTTAATAAAAACAAAATAATAGTTTTAATCTACATCAAATATTAAATAAAATAATTTCATCTAATTCGATTACTAATGACATGAACGACAATGGTAGGGGTGTTCGCAGTCCGGTCCGATCCGGTTTTTAGTAACTTTAAGGACCGGACCGATTAAATCGGTCCTAAAAAAAATGGACCAAGACCGGACCGATTAAACCGGTTTTTCGAGCTTAGCCGGTCCGGTTTTTTGTATGGTCGGTCCGGTCTAACTTGTCGGTCCTAATATTATTGAAATAATCTTTTTTAAAATGGAATGGGCTCTAAATAAATTAAACCAAACAGCAACTCTGTTTTTTAACTCTGTTTTTTGTAATTAGATTTCTTATTTTTTTAGTACACAATCATTAATTTTCTTTTTAGTAAACAATGGTACCATTAAAAACAAAATCATTAATTAATTTTAGTTATTACAGTAATTACAAAAAAATGGAATGGGCACTATATAACTCAATATAAAAAATGGAATAACTCTGTTTTTTTAGTAATTACATTATTTTTTAGTAACAAAAACAACTCTGTTTTTTAACCAAAAATGTGAGCAACGATTTTGTAACAACAAAAAAAGAACTCTGTTTTTTTAGTAACAAATCTCAACTTTGAAGAGAAGTTATTGAAAGTGAATACCTCGGTTAGACAACAACAATAGGGTTGAGAAGAGAAATTCGTGATTGTGGTTGTGGTTGCGCAACAGCAACAATGGGGTTGAGAAGAGAACAACAGCACCGGCGGCGGTGGCGCGATAACAAAAGCATCGACGGCGGTGGCGCGACAACAATAACACCGGCGGTGGCGCGATAACAATAGTACCAGTGGTGGCGCGACAACAACAGCAACATCGACGGTGCAATCGACTCGTGATCAAGCCGTGAGAGAGAGAGAGAGAAGTTCTCTCAGAGAACTTGAGGAGAGGCTGGAGAAGTTCTTTTCTTCCAGAGTTGTTGTTGTGTTGTGATGTGAGAGAGTGAAGAGTGCGTGCGTGTGTTATTAATTTAGACCTAGGTTTCCTTTCATTGTTTTTGGACGAGCGTACCCCCGAGTTAGTTTAGTTGTGTGCGTGTGTTAATAAATATATATGTATGTGTATAAATATAATTAAATACATATATATTAATAGTAACCGATCCGGGTCAGTCCAGACCGGATATTTAATAAGAGAGACCGATGACCAGACCGGTTAGACCGGTCTGTAAAAAAAAAAACTTGGACCGAACCGATTAAAAAAAAAAACCGGCAAAATTAAGACGGTCCGATTTGGTCCGATTCGATCCACCGGTCCATTCGGTTTTCTGAACACCCCTAGACAATGGTGTATCAACGAAATCCGGATGGACTCCGGATAATATGGTTAGTAACTTCGTTTGACCGTTCGATGTTAGAATGATTGTCCCTACGATCAAATAAGCGGCCAAGCGAACTCCTTGTTAATACCCACTCGTTGAGAACAGGGCCACACAAGCTTTACCTTTTGTGCATCTATCCAATATATTCCAATACCACCTCCTTTTGGAGTGCCAACTCCTAAAATATGCTTCTTTCTTTCTCCTCTGTCGCTGCCCATGGTAAGTCTTTTACTCTCCATTCCCTCTTACTTCAATAATTTGATTTCTTCTCCTGTTCATGAAGACCTATTTACTAGTGGATGTGAATAAATCAGTTGAAAACTTGGGAAATTCTTAGAACCCATATTTTGTTTTCTTTATATTACTGAAAACCATATCTGATTTTCCATGGATACTTTGCTCAAGACGCATAATAAGCTTCAGTTTCTGCACCCACTACATGGGTTTGCAGAAAATGTTTGTTCTTTGAGCTCATCCAAGTCTCAAACTCAGGAGTTCAGATTTGGTCCCAAGAGATCTAATCTGAAATTGGGCAAGAATGGTTGTATTAGGGCTGGTTTTAGTAGAACTAGTAGTAGTGCTCTTTTAGAGCTTGTACCAGAAACTAAGAGAGAAACCCTAGATTTTGAGCTTCCCATGTATGACCCTACAAAGGGCCTTGTGGTGGATCTGGCAGTTGTTGGCGGCGGACCAGCGGGTCTCGCGGTGGCCCAACAAGTTTCAGAAGCTGGGCTTTCGGTTTGCTCCATTGACCCGTATCCTAAATTGATTTGGCCCAACAATTATGGAGTTTGGGTTGATGAATTTGAGGCCATGGATTTGTTAGATTGCCTCGACACCACCTGGTCTGGAGCAGTTGTTTTCATCAATGAGCAATCAAGTAAAGATCTTAGTAGACCATATGGGAGGGTTAATCGAAAACAACTAAAATCGAAAATGATGACCAAGTGTATAGAGAATGGTGTTAAGTTTCATCAAGCTAAGGTTATTAAAGTTATACATGAGGAGTCCAAATCATTCTTGATTTGCAGTGATGGGGTCACTATACAGGCTAATGTGGTTCTTGATGCAACCGGCTTTTCAAGGTGCCTAGTTCAATACGATAAGCCTTATAATCCGGGGTACCAAGTGGCGTATGGGATTTTAGCCGAAGTAGAAGAACACCCCTTTGACGTAGACAAGATGGTTTTTATGGATTGGAGAGATTCTCATCTTAGTAATAATGTTGAACTTAGAGAAAGAAATAGTAAGATCCCCACTTTTCTTTACGCAATGCCCTTTTCGTCAACTCGCATATTTCTTGAAGAAACATCACTCGTAGCTCGTCCTGGGTTAGCTATGGAGGATATTCAAGAACGAATGGTGGCTCGATTGAGGCATTTGGGGATAAAAGTGAAGATTATTGAAGAGGATGAGAGGTGTGTTATTCCAATGGGGGGCCCACTCCCGGTTCTCCCTCAGAGAGTTGTGGGGATTGGTGGTACAGCTGGCATGGTGCACCCTTCGACCGGATATATGGTAGCGAGGACTCTAGCTGCTGCACCAATTGTTGCAAATTCAATCGTTCGGTACCTAAATTTCGAAAAAAACTTTATGGGAGACGAGTTGTCTGCAGAAGTGTGGAAGGATTTGTGGCCGATAGAGAGGAGACGACAAAGGGAGTTCTTTTGTTTTGGTATGGATATTTTGCTTAAGCTTGATTTACCAGGAACCAGAAGGTTTTTCGATGCGTTTTTCAACCTAGAACCGCGTTATTGGCATGGGTTCTTGTCGTCTCGGCTGTTTCTTCCCGAGCTTTTGTTTTTTGGGCTTTCACTATTCGGTAATGCCTCTACTACTTCTCGGGTAGAGATTATGGCAAAGGGCACTCTTCCTTTGGTGAACATGATCAACAACTTAATACAAGATAGAGAGTAAGGTATGTGGGATTGTTATATATTGTATGATAAATTTGATAATGCTTTCTTACTAAATTTCTATATGACCAAGTGAGTTAGTTGTTCTTCAGATGTTAGTTTTGTATAGCTTTATAAGCTCTAAAGTTCATTACCAGCTTAACTCTATATGTTTTCCTTGTAAACCACTTTTTGCTATTCAATTTTGTAATTAGGTGGTTTAAATAAACCTGAGTCGTGCAGTTTTGGCAGCCATTTTAATATAAAAACTCACCTGAACTATACATTTTGTTGCAAACCCCCTTAAGTGTCGCCAATAATAACAGTCATTAAATAAATCCCTAGAAGGCATGTTTGCAACCACACGCATATTTTAAGGATTTTTTGTTGCATTAAAATTAGTTTAAAGTCTTTCTTTCGAAAATTGCTGAAACAAACTGAATAGGATTTTTTCGCAATTTCCCTTTCTAATGTTTGGTGTGGTGAATAAATTTTGGGTGAAACACCCAGTCAGGAACACAAAATTGGCGTTTTCCACTTAACTTTCAATATGACCAAATGGGTTACTCTGTTAAGATTTTAGTTTATATAACTTATATTTTTTACATGCTGTTCAGATTTTAGTTTCTATATATATAAGCTTGTGTCTTTTCACGAATGAGCAATTACTTTACTGTTTGTGAGATGGTTGCCTACTTGAGTCAGGATAGGGCTGGGGATGGTTTAAATTCAGTTTGTTGCATGTACATAACTACATAAAATGAAATGATGCAATTTTTACACCATTAGAACAGAGATTTTGTTCCAACTATATATGACTATCATCATTATCAACATAATGGTTCTGCCGTTTCCACCATCAACCATGGTTGAAAGACTCTGTCAACATCGATTTGGGTTGGTTGAGTTGACCTGGTGTTATCACCCACCATTCTGAAACAATAATATAGGATAGGATACTCAGTCGGCTAATTGAGCCATTGAGGTGACTTGCGAAATTAATGTATTATTTCCTATTGACTGAATTTGAAAACGATACTCGTATAAAAATTAGAGGGCCCGAGTGTTTTGCCAAAACAATGTATATGAAACCATGCCATCGATGTACTATTACGTAAGTTTGATGCACAACTATAGGGCCCTCTTCTACGTGCCCCACGCGCAAGAAAAGAAAACAAAAATAGAGTTGCATCGACTTTGACCCAAATTTATTTGTTGCTTGCCGAAGATTATCGCCTCTTGGGTACCATGTATAAAAGGTATTCTCCGCTGCATTAAGTTATATAAAATAGAATTAATTTAAAGCAGAAGGTTTCTGTTTATATAAACCCGGGAGTATTTTCAGGAAAAATGTATGTTTGTATATCCTGCACATGTATGGCTAATGTATTGGGTTGTCGATTGATTTTGCTTGGTGTATATTATCACTTCCCATGATTGAGTATTTTAGTGGTTATTATAAAAAATAAGCAAACAGGGAAGATAACCAAGTAGGTCTACATAGGTACCAAAGGCATCAGTTTCTTTTCACTTTTTGACACATTTGATCTCTAAAGTTTAGAAATCAATAACTTGTATGGAACCACTGTGATTGTACTGCTAGGTTTAAGGTGGTTTACTTAGGCTGAGTGAGCGGGCGAGTTAAATATTTCTTCAGGTAAGGCTGGGACCATGAAGGTACCATTACTCTTTTTTCCACACCATTAGGCTCCATTTAGTTTTGGCTCGTGCTGAATTATTTTTTTACCTAGTGGTGAAACAGTGTTCTTACCTATTGGGAATTAAATTTGTTTCATATTTTCCCAATATGACATAGTTATAGCATGTACACTTATTTTATATATCCTTAGATTTGGGGTCAGTTTGATTTTCACACCCATTTTTTAAAAGGTTGCAAACTTAACTCTATGGTATATTAAGTGATCAAATTCTAACCCTCCACCAGTCTTTTGTTAAGAAACTTAACGAAATTGGTGAATGGACAATGTATGTGGAAAACTATAGACATGTTGGATTAGCTTGGCCTTTAAATTTAATGATTGATTGGAAGAAATAATGGAATAAAAAATAAAACAGAATAAGAAACCATGTGCAATTGAAACCTGTTGTTGCTGCCAGGTTTCATCTCTTCTCTTCACTCTCTCCTAGTGGCACCTCACCTCACAACCAACACAAATCGAAACCCACCACCACCACAAATTATTATAAAAACCTGACATGTTCGTCTTGTTTGATTTATTTCATTGAATTTTACTTTGGTATCACTATTTTATAGAGCATGAAGTTTTGTTGTGGGTTTGAGTTTTGGTGTAGGAATTTGGGTTTGAGTTGTTAAACATGATCAACAACTTAGTACAAGATAGAGAGTAAGGTATGTGGGATTTTTATATATTGTATGATAAATTTGATAATGCTTTCTTACAAAATTTCTATATGACCAAGTGAGTTAGCTGTTCTTCAGATGTTAGTTTTGTATAGCTTTATAAGCTTTAAAGTTCATTACCAACGTAAGTATTTATGTTTTCCTTGTAAACCACTTTTTGCTATTCAATTTTGTAATTAGGTGGTTTAAATAAACCTGAGTCGTGCAGTTTTGGCAGCCATTTTAATATAAAAAATCACCTGAACTATACATTTTGTTGCAACCCCCCTTAAGTGTCGCCAATAATAACAGTCATTAAATAAATCCCTAGAAGGCGTGTTTGCAACCACACGCATATTTTAAGGATTTTTTGTTGCATTAAAATTAGTTTAAAGTCTTTCTTTCTAAAATTGCTGAAAAAAACTGAATAGGATTTTTTCGCAATTTCCCTTTCAAATGTTTGGTGTGGTGAATAAATTTTGGGTGAAACACCCAGTCAGGAACACAAAATTGGCGTTTTCCACTTAACTTTCAATATGACAAAATGGGTTACTCTGTTAAGATTTTACTTTATATAACCTATATTTTTTACATGCTGTTCAGATTTTAGTTTCTATATATATAAGCTTGTGTCTTTCCTCGAATGAGCAATTACTTTACTGTTTGTGAGATGGTTGCCTACTTGAGTCAGGATAAGGCTTGGGATGGTTTAAATTCAATTTGTTATATGTACATAACTACATAAAATGAAATGATGCAATTTTTACACCATTAGAACAAAGGTTTTTTTCCAACTATATATGACTATCATCATTATCAGCATAATGGTTCTGCCGTTTCCACCATCAACCATGGTTGAAAGACTCTATCAACATTGATTTGGGCTCGTTGAGTTGACCTGGTCTTATCACCCACCATTCTGAAACAATAATATAGGATAGGATACTCAGTTGGCTAATTGAGCCATTGAGATGACTTGCGAAATTAATGTATTATTTCCTATTGACTGAATTTGAAAACGATACTCGTATAAAAATTAGAGGTCCCCGAGTGTTTTGCCAAAATAATGTATATGAAACCATGCCATCGATGTACTATTATGTAAGTTTGATGCACAACTATAGGGCCCTCTTCTACGTGCCCCACGTGCAAGAAAAGAAAACAAAAATAGAGTTGCATCGACTTTGACCCAAATTTATTTGTTGCTTGCCAAAGATTTTTGCCTCTTGGGTACCATGTATAAAAGGTATTCTCTGCTGCATAAAGTTATATAAAATAGAATTAGTTTAAAGCAGAAGGTTTCTGTTTATATAAACCCGGGAGTATTTTCAGGAAAAATGTATGTTTGTATATCTTGCACATGTATGGCTAATGTACTGGGTTGTCGATTGATCTAGCTTGGTGTATATTATCACTTCCCATGATTGAGTATTTTAGTGGTTATTATAAAAATAAGCAAACAGGGAAGATAACGAAGTAGGTTTACATGGGTACCAAAGGCATCAGTTTGTTTTCACTTTTTGACACATTTGATCTCTATTGTTTAGAAATCAATAACTTGTATGGAACCACTGTGATTGTACTGCTAGGTTTAAGGTGGTTTACATTGGCTGAGTGAGCCGGGAGTTAAATATATTTCTTCAGGTAAGACTGGGACCATGAAGGTATTACTCGTGTACCATTACTCTTTTTTCCACACCATTAGGCTCCATTTGGTTTTGGCTCGTGCTGAAATATTTTTTACCTAGTGGTGAAATAGTGTTCTTACCTATTGGGAATTATTATTTTTTTCATATTTTCCCAATATGACATAGTTATAGCATGTACACTTATTTTATATATCCTTAGATTTGGGGTCAGTTTGATTTTCACACCCATTTTTTATGAAGTTGCAAACTTAACTCTATGGTATATTAAGTGATCAAATTCTAACCCTCCACCAGTCTTTCGTTACGAAACTTAACGAAATTGGTGAATGGACAATGTATGTGGAAAACTCTAGACATGTTAGATTAGCTTGACCCTTAAATTTAGTGATTGGTTGGAAGAAATAATGGAATAAAAATATAATAGAATAAGAAACCATGTTCAATTGAAACCTGCTGTTGCTGCCAGGTTTCATCTCTCCTTTTCACTCTCTCCTAGTGGCACCTCACCCCACAACCACCACAAATCGAAACCCACCACCACCACAAATTATTATACAAACCTGACATGTTCGTCTTATTTGCTTTATTTCATTGAATTTTCCTTTGGGTTCTATTTTATAGAGCATGAAGTTTTGTTGTGGGTTTGAGTTTTGGTGTAGGAATTTGACTTTGAGTTGTTGAATATGATCAACAACTTAGTACTGGATAGAGAGTAAGGTATGTGTGATTGTTATATATTGTATGATAAATTTGATACTGCTTTCTTACTAAATTTCTATATGACCAAGTGAGTTAGCTGTTCTTCAGATGTTAGTTTTGTATAGCTTTATAAGCTTTAAAGTTCATTACCAGCTTATGTATTTATGTTTTCCTTGTAAACCACATTTTGCTATTCAATTTTGTAATTAGGTGGTTTAAATAAACCTGAGTCGTGCAGTTTTGGCAGCCATTTTAATATAAAAAATCACCTAAACTAAACATTTTGTTGCAAACCCCCTTAAGTGTCGCCAATTATAACAGTCATGATATAAATCCCTAGAAGGCGTGTTTCCAACCACACGCATATTTTAAGGATTTTTTGTTGCATTAAAATTAGTTTAAAGTCTTTCTTTCGAAAATTGCTGAAAAAATTGAATAGGATTTTTTTGCAATTTCCCTTTCTAATGTTTGGTGTGGTGAATGAATTTTGGGTGAAACACCCAGTCAGGAACATAAAATTGGCGTTTTCCAGTTAACTTTCAATATGACAAAATGAGTTACTCTGTTAAGATTTTAGTTTATATAACCTATATTTTTTACCTGCTGTTCAGATTTTAGTTTCTATATAAGCTTGTGTCTTTCCTCGAATGAGCAATTACTTTACTGTTTGTGAGATGGTTGCCTACTTGAGTCAGGATAGGGCTTGGGATGGTTTAAATTCAGTTTGTTGTATGTACATAACTACATAAAATGAAATGATGCAATTTTTACACCATTAGAACAGAGATTTTGTTCCAACTATATACGACTATCATCATTATCAACATAATGGTTCTGCCGTTTCCACCATCAACCATGGTTGAAAGACTCTGTCAACATTGATTTGGGCTGGTTGAGTTGACCTGGTCTTATCACCCACCATTCTGAAACAATAATATAGGATAGGATACTCAGTCGGCTAACTGAGCCATTGAGGTGACTTGTGAAATTAATGTATTATTTCTTATTGACTGAATTTGAAAACGATACTCGTATAAGAATTAGAGGGCCTGAGTGTTTTGCCAAAAGAATGAATGTGAAACCATGCCATCGATGTACTATTATGTAAGTTTGATGCACAACTATAGGTCCCTCTTCTACGTGCCTCACGCGCAAGAAAAGAAAACAAAAATAGAGTTGCATCGACTTTGACCCAAATTTATTTGTCGCTTGCCGAAGTTTTTCGCCTCTTGGGTACCATGTATAAAAGGTATTCTGTACTGCATTAAATTATATAAAATATAATTAATTTAAAGCAGAAGGTTTCTCTTTATATAAACCCGAGAGTATTTTCAGGAAAAATGTATGTTTGTATATCCTGCACTTGTATGGCTAATGTATTGGGTTGTCGATTGATCTGGCTTGGAGTATATTATCAGTTCCCATGATTGAGTATTTTAGTGGTTATTATAAAAATAAGCAAACAGGGAGATAACGAAGTAGGTCTGCACGGGTACCAAAGGCATCAGTTTCTTTTCACTTTTTGACACATTTGATCTCTAAAGTTTAGAAATCAATAACTTGTATGGAACCACTGTGATTGTACTGCTAGGTTTAAGGTGGTTTACATTGGCTGACTGAGCGGGCGAGTTAAATATATTTCTCCAGGTAAGACTGGGACCATGAAGGTATTACTCATGTACCATTACTCTTTTTTCCACGCCATTAGGCTCCATTTGGTTTTGGCTCGTGCTGAAATATTTTTTACCTAGTGGTGAAACAACGTTCTTACCTATTGGGAATTAAATTTGTTTCATATTTTCCCAATATGACATAGTTATAACATGTACACTTATTTTATATATCCTTAGATTTGGGGTCAGTTTGATTTTCACACCCATTTTTTAAGAAGTTGCAAACTTAACTCCGTGGTATATTAAGTGATCAAATTCTAACCCTCCACCAGTCTTTCATTAAGAAACTTAACGAAATTGGTGAATGAACAATGTATGTGGAAAACTCTAGACATGTTGGATTAGCTTGACCTTTAAATTTAATGATTGGTTGGAAGAAATAATGGAATAAAAAATAGAATAGAATAAGAAACCGTGTGCAATTGAAACCTGCTGTTGCTGCCAGGTTTCATCTCTCCTCTTCACTCTCTCCTAGTGCCACCTCACCTCACAACCAACACAAATCGAAACCCAGCACCACCATAAATTATTATACAAACCTGACATGTTCGTCTTGTTTGATTTATTTCACTGAATTTTCCTTTGGGTTCTATTTTATAGAGCATGAAGTTTTGTTGTGGGATTGAGTTTTGGTGTAGGAATTTGGGTTTGGTTTTGTGTTTTGATTTATGGCGGTGGTGGTGCGTTCTCTTGGTTTCGATTTGGTTTTGAGTTGGAGTTGTGTTTTAAAACCAGTGGTTTTTCGCTTTGCTTACCGGTGGTGTTTGGGTTGTGTTTTAATGGATGGTGGTTGATGTTTGTGTTGCGGTTTTGACTGGATGGTGGTGGATGTGTATCGTTTTCTTGAAGGGTTGAAGTTGGTGGTTGGCTATAGAGGTGTGGCGATGTTGTATCGGTTTTGTGAAGGGTTGAAGTTGGTGGTTGACTATAGAGGTGTGCTTGTTTTGTGAAGGGATGAATGTGGTGGATGCGGGTGGTGTTTGGGGTTACTATCTCTATTTTATTTTAAATTTGCTTTTCTATTTTGTATTTCATTAATTCTTTTGGCCACATGTTGAATTTTATTGATCAAGCTAATCTAACATATCTAGAGTTTGTCATGTAGGTTGTCCATTAACTAAGTTCGTTAAGTTTCTTAACGAAAGACTGATAGGGGATTAGGATTGGGTCACTTAATGTAGACCGGGGTTAATTTTACAACTTTCATGGGTGTGTAAATCAAATTGATTCAAATCTCAGGGTTAAATTTGTATTTTCCCTTTATATTTTTACACTAGCATTTTTTTTATTCCAAATAAGTGAGTACTTTCCAACTTAGTAAAAAATATCTGATTCCAGATCATAGGGGCCTTTAATTGTAAGGCGGTGAATTCAGAAGTGTAACTACATTATCATCAGAGCTTCTTTATTTGATGGGTGCTTGTTTTTATTTTTATTGAGAATGAAGCATTTGTTATAACTTAATCAAAGAAAAAGTCCAACAACAATGATCCAGGACATAAACAATATATAATGGTAAGAATAAACGAAAAAGTAAAGATGATGTTGATGTTTTAAAATGGACTTAATCAAGATTTATAATCATAAACAAAAATATAGTATGTTAAGCAAATCACACATATAAGAGGAGATTTAAAGTAGTTCAGCTGTAAAATATCCTACATCCACTGTTGGTATTATTTTTGAGGGTTTACAATAGCTCAGTATGGTGTGCATATGAGTGATTCGAGTTGCCCCTTCAGCTGAGAGAATCTTTTATTTATTTATAATGGTGTAAAATTCTAAAGATGGAACACCTTTATATTGTCGGGGATTTATATTTGTGTACAATAAATAAAACTCTTGAAATTCAGTGCTAGTTGACATCTCATCCGAGTAGTTTTTGATCTTCCTGATGGTTGACATTGTGGAGTTGGTCGGCCTTCCAGCGAACTATGTATCTTTGATGTCGATCAAGGTGGCTGATTGGCCACGTAGGAGGACACGTATACATTTATCATTGGTGCACGTAGGAGAGTAATTTTTACATACAAAAAAAAGCTCCTAGTGCTTCGTGGTTGATGATTGATAGAAAGTATGTAGTAGTTGGTTCAGGAAATTGCTCGGCGTACTATTTTGAGTATTTGGTCGGCAGCTGACTTCCCACACTTATAAAAATTTTCACTAGTATTATTTGATAATGGCATTATTGTAAAGAATTCAAACTTTTTTTAACCGCTAAAGGATACAATAGTCTTTTGAAGATTTACGAGGCATGCAGCTGGTGGTAGTTCAATAGTACGTTCAATTAATCATTTCATTCCCTTTTATCGAGACAACTTATAAATAGGCACAAATTTTCCCTCCTTTCTTTTCACCTCAAACCTTCTGCACTTGAGAGTTTTCCTTCGTCTTTAAGCTTTCTTTGTACGATCGTTTGCCGCCATTATTTTTCTTCAATTTCGGCAGTCACCTTAGAGCCCCTGTAAGCCCTTTTCCCCCTTTCTCCGTTTTAGCATATTTTTCTCTTTTTCCACCATGGTTCACATTATAGATGAGGGTTAATTAGACAAGTTTAGAGAAAAAAGAAACATTTCGTCTTGGGTAGATTTAGAGATAGCCCTGGGTCCTATAGATATGTATTATCTTCCCGAGGGTCATTGGATTCCCACCTTTATCATAGCTGGGTGTGGCATCACTTTTTCACCAAATCGTCCTTTTCTTCAATTTTGTTAATACTTTGATGTGGTCCCTACTAGGGTGGCACCCGACACTTGGAAGGGTGTAAATGGTGTCCATGGGTTAAACAAGATTTACGGGACTCATATTGGGGTCCAGGAGTTGATGTTTTGTTACAAATGGGGTACTGTTAGAGAGAGTACATGTTATCTGAAGACTAGACAGGCAAATAGGGCTCTAGTAGTGAATTTACCAGATTCCAATAAGGATTATTGGGATTATGGGGTAGTTGTTAAGAATTGGCAACATGTTCCTCTTCTATAGAGAATGTTTTATGCCGGGCCCAGATGTCCTCAAACAGGGCGTGGCATGAGTCACAATTCTGTCCTTTATTTGTTCTTCTTTTGTTACGTGCTTCTGAATTCTGTCGACTAACTTTGTTGTTTCCTTTTTGATGTAGAGAAAAGTAAGAAGAGGTGTCCCAAAGAAGGGGAAGTAAATATTGACGAGCTCAAGTTTTTATGGGAACTTAACCAGAGGGTTGGAGAGGAACATCCCCGAGTTACTTCTTTGCTGCTGGAATACAAAATTTCATTATCTCTTTTGTTGCCCGACCAACACTTGTGCTCTCCCAAGTTGCCATCAACTTAGAAGAGGATCATGTACCTACACCTTTCGCTACAGAATCTGCTAGTGCTAAGTTGGGAGATGAGGAGGGTTCCCAATATGTGTGTTTTAAACAAAACCAATTTTTCTTAGAAAATTAACTAACTTTTAAATATGCACCAAACCAAGTTGTGAAAACCCAATTCTTACTTTAAACCAATTTTATCTTGATTAATCCTAAACATGCATCTAGTGATTAAAGCAAGTAAAGTAAAGTAAAGAATAATCACAACGCCGGATGTACGAGGAAAAAATCCAAAACGGGAAAACAACCTTAGATGGTCCAAGCCAGACAATCACTATGAATAATGGTTTTACAAAGACAGATTAGCCTTACACTAAGACTCGATCCCCATGGGTCTTGAAGCTCCTTCTGATCTTCAACCGTTCTTCAATAGTGCCCACGCAGAAATTCCGTCTTCCACGTTACGTGTTCACAACACACGCATCCACGTATGTCTCGGTGTCCACCGAATAGCTTTGATTCGTCTACGATGTCGAACAAGAAGTCCTTCTCTTTTCTTCACCGCAAAACCCTTTGATGTTCAATGTGTAGAACAAACAACTTTAGTCCAGTAAGATCACGTAAGCATATAAGAATGATATCTCGGATCTATGCAAACTCTAAGGTAAGGATGTGTTTATGCTTTGTAAACCTTAGAAAACATGTGCAAACAACGTATTGGAATGTATTCTGTTTTTTCTAGATGCACACTTTCGAAACTCTGATAGAAACACGCTTTAAATGATAATTAAGCACCGCCTCGAAAAACGTTTCATTTGAACGATAAGGCCATGTCGTTCGCGCGACTTAGGCATGTCGTTCGAGCGAGATCCCTATGTCGTTTGAACGAGCTGATGTGGCAGTTTAACTTTTTGATTTTTAGCTCAAAACGTCTCTTTTAACAGAGATCCAAAATAGTCAAACTCTATTTCGAGTATATCAGAATAAAACGTAGTGTAAACACTTAAAACACTTTTAAAAACATTTTAAAATATTTTTCTTTATAAAAATACATCCTTATCTTTTATAAAAACAATTTCGAGCACAATTAATTATACGCATTCATACCTGAGTGATCTCGGAACGCAATTAACTTTGAAGACGATTAAACTTGCACCAATTAAATATCGACATCATTTAATTCTTTGAAGCTTTGCCGCAACGTCTTCAATTTTCTTCAATATGTCATAAACCAAGTGGGATCGTGACAAAATAAAAATCTCCTTATGACATATTACAAACACAGATTTGTTCACGGAATTAAGTCAAAACAATACAGGAACTCAATTGGAAATTTATGTCCTTACAAATCTCCCCCTTTGACTATTTTGGGACAAAACTAAACCAGTGAAATACCTAAGCCTGGACGTCAACCCGTATGATGCCTAACTCCCATCCCATAAACCCAAAATAAAAAATTACAGGACACGGACTAGAATATGTAGCACCGGCAAGCATAAACCGTCTGAATGTGATGTAGACTTAAAATCTTGAATCGCTAAAGCATACATACACACATGAAATAGACAAACAAATACTCAGTGAAGTATGAAGGAACAAATGATACCAATTTATATTTCTAAATGATACCAAAAAATAATAGATACCAATATGAATAATTTCTGAAAAATCATTTGTTAAGCAATTTGAGCAGTAGAATGATACCAATGTGTAATACCAATTTAAGATACCATTGTGTAAACATATGTAAACCAAAACATGCTCAAATCTCCCCCTACATCACGTACATCTCTCCCCCTTTTTGTCTTGAATAGACAATCCGGTGAAAAGATAAACCAATTAAAGTATCTAGCATGAGAATATATCAATTTTAATCAATTGGATGCCAATTTGAGAATTGAAAACACTAGACAACCATGAAATAACCAGTTAAATATGATCAATAGATGACAAATCAGTAGCTAGTAAACCAAGGAATCACACAAAGAATATAGCAATCTAATCAGGTGTGATAAACAGACTATATACAAAACTCCAATTTAAAACCAATTAAAACCTGCATAGTCCAGAAAAACTTCCAACAGTAAATACCAAATTAACCCAGAGGATTGCAAACCAATCAGAAGCTCCAAAACAACCTCTCGTTCGAACGAGCCAAGGATATCGCTCAAACGAGTTGAGGATGTCGCTCGAACGAAGTACAACCGTCGTTCGCGCGAGATAGAGAAGTCGTTTGAACGACTTCGCGCAACTTGTCAGAATTTTCCAGATTCCCAGAAATATAATATAGTATTTCCCAGTGAAAAAATTTTCACAAAAAATTCCAGGAAGGGCCTGACAGAAGCAAAACAGTGTTAAAACAGTAGCCTTTTAACACTAAACGCAAAAACTCATAAATACTAAAAATGCGAGTTATATGCAAACATAGAACCGATGTGCTCAAACATGAATATGGAATGAATGGGCGTGAAACTACAACAAATGAGTCACAATTCCAACACATCAAAACGATCAAGAAACTCTAGTTGATAGCGATAAATCATCAAACTTTATCATAGCCATATGACATTTTAAATATGAGCTTAATGAACTAAACATACTACATGCACACAAATCCAGAATTTTGACGATTCTACAAACAATAGCGTCAAATTGCAATGTTTCAACATTAGGATTAGATGTGCAAACCCGTTTAAAATTTTAATCCATCCAAACTCCCTCAATAATATCATATTTTCTTTGGAATGAACTAAACAAATTTGGCCCTTTTTCATAGCATGTTGTAATATCTTTTGGGATATTTTAAACGATGGCTTTCACGACGATTTAATTTTGAACTCTCGCAGCCCTTTCCCATGAATCACTCAACATTTTTACCAATTTAAATCCTCACGGTAAACGGTTCTTACATGCACACTGCTCCTTAAGTCTACTTACGCATAGATGACAAGATTGAGATAAGAACGCCTCATCAAATTCAAATATTCAATAGAAGTCAAACATCCATATAAACTCGTGCATATGTGCAATGTTGACATATATACAAAGTCGAATCAAAATGCATATCAATTTCGAAACATCCCCATATAAATAATGGTTAAGATCATTCTAAGCATCGATAATAATGACCAAATGTCCTAGCCACATGGATAATGAAACGATTGGGGGGGGGGAGGGGGTCCAAGCACCCCAATATGCCACATCAAACATGTAAACTCTAATATAAAAATCGAAAATATTTTTGGCTTTTCAGAAGTTTTCTTAAAAACAAAATCTTTTTATATTTTTTCAAATAAGACTCAAACAAGTGAAAAATAAAATACAAAGAGATAAACATGTCATTACACTAGCAAATTATAAACATAAACATGGTGCAAGGGATAGCGTACGACAAAACATGCAAGCTACTATCCATAAGAAATAGCAAGAGATGAATCATGTGCATGCATGTGAGAATCAACCAACGAAGCATTTAGCATCTCCAAAACGGATTTCCTAACCCAAAGAGGTGTATACCTAACAAAACGGGTTTTGGAAACAAATGGGACACTACGTTTAATCTTCCTAGGGTCTTTTCTGAGATAAAAAAAAACTCTTAAGGTGACCTTTCCTACCATAATGCGAACATGTGAAAACACGACGAGGAACGAGACCTTTAGGTTGACCTTTTCTAATGCCCTCGGATGTGGCTGACGCTCTAAAACAAACTATGGTTTTGGCTTTTACATTCGAACCCCTAGAATAAGATAAGCCGCTACCATCACTACTCGAGTCATTTAAATTATTTTTTAACTTCAAAACTTTCGACTCAAACAAACGATTAGACTCCTCAAACTTTTGGACTCCTTCTTTAAATTTTCAATTACCTCTAGAAGGTTATGTCTCTCCCTCTCAATGTGAGCAAACTTATCACTAAGAGCCTTTTCACGTGCCACAAAATCATTAATCGAATTATTTTCCTCAATGGTACAAACTTTAGAATTTTTTAAATCCTCTAACTTTTTTTCTAAAACGAGGACTCTATCATCACTCTCCTTTCTGTCCAATTTTAATAAAGTAAAATCTTTAAACAAGAAACGAAACTTCTCACGACAAATATCTCTTTGAATTTTAAAATTTTGCAAATATTCAATCCTATTTTTGAAACCATAATTTTCTTTCTCCAAAACTTCAATACGTTTTGCAAACTTTAAATTCAAATGATGTAAATCGTCAAAGCTTAGAGAATCCATCGAGAGACAAAAAAACACAGGAGAGATAAACAAACACACGGGATCACAAAACAAATAAAATATGTTTTCTAGCTCTGATACCAATTTGAGGAGGGTTCCCAATATTTTTGTTTTAAACAAAACCAATTTTTCTCAGAAAATTAACTAACTTTTAAATATGCACCAAACCAAGTTGTGAAAACCCAATTCTTACTTTAAAACCAATTTTATCTTGATTAATCCTAAACATGCATATAGTGATTAAAGTAAAGTAAAGTAAAGTAAAGTAAAGTAAAGTAAAGTAAAGAATATTCACAACGCCGGATGTACGAGGAAAAAACCCAAAACGGGAAAACAACCTCAGACGGCCCAAGCCAGACAATCACTATGAACAATGGTTTTACAAAGACAAATTAGCCTTACACTAAGACTCGATCCTCACGTGTATTGACGCTCCTTCTGATCTTCAACCGTTCTTCAATAGTGCCTACACAGAAATTCCGTCTTCCACGATACCTGTCCACAACACACACGTCCACGTATGTCTCGGTGTCCATCGAATGGCTTTGATTCGTCTACGATGTCGAACAAGAAGTCCTTCTCTTTTCTTCACCGCAAAACCCTTTGATGTTCAATGTGTAGAACAAACAACTTTAGTGCAGCAAGATCACGTAAGCATATAAGAATGATATCTCGGATCTTTTCAAACTCTAAGGATGTGTTTATGCTTTGTAAACCTTAGAAAACATGTGCAAACAATGTACTGGAATGTATTATGTTTTTTCCAGATGCACACTTTCGAAACTCTAATAGAAACATGCTTTAAATAACAATTAAGCATCGCCTCGAAAAATGTGTCATTCGAACGACAAGGCCATGTCGCTCGTGCGACTTAGGCATCTCGTTCGAGCGAGATCCCTATGTCGTTTGAACGAGCTGACGTGGCAGTTTTACTTTTTGACTTTTAGCTCAAAACGTCTCTTTTAACAGAGATCCAAAATAGTCAAACTCTATTTTGAGTATATCAGAATAAAACGTAGTGTAAACACTTAAAACACTTTTAAAAATATTTAAAAATATTTTTCTTTATAAAAATACATCCTTATCTTTTATAAAAATAATTCCGGGCACCATTAATTATACGCATTCATACCTGAGTGATCTCGGAATGCAATTAACTTTGAAGACGATTAAACTTGCACCAATTAAACATCGACATAATTTAATTCTTTGAAGCTTTGACGCAACGTCTTCAATTTTCTTCAATACGTCATAGACCAAGTGGGATCGTGACAAAATAAAAATCTCCCTATGACATATTACAAACACAGTTTTGTTCACGGAATTAAGTCAAAATAATACAAGGACTCAATTGGAAATTTATGTCCTTATAGGAGAAACTTCTTCCACATCTGAATCTTTTGATATTTCTGAGATCCCACTTTCTCCTCTAGGTGACATGACTAAGAGCAAGATGCCCAATTTGATGGGTGGGCCACTGTCTCCTCCCCTAAGAAGAATGTTGACACTGCCAAGAAGCCAGTTGAGAAGAAATCTCAGGCCAGTGATAAGATGCCTCTTGGTGCTGAAGAGACTCAAACTACTGAGTCTTATCTTAAGAGATTGAAGAAAGGTTTGTTTGACGCTCAGAAACAGGGCCAGAAAACTCAAGCCGACCAGCAAGTGTTGGCTGCAAAGAAGACTCTAGTTGACCAACAAGAGTTGGTGCGAAAAATCGAAGATGACCTCGACATTGGGTTAGCTTCTGCTGTTATTAACACTGGATTGGCCAGGGGTTATATTAAGTATGGAACTCTCCATGCTGATCGGGCTGCATCAGCCCCCATGCCTAGCTCCACGCTAACTGAAAAGGCTTGCCAAAATTTGGCACTGGGTAATTATCTTATCTTTTGTTTTTCCTTTGATATTTTTGAGTTTTTTCTAACTTCTGGTGTTTGCTCTTTTTTGCAGTTTTTGGTTGACTTCAACCAAATGATGGAGAAAGACTATCAATTATGGTCCTCTCCTGGTGAAGTGGAAGAGGCCTTTGAGGGCCTGAAACAATCTTTGACTGCTTCCTGTCAAGCTTTGGAATCAAAGTAAAAGTTATAGGAGGAGGAGTTGAAAAAGCCAATGATAAGGCAACCACAACCGAAGGAAAAATAAAGGCTGCTGATGAAAAGGCCCAGGCTTTCGAGAATAAGTTGGATGAGGCTGAAGGTAGGGCCAAGGCTACCAAAGACAAACTTTCAAAAGTCACAACTCGAGCCCAAACTGCTCAAGATAAAGTGTTTGGCTTGGCTTCTGAAGTTACGTCTTTGAAGGCTAAGGATAAATCTGCCTTTGACAAGGGTTGGAAGAAGGCCCTTTTTGTTGCCTCTACTCAAACTGAGTATGCTAAGAAACTATCTTTTAAGGAAGTTTGGTCGGAGGCTCTAAAGGTGTTCGACACAGAGGCAGACTCTGAGTTATTTCAAAGGAGGTGCTCCTCCTAACTTGGATGAGGAGTTTGACGACGAAGAAGGATCAGTAGAGTCTTCATTGATGCCCATTGAGTCTTCAGTGGTGCCAGAGGCAATTACCGACCTACTTGTTGTCATCCAAAATCAAACCAAGGATGAGGAGAAGGTTTAACTCCTTTTTAGGTGGTTTCTTTTTTTTTCCTCTCTCACATGTATTTTCTATTTCTTTTCTTGTCTTTCTTTATGATGTATCTACTTTTGTACTTCAATATTAATCAATGAAATAATATATTTTTCTCAATTGCTGATGCCTTTGAATGCCTTCAATTTCTTGTTGGTTTATCTTTTCTGTATTGCTTATTTCTTTGCATTTGCCACATAAACTCGTTTATTTGTAACTTTTCAGTTCGATGCCAGGAAAAAAGCTATTGTTTATGCTGAATCTGACCTACTTAGACGGTGCAAAAATCCCTTTGAGGCTGGCCATGTTCTGTTGTCCGAGGAATATTTATTAAGGTTGCTCAGCCTATATGTTTCTGATCAAGTGAAAGAATCTTACATCGGCCCAGATGTTTCTGATCAAGTGAAAGAATCTTACATCCATCTTCACTGCTGTAACGAAGAATGATGGTTATTATGAGATGATTGAGAGGATGCAGGAAGATCATAAAATATTCAAAGCACTGCTCCATTCTAACTATGAAGCCAAATATAAGGCATTAAGTGAAGGCTATAGATTTGAAAAGAATTGAAAGACATTACTTCTGCTTTGCACAAGAAATAATTGTCCTTGAATCAGAAATTGAAAAATGCCCGATCAATTGCTGCTATGTTGGAGAAAGAAAATAATGCCATGAGGAATGAACTTGACAGTCTGAAGAGATCAACCACTACTGATCCTGATGAGGGTGTTTTATTTTTAGAGGCCGAAAATGCCAGGTTGTTAGAGGAACTGGAAGCTTTGCAGAAGTAAAAAACCAAAGCTGGGTAAGCTTCCAGGAAACATATAGTTGTTAGGCCAATCATTGAGGAGAACGAACCATCTCACATTCATCATTGAGGCCATAATCACCCAAATATTTACTTATTAGACCGTGAGGAATAGCATCAGGTGGAATCCAGCTTATGTCTAGTTTGAAGGGAGGCTTGGCACAATCCAAGAAACTTGGGGTCATTTTAGTGTCACAAATTACTGTCTTGATCATACTTCAACAAGGTCAACAAGTTTGTCCACCCCCATTTGTAGCCTTCACGAATGCTTTGAGCAAGATGATCATCAAAGTGAGTTAAGGCCTCATTATAGCCATCCATTCACACTTCCCTTGGCTGCTTATAAAAATGAAATGTCAGCCTATCAACTTGATCCTAGAGTTTCTTGAGGACTATATCTTTGGATTTTAGCAGGGTAGCTTGGTCGGCAAGACTCTTGATTGATAGGCTGAGCAACAATAATAAGGAGATGCTAAGAGATTGCAACACAATGGATTCACTATATACCCTTGATAATCCTCCTACTGGGATGGATAAGGCACGAGGAAAGCGTCCAGTAGAACATATTTTTTTCTTCTTTTTCTATTGTAATGCATTTTGATCAATGAAAATAAGTTATTTTTGATTGAGTTCCCTTTATTTAATCTTGTGGTTGATATTAATCTTTTTGCCGACTAGGTAACCTGTATAATGATTGCTTAATCAACTTATAGACTAAATAACCTGCTCAAATGTCTAATATTTGATTCATGTTTAAATCATTTATATGGCATTGGATTTAACTAATGACTTAGACAAAACTGTAAATAACTATATTGTACTAAGTTGTGGCATTAATTATTAGTGGCGACCAAGTGTATTAGGAATGTATAGTATTTCTTTGTTTTAACCTGGTCGGGTAAAATTTCTAGTTAAGAAATGTTACTGACTTCTTGCTCTTGACTTGCCGAGGACAAATCATACATGAAGTTTAACTTTTCTAAAGTCGAAAAAGTTTGAACCATGCATTTTTCTGAAGTTGGAAAAGTTTGAACCATGCACTTTTCTAAAATTGGAAAAGTTTGAACCATTCTCTTTTTTGAATTTGGAAAAGTTTGAATTAAAATGACTCATTAATTTAATAATTTAAGGTGTATTACACCCATATTCTGAAAAACAAAACACAAAAAGGAAGTATAATGGAGGAAAAACATGAAATTTCATTAATTTGAAGGAATGATTACATTAAAAATGGAATTTTTGAAAATTGAATTACTGATAATACTTGCGCAGATGGTTTGCGTTCTAAGAATTCTTAAATTCTTCTCCTTCCAGAGTTTCCAAAAGATAATTTCTTGGTCGGATAACCGTCGAGATACGATAAAGACCATGCTAATTAGGCTTCAACTTTTTTTTCTTCTAGATTTTTTTCTTGAGTACCAAATCTCCCTACTTCAGGTTGGTTGGCTTAATCCGTCTATTATAAAACCTTGCAGTCCTTTGTTGATAAGTAACCATCCGCATAACGACATCTTCTTGAACTTCTTCTATCATATCCAGATTTAGTCGCCTCATGAGGTCACTCTGGGGTGAATCAAAGTTCAATACCCTGTGAGTCGGCAGACCTATTTCAACTGGTACCACCGCCTCAGTGCCAAAAGCTTGCATGTATGGGGTATCCCCCGTTGCAGTTCTGGGAGTGGTCTTATATGCCCAAAGAACACTATGGAGTTCATTAATCCAGTTGCCTTTAGCTTCACTCAACCTTTTCTTCAATCCATTTAGGAAGGTTTTGTTGGTGATTTCTGTTTGGTCATTGCATTGTGGGTGCCTAGGTGTTGTATGAAATTTTGGATGCCATACCTGATGCAATAATCTTCGAATTCCTCATTGTCAAATTGAGTGCCCTGGTTGGTGATGAAGGTATAATGCATGTCATACCTGCAAATGATCTGCTTCCATATGAATTAGAAAACCCTTTGATAGGGCATATCAATCAAAGGCTCAACCTCCACCCATTCGGTGAAGTAATCAACTGCTACTACCAGATACTTGAACCTTCCCTTGGTGGTCGACAGTGGTCCGACCAAGTCGATTCTGCAGATAGCAAAAGGCCACGGAGAAGTGATGGGTGTTAGAGTTGCTCCTGGTCTTCTATAGAAGACTACAAATGTTTGAAACTTATCACACTTCTTGGTGAAATGAACACAATTTACTTTCATCGTCAGTCAGTAGTAACCTTACATTGCTATTCGTTGTCTTAGAGACCTCCCGATTGTGTGAGCTCCACATGAGCCTTCATGTACCTCTTTGATTAGATCATTTACTTCGTTTGGATGAACATAACGAAGTAGAAAAATAGTGTATCCTCACCTATACAGAACACCTTTTTCCAACATGTAACTGGTTGCTTTATACCTCATCTTCTTAGCTTCTATTTGGTCGGACGACTGTGTTCCTCTTTCAATGTACTCTCTAATTGGGTCCAGCCACGAGGGAACTAATTCCACAGAGATGATGATGACTTCTATCCCATCAATAGTTATATGGACAAGAATTTCCACTAGGATTATTCGCTTGAGTTTTGTTTGAGTTGCTGAAGAAAGTCGAGCAAGAGCACTAGATCGGGCATTCTCTATCCTGGGAATCGTCACCATCCTGACTGAAGTGAATAAAGAAATAACCTCCATAGCTTTTTTATGATATCTCATCATCATTTCCCCTTTAACACCAAAAATTTACTGCATTTGATTGACAATTAGTTGGGAATCACTATGCACCAACACTTGGTCGACGCCTAATGATGAAGCCAGTTCTAATCCTGTGATTAACACTTCATATTTTGCCTCATTGTTAGAAGCCTTGAATTGGAAGCTCATAGCATATTCCACATCTAAGTTGTACGGAGTGTTGATGATGAGGCTTTCTCCACTTCCAATAGAACATGAGGATCCATCTATAAACAATTACTAGATTGGAGTGTCCTCGGAGAAGTCTTCCTCTGTCATTACTCCATGTTTAAACATCTTCTTACTTTTTTGAATCTTTCTTGAACAACCGATGATTTTGGTTGATCAGTCACAATTTCTGTTTGTTTTTAAGCTAAGCTCTCTTCCGAAGAAGTCTGCTCGATAGGCAAACTCAGATTTTATTATACCTCTTCATATGTGAATTCGGCTATGAAGTCTGTCACTGCTTGGCCTTTTATTGCAATTATGGGTTCATAAATAATTTCATACTCTTCCACTTTAACTTCCAAGACATTAACCTTCCAAACTTCTCAAGTTTATGCAATACTTATCGTAGAGGAAGATCAATGTAGACGATAATGGTGTGAGCTTGAAAATACGACCTCGTTCTCCTGAAAACTTCAATGAGATCTAACACTAATTTATCCATTCGTGGATATCTGATCTCCGATCCTCAGAATGCTTTACCAATTTAATATACTGGCCTTTGAACTCCTCCATCTAGTCGGATCAAAGCTGATCTGACAGTTGACTCTAAAATAACCAAGTATAAATACAATTTTTCTCCTAAAACTGGTAAGAAAAGGAGTGGAGGATAACCCCAAGTAGTTATTTAAATCCATTAAGACTTTATCGCATTCTCCATTACACTCAAAGGTATTTATAAGCACCTTAAATAATGGAAGACATTTATCAGTTGCTCGGGAGACAAAACAGTTCAATGCAGCTATTCTTCCTGTCAGCTTTTGAACATCTTTCTTGTTGGTTGGGGACTGCATTTCAAGCAAGGATTTAATTTTAGCAGGGTTTTCTTATATTCTCATTTGATTGACGATGTACCCTAAGAACATTCCTTTCTGTACTCTGAAAATATATTTGGTTGGGTTGAGCTTCATCTGATATTTTTCCAGTTGATTGAAGGTTTAAGGTAAGTCCGCAATGTGGTCGGCAACAAATTTGCTCTTAGTGAGCATATCATCTACGTACACTTCCATGTTTTTGCCAACCTGGTCTTCAAAAACCTTGTTCACTAGTCTCTGATACTGTAATAATAAGTTCCTCGGCTGATATTAAAGGAGGGGCTTTCCTTGTCTTCAGGTTTCATCTTAATCTGATTATAACCAGAATAAGAATCCATGAAACAGAGCAATTCATGACTTGTTATTGCATCAACCAATCAATCAATCATTGGCAAAGGAAATTAATTTTTCGGGCATGCCTTATTGAGGTCTGTGAAGTCTATACACATGCACCATTTGTCATTCTTCTTCTTAACTATTACCACATTAGCCAACAAGTTGGGATACTTGTTATCTTCAATTAACTGTGCTCGTTGCAATTTCTCCACTTCCTCCTGGATTGCTATATTCTTCTTAGGGTTGAAAACTCTTCGCTTTTACTTGGTGGGCTTAGAATTTGGATAGATATTAAGCTCATGTAAAATGAAGTTTGGATTAATCCCTGGCATATCTTCGTGGATCTAAGCGACTACGTTTTTCCTTTCTCTGAGGAATGTAACTAATTCTTGTTTGAGAGAAGGAGGCAATCTTGAACCAATCTTGGCAGTTCTTTCTGGCTTCTCGTCGTCCAATACAATAGTTTTTATTTCTTCCATAACTTACCCCTTCACCAACTCCTCCCCTTCCTGAGGATATAGAGTATCAATGTGAAAAGTGGTTGTGCCCTTCATGTGTACCTCCTATTGGTCGACCGAAGTATAATAAAATTCCCTGGCTTCTTTTTTATTTCCATCTAACTGCATTATTCCCACTCTTCCTAGGATGATATTATAAGCTGATGGGACATTTTTATTTACTACAAAGAAACGAATTCTCTCTCCTGCTCGTCGGGCAAGTGCCGACTAACACTTCCAACTTGATCATTCCCAATGGGTATACTTTTTCTCCTGTAAATATTATAAGAGGTTTATGATATTGTTCCAGCTTATTATCTTTTAGCCCTAAGCTTTGGAAACAGTTGTAGAACATTACATCAACTGAACTTCCATTATTAACTAGTATCCTTGTAATTATGCTATAATGAACTCTGCATGTGATAACTAACAGATCATCGTGAGCATAAAGGACCCCACTCAAATCGTTTTTGGAGAATCTGATCACTAGCCTATCTTTGTTGACTTTCCTTGGTCGATTATCATTGGATTCGACCATATCAACATATCTAACACTTGGACAGGCATTGGCTTCATTTAAGTAAGCTTTCCTTTCTGCAATCGCGTCTCCCCCTCTATTATATCCTCCTACGATGAAGTGGCATCCAAAGGATATCATGCCTACCTCCACCTCTGGTCCATCAGAGTTCTTCGACAAGTCTGGATCTTCTTCAAAATCATTGTTTCTTGCCCTTTTGTTGTCTTCCCTTGCTAGGGCTGGAGATTCAGACCTCATTCGATCATCTCGATTGCCATTTCGATCAACAAACCTTCTCAACTTTCCCCGACGAATAAGATTTTCAATCTCATTCTTCAGTGCAATATAGTTGTTGGTGTTGTGCCCATGGTCCCTATGAAATTCACAGTACTTGGACTTATCCCTCTTGTTGGGTGTGCCTTCAAATTTGCAAGCCAATTTAATTCTCGGTTCCCCTTATTTTCCTCCAATAAATGGTGAACACCTTTGTTGAGGGGTGTATACTCATCGTACTTCTTAATCTTATCAAGATTTTTATCTTTTTGATCCTTCTTAAACGAATTAGAATTGTTTTTCTGACTTTCACCCTTAGTCTCAAGAGCTTCCTTAGCTGCCATAGCCTCCCCATCATTCATTCACTACAAGAAAAAACATCATTTATGTCAGTTTAAAAATGAACGTTATGTCAGAAAAATGTAAATTGACATAAATAATATTCATTTATGTCAATTTTACTTTGAAAGTAAATTTTTATTTCAATTTAAATAAAATTGACATAAAAAATAAATCATTTATCTCATATTTATATATAGATGACACAAATACATATTAGTTATTTTCCCTTTTAGAGTAAAAACTGAGATAAATGGAAAAAAAAAGCGGGGCTTTTTTTTTTCATTCCCCGCTCCAAAAATTTGGAGCCTCAAATTCCTCAAAACATCCGCGTCCCTCTCTCTCTCGTACGTGCGTCCCTCTCTCTCTCTCTCTCTCTCTCTCTCTCTCTCTCTCTCTCTCTCTCTCTCGCGTACTACCGCGTCCCTCTCTCTCGTAGTCGCACGCCGGCTCCCCCTCTCTGGGTCGCACGCCGACTCTCCCTCTCTCTCTCTCTCTCTGGCTCGCTCGCGCAGCTCTCTCACATCTCATCACCTCCGGCGCCAATCAATCAGGTACAAAAAGCCCTAATATGGATTTGCAAGGGTTTGTGGATATGTGTTGTATATATGCGATTTGTTCTTGATACGTTTGCGTGCGATTTCTTGATTTGTGTGTGATTTGTGTATTTGCGTGCGATTTCTTGATTTGTGTGTGATCTGTTATCTCCTCTTCCACGTCAGCTGACAATCAACACAAGCAAAATTTAGAAGGTTCAACCATTCATATTCATATTCCAAGTGTAATATTGTCCATTCAGTAACATTTATTTTCAGCAATCTTCATCTCCAATAGTTAATTAAACACCTAAATTAACTCCTCCATTTAATCGACAACTTTGTGAAACCTCCTCCATTTAATCGACAATTTTGTGTATCAATTAAAAGGTTCCAGGTGCAGAATTAATAATGGCATATGTAAAAAAAAAATTGAAATCTATTTATTCCGCTGGAAATCAACAGCATTGTGATGCAAGTGTGAAGCAACGGGTTCTGCATTTCTTACACTTTGTTAACAAACCTCCGTTGGTGCATCTGATCAAGTAAGTATACCACTTCTTAGTATATATATTTTAATGTGCTAATTTTTCATATTTTTAATTTGTTGAGTATTTGAGACGATATAAGATTATGGCCTATATACAAATTTCCCAGTAGATGTTCGATGAAATGAGTCAAAGAAAATGAATGGGATGTTTTTTTGTAGACACACATTTTTCCCCTCGATTCATTGCCCAAGATGGATTATGCTCATTTTTACCGATTCCCTTTTGTTTCAAATTGTGAAGGAAAAAAAAGATTAGCAAATACTTTTTTGTGTGTTATTGTAAATGTATGTTGAGAGTCATTATGAATTCTTTGCGATTATGGCCTATATAAATATTGCTAAATTTTACCTCAGAAATAATCAATAAATTAAATATGATTAGATGTAAATCCAGACTATCGATTAAACGATAGTCTTGAAACGTAGAAGAAATTGGTACCAAGTTATTCGGCTCGTGTATTGTTGAAGTTGTATGTGTCATAAACATCTTGGTTATGTTGAACTTGGTTTGAGCAGTTCTAGTATTATATTCAAGTTGGTGCTATGTGGAAATTATTGATGTTGAACTCGTTAAACATCTCAGTTATGTTGAACTTTGTTTATGCATTTCCATTTGAATATTAGTATGTCATTGTTATACTTTATGACTTGGTTTGTTGGTATAAACATTATATAGCAGCATAATTGGGATATGATATGAGTTGTAAAATGGATTGATAGATCATATAGCAACATAGTTGTATGATTTTTTTCCAGTTTTTACCGGATGAATTCTGTCGTTTTGTATAGTGCATTGAAACATATCAATTTGAATTGGATAGTGCATTGATTTATGACTTGTACCAGTTTGAATTCATTTGATATGGGGATGATTTCTTTTCCTTCGGTTTTTACTTGGACGAATTTTATCAGTGTGAATTCAGTTTAAACAAGGATGATATTGAAGTATGAATTATATTTTAAAATATCATTTTAATTTCATCTACTTATACATGTACTGTTATAGGTGAGTATATTAGTTTAAATGCATTATATTAGTATAAACTGATAATTTAGAGATAATTGCTTGGTACATTCAATTAATTATTATATGTATGCAATATTTCCCTACTATAGGTGACTGTATCAGTTTATTAGGACTGCTAATATATTCAATACTATATTGTCTTATATTTGATAAACTATATAGCAACATAGTTAGATGATTTTTTTCCAGTTTTTACATGGATGAATTGTATCAATCCGCATAGTGCATTGAAACATATCAATTTGAATTGGACAGTGGACTGAATTATGACTTGTATCAGTTTGAATTCATTCGATATGGGGATGATTTTTTTCCTTCGGTTTTTACTTCGATGAATTTTATCAATTTGAATTCAGTTTAAACTCGGATGAAAGTATGAATTTTGTTTTACTATATCATTTTAATTTCATCTACTTATACATATACTGCTATAGGTGAGTATATCAGCTTAAATGCATGATATTAGTATGAATTGATAATTTAGAGATAATTGCTTGGTACATTCAATGCTCTATAGTATGTAAACAATTTTGCCCTGCAATAGGTGAGACTATATCAGTTTATTAGCACTGTTAATATATTCAATGCTATATTGTGCTATATTTAGTATCATCAGTGGTACGTTGTGCTATATTTAGTATATTCAGTGCTATATTCATTCTTATGAAGTATGTATAAAATTTCCTTCCTACGAAGTATGCAAGGTAGAGAACCACTGGAAAATTGCAACCTGAATAACATTGTTTAAGCCAAATTTGAACACTGAGTTGTTGATAACTAAAAAATAAAAAATTATTTAGCAATTGAATGCTAACAACCAAAGCATTACCTCGTCCTATTAGTATTACTATGTGTAGGGTTTTTTTGTTTTACCTTAAATGGTTTCATTTGTCGTGATTCGTATTTAGGCTTCTAATTTAACATCATTTTGAATACATGCCAGAGAACTCATTAAGGTATTTTTTTAAATTATATATTATCCATTCTTGATTGTTTTCAGATTCATGCTATGTTCCCCCATCTCCTGTTTTATTGTGTTTGTATATGCGATTTGGTACATTGATTTTGAACATACTTCTCTAAATATGAGACGTACTAAGAAACAATGTGATATTCCTAAATTGAAAAGGAAGGAGTGTATTGTTTTGTTTTCCAGCACTTCCAAATTCTGAAAGCTAGTATAATAGGTATATAATCGCTAATGGTTGTTGCTGTCATGTATAATATGTATAACAATTGTTGTTATACATATTATATATAACATTATAGTATAATATGTATAATAATTTTGTGAATTGAAGTTCTTCAATGTTTAAAATTGGTTTTGGTTGTAGAGTGTTTGGGTGGTGTGTTAGTGTTCTTGAGTTGGTTAGTTATGGTTGATTGAGTCTTATTACTATTAGGTGTTGGTGTCTTTGGTATTTTTTGTGATAGTTTTAGAGGGATATTATACTTTCTACGATATTTTCTAATGGTGTGAATATATTATGTTGTATAATATTGCATTATTTTTAACAATTACATATCTTTTATTGCTTATATCTCACTCGTGGTGGTTTACATACTCAGGCCAGAATGGACAGGTCTTGGATGAGCAAGGACAGATTATCAAAAGAATACATAATAGGTGTTGATAATTTTCTTAGGGTTGCTCAAAACGCCTCCTTGGATGAGAACTTCATACGATGCCCTTGTAATCAATGTGAAAATAGATTAAAAATGGGTGTTAAAGAAATCAGACAACATTTGTATAGTTCGGGTATCGATCCGAATTATACTGTATGGAAATGGCACGGAGAGGAGGATTATCGTGAAACACTGCCGGATGTTAATATGGGTGATCCTATCTGTGACGATCTTAATATGGATACCATGGAGGATGTTGAAGAGTTGATTGACATGGTGGAGGCTATAAAAGAAGACTTCACAGGAAATGCAGATATTTTTCAGAAGTTGCTTTTAGATGCGGAGAAGCCATTGTATGAAAGATGTAAAAATTATACAAAGTTATCCGCTATCGTCAAGCTATTCAATCTTAAAGCGAAGAGTGGGATGTCCGATAAATGCTTTTCAAATATGCTGTCAATCATTGCCGACATGCTTCCGGATAACAATGTATTGCCTTCATCCATTAATGAGTCAAAACGTTGCTTATCGGTATTCGGAATGGACTTTCAAAAGATACACGCATGCCCTAATGACTGTATACTCTATAGAAAAGAGTATAAAGAAGCTGTTGAATGCCCCACTTGTGGAACATCCAGGTTCAAACAGAAGAAGAATTTGAAAGAAGAAAAAAGGGATGAGGGGAAACAAGGTGTTCCTGCGAAAGTGTTATGGTACTTTTCACCCATTCCGAGATTCAAAAGGTGGTTTCAATCTAAAGAGACCGCTAAGTCTCTGACATGGCATGCAGATGATAGAATTGTTGATGGTTTGTTGCGTCACCTAGCAGACTCACCAACTTGGAAATTAGTTGATGAAAAGTGGCCCGATTTTGCAGCAGAACCAAGAAATCTTCGATTAGCACTATCAACGGACTGAATTAATCCTCATAGTTCCCTTAGTAGTAGGTACAGTTGTTGGCCGGTCATGTTGAACACATATAACTTTGAACCGGATTTGGGGAAAGAAGGCAAAAAAGGTGAGGGCGGTTAATTTGAAGAAATCATTAAAGCGTAAGAGACCGAGGAGGGTAGGTAATGGGGTTGAAAAAGGCGGTCCTAGTAACAATAGGGTTGAAAATTTTTGGAAGAAGAAATCGATATTTTTTGAACTTCCTTATTGGAAGGATTTGCCTATTCGACATAACTTAGATGTCATGCACATTGAAAAGAATGTCTGTGATAGTATCATTGGAACCTTGCTTAATATTCCAGGAAAAATGAAAGACGGGGTGAAGTGTCAACTCGACCTTGAAAAAATGGGCTTAAGAAGTGAGTTAGCACCGCAGGTTAATGAAAAAAGGACATACCTACCGCCAGCATGTTATACGTTATCGAGAGAGGAAAAAAAAATGTTCTGCCAAACTTTGCATGACCTTAAGGTCCCGAATGGGTACTCTTCTAATTTTAGAAGCCATGTCTCTATGGAAGATTTGAAATTGTATGGCTTGAAGTCTCATGATTGCCATATTCTAATGCAACAACTTCTTCCAATTGCAATACGATCGGTATTGCCAAAACATGTGAGATATGCGATCATGAGAGTATGTTTTTTCTTCAATGCCCTTTGTGCCAAAGTAGTGGACTTGCAAAAACTAAAAGAAATTCAGAATGAAATTGTGATCACATTGTGTTTGCTGGAAAAATACTTTCCACCATCCTTCTTTGACATTATGGTGCATTTAATGGTGCATCTTGTGAGGGAGGTCGAACTTTGCGGTCCTGTTTTCTTTCGATGGATGTACCCAATTGAAAGGTTAGGTCAATTTACTTTACTATCATGTATTAATATAAGTAAATAAGTGTATCGATTTAGTTTTCTTTTTAATGTGTTAGGTACATGAAAGTATTAAAGGGTTATGTGAGAAATCGTAATCGCCCAGAAGGTTGTATTGCTCAATGTTACATAGCAGAAGAAGCTATTGAGTTTTGTTCCGAGTTCTTATCGGAATTAGATTCAATTGGAATTCCGGCGAGGAAGGATGATGATAAACCGATAGGAGGTTCAGATGTCGTTGAAGTTGATCGCATGTCCTTGGAGCAGGCACATCTTCATGTGTTACATAACACGAATGATGTTCAACCTTATATAGAGTATGACTTTCCTAACTTACCATTAATATTTAACTTAGTTCCTCACATACTTATCTCATATATTAATAACTAATGTTGCATTACTCATTAATACCTTGTTAGGGAGCATGAACAGTGCTTGAAAGAAACCCATCCTCGAAAAGGGAAAAATAAGAAGTGGCTTGAAGAAGAGCACAACCGCACGTTTATCCATTGGTTAAGTAAAAGGGTATGATTTAGGGACATGTTGACGTAACCACCACTTTAATTTTCATAAGACTTTACCCATTTTTTAGTTTTCTTTTAAACAATGCCACTGTTTTTTTATTTATTAGTTGCAAATCTTAGTGAAAAACAATTTCGAAGTCTAATACCAACCACTGGAAAATAGTGGTAGAGTGTAAAGTAAAACTAAATAGTTGGTGAGGTCTAATATTAAAAACTAAAGTGGGAATAAAGATGAAATATCCCCTTACTTTAATATGTTTGAATTTTGTTTTGTAAGTAACTAAATTTTTTATATTAATAGGTTGCTCTCGAAGAAGAACTCCCAAACAACAATATCTCAGATGACTTAAAATGGATTGCTCGTGGACCTCGTCGAGACGTCATCAAAGTTCATAGATATGTCATTAACGGTGTTCGTTACCTAACAAAGGATCGCGATGATGCACGAGTAACCCAAAACAGTGGAGTGAGCCTAGTTGCTAAGACGTTGCAGATAGCTAGTGCAAAGGACAACAATCCTGTTCGTACCGATATGATTTTCTACGGTGTCATAAGGGAGATATGGATACTTGACTATTTTTCAATTCAGATTCCTTTATTCAAGTGTGATTGGGTTGACAACAAAAACGGAATTAACATAGACGAGCTTGGTTTTAATCCGTCGATCTTGATAGAGTTGGTCATAAATCCGATTCTTTCATCTTAGCTTCTCAAGCGAAACAAGTTTTCTATGTTCCGGACCAAATGAATCCTAAATATTCAATTGTATTGTCAACTCCTCAAAGGGATTACGATGATAAAGATGATGAAGATGATCTCAATGAAGGATGTCTCGGGGATGATATTTGCACTACAGTTTTGCCAACTATTGAATCCTTCGACGTGGTTGAGGAATCTTCCGAAACTTATATGCGTGAAGATTGTGAGGGGACATGGATAGACAATACGCCAACATAATTGTGTTAGACGATGTTACGATGCTTAATGTTTGAATTGTTCTTTAGTATTAGTTATAGGTTCTTAAAATGTAAGCTTGTTTGGTGAAGTTGTCCAACTTTTTAGTTTTTTGTGTGGAACCTACTACAGTTGATTGTTGGAAATTGAATGTATGGAATATGGGCTATGTGACATTTGCTTAAGACTATGGATTATTATTTTCGGCTTAATATTTTGGCAATTGTGCTCTTGTACATTTTAATTAACATAGAAGTAAATGTTGAATTTTAATTTGTGGTACATTTCAATAATTGTATTGTTTGAGTAGTTACGACTTGTATTGCTGAAATCTATATTATTGCTCTTTTTTGTGTTTCAACAATTCGATTGCTTTAACTTGAAATGGAAGACATTGATCTCGAACTCGTGGAGAAACCTTCACAATATAGTAGTAAAGGCAAAGGTGAGGCGAAGCTAAAGCGATTGACTAAAATAAAGAGCAGTGATGAACGGATAAGAATTTTATATAATGATCTTGGTCAACCAATAAGTACTAGCAAAAAAGAATTATCAAGTTATGGGGGTTTGATGGTGAAGTGCTTTGTGCCGATAACTTATCCAAGTTGGCCTAAAGTGCCTATCAAATTGAAGAATGATTTGTGGGAGGCAATACAGGTATATATATATATATATATATATATATATATATATATAGAGAGAGAGAGAGAGAGAGAGAGAGAGAGGCAGGCTCCTGTGCACACTAAGTTTGCACACTAACTTTGCACATTACCTTTTAAAAGTGTGCAAACTTAGTGCTAGCGCACACCAATTTTTTTATGTGATATTTAAACATTTCAAGGAACCCATATAAAAAAAATTAGCTCAAAAAAACTTTTTTTGCTATTTTTAAAAAATCGGTCAAACTTTCGCAGTTTTTAAAGGGCTTAAAAACTGCGAAAGTTTGACCGATTTTTTAAAAATAGCAAAAAAAGTTTTTTTTAGCTGATTTTTTTTATATGGGTTCCTTGAAATGTTTAAATATCACACAAAAAAAATCAACTCAAAAATATTTTTTTTACCACTTTTAAAAGGTAATGTGCAAAGTTAGTGTGCAAACTTAATGTGCACAGGAGCCTCCCTCTATATATATATATATATATATATAGCTGTTATATATAGAAAATATTGTTTGATGCATTTTTGTTGTATCCATGGCTGAATTCAGATCACTCTTAAATTCTGTTCGTATTTGTTCCAATTTGTGATCCATTACGTCTTATGTTTGGTGTATTTATGCAAATCCTGACTCTATCGCTTGCCATCAAGTTTCCGTCGTTTGTGCAATCTTAACTTACTGCTCTGATACCAATTCTTTTCGATTACAATTGGGTTTAATTTAATCTCCTTTTATGCAACACTAGTTTGCTAACAAACTAAATTACCTAGCCAGCTGGCCAATCAAAGCTAAGTAATCAACTCATAGAAGACTTCCAAACTATTACAACTAAATTAACAGTAGAAGATTTGTGTGGTACTTTTTGTCAAGCAATCCGAGTGTGTCGAATTCCAAAACCTAACATATTTACACTGATTTTAAGACATCTTTACACTGATTTTAAGACATTTATTCAACATCTTTCTTTTTCAGATCAAATTTGATATTGATCCGAACAGCAAGAGGATGGTGTTATCCTCTATGGGTTGCAGTTGGAGAGCGTTCAAAACAAACCTCACGAGACTTTGGATTAGACCATTGAGACACCAACGCGAGCTTCTCAAACATCCTCCTCCAAAATACGAGAAATTCATTAGTCCAGATGTGTGGACTGAATTTGTTTGCAGTAGGCTAACCAAAGGATTTGAGGTATAATTGAAAAAATAGTAGAAGATTTGTGTGGTACTTTTTGTTATTCTTTTCTAATTTTTTGCTTTGATTTATAAGATTGCAAGTGAGGTACAAAGGCAAAAGCGATTCAAGGTCACATACAATCATCGTATGAGAAAGAAGGGTTACGTCGGTCTTGCTGAAGATTTGGTATGTTTTCGTTTGAATATTTTCATTAGATTTGTGATGGTTTGAACTTGAACATTGAATTATTCTTTAATAATATGATTTTTTGTTTTACAATTGATACCAGAAAAAGAAGATGGGTTCGGAATATGAAGATGACAGGGCTTTCTTATGGTTGAAAGGCCGTGAAAAGAAAAATGGTGAATATGGAGATGATTCATTAAAAGAGGTGGCGGATAAAATGGTTAGTTTTTATAAATTACGACACGAGTTCCTTTATTTGGTGTTTTTTAGTGTATAATTTGTAATTTTGATAATATTTAGATGACATTCTGAATGATTGAATCTACTTCATTGTAGGCTGAATTGAAAAGACAAGTTAAAGATTGTAGTTTAATCACTGAAGGAAGTAATGATGTTCTTACTATGACATTGGGTACTCCCGAACACTCGGGCCGTGTTCGGGGGTTGGGATTCGGAGTTGTTCCCACAAGGTACTTCAATCTTCCAAAGCGTGGTTCCAAGAGACATATTACCGAGTTAGAATCTGAATTAAGAGAAGCGAAGAAAAGATTAAAAGATATGGAAGCCCAGTTGAAGTTAAGAATTGTGCCGGTTGCCGCAGCCCCAACAACCGCACCCCGAGCTGAGAAAGTTGCTTCATATATGCGTGAAAGTGAAAATATAAATCGTTCAAGTTCGGGTGGGAAAATTTCAACACAATCACTTTCTTCAAAGGTATAATGAGACAGATAATTATACAAACGCATACCATTAAGGTTTTGTGATTTTTGTTGTAATTGCAATTTGTTTTTGTGTTTCTTTGGCATAGTTCCCAGATAGTGGTGTAACACATAGTGAAATGTTACTACCTCAATCAGTAGATGCTATGAAAAGTAAGAAACCTTCTTCGATAACTAGTGATAAAAGTATGAAACAAGTGTCTTCTTCAAAGGTAATGGGATCACATTTCTCGATGGTGATAACTTTGTAGTTTTACTTGGTTGGATTAGTAGGGTATTGAATTTTGTGTAGGTTTACTTGGTTGAGGCCAATAAATTGCTCAATTTTAACACATTGCTAAATTTTTATGTGATTATTTTTCGTAATTTAGGTTAGAGAATGTAGGTTGGCTATTGGCAATAAAACTAACATCGTTGCCGAGGGGATCGTATTCGATAGGAATGGACCGAACGAGAAAATTCATAATATAGCATTGGGAGAAAACAATGTTCGGGTTTCCATTTCTAAAGTTATTTCTTTTAGTGCCATCCTCTCGATACCTGTTCCAAGTGAAATGTATTTTGTGAAAGAGGCTATTGGGTCATATGTTGCTTGGCCCAAAGAGTTAGTGTTGGGATTTGAGGTAGACCATTGGTTCTTATGTTTATCTATAAGTTTGTGTCTGTGCTATGAATGACATTGCTTTCTGACATTTCACATGATTCAATGCAGAATGAAATGGAAGTTAGGAAAAAAGCAGGCCATGAGAAAGAGAAGGATATCTTCGGTGAAAGTAGATGTGATATAGTAAACAAAAATGTTGATTGCGATTTGATAACTGCCTTCACCAATAATTTAAATATAATGAAGACGAATCAAATAACGATTCCACTGGAGAAAGAGATGTTTGGAGAAGATAAGGGTCAATGCTATGTTTTTAAGAACGATTTGTTAGACTTTTGTGCATTGAAGCCTTTAGATGTAACGTGCATTGTTGCATACATGAGGTATAACTTGATTTAATCGTGTTATTTAAAATGCGTAGTGACTAATTTAGTTACTTACTTTTACAGGTTCTTGTATGATAAGTTTCAGTGCTCCCGAGAAGAGTTTCAATTCTTCAATCCCGAGTCTTTCAATGGTACAAAAAAATTTGGTTTAACTCGACTTATTGGAAAAAGGCTGGGGAATGCAAAAAAAAGTCAAATTTGTTTCATTCCTTACAATCTCGAAGATATGTAAGTAGTTAAATTAATTTTTTCCACACGAATAAACAAATCTTTATTATATTGTGGACTATATAATTATGACAAAATTCGTTTTACAGGTTCCATTGGGTATTGATCGTCATTGATTTGTCCACAAGAACTATTTATTGGTTGGATTCATTGAATACGGTACCCAGTGACAAAGATAAGATGTATATCACTACGTGAGTATAATATAATTTTTAATTTTGTTTGACATGCATGATGAGTGCATTATTATTGAACATTACCTAATACACATCTTTGAATTCTCTTTACATGTAGTGGGATTAACACATTGAACATCGATGGGAAAAGGCATAACGCATCGTGGAGTTGTATTAAGGTAAATTTATCATATAGTAGGTGTTATATAACATGTATCAACGTTATATATATATACCTTCAAAAGGCTCTGCGGGTCTAATGATAAGGGTGCTCAAGGGGGCACTCCTTTTTTATATATTTTTGCATTGGATATATTAGCATCTGCCCCTTCTCCAGTGGGAGTCTCCCTCTAAAAGTCTTCTTATATATATATATATATATCAATACCGATTATATGATTATACCTGATATATATGATATATATATCCCTTTGTTGCACCAGGAATCTTCGGCTCTTAACCTATAATGATAGGTAGGAGCAATGTTTTTCCTGTGCATCTACTTATAGAAAAGTTGAAGCGCGTTGCGTTAAATGTGCGTACATTGCGCTTTGTAGAGCATTCTAGAGTTGAGCTGAGCTTGAGAAGAATCGGTAGTTGTTAGACTAGCTCTGGCTTGAAAGCGTGAACCTAGCTCGTGTAGCCTATGCTAAGCATATTAGTAAAAATATGAAATTAAACAACTTGACCAACCTGTAGCACATATAATCTGAATATATTGATTCTTATTTCCCAAATAGTTTTAGATGTACCGAAGAAAAGATTTACATATTCAATCCCCACAGAGTTTCGGATCAGACCCTCAGACCTCCAGTGACATAAAAGCTTTGGTTCTTTTGAGAAAAAAATTTCATTAAAAAGCACCACAAATAATCACACATTCCTATTACAACGATAAAATAAAGTTTACAACATGTAGAGGTGTCAAATTTGAGAAACTAATTTGTGACATCAATCCTAATGATTAACAAATGAAAGATAAAGTACAATCAAGTATAACTAAAAATACTTGGTTCCTGAGTTACAATGTCAACCCAGTTTTAGCTTATATTCCCCATATCAATACATCAACATATGAGAATGTCATAACAAATAAAAATTTAGCCATAAAGGAACATCCACACTTATCTTCAACACCACAAAGCAATCACATCAATCTTCATCCCAATTGAGATTATATGTTGTTGAGACTCCATAACATGACACATGACAAATTGAAGGTTGATTACATCCAATTTTGGGCATGATGAAGACAGGGGCTACTGGTCTGACTGGAATGGAAATGAAGGGACCTGCAGCTGCCAAAGAGGACCTGGCAATGAAGGGACTTGCAATGAAGGTACCACTGCTCACCATGAAGGTTGCCTCATCTCAGATAGCGAGGGTTTAGGCCCAAACATCATATCGGGGTGCATAGGCTTCATTCAGGCAGCCTTTTTTCCCCATGCTTGAACCGTAGAAAATGAGACCCGAGGGGATATGAGGATGTGGCATAAAGCAGTAGGCAGGGCTGCTTATCAGCATTACTGATAATTTCAATCAAATATTGTAGCGATAAGTTCATTGGCATACAAAAAACAAAAATTTCATTAGAAAAAATGTATTAATATTATAAAGAGGTAAGGCAGAGGTTGAGTCATACCGTAGAGGGATATTTATAGAGGAACAACAATTAGCGAATTGTCGTCAGTTTTGGTTGGGGTGACTTTCGTTGCGCCTGTTTAAATAACCCAAAGACGACCCTGTTAGAAAAAGTTTTCAAACTAAAGCATAAAAAATCAGTATAAACCTCAATAATAGAGGAACGTGTATAATTATTACAAAAGAAAAAATAACCACAAAGTTAAGTGTGACGATTCATGTTTAAAATATGATTCGAACACAACTATGGATCCAATACCCCACTGTAGAACAGTTGTACAACATTGGATGTCATGTTAAGACTGCGAATTTCAGTTCCAACAAAAACCAGTGTCAGTTTTCATCAATCTTCGCATCTACCAAGACAAAAGCAATAGGAAAACCACCATCGTTACCGTTGCTGCTGTTGTAGCCAAAAAAACCATTGAAAGGGAAAAAACAGAGAAGATAGGAAAAAAGGTAGATAAAAAGAGAAGAAGAAAGACAGAAAAAAGAAAAGGAAAAAAGGCCTTAAAAGGCAGAGCCCGAGAAGAAAAAGGGCAGCCGGAGAAGAAAATAGCCAGAAAAAGGGAAAAAAGGTAGAAGAAAAGATAAGTCTGAGAAGAAACAAAGCAAGTTGGAGTTTTTTGTTAGAAGAGAAGGAAAAAAAATAAAAAATGAAGAAGAAGAGTAGTTTTCTCGAGAATATACAGAAAAAAGGAGAAAAAAATACCTGAAGCGCGCCTAGCACCTGACTGTGTGCTATCACCCTCTTTGTTGCTGCTGCTACCGCAGGTGTTGTGGCAGTTTCCGCTGCAGGTAGTGTGGCAGTTGCTGCAGGTGGTCCTCGAAATCCACACTAAATGAAGTATGCAATGGTCCAATTACCATTATTAAAATCAAGTGAGGGCGACTCTCAGATCAAAACAATAGCAAATAAATGTCACATATCAACTCAGATCTGTTCTACAATTCACTAAATAAAAATAGAAATACAACATATGAACTAAAAGGGAAATGAGTCAAACTTTCGACTCTCAATACAACCATACACTTTAAGCATTTTTTTTAAATTGAGTCATAACTACTGCCTCCAGAATGTGTAAGATCTCAAAACCAACATGGAGGTGTACACATAGGAAAATCAGATTAAGCTCTCAAAACCAACCAACTTATGTGTAACTACTGGAATCTAGAAGTAGAATGTAACATGAAGTCAACATTAAAAAATCAGATATGAAACTTTGGCACCCTGTGATACTAACATGTCCATCCCAAAAACCATGGCTTTCAAAAATCAGATCTTTGGCACCCTCTAGTCACTATATTTAGCAGCAGACTGTGATATCAAGATTGGAAATAATTCAAGAATAAATAAATCCACATCAAAACTAATGCCAGAAACCAAGTAAATAATAAAACATTGATTCGAAGGGGAGATAGCCCTTTTGAGGCAACACCGGACACACATCGCCAGCGAAAAAAATCCTCATCAACACATATGTCATTTTTTCCCTTTGTTTGCTTCTTCACTAAGCCCTCACAACACAAAATTTAGCCACTTTATGCCTGTCAAACAACACATGAGTGATACAAAAACCAAACAATCCAAAAAAAGGGGGAAAATGCTAATAAAGTAAAGAGATAAAGAGAGAGTAAACCAAACAGTCCGAAAAAAGGAAAAAATGGGACTGTCTTTGTTTTTCCCCAAGTGGGATCATAGTTACGGTATGTCGGCACATATAAAAACACATTTTACATATCACTTGTTCGAGTAGGCTAAATCGATGAGGTAAGGATCATCTACAGTGTAACCTGAAAAATATTTATGTCAAATACCGTGGGGCAACTTCACTGAATTGAACAATAAAATGAATCAAATATGCATTTTTCGGTTGAATGAAAGGCCGGGAAAAGAACATATTTGCACGACTAAGGTACCTAATAACAAAAGTTAACATATTCTGCCAATAGGCATCTATTAAATAATCAATAATATCTATTACACTGAGATTCTTAACACCTCCTTTTTTATTCATCTAAGTGACGGGAGTTTAATTCAAATAAAAGGAATGAGTTAATTGAGTCAAATAAAAATGACGGGAGCTCATTGTTGCTTCGGCCCGGACATTCACCGGACATTCAGACTCGGGATCTGATTAGCTTCGGCCCGGGTGATAGAAATCAGTGGAAATTGGTTCAGTTTATGATTTGATGGGATGAAGAAAATAATGATAAAAAGTGGGGGTTGGTTTGGTTTATGATCTGTGGTTGTATCGAACCAACGACACACTTTGTGTGTTCATAAACAGGCATGAAATATCAACTAAGATAGCAAACAAAAAAAGGAAAGTAAATAAGAGAGAAAAAAAAGGAAAACTCAAATTTGAAAACCTTAAAACTCATCTTCAACTGTTTAACTTAATCCCTAGAAACCCGTCCAAGTTTACAACTGTTTAACTTAATCCCCAGAAAATCCCATTAACTGGCACCCTAATGACCCTAATGAATTTATGCATATGACAGCCTAATGAATATGGCAGCCTTGGTGCCTAATCTATATGGAAGCCAAATGAATAGTTGAATCCACATGCTATTACTTATATATAGACACTGATTGAATTAAATGAAGCTATTTACCATGGCCTTGATAGTTAATCCGTGGAACGTGCAATACTAAAGTAATCGAGATATGCAAACTATGACAAAATGTTCATAGAATAATTATTTTATTAGAAAACATCCTTGACTGTGTATTGTATTGAAAATGAAGCTATAATGAGGAAGAGCAGTTCTGTCCTAATCACTTTTGTCCGAATGAGGAAGCAGTTCTGCTCGAATTTAACTCTAAATATTTTAGGGGAGAAATAATGTCCTTTGGCCCAATTATTTCCAGCATCGGACTGACCAAAAAATGAAGTTATCGGGCCTGAATATTTGGCCGTGGTATGTATATGCTAGCAGCAGTATGTATGTGTGTGTGTATATATATATATATATATATATATATATATATATATATATATATATATAGCAGCAGCAGTATGTATATATATATATATATGCTATATGCAGCAGTATGTATATATATATATCAAGGTTCTAAAAAACGCAGAGCGTGATCGAGGCGTGGAGGTCAAGCCTCAAGCCTTAGAAGCCTAGGCGGGTTTAAGCGTAAAAAGGCGTGAAAAGGCGTTTAGGTCTTATTAATATATTTTAATATGTTTACACCATAACAAGGCTATTAAAATACTAAAATTGTACATATCATAAAAATATGTCTGAATATATGAAAATTAAAATACTATTTGATTATTTTGGACGAGATAATGGTCCGGTTAGTTAAAAAATTCTTTAAAAGGCGATATCGTTTCACTAAAGTATTGTTGTTTTTAGAAAAAAGTGCCCCTTAAGAGTTTTACTAAGCATAAGGCGTAAAAAACTTAAGGCGAGGCGTTTCGCCCAAGCCTTAAGCCTAGGCGGAGCCTAGGCGGGTTTTTTAGAACAGTGATATATATATATATATATATATATATATATATATATATATATATATATATTTGATAAACATCAAATATAAAGAGAGGAACTATTAGTTGATATTTGATAAACATCAAATATAAACATCAACTAATAGTTGTTATGAACTATTAGTTTTGTTGTTGGAGTATTTTATATTTTTTGAAGAGGGTGGATAGTCCTATAAAGAGAGGAAATTCTGCCCAAAATTATTATAGTTTTTACACTTGTTTGTATTGTATAAAAAATATTTTAGACTTGTACTCTTTATTATTTGTTCACTAGTAATGTTTTGTGTTGACTAGTGCCCAATGCAAGGAAATGGTACTCTTTATTGCGGATATTTTGTGTTGAAGTTCATGAAGTACTTCATGGAGGATCCTTCCATACCTTTTGAAATAAAGGTATGTTACCAATGTTCTCTTTTTGTCCTATTATATAAAATATTGTTTAGTTATTAACTATTATATACCGTAATAATAAATTTAATTATATCTTCAATTTTTTAGATGAGAAGATTGTCCAGTAAAGTGACCTACACGTTGAATGAGCTAAATGAAGTTCAAATGGAGTTCATTGAGTTCATTACGGATTATATATATTAGGTATTTCCGAGTAATTGTATTTTGTTACGTTGTAATGACAATGTGTTGAGATGACTGTGTTTTGATGAAAACTATGTTGATTATATTTGATTGCAGGGTTACTCATTCTGGGTTGGATAGCGTCGAGAACAAATTTGATCGAGTATTACGTTCGACAACGTCCTATTTTGGATTGTGATTCTTATGATGTAATTCGAAATGCTAGTTTTTGGATATTGTGATGTATCATCACTATTTTTAGGATATTATCACATAGATAAGTAGACGTTAGTTAGTTTTTGGATAGGTAGTTTTTGGATAGTTAGTTTTTGGATAGGTAGTTTTTGGATATTAACATCAAATTGATTCTAAATATCTTGATGTATATAAGTTAGTGATATTTATGACCTTGGTTATTATCTATTTGCAATGGTTGATTTAACATCAAATAATAGTTGTCTATTGATGGATTAATGATTTTTTTTAAAATTTTTTATATTAACATTTATTTCAGTTTTGAAAAAACTCTCATAAAATTTTTAAAACTGACATAAATGTGATTTTATTTATGTCAGTTTTTTATGAAAAAGTGATTAAAAACATGTTGAATGTCGTAGTTTTTATGTGTGTTCTTAAAAATTGAGATAAATGTGAACTTATTTATGTCAGTTTTATGAACATTTATGTCAGGGCTTTATATGTCAGCTTTGAAAATTTTTAAAACTGACATAAATGGTCATTTATGTCAGTTTTTGACTGACATAAATGACCATTTTTCTTGTAGTGATTATCTTTCCATCCTTAGCCATTAATTCTGTCATGGTTTTGGGTGGATTCTTCGCTAAAGCATAGTGGATATCTTTAGCGAGCAACCCACTAATAAGTGCTGCAATGGATTTCTTCTCTTCATAGTCCACTACCTCTAGTTTTTCATTGTTAAAATGAGTAATATATTCCTCTAGTACTTTCTCCCAGCTTTTATCGCACGATCAAGAGATAAGTGACAGTCTTGATTGGCTTAGCCCCACAGAAAAATTTATCTATGAATAATTCAGCTAACTGATGAAAACTAGAGATTTTACCTCTTGGGAGATTATTGATGGAACTGGAGAAAGCTCTACAACTCATCTCATCGGGCACTGACTAGATGTCGGCAGTAACTTGATATTGCTCCATGTGTAAGACTGGATCAGTTTTCCCATAATACTTAGGAGTGACCACTGGTGGCTTGAACTTGGAAGGTGTGGGGTAGTTCACGATAGCATAGACGAAAGGTGAGCCTTTAACAAAACTCCTTTGCAATGGATTCTTGGTTTTTGCCATTTCACCTACCCGATCTTCTAACTGTTGCATGGATCCCTTCTAGGGCTGTTATTCTGGCTTAGATTTGGTCGAGGTATATTTAGCGGCTTTACTATGTCTATGTGCTGAACTCTCCTCATGAGAAGACTGTTGAGCACGCACAGATCCCCTCATATTAGATCTAGATCGTGTGGACCCTTCTCTATATTCAAGATAACACTCCTGCTCCCTGTGATGTCCTCTAGTTACTTGGGGATCTAGACGATCAAAAGCAGACTCACTGCTTAGCCTCTCCAAAGCACTTGATCTTTCTTTGAAAAAAGATCTACCATCATAATAATCCGTTGATCGAAATAAACAAGTTACTCCAAGACGGTATGACCTATCATGAGAAGAACGATAATGATGACTCCTTTCATTTCTGCCTGGTGGAGGTGGCATATTTCTCCTAAAATTATAAGACTTATCTTGCATTGTACGAGCCAACTGTCTGACTAACTCTTGCATAGCCTCTTGTCCTTTAGCCAAATTGAATAGAATCCTTTGGATGTCTGTGTCACCAGGGGGAGCAGATATTTCGTGATTATTGACTGCAGCCGCCAGACTACTTTCAGGGGAGATATTCATTCTTTAAACTAATTAATAAAATATACGAGGTAATGACTAACAATTGGATTCCCACATACGACGCCAATCCGTTGATGTCTAAAAATGGACTTAATCTAGATTTAAAATCGCAGATAAAGATATAGTATGTTAATCAAATCACACAGACAAGAGAAAATATTTTTAAAGTGGTTCAGATGTAAAATAGGCTACATCCACTGTTGGTATTATTTCGCAGGGTTCACAATAGCTCAGTTTGGTGTACATATGAGTGATTCAAGTTGTCCCTTCAGTTGAGAGAGTCTTTTTTTATCTACAATGTTGTAAAACCCTAGATATGGAACACCTTTATATTCCAGGGAATTTATATTTGTGTACAATAAATGAAACTCTTGGAATTCAGTGCTGGTTGGCATCCCATCTGAGTAACTTTTAATCTTCCTGATGGTTGGCATTCTGGAGTTGGTCGACCTTCCAGCCGACTAAGTATCTCTGATGCCGATTAAGGTGGCTGGTCGAACACATAGGGGGACAACTGTACATTTAGCATTGGTCCAACTATTGGCCGATTAATCAGATATGTACGAACAGGCCCAAGGTGAAAGTTAGACGCTCTATATTGATGGTGCCTCCAATTCAAATGGGGTAGGTGTGGGTATTGTCCATATGACTCCATAGAATACTATGATTGAGAAATGGATCAGACTGGGATTTGATGCCTCAAATAACGAGGCTAAGTATGAGGCGCTTATCGCCAGACTTCGCAAATCATGTTTGCTCGAGGCAAGAAGACCTAACATTTATTGTGACTTCAAATTGGTGTCCAATCAAGTTAGTGAGGATTTCAATGCCAAAGATGATAGGATGGAAGCCTACCTTGCAGCCGTACTTGATCTAGTTAGAAAATTCGAGGAATTTCATATTCAATAATCCCCCCTGGGGCACAATAGTCATGTCTATGCTCTAGCAGCACTAAGCTCAGTAGTCGATTCAGATCTCAAGAGAACCAACGAAGTGGAATTCCTCGCCAAGCCCAGTATTGACAAGCCTGAGCACAACCTCTCCATCGACCAGGGTACCAGTTGGATTGTAAAGACATTGTCCGTCATAATTAATTATGTCGTATACCGCTACAAGTCGTCGAAGAATTGAGGAAGCTAACATCTACAAAAGACGATCCGAATTTCGAGAAGACTCTAACATTCATGCCCAACAAGAGGATTTTGGTAAAATTATGTTTAAGTTCCATTTACATTTCATATTAAAAGTGTTGGGATATTTTTCTAAAAGATATTTTATGAATTTTTATAAATGGTTTTTATAAAAACATTTTCTTATAAAATATTTTTCATATAAAAGTTATCTGATCCCGTAACAATTTTACTTTATGAGGTTTCCAACTATTTTCAATGTTTAAAGACTTTTTGGGATTAGTGCCACTGTCGTTCAAACGACAACGTATCTCGTTTGAACGAGATGTTGTTTCATTCAAACGGCAGCGTATGTCATTCGAACGATAGCACTTTTAGCTTAACACGTCATAGCCTCAATTTTTCTATATCTTTGGTGTCAGGCTATTGGTTTTTAGCGTGGAGAAACACTATTTTTAACATAATACATCTTTGAGTGTTTGTTTTCTTCTCCAACCATTTAAGGTTTCAAAGCTTTTGTTTTACAATTAACAAATCCCATTTACTTTTGTGTGAGTTATTTTGTGGAACCCAAGTCATATTTACTGGGAGTTTATACTACTACACTAGGTGCCTTGGATGGTAGTGGACTGATAATAGTTGCCACCTATGGGAGGTACTGGGCTGATGGACTGCATGTGATAGGGAGTGCTGCGGTGTAGCTGGGTTGATGACTATGAACCGACACCTGCGAGTATTACGTACGTCAATTGTATTTTCGTTATAACCAGCGTAAACTGATTTTTACAAATTATAGTGGAAATAAAAAGGTTTTTACCCGAAAAGTTTTTTTTCCTGAAATTTGTGTTCTTCAGTTTAATCATCGCATGGTTTAATTTATTGATTTGATTTGACACGTAGATGTGAAAAAGCACTACAACGGAATAAATGCGACTTCTCAAATAAATCGATTTTAATTGTGTGTCAACCAAACCAATTTTAATGAAACCCAAGTTTTAATCCAGTCCTAACACATGCATCTAAGTGATATGAAATCACAAAGCAATAAGCATTCAAAGGAAACCAAATTTCAGGAAAAATCCCCCACAGGGGCAAAACCTTTTATTTCGCTATAATTGTAAATCACAACTTACATGGTTATAATGAAGTAGATTTTTGACACACGAATACCCTCAGGTGTCGGTCGATGTCGTTAGCAATGGAACAACGACAACTACTCCACAAGAATACGCAATTCTATCTTCAACAATGAATCCACATGCAGCGAATCCACATGGACAGGCAATCCAAATATCGGTGTAGGTTATCCTCCCCACAAGAGTAAACTTCAACAAGATTGTATCTTGGGTTCCAAAACAATTCACTAAAGATTGGGATGTTTTGTGAATTGAAAAACAAAAGGTTTAAAGTCCTTAAAGAAGAATACTAAAATATTTTGCAGAAACAATTTCGTCTCTGTTTAAAATCGCCGGTCTACTTATGAAAAACGAAGTTTGAGACTCCTATTTATAAAAAACTTAAGGCGGTGGGTCACTGAGACGAAACAACATGTCGTTTGAATGACATATGGTGTCGTTTTAACGACCTATCAAACGATATTTCAGGCCATGATTGTAGATAATCTCGATACGAACGTGTGGCTGTCAGTTTCGTATTTTTCTGAATTTTTTTGAATTAGTTATGATTTTTCTACGGAAAAGGTGTCCGAGAACAAAATCTTTACATAGTATGAATTAAAAAAAAAATTAACAAAAACATTTAAACATTCCAAATACTTTGAAGTGAACTGTAAAGGGATTTAAATATGTTCTCACCAAAATTGATCTTGCAGAGGTTTGAATGTTGAAGAAGCTTGATATTCGGATCCATCTCGATGCTTGAATGAACTTGAATAATTCTTCAACGGTTGTAGCAGTATACGACATACTCAATTGGGAACGGAGATCGTAAAATAATGTCCTTACAAGATGCATGTTTTGGGGATGAATAAAATTGGTATTTGGTTTGATAAAATTTAGACATCCAATTAAATAGGCTTGATTTTGAAATTTACGAATCGTTTGAATCAATATCGCACATGGCATATTTTACATGGATGGACAACATCATTACATACTTGCAGAATGAGACATTATCGATCGACAAGAAATTAGCCCATTAAGTCAAAGTCAAAGTTGTACATTTTTACTTAGACCATGGAGCAAACTTTATAGGATACACTTCACAGGTCCCTACCTCCAGTGCATACATCAAAAAGACGTCGAATAAGTTCTTTATGAACTTAATGATGGAACATGTGGAAGTCACGCAGGAGGAAGGTCCCGGGCATTCCGGGAAGGATACTGGTGGCCATATATGCAGAAATATGCAAATGTTTATGTTAAAAAATGCAAGAAGTATTTTTGACAACAATAAAGCAGAAATATTTTATTTTTGGCAAAGAAACATTGAAAATATTATTTTTGTCAAAAATTTGAATTTAGTATTTGTTCATAAATTATTCACTGAAAATAAAGGTTCCTTAGTTGCTAAAGATAAGTGATACTAATGTAAAAGTCATCGGTGATTAATAAGAAATAGGATTTTGCATTTGGTGGGAGGAGGCCAAAAATATCTCCACTCGTATTTACTATGCATTTATAAGTTAAAATTTGGAGTGAATGTTGAAAATATAACAAATGCTTGTTACATCATGAAGTAACATTTGAAATGGATGCAAAAAATTTGGAGTGAATGTTGAAAATATAACAAATGCTTGTTACATCATGAAGTAACATTTGAAATGGATGCAAAAAAAAACTAATTCCCTTTATGTAGTTAAAATTATTAAATGTATTTTACATCATAAAGTTGTAGACACCAAACTCCATAACCAACCCTTAACTAATCTCAACTCACAACCCACACCCAAACTCCTACCACCAATCCTACCTCCGGCTAGAACCACCCGAGAAACCCAGCTCAACCTGACCCATTTCGCTAAAACCCTTTGGCAAACAACTACAACCCGAGCCCAGCCCAGCCTCACATCTCAACTACCGGCCACCGATCTGAATCCAGATCCATCCCCAGTAACCCTCCCACCCTAGATTCGACACAAATAAAAGAGCAGTTAAGAGCGGACTCATCAGCTTTTTTAGCGGCGTTCCACCAAGGTGTTTCGTACTCGGCTACAACATCTTTAGCAATGTAATATGGTGATGATTTTGTTAGTTTTCAATGGTGCTTTTGAAGAAACGGTGTGACGAATGGGCCTGGGAGGAGAGAGAAAGAGAAAGAGGGAGAGTTTATGTGAGAAGTTTGAGGTGGGATAGATATGGGTCCAACCCATGTTAGCCCACACCTTAAAAAGAACCACCACACCATTAAAAGTAAATCTATGAAGAAAATGGAAAACATAGATGGTACACTATCAAAAAAATCAACGCACCTTCAAATCAACCATCAACAACACTGAACAAACTTTCAATCTTAAACTTGCAAAACCCCAAATAATAAGAATGAGGAGATAAATCCAACAAAAAGATAAGATGTGATTCAAATATATCAAGTCACCATGATTCAACGGAGAAATCATAACCGATTGAGCTTAAATGGGTCCAAATCGATTAGCCATAAGTTTACAGATGGGTTTGAATTGAATCACCTCAAACGTGTACAAACGAAATCACCCTCCAATATAGCTGGAACAAATAAAGTTAACCCATAAGCAACGGATAATTATCCGACGGTTCTTTAAGGTTCTTTTTGAAATAGAGTCTTACCTTGGCTACATCAGCCAAACATGACTAAACAAATGCTAGAGTTAACCGCCGACACACCATATGCTAGAGAATGAAAACCAACTTAGCTCTGTGCCCTGTGATCCACCATAACTTCAAACTTGCAACTTTGACAAACCGACACAAAAGATGGAGAGACTCAAATCAGCCATCAACAACATCCTCAAACTTTCCATCTTAAACCTGTAAAACCCAAATCAAAATCAAAGAACCGCAAATATAAATATAAAATGCAAAAATCAATTGAACTGCTACAGAATATTAAATAAAAAATCAAATTAAATGAACTGCAACAAAAATCAAATGAAGCTAAGACAATGAACATCACAAAATAAATATTAAAACAAAAATAAAATGGAATACCACCAACTACCTAACTGAGAGAAGGGACTACATAATAAAAGTTTGTTGCCATTATATCTGGCAGTTCACATTGGAGAGAATTGACCTCTGTAGGAGGTGCTCTTAAAAATTTCTGCTTTGTAATAACTTCTGTTTGACACAACATTATACCAAAAAATGTAAGGTAGAGAGAGAGAGAGATTCTTATATCCAAACCTAAGTATAACTCAAAAAAGATAATCAAAATAAACCTAAATCCCTAATCCATAAGTTTTTTAACTTCTTTGGAACAAATCAGCCCTAAATGTTAATAGAGATAGAGAGAGAATACTAAAGACATGAGAGGAGAATAGAGAGTATACCTTATGTTGCAAAACTTGATCGTGGAGAGAGAGAGAGAGAGAGAGAGAGAGAGAGAGAGAGGTTCTATTGAATGATGGTTGGAAAAACAGTATGCATGAAGGGGTGTGGAAATCAACGCGGGGTGGGGTGGGGGGAGTAATATTTAGAATTTTAAAATCAAGTGGGTGTAGGGAGGAAAGATTGAGGGGGAAAATTAGAATTTAAGTTGAAAGAATCAATCTCAACCTTTCATTTTGGAAAAATGTGTAAGGATGTGGCTTTCATTTTCACTATTATAATGTCTACATAATTCAAAAACTTCCCTATCATATATATATATATATATATATATATATATATATATATATATATATATATATATATTCACAGAACCCGGCTAAACCATGCCTATCACCTGACACTAGCTCTCAAATCTCAAGTCTATCTCACGACTCTTACTTAATTAAATTCCTAACCTTAAATTATAATACAATAGCGTCACCTTGCTAAAATTCCCGGACTTACCCAACCGACCCGTTGTATAATCATTCAAGTTTATCAAGTAACATCACTCCTATAAAACACCCGAACTTAACCCAAATTGCCCGTTTATTTATTCCCGAATTTAAGTCATCAATTCGATATTTCAACTTTATTGTCAATTATCTCTCTCAGGATTTCTAATTAGAATTTAATCACCCACCACCCCTAGGCAATAAAATCTCTTTAAATCACTATACTAAACTCTCTCTCACCTTTAGGGATTATAAATTTCATTTGGAACTCCTTGGAATTTACCCAATAACCAAACCCGAAAATTCTCCAAAAATCATCTTTCATCGATCGATCGATAATCCCAACCTACTCAAGTAATGGTTCCAATAACTTATTTCAAGTTTTACACCTAAACTAACAAAATTTCAATATTCTAAGCAACTGAATTGGGTCATAAATTTTCTAGCAGATCAAACAACCTGTAGTAAAATTGCGATTTCTCCCTCTATAGAACGCCACATGACCTCATTCAAATATCATTGGAAAGATAAGACCTAGAACTTTCTAGAAATCTATGGCACGCAATCTAATTATAAGTACAATTAAAATGGCATAACTTTAAAGTAACGTAAAAAATTCTGGCAGATTGATATGCTAACAAATTAAACACCCTGTAGTAGAATTATGATTTCTTCCTCTACAGAACTCCAAACGACTTCATTCAAATCTCATTGAAAATATATAACCTAAACCTTTCCAGATATCGTTGGCACGCAATCTAATTCTAAGTAAAATTAAAATGGCTTAAGTTTAAAGTAACGTAAATTGTTTTAGCAGATTGTCATCTTATGTTCATCAATAAAATCCTCGGTTATTCAAGATTCATGTTCTTTAACCCATAACCCAACAAGATTCCATCTTTATGTTTCTTAAAAATCAAATTTCGAAATATAATCTAATTCCAACAATCATAAATGGTTTTACTTCATCAATTGATCATCTAAACTACACATGATATCAATTTCCTCAAAAAACCCCATTTACATGTGATAACCTTTCTCAAAATTTCTTTTGTTCTACCCCTACCATGATATGAACATGAATACACCTCAATTTAATTTAAAGAAAGTTAATTACTTGCCTTGATTGTTCCTAGGGTCTGATCTCTCTTATGTATGATGAATCAATGCTAGAATTTCTCGAATCCTTCTTCAATTAAACCTCCTCTAGCTTTCTCCTTTGATTTCTCATCTTTCTCTCCTCTCCTTTATCTATTAGAGTTTATCAGTAATTATATGGCTGCCTCCAATTCCTAACCCTTATGGTTTAGCCCTCTAATCCCGAAATTAGGCTATTAGCCTTCATTAAAAAGACCCAAATACTCCTACGTGATCTCGGGATAGTCTAAAAAGCCCATAGAACCCAATTACTACCCCCGGATATATAATTATGACTATTTTAATCTATTTTGGATCGACCGGACACTCGAAATCACCATCCGAGTTACTAAAAATAAATATTCTATTTCAACCCAAAAATAGTCCACACAAATGCCCGATTGTGATATCATCAATTCTGGCTGTTTCTACTCACATACGACGCACTACAATTGGCTTAATTAAATTTACTTAATCACGCTAGCAAATTCATACATACGTATCAATCATGTTCTCACTAATTAATATTTATAAATTTCACATAATTTTCCCATTTCCACTAAATTACGTCACACGTCCAATTTAAATGATAAAAATAATTTACGCAAGATTACGGGGTGTTACATACTTCTCCCCTTACAAAGGAATTTCATCCTCGAAATTCGCATAAGACTGGTATTAATAGCTTCAGATACTACCTCACATCGTATCCATATCTTGCCAAAGTTGAAACATCAAGATGTTCCCGCTACACCTACACTAATGGTACTCTTCAGCCCGACGGTCTATACCCTACCGTTCACATTAGTGTCCAGTTTGCTCAGTCAACTTACACGACATACTCCATCATTTTTCATTGCTAACGATACTGAAAATCCAACTAACTAGGGCACCCATACACCCTATATCCCGTGCATATATGCATTATTGGTGCAAGTGTTCTACAATGCTTTCTACATCATATTACTAAGCTCCACTGGCCCTAAATTATAAAATAACTATCAACTCGCAGTTATAACCACATATACGTGTAACAATTAAAGTACTAAATCCACTCCCTAATGGATACACATCTCCCAACTTTCGACGCTCGCTAAGGTTCATGCATGGTACGTCTCGCACGTGAAATCTAAATAAGTAACCCCCCGATACACTACTACCTAGCATTATCAGTCATCGAGATTTACAGGCCCGAAGCATATAACCAGGATACCCAAAGTCCTATTCTCCAACACATAAATCTAATCGTCCATACCTATATAACTAAAGGAGTCATAAAACATAGCTCTATCACCATCACTAAGTCTCAAATGCTAAATCAGTAATGAGATAAATCTCTCCGCTCAACATCAAACCCAATACATCCTGAATCACATCAGTAAAAGTCCCTACGCATTGGGATCAAATTTAATCAGAAAATTATACTCTCCGAAGTCTCTTTTACAATAATAAATTTATACATAGGCTCGACCCTCTTTTAGATGATACCTTGCAAAATAAGATATACTACCCTGGAATAATGAATACGATAGTCTTAGTATCACAATCCACTATCGTTCACACCTTCACTAAAAAGTAAATACCCAGGATCTCATAATTCTCAAATGGAGTAAAACTATTTCACAATAGAAACTTCCTCTTAGTGTCCACACCCTCTCCCCCGCAGGCGGTACAAAAGAGTCCCGCTACCTAATGGTAAATATATGCATAATACTAAGGCTGATACTGCTAACGCACCCACTAAACTCAACCCACCTGCGAATTTTAGTGTTAATAATCATATAATGTGACGCACCCATGTCACCTGAAACTTACCCCATGCACATAAGGATATAGCATAAATTTTACCTTTAGTCGCTAACTTCTTACCTGGTCGACAGGTTCTTGAACGTGATTCTCGCGTTGGAACTGACCCAAGAGTTGCTGTAATGGTTTTATTTCTTAGACTCCATCCTGTAGTTGCCCCCCTGCCTAACTTTGGGAAATCCCTTCTTTTGTGGCCTGTCCTCCCACAGGTGAAACAATGGCCTGAAAAATCTCCTTATTTTTGGCCCTGGCCCTGCTGGCCTCCCCTGCTATTCCCTTGTCCCTGGCGGCCCTGAGGAATGGGATGTTGCTGCTGCTGAGAATGAGGGCCATGCTGGATTTGTCTGAACCCACCGCTCTCGGGTCTGAAATCTCCTAATCTAAATCTCTTAGTCGGATCCCCCCGGATGGGAATCTCGATCGTGCTATCTACCCACCTACTGCTGTTGTGCCCCACTCGCACCATATCCACCTGTATTCCCAACCTAATTGGTCTCAACCACTAGCTTGTTCCCTTTCACGTGGAAGTGATGATCCTAATAATAAAGTAGAGGGGCATTGACGACCTCAGTGTAATTCTTCAATGCTGGATTACTTAATAAGTATGGCCTGATCCTCCTGGTGAGTCCATCCATGAACTTTCGCATCTTTTTCTCTTCAGTGTTCACCCCGTCCTTCAAAAAATTAGCTAAACGAGTGAATTCCTCTTCATACTCTGCTATGGTTTGGTATCCTTGAGAAACATCAATAAAGTTTTTCTGCATTTCTGTGTGAATAGCGAATGGGAAATACTTGCGGTTAAACCGTACTCATAACTCATCAATAGTCATAGCGATCCTCTTTTCTACTATGGTGAGTGACTCCCACCAATGTAAAGCTATGCCCACTAGCTTGAATGTCGCTAAAATCTGCTTTTGAGTGTCACTACAATCAATCATACGAAGGTGGAACTGCATGTCTTTCCTCCACTGACTAGCAACTACTATGTTTGAGCCACCCTGGTAGATGCCCCTTCTGAAATGTCTCCCTCACTCTCTGCCAATCGGATGGCCCTGAATGGGCCTGAACGACTGGTGCCACTAGCAGATGTGGATGAGTCTACGAAAAATGTTATGACATTGCAGTCATCGCTACATTAATTGTCTGTAACACAATGTCGACCACCTCTCCAGCATAATGTTCCCTTATGAGGCTTCCTTCTCGACATTCTCTCTCGTTTATCGTGTTCTCTTTGGCGACATCTGAAACGAGATTAGAGTTTGTATAAGCTCACAGTCAATTACAAAATAATCAGTAAAAGAACGTAGATGCATGTACATAAGGAGGAATACAACAATCCTGAACACTACGCTGAAACGCAAAAAGCTACACAAATCCTAAGGAAATTAGAACTTGACGCTCTGATACCATCTGTGACACCCCGCCTATTTTAATCCCGGGTGATCAATCCTTTACTGAAATAAACAAGAATCTCATTTGGTTCATTCTTAGCATCATTGTTAAAACTTTTTTAAATTACTAACCACCTATGTTAAATGAAGTCGGTGCCAAATTTTATCTTTCATTAATGTAACAAAATGAAGAAACAAATAATATAACTCAACCATCCATATAAATATAAGAGTCTTAATCATCACATGATAAATAGATAAACAATAAGTACGGAATAAACCATCGGTTCCAAAACTAAAATCCAAACCATAAGTCTAATGAAATAAAAATTAATCCAAATACATCGTCTGATAAATAAAACTGAAACGAATGTATCAATTGAATGGGAAAAATGTCCAAATGAAATAATGATCATGAATCCTAATATAGGAATGAATACATAAAGTGTCTACACAAATCCTGCATGCCTCCACAAGTGCTGCAGCTATGCATCCCTGGAAAGAATCATCAGGTCTGGCGTCCCTGTGGCTGGACACCTAAAATGTTTTAAAAATATATTCGATACGGGTCAGAGTCCAAAACCTTTTAAAAACATTTACAAGCAATTAAGATTCAATCAATAAATATGCCGTTACACTTTTCATATTTAATCCGGTGTTGCACTCTCATGAGATTACCACATACCTGTCAACTATTGTGCACACCTAGTGCCTACATCTTACCCCAACTAGTTACACTCGTCTAACTAGTCTTATTGCAGATCTCACTAGTACCCTACCCTGACTCAAGTATTGCCTAACCTTCATTTCTTAATTAGCTATGTCTCTCATTAACTTATTATCTTATTTTTCAATTTATAACTTTACTCCAGTTATTTCTCAACATTCATCATTAACGTATTAAGCCTGTATATAATTTACTACACTATCATCTACATTTATTAGAAATGTCACACACACACACACACACACACACACACACACACACACACACATATATATATATATATATATATATATATATATATATATATATATATATATATATATATATATATATATATATATATATATATATATATATATATATATATATATATATATATATATATATATATCACTCATAATATATGTAACCGCATCCACTAAACCACGATGCATGCATACTTCGCTATCGAGGCCATGTATCTCATGTATTAAATCCCGAACTATCGGTTCAGAATCAACCTCAAACTATAAATCAAATAAACACTCAATGGAGACGAACATAGTTCTAAGCCCTTGGGCTACGTACATTCCTAACTGACCCAAATGCTCGATAATACTATCGTACACTGAAATAGTGATCGTCCACAAGTTCTATGTTCTGGGCACTTATCCGAACCTCACTGGAATTGCCAAGTTGGATCGCCCACTACGCGTGACCTCCCGTGATAGCAGGCATCGTAGGTATACTTCCGCATAAATATCATGCACACATATATTATTTCCATTCATATATACCTATATATATATATATATTCACAAAAACCCTACTAACTCGTGCCTATCACCCGACACTATCCCTCAAATCTCGAGTCTATATCATGACTCTTACATAATTAAATTCTCATCCATTAATTAAAATACAATAGCTTCACCCTGCTAAAATGCCCCGACTTACCCAATCGACCCGACGTATAATTTTTCAAGTTTATCAAGATAACATAACTCCGATAAAACACTCGTACTTAACCCAACTCGCCTGTTCAATTATTCCTAAATTTAAATCACCAATTCGATATTTTAACTTTATTGTCAATTATCTCTCTCACGATTTCTAATTTGAACTTAATTACTAACTCACCCCTAGGCACTAAAATCTCTTTAAATCACTCCACTAAATTCTCTCTGACCTTTAGGGCTTATAAATTTTATTTGGAAGTCCCCGAAATTTACCTAATAACCAAACTCCAAAATTCATCTTTCATCAATAGATTGATAATACCAAACTACTCAAGTTATGGTTCCAATAATTTATTTCAAGTTTTACACCTAAACTAACAAAATTGCCATTTTTTAAGCAACCGAATCGAGTCGTAAATTTTCTGGCAGATTAAACACCCTGTAGTAAAATTGCAATTTCTCCATCTACGAAACTACGAACGCACTTATTCAAATCTCATTGGAAATCTAAGACCTAGAAATTTCTATAAATCTATGGCATTAAATCTAATTTTAAGTACAATTAAAATGGCAAAAGTTTAAAGTATCGCAAAAAATTCTCACAAATTAATATGTTGACAAATTAAACACCATGTAGTAAAATTATGATTTCTCCTTCTACATAGCTCCAAATGACCTAATTCAAAGCTCATTGGAAAGTTAAGACCTAAAATTTCCATAAATATATGGAACATAATCTAATTATAAACACAATTAAAATGGCATAAGTTTAAAATAACATCAAAATTCTGGCAGATTATCGTCTTATGTTCATCAATAAAATCCTAAGTTATTTAAGATTCAGGTTCTTCAACCAAGAACCCAATAAGATTCCAAATTTTTATGTCTAAAAACTCAAATTTCAAAATATAATCTAATTCCAGCAATCATAAATGGTTTTACTTCATCAATTGATCATCTAAACTACACATGATATCAATTTCCTTGAAAAACCTCATTTTCATGTGAGAGCCCTTCCTAAAATTTCTTTTGCTCTACACCTACAATTATATGAAAATTAATACACCTCAATTTGATTTAAATCAAGTTAATTACTTGCCTTGATTGCTCGTAGGATCTGATATCTCTTGTGTATGATGGATCAATGCTAGAATTTCCTGAATCCTTCTTAAATTAAGCATCCCCTAGCTTTCTCCTTTGATTTCTCTTTATTCTCTTTTAGAGTTTAGGATTAGTAATATGTCTGCCTCCAATTCCTAACACTTATGGTTTAACCCTCTAATTCAGAAATTAGGGTTTTAGCCTTCATTAAAATAACCCAAATACCCCAATGTGAGCTCGGGATAGTCTAAAAAGCCCCCAGAACCCAATTACTACCCCTGGGTATATAGTTCTAACTATTTCGGCCTATTATGGATCAACCGTGCACTCGAAATCACCATCCGAGTTACTAAAAATAAATATTCTATTTCAACCCAAAAATAGTCCACACAAATGCCCCGATTGCGATATCGTCAATTCTGGCTGTTTTTACTCACATACGACGCACTACAATTGACTTAATTAAATTTACTTAATCACGCTAGTAAATTCAGACATAAGTATTAATCGTGTTCTCACTAATTAATATTTTTAAATTTCACATAATTTTCCCATTTCCATTAAATTACTTCACACGTGCAATTTAAATGCTAAAAATAATTTACTCAAAATTACGGGGTACACCTCCATCCCGAGATCATTTCAGTAATTGGATGTACATTGATACAGTTGTAGTTATGAGATGGTACTAGTACTGTTGGTTAGTTTAGTATGAGAGTTATGTGGTTCACCTATAATATATTTCAGTTATTTATTTTATGTATTTAGTTTTATTACAGTCATGCTTAGAATGATATCCAATTATTTGATTCTCGTGAGTTTATATTAGACCCGATCAATCTGTTATTAAGTTTTACACGATATCACATTTGGTATCAGAGCATTCCAGGTTCTAGTGTCTAAGGGATCTTGAGTTCGTCCGTCTCTCTTTTGCGTTGTGTTCTCTAATTACTTTAGAGCTTTACTATTTAGGATTTGTATTATGTATAACAATGACCATTTTGAAGATTTCACGTCATTCTTCCAGATGAAGGATTTGAAGAAGACCGAGTGTATCGGGAGGGTTACTTTTTTTTTATTTCCTTTGTGAGACGTCCCATTCGTGAGGTTGACTTCGGTCGGGAGTTATAGATTTTTTTTGAGACCTTAGCAAGTGATAGACGTATGGTTAAAGGGCAAATGCTTTAACTCACCTTTCATAGCAACACTAAAGTATGGTTTTGAAGAACTTATTTGTGCGACCACATAGTAGCCGATATAAGGAGGAGTTCAACTACATTTCTCTTTCTACACCGATAGAGATTGATACATAGGCGAAAAAGGATGTTCGCGTTATTCTCTTCAGTGCGGGAAAAAATTATTTTGAGTTGACACATACCTTACAAGGAGGGTTTGGCGAGTTTTATCGAGAAAATCATTAATCACCACTTATATTCAGATGGTGGGAGTTACCTTACTACATCAATAGGACCACTACAATTATATAATGGATAAAGTTCCTAAGATTGTAAAGATCTTGGCCAAAGTAAGCACAATGACTAGAGACGGTGTAGCGTGGACCTAAGTAGGGAAGCCCATACTAGTAAAAAAGAATTGCATATGGGGAGAAGACTTCAAAAGGTTCCAAGAGTAGAAAGTCTGATTTTTTACGATCGATAGAGCTAAGGAAATGATGACTGACCAGTGGGGTCACGACCAATGAAAGAAGACCCAACGAGGCAAGAGATAGCAGTGACGACTATGGAGGTAGAGTCAATAGGGTCTCTTGTAGAGCCGACGTTTCGATAGTTCCTTTAGAGAAAATTATTACACTTGTGACGAGTTAGGGCTCTTAGTTAGTAGATACCGCAAAACGACCCGTGTTATTGAGAATACCATTGGGTGACGGGTATGATTATATTTATATATGACACGCATGAGTTTGACTTAGACATCGAGGAGTTGTCATCCTTTACTAGTAGTGTGTTTAATACGACTATAAGATATAAATATTATAACCATTATTTCTTTCTATGTGGATACCCAATGGGTGGGGACTGCTTTACATCCTCACTGTAAAGACATGGTAGTTCATTGTTAAGCTTAAGTGTTTAATCATTTTGTGAGTTAGACATATGGTCTTATGATACATACTATTTAGGTTTGTGTAGTAGCTTTATGTATTACTCTTATATTAACTTCCAGGGGTAGGTTTTAACAATTTTCATTTTAGGGCAGGGGATATTTCTTATAGTTATGCCTAGGCTGAGGGAAGGTCTAGAATGCACTTGTATTACATAGATGCGACTTTGTAGGAGGAGGTTACCGTATTGTTAGACTCAATACTGATTATCCAGGATTCTACAGATGTATGGGATGAGGTAAATGGATTACCACTAGTTAGAGAGGTAGGCTTTTTTTTTTATAAATTTGACTCCGAATACTAGTCCCATTACGAGGGCACTGTATAGGATGACTTCATTTGAAATGCAGAGCTAAGTGATCAGGCTTAAAAGTTTTTGAGATCGGGGTTCGTACGGAAGAGCACATCTCCGTAGGGAGCCCAATTTTATTTATGAAGAAGAAGTACGGTTCGCTCCAATTATGGGTGGATTATCGATAGTTGAATAAGGTCACGATGCAAAATAAGTAACTATTGCCACATATCGATGACCTATTTGTCCAATTGGGGAATGTGTTCTTTTCCAAGATTAACTTGTGCTCAATGTATTACGTTACTAGTTACGTCTTAGTGAGGAGGATATTTCAAAAATATAATTTCTGAAGAGATATGAATCATATGAGTTTCGAGTAATGCCATTTGGATTGACCAATGCGCCAATATTGTTCGGCCCATGATGAATTGTGTTTTTAGACCATTCTTAGATTGGTTCATCATATTATTTATCGACACTGACTCGCCTCACCCAAAAGGGGGTACTGTTGGTTGGAGTGTTGATTGTCAGAGAACGTTTGAAGAGGTCAAGGAGAAACTAACACTACGCTCGTCCTTATGGTGCCACGCAGTGACATAGACTACTTAGTATATACATATCGCATCACTATATGGACTATGGGAGTGTTGATGGTGGAGGAGAGGCCTATAACTTATACTTTCAAAAAACTTAAGCCTCACAAGGACAATTATCCCGCCCATGATTTGGAATTGGCATTGGTAATCTTTATCCTTCTGTAACATATGCTTCGGGAATGTGTCTTTAGACTTAAAGGGAGTTAATAAGGTTGTGATGCAGAACAAGGGCTCATTATTACGTGTCAATGACCTGTTCGAATATTTGAAGATAAGTGTTGTGTTGTGATGATTTCGTCATTGTTTTTAATGATAACCTCTTGATGAAACGAAAGAAATTATAGCAGTGATGACCATTACACTCGAATTTGGGGTTAAGGTAGGTTAGGGCTCAAGTGGGGAAATATATCGAGGGAAGGAATGTAGGTTATAACAGGAAAGATTCCCTATCTATATGTTAACAAATGTAGAAGTTTACATTTCTAAGAGAAATTGGTTGTTCCAGAAGGTCCCAAGCTACAAAAGGTAGTTTTGGATAAGTCGAATATTTCTTGGGTTACTTTACATTCTATAATTAAGGGGGTGTACTGTAATTTGAAGAATTTGTATGGGTAATGGTGTGAATCAACTATAGGTATCGTTTGATTCGAGAAGGCGCTCCTATAAATAGAACACGTAGAGCATCGAAGACATTCAAAGAGTTACAGGGTTTGACATCCCAATATTGAAGTGGAAGAGTAGAACCATTGAGTTTCGGTAGGGTGCAAGAATTCCAATGAGTACAACTAACCAGTTGGGGATCATTTGAGTTGGATTGACTAAGTGGATAAATATCCAAGGGTTGACAAGTGCTGTATGAGGATCTATTCAGGGCAACTAAGAAGAAATGGCGTTCATAATAGGGTGTATGAAGATTGCCGGAATATGAAAAAGATCTTGTGTGACAAATGAGAATATGGTTTGGGATCCCAAGAGGTAGGTGACGTACTTTTGAAAACCTCCTCAAGTATGGAGATTGCGAAGTCGGTTTCCAAAGGGAAATTTTCATTCCGAGGTATTAATTTTTTTCTATATTAGTCACTACACCAAAACCGGTCAATTGTAACGGGGAAAACCGTTACAAAAAATATTTGTAACGGATTAAATCCGTTAGAAAATTGGCGTTATTTATTTTACCAACGAAATTTGTAACGGATAAAATCCGTCACAAATATTATATTTGTAACGGGCTAAATCCATTACAAAATATTTTGTAATGCCATATATTAATAACGAATATACTAACTTGTAACGGTTTTTATCCGTTACAAATATAGAATTTGTAACGGATAAAAACGGATAAAAACCGTTACAAAATATATTATGACAGATTGAGAGTGTCATATATTTGTAACATATGCTTTTATTTGTAACAGTTAAAGTTCGTTAGCAATATTATTATAATTTTAAAAAAATATTAATTTTTTGTTAAACAAGTATAATACACTAGTAAAGATTTTTCCTCAACCAATGGCAATGCAGAACCAATGCCCACAAATTTCACTCAAAACATAAGTTCAAAACACACGTGAAAAAAATGAAAGACACTACATTTCGGTGATATTAAATAGATCTAAAACTATATTTCATTCATAACCATTAAAGTTCTCAAAACAAAATGTACTACAAGATAAACCATTTAGACTTTAACCACAAACTTGAATCGAAGTCTAACATCATTACAGTTCTAAATATACTATTCTCCCTAAAAATAGTGTTCATGATATTCCTTGCAAAAGTGGACTTCATTCTCCCAAAAGTAATCTTCATATTTGTCCATACGAACCTGTTGAACAAAATCAATCTTAGTAAATGTGTAAGCATAAATGAGTAAATAACAAAAAAAGACTAGTATATTCACGTGCCATTGATTGGCACGCATGTAATTTTATTGGGAAGTAATCGATACGCAACAAACGGACATACCCGATGAGAACGCGACTAGTTTAGATAAGTTATTTTGGTATTGCTTGATGTGTTTATACCTATTTTTAGGCCGTTACGTTGTTTTCAGTTTTTGTCCCTAAACACCCATTTTCACCCCAAAACAAGCGTATACTAGTAAGTTAAGTCAATTGAGAGTCGAATGAGGACGCGGTTAGTTTAGACAAGTTGCTTTGGTATCATTTGTTGTGTTTGTATCTATTTCTAGGCATCTAGGTTGTTGTTTTAAGTTTGAACCCCCCAAACGCCATATTAACCCCAAAAAGAAGCGTATAATAGTCAATTAGATCAATTGAGACCCTGATGAGGACACGATTAGTTTGGACAAGTTAAATTGGTATCTCTTGATGTGTTTTATACATAAATTTAGGTCGTTAGGTTATCATTTTTAGTTTTCGCACCCCTCCCTGCCCAACGCCCATCTTTACGATGGTTTGATTATTGGATTTCTTATATTCCTTGATAAACCATTTTTTAGGGGAAGGCTTAAAATCTAATCTAGTTGAGAAGTTGGAGGACAAGAAAAGAGAACTGAGTTCAATGGTATAAATTTCCAACTCACCATAGTCAAAATATATAAGGTTTTATAATTATTCGTGTAGAGGTTTGCAATCTTGTTTGTGGTGCCTTGGATACTCAAGAACTCAGTAAGTGCAGACAGTTAATTGTCTTTTACATTTATTGACATAACCTCTTATTTGTTTTGATCAACGTATTTGTGTTGCGATAGTGAAGAAGTTATATTTATACAATATTATATCCATTGTAAAAGAATCGAAAGAAATGTTCCTATAGACAGAATAAGCAAGTAAGGAGATAAGATATAATAAGCATAGGAATCTGTGGTATATGTTGTGTTATAGAATTAGGTTCTTCATGTTATGTGATTTGATAATAACATGCAATTTAAAATGGTTTAACATGATGGATAGTTTAGGAGAGCACCACAACTTCTAATGTATGTGTTTAAAAAATAAATGGATAATCCTATTTGCTTACTTGGATTTGAACTCGGTACTAGCATGAACATCTGGATTGATGTAAACTTTTGTTGCCGAAAGAGATAGATCGTCTGCGTAAGAATTTTTCGAGGATGAATTTTCAGTTGATATACAAATATGTATAGGGTATTAACTATGATAATAAACACGTTCAATTTTACGAACCTTTAAATTGTTACTGTAGTTGAGGTGATGATAACATATTCACCCATCCCCAAGAGAATATGTGTAATGTCACACTTCAAATACAAAATAGACACATTCATCCAGAAGATCAAAAATAAAAAAAATAAAAACCCCCCCATAATTGTCTGCTATGAGTACCTGTCCTGATATAGGCTGAAAATGCCACCAACATGGATGATATCATACTGAGAGTGTCGGTGTTCGAATTGTCGGGGACGACATTCATTACCCACACGGGATATTCTATCAAGGCTGTTGTGAATTCACTTAGGTGAGCATTCATGTCCATCACATTTCGGTATTTCCCTTGTTATAAGGAACTGATAAACGCTGCTAATTCCAGGAGGAACAACAAATGCATGCTGTGGCCATTTCTCTATTGCACCACCAACAAATTCCTTTGATATGCTCACCTGTGCAGTGGTTTGATGCAAGCTTCTAGGTTGTTGTACATTTTTTTAGCACAAAAAGAATCAAAATGAGCAATATGCAAAAAAATGGACGTCATACTGGTTGATCATACTCACTCCAATGCAAATCAAACCCGTGCTTCATGTGTATCTCTTGGAGAAAATTACATTGCTATGATATCCCTCTTTCATATAAAATCACCCTAACTTGCAACATTAACGCCACATCAGTAGAGGCTTGACTACATTCAAAAATTTCATCTACTTCTATCTTATCTTTGGTAACACTATCATCTCCACTGTACTGTTGCAGCCTTAGAGGAAGCATCGTGTAATTGCCATGTGGCAATCGTTCGAATTGTGAAAGTAAGCCAGATGCTATATATGAGTCCAATTTCTTTTTCACAGAACTGTTCCAATGGTTTTTTATGGAATTGTCTGTCCTGATGACCGTAAGTATATAAATATTTCAGAACTAAAGCTTGAGCTCATATAATAACAGAAGTGCACATGAGTTCTACTCTATCAGAAGAACTGAACATAAATATATTGAAACTGTCCGAATGAGAAAATACAAAGTATACGGTTTACAAGTGTTAAAATAGGATGCTGAATACATCATAGCTCTAAATTTATTGTAATGAGCAAAATTGTAGGCGCACCTCCCGGGTAAGAGTTTTGCCAACTCCGCCCACTTGTTCCCGTAAATTTGATGGGCACGAATCAAATCCATCTCCTCATCTTGTGTCCAAGCCTCTTTGTTTATGGCAAGATTTAGGTGATTGCAGTCCGAATGGTTCCTTCAATTTTAGCGCCATGTATTGGAGCTTCATCTAGAAAGATTGCATATTTTGAAGGGCAATTACCATGTGCTACAGATTTTGAATTCTAGTCCCCATCTGTGGAATCAAGATCTCCAATACCACCGACCTGAGCATCAATATTTGAAGTAGTCACTTCCCCAGATTCTGGAAGCCCCGAGGTTATGTCATTTTCCAAAGCACCAAGATCTTCATTCAGATGGAGACTGTTATACTGAGTTTCAATTAATAGAATAACAACACAGTCAAATCACAACAAGGATAAACAAACTCATCAATGAATCAAACTAATAAATATCAAATTACAACAATTAATTTAACTGTTAATTATGAATAATATAGACTACATGTTTACACAAACGAGTTTAGGATCTAAACACAAATTTGGGCTTAACTACATGTTTACACACACACATCCAATATTTTTACACACACACACACACACACACACACACACACATATATATATATATATATATATATATATATATATATATATATATATAGAGAGAGAGAGAGAGAGAGACTCGTATAACTCTGTTTGGTATTTATGATTTGCAGTTTAATAGACGAAAATAGGTGTATTCTTCATGCGATTTCATTATTTCTTCTAACAACGTCAACAACTATTCGGTGCACTGCTAAAACTATTCAAATATCCGTAGAAATTGAACAAGTAACAATTAATTGACAAGTGATAATATTTAGGGCACCCACTATTACAAGAGTACAAAATAATATGATGAAAACAGAACAGAGGGCCCGAAATGAATCAGAACTTGTAACTTGAATAAAAAAATTAAAAGAGGAAAAAGAAAGATATCTAAAGCATGAGTGAAGACTCTTAGAGGCCCTGTCCATCAGAAGACTATCTGTGATATTCTTTCATGGTCAAATAGATTCATATGTTGTTGCTCTTTCATGACTCAACTATAGATATATTCCATAAAAAAGAAATCATGAAACCACAATGGCTCAAAGTGAATTGACTAGAGTTTATAGATCTTTTCTTTGGCCTCATAGTAGTGCGGTTGTAATGACTAATAAGAAACTTCCCTTTAAAGATATAAGGCCTATAACTCTCTCTCAAAATCTGCTTAAATTGATGTTTTTTGAACAGAAAATTAGCTATTTCTCCAGTAGCTCCCTAGAATACAAAGATGAGTTTTAGACTTTGAAACTATGGGCGATCTAACTCAGAATTTCTTGAGAAATCAAATTGTGATTATTTATCGTATAATTGACTATGTTTTAAGATTTAGATCCATAACAGCTGAAACGTACTTGAGTGGCATGAAACTGAGTGAACTTAATAAGTCTTAGAAGTGTGGACACTACAATTGGTAAGTGACCCTGGCACTAAATCCAAAATCCCTTGGAAGAAATCAAATTTCAAGAAATAGATTTCAGCAAATTAACATATTATGGCGTTTTACTAGTAAGTTCTATATCTACAAAATAGAATCAAAATCAAGGAAACAACGCTACCTTCAAAATTGAAACAAATTTGAAATTGATAACATCCGCAAATTTATCGATTTGTATAGTAGTGCATAATAAGAGGTATTTAACATACAAATAGATGAAATTATGACAACACAACAACTTGTTGTAGGGAAAATATAACCTCAAATCTTAAAAAACTGAAGAATTATCATAATTTGGTTACCTTGTAAAAATAACTAGTCCCAAACAGGCAGCTCCCATTTCCATAGTCAAAGTGGTTACAATCAATAGACCTGAAACAGGAAGATGTGGCCATTTATGTAACTTTCATGTATTTCTTCTTCATTTCTCTTATGCTAGTTGCTTGTACCAACTCTTAACACATCACGATTTAAACATAGCATTGAACAGAAATGTTACAATCCATTGTAACCTTTTTTTAAGAAAAATCCATTGTAACCTTTAATCACAATTACCATCACATATTATATTAATCCTCCAATTAATAGAATATGAAGATCAAAACAAGGATAAACAAACTCATCAAGGAATCAAACTAATAAATATCAAATTACAAAATCAAAAATAGAAGTAATAATAAGGTGAAAAAGCTTACACTCCAAGAAGAAATGGAAAAACCTCTGCCCTGATAGTTGAATCAACACCCTACAAACAAAATTCAACAATTAATGTAACTATTAATTATGAATAATATAGACTACATGTTTACACAAACGAGTTTAGGATCTTTGATTCTAAACACGAATTTGGGCTTAACTACATGTTTACACACACATATCCAACATTTTTACACCCACACCCACCCCCCCCCCCACACACATATATATATATATATATATATATATATATATATATATATATATATATATATATATATATATATATATATAGAGAGAGAGAGAGAGAGAGAGAGAGAGAGAGAGAGAGTTTACCACAGTTTAGCCATTTCTTTCCGCACTGAAGCAGCATTGTCCTTTGATAAGTAACCATACCGGAGAAATGCAACATCTTATTCCTAGGTGATCAATGCATACATGGATCTCAATTGACCTAATAGGTTCTTTAACAACCACCATTTATAGTCGCCTCCGCTTCTATAAAGGTTTGCAAAATTGCCTTATCTGAGAAGGCTCTTCCCAAGTCGTCAGCAATGACCTCTCCCCTCCTCCTTTATCCGGGCTTGGGACCGGCAATGCAAAGATAAAACATTGCATTGGCGGAGTTAAAAAGGGTTTATCTAACATAGCAAGTGAGATTAATGAGAAAAATAAGCATATATAAAATTTAACAATTGTCATCCAAATTATTAACCCAAAGTGTCTTTTACCTAACATGGCAAGCGAGATTAATGAGAAAAACAAGCATATATAAAATTTAATAATTCTCATCCAAATCATTAATCCAAAAGTATCCTTCCGACACTAAAATTTAAGAACTATTATCAAAAAAATAAATCCAAAAGTATCTTTCCTACACTAAAATGTGTCAAACTAAGATAAACATTCTAAAAATACTTCAACCAACTTTCCATCCAAATAACAAATCCTCCATCTGTAAATCCTGCCCAAGTTTCAAAACCATTATGAGGAGAATTATACAGAGAAGCATCAGGTTGAAGCACTGTCTCAACCCAAACTAGATTTTCCCCAAGTCCAAGGCATTTGAAGTGACACATGTCACCATTATGTATCCCAACATTCCCCTTTGCCAATTCTGCACCAAACCTATCAAGTATAATGACGGGGAATTTTTTTAAAAGTGGGGGAGGGGGTTAGGAGTATGAGTGGGATTGAGAGTTGGAGTGGGAGTGTTGACAAGATTACTCAAATTCTAAGATAAAGTGATAGGACGATGATCTGAAGTGGAACCAAACTCGCTCTGTGGAGTCACCCCTATAGGGGAGCTCTCCTTTCCATTTTACAATTTTGACTTAAACATATGCAACATACTAGTAACCTCTTTCAACTGTAAGTGAACATTAGAGATCTCATTCTTCATCGAGGCGATTTCTTCATTTCCTTTCAAATGTTGTACAAATTTTACCTTCGCCACCCCCGTTTGAATTAATTTTTTGTTAGAGACGTAGGATCCCACTCCACGCATTCGGCCTTTAACATCCTTTCCAAACACTTATGTTAACGTATCGTTGTCATAATTCTCAAACGTATCGCTACTACGCTCTCCAATCATACTTATGGATTTTCTTTTCTCTTCCGCAGCCTTCACTTCCTCCTATATTATTATAAATAAATTTGTTGATCATTTGATAAAAGTCCAAATAAAAATTAAAAGATTACACAATAAATATATTAAACTCACATAGAAACCCTTGGCACTCTCCAACACAGTTTTATCACTGCGTATATGTCCTGACAACCAATTGTCTACCCTCCCAATTTCTACTCCAGGCTTAGTTTTTTGCTATACATTGTTAAAATTAACAAATTAGCTAAGAACATTTTCAATGTTAAAAGGAAAACAAAATGATACACACCAACAAGTATTTCTTTTGGGCATAGGTACGACGCCTAAGACAATGGGTATACTTCAACTTAGAGTTGTACTTAAAATTTTTTAGTTTTTGTTGCCTCTTTTTCTCACCATTTTCCATTTCTATAAATTTCTTCCATATTTCAGGGTCAACACCTTCAGGCTCAGCGGTGTCATCTTGCAAATGAGATCGCAATGTATTTTTGAACGTCCTGAGTTTTTGGGACCATGACTTATCCACTAATGGGCGAGCCACTTCCGATGGAACATTAAGATCAAATCCTCTCTATTATAATTGAGAAAAACAAAAAGAATTAACAGAATGACAAATAGCAAAAGAATAAAAATAGAAAAAGAAGAATAAAAAATGAAGAAATGAAGTATAAGATCATATTTACCATCAAAGCATTCCAAACATCATATTTACATTTATTTGACACTTGTCTCCAGTCCGAGGAGTGAATCGGGCAATTAGTTCTCACAAAATCCCCGGTACGAGAACTCCAAAGCTTTGCATTATCACCGACTATAGACCCATCATCTTCAACAATGACTTTGATTTTCTCTTTTGGGTTTTGGGCCATTGAGGAGGAAGGTTGTGCTGAACCTGTACCTGATGACATTTTAACTTTCCCAAATTTCAAAACAAAACATTAGTTCGATGGTAATATTATAGTAAAATAAAAGATAAACAATATTACTCATTGAATTAAAAACATATAACAACTAATGCATCATTTCTTCTTATTAACATATTACTAATCAAGATATAAAGGCAACAATTATGTCAAGAACAATTGAATTTAAAGGATCAGTCTAAACTAATAAAAAAACATGTCAACAACTTATGGGAAAATGCCACTCGATTGAATTAAAAATGTTACAATGCACCAACAAGAACACATTAACACCAATTCACCAACACAAACACATTAACAACTAGTGAAAAAACAATAGTTAAACTTTGTCATATTGCTTTAGTAGGTTCTCCAAATGAGGTTCATCTTCAAGAGTAGATTGGAACACAGTTGGTATCCATAGCTCGTCTACTCGACTGGTTAAACTCTTCGGGGAATGTATAACAACCCACCAATAAGGAGTGTTTAGATCTTTTGAGTAAAAGACTTGATTGGCATCAGAATGATTTGCAGGATCATCAAGCTCATTATTGATACTCTTGAACTTATCCGAATTAACCATTACCAAATTAGAGTCTGGATAATGTTTACAACCATTGATCTTATCCTCCACCCTCACCCAATCACAATAAAACACTACCTCCTTAAATAGCGTATAGTCCAACTCAATTATTTGCCTGATAACTCCGTAATACATTGTCCAAGCATCTTTAAGATTTTTATCACTTTTTCTTGTCCTAAATTGAGTCCAAGCCTTCACGCAAACACCAGTGTCTTGTGTTAGAATAGTATCGTCATGATACTTGGGAGAGAATACAAAGCCATTGGTGCGGTATTTTTTTATATGTTTTAACCTTGTGTTTTGGCCCTTGTACTAACCTCTACAACATAGCATTTATCTCTATCTCTCCGAAAGTGACTAGATGTGCAATATAAATAAAATAATAGTTATAAAGTGAGTCTGGATAATAAAGAATATAACTTAATATACTATTAAAATCAAGAGCACCTTATCATATAACCACGAAATGAAAGAAGTTTGCATCTCTACTTCGGCCAATTGGCTCCCATTTCCTTTACCACGCGAAGTGGATTTTAATAACGTTTTATATTCACTGCAATTTATTCACATAAGTTCGTGTATTAGTATTTAAATGTGAATTTCGATAAATACTTATTAAATTGCTCAAACCTGTAGAATTCTTCAAGACCATCAATGTCAAGTCGAAATAGGACCCATCGACGTATTTGTTGAAACTGCTTAGGTTCCAACATCACAATCTTATCATCTAATAACGGTCCTTCGTCAGAAAACTCTCCATCTTCATCTAGAAACGATTCACGGGTATGTTTGTGGTTTTCGTCAAGAGAATTAGGCATGTACTCCATGCAATACCTAATAGATTCAGCAACAACATAGGACTCGACAATTGAACCTTCAATGTATTGCTTATTGCTAGGTATATCTTTAAAATCCTGCATCTTCCTATTCGTGTGAATAAGAAAAAAGTATATGTGACATATTCATTAACAATGATCTATACGTATATGCTTGTATTTGTGTTCGTGTGAAACTAAAAATTAATATAAAGACTTTACCATTCAAATGGATACATCCAATGCGTTCCTGTAGGACACAAGTCAATGCTTCAACGGCTACATAAACAGTAAGTTGGATACTAATATAAAAAAATGCCAGCGAAAAGTGTTTCTCCAACACACACAATGCCTCTGCAACCATAAACTTGGCCCTTTGCATATCCTCACGAATTAAGACTTTTGAGCCTAATATTTTGAAAAATAAGCTCAATTGTTGAATAGCTCTTCACAAATATTTGTATTTAAAAAATGCATGCTGAAGTAATACGGGAAATAAATACTCTATAATAACGTGATAGTTACGTGACTTCATTGAGTGCAAACCAGGTGGGTTAAGGGTGGAGATATTGCTTAGGTTGTAAGAAAAGCTGGAAGGTAGCTTTAACTCTTTCAAAATTTGACAAAATTGTCATTTATCTTCTTTATCCAATATAAATGATGCTTTAGATTTCATCCCTTTCCTGATTTGCTCATCTTCTCGCATCCATTAACTAATATGTATGCCTAAGTCTTTCATATCCTTCCACGCATTTATTGTATCTTTAGTTTTCGTTTTATCATCGAGGATTGTAGTTATAAAATGCTCTGCAACATTCTTCTCGATGTGCATCACATCAAGAACATGTCAAATTTTATGAGTACTCCAATAGTTCAAGTCAAATAAAATTGACTTTTTATACCATGCCTCCTTAACTTCAACATTACAATTCTCATTTGCATCACCCACCTTTCGCTTCTTATTGGAAACTTTTGAAGACTTTCCCGGTATATACTAGATGCAACGTAACTTCTTTAAAAGTGTGTCTCCATTCAACCGACGTGGAGGAGGTGTATACTCTGTTGACCAAAGCCCCAAACTCCCACCTTTTCGAAAAGGGTGATCCATGTCAAGGAAAATACGATAGTTTGTATAAACTATCTTACTACTGTGCGTTAGTCGGATGGATGGAGTATCGTCTCCACAAACAGGGCAAGCTTTATAACCATGTGTAACACACCCAGATAAATTCCCATATTCAGGGAAATCGTGAATCCCCCAATTAACATAGCTTTCAATGTAAAAGGCTGCATCTCATACATGTCATAAGCCGGAACACCTACTTCCCATAATTCCTTCAACTCATAAACTAATGGCTGAAGAAAAACGTCAATGTCTTGACCCGATGCTTTCGGACCAGGTATTAACAAAGACAACATTTGAAACTCGCTCTTCCTGCATAATGAAGGATAAAGATTATTCGACACCATGATAACAGGCCAACAGCTATAACTGGTAGACTGAATACCACGAGGATTAAACCCATTGGTTGCTATTGAGAGCCAAACATTGCATCCTTCTTTAGCAAATTCAGGGCATTTTTATTTGAAACTCATCCACTGGGACCAATCACATGGATGTCGCTGGTAATCCCATGAAGTGGTTGCCCTATGGTGCCATGTCATTTCTCAGGCTATCCACGAAATAGTATAAAATCTCACCAACCTTGGAATCAGAGGGAAATGTCTCAATACCTTTTTAGGTTCTTTGGAAATCCTTCCCCCTTTCCTCACAATGACTGAATACCTTGATTCTCCACATTGGGGACATTCATATATATATTCATTCTCCTACCAATATAAAACACAATTATTGACACATGCATGAATGTAATTGGCCTTCATCCCTAAGTCTTTCATCATACTCTCCATCTTCGAATATTTTCTTAGTAGTGTATTACCTTTTGGGAGCCACCTTTTTAAGACAGACAAGAGTGATGTGACACTATTTCCTGACCAACCAAATTGCTTCTTTAAGTTGTGAAGTTCTACAATTGAAGAAAGAGTTGTTTCAAGACCCTCGCATGAAGGATATAATTTCTCAACTAATAATCTCTTATATTCATTGCACTAATCATTTCCGACATGATCTTCTTTGGAAACTCCCGACCGACCGCATTCAACATCTACATAAGGTTCCCCATGCACTTCGTAACAAACATCAACAAGATTTTCCTCCATAACACCTTATTCCTCGATGTTTTCTTCTACTATGTTCTCCTTAACTTGTTCTACCGGTGGGGGATAAATGGTGTTCACGGATGTTTTTTCACCGTGAAAAAACCATACAGTGTACAATTGATGCATACCATTCCTCCACAGACGTCTTTCTACTTCTTTTGATTTCAGACGCAATTTATTGCGACATTTTGAACATGGACAAGGTATCGTTGTCAACCCCTGATCATTGTTCTCTTCCGTAAATTTAATAAACTCTTCAATGCCCTTTAAATACGACAAGCTGCCTTCATTCTATTCGATCGTGTCATTCTATAAAACGAAATAAAACAGACATTAACAATAAGTTGCAACTGTAATCTTCGATAATGGTTGGTGTCTATTTATGGCAACTAATTATACCATGACTTATGTAAATTCATGATTTATAAATTCTAAACAAACTTTTGACGAATAAAAAGAAAATTTGACCATATTCATCATATCAAGTAATTAAAACGCAAAATTCATCATGATTTCTATTTAAAATAATGTGATCATTCACGGGGTTCCTTTTTATTTACCATAAAACTTAATATATGTATCGCCATAAATGCATTGAGCAAAACTAAATATTAATCAACTTAAGATACAGAGATAATAAAATGACCCTCCTCGTAACGTCTCAACCTAAAATGGATATTTATCTTAAAGCCCATGTTTGTTACACCAAATATATATCAACAACTTCGGTTAATAATACATACACAGTATAACTATTTGCATGGATAAATATTAACCCTAAATTTTCACTTTGTCACTAACATTAGCTACCATAAGTTAATATTAAATACCTAAGCATTTTGGAAAAGTATAACAAATTACTATTAGAGAAATACTTGTTTTTGTAAAACGACATGTATTAAACTAATCAATATTATTAGTGGTCATAATATGAAATCAACACAATAAAAAATGGTTATATAATTTGAAAATAAAAAGTAAAACTCCTAATATAGAAACAAAGTATAATTTTACGAATTAAACAGATTTATATAGATACATAGACAGAGAATAAAAAGCTACAACAATTTCAATGTTATCTTCTAAAAAAATACATGGAATCAATAAGAGGACTTTGTATATTGCAAGAAATTCTTCCTACTCTTAATTTTGTAAATGAGTAACATATGTGCTCTCAATTTTGTAAATTGGGATGAATTCAACAGCACGCTATGAAACGTGCTGTGAATTTCACTATGGGCAAAGATGAGCTTGGAGTGACTTGTTAGAGCTGCCAAAGAGCAAAAAATAAATTCACTCGAACTAAGGCTGATAAAAACGATCCTAGGAAGACACGAGTCAATGGAAATTGAATCACAACAGTGTTTGTTCGTTGTGTACGCACAATAGAAATTAGAATAGCAAAAAATTGAACAAAAAGAAAACGCTTACCTGATTGAATGATGAGAAACTAGGCGAGAGAAACCGACGGTGTAACCTGGAGAGAGAGAGCGCGAGGGACAGGTATAGGGAGGATGTATGGAGAAAGAGAGGGGTGAGAGTAGGATATCGCACTTTTTTTTTTCTTTTTTTAAATGATTTTGCATATAATTCTAATATATTTGTAATGGTTTTTTTAAATTACTAACGGATTTTGTCCATTATAAATGTGCAATGGATAAAATCCATTACAAATGGGAAAAAAAATCCGTTACAATTTTGCTCTTTTGGTGTAGCGAGTGGAGATAGTGAGGATGATATCATTTGATATCACCTTATCATCATCAGTGGAGTCACTATGTTGTTGAAAAGCGCTATAAGCGCGGGGCGTGTGATATCGAAATAAAAATTATATTATTATATTCGCAAGATTCCAATTAAACCATTTTTCAATTTGAGTCTATTTTGGAACAAAATAAATACAGCCCATAAACATAAAACCAAATATTTAATTGAACATGGTATTTCAATTAAATCCTAAAAACATGCATCAAGATGATATATCAAATAAATATAAAATGCATGTGACACAACATATCAGGAAAAATCCCCGCAGGGAAAAACCATATTATTTTCAGTATAATTTGTAAAGAACGGTTTACACGGATTATAATGAAAAAAATGTGACATACGAAAATACCCGCAGGTGTCGGTTCCGATGTCGTCGGCTGGAATCTCCCGCAAGAATTCCAGATGGGCAGCAATGAAGAAGATACCGGCTTCTCCACAAAATACTCCTCAATGAGTAAAAACCATATTTGAAGGTTTATTGCACCAAAACACCTCTTCAAGGTTCAATGATATGTGTATGTTGTGCATATGTTATGTACCAAACAATGGGAGGGGAAGTGAGCATTTATAGGGAGGCTTAGTGGCTCACAAAACATCTTTCATGGAACATGGAGGAAAGGTGGCCGAAATATACTCAGCATGTTCCAAAAGAAAAACAAAGTGGTCCAAAAGTGTGCAAGTGAAGACAACAAGAATGCACAAGGAATCTGCCAGCCCTACAGGACCCCGAACCAGTTCGGGCACCCCTGCGAACCGGTTTGCCCCCCCAAATTGGTTCGGGCTGGGTTCGGGGGAAAGTTCTGGCCAAAAGATTAAAACACTTAGAATATTTTTCAGTTTTCCTTAAGTATTTTTCACCAAATTCAAAATGCTATAACTTCTTCACCGTAGCTCGAAATGAGGTGACATTTCTTCTAGTATCTTCTTTGCGGCAAGCTTTTCAACTTTCCAGTTGACCAGCCAGACGATGGCTGTACAATTACCAAAATGCCCTTGAACATCCTTATCAATCCATTTTTCACTGTTTTGATTTCTCTTACTTACCACTTGCGTAAATTCCCAAAAATTGTGGAACGAGAAATCGTTGAGGCATATGTGGGACACTTGATAAATGCATGATTCCCAAAATTCAGATTGAGGCCGTCAAGTGAGATCGTTAACAGACGTGCCTTTTGTAGCGGCGTACGACATATACAAATTAAACATTTCGGACATGATAAATTTGTCCTTACAAATCTCCCCCTATGTCTATGCCGGTACATACATAAAAAAATCCGAATTATGCAAAACTCCCCAAACAAATGACATATACAATAATATCCCCATTAAACCCTCGAACTGAGAATACTAATTGACATGTCGTCAAACAAATATCCGCATCTTCAAATCTTCAACTCATTCAGAAACACCCAAAGCTTTTCTCATCAGGGTGTAATCCAATAGATATCAACTTTGTACCTACACACATGAGCAAAAGCAAATACCCGTGACGCATAACAATTTGATTTATAATGATATGCAAAATCAAATATCCATTAAGTTTCAGAAAATCATAGATAAATCATTTTCTCCACCATAATTCATTCTCCCCCTTTTTATGATGTCCCCAAATAGACAGATATGAGAAGCATAAATATGAAAAATGTCACAAAAAAATATATTTTTTCTTTTAAAATTTTTCAATTTTTTTGAATTTTTCAAAGAATCAAAGAATGTTCTATTTTTGAATTTTTCAAAAAAATGTACAAAAAAAATATACAAAACGAAATCACACCATGAAAGAACACAAAAACAACCAAGTCGGTGATAGCGTAAATGTAGGGGTGTGAACACATTCGATAGGTAAATAAACTCAATCAATCATATGTGCACGATGCATACGTGTACTCCTAACGAATGAACATAAAAAATATCCTTAGGTGTTAAATTGTTGAATTTAGAGGACATCCTCTTAATCAAATCAACAAATCAAAGTAAAAGTGATTTCCACACCAATAACGTCCAAAACTAATTTTGCACTTTTTCATGATTTTCAAGGACGTGCAAACCTGTTTAAATATTCCAACCAAACTCCCTTGGATATAAATATTTTTAGAGGTGATAAACTAAATTCTCAAACTTTGGAGAATAGATGGTGAAACCTATTGGCCCATATTTGGCATGTATTGCTTTTTATTGCCTTTAAGTTTTTCGGGATCTTTTAGCCTTGTTGGACCCCGGATAATAAAATTCCTCAATTTTTTAGGTCCATTTTAACGGTGGCTTTTGCGCAAAGGATAGATATTTACCTTTCGCAACCCCTCCCCGTTATAAAAAACACACAGTCTCACCAAAAACGGTTCTTACATGCACACCAATCTTATCAAGTTTTATCACGCTTGATTCGTTTTAAGGACAGGATTGAAGTGAAAAAACCCAACCAACATGTGATAAGATAAGTACAATATTCAAACAAATCCGTGCATGTGTGCAATAAAGAAAATAATGAGTCAAACATGTAGGAAGTAACACTTAATTACATCTTAATGACTCCAATCATTATAAAGCACATGGATGAAATGACATATTGTTTAAAAATACTATCAAATAGTCACATGAAAAATATGGAATGATATTGTGACTTGGTTATCCTAAAGCTCATTCAAAAAATGTGCAAAACAAAATACAAAAATATTTTTGGATTTTCAAATAATTTTATCAAAATAAAATCTTTTTGTATTTTAAAAAAAAAAAATTTATACACTAAGTACATGTCATAACGCTAGCAAATATATATATCATGAATAAAAAAGCTAGCGTATGACAAACATGCGAACACAATCATCTATATGATATAGAAAGAGAAGAATCATGTGCAAGCAAACGAGAATCAACAAGTCTAAAATCTAGCGTATCCAAACGTGATTTCCTAACCCAAGCAGATGTGAAACGTCGTATGAGGGATTTGGAAACCACGGGAACACTAGACTTAGACTTCCAATGATATCTTCCAAGATAAAAACAAAATCGCCTAAGGTGACCTTTCCTACCACAATGAGAACATGTGTAAACGGGAGGAATGTTACCTACAGAGTGATCTTTTCTAACGTTCTTGGGATTAATTGACCCCCTAAAACAAATAATGGTCTTAGCTATAGCATTAGAAGTATGAGAACAAGATGAGCCATTACCATCACCGTCAAACCTACTTGAGTTAGTCAAATCATTTTTTAACTTCAAAATTTTTTACTCAAGCAAAGAATTAGACTCTTCCAAATTAAGGGACGCCCTTTTTAAATTTTCAACAATTCCTAAAAGCGTGTCTCTCTCTCCCTCAATTAAAACAAATTTATCCCTAAGAGTCTTTTCACGTGCTATAAAATCATCGATCAATTTTTTATCCTCAACGGCACAAACGGGAACCCGAGAGTTTTTTAAGTCCTCAACTTCTTTTTCTAAAACAAGGACTTTCTCATCACTCTCCTTCTTGGGCAATTTTAAATCATTAAAGTCACGGTCCAAGGAAACAAAATTTTCACGATAAACATCTCTTTGAATTTGAACCGTTTGCAAAAGATCCATTGCGTATTTAAAACGAGAATTTTCTTTTTCTAAAACTTTAATTCTTTTGCAAAGAGTCAAATTCAAGAGTTTTAATTTTTCAGCATGTTCGTGAACAATTTCAAAAATAGGCTCCACGTTAGATGGGCGTTCCATTGAAAAAATTGCGAATAAACACAAAGCAGATTTTTAAATCAATATCACACAAATATTGCGGAAAATAAGAATACGCGATAAATTAGCGTAACCCGCTCTGATACCAATTTGAAAAGCGTTATAAGCACGGGGCATGTGATATCGAAATAAAAATTATATTATTATATTCACAAGATTCCAATTAAACCATTTTTCAATTTGAGTCTATTTTGGAACAAAATAAATATAGCCCATAAACATAAAACCAGATATTTAATTAAACATGGTATTTCAATTAAATCCTAAAAACATGCATCAAGATGATATATCAAATAAATATAAAATGCATGTGACACAACATATCAGGAAAAATCCCCGCAGGGAAAAACCATATTATTTTCAGTATAATTTGTAAAGAACGGTTTACACGAATTATAATGAAAAAAAATGTGACATACGAAAATACCCGCAGGTGTCGGTTCCGATGTCGTCGGCTGGAATCTCCCGCAAGAATTACAGATGGACAGCAATGAAGAAGATACCGACTTCTCCACAAAATACTCCTCAATGAGTAAAAAACATATTTGAAGGTTTATTGCACCAAAACACCTCTTTAAGGTTCAATGATATGTGTATGTTGTGCATATGTTGTGTACCAAACAATGGGAGGGGAAGTGAGCATTTATAGGGAGGCTTAGTGGCTCACAAAACATATTTCATTGAACATGGAGGAGGTGGCCGAAATATACTCAGCATGTTCCAAAAGAAAAACAAAGTGGTCCAAAAGTGTGCAAGTGAAGACACCAAGAATGCACAAGGAATCTGCCAGCCCTACAGGGACCCCGAACAGGTTCGGGTACCCCTGCGAACCGGTTCGCCCCCTCGAACCGGTTCGGGGGCAAGTTCTAGCTAAAAGATTAAAACACTTAGAATATTTTTCAGTTTTCCTTAAGTATTTTTCAACAAATTCAAAAGGCTATAACTTATTCATCGTAGCTCAGAATGAGGTGACGTTTCTTCTAGTATCTTGCTCTTCAACTTTCCAGTTGACCGCTCCTCTGGACGATGGCTGTATAATTACCAAAATGCCCTTGAACATCCCTATCAAGCCCTTTTTCACTATTTTGATTTCTCTTACGTACCACTTACGTAAATTCCCAAAAATTATGGAACGAGAAATCGTTGAGGCATATGTGGGACACTTGATAAATGCATGATTCCCGAAATTTGGATTGAGGCCGTCAAGTGAGATCGTGAACAGACGTGCCTTTTGTAGCGGCATACGACATATACAAATTAAACATTTCGGACTTGATAAATTTGTCCTTACAGTTGTTACAAGTATACAACAGAGGAAGTTCTTGAGGGACAAACTGATACTTCAATGGTTGGACTAGTTGGTTGAGGGTTAGCCAAATGAGATTGATGACGAGAGGCCTTAGGGTGTATTAGGTCAATAAACGAGTAGATATTGTGTATAAATTATGAGGACGCTACGAGTGAGATATTCATAGATTTTCAAGTATAGGAATAATGATTTCGAATTTCAAGGATGAAATTTCTTGTTTTATGAGGAAAGAATGTAATACCCTATAATTTATAGTAAATTAAATAAATTGTATCTATGAATATTTGTGCGCATTTATCTACAAGTACTGGTGATGCCACTACAAATTATGTATTTATTTGAAATTGAATTAAATTTGAAGTACGGTAATGAAATAATAATTATTTAACGAATAAAAATAATTATGTTGATAGAATAATTCGGGTGACTTTAGATACGTGTAGAATGTCTGGTTACACCTTAAAAGGTTGGTTTTTAAGGTCAATAGATTAATATATGATTTTGGCTAGACTTTAGACTATTCATAGATGATTTGAGCTTAATGGCTCAAGGTTAATAAGGGGCCCAACATTAATTTCATGGAAACCAAGATAAAATGGGGGATTAGAGTTAGCTTAGTTCATTATTAATACTTTGGAGAGAAAACCTAAGTCTAGAGAGAGAGAAATACTTAGAGAAGAAGAAATTGGAGGCAAATGGATTTGGAAAAGAAGGAATTGGGCTAATTGGATTGGAATCTCCCATGTTTGTTCAATGCAAGTTTATTTAGTATAATTTATAATTGAAGTTGTATTATAATATGGTTACTCATTGGATTCGAAACCTAAATTGGTAAAATTAAATTAGATAATAATTTATAATTTTGGGAATTATTAATTTGGAAATTCATGTTAAACTCCATATTTATAAGTTAGTTGATGATTTTTAACATGAACTTGAGTTACGTGCATAAATTGAGGATTTAATTATGTTATACTGGTCTAGTTGAGGAAAAGCCCTGTGATATTTCGTGATTTAGATAAGAAATTTGATGATTTTGAGATTGAATTGAAACTTAGGAATCTACCCTTCATTTTCAAGCCATTTTTGGTGTAGTATACCTGGTAATATGACTTTCTTTCCAAAATAAGGTCCTTGTTAAATTGATTACGAATTCTTACGCATTGGTTTTATAATTTTTTAGAGTTTCGTGATTTTTTATGAATATTTTCTTAACACCACATAGTGCTGAAATTTTGTAAGCATACTTGCCACTTTGAGGACGTTTTGGGCATAGTATATCCCCGAATCTGACTTTTTCGAAAACTGAATTTCCTAGTAAATTGAATAAGTAAAGGGTAGGCATTAGTTTCATAATTTTTGAAAGCTTGATAAATATGTTCCAAATATTTTCTGAACAACACGTAAGGCTGAAATTTTTATGAATTTGTTGGATTATTATGCGAATTGAGGTAGGTTCGTGTAACAACCCGCGTAATTTTGGGATATTTTCAAAATATAGAAGAAAATAAAGTTTTTGATAAAATTATTTGTATTGCTCAAATATGTTGGTTATTATTTTTAAAGGCGAGAATTTCAAACGATTTCGAAATCGAAAATAAAATGGAGTTTTAATTGAATTTTTATTATTTAGAAGAGTCCTCAAAACATAAAACTCTCTAAGAGTCCTCGGAACATAAAACTTTCTAGTAAAAATAATATTTTAAGAAAACCGACCGTCCGATCAAGCTGAATTTTTGTCAGAAGTCCTATCTCGCCGTTCGCTACAACATACTAGAATATCAAGCGATTCCAACGGTCCGATCGTCCGAAATAAATTTTTTAGTGTTTGTATCTGATTAGAACTCTTTTCTTAATCAAACTCTTAATCCTTTATATATCAACTAATTCGTGGCTTGGCTTTTCAAATCACTTTTTCTCAAACTTTTCAACCAGAAGACCTCTCCAAAATTACTCCCTTTCATATACAAACCATAGCCCCAAACATATTCAAGATTTCAACCTTAGATTAGAAGGCTTATCTGGTGTTTTCTCGAGTTTGGGCTAAAACGAGATTTGATTATTTTAGCGAGGATTATTTGGGAAGAATTTTTAATACAAGAGATGAGAAGACTTGTATTTATTTTGATGTGTAGAGCATTTGGAGATTTATTTTATTTTCGAGATAGTTAGATTGTTGTAATTATTTCGAGAGATTTGTTGTATTAATTTGAAGATGAGAATAGTGGTTTCTTATTTTATTGTGGGATTTAGATGCTCTATACCTTGTTATTTGTGGATTAGTTTAGTTTTATCGACGAGTAGCGCTCCGCTCGCTCTCCCCGGGCGAGCGGGGTGTTATAGAATGGTATCAGAGCTTAGGTATACGACAACCCTCGGGTCTTGGGTTTTGGGTCTGTTGCGTTTTTGTGGCGCGAATTTGGAGATAGAAATTTTTGAGAATCGTTTTGCGTTAGGTATCTAGATTAGATGTGAGGAATTTATTTTTGTCGACTAGTTTATTTTTGGAGATTGTTGGCCTAATTTTTGAGAGTTAGGTATTCGGCGAATTTCGAGGGCGAAATTCCATTGTTAGTGGGGAAGTGTAACAACCCGCGTAATTTTGGGGTATTTTCAAAATATAGAAGAAAATAAAGTTTTTGATAAAATTATTTGTATTGCTCAAATATGTTGGTTATTATTTTTAAAGGCGAGAATTTCAAACGATTTCGAAATCGGAATTAAAATGGAGTTTTAATTGAATTTTTATTATTTAGAAGAGTCCTCAAAACATAAAACTCTCTAAGAGTCCTCGGAACATAAAACTCTCTAGTAAAAATAATATTTTTAGAAAACCGACCATCCGATCAAGCTGAATTTTTGTCAGAAGTCCTGTCTCGCCGTTCGCTACAACATACTAAAATATCAAGCAATTCCAACGGTCCGATCGTCCGAAATAAATTTTTTAGTGTTTGTATCTGATTAGAACTCTTTTCTTAATCAAACTCTTAATCCTTTATATATCAACTAATTCGTGGCTTGGCTTTTCAAATCACTTTTTCTCAAACTTTTCAACCAGAAGACCTCTCCAAAATTACTCCCTTTCATATACAAACCATAGCCCCAAACATATTCAAGCTTTCAACCTTAGATTAGAAGGATTATCTGGTGTTTTCTCGAGTTTGGGCTAAAACGAGATTTGATTATTTTAGCGAGGATTATTTGGGAAGAATTTTTAATACAAGAGATGAGAAGACTTGTATTTATTTTGATGTATAGAGCATTTGGAGATTTATTTTATTTTCGAGATAGTTAGATTGTTGTAATTATTTCAAGAGATTTGTTGTATTAATTTGAAGATGAGAATAGTGGTTTCTTATTTTATTGTGGGATTTAGATGCTCTATACCTTGTTATTTGTGGATTAGTTTAGTTTTATCGACGAGTAGCGCTCCGCTCGCTCTCCCCGGGCGAGCGGGGTGTTACAGAATGGTATCAGAGCTTAGGTATACGACAAACCTCGGGTCTTGGGTTTTGGGTCTGTTACGTTTTTGTGACGCGAATTTGGAGATAGAAATTTTTGAGAATCGTTTTGCGTTAGGTATCTAGATTAGATGTGAGGAATTTATTTTTGTCGACGAGTTTATTTTTGGAGATTGTTGGCCTAATTTTTGAGAGTTAGGTATTCGACGAATTTCGAGGGAGAAATTCCATTGTTAGTGGAGAAGTGTAACAACCCGCGTAATTTTGGGGTATTTTCAAAATATAGAAGAAAATAAAGTTTTTGATAAAATTATTTGTATTGCTCAAATATGTTGGTTATTATTTTTAAAGGCGAGAATTTCAAACGATTTCGAAATCGGAATTAAAATGGAGTTTTAATTGAATTTTTATTATTTAGAAGAGTCCTCAAAACATAAAACTCTCTAAGAGTCCTCGGAACATAAAACTCTCTGGTAAAAATAATATTTTTAGAAAACCGACCATCCGATCAAGCTGAATTTTTGTCAGAAGTCCTGTCTCGCCGTTCGCTACAACATACTAAAATATCAAGCGATTCCAACGGTCCGATCGTTCGAAATAAATTTTTTAGTGTTTGTATCTGATTAGAACTCTTTTCTTAATCAAACTCTTAATCCTTTATATATCAACTAATTCGTGGCTTGGCTTTTCAAATCACTTTTTCTCAAACTTTTTAACCAGAAGACACCAGATAAGCCTTCTAATCTATGGTTGAAATCTTGAATATGTTTGGGGCTATGGATTGTATATGAAAGGGAGTAATTTTGGAGAGGTCTTCTGGTTGAAAAGTTTGAGAAAAAGTGATTTGAAAAGCCAAGCCACGAATTAGTTGATATATAAAGGATTAAGATTTTTAATACAAGGGAAGAGAAGAATTGTATTTATTTTGGTTGTATAGAGCATTGGCGATTTATTTTCTTCCCAGATTGTTAGATGCTTTATTTCGAGAGATTTTTGGTTGTATGTCATTTGAAGATATTTCAGATTAGTAAATTCTCTTATTTTTATTGTGGATTTTAGATGCTCTATACCTTGTTATATTGTGGAGTTGTTTGGTTTTATCGATAGTAGCGCTCCGTTCGCTCTCCCCGGGCGGGCGGGGTGTTACAGTTAATTCTCCATCAAAGAAGATTCTTTATGAAATTTTTATTTTGAATGAAAAGAGGTTAATTTAGGAATGAAGATAGAGATTATACTTGTCACCCTTAACTGTGGGTAGGATTAACTGTGTAGGGAATGTGGACTTGTGGGATATGTACTGTATAGGATGACTTCATTTGAAATGCAGAGCTAAGTGATCAGGCTTAAAAGTTTTTGAGATCGGGGTTCGTACGGAAGAGCACATCTCCGTAGGGAGCCCAATTTTATTTATGAAGAAGAAGTACGGTTCGCTCCAATTATGGGTGGATTATCGATAATTGAATAAGGTCACGATGCAAAATAAGTAACTATTGCCACATATCGATGACCTATTTGTCCAATTGGGGAATGTGTTCTTTTCCAAGATTAACTTGTGCTCAATGTATTACGTTACTAGTTACGTCTTAGTGAGGAGGATATTTCAAAAATATAATTTCTGAAGAGATATGAATCATATGAGTTTCGAGTAATGCCATTTGGATTGACCAATGCGCCAATATTGTTCGGCCCATGATGAATTGTGTTTTTAGACCATTCTTAGATTGTTTCATCATATTATTTATCGACACTGACTCACCTCACCCAAAAGGGGGTACTGTTGGTTGGAGTGTTGATTGTCAGAGAACGTTTGAAGAGGTCAAGGAGAAACTAACACTACGCTCGTCCTTATGGTGCCACGCAGTGACATAGACTACTTAGTATATACATATCGCATCACTATATGGACTATGGGAGTGTTGATGGTGGAGGAGAGGCCTATAACTTATACTTTCAAAAAACTTAAGCCTCACAAGGACAATTATCCCGCCCATGATTTGGAATTGGCATTGGTAATCTTTATCCTTCTGTAACATATGCTTCGGGAATGTGTCTTTAGACTTAAAGGGAGTTAATAAGGTTGTGATGCAGAACAAGGGCTCATTATTACGTGTCAATGACCTGTTCGAATATTTGAAGATAAGTGTTGTGTTGTGATGATTTCGTCATTGTTTTTAATGATAACCTCTTGATGAAACGAAAGAAATTATAGCAGTGATGACCATTACACTCGAATTTGGGGTTAAGGTAGGTTAGGGCTCAAGTGGGGAAATATATCGAGGGAAGGAATGTAGTTATAACAGGAAAGATTCCCTATCTATATGTTAACAAATGTAGAAGTTTACATTTCTAAGAGAAATTGGTTGTTCCAGAAGGTCCCAAGCTACAAAAGGTAGTTTTGGATAAGTCGAATATTTCTTGGGTTACTTTACATTCTATAATTAAGGGGGTGTACCGTAATTTGAAGAATTTGTATGGGTAATGGTGTGAATCAACTATAGGTATCGTTTGATTCGAGAAGGCGCTCCTATAAATAGAACACGTAGAGCATCGAAGACATTCAAAGAGTTACAGGGTTTGACATCCCAATATTGAAGTGGAAGAGTAGAACCATTGAGTTTCGGTAGGGTGCAAGAATTCCAATGAGTACAACTAACCAGTTGGGGATCATTTGAGTTGGATTGACTAAGTGGATAAATATCCAAGGGTTGACAAGTGCTGTATGAGGATCTATTCAGGGCAACTAAGAAGAAATGGCGTTCATAATAGGGTGTATGAAGATTGCCGGAATATGAAAAAGATCTTGTGTGACAAATGAGAATATGGTTTGGGATCCCAAGAGGTAGGTGACGTACTTTTGAAAACCTCCTCAAGTATGGAGATTGCGAAGTCGGTTTCCAAAGGGAAATTTTCATTCCGAGGTATTAATTTTTTTCTATATTAGTCACTACACCAAAACCGGTCAATTGTAACGGGGAAAACCGTTACAAAAAATATTTGTAACGGATTAAATCCGTTAGAAAATTGGCGTTATTTATTTTACCAACGAAATTTGTAACGGATAAAATCCGTCACAAATATTATATTTGTAACGGGCTAAATCCATTACAAAATATTTTGTAATGCCATATATTAATAACGAATATACTAACTTGTAACGGTTTTTATCCGTTACAAATATAGAATTTGTAACGGATAAAAACGGATAAAAACCGTTACAAAATATATTATGACAGATTGAGAGTGTCATATATTTGTAACATATGCTTTTATTTGTAACAGTTAAAGTTCGTTAGCAATATTATTATAATTTTAAAAAAATATTAATTTTTTGTTAAACAAGTATAATACACTAGTAAAGATTTTTCCTCAACCAATGGCAATGCAGAACCAATGCCCACAAATTTCACTCAAAACATAAGTTCAAAACACACGTGAAAAAAATGAAAGACACTACATTTCGGTGATATTAAATAGATCTAAAACTATATTTCATTCATAACCATTAAAGTTCTCAAAACAAAATGTACTACAAGATAAACCATTTAGACTTTAACCACAAACTTGAATCGAAGTCTAACATCATTACAGTTCTAAATATACTATTCTCCCTAAAAATAGTGTTCATGATATTCCTTGCAAAAGTGGACTTCATTCTCCCAAAAGTAATCTTCATATTTGTCCATACGAACCTGTTGAACAAAATCAATCTTAGTAAATGTGTAAGCATAAATGAGTAAATAACAAAAAAAGACTAGTATATTCACGTGCCATTGATTGGCACGCATGTAATTTTATTGGGAAGTAATCGATACGCAACAAACGGACATACCCGATGAGAACGCGACTAGTTTAGATAAGTTATTTTGGTATTGCTTGATGTGTTTATACCTATTTTTAGGCCGTTACGTTGTTTTCAGTTTTTGTCCCTAAACACCCATTTTCACCCCAAAACAAGCGTATACTAGTAAGTTAAGTCAATTGAGAGTCGAATGAGGACGCGGTTAGTTTAGACAAGTTGCTTTGGTATCATTTGTTGTGTTTGTATCTATTTCTAGGCATCTAGGTTGTTGTTTTAAGTTTGAACCCCCCAAACGCCATATTAACCCCAAAAAGAAGCGTATAATAGTCAATTAGATCAATTGAGACCCTGATGAGGACACGATTAGTTTGGACAAGTTAAATTGGTATCTCTTGATGTGTTTTATACATAAATTTAGGTCGTTAGGTTATCATTTTTAGTTTTCGCACCCCTCCCTGCCCAACGCCCATCTTTACGATGGTTTGATTATTGGATTTCTTATATTCCTTGATAAACCATTTTTTAGGGGAAGGCTTAAAATCTAATCTAGTTGAGAAGTTGGAGGACAAGAAAAGAGAACTGAGTTCAATGGTATAAATTTCCAACTCACCATAGTCAAAATATATAAGGTTTTATAATTATTCGTGTAGAGGTTTGCAATCTTGTTTGTGGTGCCTTGGATACTCAAGAACTCAGTAAGTGCAGACAGTTAATTGTCTTTTACATTTATTGACATAACCTCTTATTTGTTTTGATCAACGTATTTGTGTTGCGATAGTGAAGAAGTTATATTTATACAATATTATATCCATTGTAAAAGAATCGAAAGAAATGTTCCTATAGACAGAATAAGCAAGTAAGGAGATAAGATATAATAAGCATAGGAATCTGTGGTATATGTTGTGTTATAGAATTAGGTTCTTCATGTTATGTGATTTGATAATAACATGCAATTTAAAATGGTTTAACATGATGGATAGTTTAGGAGAGCACCACAACTTCTAATGTATGTGTTTAAAAAATAAATGGATAATCCTATTTGCTTACTTGGATTTGAACTCGGTACTAGCATGAACATCTGGATTGATGTAAACTTTTGTTGCCGAAAGAGATAGATCGTCTGCGTAAGAATTTTTCGAGGATGAATTTTCAGTTGATATACAAATATGTATAGGGTATTAACTATGATAATAAACACGTTCAATTTTACGAACCTTTAAATTGTTACTGTAGTTGAGGTGATGATAACATATTCACCCATCCCCAAGAGAATATGTGTAATGTCACACTTCAAATACAAAATAGACACATTCATCCAGAAGATCAAAAATAAAAAAAATAAAAACCCCCCCATAATTGTCTGCTATGAGTACCTGTCCTGATATAGGCTGAAAATGCCACCAACATGGATGATATCATACTGAGAGTGTCGGTGTTCGAATTGTCGGGGACGACATTCATTACCCACACGGGATATTCTATCAAGGCTGTTGTGAATTCACTTAGGTGAGCATTCATGTCCATCACATTTCGGTATTTCCCTTGTTATAAGGAACTGATAAACGCTGCTAATTCCAGGAGGAACAACAAATGCATGCTGTGGCCATTTCTCTATTGCACCACCAACAAATTCCTTTGATATGCTCACCTGTGCAGTGGTTTGATGCAAGCTTCTAGGTTGTTGTACATTTTTTTAGCACAAAAAGAATCAAAATGAGCAATATGCAAAAAAATGGACGTCATACTGGTTGATCATACTCACTCCAATGCAAATCAAACCCGTGCTTCATGTGTATCTCTTGGAGAAAATTACATTGCTATGATATCCCTCTTTCATATAAAATCACCCTAACTTGCAACATTAACGCCACATCAGTAGAGGCTTGACTACATTCAAAAATTTCATCTACTTCTATCTTATCTTTGGTAACACTATCATCTCCACTGTACTGTTGCAGCCTTAGAGGAAGCATCGTGTAATTGCCATGTGGCAATCGTTCGAATTGTGAAAGTAAGCCAGATGCTATATATGAGTCCAATTTCTTTTTCACAGAACTGTTCCAATGGTTTTTTATGGAATTGTCTGTCCTGATGACCGTAAGTATATAAATATTTCAGAACTAAAGCTTGAGCTCATATAATAACAGAAGTGCACATGAGTTCTACTCTATCAGAAGAACTGAACATAAATATATTGAAACTGTCCGAATGAGAAAATACAAAGTATACGGTTTACAAGTGTTAAAATAGGATGCTGAATACATCATAGCTCTAAATTTATTGTAATGAGCAAAATTGTAGGCGCACCTCCCGGGTAAGAGTTTTGCCAACTCCGCCCACTTGTTCCCGTAAATTTGATGGGCACGAATCAAATCCATCTCCTCATCTTGTGTCCAAGCCTCTTTGTTTATGGCAAGATTTAGGTGATTGCAGTCCGAATGGTTCCTTCAATTTTAGCGCCATGTATTGGAGCTTCATCTAGAAAGATTGCATATTTTGAAGGGCAATTACCATGTGCTACAGATTTTGAATTCTAGTCCCCATCTGTGGAATCAAGATCTCCAATACCACCGACCTGAGCATCAATATTTGAAGTAGTCACTTCCCCAGATTCTGGAAGCCCCGAGGTTATGTCATTTTCCAAAGCACCAAGATCTTCATTCAGATGGAGACTGTTATACTGAGTTTCAATTAATAGAATAACAACACAGTCAAATCACAACAAGGATAAACAAACTCATCAATGAATCAAACTAATAAATATCAAATTACAACAATTAATTTAACTGTTAATTATGAATAATATAGACTACATGTTTACACAAACGAGTTTAGGATCTAAACACAAATTTGGGCTTAACTACATGTTTACACACACACATCCAATATTTTTACACACACACACACACACACACACACACATATATATATATATATATATATATATATATATATATATATATATATATAGAGAGAGAGAGAGAGAGAGAGAGAGACTCGTATAACTCTGTTTGGTATTTATGATTTGCAGTTTAATAGACGAAAATAGGTGTATTCTTCATGCGATTTCATTATTTCTTCTAACAACGTCAACAACTATTCGGTGCACTGCTAAAACTATTCAAATACCCGTAGAAATTGAACAAGTAACAATTAATTGACAAGTGATAATATTTAGGGCACCCACTATTACAAGAGTACAAAATAATATGATGAAAACAGAACAGAGGGCCCGAAATGAATCAGAACTTGTAACTTGAATAAAAAAATTAAAAGAGGAAAAAGAAAGATATCTAAAGCATGAGTGAAGACTCTTAGAGGCCCTGTCCATCAGAAGACTATCTGTGATATTCTTTCATGGTCAAATAGATTCATATGTTGTTGCTCTTTCATGACTCAACTATAGATATATTGTTGCGCTAAAGCAAGACTATCTCTAGCAACCAAGACGATAAAACTCACTCGGGAATTTTATCAAACACTTGGTGTGCGGAAAACACCCAAGACCTTGTTCCCAAAATGAACTAGTGTGCAAACTCCCAATCAAATCAACCAAGCATCAATGAAGAGACAATAAGAACATACAAGCAATCATCAAAGCAAAACAACAACGATATACCGTGGTTCACCCAATTTTGGGCTACATCCACCAAGGAGGATTTCTTCTTTCTATAGATAAATGGAGGAACCCAAAGGTTATACACACACACAATTTATCTCTCTTAGAAAGTCACTCACAACCTCACAAGAACTCACCCCTCAAATGGGAGCTCTATCACTCTTTAGCTTTGATAACTCACAAAATAGCTCTCAAACTTGTCCTCTCTCAAAACCTAGAAATAACACTTGTATTTATAGATTTGAGCCAAAATGGCAAATTTGTAAATAAACCAAAACTGAAAAAATAGGAGAGCCAAAATCAACAAACTCCACCTTGGCGATCCTGACGATCCAACCAATCTCTAGAATGCTGAAATTGAACCCGCTTGAAGACTGTCCCACCATCTACCAAGCTAATGCGATTCCTCCAGGCGATCCTCACGATCCAACCGAACTCGGAATGCAAACATCAAATCCGCTCTAAGATCATCCCGACATCCAACAAGCCAATACGCTCCACCCGACGCTAAGCCACCTCAAACTTCAACCATGAAGTGAGATACCGCAAGTCTTCACTCCAAGACTCCAAACGACTCTACCCGCCGAGGAACCAAGTTCTAAACTAAGAACTCCCCTGAATGCTTCCCATGTAACCATACGGTGAAGCTCGCTCCTCATGTAACCCGGTGAGTACACCCCCACACAATACATATAGCACACCTTCTTTACACGAAACATTCAAACACATCAACACCATCTTCCACCTTGAGAAATAACCACGGATGAGAGGGAAAATTCCTCACCTCTCATACCCTCCAAATCTCACCCTCGAAAGATATACCAAGTCTTTGTCACGAAAAACTCCCGTTTGCCAATGCTCGCAAACAATAACTCATCGACCTTCCTTGAACTAGCTACACACACCTCGAATCCATCACAGTCCTACACCTCGATTCCAATCGGCCAATGCATGTGTGCAACTAAACCGGGTCAACATCACCCGTTGGCCCTGGAGGGGGACTTCGATCCATCCCCTCCACTAGTAGGTATTCTCTCATCACTACCGTCTAGTCTCAGAAAGCTAGCACTCAATGTCTCCGCTTTGTTCACAAACGAGACATGCCTCGAACGTTCGATCACTTGTGCACACCGCTTCCCCATCTTTCTCGAAGTCTGATTTAGACGATACAACCCCTCTCTGTCCTCTCCCCTCGCTAGGACCATACAACCGCGTGTGACTTTCAAGACTCTACCCGCCACCGACACCCGGCAACCCTTGGAATCCAAACGGCTAATGGATATCAAATTCTTTCGCAACTTTGGGACATAGGCCACACCACCCAAAGTGCGTTCCACCCCATCGAACATCTTGAGTTTCACCGTCCCGACACCCTCAACGGAAACCTTCTCTCCGTTAGCCAAAGACATGGAACCTTTTCCATTTTCTGTGAAAGTCTCAAAATATTCCCTCTTGGAGCAAACGTGATCCGACGATCCCGAATCTAATATCCAATCATCTTGGGAAAGAGAGTTAACCTTGGAGATTGTGAGAAGTTCTCCAAGTTCATCTTCATAATTCGCACTCGCTACCGTTGCCCTCTCGGAATCAACCTTGCCCTTAACCTTGTCGTTCCACAAAGGACATTCTCGGATCATATGACCCCATTCCCGGCACTTGTAGCATTTCGGCCCTTTACCACCAACACCTCTCGATCTAGACCTACTACCGTCATTAAATCCCCGGTTGAAGTTCCTCCCGCCATTTTGCCCACCTCCGTCTCTCGCCATAAGGCCTTCATTATGGGAATACCCGTCACCTCCACCTTCCTTCTTTCTCATCGTGACATGAGATTGAATATCTTGCACAACCTCGTTGCACCGGAGCGTAGACTTCCCAAACATCAGGGTGGTCACAAAATGCTCGTATGAATCGGGTAATGATGCAAGCAACAACAATGCTCGATCCTCCTCAATGAATTGAACGTCTATCCGGTTCAAGTCATTTATCAAGGCATTAAAAACGTTGATATGCTTCATCATATCCTCACCCTCCTTCATCTCAAGCTTGAAGAGTTTCTTCTTGAGGAACAATTTATTTGACAATGACTTTCCCAAATAAATCTCTTCTAGCTTATCCCACATGCCTTTAGCCGTGGTCTCCGCTATCACGTTATTCAACACATCATCCGTGATAAGCATCTCAATACACGAAGCCGCTCTTTGATCAATATCAATCCACTCGGCATCGGTCATGCCTACCGGTCGTCGCTCTACCCCCAACAATGTTAATTGCAACCTCTGTTGGACAAGAACGCCTCGCATTCGTCTTTGCCATAACCCGAAATTGATCTTCTCATCAAAAGCCTTCATGTCCGTCTTCATTGAGCCACTTGATCCATAACTCGGATCCCATCTCTTAGAGACTCCGCTCGTAGAGGTTGATTCTCGAGTACTCTCCACATTTTCCGTCATTTGGAACAAAAACAAAAGCTATGCCAAAATTGATTCAACCTCGAACCAAAATACCGGGCAAACAATGCAACCAAAGCTCTGATACCACTTGTTGCGCTAAAGCAAGACTATCTCTAGCAACCAAGACGATAAAACTCACTCGGGAATTTTATCAAACACTTGGTGTGCGGAAAACACCCAAGACCTTGTTCCCAAAATGAACTAGTGTGCAAACTCCCAATCAAATCAACCAAGCATCAATGAAGAGACAATAAGAACATACAAGCAATCATCAAAGCAAAACAACAACGATATACCGTGGTTCACCCAATTTTGGGCTACATCCACCAAGGAGGATTTCTTCTTTCTATAGATAAATGGAGGAACCCAAAGGTTATACACACACACAATTTATCTCTCTTAGAAAGTCACTCACAACCTCACAAGAACTCACCCCTCAAATGGGAGCTCTATCACTCTTTAGCTTTGATAACTCACAAAATAGCTCTCAAACTTGTCCTCTCTCAAAACCTAGAAATAACACTTGTATTTATAGATTTGAGCCAAAATGGCAAATTTGTAAATAAACCAAAACTGAAAAAATAGGAGAGCCAAAATCAACATATATTCCATAAAAAAGAAATCATGAAACCACAATGGCTCAAAGTGAATTGACTAGAGTTTATAGATCTTTTCTTTGGCCTCATAGTAGTGCGGTTGTAATGACTAATAAGAAACTTCCCTTTAAAGCTATAAGGCCTATAACTCTCTCTCAAAATCTGCTTAAATTGATGTTTTTTGAACAGAAAATTAGCTATTTCTCCAGTAGCTCCCTAGAATACAAAGATGAGTTTTAGACTTTGAAACTATGGGCGATCTAACTCAGAATTTCTTGAGAAATCAAATTGTGATTATTTATCGTATAATTGACTATGTTTTAAGATTTAGATCCATAACAGCTGAAACGTACTTGAGTGGCATGAAACTGAGTGAACTTAATAAGTCTTAGAAGTGTGGACACTACAATTGGTAAGTGACCCTGGCACTAAATCCAAAATCCCTTGGAAGAAATCAAATTTCAAGAAATAGATTTCAGCAAATTAACATATTATGGCGTTTTACTAGTAAGTTCTATATCTACAAAATAGAATCAAAATCAAGGAAACAACGCTTCCTTCAAAATTGAAACAAATTTGAAATTGATAACATCCGCAAATTTATCGATTTGTATAGTAGTGCATAATAAGAGGTATTTAACATACAAATAGATGAAATTATGACAACACAACAACTTGTTGTAGGGAAAATATAACCTCAAATCTTAAAAAACTGAAGAATTATCATAATTTGGTTACCTTGTAAAAATAACTAGTCCCAAACAGGTAGCTCCCATTTCCATAGTCAAAGTGGTTACAATCAATAGACCTGAAACAGGAAGATGTGGCCATTTATGTAACTTTCATGTATTTCTTCTTCATTTCTCTTATGCTAGTTGCTTGTACCAACTCTTAACACATCACGATTTAAACATAGCATTGAACAGAAATGTTACAATCCATTGTAACCTTTTTTAAGAAAAATCCATTGTAACCTTTAATCACAATTACCATCACATATTATATTAATTCTCCAATTAATAGAATATGAAGATCAAAACAAGGATAAACAAACTCATCAAGGAATCAAACTAATAAATATCAAATTACAAAATCAAAAATAGAAGTAATAATAAGGTGAAAAAGCTTACACTCCAAGAAGAAATGGAAAAACCTCTGCCCTGATAGTTGAATCAACACCCTACAAACAAAATTCAACAATTAATGTAACTATTAATTATGAATAATATAGACTACATGTTTACACAAACGAGTTTAGGATCTTTGATTCTAAACACGAATTTGGGCTTAACTACATGTTTACACACACATATCCAACATTTTTACACCCACACCCACCCACCCCCCCCCCCCCCCCACACACATATATATATATATATATATATATATATATATATATAGAGAGAGAGAGAGAGAGAGAGAGAGAGAGTTTACCACAGTTTAGCCATTTCTTTCCGCACTAAAGCAGCATTGTCCTTTGATAAGTAACCATACCGGAGAAATGCAACATCTTATTCCTAGGTGATCAATGCATACATGGATCTCAATTGACCTAATAGGTTCTTTAACAACCACCATTTATAGTCGCCTCCGCTTCTATAAAGGTTTGCAAAATTGCCTTATCTGAGAAGGCTCTTCCCAAGTCGTCAGCAATGACCTCTCCCCTCCTCCTTTATCCGGGCTTGGGACCGGCAATGCAAAGATAAAACATTGCATTGGCGGAGTTAAAAAGGGTTTATCTAACATAGCAAGTGAGATTAATGAGAAAAATAAGCATATATAAAATTTAACAATTGTCATCCAAATTATTAACCCAAAGTGTCTTTTACCTAACATGGCAAGCGAGATTAATGAGAAAAACAAGCATATATAAAATTTAATAATTCTCATCCAAATCATTAATCCAAAAGTATCCTTCCGACACTAAAATTTAAGAACTATTATCAAAAAAATAAATCCAAAAGTATCTTTCCTACACTAAAATGTGTCAAACTAAGATAAACATTCTAAAAATACTTCAACCAACTTTCCATCCAAATAACAAATCCTCCATCTGTAAATCCTGCCCAAGTTTCAAAACCATTATGAGGAGAATTATACAGAGAAGCATCAGGTTGAAGCACTGTCTCAACCCAAACTAGATTTTCCCCAAGTCCAAGGCATTTGAAGTGACACATGTCACCATTATGTATCCCAACATTCCCCTTTGCCAATTCTGCACCAAACCTATCAAGTATAATGACGGGGAATTTTTTTAAAAGTGGGGGAGGGGGTTAGGAGTATGAGTGGGATTGAGAGTTGGAGTGGGAGTGTTGACAAGATTACTCAAATTCTAAGATAAAGTGATAGGACGATGATCTGAAGTGGAACCAAACTCGCTCTGTGGAGTCACCCCTATAGGGGAGCTCTCCTTTCCATTTTACAATTTTGACTTAAACATATGCAACATACTAGTAACCTCTTTCAACTGTAAGTGAACATTAGAGATCTCATTCTTCATCGAGGCGATTTCTTCATTTCCTTTCAAATGTTGTACAAATTTTACCTTCGCCACCCCCGTTTGAATTAATTTTTTGTTAGAGACGTAGGATCCCACTCCACGCATTCGGCCTTTAACATCCTTTCCAAACACTTATGTTAACGTATCGTTGTCATAATTCTCAAACGTATCGCTACTACGCTCTCCAATCATACTTATGGATTTTCTTTTCTCTTCCGCAGCCTTCACTTCCTCCTATATTATTATAAATAAATTTGTTGATCATTTGATAAAAGTCCAAATAAAAATTAAAAGATTACACAATAAATATATTAAACTCACATAGAAACCCTTGGCACTCTCCAACACAGTTTTATCACTGCGTATATGTCCTGACAACCAATTGTCTACCCTCCCAATTTCTACTCCAGGCTTAGTTTTTTGCTATACATTGTTAAAATTAACAAATTAGCTAAGAACATTTTCAATGTTAAAAGGAAAACAAAATGATACACACCAACAAGTATTTCTTTTGGGCATAGGTACGACGCCTAAGACAATGGGTATACTTCAACTTAGAGTGGTTCTTAAAATTTTTTAGTTTTTGTTGCCTCTTTTTCTCACCATTTTCCATTTCTATAAATTTCTTCCATATTTCAGGGTCAACACCTTCAGGCTCAGCGGTGTCATCTTGCAAATGAGATCGCAATGTATTTTTGAACGTCCTGAGTTTTTGGGACCATGACTTATCCACTAATGGGCGAGCCACTTCCGATGGAACATTAAGATCAAATCCTCTCTATTATAATTGAGAAAAACAAAAAGAATTAACAGAATGACAAATAGCAAAAGAATAAAAATAGAAAAAGAAGAATAAAAAATGAAGAAATGAAGTATAAGATCATATTTACCATCAAAGCATTCCAAACATCATATTTACATTTATTTGACACTTGTCTCCAGTCCGAGGAGTGAATCGGGCAATTAGTTCTCACAAAATCCCCGGTACGAGAACTCCAAAGCTTTGCATTATCACCGAATATAGACCCATCATCTTCAACAATGACTTTGATTTTCTCTTTTGGGTTTTGGGCCATTGAGGAGGAAGGTTGTGCTGAACCTGTACCTGATGACATTTTAACTTTCCCAAATTTCAAAACAAAACATTAGTTCGATGGTAATATTATAGTAAAATAAAAGATAAACAATATTACTCATTGAATTAAAAACATATCACAACTAATGCATCATTTCTTCTTATTAACATATTACTAATCAAGATATAAAGGCAACAATTATGTCAAGAACAATTGAATTTAAAGGATCAGTCTAAACTAATAAAAAAACATGTCAACAACTTATGGGAAAATGCCACTCGATTGAATTAAAAATGTTACAATGCACCAACAAGAACACATTAACACCAATTCACCAACACAAACACATTAACAACTAGTGAAAAAACAATAGTTAAACTTTGTCATATTGCTTTAGTAGGTTCTCCAAATGAGGTTCATCTTCAAGAGTAGATTGGAACACAGTTGGTATCCATAGCTCGTCTACTCGACTGGTTAAACTCTTCGGGGAATGTATAACAACCCACCAATAAGGAGTGTTTAGATCTTTTGAGTAAAAGACTTGATTGGCATCAGAATGATTTGCAGGATCATCAAGCTCATTATTGGTACTCTTGAACTTATCCGAATTAACCATTACCAAATTAGAGTCTGGATAATGTTTACAACCATTGATCTTATCCTCCACCCTCACCCAATCACAATAAAACACTACCTCCTTAAATAGCGTATAGTCCAACTCAATTATTTGCCTGATAACTCCGTAATACATTGTCCAAGCATCTTTAAGATTTTTATCACTTTTTCTTGTCCTAAATTGAGTCCAAGCCTTCACGCAAACACCAGTGTCTTGTGTTAGAATAGTATCATCATGATACTTGGGAGAGAATACAAAGCCATTGGTGCGGTATTTTTTTATATGTTTTAACCTTGTGTTTTGGCCCTTGTACTAACCTCTACAACATAGCATTTATCTCTATCTCTCCGAAAGTGACTAGATGTGCAATATAAATAAAATAATAGTTATAAAGTGAGTCTGGATAATAAAGAATATAACTTAATATACTATTAAAATCAAGAGCACCTTATCATATAACCACGAAATGAAAGAAGTTTGCATCTCTACTTCGGCCAATTGGCTCCCATTTCCTTTACCACGCGAAGTGGATTTTAATAACGTTTTATATTCACTGCAATTTATTCACATAAGTTCGTGTATTAGTATTTAAATGTGAATTTCGATAAATACTTATTAAATTGCTCAAACCTGTAGAATTCTTCAAGACCATCAATGTCAAGTCGAAATAGGACCCATCGACGTATTTGTTGAAACTGCTTAGGTTCCAACATCACAATCTTATCATCTAATAACGGTCCTTCGTCAGAAAACTCTCCATCTTCATCTAGAAACGATTCACGGGTATGTTTGTGGTTTTCGTCAAGAGAATTAGGCATGTACTCCATGCAATACCTAATAGATTCAGCAACAACATAGGACTCGACAATTGAACCTTCAATGTATTGCTTATTGCTAGGTATATCTTTAAAATCCTGCATCTTCCTATTCGTGTGAATAAGAAAAAAGTATATGTGACATATTCATTAACAATGATCTATACGTATATGCTTGTATTTGTGTTCGTGTGAAACTAAAAATTAATATAAAGACTTTACCATTCAAATGGATACATCCAATGCGTTCCTGTAGGACACAAGTCAATGCTTCAACGGCTACATAAACAGTAAGTTGGATACTAATATAAAAAAATGCCAGCGAAAAGTGTTTCTCCAACACACACAATGCCTCTGCAACCATAAACTTGGCCCTTTGCATATCCTCACGAATTAAGACTTTTGAGCCTAATATTTTGAAAAATAAGCTCAATTGTTGAATAGCTCTTCACAAATATTTGTATTTAAAAAATGCATGCTGAAGTAATACGGGAAATAAATACTCTATAATAACGTGATAGTTACGTGACTTCATTGAGTGCAAACCAGGTGGGTTAAGGGTGGAGATATTGCTTAGGTTGTAAGAAAAGCTGGAAGGTAGCTTTAACTCTTTCAAAATTTGACAAAATTGTCATTTATCTTCTTTATCCAATATAAATGATGCTTTAGATTTCATCCCTTTCCTGATTTGCTCATCTTCTCGCATCCATTAACTAATATGTATGCCTAAGTCTTTCATATCCTTCCACGCATTTATTGTATCTTCAGTTTTCGTTTTATCATCGAGGATTGTAGTTATAAAATGCTCTGCAACATTCTTCTCGATGTGCATCACATCAAGAACATGTCAAATTTTATGAGTACTCCAATAGTTCAAGTCAAATAAAATTGACTTTTTATACCATGCCTCCTTAACTTCAACATTACAATTCTCATTTGCATCACCCACCTTTCGCTTCTTATTGGAAACTTTTGAAGACTTTCCCGGTATATACTAGATGCAACGTAACTTCTTTAAAAGTGTGTCTCCATTCAACCGACGTGGAGGAGGTGTATACTCTGTTGACCAAAGCCCCAAACTCCCACCTTTTCGAAAAGGGTGATCCATGTCAAGGAAAATACGATAGTTTGTATAAACTATCTTACTACTGTGCGTTAGTCGAATGGATGGAGTATCGTCCCCACAAACAGGGCAAGCTTTATAACCATGTGTAACACACCCAGATAAATTCCCATATTCAGGGAAATCGTGAATCCCCCAATTAACATAGCTTTCAATGTAAAAGGCTGCATCTCATACATGTCATAAGCCGGAACACCTACTTCCCATAATTCCTTCAACTCATAAACTAATGGCTGAAGAAAAACGTCAATGTCTTGACCCGATGCTTTCGGACCAGGTATTAACAAAGACAACATTTAAAACTCGCTCTTCCTGCATAATGAAGGATAAAGATTATTCGACACCATGATAACAGGCCAACAGCTATAACTGGTAGACTGAATACCACGAGGATTAAACCCATTGGTTGCTATTGAGAGCCAAACATTGCATCCTTCTTTAGCAAATTCAGGGCATTTTTATTTGAAACTCATCCACTGGGACCAATCACATGGATGTCGCTGGTAATCCCATGAAGTGGTTGCCCTATGGTGCCATGTCATTTCTCAGGCTATCCACGAAATAGTATAAAATCTCACCAACCTTGGAATCAGAGGGAAATGTCTCAATACCTTTTTAGGTTCTTTGGAAATCCTTCCCCCTTTCCTCACAATGACTGAATACCTTGATTCTCCACATTGGGGACATTCATATATATATTCATTCTCCTACCAATATAAAACACAATTATTGACGCATGCATGAATGTAATTGGCCTTCATCCCTAAGTCTTTCATCATACTCTCCATCTTCGAATATTTTCTTAGTAGTGTATTACCTTTTGGGAGCCACCTTTTTAAGACAGACAAGAGTGATGTGACACTATTTCCTGACCAACCAAATTGCTTCTTTAAGTTGTGAAGTTCTACAATTGAAGAAAGAGTTGTTTCAAGACCCTCGCATGAAGGATATAATTTCTCAACTAATAATCTCTTATATTCATTGCACTAATCATTTCCGACATGATCTTCTTTGGAAACTCCCGACCGACCGCATTCAACATCTACATAAGGTTCCCCATGCACTTCGTAACAAACATCAACAAGATTTTCCTCCATAACACCTTATTCCTCGATGTTTTCTTCTACTATGTTCTCCTTAACTTGTTCTACCGGTGGGGGATAAATGGTGTTCACACATGTTTTTTCACCGTGAAAAAACCATACAGTGTACAATTGATGCATACCATTCCTCCACAGACGTCTTTCTACTTCTTTTGATTTCAGACGCAATTTATTGCGACATTTTGAACATGGACAAGGTATCGTTGTCAACCCCTGATCATTGTTCTCTTCCGTAAATTTAATAAACTCTTCAATGCCCTTTAAATATGACAAGCTGCCTTCATTCTATTCGATCGTGTCATTCTATAAAACGAAATAAAACAGACATTAACAATAAGTTGCAACTGTAATCTTCGATAATGGTTGGTGTCTATTTATGGCAACTAATTATACCATGACTTATGTAAATTCATGATTTATAAATTCTAAACAAACTTTTGACGAATAAAAAGAAAATTTGACCATATTCATCATATCAAGTAATTAAAACGCAAAATTCATCATGATTTCTATTTAAAATAATGTGATCATTCACGGGGTTCCTTTTTATTTACCATAAAACTTAATATATGTATCGCAATAAATGCATTGAGCAAAACTAAATATTAATCAACTTAAGATACAGAGATAATAAAATGACCCTCCTCGTAACGTCTCAACCTAAAATGGATATTTATCTTAAAGCCCATGTTTGTTACACCAAATATATATCAACAACTTCGGTTAATAATACATACACAGTATAACTATTTGCATGGATAAATATTAACCCTAAATTTTCACTTTGTCACTAACATTAGCTACCATAAGTTAATATTAAATACCTAAGCATTTTGGAAAAGTATAACAAATTACTATTAGAGAAATACTTGTTTTTGTAAAACGACATGTATTAAACTAATCAATATTATTAGTGGTCATAATATGAAATCAACACAATAAAAAATGGTTATATAATTTGAAAATAAAAAGTAAAACTCCTAATATAGAAACAAAGTATAATTTTACGAATTAAACAGATTTATATAGATACATAGACAGAGAATAAAAAGCTACAACAATTTCAATGTTATCTTCTAAAAAAATACATGGAATCAATAAGAGGACTTTGTATATTGCAAGAAATTCTTCCTACTCTTAATTTTGTAAATGAGTAACATATGTGCTCTCAATTTTGTAAATTGGGATGAATTCAACAGCACGCTATGAAACGTGCTGTGAATTTCACTATGGGCAAAGATGAGCTTGGAGTGACTTGTTAGAGCTGCCAAAGAGCAAAAAATAAATTCACTCGAACTAAGGCTGATAAAAACGATCCTAGGAAGACACGAGTCAATGGAAATTGAATCACAACAGTGTTTGTTCGTTGTGTACGCACAATAGAAATTAGAATAGCAAAAAATTGAACAAAAAGAAAACGCTTACCTGATTGAATGATGAGAGACTAGGCGAGAGAAACCGACGGTGTAACCTGGAGAGAGAGAGCGCGAGGGACAGGTATAGGGAGGAGGTATGGAGAAAGAGAGGGGTGAGAGTAGGATATCGCACTTTTTTTTTTCTTTTTTTAAATGATTTTGCATATAATTCTAATATATTTGTAATGGTTTTTTTAAATTACTAACGGATTTTGTCCATTATAAATGTGCAATGGATAAAATCCATTACAAATGGGAAAAAAAATCCGTTACAATTTTGCTCTTTTGGTGTAGCGAGTGGAGATAGTGAGGATGATATCATTTGATATCACCTTATCATCATCAGTGGAGTCACTATGTTGTTGAAAAGCGCTATAAGCGCGGGGCGTGTGATATCGAAATAAAAATTATATTATTATATTCGCAAGATTCCAATTAAACCATTTTTCAATTTGAGTCTATTTTGGAACAAAATAAATACAGCCCATAAACATAAAACCAAATATTTAATTGAACATGGTATTTCAATTAAATCCTAAAAACATGCATCAAGATGATATATCAAATAAATATAAAATGCATGTGACACAACATATCAGGAAAAATCCCCGCAGGGAAAAACCATATTATTTTCAGTATAATTTGTAAAGAACGGTTTACACGGATTATAATGAAAAAAATGTGACATACGAAAATACCCGCAGGTGTCGGTTCCGATGTCGTCGGCTGGAATCTCCCGCAAGAATTCCAGATGGGCAGCAATGAAGAAGATACCGGCTTCTCCACAAAATACTCCTCAATGAGTAAAAACCATATTTGAAGGTTTATTGCACCAAAACACCTCTTCAAGGTTCAATGATATGTGTATGTTGTGCATATGTTATGTACCAAACAATGGGAGGGGAAGTGAGCATTTATAGGGAGGCTTAGTGGCTCACAAAACATCTTTCATGGAACATGGAGGAAAGGTGGCCGAAATATACTCAGCATGTTCCAAAAGAAAAACAAAGTGGTCCAAAAGTGTGCAAGTGAAGACAACAAGAATGCACAAGGAATCTGCCAGCCCTACAGGACCCCGAACCAGTTCGGGCACCCCTGCGAACCGGTTTGCCCCCCCAAATTGGTTCGGGCTGGGTTCGGGGGAAAGTTCTGGCCAAAAGATTAAAACACTTAGAATATTTTTCAGTTTTCCTTAAGTATTTTTCACCAAATTCAAAATGCTATAACTTCTTCACCGTAGCTCGAAATGAGGTGACATTTCTTCTAGTATCTTCTTTGCGGCAAGCTTTTCAACTTTCCAGTTGACCAGCCAGACGATGGCTGTACAATTACCAAAATGCCCTTGAACATCCTTATCAATCCATTTTTCACTGTTTTGATTTCTCTTACTTACCACTTGCGTAAATTCCCAAAAATTGTGGAACGAGAAATCGTTGAGGCATATGTGGGACACTTGATAAATGCATGATTCCCAAAATTCAGATTGAGGCCGTCAAGTGAGATCGTTAACAGACGTGCCTTTTGTAGCGGCGTACGACATATACAAATTAAACATTTCGGACATGATAAATTTGTCCTTACAAATCTCCCCCTATGTCTATGCCGGTACATACATAAAAAAATCCGAATTATGCAAAACTCCCCAAACAAATGACATATACAATAATATCCCCATTAAACCCTCGAACTGAGAATACTAATTGACATGTCGTCAAACAAATATCCGCATCTTCAAATCTTCAACTCATTCAGAAACACCCAAAGCTTTTCTCATCAGGGTGTAATCCAATAGATATCAACTTTGTACCTACACACATGAGCAAAAGCAAATACCCGTGACGCATAACAATTTGATTTATAATGATATGCAAAATCAAATATCCATTAAGTTTCAGAAAATCATAGATAAATCATTTTCTCCACCATAATTCATTCTCCCCCTTTTTATGATGTCCCCAAATAGACAGATATGAGAAGCATAAATATGAAAAATGTCACAAAAAAATATATTTTTTCTTTTAAAATTTTTCAATTTTTTTGAATTTTTCAAAGAATCAAAGAATGTTCTATTTTTGAATTTTTCAAAAAAATGTACAAAAAAAATATACAAAACGAAATCACACCATGAAAGAACACAAAAACAACCAAGTCGGTGATAGCGTAAATGTAGGGGTGTGAACACATTCGATAGGTAAATAAACTCAATCAATCATATGTGCACGATGCATACGTGTACTCCTAACGAATGAACATAAAAAATATCCTTAGGTGTTAAATTGTTGAATTTAGAGGACATCCTCTTAATCAAATCAACAAATCAAAGTAAAAGTGATTTCCACACCAATAACGTCCAAAACTAATTTTGCACTTTTTCATGATTTTCAAGGACGTGCAAACCTGTTTAAATATTCCAACCAAACTCCCTTGGATATAAATATTTTTAGAGGTGATAAACTAAATTCTCAAACTTTGGAGAATAGATGGTGAAACCTATTGGCCCATATTTGGCATGTATTGCTTTTTATTGCCTTTAAGTTTTTCGGGATCTTTTAGCCTTGTTGGACCCCGGATAATAAAATTCCTCAATTTTTTAGGTCCATTTTAACGGTGGCTTTTGCGCAAAGGATAGATATTTACCTTTCGCAACCCCTCCCCGTTATAAAAAACACACAGTCTCACCAAAAACGGTTCTTACATGCACACCAATCTTATCAAGTTTTATCACGCTTGATTCGTTTTAAGGACAGGATTGAAGTGAAAAAACCCAACCAACATGTGATAAGATAAGTACAATATTCAAACAAATCCGTGCATGTGTGCAATAAAGAAAATAATGAGTCAAACATGTAGGAAGTAACACTTAATTACATCTTAATGACTCCAATCATTATAAAGCACATGGATGAAATGACATATTGTTTAAAAATACTATCAAATAGTCACATGAAAAATATGGAATGATATTGTGACTTGGTTATCCTAAAGCTCATTAAAAAAATGTGCAAAACAAAATACAAAAATATTTTTGGATTTTCAAATAATTTTATCAAAATAAAATCTTTTTGTATTTTTAAAAAAAAAAATTTATACACTAAGTACATGTCATAACGCTAGCAAATATATATATCATGAATAAAAAAGCTAGCGTATGACAAACATGCGAACACAATCATCTATATGATATAGAAAGAGAAGAATCATGTGCAAGCAAACGAGAATCAACAAGTCTAAAATCTAGCGTATCCAAACGTGATTTCCTAACCCAAGCAGATGTGAAACGTCGTATGAGGGATTTGGAAACCACGGGAACACTAGACTTAGACTTCCAATGATATCTTCCAAGATAAAAACAAAATCGCCTAAGGTGACCTTTCCTACCACAATGAGAACATGTGTAAACGGGAGGAATGTTACCTACAGAGTGATCTTTTCTAACGTTCTTGGGATTAATTGACCCCCTAAAACAAATAATGGTCTTAGCTATAGCATTAGAAGTATGAGAACAAGATGAGCCATTACCATCACCGTCAAACCTACTTGAGTTAGTCAAATCATTTTTTAACTTCAAAATTTTTTACTCAAGCAAAGAATTAGACTCTTCCAAATTAAGGGACGCCCTTTTTAAATTTTCAACAATTCCTAAAAGCGTGTCTCTCTCTCCCTCAATTAAAACAAATTTATCCCTAAGAGTCTTTTCACGTGCTATAAAATCATCGATCAATTTTTTATCCTCAACGGCACAAACGGGAACCCGAGAGTTTTTTAAGTCCTCAACTTCTTTTTCTAAAACAAGGACTTTCTCATCACTCTCCTTCTTGGGCAATTTTAAATCATTAAAGTCACGGTCCAAGGAAACAAAATTTTCACGATAAACATCTCTTTGAATTTGAACCGTTTGCAAAAGATCCATTGCGTATTTAAAACGAGAATTTTCTTTTTCTAAAACTTTAATTCTTTTGCAAAGAGTCAAATTCAAGAGTTTTAATTTTTCAGCATGTTCGTGAACAATTTCAAAAATAGGCTCCACGTTAGATGGGCGTTCCATTGAAAAAATTGCGAATAAACACAAAGCAGATTTTTAAATCAATATCACACAAATATTGCGGAAAATAAGAATACGCGATAAATTAGCGTAACCCGCTCTGATACCAATTTGAAAAGCGTTATAAGCACGGGGCATGTGATATCGAAATAAAAATTATATTATTATATTCACAAGATTCCAATTAAACCATTTTTCAATTTGAGTCTATTTTGGAACAAAATAAATATAGCCCATAAACATAAAACCAGATATTTAATTAAACATGGTATTTCAATTAAATCCTAAAAACATGCATCAAGATGATATATCAAATAAATATAAAATGCATGTGACACAACATATCAGGAAAAATCCCCGCAGGGAAAAACCATATTATTTTCAGTATAATTTGTAAAGAACGGTTTACACGAATTATAATGAAAAAAAATGTGACATACGAAAATACCCGCAGGTGTCGGTTCCGATGTCGTCGGCTGGAATCTCCCGCAAGAATTACAGATGGACAGCAATGAAGAAGATACCGACTTCTCCACAAAATACTCCTCAATGAGTAAAAAACATATTTGAAGGTTTATTGCACCAAAACACCTCTTTAAGGTTCAATGATATGTGTATGTTGTGCATATGTTGTGTACCAAACAATGGGAGGGGAAGTGAGCATTTATAGGGAGGCTTAGTGGCTCACAAAACATATTTCATTGAACATGGAGGAGGTGGCCGAAATATACTCAGCATGTTCCAAAAGAAAAACAAAGTGGTCCAAAAGTGTGCAAGTGAAGACACCAAGAATGCACAAGGAATCTGCCAGCCCTACAGGGACCCCGAACAGGTTCGGGTACCCCTGCGAACCGGTTCGCCCCCTCGAACCGGTTCGGGGGCAAGTTCTAGCTAAAAGATTAAAACACTTAGAATATTTTTCAGTTTTCCTTAAGTATTTTTCAACAAATTCAAAAGGCTATAACTTATTCATCGTAGCTCAGAATGAGGTGACGTTTCTTCTAGTATCTTGCTCTTCAACTTTCCAGTTGACCGCTCCTCTGGACGATGGCTGTATAATTACCAAAATGCCCTTGAACATCCCTATCAAGCCCTTTTTCACTATTTTGATTTCTCTTACGTACCACTTACGTAAATTCCCAAAAATTATGGAACGAGAAATCGTTGAGGCATATGTGGGACACTTGATAAATGCATGATTCCCGAAATTTGGATTGAGGCCGTCAAGTGAGATCGTGAACAGACGTGCCTTTTGTAGCGGCATACGACATATACAAATTAAACATTTCGGACTTGATAAATTTGTCCTTACAGTTGTTACAAGTATACAACAGAGGAAGTTCTTGAGGGACAAACTGATACTTCAATGGTTGGACTAGTTGGTTGAGGGTTAGCCAAATGAGATTGATGACGAGAGGCCTTAGGGTGTATTAGGTCAATAAACGAGTAGATATTGTGTATAAATTATGAGGACGCTACGAGTGAGATATTCATAGATTTTCAAGTATAGGAATAATGATTTCGAATTTCAAGGATGAAATTTCTTGTTTTATGAGGAAAGAATGTAATACCCTATAATTTATAGTAAATTAAATAAATTGTATCTATGAATATTTGTGCGCATTTATCTACAAGTACTGGTGATGCCACTACAAATTATGTATTTATTTGAAATTGAATTAAATTTGAAGTACGGTAATGAAATAATAATTATTTAACGAATAAAAATAATTATGTTGATAGAATAATTCGGGTGACTTTAGATACGTGTAGAATGTCTGGTTACACCTTAAAAGGTTGGTTTTTAAGGTCAATAGATTAATATATGATTTTGGCTAGACTTTAGACTATTCATAGATGATTTGAGCTTAATGGCTCAAGGTTAATAAGGGGCCCAACATTAATTTCATGGAAACCAAGATAAAATGGGGGATTAGAGTTAGCTTAGTTCATTATTAATACTTTGGAGAGAAAACCTAAGTCTAGAGAGAGAGAAATACTTAGAGAAGAAGAAATTGGAGGCAAATGGATTTGGAAAAGAAGGAATTGGGCTAATTGGATTGGAATCTCCCATGTTTGTTCAATGCAAGTTTATTTAGTATAATTTATAATTGAAGTTGTATTATAATATGGTTACTCATTGGATTCGAAACCTAAATTGGTAAAATTAAATTAGATAATAATTTATAATTTTGGGAATTATTAATTTGGAAATTCATGTTAAACTCCATATTTATAAGTTAGTTGATGATTTTTAACATGAACTTGAGTTACGTGCATAAATTGAGGATTTAATTATGTTATACTGGTCTAGTTGAGGAAAAGCCCTGTGATATTTCGTGATTTAGATAAGAAATTTGATGATTTTGAGATTGAATTGAAACTTAGGAATCTACCCTTCATTTTCAAGCCATTTTTGGTGTAGTATACCTGGTAATATGACTTTCTTTCCAAAATAAGGTCCTTGTTAAATTGATTACGAATTCTTACGCATTGGTTTTATAATTTTTTAGAGTTTCGTGATTTTTTATGAATATTTTCTTAACACCACATAGTGCTGAAATTTTGTAAGCATACTTGCCACTTTGAGGACGTTTTGGGCATAGTATATCCCCAAATCTGACTTTTTCGAAAACTGAATTTCCTAGTAAATTGAATAAGTAAAGGGTAGGCATTAGTTTCATAATTTTTGAAAGCTTGATAAATATGTTCCAAATATTTTCTGAACAACACGTAAGGCTGAAATTTTTATGAATTTGTTGGATTATTATGCGAATTGAGGTAGGTTCGTGTAACAACCCGCGTAATTTTGGGATATTTTCAAAATATAGAAGAAAATAAAGTTTTTGATAAAATTATTTGTATTGCTCAAATATGTTGGTTATTATTTTTAAAGGCGAGAATTTCAAACGATTTCGAAATCGAAATTAAAATGGAGTTTTAATTGAATTTTTATTATTTAGAAGAGTCCTCAAAACATAAAACTCTCTAAGAGTCCTCGGAACATAAAACTCTCTAGTAAAAATAATCTTTTAAGAAAACCGACCGTCCGATCAAGCTGAATTTTTGTCAGAAGTCCTATCTCGCCGTTCGCTACAACATACTAAAATATCAAGCGATTCCAACGGTCCGATCGTCCGAAATAAATTTTTTAGTGTTTGTATCTGATTAGAACTCTTTTCTTAATCAAACTCTTAATCCTTTATATATCAACTAATTCGTGGCTTGACTTTTCAAATCACTTTTTATCAAACTTTTCAACCAGAAGACCTCTCCAAAATTACTCCCTTTCATATACAAACCATAGCCCCAAACATATTCAAGATTTCAACCTTAGATTAGAAGGCTTATCTGGTGTTTTCTCGAGTTTGGGCTAAAACGAGATTTGATTATTTTAGCGAGGATTATTTGAGAAGAATTTTTAATACAAGAGATGAGAAGACTTGTATTTATTTTGATGTGTAGAGCATTTGGAGATTTATTTTATTTTCGAGATAGTTAGATTGTTGTAATTATTTCGAGAGATTTGTTGTATTAATTTGAAGATGAGAATAGTGGTTTCTTATTTTATTGTGGGATTTAGATGCTCTATACCTTGTTATTTGTGGATTAGTTTAGTTTTATCGACGAGTAGCGCTCCGCTCGCTCTCCCCGGGCGAGCGGGGTGTTATAGAATGGTATCAGAGCTTAGGTATACGACAACCCTCGGGTCTTGGGTTTTGGGTCTGTTGCGTTTTTGTGGCGCGAATTTGGAGATAGAAATTTTTGAGAATCGTTTTGCGTTAGGTATCTAGATTAGATGTGAGGAATTTATTTTTGTCGACTAGTTTATTTTTGGAGATTGTTGGCCTAATTTTTGAGAGTTAGGTATTCGGCGAATTTCGAGGGCGAAATTCCATTGTTAGTGGGGAAGTGTAACAACCCGCGTAATTTTGGGGTATTTTCAAAATATAGAAGAAAATAAAGTTTTTGATAAAATTATTTGTATTGCTCAAATATGTTGGTTATTATTTTTAAAGGCGAGAATTTCAAACGATTTCGAAATCGGAATTAAAATGGAGTTTTAATTGAATTTTTATTATTTAGAAGAGTCCTCAAAACATAAAACTCTCTAAGAGTCCTCGGAACATAAAACTCTCTAGTAAAAATAATATTTTTAGAAAACCGACCATCCGATCAAGCTGAATTTTTGTCAGAAGTCCTGTCTCGCCGTTCGCTACAACATACTAAAATATCAAGCAATTCCAACGGTCCGATCGTCCGAAATAAATTTTTTAGTGTTTGTATCTGATTAGAACTCTTTTCTTAATCAAACTCTTAATCCTTTATATATCAACTAATTCGTGGCTTGGCTTTTCAAATCACTTTTTCTCAAACTTTTCAACCAGAAGACCTCTCCAAAATTACTCCCTTTCATATACAAACCATAGCCCCAAACATATTCAAGCTTTCAACCTTAGATTAGAAGGATTATCTGGTGTTTTCTCGAGTTTGGGCTAAAACGAGATTTGATTATTTTAGCGAGGATTATTTGGGAAGAATTTTTAATACAAGAGATGAGAAGACTTGTATTTATTTTGATGTATAGAGCATTTGGAGATTTATTTTATTTTCGAGATAGTTAGATTGTTGTAATTATTTCAAGAGATTTGTTGTATTAATTTGAAGATGAGAATAGTGGTTTCTTATTTTATTGTGGGATTTAGATGCTCTATACCTTGTTATTTGTGGATTAATTTAGTTTTATCGACGAGTAGCGCTCCGCTCGCTCTCCCCGGGCGAGCGGGGTGTTACAGAATGGTATCAGAGCTTAGGTATACGACAAACCTCGGGTCTTGGGTTTTGGGTCTGTTACGTTTTTGTGACGCGAATTTGGAGATAGAAATTTTTGAGAATCGTTTTGCGTTAGGTATCTAGATTAGATGTGAGGAATTTATTTTTGTCGACGAGTTTATTTTTGGAGATTGTTGGCCTAATTTTTGAGAGTTAGGTATTCGACGAATTTCGAGGGAGAAATTCCATTGTTAGTGGAGAAGTGTAACAACCCGCGTAATTTTGGGGTATTTTCAAAATATAGAAGAAAATAAAGTTTTTGATAAAATTATTTGTATTGCTCAAATATGTTGGTTATTATTTTTAAAGGCGAGAATTTCAAACGATTTCGAAATCGGAATTAAAATGGAGTTTTAATTGAATTTTTATTATTTAGAAGAGTCCTCAAAACATAAAACTCTCTAAGAGTCCTCGGAACATAAAACTCTCTGGTGAAACAATGGCCTGAAAAATCTCCTTATTTTTGGCCCTGGCCCTGCTGGCCTCCCCTGCTATTCCCTTGTCCCTGGCGGCCCTGAGGAATGGGATGTTGCTGCTGCTGAGAATGAGGGCCATGCTGGATTTGTCTGAACCCACCGCTCTCGGGTCTGAAATCTCCTAATCTAAATCTCTTAGTCGGATCCCCCCGGATGGGAATCTCGATCGTGCTATCTACCCACCTACTGCTGTTGTGCCCCACTCGCACCATATCCACCTGTATTCCCAACCTAATTGGTCTCAACCACTAGCTTGTTCCCTTTCACGTGGAAGTGATGATCCTAATAATAAAGTAGAGGGGCATTGACGACCTCAGTGTAATTCTTCAATGCTGGATTACTTAATAAGTATGGCCTGATCCTCCTGGTGAGTCCATCCATGAACTTTCGCATCTTTTTCTCTTCAGTGTTCACCCCGTCCTTCAAAAAATTAGCTAAACGAGTGAATTCCTCTTCATACTCTGCTATGGTTTGGTATCCTTGAGAAACATCAATAAAGTTTTTCTGCATTTCTGTGTGAATAGCGAATGGGAAATACTTGCGGTTAAACCGTACTCATAACTCATCAATAGTCATAGCGATCCTCTTTTCTACTATGGTGAGTGACTCCCACCAATGTAAAGCTATGCCCACTAGCTTGAATGTCGCTAAAATCTGCTTTTGAGTGTCACTACAATCAATCATACGAAGGTGGAACTGCATGTCTTTCCTCCACTGACTAGCAACTACTATGTTTGAGCCACCCTGGTAGATGCCCCTTCTGAAATGTCTCCCTCACTCTCTGCCAATCGGATGGCCCTGAATGGGCCTGAACGACTGGTGCCACTAGCAGATGTGGATGAGTCTACGAAAAATGTTATGACATTGCAGTCATCGCTACATTAATTGTCTGTAACACAATGTCGACCACCTCTCCAGCATAATGTTCCCTTATGAGGCTTCCTTCTCGACATTCTCTCTCGTTTATCGTGTTCTCTTTGGCGACATCTGAAACGAGATTAGAGTTTGTATAAGCTCACAGTCAATTACAAAATAATCAGTAAAAGAACGTAGATGCATGTACATAAGGAGGAATACAACAATCCTGAACACTACGCTGAAACGCAAAAAGCTACACAAATCCTAAGGAAATTAGAACTTGACGCTCTGATACTATCTGTGACACCCCGCCTATTTTAATCCCGGGTGATCAATCCTTTACTGAAATAAACAAGAATCTCATTTGGTTCATTCTTAGCATCATTGTTAAAACTTTTTTAAATTACTAACCACCTATGTTAAATGAAGTCGGTGCCAAATTTTATCTTTCATTAATGTAACAAAATGAAGAAACAAATAATATAACTCAACCATCCATATAAATATAAGAGTCTTAATCATCACATGATAAATAGATAAACAATAAGTACGGAATAAACCATCGGTTCCAAAACTAAAATCCAAACCATAAGTCTAATGAAATAAAAATTAATCCAAATACATCGTCTGATAAATAAAACTGAAACGAATGTATCAATTGAATGGGAAAAATGTCCAAATGAAATAATGATCATGAATCCTAATATAGGAATGAATACATAAAGTGTCTACACAAATCCTGCATGCCTCCACAAGTGCTGCAGCTATGCATCCCTGGAAAGAATCATCAGGTCTGGCGTCCCTGTGGCTGGACACCTAAAATGTTTTAAAAATATATTCGATACGGGTCAGAGTCCAAAACCTTTTAAAAACATTTACAAGCAATTAAGATTCAATCAATAAATATGCCGTTACACTTTTCATATTTAATCCGGTGTTGCACTCTCATGAGATTACCACATACCTGTCAACTATTGTGCACACCTAGTGCCTACATCTTACCCCAACTAGTTACACTCGTCTAACTAGTCTTATTGCAGATCTCACTAGTACCCTACCCTGACTCAAGTATTGCCTAACCTTCATTTCTTAATTAGCTATGTCTCTCATTAACTTATTATCTTATTTTTCAATTTATAACTTTACTCCAGTTATTTCTCAACATTCATCATTAACGTATTAAGCCTGTATATAATTTACTACACTATCATCTACATTTATTAGAAATGTCACACACACACACACACACACACACACACACACACACACACACACATATATATATATATATATATATATATATATATATATATATATATATATATATATATCACTCATAATATATGTAACCGCATCCACTAAACCACGATGCATGCATACTTCGCTATCGAGGCCATGTATCTCATGTATTAAATCCCGAACTATCGGTTCAGAATCAACCTCAAACTATAAATCAAATAAACACTCAATGGAGACGAACATAGTTCTAAGCCCTTGGGCTACGTACATTCCTAACTGACCCAAATGCTCGATAATACTATCGTACACTGAAATAGTGATCGTCCACAAGTTCTATGTTCTGGGCACTTATCCGAACCTCACTGGAATTGCCAAGTTGGATCGCCCACTACGCGTGACCTCCCGTGATAGCAGGCATCGTAGGTATACTTCCGCATAAATATCATGCACACATATATTATTTCCATTCATATATACCTATATATATATATATATATATATATATATATATATATATATATATATATTCACAAAAACCCTACTAACTCGTGCCTATCACCCGACACTATCCCTCAAATCTCGAGTCTATATCATGACTCTTACATAATTAAATTCTCATCCATTAATTAAAATACAATAGCTTCACCCTGCTAAAATGCCCCGACTTACCCAATCGACCCGACGTATAATTTTTCAAGTTTATCAAGATAACATAACTCCGATAAAACACTCGTACTTAACCCAACTCGCCTGTTCAATTATTCCTAAATTTAAATCACCAATTCGATATTTTAACTTTATTGTCAATTATCTCTCTCACGATTTCTAATTTGAACTTAATTACTAACTCACCCCTAGGCACTAAAATCTCTTTAAATCACTCCACTAAACTCTCTCTGACCTTTAGGGCTTATAAATTTTATTTGGAAGTCCCCGAAATTTACCTAATAACCAAACTCCAAAATTCATCTTTCATCAATAGATTGATAATACCAAACTACTCAAGTTATGGTTCCAATAATTTATTTCAAGTTTTACACCTAAACTAACAAAATTGCCATTTTTTAAGCAACCGAATCGAGTCGTAAATTTTCTGGCAGATTAAACACCCTGTAGTAAAATTGCAATTTCTCCATCTACGAAACTACGAACGCACTTATTCAAATCTCATTGGAAATCTAAGACCTAGAAATTTCTATAAATCTATGGCATTAAATCTAATTTTAAGTACAATTAAAATGGCAAAAGTTTAAAGTATCGCAAAAAATTCTCACAAATTAATATGTTGACAAATTAAACACCATGTAGTAAAATTATGATTTCTCCTTCTACATAGCTCCAAATGACCTAATTCAAAGCTCATTGGAAAGTTAAGACCTAAAATTTCCATAAATATATGGAACATAATCTAATTATAAACACAATTAAAATGGCATAAGTTTAAAATAACATCAAAATTCTGGCAGATTATCGTCTTATGTTCATCAATAAAATCCTAAGTTATTTAAGATTCAGGTTCTTCAACCAAGAACCCAACAAGATTCCAAATTTTTATGTCTAAAAACTCAAATTTCAAAATATAATCTAATTCCAGCAATCATAAATGGTTTTACTTCATCAATTGATCATCTAAACTACACATGATATCAATTTCCTTGAAAAACCTCATTTTCATGTGAGAGCCCTTCCTAAAATTTCTTTTGCTCTACACCTACAATTATATGAAAATTAATACACCTCAATTTGATTTAAATCAAGTTAATTACTTGCCTTGATTGCTCGTAGGATCTGATATCTCTTGTGTATGATGGATCAATGCTAGAATTTCCTGAATCCTTCTTAAATTAAGCATCCCCTAGCTTTCTCCTTTGATTTCTCTTTATTCTCTTTTAGAGTTTAGGATTAGTAATATGTCTGCCTCCAATTCCTAACACTTATGGTTTAACCCTCTAATTCAGAAATTAGGGTTTTAGCCTTCATTAAAATAACCCAAATACCCCAATGTGAGCTCGGGATAGTCTAAAAAGCCCCCAGAACCCAATTACTACCCCTGGGTATATAGTTCTAACTATTTCGGCCTATTATGGATCAACCGTGCACTCGAAATCACCATCCGAGTTACTAAAAATAAATATTCTATTTCAACCCAAAAATAGTCCACACAAATGCCCCGATTGCGATATCGTCAATTCTGGCTGTTTTTACTCACATACGACGCACTACAATTGACTTAATTAAATTTACTTAATCACGCTAGTAAATTCAGACATAAGTATTAATCGTGTTCTCACTAATTAATATTTTTAAATTTCACATAATTTTCCCATTTCCATTAAATTACTTCACACGTGCAATTTAAATGCTAAAAATAATTTACTCAAAATTACGGGGTACACCTCCATCCCGAGATCATTTCAGTAATTGGATGTACATTGATACAGTTGTAGTTATGAGATGGTACTAGTACTGTTGGTTAGTTTAGTATGAGAGTTATGTGGTTCACCTATAATATATTTCAGTTATTTATTTTATGTATTTAGTTTTATTACAGTCATGCTTAGAATGATATCCAATTATTTGATTCTCGTGAGTTTATATTAGACCCGATCAATCTGTTATTAAGTTTTACACGATATCACATTTGGTATCAGAGCATTCCAGGTTCTAGTGTCTAAGGGATCTTGAGTTCGTCCGTCTCTCTTTTGCGTTGTGTTCTCTAATTACTTTAGAGCTTTACTATTTAGGATTTGTATTATGTATAACAATGACCATTTTGAAGATTTCACGTCATTCTTCCAGATGAAGGATTTGAAGAAGACCGAGTGTATCGGGAGGGTTACTTTTTTTTATTTCCTTTGTGAGACGTCCCATTCGTGAGGTTGACTTCGGTCGGGAGTTATAGATTTTTTTTGAGACCTTAGCAAGTGATAGACGTATGGTTAAAGGGCAAATGCTTTAACTCACCTTTCATAGCAACACTAAAGTATGGTTTTGAAGAACTTATTTGTGCGACCACATAGTAGCCGATATAAGGAGGAGTTCAACTACATTTCTCTTTCTACACCGATAGAGATTGATACATAGGCGAAAAAGGATGTTCGCGTTATTCTCTTCAGTGCGGGAAAAAATTATTTTGAGTTGACACATACCTTACAAGGAGGGTTTGGCGAGTTTTATCGAGAAAATCATTAATCACCACTTATATTCAGATGGTGGGAGTTACCTTACTACATCAATAGGACCACTACAATTATATAATGGATAAAGTTCCTAAGATTGTAAAGATCTTGGCCAAAGTAAGCACAATGACTAGAGACGGTGTAGCGTGGACCTAAGTAGGGAAGCCCATACTAGTAAAAAAGAATTGCATATGGGGAGAAGACTTCAAAAGGTTCCAAGAGTAGAAAGTCTGATTTTTTACGATCGATAGAGCTAAGGAAATGATGACTGACCAGTGGGGTCACGACCAATGAAAGAAGACCCAACGAGGCAAGAGATAGCAGTGACGACTATGGAGGTAGAGTCAATAGGGTCTCTTGTAGAGCCGACGTTTCGATAGTTCCTTTAGAGAAAATTATTACACTTGTGACGAGTTAGGGCTCTTAGTTAGTAGATACCGCAAAACGACCCGTGTTATTGAGAATACCATTGGGTGACGGGTATGATTATATTTATATATGACACGCATGAGTTTGACTTAGACATCGAGGAGTTGTCATCCTTTACTAGTAGTGTGTTTAATACGACTATAAGATATAAATATTATAACCATTATTTCTTTCTATGTGGATACCCAATGGGTGGGGACTGCTTTACATCCTGACTGTAAAGACATGGTAGTTCATTGTTAAGCTTAAGTGTTTAATCATTTTGTGAGTTAAACATATGGTCTTATGATACATACTATTTAGGTTTGTGTAGTAGCTTTATGTATTACTCTTATATTAACTTCCAGGGGTAGGTTTTAACAATTTTCATTTTAGGGCAGGGGATATTTCTTATAGTTATGCCTAGGCTGAGGGAAGGTCTAGAATGCACTTGTATTACATAGATGCGACTTTGTAGGAGGAGGTTACCGTATTGTTAGACTCAATACTGATTATCCAGGATTCTACAGATGTATGGGATGAGGTAAATGGATTACCACTAGTTAGAGAGGTAGGCTTTTTTTTTTATAAATTTGACTCCGAATACTAGTCCCATTACGAGGGCACTGTATAGGATGACTTCATTTGAAATGCAGAGCTGAGTGATCAGGCTTAAAAGTTTTTGAGATCGGGGTTCGTACGGAAGAGCACATCTCCGTAGGGAGCCCAATTTTATTTATGAAGAAGAAGTACGGTTCGCTCCAATTATGGGTGGATTATCGATAATTGAATAAGGTCACGATGCAAAATAAGTAACTATTGCCACATATCGATGACCTATTTGTCCAATTGGGGAATGTGTTCTTTTCCAAGATTAACTTGTGCTCAATGTATTACGTTACTAGTTACGTCTTAGTGAGGAGGATATTTCAAAAATATAATTTCTGAAGAGATATGAATCATATGAGTTTCGAGTAATGCCATTTGGATTGACCAATGCGCCAATATTGTTCGGCCCATGATGAATTGTGTTTTTAGACCATTCTTAGATTGTTTCATCATATTATTTATCGACACTGACTCACCTCACCCAAAAGGGGGTACTGTTGGTTGGAGTGTTGATTGTCAGAGAACGTTTGAAGAGGTCAAGGAGAAACTAACACTACGCTCGTCCTTATGGTGCCACGCAGTGACATAGACTACTTAGTATATACATATCGCATCACTATATGGACTATGGGAGTGTTGATGGTGGAGGAGAGGCCTATAACTTATACTTTCAAAAAACTTAAGCCTCACAAGGACAATTATCCCGCCCATGATTTGGAATTGGCATTGGTAATCTTTATCCTTCTGTAACATATGCTTCGGGAATGTGTCTTTAGACTTAAAGGGAGTTAATAAGGTTGTGATGCAGAACAAGGGCTCATTATTACGTGTCAATGACCTGTTCGAATATTTGAAGATAAGTGTTGTGTTGTGATGATTTCGTCATTGTTTTTAATGATAACCTCTTGATGAAACGAAAGAAATTATAGCAGTGATGACCATTACACTCGAATTTGGGGTTAAGGTAGGTTAGGGCTCAAGTGGGGAAATATATCGAGGGAAGGAATGTAGTTATAACAGGAAAGATTCCCTATCTATATGTTAACAAATGTAGAAGTTTACATTTCTAAGAGAAATTGGTTGTTCCAGAAGGTCCCAAGCTACAAAAGGTAGTTTTGGATAAGTCGAATATTTCTTGGGTTACTTTACATTCTATAATTAAGGGGGTGTACCGTAATTTGAAGAATTTGTATGGGTAATGGTGTGAATCAACTATAGGTATCGTTTGATTTGAGAAGGCGCTCCTATAAATAGAACACGTAGAGCATCGAAGACATTCAAAGAGTTACAGGGTTTGACATCCCAATATTGAAGTGGAAGAGTAGAACCATTGAGTTTCGGTAGGGTGCAAGAATTCCAATGAGTACAACTAACCAGTTGGGGATCATTTGAGTTGGATTGACTAAGTGGATAAATATCCAAGGGTTGACAAGTGCTGTATGAGGATCTATTCAGGGCAACTAAGAAGAAATGGCGTTCATAATAGGGTGTATGAAGATTGCCGGAATATGAAAAAGATCTTGTGTGACAAATGAAAATATGGTTTGGGATCCCAAGAGGTAGGTGACGTACTTTTGAAAACCTCCTCAAGTATGGAGATTGCGAAGTCGGTTTCCAAAGGGAAATTTTCATTCCGAGGTATTAATTTTTTTCTATATTAGTCACTACACCAAAACCGGTCAATTGTAACGGGGAAAACCGTTACAAAAAATATTTATAACGGATTAAATCCGTTAGAAAATTGGCGTTATTTATTTTACCAACGAAATTTGTAACGGATAAAATCCGTCACAAATATTATATTTGTAACGGGCTAAATCCATTACAAAATATTTTGTAATGCCATATATTAATAACGAATATACTAACTTGTAACGGTTTTTATCCGTTACAAATATAGAATTTGTAACGGATAAAAACGGATAAAAACCGTTACAAAATATATTATGACAGATTGAGAGTGTCATATATTTGTAACATATGCTTTTATTTGTAACAGTTAAAGTTCGTTAGCAATATTATTATAATTTTAAAAAAATATTAATTTTTTGTTAAACAAGTATAATACACTAGTAAAGATTTTTCCTCAACCAATGGCAATGCAGAACCAATGCCCACAAATTTCACTCAAAACATAAGTTCAAAACACACGTGAAAAAAATGAAAGACACTACATTTCGGTGATATTAAATAGATCTAAAACTATATTTCATTCATAACCATTAAAGTTCTCAAAACAAAATGTACTACAAGATAAACCATTTAGACTTTAACCACAAACTTGAATCGAAGTCTAACATCATTACAGTTCTAAATATACTATTCTCCCTAAAAATAGTGTTCATGATATTCCTTGCAAAAGTGGACTTCATTCTCCCAAAAGTAATCTTCATATTTGTCCATACGAACCTGTTGAACAAAATCAATCTTAGTAAATGTGTAAGCATAAATGAGTAAATAACAAAAAAAGACTAGTATATTCACGTGCCATTGATTGGCACGCATGTAATTTTATTGGGAAGTAATCGATACGCAACAAACGGACATACCCGATGAGAACGCGACTAGTTTAGATAAGTTATTTTGGTATTGCTTGATGTGTTTATACCTATTTTTAGGCCGTTACGTTGTTTTCAGTTTTTGTCCCTAAACACCCATTTTCACCCCAAAACAAGCGTATACTAGTAAGTTAAGTCAATTGAGAGTCGAATGAGGACGCGGTTAGTTTAGACAAGTTGCTTTGGTATCATTTGTTGTGTTTGTATCTATTTCTAGGCATCTAGGTTGTTGTTTTAAGTTTGAACCCCCCAAACGCCATATTAACCCCAAAAAGAAGCGTATAATAGTCAATTAGATCAATTGAGACCCTGATGAGGACACGATTAGTTTGGACAAGTTAAATTGGTATCTCTTGATGTGTTTTATACATAAATTTAGGTCGTTAGGTTATCATTTTTAGTTTTCGCACCCCTCCCTGCCCAACGCCCATCTTTACGATGGTTTGATTATTGGATTTCTTATATTCCTTGATAAACCATTTTTTAGGGGAAGGCTTAAAATCTAATCTAGTTGAGAAGTTGGAGGACAAGAAAAGAGAACTGAGTTCAATGGTATAAATTTCCAACTCACCATAGTCAAAATATATAAGGTTTTATAATTATTCGTGTAGAGGTTTGCAATCTTGTTTATGGTGCCTTGGATACTCAAGAACTCAGTAAGTGCAGACAGTTAATTGTCTTTTACATTTATTGACATAACCTCTTATTTGTTTTGATCAACGTATTTGTGTTGCGATAGTGAAGAAGTTATATTTATACAATATTATATCCATTGTAAAAGAATCGAAAGAAATGTTCCTATAGACAGAATAAGCAAGTAAGGAGATAAGATATAATAAGCATAGGAATCTGTGGTATATGTTGTGTTATAGAATTAGGTTCTTCATGTTATGTGATTTGATAATAACATGCAATTTAAAATGGTTTAACATGATGGATAGTTTAGGAGAGCACCACAACTTCTAATGTATGTGTTTAAAAAATAAATGGATAATCCTATTTGCTTACTTGGATTTGAACTCGGTACTAGCATGAACATCTGGATTGATGTAAACTTTTGTTGCCGAAAGAGATAGATCGTCTGCGTAAGAATTTTTCGAGGATGAATTTTCAGTTGATATACAAATATGTATAGGGTATTAACTATGATAATAAACACGTTCAATTTTACGAACCTTTAAATTGTTACTGTAGTTGAGGTGATGATAACATATTCACCCATCCCCAAGAGAATATGTGTAATGTCACACTTCAAATACAAAATAGACACATTCATCCAGAAGATCAAAAATAAAAAAAATAAAAACCCCCCCATAATTGTCTGCTATGAGTACCTGTCCTGATATAGGCTGAAAATGCCACCAACATGGATGATATCATACTGAGAGTGTCGGTGTTCGAATTGTCGGGGACGACATTCATTACCCACACGGGATATTCTATCAAGGCTGTTGTGAATTCACTTAGGTGAGCATTCATGTCCATCACATTTCGGTATTTCCCTTGTTATAAGGAACTGATAAACGCTGCTAATTCCAGGAGGAACAACAAATGCATGCTGTGGCCATTTCTCTATTGCACCACCAACAAATTCCTTTGATATGCTCACCTGTGCAGTGGTTTGATGCAAGCTTCTAGGTTGTTGTACATTTTTTTAGCACAAAAAGAATCAAAATGAGCAATATGCAAAAAAATGGACGTCATACTGGTTGATCATACTCACTCCAATGCAAATCAAACCCGTGCTTCATGTGTATCTCTTGGAGAAAATTACATTGCTATGATATCCCTCTTTCATATAAAATCACCCTAACTTGCAACATTAACGCCACATCAGTAGAGGCTTGACTACATTCAAAAATTTCATCTACTTCTATCTTATCTTTGGTAACACTATCATCTCCACTGTACTGTTGCAGCCTTAGAGGAAGCATCGTGTAATTGCCATGTGGCAATCGTTCGAATTGTGAAAGTAAGCCAGATGCTATATATGAGTCCAATTTCTTTTTCACAGAACTGTTCCAATGGTTTTTTATGGAATTGTCTGTCCTGATGACCGTAAGTATATAAATATTTCAGAACTAAAGCTTGAGCTCATATAATAACAGAAGTGCACATGAGTTCTACTCTATCAGAAGAACTGAACATAAATATATTGAAACTGTCCGAATGAGAAAATACAAAGTATACGGTTTACAAGTGTTAAAATAGGATGCTGAATACATCATAGCTCTAAATTTATTGTAATGAGCAAAATTGTAGGCGCACCTCCCGGGTAAGAGTTTTGCCAACTCCGCCCACTTGTTCCCGTAAATTTGATGGGCACGAATCAAATCCATCTCCTCATCTTGTGTCCAAGCCTCTTTGTTTATGGCAAGATTTAGGTGATTGCAGTCCGAATGGTTCCTTCAATTTTAGCGCCATGTATTGGAGCTTCATCTAGAAAGATTGCATATTTTGAAGGGCAATTACCATGTGCTACAGATTTTGAATTCTAGTCCCCATCTGTGGAATCAAGATCTCCAATACCACCGACCTGAGCATCAATATTTGAAGTAGTCACTTCCCCAGATTCTGGAAGCCCCGAGGTTATGTCATTTTCCAAAGCACCAAGATCTTCATTCAGATGGAGACTGTTATACTGAGTTTCAATTAATAGAATAACAACACAGTCAAATCACAACAAGGATAAACAAACTCATCAATGAATCAAACTAATAAATATCAAATTACAACAATTAATTTAACTGTTAATTATGAATAATATAGACTACATGTTTACACAAACGAGTTTAGGATCTAAACACAAATTTGGGCTTAACTACATGTTTACACACACACATCCAATATTTTTACACACACACACACACACACACACACACACACACACATATATATATATATATATATATATATATATATATAGAGAGAGAGAGAGAGAGAGAGAGAGAGAGAGAGAGAGAGAGACTCGTATAACTCTGTTTGGTATTTATGATTTGCAGTTTAATAGACGAAAATAGGTGTATTCTTCATGCGATTTCATTATTTCTTCTAACAACGTCAACAACTATTCGGTGCACTGCTAAAACTATTCAAATACCCGTAGAAATTGAACAAGTAACAATTAATTGACAAGTGATAATATTTAGGGCACCCACTATTACAAGAGTACAAAATAATATGATGAAAACAGAACAGAGGGCCCGAAATGAATCAGAACTTGTAACTTGAATAAAAAAATTAAAAGAGGAAAAAGAAAGATATCTAAAGCATGAGTGAAGACTCTTAGAGGCCCTGTCCATCAGAAGACTATCTGTGATATTCTTTCATGGTCAAATAGATTCATATGTTGTTGCTCTTTCATGACTCAACTATAGATATATTCCATAAAAAAGAAATCATGAAACCACAATGGCTCAAAGTGAATTGACTAGAGTTTATAGATCTTTTCTTTGGCCTCATAGTAGTGCGGTTGTAATGACTAATAAGAAACTTCCCTTTAAAGCTATAAGGCCTATAACTCTCTCTCAAAATCTGCTTAAATTGATGTTTTTTGAACAGAAAATTAGCTATTTCTCCAGTAGCTCCCTAGAATACAAAGATGAGTTTTAGACTTTGAAACTATGGGCGATCTAACTCAGAATTTCTTGAGAAATCAAATTGTGATTATTTATCGTATAATTGACTATGTTTTAAGATTTAGATCCATAACAGCTGAAACGTACTTGAGTGGCATGAAACTGAGTGAACTTAATAAGTCTTAGAAGTGTGGACACTACAATTGGTAAGTGACCCTGGCACTAAATCCAAAATCCCTTGGAAGAAATCAAATTTCAAGAAATAGATTTCAGCAAATTAACATATTATGGCGTTTTACTAGTAAGTTCTATATCTACAAAATAGAATCAAAATCAAGGAAACAACGCTACCTTCAAAATTGAAACAAATTTGAAATTGATAACATCCGCAAATTTATCGATTTGTATAGTAGTGCATAATAAGAGGTATTTAACATACAAATAGATGAAATTATGACAACACAACAACTTGTTGTAGGGAAAATATAACCTCAAATCTTAAAAAACTGAAGAATTATCATAATTTGGTTACCTTGTAAAAATAACTAGTCCCAAACAGGCAGCTCCCATTTCCATAGTCAAAGTGGTTACAATCAATAGACCTGAAACAGGAAGATGTGGCCATTTATGTAACTTTCATGTATTTCTTCTTCATTTCTCTTATGCTAGTTGCTTGTACCAACTCTTAACACATCACGATTTAAACATAGCATTGAACAGAAATGTTACAATCCATTGTAACCTTTTTTTAAGAAAAATCCATTGTAACCTTTAATCACAATTACCATCACATATTATATTAATTCTCCAATTAATAGAATATGAAGATCAAAACAAGGATAAACAAACTCATCAAGGAATCAAACTAATAAATATCAAATTACAAAATCAAAAATAGAAGTAATAATAAGGTGAAAAAGCTTACACTCCAAGAAGAAATGGAAAAACCTCTGCCCTGATAGTTGAATCAACACCCTACAAACAAAATTCAACAATTAATGTAACTATTAATTATGAATAATATAGACTACATGTTTACACAAACGAGTTTAGGATCTTTGATTCTAAACACGAATTTGGGCTTAACTACATGTTTACACACACATATCCAACATTTTTACACCCACACCCCCCCCCCCCCCATATATATATATATATATATATATATATATATATATATATATATATATATATATATATATATATATATATATATATAGAGAGAGAGAGAGAGAGAGAGTTTACCACAGTTTAGCCATTTCTTTCCGCACTGAAGCAGCATTGTCCTTTGATAAGTAACCATACCGGAGAAATGCAACATCTTATTCCTAGGTGATCAATGCATACATGGATCTCAATTGACCTAATAGGTTCTTTAACAACCACCATTTATAGTCGCCTCCGCTTCTATAAAGGTTTGCAAAATTGCCTTATCTGAGAAGGCTCTTCCCAAGTCGTCAGCAATGACCTCTCCCCTCCTCCTTTATCCGGGCTTGGGACCGGCAATGCAAAGATAAAACATTGCATTGGCGGAGTTAAAAAGGGTTTAGCTAACATAGCAAGTGAGATTAATGAGAAAAATAAGCATATATAAAATTTAACAATTGTCATCCAAATTATTAACCCAAAGTGTCTTTTACCTAACATGGCAAGCGAGATTAATGAGAAAAACAAGCATATATAAAATTTAATAATTCTCATCCAAATCATTAATCCAAAAGTATCCTTCCGACACTAAAATTTAAGAACTATTATCAAAAAAATAAATCCAAAAGTATCTTTCCTACACTAAAATGTGTCAAACTAAGATAAACATTCTAAAAATACTTCAACCAACTTTCCATCCAAATAACAAATCCTCCATCTGTAAATCCTGCCCAAGTTTCAAAACCATTATGAGGAGAATTATACAGAGAAGCATCAGGTTGAAGCACTGTCTCAACCCAAACTAGATTTTCCCCAAGTCCAAGGCATTTGAAGTGACACATGTCACCATTATGTATCCCAACATTCCCCTTTGCCAATTCTGCACCAAACCTATCAAGTATAATGACGGGGAATTTTTTTAAAAGTGGGGGAGGGGGTTAGGAGTATGAGTGGGATTGAGAGTTGGAGTGGGAGTGTTGACAAGATTACTCAAATTCTAAGATAAAGTGATAGGACGATGATCTGAAGTGGAACCAAACTCGCTCTGTGGAGTCACCCCTATAGGGGAGCTCTCCTTTCCATTTTACAATTTTGACTTAAACATATGCAACATACTAGTAACCTCTTTCAACTGTAAGTGAACATTAGAGATCTCATTCTTCATCGAGGCGATTTCTTCATTTCCTTTCAAATGTTGTACAAATTTTACCTTCGCCACCCCCGTTTGAATTAATTTTTTGTTAGAGACGTAGGATCCCACTCCACGCATTCGGCCTTTAACATCCTTTCCAAACACTTATGTTAACGTATCGTTGTCATAATTCTCAAACGTATCGCTACTACGCTCTCCAATCATACTTATGGATTTTCTTTTCTCTTCCGCAGCCTTCACTTCCTCCTATATTATTATAAATAAATTTGTTGATCATTTGATAAAAGTCCAAATAAAAATTAAAAGATTACACAATAAATATATTAAACTCACATAGAAACCCTTGGCACTCTCCAACACAGTTTTATCACTGCGTATATGTCCTGACAACCAATTGTCTACCCTCCCAATTTCTACTCCAGGCTTAGTTTTTTGCTATACATTGTTAAAATTAACAAATTAGCTAAGAACATTTTCAATGTTAAAAGGAAAACAAAATGATACACACCAACAAGTATTTCTTTTGGGCATAGGTACGACGCCTAAGACAATGGGTATACTTCAACTTAGAGTGGTTCTTAAAATTTTTTAGTTTTTGTTGCCTCTTTTTCTCACCATTTTCCATTTCTATAAATTTCTTCCATATTTCAGGGTCAACACCTTCAGGCTCAGCGGTGTCATCTTGCAAATGAGATCGCAATGTATTTTTGAACGTCCTGAGTTTTTGGGACCATGACTTATCCACTAATGGGCGAGCCACTTCCGATGGAACATTAAGATCAAATCCTCTCTATTATAATTGAGAAAAACAAAAAGAATTAACAGAATGACAAATAGCAAAAGAATAAAAATAGAAAAAGAAGAATAAAAAATGAAGAAATGAAGTATAAGATCATATTTACCATCAAAGCATTCCAAACATCATATTTACATTTATTTGACACTTGTCTCCAGTCCGAGGAGTGAATCGGGCAATTAGTTCTCACAAAATCCCCGGTACGAGAACTCCAAAGCTTTGCATTATCACCGAATATAGACCCATCATCTTCAACAATGACTTTGATTTTCTCTTTTGGGTTTTGGGCCATTGAGGAGGAAGGTTGTGCTGAACCTGTACCTGATGACATTTTAACTTTCCCAAATTTCAAAACAAAACATTAGTTCGATGGTAATATTATAGTAAAATAAAAGATAAACAATATTACTCATTGAATTAAAAACATATAACAACTAATGCATCATTTCTTCTTATTAACATATTACTAATCAAGATATAAAGGCAACAATTATGTCAAGAACAATTGAATTTAAAGGATCAGTCTAAACTAATAAAAAAACATGTCAACAACTTATGGGAAAATGCCACTCGATTGAATTAAAAATGTTACAATGCACCAACAAGAACACATTAACACCAATTCACCAACACAAACACATTAACAACTAGTGAAAAAACAATAGTTAAACTTTGTCATATTGCTTTAGTAGGTTCTCCAAATGAGGTTCATCTTCAAGAGTAGATTGGAACACAGTTGGTATCCATAGCTCGTCTACTCGACTGGTTAAACTCTTCGGGGAATGTATAACAACCCACCAATAAGGAGTGTTTAGATCTTTTGAGTAAAAGACTTGATTGGCATCAGAATGATTTGCAGGATCATCAAGCTCATTATTGGTACTCTTGAACTTATCCGAATTAACCATTACCAAATTAGAGTCTGGATAATGTTTACAACCATTGATCTTATCCTCCACCCTCACCCAATCACAATAAAACACTACCTCCTTAAATAGCGTATAGTCCAACTCAATTATTTGCCTGATAACTCCGTAATACATTGTCCAAGCATCTTTAAGATTTTTATCACTTTTTCTTGTCCTAAATTGAGTCCAAGCCTTCACGCAAACACCAGTGTCTTGTGTTAGAATAGTATCGTCATGATACTTGGGAGAGAATACAAAGCCATTGGTGCGGTATTTTTTTATATGTTTTAACCTTGTGTTTTGGCCCTTGTACTAACCTCTACAACATAGCATTTATCTCTATCTCTCCGAAAGTGACTAGATGTGCAATATAAATAAAATAATAGTTATAAAGTGAGTCTGGATAATAAAGAATATAACTTAATATACTATTAAAATCAAGAGCACCTTATCATATAACCACGAAATGAAAGAAGTTTGCATCTCTACTTCGGCCAATTGGCTCCCATTTCCTTTACCACGCGAAGTGGATTTTAATAACGTTTTATATTCACTGCAATTTATTCACATAAGTTCGTGTATTAGTATTTAAATGTGAATTTCGATAAATACTTATTAAATTGCTCAAACCTGTAGAATTCTTCAAGACCATCAATGTCAAGTCGAAATAGGACCCATCGACGTATTTGTTGAAACTGCTTAGGTTCCAACATCACAATCTTATCATCTAATAACGGTCCTTCGTCAGAAAACTCTCCATCTTCATCTAGAAACGATTCACGGGTATGTTTGTGGTTTTCGTCAAGAGAATTAGGCATGTACTCCATGCAATACCTAATAGATTCAGCAACAACATAGGACTCGACAATTGAACCTTCAATGTATTGCTTATTGCTAGGTATATCTTTAAAATCCTGCATCTTCCTATTCGTGTGAATAAGAAAAAAGTATATGTGACATATTCATTAACAATGATCTATACGTATATGCTTGTATTTGTGTTCGTGTGAAACTAAAAATTAATATAAAGACTTTACCATTCAAATGGATACATCCAATGCGTTCCTGTAGGACACAAGTCAATGCTTCAACGGCTACATAAACAGTAAGTTGGATACTAATATAAAAAAATGCCAGCGAAAAGTGTTTCTCCAACACACACAATGCCTCTGCAACCATAAACTTGGCCCTTTGCATATCCTCACGAATTAAGACTTTTGAGCCTAATATTTTGAAAAATAAGCTCAATTGTTGAATAGCTCTTCACAAATATTTGTATTTAAAAAATGCATGCTGAAGTAATACGGGAAATAAATACTCTATAATAACGTGATAGTTACGTGACTTCATTGAGTGCAAACCAGGTGGGTTAAGGGTGGAGATATTGCTTAGGTTGTAAGAAAAGCTGGAAGGTAGCTTTAACTCTTTCAAAATTTGACAAAATTGTCATTTATCTTCTTTATCCAATATAAATGATGCTTTAGATTTCATCCCTTTCCTGATTTGCTCATCTTCTCGCATCCATTAACTAATATGTATGCCTAAGTCTTTCATATCCTTCCACGCATTTATTGTATCTTTAGTTTTCGTTTTATCATCGAGGATTGTAGTTATAAAATGCTCTGCAACATTCTTCTCGATGTGCATCACATCAAGAACATGTCAAATTTTATGAGTACTCCAATAGTTCAAGTCAAATAAAATTGACTTTTTATACCATGCCTCCTTAACTTCAACATTACAATTCTCATTTGCATCACCCACCTTTCGCTTCTTATTGGAAACTTTTGAAGACTTTCCCGGTATATACTAGATGCAACGTAACTTCTTTAAAAGTGTGTCTCCATTCAACCGACGTGGAGGAGGTGTATACTCTGTTGACCAAAGCCCCAAACTCCCACCTTTTCGAAAAGGGTGATCCATGTCAAGGAAAATACGATAGTTTGTATAAACTATCTTACTACTGTGCGTTAGTCGGATGGATGGAGTATCGTCCCCACAAACAGGGCAAGCTTTATAACCATGTGTAACACACCCAGATAAATTCCCATATTCAGGGAAATCGTGAATCCCCCAATTAACATAGCTTTCAATGTAAAAGGCTGCATCTCATACATGTCATAAGCCGGAACACCTACTTCCCATAATTCCTTCAACTCATAAACTAATGGCTGAAGAAAAACGTCAATGTCTTGACCCGATGCTTTCGGACCAGGTATTAACAAAGACAACATTTGAAACTCGCTCTTCCTGCATAATGAAGGATAAAGATTATTCGACACCATGATAACAGGCCAACAGCTATAACTGGTAGACTGAATACCACGAGGATTAAACCCATTGGTTGCTATTGAGAGCCAAACATTGCATCCTTCTTTAGCAAATTCAGGGCATTTTTATTTGAAACTCATCCACTGGGACCAATCACATGGATGTCGCTGGTAATCCCATGAAGTGGTTGCCCTATGGTGCCATGTCATTTCTCAGGCTATCCACGAAATAGTATAAAATCTCACCAACCTTGGAATCAGAGGGAAATGTCTCAATACCTTTTTAGGTTCTTTGGAAATCCTTCCCCCTTTCCTCACAATGACTGAATACCTTGATTCTCCACATTGGGGACATTCATATATATATTCATTCTCCTACCAATATAAAACACAATTATTGACGCATGCATGAATGTAATTGGCCTTCATCCCTAAGTCTTTCATCATACTCTCCATCTTCGAATATTTTCTTAGTAGTGTATTACCTTTTGGGAGCCACCTTTTTAAGACAGACAAGAGTGATGTGACACTATTTCCTGACCAACCAAATTGCTTCTTTAAGTTGTGAAGTTCTACAATTGAAGAAAGAGTTGTTTCAAGACCCTCGCATGAAGGATATAATTTCTCAACTAATAATCTCTTATATTCATTGCACTAATCATTTCCGACATGATCTTCTTTGGAAACTCCCGACCGACCGCATTCAACATCTACATAAGGTTCCCCATGCACTTCGTAACAAACATCAACAAGATTTTCCTCCATAACACCTTATTCCTCGATGTTTTCTTCTACTATGTTCTCCTTAACTTGTTCTACCGGTGGGGGATAAATGGTGTTCACGGATGTTTTTTCACCGTGAAAAAACCATACAGTGTACAATTGATGCATACCATTCCTCTACAGACGTCTTTCTACTTCTTTTGATTTCAGACGCAATTTATTGCGACATTTTGAACATGGACAAGGTATCGTTGTCAACCCCTGATCATTGTTCTCTTCCGTAAATTTAATAAACTCTTCAATGCCCTTTAAATACGACAAGCTGCCTTCATTCTATTCGATCGTGTCATTCTATAAAACGAAATAAAACAGACATTAACAATAAGTTGCAACTGTAATCTTCGATAATGGTTGGTGTCTATTTATGGCAACTAATTATACCATGACTTATGTAAATTCATGATTTATAAATTCTAAACAAAATTTTGACGAATAAAAAGAAAATTTGACCATATTCATCATATCAAGTAATTAAAACGCAAAATTCATCATGATTTCTATTTAAAATAATGTGATCATTCACGGGGTTCCTTTTTATTTACCATAAAACTTAATATATGTATCGCAATAAATGCATTGAGCAAAACTAAATATTAATCAACTTAAGATACAGAGATAATAAAATGACCCTCCTCGTAACGTCTCAACCTAAAATGGATATTTATCTTAAGGCCCATGTTTGTTACACCAAATATATATCAACAACTTCGGTTAATAATACATACACAGTATAACTATTTGCATGGATAAATATTAACCCTAAATTTTCACTTTGTCACTAACATTAGCTACCATAAGTTAATATTAAATACCTAAGCATTTTGGAAAAGTATAACAAATTACTATTAGAGAAATACTTGTTTTTGTAAAACGACATGTATTAAACTAATCAATATTATTAGTGGTCATAATATGAAATCAACACAATAAAAAATGGTTATATAATTTGAAAATAAAAAGTAAAACTCCTAATATAGAAACAAAGTATAATTTTACGAATTAAACAGATTTATATAGATACATAGACAGAGAATAAAAAGCTACAACAATTTCAATGTTATCTTCTAAAAAAATACATGGAATCAATAAGAGGACTTTGTATATTGCAAGAAATTCTTCCTACTCTTAATTTTGTAAATGAGTAACATATGTGCTCTCAATTTTGTAAATTGGGATGAATTCAACAGCACGCTATGAAACGTGCTGTGAATTTCACTATGGGCAAAGATGAGCTTGGAGTGACTTGTTAGAGCTGCCAAAGAGCAAAAAATAAATTCACTCGAACTAAGGCTGATAAAAACGATCCTAGGAAGACACGAGTCAATGGAAATTGAATCACAACAGTGTTTGTTCGTTGTGTACGCACAATAGAAATTAGAATAGCAAAAAATTGAACAAAAAGAAAACGCTTACCTGATTGAATGATGAGAGACTAGGCGAGAGAAACCGACGGTGTAACCTGGAGAGAGAGAGCGCGAGGGACAGGTATAGGGAGGAGGTATGGAGAAAGAGAGGGGTGAGAGTAGGATATCGCACTTTTTTTTTTCTTTTTTTAAATGATTTTGCATATAATTCTAATATATTTGTAATGGTTTTTTTAAATTACTAACGGATTTTGTCCATTATAAATGTGCAATGGATAAAATCCATTACAAATGGGAAAAAAAATCCGTTACAATTTTGCTCTTTTGGTGTAGCGAGTGGAGATAGTGAGGATGATATCATTTGATATCACCTTATCATCATCAGTGGAGTCACTATGTTGTTGAAAAGCGCTATAAGCGCGGGGCGTGTGATATCGAAATAAAAATTATATTATTATATTCGCAAGATTCCAATTAAACCATTTTTCAATTTGAGTCTATTTTGGAACAAAATAAATACAGCCCATAAACATAAAACCAAATATTTAATTGAACATGGTATTTCAATTAAATCCTAAAAACATGCATCAAGATGATATATCAAATAAATATAAAATGCATGTGACACAACATATCAGGAAAAATCCCCGCAGGGAAAAACCATATTATTTTCAGTATAATTTGTAAAGAACGGTTTACACGGATTATAATGAAAAAAATGTGACATACGAAAATACCCGCAGGTGTCGGTTCCGATGTCGTCGGCTGGAATCTCCCGCAAGAATTCCAGATGGGCAGCAATGAAGAAGATACCGGCTTCTCCACAAAATACTCCTCAATGAGTAAAAACCATATTTGAAGGTTTATTGCACCAAAACACCTCTTCAAGGTTCAATGATATGTGTATGTTGTGCATATGTTATGTACCAAACAATGGGAGGGGAAGTGAGCATTTATAGGGAGGCTTAGTGGCTCACAAAACATCTTTCATGGAACATGGAGGAAAGGTTGACGAAATATACTCAGCATGTTCCAAAAGAAAAACAAAGTGGTCCAAAAGTGTGCAAGTGAAGACAACAAGAATGCACAAGGAATCTGCCAGCCCTACAGGACCCCGAACCAGTTCGGGCACCCCTGCGAACCGGTTTGCCCCCCCAAATTGGTTCGGGCTGGGTTCGGGGGAAAGTTCTGGCCAAAAGATTAAAACACTTAGAATATTTTTCAGTTTTCCTTAAGTATTTTTCACCAAATTCAAAATGCTATAACTTCTTCACCGTAGCTCGAAATGAGGTGACATTTCTTCTAGTATCTTCTTTGCGGCAAGCTTTTCAACTTTCCAGTTGAGCAGCCAGACGATGGCTGTACAATTACCAAAATGCCCTTGAACATCCCTATCAATCCATTTTTCACTGTTTTGATTTCTCTTACTTACCACTTGCGTAAATTCCCAAAAATTGTGGAACGAGAAATCGTTGAGGCATATGTGGGACACTTGATAAATGCATGATTCCCAAAATTCAGATTGAGGCCGTCAAGTGAGATCGTTAACAGACGTGCCTTTTGTAACGGCGTACGACATATACAAATTAAACATTTCGGACATGATAAATTTGTCCTTACAAATCTCCCCCTATGTCTATGCCGGTACATACATAAAAAAATCCGAATTATGCAAAACTCCCCAAACAAATGACATATACAATAATATCCCCATTAAACCCTCGAACTGAGAATACTAATTGACATGTCGTCAAACAAATATCCGCATCTTCAAATCTTCAACTCATTCAGAAACACCCAAAGCTTTTCTCATCAGGGTGTAATCCAATAGATATCAACTTTGTACCTACACACATGAGCAAAAGCAAATACCCGTGACGCATAACAATTTGATTTATAATGATATGCAAAATCAAATATCCATTAAGTTTCAGAAAATCATAGATAAATCATTTTCTCCACCATAATTCATTCTCCCCCTTTTTATGATGTCCCCAAATAGACAGATATGAGAAGCATAAATATGAAAAATGTCACAAAAAAATATATTTTTTCTTTTAAAATTTTTCAATTTTTTTGAATTTTTCAAAGAATCAAAGAATGTTCTATTTTTGAATTTTTCAAAAAAATGTACAAAAAAAATATACAAAACGAAATCACACCATGAAAGAACACAAAAACAACCAAGTCGGTGATAGCGTAAATGTAGGGGTGTGAACACATTCGATAGGTAAATAAACTCAATCAATCATATGTGCACGATGCATACGTGTACTCCTAACGAATGAACATAAAAAATATCCTTAGGTGTTAAATTGTTGAATTTAGAGGACATCCTCTTAATCAAATCAACAAATCAAAGTAAAAGTGATTTCCACACCAATAACGTCCAAAACTAATTTTGCACTTTTTCATGATTTTCAAGGACGTGCAAACCTGTTTAAATATTCCAACCAAACTCCCTTGGATATAAATATTTTTAGAGGTGATAAACTAAATTCTCAAACTTTGGAGAATAGATGGTGAAACCTATTGGCCCATATTTGGCATGTATTGCTTTTTATTGCCTTTAAGTTTTTCGGGATCTTTTAGCCTTGTTGGACCCCGGATAATAAAATTCCTCAATTTTTTAGGTCCATTTTAACGGTGGCTTTTGCGCAAAGGATAGATATTTACCTTTCGCAACCCCTCCCCGTTATAAAAAACACACAGTCTCACCAAAAACGGTTCTTACATGCACACCAATCTTATCAAGTTTTATCACGCTTGATTCGTTTTAAGGACAGGATTGAAGTGAAAAAACCCAACCAACATGTGATAAGATAAGTACAATATTCAAACAAATCCGTGCATGTGTGCAATAAAGAAAATAATGAGTCAAACATGTAGGAAGTAACACTTAATTACATCTTAATGACTCCAATCATTATAAAGCACATGGATGAAATGACATATTGTTTAAAAATACTATCAAATAGTCACATGAAAAATATGGAATGATATTGTGACTTGGTTATCCTAAAGCTCATTAAAAAAATGTGCAAAACAAAATACAAAAATATTTTTGGATTTTCAAATAATTTTATCAAAATAAAATCTTTTTGTATTTTTAAAAAAAAAAATTTATACACTAAGTACATGTCATAACGCTAGCAAATATATATATCATGAATAAAAAAGCTAGCGTATGACAAACATGCGAACACAATCATCTATATGATATAGAAAGAGAAGAATCATGTGCAAGAAAACGAGAATCAACAAGTCTAAAATCTAGCGTATCCAAACGTGATTTCCTAACCCAAGCAGATGTGAAACTTCGTATGAGGGATTTGGAAACCACGGGAACACTAGACTTAGACTTCCAATGATATCTTCCAAGATAAAAACAAAATCGCCTAAGGTGACCTTTCCTACCACAATGAGAACATGTGTAAACGGGAGGAATGTTACCTACAGAGTGATCTTTTCTAACGTTCTTGGGATTAATTGACCCCCTAAAACAAATAATGGTCTTAGCTATAGCATTAGAAGTATGAGAACAAGATGAGCCATTACCATCACCGTCAAACCTACTTGAGTTAGTCAAATCATTTTTTAACTTCAAAATTTTTTACTCAAGCAAAGAATTAGACTCTTCCAAATTAAGGGACGCCCTTTTTAAATTTTCAACAATTCCTAAAAGCGTGTCTCTCTCTCCCTCAATTAAAACAAATTTATCCCTAAGAGTCTTTTCACGTGCTATAAAATCATCGATCAATTTTTTATCCTCAACGGCACAAACGGGAACCCGAGAGTTTTTTAAGTCCTCAACTTCTTTTTCTAAAACAAGGACTTTCTCATCACTCTCCTTCTTGGGCAATTTTAAATCATTAAAGTCACGGTCCAAGGAAACAAAATTTTCACGATAAACATCTCTTTGAATTTGAACCGTTTGCAAAAGATCCATTGCGTATTTAAAACGAGAATTTTCTTTTTCTAAAACTTTAATTCTTTTGCAAAGAGTCAAATTCAAGAGTTTTAATTTTTCAGCATGTTCGTGAACAATTTCAAAAATAGGCTCCACGTTAGATGGGCGTTCCATTGAAAAAATTGCGAATAAACACAAAGCAGATTTTTAAATCAATATCACACAAATATTGCGGAAAATAAGAATACGCGATAAATTAGCGTAACCCGCTCTGATACCAATTTGAAAAGTGTTATAAGCACGGGGCATGTGATATCGAAATAAAAATTATATTATTATATTCACAAGATTCCAATTAAACCATTTTTCAATTTGAGTCTATTTTGGAACAAAATAAATATAGCCCATAAACATAAAACCAGATATTTAATTAAACATGGTATTTCAATTAAATCCTAAAAACATGCATCAAGATGATATATCAAATAAATATAAAATGCATGTGACACAACATATCAGGAAAAATCCCCGCAGGGAAAAACCATATTATTTTCAGTATAATTTGTAAAGAACGGTTTACACGAATTATAATGAAAAAAAATGTGACATACGAAAATACCCGCAGGAATTACAGATGGACAGCAATGAAGAAGATACCGACTTCTCCACAAAATACTCCTCAATGAGTAAAAAACATATGTGAAGGTTTATTGCACCAAAACACCTCTTTAAGGTTCAATGATATGTGTATGTTGTGCATATGTTGTGTACCAAACAATGGGAAGGGAAGTGAGCATTTATAGGGAGGCTTAGTGGCTCACAAAACATATTTCATTGAACATGGAGGAGGTGGCCGAAATATACTCAGCATGTTCCAAAAGAAAAACAAAGTGGTCCAAAAGTGTGCAAGTGAAGACACCAAGAATGCACAAGGAATCTGCCAGCCCTACAGGGACCCCGAACAGGTTCGGGTACCCCTGCGAACCGGTTCGCCCCCTCGAACCGGTTCGGGGGCAAGTTCTAGCTAAAAGATTAAAACACTTAGAATATTTTTCAGTTTTCCTTAAGTATTTTTCAACAAATTCAAAAGGCTATAACTTATTCATCGTAGCTCAGAATGAGGTGACGTTTCTTCTAGTATCTTGCTCTTCAACTTTCCAGTTGACCGCTCCTCTGGACGATGGCTGTATAATTACCAAAATGCCCTTGAACATCCCTATCAAGCCCTTTTTCACTATTTTGATTTCTCTTACGTACCACTTACGTAAATTCCCAAAAATTATGGAACGAGAAATCGTTGAGGCATATGTGGGACACTTGATAAATGCATGATTCCCGAAATTTGGATTGAGGCCGTCAAGTGAGATCGTGAACAGACGTGCCTTTTGTAGCGGCATACGACATATACAAATTAAACATTTCGGACTTGATAAATTTGTCCTTACAGTTGTTACAAGTATACAACAGAGGAAGTTCTTGAGGGACAAACTGATACTTCAATGGTTGGACTAGTTGGTTGAGGGTTAGCCAAATGAGATTGATGACGAGAGGCCTTAGGGTGTATTAGGTCAATAAACGAGTAGATATTGTGTATAAATTATGAGGACGCTACGAGTGAGATATTCATAGATTTTCAAGTATAGGAATAATGATTTCGAATTTCAAGGATGAAATTTCTTGTTTTATGAGGAAAGAATGTAATACCCTATAATTTATAGTAAATTAAATAAATTGTATCTATGAATATTTGTGCGCATTTATCTACAAGTACTGGTGATGCCACTACAAATTATGTATTTATTTGAAATTGAATTAAATTTGAAGTACGGTAATGAAATAATAATTATTTAACGAATAAAAATAATTATGTTGATAGAATAATTCGGGTGACTTTAGATACGTGTAGAATGTCTGGTTACACCTTAAAAGGTTGGTTTTTAAGGTCAATAGATTAATATATGATTTTGGCTAGACTTTAGACTATTCATAGATGATTTGAGCTTAATGGCTCAAGGTTAATAAGGGGCCCAACATTAATTTCATGGAAACCAAGATAAAATGGGGGATTAGAGTTAGCTTAGTTCATTATTAATACTTTGGAGAGAAAACCTAAGTCTAGAGAGAGAGAAATACTTAGAGAAGAAGAAATTGGAGGCAAATGGATTTGGAAAAGAAGGAATTGGGCTAATTGGATTGGAATCTCCCATGTTTGTTCAATGCAAGTTTATTTAGTATAATTTATAATTGAAGTTGTATTATAATATGGTTACTCATTGGATTCGAAACCTAAATTGGTAAAATTAAATTAGATAATAATTTATAATTTTGGGAATTATTAATTTGGAAATTCATGTTAAACTCCATATTTATAAGTTAGTTGATGATTTTTAACATGAACTTGAGTTACGTGCATAAATTGAGGATTTAATTATGTTATACTGGTCTAGTTGAGGAAAAGCCCTGTGATATTTCGTGATTTAGATAAGAAATTTGATGATTTTGAGATTGAATTGAAACTTAGGAATCTACCCTTCATTTTCAAGCCATTTTTGGTGTAGTATACCTGGTAATATGACTTTCTTTCCAAAATAAGGTCCTTGTTAAATTGATTACGAATTCTTACGCATTGGTTTTATAATTTTTTAGAGTTTCGTGATTTTTTATGAATATTTTCTTAACACCACATAGTGCTGAAATTTTGTAAGCATACTTGCCACTTTGAGGACGTTTTGGGCATAGTATATCCCCGAATCTGACTTTTTCGAAAACTGAATTTCCTAGTAAATTGAATAAGTAAAGGGTAGGCATTAGTTTCATAATTTTTGAAAGCTTGATAAATATGTTCCAAATATTTTCTGAACAACACGTAAGGCTGAAATTTTTATGAATTTGTTGGATTATTATGCGAATTGAGGTAGGTTCGTGTAACAACCCGCGTAATTTTGGGATATTTTCAAAATATAGAAGAAAATAAAGTTTTTGATAAAATTATTTGTATTGCTCAAATATGTTGGTTATTATTTTTAAAGGCGAGAATTTCAAACGATTTCGAAATCGAAAATAAAATGGAGTTTTAATTGAATTTTTATTATTTAGAAGAGTCCTCAAAACATAAAACTCTCTAAGAGTCCTCGGAACATAAAACTTTCTAGTAAAAATAATATTTTAAGAAAACCGACCGTCCGATCAAGCTGAATTTTTGTCAGAAGTCCTATCTCGCCGTTCGCTACAACATACTAGAATATCAAGCGATTCCAACGGTCCGATCGTCCGAAATAAATTTTTTAGTGTTTGTATCTGATTAGAACTCTTTTCTTAATCAAACTCTTAATCCTTTATATATCAACTAATTCGTGGCTTGGCTTTTCAAATCACTTTTTCTCAAACTTTTCAACCAGAAGACCTCTCCAAAATTACTCCCTTTCATATACAAACCATAGCCCCAAACATATTCAAGATTTCAACCTTAGATTAGAAGGCTTATCTGGTGTTTTCTCGAGTTTGGGCTAAAACGAGATTTGATTATTTTAGCGAGGATTATTTGGGAAGAATTTTTAATACAAGAGATGAGAAGACTTGTATTTATTTTGATGTGTAGAGCATTTGGAGATTTATTTTATTTTCGAGATAGTTAGATTGTTGTAATTATTTCGAGAGATTTGTTGTATTAATTTGAAGATGAGAATAGTGGTTTCTTATTTTATTGTGGGATTTAGATGCTCTATACCTTGTTATTTGTGGATTAGTTTAGTTTTATCGACGAGTAGCGCTCCGCTCGCTCTCCCCGGGCGAGCGGGGTGTTATAGAATGGTATCAGAGCTTAGGTATACGACAACCCTCGGGTCTTGGGTTTTGGGTCTGTTGCGTTTTTGTGGCGCGAATTTGGAGATAGAAATTTTTGAGAATCGTTTTGCGTTAGGTATCTAGATTAGATGTGAGGAATTTATTTTTGTCGACTAGTTTATTTTTGGAGATTGTTGGCCTAATTTTTGAGAGTTAGGTATTCGGCGAATTTCGAGGGCGAAATTCCATTGTTAGTGGGGAAGTGTAACAACCCGCGTAATTTTGGGGTATTTTCAAAATATAGAAGAAAATAAAGTTTTTGATAAAATTATTTGTATTGCTCAAATATGTTGGTTATTATTTTTAAAGGCGAGAATTTCAAACGATTTCGAAATCGGAATTAAAATGGAGTTTTAATTGAATTTTTATTATTTAGAAGAGTCCTCAAAACATAAAACTCTCTAAGAGTCCTCGGAACATAAAACTCTCTAGTAAAAATAATATTTTTAGAAAACCGACCATCCGATCAAGCTGAATTTTTGTCAGAAGTCCTGTCTCGCCGTTCGCTACAACATACTAAAATATCAAGCAATTCCAACGGTCCGATCGTCCGAAATAAATTTTTTAGTGTTTGTATCTGATTAGAACTCTTTTCTTAATCAAACTCTTAATCCTTTATATATCAACTAATTCGTGGCTTGGCTTTTCAAATCACTTTTTCTCAAACTTTTCAACCAGAAGACCTCTCCAAAATTACTCCCTTTCATATACAAACCATAGCCCCAAACATATTCAAGCTTTCAACCTTAGATTAGAAGGATTATCTGGTGTTTTCTCGAGTTTGGGCTAAAACGAGATTTGATTATTTTAGCGAGGATTATTTGGGAAGAATTTTTAATACAAGAGATGAGAAGACTTGTATTTATTTTGATGTATAGAGCATTTGGAGATTTATTTTATTTTCGAGATAGTTAGATTGTTGTAATTATTTCAAGAGATTTGTTGTATTAATTTGAAGATGAGAATAGTGGTTTCTTATTTTATTGTGGGATTTAGATGCTCTATACCTTGTTATTTGTGGATTAGTTTAGTTTTATCGACGAGTAGCGCTCCGCTCGCTCTCCCCGGGCGAGCGGGGTGTTACAGAATGGTATCAGAGCTTAGGTATACGACAAACCTCGGGTCTTGGGTTTTGGGTCTGTTACGTTTTTGTGACGCGAATTTGGAGATAGAAATTTTTGAGAATCGTTTTGCGTTAGGTATCTAGATTAGATGTGAGGAATTTATTTTTGTCGACGAGTTTATTTTTGGAGATTGTTGGCCTAATTTTTGAGAGTTAGGTATTCGACGAATTTCGAGGGAGAAATTCCATTGTTAGTGGAGAAGTGTAACAACCCGCGTAATTTTGGGGTATTTTCAAAATATAGAAGAAAATAAAGTTTTTGATAAAATTATTTGTATTGCTCAAATATGTTGGTTATTATTTTTAAAGGCGAGAATTTCAAACGATTTCGAAATCGGAATTAAAATGGAGTTTTAATTGAATTTTTATTATTTAGAAGAGTCCTCAAAACATAAAACTCTCTAAGAGTCCTCGGAACATAAAACTCTCTGGTAAAAATAATATTTTTAGAAAACCGACCATCCGATCAAGCTGAATTTTTGTCAGAAGTCCTGTCTCGCCGTTCGCTACAACATACTAAAATATCAAGCGATTCCAACGGTCCGATCGTTCGAAATAAATTTTTTAGTGTTTGTATCTGATTAGAACTCTTTTCTTAATCAAACTCTTAATCCTTTATATATCAACTAATTCGTGGCTTGGCTTTTCAAATCACTTTTTCTCAAACTTTTTAACCAGAAGACACCAGATAAGCCTTCTAATCTATGGTTGAAATCTTGAATATGTTTGGGGCTATGGATTGTATATGAAAGGGAGTAATTTTGGAGAGGTCTTCTGGTTGAAAAGTTTGAGAAAAAGTGATTTGAAAAGCCAAGCCACGAATTAGTTGATATATAAAGGATTAAGATTTTTAATACAAGGGAAGAGAAGAATTGTATTTATTTTGGTTGTATAGAGCATTGGCGATTTATTTTCTTCCCAGATTGTTAGATGCTTTATTTCGAGAGATTTTTGGTTGTATGTCATTTGAAGATATTTCAGATTAGTAAATTCTCTTATTTTTATTGTGGATTTTAGATGCTCTATACCTTGTTATATTGTGGAGTTGTTTGGTTTTATCGATAGTAGCGCTCCGTTCGCTCTCCCCGGGCGGGCGGGGTGTTACAGTTAATTCTCCATCAAAGAAGATTCTTTATGAAATTTTTATTTTGAATGAAAAGAGGTTAATTTAGGAATGAAGATAGAGATTATACTTGTCACCCTTAACTGTGGGTAGGATTAACTGTGTAGGGAATGTGGACTTGTGGGATATGTACTAGAGGGGATTGTGACAACCCGCTCCAAATAATAACGGGTGGCCAGCCCTATACTACATAAATCAGGTATCTCAGATGGTACAGTCTCAACATCAACAACTAAACACCATAATATAAGGCTAACTACCCGGAATCATAAAGTGCGAATCGCCAAAAAAATTTAAAACTTTTATTTTACAACAACAACAAAACCAATAATGCACACAACCAACAATATACATCTAACTATGATGTGTGAAAAGTGCGTGCTCCAATAATATGAAAGAGTACAATACATTGTACAACAAAAATCTCAACAATGAAATACCCGAATATGCTGTCGGGCAACAGACAATACAATAATCCGATAAATAAAATATGAAAGTGTTAGTCGACAACACTTGAATACTAACTCAATACAACTGAATCCTAATCTAGATGTACAATAGATAGGAATCGACTAAAGCAAAGTGCCGCAACAGTCCGCTGCTGCCACAACTCCACAAATCCTGAATGGAGGAATATCAAAGGCGTCCTTGCGGAGGAACACCTGAGTAATACAATATATACATGGAGGAGGAAAATATAAACGGGTCAGAGCCCGAGTTTTGAAAAGCAGTTTATAGCAAGTGTATTAAAATGCATAATAATTATAAATGCATTATTACATGATTTAGTTGGAATCGAACACTCCATAAAATTCAACTCACCTCTCATCTAAAGCGCGCACTAAGCGTATGCACGTGTCTCCAAAAGGATGTCCGATTCTAAATTAGGTAAGAGGATTCTAACTTAAACCCAAATAAAGTATTTAAGTGAAACCATCTAACCTATCTCCCAATTCTACATTTATTTCAATACTTCAAGTTATATACATTACCTTTAATGCAATAGTTATAGTTATCTTTATAATATTCATTTGTTGAACATATAAAGTTACATGATCCAATCATGTCCACATCATCAACATACACCATCAATCTCAATTACTAGAATTTATATTCTAGTGATGCCCATATAAGGCATGAAACCATATATATAATTATTATAGATGAGTTATTAGCATCGAGAGTTAAGGACTAAACTCCTCCCGATTCTCAACACGGTACTGCGTTTCGTGCGTGGGACGTCTCACCGAAGCGAAATCCAAACAAGGAACCCCCCCGTTACACTACTCCTGACCGTGTCGATCCTTGGGGCTCATTATGCCCTCGATGCAAGATGCATGTAACCCAAATGATTATCATCCAATTTTAATTAATTAATATTCCCAATTCTCAACAGTACACGGCGTTTCATGCGTGGGACGTCTCGCCGAAGCGAAATCCAAACAAGGAACCCCCCCGTTACACTACTCCTGGCAGTGTCGATTGTCGGGATAGGGGATATATTTATATATATAATTATGAGCATTAAGGACTAAACTTATCCCCGAGTTCCAACATTACACTGCGGTTCGTGCGTGGGACGTCTCGCCGAGGCGAAATCCAAACAAGGAACCCCCCCGATACACTAATCCTCGCAATGTAGGTCATTGAGGTCCATTATGCCCTTGACACCCAAGTACAAACACAAGAAAATAATAACCATCCAACCGAGCTATAACTCGAAGGACGCAGGCTCACATGCTATCATCTTCCAGTAGCCCATATACGTAGCAAACTGGGGCCACCTGGTGGGGGTTCAACGACACCCACCTCGTGATCAACTCATGCACACAACGTCCGGGAAGCGGTTATAGTTCCTAACCGGCAAGTGAGAGCGACACATACCCACGACCTCTCACCCCCAAAATAAATAAATATATATATCATATATGTCATTTGCTGACCACAAAGGACGACTATGACCTGGAAAATATCCACATCCTGCTAATCTAGTCAGAATGTTCACCCTCTACGCACAAAACTTCCTAATGATAGCAAGGAGGGGGTATGCTTAACATGTATATACACCATCATATAAGGTATACATACATCCCACATAATAAAGATATACCATTTTATATAAGTTATACCTGCAACATCATATTCATTTTCATATTCATTATACGCTCTTAGGCGTAATTTGATTAACATCATTTGTTTAGTGTATCTATCTCATGATACACCAATCGTCAATCCTCACACATTTGCCCCACTTAGTATATGCTATACTAATTCTCGCTTGAAGCTCTCATGTCGCTTCTAATATGAATTGTCTTTCAATTCTATTTAAGTTAAGGATATTCTATATCTTATTGAACCTCAATTAACATTTCTCATTGTGTGAGATATCTCCCACATCAATCATCAATAAGGATATTTCTATATCCATATGCCCATCAAATAGCATTTATTATTTTCCATTCATAATAGGGTTCAATTCATTTTATGAACCTTTTTAAAGTTATCCCGTTTGGGATTTGGATCCTAAGATCCGGCATCTCTAAGTTATTCTCATTCTCAGATAGTGAAATTTATTTATTATCACCAAATAAAATCCCAATTAAAAGTGGGCTTCCCCACTTAGGAAAAGTCCCAAAATCTCCAATCGGTATTCTATATTCCTCAAATACTAACCTCGACACTTAGAGGATTTTCCCCCCAAATTGCTACACTCTTTAGGTTCTCACTTCTCAACATAAATCACTAAAACTCTCCGACATTTACATTTAGTCTTTCAATTATCAATTAGCCTCATATATCGTCTTTTGACTCTAAGGTCTATAATCCCCTTATATAATCACTTAATCCTTTATGATACTCTGATTATGGAAGTCCATTTACACAAACCCAAAGGGGAATGGGATAACTTAAATTCTCAAGTTTGAACCCAAAACAGGGGACCGGTCGACCGGTGCCCCAACCGAGGTCGACCGCGTTTCTAAATTTTGCCTAATCTCGATGACAGAATGCCCAACTTTGGAGGCGCGGTCGACCGGTCCTCTGTACGCGGTCGACCGGCCATAACAGGTATTTCGGCCAACTCCATTTTTACACATTTCCAACTTCTCAAAAACTTCAATAAAACTCCATTCAACCACAAATCTTTAACCCAAACATATTCATAACATTAATATTCATTCTAGAATACTTATAAACCAATTTAAATCCTTAAATCCATTTATATATTACAAATCTAAGGATTTTCCCCAAAAGTTAGGTTTTGTTAAATTAAACCTAAAACCCAAAAATCAATCCACAAATCATGCAATAATTGGTACACAACAATTATTTAGCAAGTTTAATCACTTGCCTCGGGTTCGTAGGGTCTGAATCCGCCTTGAGATCGCGTGGGAACCGGAAATCTCCACTTTCTCTCCCTTTTTTCCTTCTTTCTCTTCTTCTTTCTTCTTCTCTCTTTCTTTCTAGGGTTTTCCTCTTTCTCTTAAGTGAGAATGACTTCTCACGTGTCTTTTAAGCCTTAACCCACAAGACACACATCTTTAAATGATAATACACACTTTAAATGACCCGGTAACTTTAATTCGAGTCAAACGGTCTTAAATTATTTCGGAACCTAAATAGACCCCAAGTACAGTCATTTTGACTTTCTCGACCCTTCCGAAAACGATGGTACCCTCAGAATCGACATTCGACACTCTTTCTAACGTCTCTAAATTTTGACCTCAATTGTCAATTTAATTATTTCTCCAATAAAATATTATTTATTCCTCCCAAAATAAATAAATTGTCGACTCCAAAACCTCGGGTTGTTACAGGGATATCCATGTGGGGAGCAATAAACAATGATTACGTTGGTAACTGATGTGAAATACGAGTTTACCTTGATTGAATGATAAAGATTATGTTAGTACCTTGATGCGATGAGATGGGTTCATCTTAGTTATGATTACCCCGAACACTGCATGCTGAGATTTTCATTGTATCTAGATCAAGATGCCCAGGCTGATCCTTTCACATAAATTTAAGTATGAGGTTATATAGCAGATGTCAAGGTGTGATTTGATGTCAAGGTGTAGTGGTTATCCCTTTGGATGTGATTTGATGCTTATGGGCACGTGACAACCTATAATTATACCTAGTACGCTCGAGCGATCCCAGAAGGCGGAAGGATAGGCCGTTGTTATGTGGAGGATTAATAATGGTCCTTGTATGAGGTACAAGTGTTGGATCGTGCATGTATTAGGTGGATATATATATAATGAGTATTTCTATTGAGATGTTATACAATTGAGATATATAAAATGATAAGTAGCGAATATCCGTAGTTGTGTTATGTAGATGTAGATGTAGGGACTACTTTCCCCTTCGACATTATATAATTATGACATATAAACGAATAAAATGGATTTGGTACATAAAAGACTATAGTGATGACAAATATTTAAATCACAAGGAAACTTATGGGCTTGGGTGTAGACGAATATGATATTTAGGGTTGTTTTGGGTTGGGTTAACTTAAAAGTAAATCAAAGAGAGAAAGAATATATGTAGTTATATTGTAACTCAAACTACTTAGGCTTGTTGTTAACGTCTCCCATTAACCTTTTATCATGTTATAAATAGTTGTGTCACCTCCGCTCTGAGATAATTTCAGTAGTTGGATTTACATTGATACAATTGAAGTCACGCGATGGTCCTAATACTATTGCTTGGTTCAGTATCATAGTTATGGGATTCACCTATAGTATATTCCAGTTATTTATTTTATGCATTTAGTTTTAATGTAGTCATTCTTAGAATAATATTCAATTGTTTGATTCCCGTGAGTTTATATTAAACTTGATCAATCATTAAATTTTACGGGGTGTCACAGTTAAATAATGACTCAATTAATTCAGTCCTAGTCTTCATTGCATAAGCTGATGTGTTCAAAATGACATGCAAATCGTAGTTTCCCATCAAAGAAATTATGGCTAAACATTGACATAACTAATTTTTTAATAAACCACTTTAGGTTTACGCCTTGAGGTGAAGCGAAGAAAAATAGCCTTGAGGCTTAAGCCTCAAAGGCCAAGAAGAGGCTTACGCCTCAACACCTCGCCTCGTTGAGGCACATCAAAAAAACCTTTTATTCTTCTATCACGAACTCTTTTTTTTGTTACTTTAATATATATATATATATATATATATATTTGTATTATGATTACATGTACAACTAATTAATAAATCTTATTTATTATATCGTTTTGGTATACAATTATTAATCAACAATATATACTAGTCTATTAATTATTTAATGATGATATACTAATTTATCTTAGTGATATTAGTCATATTTTAGTGTCAGTGATAACAATATGTATGTTTTTGGTGAAAATTTTAAGTTGCATTTTTTTTGTGATTTATTGGAATTATTTTTATAATATTTCATTGATTTTTTTAAAATATGAGGCTTACATGCTGTTGATACCAAAATTAGTATGTTGATATAGACGAATAATAAGAAGACACATGTCAATCTACGCGGCATAATAGCAACGAGGAAGTTTATTTACCCGACCAAGTCATACTCACTCCGAGCAGCAAGTGTACTCCGAGGAACTTCAACACTCCGAGGAACTCCTGAACGACGAGCAGCTAAGGCGGTCTGAGCTGCATCTCGGCCACAGCATTGATTGCCAGATAATCAACAGTTCAACTATTCATTGAATGATTATCATACAGACGTATATTCTTAAAGGGCATTAATTGTTTACCCTTTCACATGTACAACCCAAGGGCTATAAATACATTGTATCACCCTCATTAAAAAGGACCGGATTTTCTTGATAGAATTACATATCTGTAATACCCCGTACTTTTGGGCTATATTTATTTTGAGGATTAATTAATTAAATGCGTATTAATTGGAAATTAATCCGGGTTATAAATACTAATGTGATGCGAATTGGTATTTGATTAGGTGCATATATGATTATATATGAACTTGGTATTATAAAATTTGTCGTGAGATTTATATACGGCAATTTGGAAATTTTGTTGAGACGCGTGGGACCGCCGCGTCACGGTATAATATTTTGATATTAAAAGTGAATTTAAAATCTATAATCCGTATGGTCGTTTTGAGTGCGCCAACGCGTCCGGAAGGGTCGAGATAGTCAGAAAACACTAGCCGGGGGTATAGTTTGGATCCCGGGGTATTTTTAGGCCATCCCGGCACCATAAAGGGTATTTTAGTAATTTGGTATTTTTGGGTAATTAAAAGTGACGAAAATTGAGAGTTGTAATCTGATAAGGAATTGACCCAACCAACCCTTTTTAACCCAACAAGCCACGGAGGTTTATTAAATTAGGTTTTCATAAGTTCCCCAAAGCAAACCCTAGCCACCATAGCTTTTTAGAGAAGAAAGCTTGGAGAAGGAGAGAGAGAGGAATTCTGCAGAAATTCTACACCAAATCCACACCAAATTCAGAAATCAAACCAAGGCAAGTGACTTTATTTCATTTAAATTCGAAGAATGTCTTTTCCATGTTAGAAATTGAAGAATCTTGATTGTTCTTGAAAGATTAAAAGAAAACCCATGAAATTTGAAGTTATTATTGAATGTTGGGATAGGTTTGCATGTAGAAACATTGTTGGGAGATTTAATTTCGGAGATTTCATATCTAGGTGATGTATAAACGAATTAAAATCTGGGAATTTATGATGAGAAAAAAGTTAGGGTTTATGTTCTTGAAGAAAATTGGGAATTAATGTAGAAATTGTGATTTAATGATGTTTAGAAGATATTAAACCCTTTAATGATGTTAGTATAGCCCCTTAACATGTTTGAGGATGATTAGAGAACTCAATATATTGTGGGAACGAATTTTAGAAGAGGTTTGAGGAGTAAAAATGGTGAAAAACGAATTGGGGAAAAATCTGGGCCGAAACTGGCCACTCGTTAGAAGCAGCCCCCAGGTCGTTCGAACGAGCTCGTTCGAACGAGCTTCTAACGAGTTGACCAGTCGTTATTAAAGAGTAAGAATTTTCGTTCGATATCTCGTTCGAACGAGATATCGTTAGAAGGGTTAGTTCGTTCGAACGAACTGGGATCTCGTTCGAACAGCCTCGTTCGAACGAGACTTCTAACGACCTGACAGTCCAAACTCGTTCGAAGCCTCGTTCGAACGAGACTTCTAACGAGTTGACAGTTTGGTCCTTTTTGGACTGTTTTGATTTTTGGAGTCCCGGAAACTGGTTCGAGGGTAGAGTTAACATTCTTTGATGATGTAAGGATAGATTTGGGACTTTTGGGTTATTGAGAGGAGTAATTATATACGAGTGTTATATCCAATAAACCATTTGGGTTAAGACGTGAGTGTCTACTACGATGTGAGGATGAATTATGGCGCATATAATTACAAACCGGAATAGTACGAATTGTGATAATTATAGTTAGTACGAGAGTGCAATATGTACTACAATTAAAATACGGTATTACTAAGATGTGTGTTTACTTAGTATTGGTATATGGATTGTGTGTATGACATACCTACCATACTTGCTATCACGGGAGGTTGCGTTCGCTTAGGACCCTCTAATCCTTGTGTGCCTACGGGGGGGATATAGACTGGTACCTTGATGAACATAGGTCATAGAAAGACTTATTGTGATATTAATAAGTCCGCTGACCATGGGAGCGTAGGTATGTGCGTGACCCATGTGATGGTGACTGTGTTCGCCTCCACTATTTGTGATTTGTGTTATCTGAACTATTCCTGAGAGATTCGGAATATGTGATCCTTATGTACGTGATGTACCGGGATGGATAGCAGAGTATGTGTGCACTACAGCTTAGATTGCGGGGTGCTTGTATCGTATATTTATGATGTGAATAATATACATTTAATTAATGGAAATCCTCATGTTAATGTTGTAACTGTATTACGGTATTGTTTCGAGATATATAAGGAGTTAACTGATACTTATATATATGGCATATTTAGTAACTGAGTTTACATTAAACCTCTATTTAATCACGAGCGTTGTTATGTTAAATGGAACCGAGTATTATGGGTAGAACCTTTGGCAGTTTAGCTAGATACGTTGCCACTTAGCTAGTAGTATGGATAGTTATAGATGGGTACTTGCGTTAGGAGTGCACAGTTAGACGAGAGGTGAGAATATAATGTGAGTGCACGTCCTAACATGTACTTTGCATTTAATGTTTTAAATGTTTTTAAAGCACTTGCAGGTTTTTTTAAAATATAACACATTCGGGCTCTGACCCGTTTGCTTTTCAAATCTTTTTCTTTGTAAAACCATTTTAGGTGCCCAGCCACAAGGACACCAAGCATAGGTACTCATTCAGGTGACGAGCTGTAGCTGTTTGTGGAAGCTACAGGGATTTGCTCATAGACGCTTCTATCTTTTGGATTCCAGAGCCACGATCTATCTATCAGTTGTAGGGCATGTTGCCCATTCCTATTTAGAGCATCTTTTATATTTCAGTTTTCAGACTTTAGCATGTAGTATTTCAGTTTCAGTTATTTATTTCAGTATGGGATTGTAGTGAGGGGTTTCCTCCAGACTCTATTTATTTCTATTGTGATGGTTATTCATTTTTCTTCAGCATGGTGAATGGTGTTATCTATTTCTTCATTTTACACTTGTTGCATGTTAATCAGACTTAAATTAAAATTTGGCAACTTGCTTTTTAAATACTAGGTGGTTAGAAATAATAAAATGTTTTCGACAGTGATGCTATTAACTGAGCCAACTTGGCATTTTGAATTAATTTTATAAAGGAGTAGCTACCCGGTATTTAATTAGTCGGGGTGTCACAGGTGGTATCAGAGCATCAGGTTCTAGTGTCCTTTAGGATCTGTACGGCTATTATGTTTCCGCTACGTTTTCTTTGATATAGAGCCCTATATTTTAGGACTGTTGTACTCTTTTTGTGTATGCTTCGTTCTTCAGCTATATTAAGTTTATAACCGTGAACTTATAAACTTTGTTCTTATTTCAGATGCCTCAACGACGTGCACGACGAGTTCCCAGGAATGCAACGCCTGAACCCCAGCCCGCTCCAGTTCAGGGTATGTTGAACGCTGCTGAGGTTGCTGCTATAGTAGCCCAAGCGGTAAATGCCGCGATTGCCGTGATTCAGCAGGCACCGCCTCAGGCGCCGGTTGCCGCGCCAGCATAGGTTAATGCATTCCCGTCTGCTTGGGAGCGTGTACGAGACGCTTTTCAGAAAGCGCATCCGCCAGAGTTTGCAGGAAGCTCGGATGTAGTGGTCTCGAGCCAGTGGAGGAAGGACATACAGAGGCATTTGAGGATGCATGAGTGCACAGACGTTCAGAAACAGGTGCTAGCTACTTTCAAGCTAGTGGGATCTGCACTACAGTGGTGGGAGTCTATCACCACCGCGAAGGAGAGGGATACCCTCACGATTCAGGAGTTCTGGGTGCGGTTCGACCGCAAATACTTTCCATCCGCAGTTCATACAGAGATGAGGAGGAAGCTGATGAGTTTGAAGCAGGAGGGCAAGACAGTGGCCGAGTATGAGGCCGAGTTCACTAACCTGTTGAATATCGTTCCAGACGAGATTCCAACAGAGAAGAAGAAGATAGAGAAGTTCACTGATGGGTTGAATTGGAGAATCCGTCAGCATCTGCTTGGGAACCTATCGTTGGTCACGTATTCTGATGTGGTTAACGCTGCATTATTACACTGCCAGGACCACCGTTTTCATATGGCCGAGGGCAAGCGGTCGGGGGAGTCTAGCCATCAGGGCAGGACTGGAGGACATGGTGCCAGCGGGGCACAGACCGGTCAGGGGCAGAGACAGACTGAGCAGGGTACCCAGCAGGGGGACAATAAGAGGTTCCGGTAAGGGAACTACAGGCAGGGACAGGGAGGTTTCCGCCAGGGCTATCAGGGTCCGAACGGCCATCAGGGCCAACAGGGACAGAATGGGCAGCAGTTTCATCAGGGCCAGCAGGGCCAAGGGAGGAATGGTAACGGCCACCAGGGCCGGGGACAGCAGGGGCAGAGGGGAGGGAACTTCCCAGGGAAGTGCTTTACTTGTGGCAAGACTGGCCATAAGAAGCAGGATTGTCCTGATAGGGACAGGGCCCCACAGCAGCAGCAACAGGGTGCTCGCCAGGAGCCACAGAGACCTATGTTTCCCGCCGCTCTTCCTGCACCGCCACAAATGGCAGCACTGCCACCCATTCCAGCAGTCCCAGCTCAGCAGGGGCAGCTACAGTATGGACGTGTCTACAACGTTCACCAGGCTGCAGTTCCACAGGCACCGCCCGCGATCGAGGGTACGTTTCCTATCCATGGCACTATGGGACGGGTGTTATTTGATACGGGTGCTACACATTGTTTCATAGCTACACACTTCGCGAAAGCTTTAGGATTGTTAGCTACGGCAGAGATCACAGTGACGTGTGTCGACTCACCATTAGGGAGTGGGTCACTTATTTTCTTTATATGCCGGGGAGTGGGGGTAGAGGTTGGTGGTTTGGTATTGCCTGCAGACATGTTAGTGTTAGACATGCATGTTCACGATGTGATCATCGGTATGGATTGGCTCGTAGCATATAGGGCCATGATTGATTGCTTCAGCGGGAGCATTGTTTTTGCCATTCTGGGGCAAGAGATGTTTGTAGTGGCGATGCCTCGCCCAGAGGGAGGATCAACCGCTCATCTGTATTACATAGAGGAGGATACCTCTAAGGAGGTTGTTATTCCTTTAGATTCGATCCCGGTTGTCAGGGAGTATTCGGATGTATTTCAGGAGATACCAGGCTTACCACCCAGTCGAGAGATAGACTTCGTTATTGATTTGCTACCGGGTACGAGACCTATAGCACGTGCACCGTACCGTATGGCTCCAGCTGAGATGCGAGAGTTACGAGATCAGATAGAGCAGCTGTTAGGGCAGGGCTTTATTCGCAGGAGTACCTCACCTTGGGGCGCACCAGTTTTGTTTGTGAAGAAGAGGGATGGTTCACTGAGATTGTGCGTGGACTACCGAGAATTGAATAAGGTCACGATACGGAATAAGTATCCGTTGCCTCGAATCGATGACTTATTCGACCAGTTGAGAGGAGCTTTTTTCTTCTCGAAGATTGACTTGAGGTCAGGTTACCATCAGTTGCGTATCAGGGAGGAGGATGTCTCGAAGACTGCGTTCTTGTCGAGATATGGTTCTTACGAGTTTCGGGTTATGCCTTTCGGTTTGACCAACGCTCCAGCAGTGTTTATGGACTTAATGAACAGAGTGTTCAGGGATTTCTTAGACCAGTTTGTCATTGTCTTCATCGATGATATCCTGGTTTACTCTCAGACAGAGGAGGAGCACGCCGAGCATTTGAGGCAGGTTTTGCAGACACTTCGTCAGAACGAGCTGTATGCAAAATATGAGAAGTGCGGGTTTTGGCTGAAGGAAGTCCAGTTCTTGAGTCACATTATTTCCGACCAGGGAATATCTGTCGATCCGGGGAAGGTGTCAGCGGTGAGGGAGTGGGGACAGCCCACGACACCAACAGAGATTCGTAGTTTCTTGGGTCTAGCAGGATACTACAGGAGGTTCATTCGGGGTTTCTCGGAGATAGCAGGTCCTTTGACACATCTTACTCGTAAAGGTGTGCCATATATCTGGAGTGATGCTTGTCAGTTGGCATTCGATGAGTTGAAGGACAAATTGACCTCAGCACCTGTGTTAGCATTGCCGAGACCGGGAGTTGAGTATTTGGTTTACACCGATGCGTCTTTGCAAGGACTGGGAGGTGTGTTGCAGCAGGAGAGACGGGCCATAGCTTATGCTTCCCGTAAGCTTAAGCCTCATGAGAAGAATTACCCCACACATGATTTGGAGTTGGCGGCAGTGGTATTTGCCTTACGGATTTGGAGGCACTATCTTTTGGGGGAGAAGTTTCAGCTGTTCACGGACCACAAGTCACTACAGTATCTGTTCACGCAGAAGGAGTTGAATATGCGGCAGCGTAGGTGGCTTGAGTTTGTGAAAGACTACCAGTTCGACATCCAGTACCACCCGGGTAAGGCTAACGTGGTAGCAGACGCGTTAAGCCATAGACCAGCAGACGAGGTGGCAGAGGTGTGGAAGGAATTGGGACACCAGGATGCAGTGGCCCGATCTTTCATGTCCGTGATGACCGTTACACCGCAGATTGTCACGAAGGTTGTACGGGCACAGACAAATGATTTGTTCTGTCAGGAGCAGATAGTTCGATTACTCACTGAGGGAGCTGAATCCTATACCGTTAGCTCAGACGGGGGATTACGCTTCAATGGGAGATTGGTAGTTCCGGAAGGAGAGGAATTGCGACACGATGTTATGGCAGAGTCGCACGCCTCACGGTTCGCGGTACATCCCGGAGGGGACAAAATGTACCAAGACATGAGACGGCAGTATTGGTGGAGCGGTATGAAGAGAGATATCGCTGAGTTTGTCTCGAAATGCGCCACTTGTCAGCTTGTAAAAGTGGATCATCAGAGACCAGCAGGATTGCTACAGCCATTGGAGGTTCCGGTGTGGATGTGGGAGAGCATATCCATGGATTTTGTCACGGGGTTGCCTACGTCGCAGAGGGGTCACGACTCCGTTTGGGTAATTGTAGACAGGTTGTCCAAGGTCGCTCACTTCTTACCCGTAAGGACTGACTACACTACGGGACAGTATGCCCAGCTCTTCATCTCAGAGATTGTGAGACTTCACGGTGTGCCCCTGAATATCGTGTCTGACAGAGACAAGATATTTGTTTCGAGGTTTTGGGAGAGTTTCCAGGAGGCAATGGGCACGGAATTGCGGTTGAGTACGGCTTATCATCCGCAGACTGATGGGCAGACAGAGCGCACCAATCAGATGTTGGAAGACATGCTGCGCATGTGCATTATTGACTTCGGGGGTGGATGGGAGCAGTACCTCCCACTGGTGGAGTTTGCTTACAACAACTCCTATCAGTTCACGATTGGCATGGCTCCGTTTGAGGCGTTGTACGGTAGGCCTTGTCGTTCCCCAGCATGTTGGTTGGAGGTGGGAGACAACAAACTATTTGGGCCGGAAGTGATTCAGGATACTTCGGCAAGGATTGAGTTGATTCGGAGTCGCATTCGGGTAGCTCAAGACCGGCAGAAGAGTTACGCTGACGCGAAGAGATTTTTCAGAGAGTTCCAAGTGGGGGACCAGGTTTTTCTCAGGGTATCTCCTATGAAGGGGATTATGCGTTTCGGGAAGAAGGGGAAGTTGGCACCGAGGTATGTGGGGCCGTTTCCTATTATTGAGCGGATCGGACCGGTTGCGTATAGACTCGGGTTACCGGAGCATTTGCATCGGATTCACGACGTGTTCCATATTTCCTCGCTAAGGAAATACCTTAGAGATAATTTGGCTCATTCTCACATTGCTGTGGAGGACATCGATCTCCAGCCGGATAGCTCCTACGAGGAGGGGCCAATTGCTATTTTGGACCGAAGCGAGAGGAAACTGCGGTCAAAGATAATCCCGTTAGTGCGTGTTCAGTGGCGACATCACAATGTTGAGGAGTCCACATGGGAGCGCGAGGATGAGATGCACGAACGTTATCCAGAGCTATTTTTGGCAGGTACTTTCTAGTTTCGAATTTCGGGACGAAATTCAGTTATTAGGGGGGAAGTATGTAATACCCCGTACTTTTGGGCTATATTTATTTTGAGGATTAATTAATTAAATGCGTATTAATTGGAAATTAATCCGGGTTATAAATACTAATGTGATGCGAATTGGTATTTGATTAGGTGCATATATGATTATATATGAACTTGGTATTATAAAATTTGTCGTGAGATTTATATACGGCAATTTGGAAATTTTGTTGAGACGCGTGGGACCGCCGCGTCACGGTATAATATTTTGATATTAAAAGTGAATTTAAAATCTATAATCCGTATGGTCGTTTTGAGTGCGCCAACGCGTCCGGAAGGGTCGAGATAGTCAGAAAACACTAGCCGGGGGTATAGTTTGGATCCCGGAGTATTTTTAGGCCATCCCGGCACCATAAAGGGTATTTTAGTAATTTGGTATTTTTGGGTAATTAAAAGTGACGAAAATTGAGAGTTGTAATCTGATAAGGAATTGACCCAACCAACCCTTTTTAACCCAACAAGCCACGGAGGTTTATTAAATTAGGTTTTCATAAGTTCCCCAAAGCAAACCCTAGCCACCATAGCTTTTTAGAGAAGAAAGCTTGGAGAAGGAGAGAGAGAGAGGAATTCTGCAGAAATTCTACACCAAATCCACACCAAATTCAGAAATCAAACCAAGGCAAGTGACTTTATTTCATTTAAATTCGAAGAATGTCTTTTCCATGTTAGAAATTGAAGAATCTTGATTGTTCTTGAAAGATTAAAAGAAAACCCATGAAATTTGAAGTTATTATTGAATGTTGGGATAGGTTTGCATGTAGAAACATTGTTGGGAGATTTAATTTCGGAGATTTCATATCTAGGTGATGTATAAACGAATTAAAATCTGGGAATTTATGATGAGAAAAAGTTAGGGTTTATGTTCTTGAAGAAAATTGGGAATTAATGTAGAAATTGTGATTTAATGATGTTTAGAAGATATTAAACCCTTTAATGATGTTAGTATAGCCCCTTAACATGTTTGAGGATGATTAGAGAACTCAATATATTGTGGGAACGAATTTTAGAAGAGGTTTGAGGAGTAAAAATGGTGAAAAACGAATTGGGGAAAAATCTGGGCCGAAACTGGCCACTCGTTAGAAGCAGCCCCCAGGTCGTTCGAACGAGCTCGTTCGAACGAGCTTCTAACGAGTTGACCAGTCGTTATTAACGAGTAAGAATTTTCGTTCGATATCTCGTTCGAACGAGATATCGTTAGAAGGGTCAGTTCGTTCGAACGAACTGGGATCTCGTTCGAACAGCCTCGTTCGAACGAGACTTCTAACGACCTGACAGTCCAAACTCGTTCGAAGCCTCGTTCGAACGAGACTTCTAACGAGTTGACAGTTTGGTCCTTTTTGGACTGTTTTGATTTTTGGAGTCCCGAAAACTGGTTCGAGGGTAGAGTTAACATTCTTTGATGATGTAAGGATAGATTTGGGACTTTTGGGTTATTGAGAGGAGTAATTATATACGAGTGTTATATCCAATAAACCATTTGGGTTAAGACGTGAGTGTCTACTACGATGTGAGGATGAATTATGGCGCGTATAATTACAAACCGGAATAGTACGAATTGTGATAATTATAGTTAGTACGAGAGTGCAATATGTACTACAATTAAAATACGGTATTACTAAGATGTGTGTTTACTTAGTATTGGTATATGGATTGTGTGTATGACATACCTACCATACTTGCTATCACGGGAGGTTGCGTTCGCTTAGGACCCTCTAATCCTTGTGTGCCTACGGGGGGGATATAGACTGGTACCTTGATGAACATAGGTCATAGAAAGACTTATTGTGATATTAATAAGTCCGCTGACCATGGGAGCGTAGGTATGTGCGTGAACCATGTGATGGTGACTGTGTTCGCCTCCACTATTTGTGATTTGTGTTATCTGAACTATTCCTGAGAGATTCGGAATATGTGATCCTTATGTACGTGATGTACCGGGATGGATAGCAGAGTATGTGTGCACTACAGCTTAGATTGCGGGGTGCTTGTATCGTATATTTATGATGTGAATAATATACATTTAATTAATGGAAATCCTCATGTTAATGTTGTAACTGTATTACGGTATTGTTTCGAGATATATAAGGAGTTAACTGATACTTATATATATGGCATATTTAGTAACTGAGTTTACATTAAACCTCTATTTAATCACGAGCGTTGTTATGTTAAATGGAACCGAGTATTATGGGTAGAACCTTTGGCAGTTTAGCTAGATACGTTGCCACTTAGCTAGTAGTATGGATAGTTATAGATGGGTACTTGCGTTAGGAGTGCACAGTTAGACGAGAGGTGAGAATATAATGTGAGTGCACGTCCTAACATGTACTTTGCATTTAATGTTTTAAATGTTTTTAAAGCACTTGCAGGTTTTTTTAAAATATAACACATTCGGGCTCTGACCCGTTTGCTTTTCAAATCTTTTTCTTTGTAAAACCATTTTAGGTGCCCAGCCACAAGGACACCAAGCATAGGTACTCATTCAGGTGACGAGCTGTAGCTGTTTGTGGAAGCTACAGGGATTTGCTCATAGACGCTTCTATCTTTTGGATTCCAGAGCCACGATCTATCTATCAGTTGTAGGGCATGTTGCCCATTCCTATTTAGAGCATCTTTTACATTTCAGTTTTCAGACTTTAGCATGTAGTATTTCAGTTTCAGTTATTTATTTCAGTATGGGATTGTAGTGAGGGGTTTCCTCCAGACTCTATTTATTTCTATTGTGATGGTTATTCATTTTTCTTCAGCATGGTGAATGGTGTTATCTATTTCTTCATGAAGTATGTAATACCCCGTACTTTTGGGCTATATTTATTTTGAGGATTAATTAATTAAATGCGTATTAATTGGAAATTAATCCGGGTTATAAATACTAATGTGATTCGAATTGGTATTTGATTAGGTGCATATATGATTATATATGAACTTGGTATTATAAAATTTGTCATGAGATTTATATACGGCAATTTGGAAATTTTGTTGAGACGCGTGGGACCGCCGCGTCACGGTATAATATTTTGATATTAAAAGTGAATTTAAAATCTATAATCCGTATGGTCGTTTTGAGTGCGCCAACGCGTCCGGAAGGGTCGAGATAGTCAGAAAACACTAGCCGGGGGTATAGTTTGGATCCCGGGGTATTTTTAGGCCATCCCGGCACCATAAAGGGTATTTTAGTAATTTGGTATTTTTGGGTAATTAAAAGTGACGAAAATTGAGAGTTGTAATCTGATAAGGAATTGACCCAACCAACCCTTTTTAACCCAACAAGCCACGGAGGTTTATTAAATTAGGTTTTCATAAGTTCCCCAAAGCAAACCCTAGCCACCATAGCTTTTTAGAGAAGAAAGCTTGGAGAAGGAGAGAGAGAGAGGAATTCTGCAGAAATTCTACACCAAATCCACACCAAATTCAGAAATCAAACCAAGGCAAGTGACTTTATTTCATTTAAATTCAAAGAATGTCTTTTCCATGTTAGAAATTGAAGAATCTTGATTGTTCTTGAAAGATTAAAAGAAAACCCATGAAATTTGAAGTTATTATTGAATGTTGGGATAGGTTTGCATGTAGAAACATTGTTGGGAGATTTAATTTCGGAGATTTCATATCTAGGTGATGTATAAACGAATTAAAATCTGGGAATTTATGATGAGAAAAAGTTAGGGTTTATGTTCTTGAAGAAAATTGGGAATTAATGTAGAAATTGTGATTTAATGATGTTTAGAAGATATTAAACCCTTTAATGATGTTAGTATAGCCCCTTAACATGTTTGAGGATGATTAGAGAACTCAATATATTGTGGGAACGAATTTTAGAAGAGGTTTGAGGAGTAAAAATGGTGAAAAACGAATTGGGGAAAAATCTGGGCCGAAACTGGCCACTCGTTAGAAGCAACCCCCAGGTCGTTCGAACGAGCTTCTAACGAGTTGACCAGTCGTTATTAACGAGTAAGAATTTTCGTTCGATATCTCGTTCGAACGAGATATCGTTAGAAGGGTCAGTTCGTTCGAACGAACTGGGATCTCGTTCGAACAGCCTCGTTCGAACGAGACTTCTAACGACCTGACAGTCCAAACTCGTTCGAAGCCTCGTTCGAATGAGACTTCTAACGAGTTGACAGTTTGGTCCTTTTTGGACTGTTTTGATTTTTGGAGTCCCGAAAACTGGTTCGAGGGTAGAGTTAACATTCTTTGATGATGTAAGGATAGATTTGTGACTTTTGGGTTATTGAGAGGAGTAATTATATACGAGTGTTATATCCAATAAACCATTTGGGTTAAGACGTGAGTGTCTACTACGATGTGAGGATGAATTATGGCGCATATAATTACAAACCGGAATAGTACGAATTGTGATAATTATAGTTAGTACGAGAGTGCAATATGTACTACAATTAAAATACGGTATTACTAAGATGTGTGTTTACTTAGTATTGGTATATGGATTGTGTGTATGACATACCTACCATACTTGCTATCACGGGAGGTTGCGTTCGCTTAGGACCCTCTAATCCTTGTGTGCCTACGGGGGGGATATAGACTGGTACCTTGATGAACATAGGTCATAGAAAGACTTATTGTGATATTAATAAGTCCGCTGACCATGGGAGCGTAGGTATGTGCGTGACCCATGTGATGGTGACTGTGTTCGCCTCCACTATTTGTGATTTGTGTTATCTGAACTATTCCTGAGAGATTCGGAATATGTGATCCTTATGTACGTGATGTACCGGGATGGATAACAGAGTATGTGTGCACTACAGCTTAGATTGCGGGGTGATTGTATCGTATATTTATTATGTGAATAATATACATTTAATTAATGGAAATCCTCATGTTAATGTTGTAACTGTATTACGGTATTGTTTCGAGATATATAAGGAGTTAACTGATACTTATATATATGGCATATTTAGTAACTGAGTTTACATTAAACCTCTATTTAATCACGAGCGTTGTTATGTTAAATGGAACCGAGTATTATGGGTAGAACCTTTGGCAGTTTAGCTAGATACGTTGCCACTTAGCTAGTAGTATGGATAGTTATAGATGGGTACTTGCGTTAGGAGTGCACAGTTAGACGAGAGGTGAGAATATAATGTGAGTGCACGTCCTAACATGTACTTTGCATTTAATGTTTTAAATGTTTTTAAAGCACTTGCAGGTTTTTTTAAAATATAACACATTCGGGCTCTGACCCGTTTGCTTTTCAAATCTTTTTCTTTGTAAAACCATTTTAGGTGCCCAGCCACAAGGACACCAAGCATAGGTACTCATTCAGGTGACGAGCTGTAGCTGTTTGTGGAAGCTACAGGGATTTGCTCATAGACGCTTCTATCTTTTGGATTCCAGAGCCACGATCTATCTATCAGTTGTAGGGCATGTTGCCCATTCCTATTTAGAGCATCTTTTACATTTCAGTTTTCAGACTTTAGCATGTAGTATTTCAGTTTCAGTTATTTATTTCAGTATGGGATTGTAGTGAGGGGTTTCCTCCAGACTCTATTTATTTCTATTGTGATGGTTATTCATTTTTCTTCAGCATCGTGAATGGTGTTATCTATTTCTTCATTTTACACTTGTTGCATGTTAATCAGACTTAAATTAAAATTTGGCAACTTGCTTTTTAAATACTAGGTGGTTAGAAATAATAAAATGTTTTCGACAGTGATGCTATTAACTGAGCCAACTTGGCATTTTGAATTAATTTTATAAAGGAGTAGCTACCCGGTATTTAATTAGTCGGGGTGTCACAATATCGAGAACTCCAAAACACTTAGAAATAACAGAAACAGTGGACGTAGACCATTCTTATAAGGCTGAACCACTTTAAAATTCTTTGTCTCATTTATATTTATCTGTGATTAAATAATTAGAAGCAATCTAATTTTTTACATCAACAGATTGGCGCCATCTGTGGGAATCGACTGTTGTTATCGTTTTTCACCAAAAATCATTTATCATCAATGGCAGATAATCTGGAATCCAGCAATCGAAGTGCTGGAAATGTTGGAAATCCTCCAAATCCCTCTGCACCTCCAGATCTGGCTGGAATTATGACGAATCTGGCTCAAGGACAAATCGCCATGCAAGAGACAATGCGGCAACTCATACAGACCCTTCATGGCGGTGCACCTGCACATTCGGGACAGCGAAGTGGTCAGAGACAAACCTATTTACTTTCTTCGCGATCCAGGCGTACAGATGCGTATCGTAATGAGGAATCTGATGATTTCTCTTATCAACCTGGGCGAACTTCGTCAATACGGGCTACAGATACTGAGCAACGTATCACTCTCTCTCTAGAGAGACCCAGTGCCTTGGAAAGACTGAGTAGGGTATCTCCTTTCAGCCTATTAGGCCCTAAGAGGAATAGGAGTCCACCTAAGACCATGTCGAGGAGTTTTCGACAACCATCAGATCTAAGAGAAGGATCAGCAAAATCACGACCAGTTGCTCGTCAAGATAGATCTCAGGAGGCCACTTCAGAACAATCAATTGCTCGAACTAATAAGCCCGAGGAAGGAAATGATGCATGGAAAGGTTCCATTCAGCGGTTGGAGGATAGATTGGGAGAAATGGCTAAGGCGAAGAACCCCCTACAACGAACTTTTGTTCAAGGGACACCTTTTGTACAGGCCATTGTGGATTTTCCTACACCGTCGAAATTTAAAGCACCTGTGGTGACCCCCAAATATAATGGAAAGACAGATCCTGTTCTGCACATAGAGCAATATCAAGCTGCTGCCGACATCTATGCCATCCCCGACGAGATGAGATGCAGAGCATTCTCAGGAACTCTTACTGGATCTGCCCAGATATGGTACAACAATCTTCCTCGGGGTAAGATCTTAACTTTCTTTCAATTGGCCGAGTTGTTCATCGGCAATTTCTGTTTTGGAGCAAAGCCAGTAAAACGAGTAGCACACTTGTTAAGTGTTAGACAAAAATTTGGTGAGAGTACTAGAGATTACATAACTCGTTTAAATAACGAGAAGCTGGAAGTCATAGATTATGAAGAAAAGACAGCAATCACCACCTTGATGAGTGGGTTGTTGCCTAACAAATTGTATTGCACTTTGGCCAAAGATCCACCTACAACTATGTCAGAGTTGATGGAAAAAGCGGCCAAAATCATGAATGCCGAGGAGGCTATTGCTGCGAAGAAGAATATGGATAAAGAAGCCAAGGTGGAAGACGACAAATCTAAGAAGAAAGAGCATAAGGGCAATGGTGGTGACAAGCATTCCAAGAATAATAAGTCGTCATGGGAAGTCCTGAAGAAATTCGATAATTATACTCCTTTGAAAATGGGTATTAATCATGTCTTGGAAGAAATCAAGAATAACGAGGAAGTAAGGTGGCCAAAGAAACTGAGGTCAGACCCTGACACGAGGAATAGGGAGAAATATTGCGAGTTCTATAAGGATCATGGCCATATGACCAAAAATTGCATAGCTCTTCAGAATGAAATTGAAACACTCATCCGAAGAGGGAAGCTAGCAAAGTATGTTGATCGGGGAGGTGAAAGAAGAAATAATGACCGAACTAGAGAAATGTCTAGATCTCCTCATCAAGCAGAGGAGAAAAAGAAGAGAAACCATGAAGATGATCCAGATGATGACCCCGATCTTCCCAAGAAACCAAAGCAGCCAGAACGAGAGGTATTTTCAATACGCTTTGGGTCATTTGATTGTAATGTTATTACAGGAGGAGATGCAGGAGGAGGAGACCTTACTGCAGAAAGAAAAGCTTACCTTGGAGAGGCTCAAGCTTGCTCGTACATTCAGCGAATAAATTTGGCTGAGGAAGATCGCCCGAGGAAGATAAACAAAGAGAAGCTGGTCATTGGTTTTTCAAAAAACGACCTTGCAGGTGTTCTTTACCCTCACGACGACCCTTTGATGATCAAAATGAGGATGAAAGAAGTAATGATTTCAAGGGTTCTGGTAGATAACGGTAGTTCGGTCGACATCATGTTCTACTCATGCTTTGACAGTTTAAATTTAAAATTATCTCAATTGGAGCCTTATCACAGACCTCTCCTGGGTTTTGCTGGCGAGAAAGTTTTTCCACTTGGGACGATCAAGTTGGATATATTCATTGGAACTTGGCCTGCTTGTCGAACAGAAAGAATACGCTTCTTTGTGATGGATAAGAATGTGCAATCAGCTTACAACATCATCATGGGAAGAGTTGGTTTGAAGAAGTTCGAAGCAGTTCCATCTACAGTACATCAGTGTTTAAAATTCCCAATAAATTTCGGAGTAGGAGTTGTGAAAGGTGATCAAAAAGTAGCTCGAGAATGCTATTACTCATCTGCCGAGCAAGAGGAGCTTAAAGAGTCAAGGAAAAAGACTACTACCTACTAGGTGGATGAAGGTACATAAATTGAAACACTGGATCCCAGAGATGAATCCCAACTTGTAGAAGGACAGGTGGTGGAATCTACAGAAAATGTTATTCTGGACGACGAGCACGCTGAACGAATAACCCAGATAGGGTCAACGTTGGATGCTTCAATAAAATAGGAGTTGATAACTTTCTTGAGAAACAGAAAGAAAACTTTTGCATGGAGTCATGAAGACATGCCAGGAATAGATCCAAACTTTTTATGCCATGAGCTCAATGCGAATAAGGAGATCAAACCTGTAAAGCAGAGAAGAAGAGTATTTAGTCCCGAGAAGAATCAAGCTATACAAGAGGAGGTCGGGAAGCTCCAGAAAGCCCAATTCATTGAAGATGTGAAATATCCAGACTGGTTAGCAAATGTGGTGATGGTAAAGAAGAAAAACAATAAATGGAGAATGTGTGTTGATTTCACCGATCTCAACAAGGCATGCCCAAAGGATCACTTTCCATTGCCCAGAATTGATCAACTAGTGGATGCTACCTCGGGACACGAGCTGCTCAGCTTCATGGATGCCTACTCTGGCTACAATCAGATCAAAATGAAACCTGAAGACAGGGAAAGTACTTCTTTTATCACCCCTAGGTGAACTTATTGTTATAATGTTATGCCTTTTGGTTTGAAAAATGCAGGAGCGACATACCAGCGGCTGATGAACAAGGTTTTTGCCGAACAAATCAGTTGCAATATGGAGGTCTATGTCGATGATATGCTGACAAAGAGTAAGAAAGCTGCTGATCATCTAGTTGACTTAGGTCAGACCTTTGATCAACTGGATAAATACCAAATGAAGCTCAACCCGACGGTGCACATTTGGAGTACGAGAAGGAATGTTCCTCGGCTACATTGTCAACCAGCGAGGCATTGAGGCGAATCCAGAAAAGATCAAAGCTCTTTTAGGGTTGCGATCTCCAACGACGAAGAAAGAGGTGCAGAGTCTTACAGGACGAGTTGCAGCGCTCAACAGATTTGTATCCCGAGCAACTGATAGATGCCTCCCATTCTTCAAAACACTTCGAAAAAATTTCGAGTGGAATGATGAATGTGAAAAAGCCTTTCAAGACTTGAAGAAATATTTGGGAGCACCTCCACTGTTGTCCAGGCCAGTAATGGGAGAAAAGTTGTACTTATACCTGGCAGTATATGAGAATGCAGTCAGCTCGGCATTGATCAGAATGGAGAATGGAGTCCAGAAGACAATTTATTACACAAGTAAGGCTTTTCGAGGTGCAGATCAGGTACCCAAAGCTGGAAAAATTGGCATTGGCATTAATTGAGGCAAGTAGAAGAATGAGGCCATATTTCCAGGCCCATACCATCGTCGTGTATACCGACATGCCATTGAGACAAGCCCTTCATAAGCCAGAAAAATCAAGGAGACTGATGTACTGGGCAATAGAGCTCGGTGAATATGATATTGTGTATGAACCCAGATCATCACTAAAAGGGCAAGTTGTAGCAGATTTTATAGCAGAGTTTACTTATCCTGATACCCACGAGGAACAAAAGTTGCTCGATGATCAACCTGTAGATGTTACAGGATCAACAAACACAAGCTCAGACCAACTCCGGTTGGTAAAAGGGCTTGTGGATATTGAAGGATCATCAAATTCGAGCTCAGACCAACTCCGGTTGGTAAAAGGGCGAGAAGAGATGATCGACGAGGAGCGAGAAATATCAGGGGAGGATGAAAGGAAACAACAAATATTTCACCGAGGAACTTTGTGAGATAAAAAATTCGAAGACGAGTTACCTATATGGAGGCTATATGTAGATGGCTCATCTTGCACTGCAGGATGTGGCGCGGGAATAGTTCTGAGCACTCCAGATGAGGTCGACATGGAATACGCCCTGCGATTCCAATTCAAAGCTTCCAATAATGAGGCTGAGTATGAGGCCATGATAGCAGGTCTTAATTTAGCAAAGACTATGGAAGCGCAACAAGTGATGGTATTCAGTGATTCTCAATTAATTGTGAATCAGATGATGGGAACATATGCAATTAAAGGAGAATTAATGGTCAAGTATCATGCAAAGGTGATGGAGTTGTTGGCAGAATTTGATGCCATTCAGTTGATCAGAATACTAAGAATGGAGAATGCACGAGCAGACGCACTGGCCCGACTAGCATCAGCTACTCGTACCGAGCTGCGAAGAACGATACCAATTGAAGTATTAGAAAGTCGAAGCATAGATGAAGACCTGACGATGAATATTATTACCCTTGATTTAGGACCATCTTGGATGGATCCCATCAGGGCATATATTGAGGAGGGAGAATTACCGGAGGATAAGCTCGCTGCCAAGAAATTGAAGTTTAAAGCTGCTCGGTATGTACTAACTAATGGTGTTTTGTATAGACGAGGAATTATGGCAAGTTTGCAAAGATGTGTACATCCCTCCAAGGTGAAAGAATTGATTGAAGAGATCCATGAAGGGTCCTGTGGAGCCCATGTAGCAGGTCGGACACTTTTGCAAAGGGTGATGACGCAGGGATACTACTGGCCAACGATGAGGGATGATTGTATAGCCTATGCTAAGAGATGTGATAAATGCCAACGTTTTTCCTCCATCCGACGAACTCTATAAGCATTGTTGACACCCATAACTTCCCCTTGGCCATTTGCCATGTGGGGAATTGATTTGGTTGGACCACTGCCAACGACCCGAGGAAGATTTAAGTACCTCGTCGTCGCAGTGGATTATTTTACTAAGTGGGTAGAAGCTGAGCCACTTATTGATATGACATACGAGAAGGTGTACCAGTTCGTTTGGAAGAACATCATCTGCCGATATGGTCTCCCTCATGCCTTCATCACAGACCATGGAACACAATTTGATAACGAGGAGTTTGCCGCCTATTGTCATCAGTCAAACATTTTGAAGGTTCATTCAGCACCAGGCCATCCTCAAAGCAATGGACAGACTGAAGTGACGAACAGAACATTACTAAATGGTTTGAAGAAGAGGCTAAGTGAGGCTAAAGCTAATTGGATTAATGAGCTACAATCAGTATTGTGGTCTTACCGAACAACTCCCCGAGCAGAAACTGGAGAATCACCATATATGCTGGCATTTGGAAGTGAGGCCATAATACCTGCCGAGTTGGGTCTCCCAACACACAAAGTACTGAATTTCAATTCCCCAGTCAGCGACGTAATGAGGAGATTAGATCTGGACATGCTCGAGGAGGTTAGAGAAGAGGCAGCCATTAGGAATGCTGCTTACCAACAACGAACAACCCTGTTCTACAACAAGAGGGTGAAGAAATGCGACTTAAAAGAAGGAGATTACATGCTAAAGAAGGTTATTCAGAAGCACAATAAGTTGGAAGCAAACTGGCATGGACCTTACCGAGTTATAGAAGTTGTTCGACCAGGAACTTACCGAATAACAACTCTAGAAGGAGAGGAATTTAAGAATGCATGGAATGATGAACACCTACGCAAGTATTATCAGTGATGTAAAATGTAAAGCAGTTCCATCAATATGAATAAAACGATGATATTTCACCATCTTCTCTCCTTTTATTGAAAGTTTTTCGGGGAATACTAGTGTGTAACACTACGCTGCTCGGCAGTAAAAACAACACGATAGTTCAAGCTCAGACCAACTCCGGTTGGTAAAAGGGCGAGAACACGATAGTTCAAGCTCAGACCAACTCCGTTTGGTAAAAGGGCGAGAACAAACCATACTCCTTTGGTTAGGAGGCGTACACTAGCTCGGGCCAACTCCGATTGGTAAAAGGGTGAGTGGACATGATAGTTCGAACTCAGACCAATTCCAATTGGTAAAAGGGCGAGAACACGACATTCCTAAAAATACCAGCTCCGGTTGGTTAGGAAACCATACTCCTTTGGTTAGGAGGCTGACACTGGCTCAGACCAATTATTGTAAAAGGGCAAGTGGACATGATAGTTTGAACTCAGACCAACCCCGGTTGGTAAAAGGGCGAGAACAAGATTCCTAAAAATGCCAATCTTGGTTGGTTAGGAAACAAGATATGCTCTCAAATGCCAACTTATGTCGGTCGGGAGGTAAGATTAGAAAATATAAAAGTTCCTCGAGGAACAAAATATTCCAAATTGTACCAAGTATGGCTGGTCGGGGATAAAAACCCACTAATTGTAGTTGGTCGACAAACACAATTTAACAACCTTGGTTGGTTGGAAAAATTTTAAATATTTTTATACTCATTACTTTATGATTAAGTGATCAAGCAACATTACTAATACTTGTAACTTTTTTGGTCGATGAACCACACGATATTGTTATGCAAGCACAAATATAAAGTGTTTGACAAATACAAGACAATAGCAATACAAATTTGCGAACAAAAATGAAACTCTTTCATTAAATTCAAAATAAATTACAAGTTACATGGATATGTATACTAACTGTTACATCAAAAATTCCTATTCTATTGCTTTTTTCCCCTCAGCTTTCGATACAGGTTCCTCGCCAGCAGGCGGATCATTTAAAGACTGAGGAGAATTGATAAAGTTCAAATCCTTCAGCATTCTGACGTTCATCACAGAAGGTCGATCTAGAAGATGCTCGGGACGAGATACTTCGATTTGAGAGTGAAGATTGTAGTCACCGAGGTATTTTGCAATTAAGCTCCGAGGAATGGCACGAGCTAGGATCCATTCCATGTCCAAATTATACGGTGGCACAGGCAAGTCAGGTACCCAAGGACCATAATAGTCCCACAGGTAGTGTCCTTGTTCGAGCTTCAGCACGCCTAAGGCATTCAGCCAGCCTTGTTTGTAGCCCTCATTATTGGCATTCTGGATACGATCATCCAAATGGAATAGTGCTTCATTGTATCCAGCCATCCAGAACTCCCTGGGCTGTTTGTGAAATTGAAATGTTAACCTTTCAAGCTTCTCGTGAAGACTCTGGATGAAAAGTTCATTAGTCTCCAACACTGATTTCTTTGAAGAGAGTTGTTCCAGTTCTCTAATTTTCTTTGACATGTCAGACAAAGCTTGATTTTTTGCCATCAATTGGAATGCTTGGTTTTCCAACGCTGATTGAGTACGAGCTTCTTCAACAGTATGACGAAGAACTCTTGATCCTCCCCGAGCAGGTTGAGTACTTTGTTCCTCGACAACATTCTGAGCAACTCTTCCTCGTCCACGAGAACCTCGTCCTCGTCCCCGAATAGCAGTAGAAGGCCCAACTCTTCTCAAAGCCTCTAACTCTTCTCGCAACTTGGCATTTTCTACTTCTAAAAATGAGAATCCTTCATCGGTGACCGGTACCAAGGCAGTGGAAGATGAAGCAACAGACCTCAGTTGAGCTAGTTCTTTTTGCAGATTGTTGTTTTCTTGTTCCAATAGCTCAGCGATTTGCCTGTGCCCTTCGACATCTGCTTTCAATGTTCTCTCTCTCACTTCATAGCCAGCAAGCATCTTGTTTTAGCCTGTTTCAGCACTAAGTTGTTTGATTTTCTTCTCATATCCTTCGTGCAAAAGAGCTGAAGACTCTTTATACTGCTGCTGAAGTTCATCGAGAGTACCTTGCAAGTCTTCAATCATATCGTAGTAAGCCACATTATTGGCCACAGCTCGGTCAAGTAAGCATTTCAGGTACTGATAAGCTTCGATTGCCTGCTCTGAAACATCCTGACCAAGGATGTCGGCAACTTCTGATGCACTCAGGTTTGTGTGACCAGCCTTATAATATTCATGACATTGCTTCATCAGCTTTGTATCATTAGCAGACAGCAGATCTATCCTGGCCAGAAACTAGCAGAGAAAGAAAAAGTAATCATCAAAAAGAAGAGAAAAGAGACAATCATATGGAAGAAAAGAATTCAAATTTTATTAGATCATAGTGAAGAGTTACAAAAATCTTGGTTACACTTGAAAAAGAAGAAAAATAGAAAGAGAATACCGAACAACTTCACACCTTTTCCTTGTCTCCCAAGACTTTCTTGGGAGGCTGGGACGAGGAGCTCGATTGCTCGGTTGGAACAGTGAGTTGGTCGGCTAAAGCTGGAACTTGTTCAGGAGGAGCAGGCAGTGATGAAAGCTCCTCGTCGGCAGGTTGAGTAAGGATTGGATCACCCACTACCATTGAAGATTCTTCGGAGGCAGCTTCGTCCTCTTCTTCATCTTCAATAATTGGGGGAGGACCAGGGAGATGCTGTTGAAACAGTTCTGAATCCTCATTAACCTTCAATTCTTGCAGGGAAGCAACCCAACCATCTCGGAAGTATTTCAGACTCCCATATTGCACTTGGGTCATCATGGCTGCTACCCCCCTGTTCCATCCTTTGTCCCAACCGGTGCGGAAAGATTTTTTCACCGCCATTTTTCTTTTAATTTTCTCCGAGGAGAGCTTCTCGGATAGAAGATCGTCGGTGGCCTTCAACTTAGCCTCCACCTCCTCCTTCTGGCGATTCACTTCTCGCAGAAGGGACAATTCTTCTTCTGCCATTTTCATTTTGTTTTCAAGCTCCCCAAAGTTCGTGAGCTTCTCGGCATACTTCTTGTTCTCTTTCTCCAAGTCCTTCACTTTATTTTCCAAACCCTTGGAAACTTCAACGAGCTGCACCTTCTCTGCCTCAACTGCAGCCAACTTTTTCTCCCCTTCAGCCTTATCCTCATCATACTGTTGACGGGACTCCTTCAAAGATATGGTCAAACCTAGTAAAGCATCCTCCACTCCGGATGAGAATCTAGAAGCCTTGATTGCTTCATCCTTCTTCACAATGGTGTTAAAGCAACTCACCAGCTGAAAAAAAAGAGATAATGATAAGTCAGCACAAGGATACATGTATTGATGGAAAGAGAGAAAATTCAGAATATGAGAAACTTACTGAAGCAATGTGACGAGTAGCCAGGGATGTAAGCACATCCCTAGACATATTCTCCTCAATTCCTTGGACTTCAGGAATGGTCCAAGTCTTCACCGAGCTCATAGCTGAGCTCGGAGGAATAATAGTTGGAACACCAGCTCCACTAACTTGGAGCTGGGAATGGTTTCAGCTAAATTGACCGAGGAGGATTTCTTCAGTCTCCTCGGTGGCATTTCAACAGTTTCAACCAAAGAAGAGCTTTTGGTTGGGGAGATGGTGACCACTTCCACAGGGGCATCCTTCTTGCTCGGAGCCACTGGGGGCTTCTCGGCAGCCTTCTAAGGAACAACAGAAGGGGAAGCATCTACTTTCTTTGTCCCCTTTGGGACGTCAGTCTTGCTTCTCTTTCCATCTCCAGCAGAGGTAGTCTCCTCAAAGATAGCAGGAACTCTTCTTTTGCCCATTTTCTGACTCAGAGGAATGTGAGATTCTGGAGAAGAATCCTCAGGAACTGACACTGGATCACTAGTGCTGACCACAGGGCGAGCAGTAAAGGATGATGTATAGCTCCTGTACTGCAACAAATATGAAGCAGACCTGATGTGCTCGTCTGCAACTTTCTGATGCAAACTCCAGATAAGTTTCAAATGTTTGATATTAACGTCAGCTTCTTTTGGAGTTTTTCTTTTGCTGTCAACTGCAAACAAATACATAGTGAAATACCAGTCACACATTTTACCAAACAAAATGAAATCATAATTTCAGAAATAAAATAAAATGAAAATAACCTATTCCATTGCCATATGGAGGGCATCTGGGACCTTGATATACTTCATCCCCAATCAAAGGGGTATGTTGCCAGTTTTTGATAACTACCCTATGTTCAAAATAATCCCTATTAGCATCAGGGAGGTTGACTACTAAAGCCCTATTCAAAAATCTAGTTTTTAAATAAAAAGCATTATCTAGAACAACCCATCTATAACAATACATAATCTCAGGAATTCCTATACGAGTTCCATGAGTTTGATTTAACCTATACACCCCATTAACTATTCTCCATGTGTTGGGGGCTATTTTTGCAGGAACAACATCGAAATAATGACAGAACTCTAAGCACAAAGGGTTTGATGGAAAGGAAAATCCACATTCAGCAATAAAGAGGCTGGGGAACCAATGTCCCTCAGCCAAACTAAAATAATTTGAAGGCTCAGAAAGATCCTCCAGAGTTACCCAAGATGGAATAGAAAAGTCAGAACGGAATTTCTCAAGAGATTCAATAACATAAACCATGGCGAATAAAAGAAATAAAGAAGAAAGAAGAAGATCTTACAGGAAAAAGGGAGATCTGTTGACAACGAACGAAGAAAAAGATGAACCCACAAGAGAGAGAGACTATGGAAAACTCGAAAGCAGAAATTGGAAAAGGTAGAAGATGATGGGATTGCCTATGAAGCTTAAATACTTTGCCTTGGGAAACGGCGAAAGAAATGATTACAAGAAAGAAACTATTACGCTACCGGTGGCTAAAAGGACAAAAAGTGCGCGAAGATCGAAGCGCTTATAAAAATTCAAAAAGGCGGATTCTGCGAATTTGGAAGGATATTCGATTACGGAGGAAATTCTCCTAAAAACCAGGAAGGTCATTTAATATTGCCATATACCGAGAAAGAATGTTCCATATTCCTCAAAGTTAGAAATATGAAACATTGGGGGATTCTGTTGATACCAAAATTAGTATGCTGATATAGACGAATAATAAGAAGACACATGTCAATCTACGCGGCACAATAGCAATGAGGAAGTTTATTTACCCGAACAAGTCATACTCACTCCGAGCAGTAAGTGTGCTCCGAGGAACTCCAACACTCCGAGGAACTCCTGAACGACGAGCAGCTAAGGCGGTCCGAGCTGCATCTCGGCCACATCATTGATTGCCAGATAATCAACAGTGCAACTATTTATTGAATGCTTATCATACAGACGTATATTCTTAAAGGGCATTAATTGTTTACCCTTTCACATGTACAGCCCAAGGGCTATAAATACATTGTATCACCCTCATTCAAAAGGACCGGATTTTCTTGATAGAATTACATATCGAGAACTCCAAAACACTTAGCAATAACAGAAACAGTGGACGTAGGCCATTCTTATAAGGCTGAACCAATTTAAAATTCTTTGTCTCATTTATATTTATCTGTGATTAAATAATTAGAAGCAATCTAATTTTTTACATCAACACACGCCTTGAGACTTAGGCCTCGCGTCGCCTGAGCAAAATGTCTTGCCTCCGCTTCACGACTTTTTAAATATTGAACATAATTACTTAAAATGTCACTGAATACCCTCTTTCCAACTTAAATTGATTAAGTACAAAAGGAAATGCCTTAACAATCTTAAAAAATAACCCCACAAGGACGCTATGAATTTCGTTCTACCAAGCTTCTTCTTTACTTTATCTTTTTCTCTTTCTTGTTGACGATTTTAGTATTCATGTTAAGCGAAATTTGTCATAATACAATTCCACAGGGGATTTTTATATTCCTTTTGAGTGAATCGTGTTAAAATACAACTCTACAAGAAAAATTATTTGTCCCCTTCCCTCAATGATTTCATATCCCAAAGCAAGATGTACATGTGATTAAAAGGTAATGCTCCTACAAAAGACCAAATGTTTGAGTGTTGTTTTCCAACCCATAGAACCTAACCCAAAGAGTCATATTAGCATTTTCTCTTTAAGTGAGCTAACCCTAAGCGTAGTTATAGCTCGCATAACCTCCTCTTTATGCTTCCTTTCTCCTTTCTTCCTTAAACACTAAAATCTAGCTATCTTCTTCTCCCTTTATTTGCCTACTCTCTTAGCTAGGTCTTTATTGTCATCCACCGTACACTAAGCTTAAAAACCCAGACATATACGGAATTTTGAATGAAAATAACAGGGACTCTCCCCCTATAGGCACAGTCCTTGTTGATTTTGGCTCTCCTATTTTTTCAGTTTTGGTTTATTTACAAATTTGCCATTTTGGCTCAAATCTATAAATACAAGTGTCATTTCTAGGTTTTGAGAGAGGACAAGTTTGAGAGCTATTTTGTGAGTTATCAAAGCTAAAGAGAGATAGAGCTCCCATTTGAGGGGTGAGTTCTTGTGAGGTTGTGAGTGACTTTCTAAGAGAGATAAATTGTGTGTGTGTATAACTTTTGGGTTCCTCCATTTATCTATAGAAAGAAGAAATTCTCCTTGGTGGATGTAGCCCAAATTTGGGTGAACCACGGTATATCGTTGTTGTTTTGCTTTGATGATTGCTTGTATGTTCTTATTGTCTCTTCATTGATGTTTGGTTGATTCGATTGGGAGTTTGCACACTAGTTCATTTTGGGAACAAGGTCTTGGGTGTTTTCCGCACACCAAGTGTTTGATAAAATTCCCGAGTGAGTTTTGTCGTCTTGGTCGCTAGAGATAGTCTTGCTTTAGCGCAACAAGTGGTATCAGAGCTTTGGTTGCATTGTTTGCCCGGTATTTTTGGTTCGAGGTTGAATCAATTTTGGCAATTTTGGCATAGCTTTTGCTTTTGTTCCAAATGACGGAAAATGTGGAGAGTACTCGCGAATCAACCTCTACGAGCAGAGGCTCTAAGAGATGGGATCCGAGTTAAGGATCGAGTGGCTCAATGAAGACGGACATGAAGGCTTTTGATGAGAAGATCAATTTCATGTTATGGCAAAGACGAATGCGAGGCGTTCTTGTCCAACAGAGGTTGCAATTAGCATTGTTGGGGGTAGAGGGACGACCGGTAGGCATGACCGATGCCGAGTGGATTGACATTGATCAAAGAGCGGCTTCGTGTATTGAGATGCTTATCACGGATGATGTGTTGAATAACGTGATAGTGGAGACCACGGCTAAAGGCATGTGGGATAAGCTTGAAGAGATTTATTTGGGAAAGTCATTGTCAAATAAATTGTTCCTCAAGAAGAAACTCTTCAAGCTTGAGATGAAGGAGGGTGAGGATATGATGAAGCATATCAACGTTTTTAATGCCTTGATAAATGACTTGAACCGGATAGACGTTCAATTCATTGAGGAGGATCGAGCATTGTTGTTGCTTGCATCATTACCCGATTCATACGAGCATTTTGTGACCACGCTCATGTTTGGGAAGTCTACGCTCCGGTGCAACGAGGTTGTGCAAGATATTCAATCTCATGTCACGATGAGAAAGAAGGAAGGTGGAGGTGACGGGTATTCCCATAATGAAGGCCTTATGGCGAGAGACGGAGGTGGGCAAAATGGCGGGAGGAACTCCAACCGGGGATTTAATGACGGTAATAGGTCTAGATCGAGAGGTGTTGGTGGTAAAGGGCCGAAATGCTACAAGTGTCGGGAATGGGGTCATATGATCCGAGAATGTCCTTTGTGGAACGACAAGGTTAAGGGCAATGTTGATTCCGAGAGGGCAACGGTAGCGAGTGCGAATTATGAAGATGAACTTGGAGAACTTCTTACAATCTCCAAGGTTAACTCTCTTTCCCAAGATGATTGGATATTAGATTCGGGATCGTCGGATCACGTTTGCTCCAAGAGGGAATATTTTGAGACTTTCACAGAAAATGGAAAAGGTTCCATGTCTTTGGCTAACGGAGAGAAGGTTTCCGTTGAGGGTGTCGGGACGGTGAAACTCAAGATGTTCGATGGGGTGGAACGCACTTTGGGTGGTGTGGCCTATGTCCCAAAGTTGCAAAAGAATTTGATATCCATTAGCCGTTTGGATTCCAAGGGTTGCCGGGTGTCGGTGGCGGGTACAGTCTTGAAAGTCACACGCGGTTGTATGGTCTTAACGAGGGGAGAGGAGAGAGAGGGGTTGTATCGTCTAAATCAAACTTCGAGGAAGATTGGGAAGCGGTGTGCACAAGTGATCGAACGTTCGAGGCATGTCTCGTTTGTGAACAAAGCGGAGACATTGGGTGCTAGCTTTCCAAGAGTAGACGGTAGTGATGTGAGAATACCTACTAGTGGAGGGGATGGATCGAAGTCCCCCTCTAGGGCCAACGGGTGATGTTGACCCGGTTTAGTTGCACACATGCATTGGACGATTCGAATCGAGGAGGTGTAGGACTGTGATGGATTCGAGGTGTGTGTAGCTAGTTCAAGGAAGGTCGATGAGTTATTGTTTGCGAGCATTGGCAAACGGGAGTTCTTCATGACAAAGACTTGGTACATCTTTCGAGGGTGAGATTTGGAGGGTGTGGGAGGTGAGGAATTTTCCCTCTCATTTGTGGTTATTTCTCAAGGTGGAAGATGGTGTTGATGTGTTTGAATGTTTCGTGTAAAGAAGGTGTATGCTATATGTATTGTGTGGGGGTGTACTCACCGGGTTACATGAGGAGCGAGCTTCACCGTATGGTTACATGGGAAGCATTCAGGGGAGTTCTTAGTTTAGAACTTGGTTCCTCGGCGGGTGGAGTCGTTTGGAGTCTTGGAGTGAAGACTTGCAGTATCTCACTTCATGGTTGAAGTTTGAGGTGGCTTAGCGTCGGGTGGAGCGTATTGGCTTGTTAGATGTCGGGATGATCTTAGAGCGGATTTGATGTTTGCATTCCGAGTTCGGTTGGATCGTGAGGATCGCCTGGGGGAATCGCATTAGCTTGGTAGATGGTGGGACAGTCTTCAAGCGGGTTCAATTTCAGCATTCCAGAGATTGGTTGGATCGTCAGGATCGCCAAGGTGGAGTTTGTTGATTTTGGCTCTCCTATTTTTTCAGTTTTGGTTTATTTACAAATTTGCCATTTTGGCTCAAATCTATAAATACAAGTGTCATTTCTAGGTTTTGAGAGAGGACAAGTTTGAGAGCTATTTTGTGAGTTATCAAAGCTAAAGAGAGATAGAGCTCCCATTTGAGGGGTGAGTTCTTGTGAGGTTGTGAGTGACTTTCTAAGAGAGATAAATTGTGTGTGTGTATAACTTTTGGGTTCCTCCATTTATCTATAGAAAGAAGAAATCCTCCTTGGTGGATGTAGCCCAAATTTGGGTGAACCACGGTATATCGTTGTTGTTTTGCTTTGATGATTGCTTGTATGTTCTTATTGAATCTTCATTGATGTTTGGTTGATTCGATTGGGAGTTTGCACACTAGTTCATTTTGGGAACAAGGTCTTGGGTGTTTTCTGCACACCAAGAGTTTGATAAAATTCCCTAGTGAGTTTTGTCGTCTTGGTCGCTAGAGATAGTCTTGCTTTAGCGCAACAGTCCTCGATCTAGAAGATAACCTCTCTTTTAATTCTGAAGACACTACAATGTCATTAGTTGGACGCATTATATCTCATAAGAGCTTAAACAAAGTTCGAGTGAGAAATATCCTTAATGGTGCCTGGAAAACCAATAAAGGTTTCTCTATTTGAAGCTGGGGTCTAGATGTTTAGCCCTTGAAGATGTATTCTTAGATGATACACTGTTGTGTAGAAAATATCTCCGAGTTCATGTGGAAGTGGATGTTACGCAACCCCTCAAACGTGGGATTTTTGTGAGGAATGAAGATCTATCTTTTTTTTGAGTTCCCTTTTGCTATGAATGACTCTCCATTTTCTGATAAGATTGAGGGAGAATTGGACTTGAGAGAGAAGAGTGTTGTTATGAGAAAGAGAAAACAGAGGGAGGGAGTGAGGGATTATGGCCCTCTCTTAGAGCCAATGGCAAGAGTAGAAATGTTTTATCGAAGTTTTGCCGAAAATAAATTGATCAAAAAGTTGAGCTCACCGAATCTTTCTAAAGCATTGGAGTTAACCCCAGTAGGCTTGACCACAAAGGATGATAAGTTGTTTATCTCCAATACTCAGGTTGCCATTGCTCAGGTAACCAATAACTGGTTAAATCATGAAAACATTTATCTCTCTATAGGAAGGTACCATATAATTAATTCAGGACTGGGGGATGACTTTGTTTATGGGACTTACAACATCCCAAGGCATGACATATCTAGTTCTACTCAACCCGCAGTAAGTACACCAACTATTAATGTTGTGTGGAACCCTAAATAATCGATAACTAACTGTTCACACTACCAAATACCAAACACACATTCCCTACAAACCAAAAAATCATTAACTCTTGTTATTCTGTTATCAAACCCCCAGATTCAATTAAAACCTGTGAAAACAATTCACCCCACCACATACCTTGTTTCACTCTAACCCAAAAACCACATAATGTATACTCCACCTTGGCAGGTACAAAACCACCCATAACAAATCAAAGCTAAAAACCTGGTTATAAGACTATTCCCCTTTTAACACGACCAATTATCAATCTAAACTTCTTGTCCATCCAACTTAGAATCCTAACCACCATAATCCTTCCCCCAAAACCTTATAACCCTATGCTAGACCTTTCTTCCCCATGTACCAAACTGGATAACATAAGTCTTACTAAACCAGAACATTTGAGCTCAACTGTAAGTAAGGAAATTATTTGCAACTTAACAAATAAATTGGTTACTTCCCCATCCCCCATAAGGTCAATGTTAATCATCTCCTGGAACTGTCAAGGAGTTGGACGACCTCAGATAGTATGAGTTTTGAAGGAGATCATCAACTCCTATCATCCTTCCATCGTTTTTTGGATGGAAACTAAAAATAAGCACAAAAAACCGAAACTATTGAGAAAAAATCTTCATTTCCCTATTAGTTGTTACTTCAACCTAAATGGCAAGGCTGGAGGATTGGCCTTATAGTGGAATAATGAACTTAATCTTCAAGTTGTATTGTCCAATAGAAGCATCATTGATAGTTTTTTCTCCAATGAGATTAGAAATAAATGGAGGTCCACTTTTATTTGAAGAAAAGAAAAAAACTGGTGTGGACCAACTTGAAGGCTATATATAATTCCTTCGATCATCCATGGATGGTTGTAGGAGATTTAAATATTGTGGGAGAAAACTAGGAAAAGGAGGGAGGAAATGCTGACATTAGGAAAAAAATTGGATTTCCATGAATTATGATTTGAGTGTAACTTGGTGGATATTGGTTTTAAAGGCCCTAGTTTCACCTCGAGAAATAGCAGAGAGGAGAACTCCTTCGTTAGAGAGAGTATTGATAGAGGACTCACTAATATTGAATTTGTGGAGCTTTTTCCAAGTGCCAATTTACTCATGAGTCTATTAGAGGGTCTTACCACCGCCCTCTTATTTTTCAACTATCTCTACAATCTAAGAAATCGAGGGGAAATTTCAAATTCTAGTATGTGTGGGTTGGATCTTATCAATGTAAAAAAACATTAAAGAAGGATGGGCTGTCAGTTATAAAGGCTCCAATATGTTATCTCTGTCTCTATACATCTCTCTTGCAAGTTAAGGACGGTCTCCAAGAAGTTTTAGATTGGTTAAAGGACCACTTTGGAATTAATAAAGAGAGATTAAAAGACCTTAATGCAAAAACCATAGAGGTTAAATCTCTTCCCTACTCAAGGGAGATCAGGCAAGTGGAAAAGAACATCTTATCCGACTTGGATGAAGTTCTTGAAAAGGAAGAGATGTATTGACACCAACACTCCAAATTAAATTAGCTGAGGCAAAATGTCTAAAATACCAAAATTTTCCACTCAACCACTTTACAGTGGTGACTGAGAAATAATATGCACAGAGTGCTCTCATTTGAAGGAGGTGATTAACGAGGAAAGTGATATGAATTCTGAGATTCACGAACACTTTTCTTCGATTTATCAAAGTCAAGGGATAAAGGATTTTGGAAATGAAATAGCTACTATTATATGAGTAGTTACTCCTGAAATGAATACTACATTATGTAAAACCATAACTAATGTAGAAATCTTAAAGGAAATTAAATAACTTGACGCAGTCATGGTTCCAGGTCTTGATGGTTTTCCTAGTTTATTGTTTGAGTTAGTTGTAATAACTGGAATTAGTTATAATTAGTTACTGTTCTGGTCATTAGTTTGTCAATTTACCTAATTTTTACAGGCTGTTATAACAATTTTTCTAGAATAACTATTTAAACTTTTGTCTTGCTTCTTTGTATCGATTCATTCAATCAATGAGATCATTTTCTCTCTCAGTTCACTTCTGTTATTTTTCTTCTTCTGCTACAGCTTGATATGGTATCAGAGCAAATCTTTGATTTTTCTTTTGTTTTTTTTCTTATCTAGTTTGATCGATCTCATTATGATTCTTCTTCACCATGCTTGAGATAAATTCTTCCTCAGTGAATGTTTATGGTACTCGTTCTACAAGTAAGTCCGCAATGGAAGAACCTTCGCATTATTTCTTCTTGCATCATTCCGACAGCCCAAGCTTGGTTATTGTCTCACAACAGCTCACTGGAGAAAATTATGCCTCCTGGAGTTGAGTTATGTTGATTGCTCTATCAGTCAAGAACAAATTAGGGTTCATTGGCGGATCTATCACTAAACCAGACGGTACACATGCTAATCTTCTTAATTCCTGATTCAGAAATAACAATATTATCATTTCTTGGATTCTTAATTCCATCTCTAAAGACATTTCTACCAGTGTAATTTTTTCTGAGACTGCTCATGAAATTTGGATTGATCTTAAAGATCGTTTTCAGTAACTAAATGGACCTAGAATTTTCCAACTTAGACGTGAATTGATGAACCTAAATCAAGAGCAAAATTCGATTAATGTCTATTTTACCAAATTGAAAAATATTTGGGAAGAGTTTAGCAATTACACACCTGTTTGCATTTTTGGAAAGTGTACTTGTGGAGGTGTTAAAGATCTTCATTACCATTACCAAATGCAATATATTATGTCCTTCCTTATGGTCTTACATGATTCTTTTTCTTAAATCCGAGGTCAATTGCTTCTTATGGATCCTATGCCTCCTATCAACACCGTGTTAGCTCTGATTTCTCAAGAAGAAAATCAGAGAAATATTGCTAATCATACCTCCTCCAATATTGAATCTACTGGTACTATGGCCTTTGCTGCTAAGTTGAGAATTCCAAAGCTGGAAATCAGAATTATACTGCTGGGGGTAATAAAATTAAGAAGAAAGATCAACCTTATCGCACTCATTGCAAATTCCACGGACACACTATTGATAGGTGTTACAAAATCCATGGTTATCCACATGGTTTCAAGTATAAGCAAAGTGTTGCTGTGAATCAAATTTCTACTGCTTCTTCCAATGAAGATCACAATGCTCCTTCTATTGGAGGTTTTTTTTTTAAAACCTCAATTCTACTCAGTATCAGCAACTCATGACCATGCTTTCAAAATACTTGTCTACTTCTATAAAGACTACTTCAGATGGTGATCATCCTTCTACTTTTTATCTTACATGTAGTTGTTTCTCTGTTTCCTTGAATCCTATCTATTCCTCAAGTTAATACTGGATAGTTGATTCAGGATCTACTAGACATATATGCTCCACTGCCAATGCTTTCACTTCTTTAAGAGCTATTCAAAATGCTACTATCACTCTTCCTAATCACTGTCAAATACCTGTTCACCTTTGTGGTGATGTGAAATTGAGTTCTGTGCTTACTCTCGAGGATGTCCTCTTTGTTCCTCAGTTCAAGTTTAATCTCATTTCTGTCAGTGCCCTTATTTCTCCTGGTGAGTTTACAGTGAATTTCTTTCCTGCTTACTTTTTTATTCAGGAAATAAGCAGCAAGAAGATGATTGGCAGGGGTGACAAGCATGAGGGGCTCTATATTATCAATAAGAGTTGCTTGGACTCTATTTCTAATTCTTTGATGAATCATGTTTCTGTTCATGTTTGGAACAAAAGACTTGGCCATCTTTCTTTTAAAAGATTAGAAAGTTTGAAGAGACATTAACAGTGTGATGTTTCTGGTTTGAATAAAGCTTAACCATTTTATATATGTCCTGTTGCTAAGAAAAGACGTTTGTCTTTTGAATCTCATAATAATATGTCACCCTTTCCTTTTGACTTGGTGCATTGTGATAAATGGGGTCCTTACAAAGATCTTTCTTATGCTGGCCACAAGTTTTTTCTCACATTGGTGGATGATTGCACTAGGTTTACTTGGACATTTCTGCTCAAACCCAAGAGTGAAGTAGCTTCTATTACTCTTAAATTTTTTAATATGGTTTTTACTCAATTTAATGCCAAGATTAAGAGATTTAGGTATGATAATGCTCCTGAGTTATTATTCAAAGATTTTTTCAATGAAAGAGGAGTATTACACCAGTTATCGTGTGTTGAAAGAACATAACAAATTTCAGTTGTCGAACGCAAACACCAACATCTTTTGAATGTAGCCAAGGACCTTTTCTTTCAGTCAAGAGTTCCAGTGGAGTTTTGGAATGCTTGTGTCTTAACTGCAACCTTTCTGATCAATAGAACTCCTACACCATTGCTTCAACATCGAACTCCATTTGAGGTACTGTATAAGAATGCTCCTAATTATTCCAGTTTTAGGGTATTTGGTTGCCTTGCTTTTGCATTTACTTTGGTTGCCCATCGATCTAAGTTTCAACCTCGAGCTAGAACTTGCATATTTCTTGGTTATCCTCCTGGAATGAAAGGTTATAAATTTTACGATGTTGTCACCAAACAAATTTTCATTTCTAGGGATGTTGTGTTCCATGAAGAAGTTTTTCCTTTTTATACTATAGTTTCTTCAGACCAACTCATTGATCCATTTCCAGATTTGGTCTTGCCTCAGTCGAATTTTGATCTTCCCACAAGTTCATTTTCTGTTAATTCTGGTTCTTCTCCAGCCCATATAGTTTCTCGTATTATTGATCATACTATTGATCATGATGTTGAGCATTCAGCTAAGCCTTCTCATTCTCATATAGATTCCACTTCTGTTAATACTGAAGTTATTCTCAGAAAGTCTACTAGAATTCATAAACCTCCTTCATATCTCAAGGAGTTTCATTGTAATCTCTTGCATGATTCTCCTATGCCTAATTTCTCAACCCCTTATCCCATTGCCAATTATCTTTCATATGCTGCCTTATCTCCTTCTCATAAATATTTTACTCTCATGGTTTCTACTCAAGTTAAACCTCATTTTTATCATGAGGAAGTTAAGAGTTTTTATTGGCGTGAAGCTATGCAAGTTGAATTGCTGGACATGGTTTGTGGTTCCATTGCCAAGTGGAAAACATACCATTGGTTGTAAATGGATATACAAGATTAAATACAAGACAAATGGCACTTTGGAGAGGTATATAGCCAGATTGGTAGCTAAAGGATACACTCAATAGGAAGGCTTGGATTTTATGGAGACTTTTTCTCCTATTGCCAAACTAGTTATAATGAAGGCTCTTCTTGCTTTTGCCTTATCTCAGCAATGGAATTTGACTCAACTTGATGTCAATAATGACTTTCTTAATGGTGATTTTTTTAAATAAGTATACATAGACCTTCCTCTTGGTTATTTAACTCAAAAGAAGGGTTCTATTCAGGGAGAGAAATTGGTTTGCAGACTTCACAAATCAATTTATGGTCTTAAGCAGGCCTCTAGGCAGTGGTATTCAAAGTTCTCTCTTTCCCTGCTTCAATTTGGTTTTGTTCAGTCAAAATCTGATTACTCCTTGTTCACTAAAGGTTCTAGTTTTGATTTTGTGGATCTTCTTATTTATGTGGATGATATTATCATGACTGGCCCTTGTCTTGTCACCATTGATGCTTTAAAAGTCTTTCTTCATACTCAGTTCAAACTTAAAGTCTTAGGGTGTCTTAAGTACTTTCTTGGTCTTAAAATAGCTCGGTCTATACAAGGCATTATTCTTTCATAGAGGCACTACACTTTGCAACTTTCTTGAGGATACTGGTTACTTGGCTTGTAAGTCAACTTTTGTTCCAATGGATCCTAAAGCTCAACTTAGTGCTTCTGCTAGTGATTTAGTTCCTGATGTTACACAATATAGAAGACTTATTGGTCGTCTTATTTATATCACCTTGTCCCGACCTGATATCACTCTTGCTGTCCATAAGCTCGCCCAGTTTCTTGCTCAACCTTGACTTCCACATTGCAAGGCTGTTTACCATCTCCTCCGCTATCTTAAAGGAAATCCAGGTCTCTTCTTTTCATCTTCTTCTTCTCTTCAGTTGAGAGCTTATTCAAATACTTCTGCCTCAGTTCAACTCAAAGCTTTCTCTGATGCGGATTGGGGTGCTTGTATTGATATTAAAATATCTGTTACTGGCTTCTATGTATTCAATGGTGATTCTCTTGTCTCATGGAAAGCCAAGAAGCAAATGACAGTGTCTCAATCTTCTGCTGAAGCTGAATATCGAGCACTTTCTTCTACTGCAAGTGAACTTACATGGATTTATCAACTTCATAAATATTTTCAATTGTTGTTTCCTCTTCTGTTCTCCTTTTTTTTTTATAATCAAGCAGCCATGCACATTGCTTCCAATCCAACATTTAATGTGAGAACTAAACACATTGAGATCAACTGTCATTTTATTAGAGATAAAGTTTCTTCTGGTTTCATCATGCTTATGCCTATTTGATCTCAACATCAACTAGCTGACATGTTTACTAAACCTCTACCTTCAACTTTGTTATTTCCTTTATTGTCCAAGATGTCTGTCAAAGATATTTTTCGGCCACCTTGAGGGGGAGTGTTAGAGTTAGTTTTAATAATTGGAATTAGTTATAATTAGTTATTATTCTGGTTATTAGTTTGTTAGTTTACCTAATTTGTACATGCTGTTATAATAACTTTTCTAGAATAGCTATTTAAACTTTTGGCTTGCTTATTTGTATCGATTCATTCAATCAATGAGATCATTTTCTCTCTTTGTTCACTTCTGTTACTTTTATTCTTCCACTACAGCTTGATAATTATTTTTCCAAAAATATTGGGTCATTGTTGGAGATGACACATCTAAAGCGGTCAAAGGTTTCTTTAATGTAAACTTTACGCTAAAAGAGATGAACATAATTAAGCAGGTGTTAATCCCCAAAGTCCCTATTCTAGAGTGCCTGAACCAGTTTTGCCCTATGAGCTTGTGTAATTTCTAATACAAAATCATATCCAAAACCCTTGCTAATAGACTTAAACCATTCCTCAATCGTATTATCTCTCTTAACCAGGTTGCGTTCATGCCAAAAAGACTCATACATGACAGCATAGTCTTAGCTCATGAAATGTTCCATTATTTAAAAAAAGAGAGGAAAAAAGAATGAACTTACTTTACAGTTGGACCTAAACAGGGCATATGATAGAGTCGAATGCGACTTTCTTATTACAGTTATGAGAAAGACGGGCTTTAGTGAGAATTGTGTTAAGCTTATATCTCCGTGTGTTTCTACTATCTCCGTCTCAGTTATGGTAAATGGAAATAAAATGTGCAACATTAAACCTAGTCGAGGGCTTTGTCAAGGTGACTCCCTCTCTCCCTATTTATTTTTCTTGGTGGAAGATATTCTATCCAATATAATCAATAATGTAGTGGCGAGGAAAGATATTTCAAACATAAAAATAAAGGGCTCTTGCACTCCTCTCTCACATTTATTCTTTGCATGGGACTCGATTTTTTTCTTGAAAGGCGAAAGAATGGAATGCATGAGAGTGATGGAAATTCTAGAAAATTATGGGAAAGCTTATGGATAACTTATCAACTTCAATAAATCCAGCTTAGTCCAAAAGGGATACCTCAGATATGATTGAAGAGATTTTTCAGATTAAGCCCTTGGATCCCAAATCTAAATATATGGGGATCCTTTCTTCTCGGGGTGGATCCAAAAGCGAGGCCTTCTCATATATTTTAGAGAGGGTTCAAGACAAACTTCAAGGGTGGAAACAATCTCTTTTGTCCCTGGGGTAAAGAGAGGTCTTAATAAAATCGATTGTTTAGGCCATCCCTAGATGTATAATATCATATGTTCTCCTTCCCAATAACATATATTCTAAGTTGGATGCATTGGTCAAAAAATTCTGGTGGGGTGGAGACAATGAAAGAAATAGAATATGTTGGAGGAAATGGGAGTCTCTATGTTCGCCTAAGAAGGAGAGTGGGATTGGTTTTAGAAATTTTAAGATTTTAATCTTCGCTCTCCTTGCTAAACAAGATTGGAGATTACTAAATAACCCACACTCCCTTTGGGATAAAATGCTAAAATCCATTTAATTTCCTAACAAAGACTTTAGGGAATCAAATAAGGGGCCTAGTCCACCACCAATATGGTCCAGCATTATTGAAAGTAGGAGCTTTTAAAAATAGGCTTATGATGGAACATTGGGAGTGGTAAATTTTCTAAGATTTGGGAAAGTAATTGGATACCGAAACTTCATGGCCTACAACCTCTAACTCCTTGACCTTCAGAGTCCACTGAAAGAGTTGTGGTGGACTTAATCTCATTCCCCTATAAGCGTTAGAACTCTCAAAACTGCACTCCTAATCTTTCTCGAGAGGAAACTGTTAGCATCCAATGAATTCCCATTAGCACTAAGGACAAAGATGATGAGTTAACATAGCATTATACTAATAATGGGAACTTCACCATTAGGTTAGGCTATTTAGAGGTTGAGAACATGAAACAAGAGAAGAGAAAAGGCTCCTTCTCTTCCTCCTTTAAAGTTGACCAGAGGTTCTAGAAGTTCATCTGGATTATTGAGGCCCCACTAAAAAATTAAACATTTTTTATGGAGAGCTTACAACAATGACTTGGCCACCTATGGCAACCTATTTTTGTGAAAGTGTAGCCCATCACCAATGTGAAAAATTTGTGGCAAAGAAAGTGAGAGTGTATAGAATCTTATACTGAGGTGCAAAGAACTCAAAGAGGTTTGGAAAATATGTGAAGGCTTGTTTATATGGGAGGAGGCTAACGGACATTCATTCCTTAATTGGCTAAATGATCTTGTGATGAATGCCCATTCCATCATGAAGGTGCTTTCCCAGCTTAGGAACATTGCTTTCATTATATAATACTTATGGAAGAGGATAAATTACGCTATCTTTAACAAGAGTTGGACACCAAGTTCTCGAATCATTTTTAACATACATAAGGACATGGAGGAATATAAGGATTCCAACCCAAAGTCTCGTGAAGCAGGAATGAATGGGTCAGGCCTCCCTGCGGATCGATGGCCCCCACCTCCTGTGGGAAGAATAAAAATTAATGTTGATGGAGCCTTCCAATCCCATTTGGAGCTTACATCTATTGGTAAAGTAGTTCGGAATCACAAATAACAGTTGAATCATGGATTTCAGAGGAAAATGTGGACAAATTCTACCATAGAATGTGAAGTTGAAGCTTTGCTTGAGGCTTGTCATATGGTTTAGTCCCATGAAATTAAAAATGCCATCATAAAAACTGATAACTCACAAATGATAAGTTGATGCCTTGGTACATTAGATCCGCCTAGTACAATTGCCACTATAATTTTTTTATAGGAATATGACAACATGTGCCCTTAGGAAACATGTTTTGAGACTCAAAATAGTAAGTATGAAATCTTCACATGAGTATTTGTACGCTATTAATTGTATGTCAGAACCTGTCCTTGCTATTTTTGGGTTCTAAGTGTGTGCCCTTAGGGCACATATTATCAAGACCATTTTTTATAATTGGCAACTGGTAAAGTCATGGGACATTGTCCTGTCATGGGCTAGAAGGGCCTCTAACAAGGCATCACATTGGCTTGCGTCTCATAGAAGTTATTATGTTGCTGGAGGTTTTTACGATGCTATATGCTCGTTGGATTTTAAGGAGATTTTAAATGCTGATTGTTGTTAGGGCCTTTGCCCTTTGTAATTAATTAAAAAAAAGAAAAAGAAAAAGAAGCTAGCTCCCACCTACTTATCGTTTTGGGGAAAAATTGTTTCAAGCGGGGAAATAGAAAAAATCCTAAATAGTGCTTTTAACTAGGGTAAGAGTGCCAAAATGAGAACCATCCCATCTAACAAATTCAACCTACCCATTGAAAACCAACAAACGACAACTAAACCCATTACTTAAATGTGTCTTATTGGGTGTTCCAAATACAACCCATTTAATTATTTAGCCCCAGTTTTTTTTTATGGGTTACCATTAAACGAATAAGAGAGTTCCCTAATTGCCAACTACCTTTATGGTGTTTGTATTTTATTTTTTGTGTATTACAGTTTTGTATTTCAACAGTCCTGATTTCCATGGATATTGGTTAAACATTTTGTAAAGAGGGTGGGTGGGATCATGATCGACTAACAGGGAAAGTCACCCATATACGCATACACATCCACAACGACACTAAAACACCCCCATATATAGTGGATGAATGTAAGAATTTTCACTCGAGCATACCTAATTTTAATACTTTATTTTTTATATATGGCTCTACTATTTTGTTATTTTTAAAATCCATATTTTTAGATATTTACTTACAGATGAATTGATCTAATTACTTAGATGACTTTGTTGAATTAGTTAATTAATGTAATTGTGAAACTCGTGTTCCTAATAAAAAGACATTTCGATCACTTTTTCCTTTTTAGTTATATTTTTTTGAATTTTTTAATCAGTACTTTTAATAAGTTAAATATTAGCATTTTTATTTTCCAATTGATTCATTAAGAGTGAAAATTTCTTACAATACTCATTATAAGAAAATCTTTTTGGTGGTTGTATAAAATTATTTTTTCCCCACATAATTATTTGACATAAACTTCCAGTTGATTCACTTATTTCATTACTACAAATAAAACTCTCAATAAAATATTCAGTGAAATCATTATTCTAAAATTTTCTAGTTGGTCGATTTAACAATACCTTGGGTTCTGTAATACGTCATTTAAGGACATAATTTTTTTTAAAGTGAAATGAGTTTCTTCACTCTCTTTACTTTCAATGAGGGAGAGTTGATCATTGAAGGGAAACGGGCTTCAAGTCATGGGCAAGTGTACTAATGGAAAAACCCAATATCAGGATAAATTTTTGGGTCATGGATGGTAAATAAACCTAAAGGTAGAAGAATTAATCACTTTCAAGTAAACCCAAAAACCCAAAACCACATTAATCCTTCTAGCGTGATCCAAAACCAGTTTCAAGTCTTGGGCAAGTCAAGCCGAACAAGAATATTACAAGGGGAAAATAGAATTCCCCACTTCATTAGAAAAACCATATATTTTTAAAAGAGTTATTCTATACAAACCACATTTTTATACCGTATTAAAACCACCAATGTACATGGTTGTATCTGGTTTAATCAACTATTTTTCTCTCTTATCTGCATGTGGGGATCAGTCTTAAGGTGTGGTTGAGATCTTTAGGCGGTTTCAACGTAGTATACAAATACGGTACACATAGAGTTACTGCTTTTAAAAGTAAGACCTTAAAGCAAGATCCATCACATTCGGGGTAATCTCAAATAAATTATCAAGGCACAAGATTATTTTTCTAGAAAATGGATATTTTGACCACCACGTCAAAAATATTAAGTGTATTGGAAACAACACATATCTGTTTTCAAGTATGGAACCCAACCCCAGTATGTCTCAAACTGAACCCCATCACAAATGCATCTCTTTTTGATAATTTCCTAACAAAATAACATCATTATTAGACCTAACTTATACACAACAAATAAAAATCCATCACTGCATCTAGCTCTGCCTTGCCAGAACCCTAATTTATGATAATTCCTAGAAGATTAATCATAATAGCTATTGATTTGAAAGAGGAAATAAAACACTTTTATGCCTATCTGAAGGACTAAATAGTGGACCATTTCATGGAGGTTACGACATAAGAAGCACCAATAGTGAGTGTCTACTGGGATCTTAACTAAGACCATTTTCTCATCGAATCAAACTTTACACTTGTAGAGGGGATCAATCCATGCATGGTAATTATACTATCATCTTCGGAGACGTAGATGAGAATGAAAGTGAGGCTGACCACTACAAGTACATCAAGAACTACTTACCATCAATTTTCTAATTTAGAATGTTTAAGGAGATGAAAAATTTAACATTCAACCTAACATGACCAAACTCTAGACAGTGTAGTACATACTGTAGAGTTTGATCATGCTATGTTGAATGTTAAATTTCCTATCTTCCTAAACATTCCAAATTAGAAATTGATGGTATAACACATTAGCTTTGTACATACTATGTACAAACCTAATGTGGTAGATATCATAGAAACCCAAGGCCCCTTCTTGTCCTAAGAAAACTGCTTTAAATATTTGGATTTATCAAATTCGATCATTGTTAACCCCATTAGGATAGATAAAAGGATTTGGGTCTTATAGAACCCTCTCAAAATTGTCATGACCACTATTCATCTCACCATTCAAGCAATTCACCTCCTTGTGTCTGGAAAGAACCATAAAGAGTGGTTGTTCTCGCCTGTTCATGCCAACCTAAACCCAACGATTCATGATAGACTATGGAATAATTTGATTGCTTTAGCTACAAACCATTTGAGTCCGTGGCTAGTTGTGGGGAAATGGAGTGACCACAAGTATGACTTTGAGAATCGATCTTTTTTCATACACAACATTAGAAACTGCTGATCAAGATTCGTAAATAACATCAATGAGTGTAGGATTATCAATCTTAGTACTTTAGGGTCGAGCTTAATGGGGTAAAAAATAAGGAAGTTTTGGGAAACATTTTTGTTATATCGGATCACACGTTTTTTTTAACCTGGAATGGAATGACTTCCACTCCAATGTTGTTGTCCAAAACATACCCTGCACATCCTTGAACCACAGCCCCATTTTCATTAGTCTAGAAGGTAAAAATTCTAAATCCTCCCTTATATCGTTTAAACTTTTATCAAATTGGTTTGAACATCCCCATTTTTATGAGGTTTTAACTACTACCTAAAATAATTAGTTGGATCTTAATTAGGACTTAAAAATCTTTAATAATATGTCTAAGCATTGGAACATAATAACATACGGTAATATATTTCATAATAAATGGAGAATCATAGTGAGACAGAATGGTATCACAATTAGTTAGGATGTCTCCTATTCTCATAGTTTGGATAAACTAATGAGATCATTAAGAAAGTAGTATACTGAAATTCCAACTGGCGAGGAGTCTTTATGGAGACAAAAGTGTAGGACATAGAGTATCTCATAGGGAGAAAATGATAAAAAAATTCTTTCATGTTTTTACTATTGTTAGATAGAGAAGAAACAAAATTAATAGACATCTTGGATTGATGATGGTCCCACTATCTCTCAACACATAAACGATTAATTTGTGTTTATGTTCATTGAGGGAGATAATGGTACAAGACAAGAATGGAATACCACTTTTAATATAATTACATGTTTCTTTTTGTAAGAATACAATATGATCTGTTACTTGAGATATTGTTATTATTGATATATTTTTTTTATCTTGAAGACAATAGAAGGAGTACAGGATAATTTTTGGTTATTGGTTTGGATGTCAGATAGTGGTCTTAGACAAGTTGGGTAGATTGCACACATAGACATTTGAATTATTTCCTTACTCTCTCATAACAAACCTTAATTAAACTTCTCTTAACATCTACCTTACCTAAACAAAAGTGTATCAGTGGGAGGGGTCCTTATTTGGATTTCACTTTAATGAGACGTCCCACTCATGAAGTTTAGAGACAGGTATGAGTGACGATATAAACCTTTAATAAAATCAGTATGCTTTTACTTTAGAGCCTTATTTTACGAGAAGTCACTTATAGTATTATTATTACTTTAGCTCCTTATGAAGTGGACTAAAATGTATTAAAAACTCGACATGATTATAGCTTGAGGGTGTGATAGATGGGGTATAGAGATTATATCTTGGAGTCATAAAAGACGTGACAAAGTTCTTAATATCATTGATAAATGAACATGTGAAATGTGAATCAATAGGTGAATGTCGAGGAGGAACACCACTATGTTTAGATATGTGATTAGGTGAGTGTTGAGGAGGAACACCCCAATGGTAAGATACATGATGAGTTCGACACTGTGTGGCAGGTGGCTATGGGGTATGTGATGTTTTGATTTGGCATATCGGTTTGTGTATCATACGTATTGTAATAGCCATCCATGCGAATACCATGTGGCGACAAGATATGTAATGCGATGTTTATGAATTATACATGTAGAGGAGTCCAGCACGGTGAGGCATGTAGCTACGAGCTATATACCAGTTTGATCTGGCATACCACATATTTTTTTGATGGCAGAGAGAAAAGGTCACATGTCGATTACATATTGAGTAATTAATGGGGATAATTAATTAACGATATAAATTGAGATCATTCTATTACATTGCGAGGCTAAGTTATATATATATATATATATATATATATATATATATATATATATATATATATATCTTATGATTTTATTATCCACTCATATAACTTCTTTAAGTTGCATAGCTAAGTTACTTGCTAGGGTTTTGACCCATCTATTTTACATGGACCTTATGTGCTAAGCCTAAACATCCCATTTAGCTTCCTTATTCTAGTTAGCACTCGCCACTCATCTCTCTCATCCCGGATTCCAATTATAGGGATGATGTATGTTCCTATTTCATTTAGTTTATCATTTTTACATTTTAGTATAGTTTAGTTTGAGACGTATCTTTATAAGTGTTATGAGGCTTAGTGTGGATTCTATTATTCAGAGACTCATTTAAGATTGCATTAAGGTATTATTATTGAGACATTATTATATCTCTTTTCTGCACTATGGATATTTTGTTTTGAGATTACATTAAGGACTTTCATATCATTTTTATATCCTTTTTATATTTTATTTGTTTTCTCCTTACTGAGAATGGTATTACATTATTTTAATATCGTGTATGATTTTACATTTAGACTTGATCAACCTAAGTGTTTAATTACACACTACACCATTTCCTGCGAATGGTCACACCCAGTGGGTCACGGCCCAAGTCCGCGACCAGCTGGTCGCGGACTTGGGCCATGACCCACTCAATATTTGGCGTGACCATATTTATTATCACACTAAATTATCGATGCTCTAGAAGTGGTCACGGACCAAGTCCGTGACCACGGTGGTCGCGGACTTGGGCCGTGACCAGGTCGTGACCATCTTGGCGCCAAACTCGCGCCAAAATTCCCTCCAAGCTTGGTCGCGGAGGGGTCACGGCCCAAGTCCGTGACCCATGGCGTGACGAAGATAGTACCTCAATTCTTGGTACACAGATTGAGCGTCACGGCTTAGGGCCGTGACCATTTCTTGGTATGGGTCACGGCTATGGGTCGTGACCATACCTCATTCAAGCACTAGGGTTGATGAAAAAGGGTCGTGCATCACAGATTGAGGGTCACGGCTATGGGCCGTGACCATTTCTTGGTATGGGTCACGGCTATGGGCTGTGACCATACCTCAATCAAGCATGGAAAAAGGTCGCGGATGGTGGGTCACGGCTCTAGGCCGTGACCAAGTCTGAAGAACCCAACTCTGCCTCACCTTCGTTTTAAGGGTCGCGCATATGGGGTCACGGCTGTTGGCCGTGACCAGTTCCAGGTCTTAAAAAAAAGAAAAGGCCCGCCCCACTGCTTCTTATTTCAATTATTTCATTTGGAGTAAGGCCGCTGCTTCTCAGTGCGATTTTGAGTTGGATTTCAGTTGGATTTGCAAGGGTTAAGCGATTTCAGTTGGTTTGCATTTGGATTAACCCTGGTATGTATTGATTCATTTTGATTTCATTTGGATTTGTGATTTCTATCTAAAACCCTAATTTCGGTGTATGTATGTGTAGATTTACGTTTGTATGTGTGTATGTGTGTATGTGTGTATGTGTAGATTTATGTTATATGTGTGTGTGTGTGTGTGTATAGATTTATGTGTATATGTATGTTTGTGTGTAACTATGAACAAATAAATTATTTTTTTGTCAATAAACCCTATATTGTACGTGTGTGTATGTATAGATTGTATGTGTGTGTGTGTATGTATAGATTTATGTCAAAAAAAATATTAGGGTTTAGTAAATCCTAAATAGTATGCGGTGGAGATGGGTGGAGACCGGGTTGGGGGTTAGAAGCAACAAATAGTCCCTTAGGAATTCTGTAAGTGTTAATTTTGTTCTTGGCCTTGGTATTTTCAATTTGGTTTTAGATTTGTCCTTGTGAAAAAAAAGGAATAGATATATACCTGGTTTAATTAGATTGGTGTTGGTTATATTATGATATTCCTGTTATGCCATTTTATATAATTGTTGAAATTGAATAAGTATTGGATTTTGAAATGTAATCAAAATCAATTGTAATCTTCTCAATATGTGTGCATCTTATTTTTTTCTCAGTAGTAATCCTTATATACGTGAAAGAAAATATCAATGAGGATTAACGAATTTCAGTTCACACAAGTTTACCACGAGTCAAGTTGGGGCAGTGAGTGACGCAAGAACAAGTTTTGGTTTTCTTCCTTTGGTTTTGAATTTGTTTTTTTGGTTCTACCATTTTTTTTAATTGAACATAATTGTTTGCAAAAAATTCATTATGTTTTCACTGTCATAGGATACATTGATGTTGGGGTCAAACTACTATCAAACATAATCTGAAATTGCATCGCTGCTGGCATAGAGAAGGTTCTGATTGGCGTTGGGTGTAACAAAATATTCAGGTAATGGATAGACCTATGATGAACTTTATTTTAAGGTTAAATATGCATTGATTCAATTTTTTTAATTATTTTGGGTTTGGATCCTATTTATGTCTAAACCCCGTAATTTTAATTCTTTTGTGTCCCCTATAGCTTGGGTATTGTTGGCGCATTTGTTTCTTGTCACTTCCAGTCGGGGGGGGGGGGGGAGAACATAACTTTTGAACAAAGAATAGTTAGGGTGAACACTAGAAAAAGAAGGCATTATCCAATGGATTGCACTTTCTAGGTTTAAGGCGTGTCAATTTCTCTCCAATGGTTCACATTAAGCTAATTGGTAACCATTTGTTTATTAGCTTAAATTTGCACAAATTTAGACCTGAGCATAAAAACATACCATCGAAGAGTGAAAACGTAAAACTAGCACAAAACGGTCCCGTAAGAGTCACGAACACCTCGCACGGGACCAATGTGACTCTTAGGAATCGACCACGTTGTCACGGGGCTCCCGGTTTGAGTGTATGACGTAAATTTGCAAAAAAATAAACTTAAGCATAAAAACATGTCATCGAAGGGTGAAAACGTAAAACAGCCTTAAAACGGTCCCATAAGAGTCACGAACACCTCACACGGGAACAATGTGACTCGTAGGAACCGACCACGTAGTCACGGGGCTCCCGGTTTGAGTGTACGACGTAAATTTGACAAAAAATTAGACTTGAGCATAAAAACATGCCATCGAAGGGTGAAAACGCAAAACGAACACAAAACAGTCCTGTAAGAGTCACGAGCACCTCGCACGGGACCAATGCGACTCGTAGGAACCGATCGCGTAGTCACGGGCTCTCGGTTTGAGTGTGCGACGTAAATTTGCAAAAAGTTAGACTTGAGCATAAAAACATGTCATCGAAGGGTGAAAACGTACAACAAGCACAAAACGGCCCCGTAAGAGTAACGAACACCTCACACGGGACCAATGTGACTCGTAGGAACCGAACGCGTAGTAACGGGGCTTCTGGGTTGAGTGTACGATGTAAATTTATAAAAAATTAGACTTAAGCATAAAAACTTACCATCGAAGTGAGAAAATGTAAAACATCCACAAAACGGTCCCGTAAGAGTCACGAACACCTCTCACGGGACCAATGTGACTCGTAGGAATCGACTGCGTAGTCACGGGGCTCCCGATTAGAGTGTACGACGTAAATTTGCAAAAAAATAGACTTCAGCATAAAAACTTGCCATTGAAGGGTGAAAACGTAAAACAGTGACAAAACGGTCTCGTAAGAGTCATGAACACCTCGCACGGGATTGATGTAACTCGTAGGAACCGGCCGCGTAGTCACGGCACTCCTAGTTTGAGTGTACGACGTAAATTTGCGAAAAATAAGACTTAAGCATAAAAACATGCCATCGAAGGGTGAAAACATAAAACAACCACAAAACGGTCCCGTAAGAGTCACGAACGCCTCGCACGGGACCAATGTGACTCGTAGGTACCGACGGGTTAGTCACAGGACTCCCGGTTTGAGTGTACGACGTAAATTTGCAAGAATTAGTCTTAAGCATAAAAACATGCCATCGAAGGAAGAAAACATTAAACAACCACAAAACGGTCTCGTAACAGTCACGAGCACCTCGCACGGGACCAATGTGACTCGTAGGAACCGACCGCGTAGTCACGGGGCTCCCGGTTTGAGTGTATGACTTAAATTTGCAAAAAAATTAGACTTAAGCATAAAAACATGTCATCGAAGGGTGAAAACATTAAACAACGAAAAAACGGTCTAGTAAGAGTCACGAACACCTCGCACGGGACCAATATGACTCGTAGAAACCGACTGCGTAGTCACGGGCCTCCCAGTTTGAGTGTACGATGTAAATTTGCAAAAAAATAGACTTAATCATAAAAACTTGCCATCGAAGTGCAAAATGTAAAACATCCACAAAACGGTCCCGTAAGAGTCACGAACACCTCTCAAGGGACCAATGCGACTCGTAGGAATCGACTGCGTAGTCACGGGGCTCCCGATTGGAGTGTACGACGTAAATTTGCAAAAAAATAGACTTAAGCATAAAAACTTGACATTGAAGGGTGAAAACGTAAAACAATGACAAAACGGTCCCGTAAGAGTCATGAACACCTCACATGGGACCAATGTGACTCGTAGGAACCGATCGCGTAGTCACGGGGATCCCGGTTTGAGTGTACGACGTAAATTTGCAAAAAAAAAAATAGACTTAAGCATAAAAAATTGCAATCGATGGGTGAAAACGTAAAACAGCCACAAAACAGTCCCGTAAGTGTTACGAACACCTCTCACGGGACCAATGTGACTCGTAGGAATCGACTGCGTAGTCACGGGGCTCCCGATTTCAGTGTACGACGTAAATTTGTAAAAAGTTAGACTTAAGCATGAAAACATGCCATCGAAGGGTGAAAACGTAAAACAGACACAAAATGGTCTCGTAAGAGTCACGAGCACCTCGCACGGGACCAATGTGACTCGTAGGAACCGACCGCGTAGTCACGGGGATCCCGGTTTGAGTGTACGACGTGAATTTACAAATAATTCGACTTAAGCATAAAAACATGCCATCGAATGGTTAAAACATAAAACACCCACAAAACGGTCCGGTAAGAGTCACTAGCACCTCACACGGGACCAATGTGACTCGTAGGAACCGACCGCGTAGTCACGGGACTCCCGATTTGAGTGTACGACGTAAATTTGCAAAAAATTTAGACTTAAGCATCAAAACGTGCCATCGAGGGGTGAAAACGTAAAACAAACACAAAACGGTCCCGTAAGAGTCATGAACACCTCGCACGGGACCAATGTGACTCGTAAGAACCGACCGCGTAGTCAAGGCACTCCCGCTTTGAGCATATGACGTAAATTTGTCAAACGTTAGAATTAGGCATACAAACATACTTTTATAGGGTGAAAATGTTAAAACCATAAAACGGTCCCGTAAGAGTCACGAACACCTCGTACGGGATCGATGTAACTCGTAGGAACCGGCCGCGTAGTCACGGCGCTCCCGATTTGAGTGTACGACGTACATTTGCGAAAAATTACACTTAAGAATAAAGACATGCCATCGAAGGGTTAAAACGTAAAACAACCACAAAACGGTCCCGTAAGAGTCACGAACACTTCGCACGGGACCAATGTGACTCGTAGGAACCGATCGCGTAGTCACGGGGCTACCGATTTGAGTGTACGACTTAAATTTGCAAAAAATTAGACTTAAGAATAAAACATGCCATCGAAGTGCGAAAATGTAAAACATCCACAAAACGGTCCCGTAAGAGTCACAAACACCTCTCACGGGACCAATGTGACTCGTAGTAATCGACCGCGTAGTCACGGGGCTCCCGATTAGAGTGTACGACGTAAATTTGCAAAAAAAGAGACTTAAGCATAAAAACTTGCCATTGAAGGGTGAAAACGTAAAACAGTGACAAAACGGTCTCGTAAGAGTCACGAACACCTCGCACGGGATCGATGTAACTCGTAGGAACCGGCCGCGTAGTCACGGCGCTCCCGGTTTGAGTGTACGACGTAAATTTGCGAAAAATAAGACTTAAGCATAAAAACATGCCATCGAATGGTGAAAACGTAAAACAACCATAAAACGGTCCCGTAAGAGTCACGAATGCCTCGCACGGGACCAATGTGACTCGTAGGAACCGATCGCGTAGTCACGAGGCTACCGATTTGAGTGTACGACTTAAATTTGCAAAAAATTAGACTTAAGTATAAAAACATGCTATCGATGGGTGAAAACGTAAAACAGCGACAAAACGGTCCGGTAAGAGTCACGAACACGTCGCACGGGACCAATGTGACTTGTAGAAACCGACCGCGTAGTCACGGAGCTCCCGGTTTGAGTGTACGACGTAAATTTGCAAAAAAAAAGACTTAAGCATAAAAACATGCCATCGAAGGGTGAAAACGTAAAACAGCCACAAAACGGTCCCGTAAGAGTCACGAACATCTCGCACGGGACCAATGTGACTCGTAGGGGCCAACCGCATTGTTACGGGGATCCCGATTTGAGTGTACGACGTAAATTTGCAAAAATAAGATTATGAAATCCCTACCTGATAATGTTATCCTGATCTTATGAATTTCAAATAGATATTTAAAGACTTTCTCGCAGGTTAGTCAATTCCACTTGAGAGCATATCCATTATTGAATTCAACATACAAGATCAGCTTCCTTGAGACCAACACCCTAAAAACTGTCGTAACTAAAAACAGTTAACCGTTCATATTATAATAGTTAATGAGTTCATAGTGCTGCTGGGATATGATATTGTGGGACACAGATAGGATACAAAGATAAAAGAGGCATCTCCATTACAAAAATGGACTGTGAGGTCATTAGAGTAACAAAAATGGAGGACAGCACCGGCTACTGCCTCGTTGGATGGAGGACAGCACCGGCTACTGCCTTGCTGCCACGACAGCAGCACCTGCTACTGCACCGGCTTTAACAGTAGAATGAAAGAATTTACTGTTTGAGTCACCCGTTTTAAGCCAATTTATGGAGGATTTCTGATGCCAATAAGATTCTTCCTGCTTCAGAGCAGCTAAAAGGTTCGATCTGCCCAGATTCAGTTGTTCTCTAATGTCATCAGTCCTATCTGCTTCATATAAAACCTCTAGCCTAAGAACCTCATCTTCCATATCTTTCACTGATTGGAAAATGTCTTTAAATGTATCCTTGCTCCACTGCCTTAACTCTCCTTTAAGCCTTTGCATCTTCATAGAAAATTTCCTCATACCAGTGGCATTAGTGTAACCATTCCAAGATTGATGGACAGTATCCTTGAATGTGACATGGGAAGACCACAAATTAAGGAATTTAAAGTATTTAGGAGCATTATCTTGAACTGGTTTCACAGTAATTAAAAGGGGGGCATGGTCAGAGGCAGTCCTGTTACTCAATAGAAGTATTGTGAAAAAAGTTAGACCAGGGGCTGTTAATGAATCCCCTATCCAACCTAGCCATGATAACCTCTACAGCAGCTCTATTATTACACCAGGTGTACCTAGAACCTTTGAAACCCAAATCAACAATACCACAATCATCAATAGCTTGATTAAATTCTCCAACAGCTAGGTGATCAATGTGATTACCACCAATTTTTTCCTCTAGGCTTGAAACAACATTAAAGTCCCCAATGATCATGTGAGGTTTTGAGCTGCAGAATTGGGACATCGCGATTAAATGGTCCCATAGATCTCTCCTTTCCTCCTTAGAACATTTAGCATAAATCGCAGTTAGGTATAATTCTTTGCTTAAGGATTGATGGCTAATGCTCACTGTCAGGTGTTGGAGATCATCATCAATCACCTTACATTGAACATTAAATCTCCACATGATCCAAATTTTTCCATTTGAATTGCAACAACCACCTTCAAAGCCATACTTGAGAATGAATTTGTCCAATTTTTCTTTGTTCACTTTAGGCTCCATAATAGCTACTATAGGAATTTTATGAGATCTCATCAGCTTTTTTAGCCTTCTAACAGCAGATTTTTTGGCTATTCCCCTAATATTCCAAGAAAGCAGTCTATATATATGCTGTTATATATAACAGTTATATATAACTGTTATATATGCTGTTATATATAACAGTTATATATAACAGTAGATATATAACTGTTATATATAACAGTTATATATATAACAGTTATATATATACTGTTATATATGTACTGTTATATATAATAGTATATATATAACTGTGATGTATAGAAGAGGTAGGTCTTTGTGTAGACCTAGTGATGGAAAATAATTGGAATGTTTAAGTAGATATTTAAAGGTTCGGGTATTGGATTACAAAATGGGAAGGTGTTAGGCACCTGCTCACCCTTTCGATCTCAAATGTAGATATGAAACTTTTATTTTAGCATATTATGGTATAAAAAGAAATAATAAAATGAAAACATTAAGTACATATCTAGTGTGGGATATGTTTGTAGATAATATAGACAAGGGATGGATATGTAAAAAGTTGGACTTATTCGTTCGGATGATAATCTGGGTGAGCTTACGTACTCGTGCGGAGAAATTCAAAGTTCACGTAGTTCGTGAACGAATCAAGATGGATTTCACCTCATAAAGAGGCTCAATGTGAGTGACCTAGTCTTTCTTTAACCATAGGGCTGTTTTACAATTGAAACAAAGTTAGTTCTGAAGATGTATACAATTTGAGTTCATAAGAGTACTTGAACAAGGTTGGTTCACTCATAAATTCATTCGAAGATGAAGAAATAACTAGAACTCCACCATTAAAAAAAATAGTATATGGAATCCCCAAATCAAGTGTGCCCCTAATTATATGAGAATATTCCTTGATTTTAGGAATTTTGTTTAGCCTTTATGAGAATAAAATGATAATAGATAAATATATACAAGATTTACTATTATATATAATAGTATTATATATATACTATTATACTATTATATAATAGTATATGGAATCCCCAAATCAACTGTTATAACCCAAAACAGCCCCCGAACGGCCCCGTGGGTGGCACCAACACCTCCCACGGGACCAATGTAACTCGTAGGAACTGACCGCGCAGCCGCGGCACTCCCGGTTTGACAATACGACGGTAATTCGCATATTTCTAGACTTAGGCATAAAAACATGGCGTTAGAGGGTGAAAACTCGAAACAACCCCCGAATGGCCCCGTGGGTGGCACCAACACCTCCCACGGCACCAATGTAACTCGTAGGAACTGACCGCGTAGCCACGACCCCCACGGGACCAATATAACTCGTAGAAACTGACCGCGCAGTCGCGACACTCCCGGTTTGAGAATACGACGGTAATTTACATATTTCTAGACTTAAGCAAAACATGGCGTTAGAGGGTGAAAACTCGAAACAACCCCCGAACGGCTCCGTGGGTGGCACCAACACCTCTCACGGGACCAATATAACTCGTAGGAACTGACCGCGCAGCCGTGAGACTCCCGGTTTGAGAATACGACGATAATTTGTATATTTATAGACTTAGGCTTAAAAACATGGCGTTAGAGGGTGAAAACCCGGAACAGCCCCCGAACGGCCCCGTGGGTGGCACCAACACCTCCCACGGGACCAATGTAACTCATAGGAACTGACCGCGAAGCCGCGGCACTCCCGATTTGAGAATACGACGGTAATTTGTATATTTATAGACTTAGGCTTAAAAATATGGCGTTAGAGTTTGAAAACCCGGAACAGCCCCCGAACGACCCCGTGGGTGGCACCAACACCTCCCACGGGAACAATGTAACTCGTAGGAACTGACCGCGCAGCCGCGGCACTCCCGGTTTGAGAATACGACGGTAATTTGCATACATCTAGACTTAGGCATAAAAACATGGCGTTAGAGGGTGAAAACTCGAAACAACCCCCGAACGGCCCCGTGGGTAGTACCAACACCTCCCACGGGACCAATGTAACTCGTAGGAACTGACCGCGCAGCCGCGGCACTCCCGGTTTGACAATACGACAGTAATTTGCATATTTCTAGACTTAGGCATAAAAACATGGCGTTAGAGAGTGAAAACTCGAAACAACCCCCGAACGGCCCCGTGGGTGGCACCAACACCTCCCACGGCACCAATGTAACTCGTAGAAACTGACCGCGCAGCCACGACCCTCCCGGTTTGAGAATACGACGGTAATTTGCATATTTCTAGACTTAGGCATAAAAACTTGGCGTTAGAGGGTGAAAACTCGAAACAACCCCCGAGTGGATCCGTGGGTGGCACCGACACCTCCCACGGGACCAATGTAACTCGTAGACACTGACCGAGCAGCCGCGACCCTCCCGGTTTGAGAATATGACGGTAATTTGCATATTTCGAGACTTAAGCAAAACATGGCGTTAGAGGGTGAAAACTCGAAACAACCCCCGATCGACTCCGTGGGTGGCACCAACACCTCCCACGGGACCAATGTAACTCGTAGGAACTGACCCCACAGTCGCGGGTCTCCCGGTTTGAGAATACGACGGTAATTTGCATATATCTAGACTTAGGCTTAAAAACATGGCGTTAGAGGGTGAAAACTATAAACAACCCCCGAACGGCCCCGTGGGTGGCACCAACACCTCCCACGGGACCAATGTAACTCGTAGAAACTGACCGCGCAGCCGCGACACTTCCGGTTTGAGAATACGACGGTAATTTACATATTTCTAGACTTAAGCAAAACATGGCGTTAGAGGTGAAAAGTCGAAACAACCCCCGAACGGCTCCGTGGGTGGTACCAACACCTCTCACGGGACCAATATAACTTATAGGAACTGACCGCGCAGCCGCGAGACTCCCGGTTAGTGAATACGACGATAATTTGTATATTTATAGACTTAGGCTTAAAAACATGGCGTTAGAGGGTGAAAACCCCGAAAAACCCCCGAACGGCCCCGTAGGTGGCACCAACACCTCCCACGGGACCAATGTAACTCGTAGGAACTGACCGCGCAGCCGCGGAACTCCCGGTTTGAGAATACGACGATAATTTGCATATTTCTAGACTTAGGCATAAAAACATGGCGTTAGAGTGTGAAAACTCGAAACAGCCCCCGAACGGCCCCGTGGGTGGCACCAACACCTCCCACGGGACCAATGTAACTCGTAGAAACTGACCGCGCAGTCACGGGTCTCCCGGTTTGAGAATACGACGGTAATTTGCATATTTCTAGACTTAGGCTTAAAAACATGGCGTTAGAGGGTGAAAACTCGAAACAACCCCCGAACGGTTCCGTGGGTGGCACCAACACCTCTCACGGGACCAATATAACTCGTAGGAACTGACCACGCAGCCGCGAGACTCCCAGTTTGAGAATACGACGATAATTTGTATATTTATAGACTTAGGCTTAAAAACATGGCGTTAAAGTGTGAAAACCCCGAACAGCCCCCGAACGGCCCCGTGGGTGGCACCAACACCTCCCACGGGACCAATGTAACTCGTAGGAACTGACCGCGCAGTCGCGGGTCTCCCGGTTTGAGAATACGACGGTAATTTGCATACTTCTAGACTTAGGCTTAAAAACATGGCGTTAGAGGGTGAAAACTCGAAACAACCTCCGAACGGCCCCGTGGGTGGCACCAACACCTCTCACGGGACCAATGTAACTCGTAGGAACTGACCGCGCAGCCGCGAGACTCCCGGTTTGAGAATACGACGGTAATTTGCATATTTCTAGACTTAAGCAAAACATGGCGTTAGAGGGTGAAAACTCGAAATAGCCCCCGAACGGCCCCTTGGGTGGCACCAACACCTCCCACGGGACCAATGTAACTCGTAGGAACTGACCCCACATTCGCGGGTCTCCCGGTTTGAGAATACGACGGTAATTCGCATATATCTAGACTTAGGCTTAAAAACATGGCGTTAGAGGGTGAAAACCCCGAACAGCCCCCGAACGGCCCCGTGGATGGCACCAACACCTCCCACGGGACCACTGTAACTCGTAGGAACTGGCCGCGCAGCCGCGACCCTCCCGATTTGAGAATACGACGATAATTTGCATATTTCTAGACTTAGGCATATAAAAACATGGCGTTAGAGGGTGAAAACTCGAAACAACCCCCGAGCGGCTCCGTGGGTGGCACCAACACCTCCCACGGGACCAATGTAACTCGTGGATACTGACCGTGCAGCCGCGACACTCCCGGTTTGAGAATACGACGGTAATTTGCATATTTCTAGACTTAAGCAAAACATGGCGTTAGATGGTGAAAACTCGAAACAACCCCCGAACGGCCCCGTGGGTGGCACCAACACTTCCCACGGGACCAATGTAACTCGTAGGAACTGACCCCACATTCGTGGGTCTCCCGGTTTGAGAATACGACGATAATTTGCATATTTCTAGACTTAGGGTTAAAAACATGGCGTTAGAGGGTGAAAACCCAAAACAGCCCCCGAACGGCCCCGTGGGTGGCACCAACACCTCCCACGGGACCAATATAACTCGTAGGAACTGACCACGCAGTCGCGAGACTCCCGGTTTGAGAATACGACGGTAATTTGCATATTTCTAGACTTAAGCAAAACATCGCGATAGAGGGTGAAAACTCGAAACAACCCCTGAACGGCCCCCTGAGTGGCACCAACATCTCCCACGGGACCAATGTAACTCGTAGGAACTGACCCCGCAGCCGCGGGTCTTTCGGTTTGAGAATACGGCGATAATTTACATATTTCTAGACTTAGGCTAAAAAACATGGCGTTAGAGGGTGAAAACTCGAAACAGCCCCCGAACGTCCCCGTGGGTGGCACCAACACCTACCACGGGACCAATGTAACTCGTAGGAACTGACCACGCAGCCGCGGGACTCCCGGTTCGAGAATACGACGGTAATTTTCATATTTCTAGACTTAGGCATAAAAATATTGATATGTTGATAATTTTAACTCATATAATGCAATTTTTCTGCTTGATTAAATTTTTTGTAAAACTACTTGGTTACTGATATTTTTTTTTTATGTATCCCATCATTTGTAGGATTTTTGCACGCGGAACAGACGAAGGAGTCAATGGTCTACAGCATGAAGATTGTTTATAGGTTGTGGACATTCAAGATTTTGATTTTTGTGTTACAGCCGTGCGGGCTTTTATTGTTTAGTTTTATGGCCGTGCGGCCTTTTATAATTTGATTGTTGAATTTTATAGCCGTGCGGGCTTTATAATAAGTAGGTTTTACATTTACAGGTTTTGGAATGTCTAGAAAATAGAGGAAACTCTGCCCAATTTTTTTTTTGTCTATGAATTATTAAGACGTGTAATTTTTATAAGTTTGTATGTATATTTGTTTATTAACAACGTTCTCGATTCGCAATTTGTGATTTTTTTTATTGTTTTGCCAATAATAAATATTTGTAACACCTCGTACGCGTCAAACGTTACACGTAGCAACTGATGGTGCACTCACAGGACCCCCAATTTTAGGATTGGACCAAAAAAATACATTTTTTTTTAAATTGTAGTTAAATATGGTCATGGACTTTGTCCATGACCATTTTTATTTTTTTCGTCATGCATAAAAATGGTCGCGGCCAAAGTCCGCGACCATTTATTCCTTTTTTTCGTCACGGTCCTGCGTCACGGACTTCAACCGCGACGATTTTTTTTGGTCACGGTTGTGGGTCGCAGACTTTGGCCGCGACCAATTTGTCACGGTTGTGGGTCACGCACTTGGACCGCGACCAATTTTTATTTTATTTTATTTGTCACGGTCGTGGGTCGCGGACTTTGGTCGCGACCAATTTGTCACGGTTGTGGGTCACGGATGAGGGTCGCGACCCGTCACGGCATGGGTCACGGCCCAAGTCCGCGACCATCTGCCGTGACCCCTCTCGGCCGTGACCATTTTTTGGTCACGGACTTGGGCCACGACCCACGAAAATGGTCACGCCCGAAATGGTCACGGCCCAAGTCCGCGACCCACAGTTTTGGTCAGGGATTTTGGCCGTGACCAATCGCCAATTTTGGTGTAGTGACACGAAGTATCACATATAGTATCAGAGAATGGTCTTAGGACTTAAGGGTTATATAGATTATAGGGGTCAAGATATTATTTTGATGATATTAGATTAAGAGATTTATATTATAGCTATGCCTAGGCCAAAGTGTAGTTCCATGACACACTTGCATTTTATTAATGAGGAGACTTAGGATGGGACTAAAATTTCATTAAATTAAATTTCGATGGTCAAATATTTTCCAACATATTTGAGAATCTCGGCACGTCAGTTATTACAATGGCATCATACCGGATGACTCCTATGGAATTAAGGGAGTTCAGAGAAAAAATCGAATAGTTTATAACAATTGTTCATTCAGTGTAGAACATCACCACGGGGAGCTCTTGTTATTTTTGTGAAGAAGCGGGATGGTTCACTACAATTGTGTGTTGATTACCCTGACTTGAGTAAGGTAACAGTGGGGTTCAAGTATCCTTTGCCTAGGATTGATGATTTTTTTTATCAGCTACATGGTGCTTCATTATTCTTGAAGATATATTTGCATTTACTGTATCACCACTTGAGGGTACAAGTGGAGAACGTGCTGAAGATTGACTTTTTGACTCATTACGGTTCTTGTGATTTCAGGGTCATGCTATTTGGGTAGACCAATGCTCCCACTGCGTCCATGGATTTGATGAATCGAATGTTCCAACCGTATGTTGATCAGTTTGTCATTCTCTCCATATATGATATATTTATTTATTCTTGGACCTAGGAAGAGGGTGGTGAGAATTTGAGGGTTTCAATTTACATGTGTGAGAACATAAGTTATATGTGAAGTTCTAGAAATTTGAGTTTTGTAAATGGGAGGTGCAATTTTTGGTCCATGTAGTTTCGAAATTGGGATTATCGGTGGATCCAAAGAAGGCATTAGCCAATTTGAATTGGGGATAACCCATGGAACCTTCGGAGGTTCGTAGATTTTTAGGATTGGCTAGGTATTATTAGATGTTTATTCGAGGATTTTCGAAGATAGAGGGACCATTGACCGAGTTAACTTGGAAGGGGATACAATTTAACTGGACTGACACGTGTTGGCATGCCTTTGACACTCTTAAGAAGAAGTTGAGTTCAACTCCAATTTTGGATGTACCTTGGAGTGGGGTTGAATATTTTATATATACCTATTCCCCCTTATAGGGATTAGGTGGAGTGTTGATATAGGGGGATTGGCATATTTCTTATACATCTCGAAAGTTGAAACCCCATAAGGATAACTATCTGAATTGTGATTTGGAGCTAGCAGTCACAGTGTTCACACTATACATTTGGAGGCATTATTTGTGGGGTGAAAAGTTTAGGCTATTTAGTGATCATAAGAGTCTCCAGTATCTGTTGATGCAGAAAGATTTGAACATGCGATAGCGACGATGGTTTTGGTTTATCAAGGACTATTAGCTTATGATTCAACATCACCTAGGAAAGCCTAATCTAGTGAGGATGTTTTTAGTCAAAGACCTAGTGGTAGTTTATTTTCTCTTTAGTAACTGCTCTGGGGTCCATTCAGGTGATTGGTGAGTAATCCACTGTGTTTATGTGACACCCCGACTAATTAAATACCGGGTAGCTACTCCTTTATAAAATTAATTCAAAATGCCAAGTTGGCTCAGTTATTAGCATCACTGTCGAAAACATTTTTTTTTTTTTTTATTTATTACTAACCACCTAGTATTTAAAAATCAAGTTGCCAAATTTTAATTTAAGTCTGATTAACATGCAACAAGTATAAAGAAATAAATAACACCATTCACCATACTGAAGTAAAATGAATAACCATCACAATAGAAATAAATAACGTCTGGAGGAAACCCCTCACTACAATCCATAACTGAAATAAATAAACTGAAACAATAATAAAACGTGCTAAAGTCTGAAAACTGAAGTATAAAAGATGCTCTAAACAGAAATGGGCAACATGCCCTACAATGGATAGATAGTGACTCTGGAATCCAAAAGATAGAAGCGTCTACATGAAAATCCCTGTAGCTTCCACAAGCGGCTACAGCTCGTCACCTGAATGAGTATCCTATGCTTGGTGTCCTTGTGGCTGGGCACCTAAAATGGTTTTACAAGAAAATATATTTGAAAGCAAATGGTTCAGAGCCCGAAAGTGGAAATCATTTTAAAAACCTGCAAGTGCTTTAAAAACATTTAAAACATTAAATGCAAAGTACATGTTAGGACGTGCACTCACATTAAATTCTCACCTCTCGACTAACTGTGCACTCCTAACGTAAGTACCCATCTATAACTACCCTTTCCACTAGCTAAGTGACAACGTAACTAGCTAGACTACCAAAGGTTCTACCCATTTTACTCGGTTAATTTAACATAACAACGCTCGTAATTTAATAGAGGTTTAACGTAAACTCAGTTACTAACTATGCCATTGATATAACTAACAGCTAACTCATTATATATCTCGAAACAATACCGTAATATCTTTACAACATTAACATGAGGATTTCCATTAATTTAATGTATATCATTCACATCATAAATATACGATACAAGCACCCCGCAATCTAAGCTATGGTGCACACATACTCTGCTATCCATCCCGGTACATCACGTACATAAGGATCACATATTCCGAATCTCTCAGGAATAGTTTAGATAACACAAATCACAAATAGTGGAGGCGAACACAGTCACCATCACATGGGTCACGCACATACCTACGCTCCCATGGTCAGCGAACTTATTAATATCACAATAAGTCTTTCTATGACCTATGTTCATCAAGGTACCAGTCTATATTCCCCCCGTAGGCACACAAGGATTAGAGGGTCCTAAGCGAACGCAACCTCCCGTGATAGCAAGTATGGTAGGTATGTCATACAAACAATCCATATACTAATACTAAGTAAACACATGTCTTAGTAATACCATATTTTAATCGTAGTACATATTGCACTCTCGTACTAACTATAATTATCACAATTCATGCTATTTCGGTTTGTAATTACACGCGCTATAATTCATCCTTACATCGTAGTAGACACTCACGTCTCAACCCAAATGGTTCTTTGAATATAACTCTCGTATATAGTTTACTTCTCTCAATAATCCAAAAGTCCCAAATCTAACCTTACATTAATAAAGGAAGGTCACCTATATCCTCGAACAAGTTTAAGGCGCTCCAAAAATCAAAACAGTTCACAAAGGGTCAAACTGTCAACTCGTCAGAAGTCTCATTCGAACGAGGCTTCGAACGAGTTTGGACTGTCAGGTCGTTAGAAGTCTCGTTCGAACGAGGCTGTTCGAACGAGATCCCAGTTCGTTCGAACGAACTGACCCTTCTAACGATATCTCGTTCGAACGAGATATCGAACGAAAATCCCTACTCGTTAATAACGACTGGTCAACTCGTTAGAAGCTCGTTCGAACGAGTTCGTTCGAACGACCTGGGGCTGCTTCTAACGAGATGCCAGTTTCGGCCCAGAACTTCCCAAAAATCGTTTTTCTACCATTTTTACTCCTCAAACCTTTTCTAAAATTCGTTCCAACAATATATTGAGTTCTATAATCGTCCTCAAACATGTTAAGGGGCTATACTAACATCATTAAAGGGTTTAATATCTTCTAAACATCATTAAATCAAAATTTCTACAGTAATTCCCAATTTTATTCAAGAACATAAACCCTAGGTTCTTCTCATCAAAATTTCCCAGATTTTTAATCCGTTAAAACATCACATAGATATGAAATCTCCCAATTTAAATCTTCAAACAAGGGTTCTACATGCAAACCTATCCCAAAATTTAATAACAATCTTCCAATTTCATGGGTTTTCTTTTTAACTCTTATATAAGATTGATTCACAAGGTTTCTAACATGGAAAAAGCATTCACTGCATAAGGAATGTAATTTAAATCACTTGCCTTGGTTTGATTCCGGATTTGGTGTTGGTTTGATGAAGTTTCTGCAGAGTTTCCTCTCTCTCTCCCTTCTTCTCCAAGCTTTCTTCTCCAAAAGGCTATGGTGGCTAGGGTTTACTTTGGGGAAACTTATGAAGACCTAATTTAATAAACCTCCGTAGCTTGTTGGTTTAATAAGGGTTGGTTGGGGTCAATCCTTATCAGATTACAACTCTCAATTTTCGTCACTTTTAATTACCCAAAAATACCAAATTACTAAAATACCCTTTAAGTTACCGGGATGGTCTAAAAATACCCCGGGACCCAAACTATACCCCCGGCTAGTGTTTTCTGACTATCTCGACCCTTCCGGACGCGTTGGCGCGCTCAAAACGACCATACGGATTATAGATTTTAAATTCACTTTCATTAATCAAAATATTATACCGTGACGCGGCGGTCCCACGCGTCTCAACAAAATTTCTAAAATGCCGTATATAAATCTCACGACAAATTTTATAATACCAAATACATATATAATCATATATGCACATAATCAAATACCAATTCGCATCTCATTAGTATTTATAACCCGGATTAATTTCCAATTAATACGCAATTTAATTAATTAATCCCAAAATAAATATAGTAAAAAATACGGGGTATTACAGTTTATAGGGATGCTGACCTTGATTCTCGATATTCTTATGCAGGTGGTTAGAGCACATGCATATGACATGTTTTGTAAGGAGATAATGACCAATCTTTTAGCCACTCCTATACCTCTTTACATCATTGGTTCACATGGTGGACTACAGTATAAGGGGAGGTAGGTTATGCCATCAGACGAGTAATTGCAAAGGGCCGTTATGCAGGAGGTACATGGATCACAGTTTTCAGTGCATCTTGTTGGGGATAAGATATACCAAGACACGAGGAGATAGTATTGGTGGTCCAAGATGAAGCTGGAAATGGCTATGTTTGTTTTTCGATGTATCACTTGTCAGATGGTAAAGGTGGATCACCAGTGATTGTTAGGTAAGCTTCTACCCTTACACATTCCCGAGTGCAAGTAGTACATCAATTTGATGGATTTCATCGTTGGGTTGCCTTTAATTCCTAGGAAACACGATTCTATTTGGGTCATAATGGACCGTTTGACAAAGGTTGCAAATTTCTTACCCGTTCGTAAAGATTTCACAAAAGATCAATATGCATGTTTGTATGTGGGTGAGAATGTTCAATTTCATAAGGTCCCATTGTCGTTCATCTCAGAAAGCGATTGGAGATTTGTATCTCAATTTTGAGGATTCTATGGAGACTAGGTTTCACTTGAGTACATCGTATCATCCTCAGATAAATGGGCAGATGGACTGGGTGAACCAAATTTTAGAGAATAGGCTTCAGGAATGCAAGTTGAACTTCAAGGGCTGTTGGGATATGCACTTACCTTTGGTTGAGTTATCTTACAACAATAGTTACTAGAAATTGTTAGTATGGAACCATATGAAGCGTTGGACATGGGAGAGAGTATCTATTTGGGACCCGAGTTTGTTTGAGAGAATATAAAAAGGTCAAGATGATTCGGGTGTGAATCAAGATAGTCCAAAGCAAGAAAAATATTTATAAGGACTTAGATAGGAATGAAATGGTGTTTCAAGTGGGTGATCAGGTACCTTGCAAGGTGTCACCCATAAAAGGGGTGATGCATTTTAGAAAGAAAGATAAGTTAATCCCGAGGTATGTTAGTCCATTTATGATCACGGATTGTGTAGGGTCACTCACTTATCATTAATGCTTCCAGACCATCTATCTCGAGTACATAACGTGCTTCATGTATCGATACTTCATAGATTCTCGCGGGGTAAGTTCGCGTACCAACATATTAATTTAAATGATATTCAACTAGATGCTTATGTTTTGTATACCGAGGATGCAACCTGCATCTCGGACTATAGAGTTCGAATTTTAAGGACTAAGGAGATTCTATTAGTTCATGTTCAATGGGGTCACCATAGTGAGGATGAGTCCATTTGGGAGCAAGAAAATATGATGAGACAATATTATCAACATATATTCTAAGGCATGTATGTGTTATTTTTTTATGAATTCCGAGGACATAATTCTTTTTGTTAGAGGAAAAGAATGTAATACCCCGCTATTGTAATTAATTAATGATAATTTAATTAATTAATTAGTTAGTCACCGAATTTAATTTGAGAAATTAAAACTATTAATGTGTTATTATGTTAAAATAAAATTTATATGACAAATTTATAAATTTAAAAAACTCATTTTTGTAGTTTTAATGCTCCTCAAATTAACTAATAAAGTTTCAGGGCTTTAAGTATTACATAAAAGTTTGATTGGAAAAGATAATTTCAAATTACCATTAGGAATTTAACACCAGTATAACTGTAAGGATTTATTAGGTTTGCCGCGTATAGGATTAATTATGAAGAAAGGAGGCGCATGCATTAAAAAGGGAAATAATAGGTTGGTAGCTGTAGATAGGTTATTATGGAAGAGTTGGAATTGGCGGCTGCAGGTCTATTTTTAGAAAGAAAAAAGGTGGTCTTACGATTTAGGATAAAAGGAAGTCAGCTGAGGACGGTAACAGTTGGGTTGAGGCGTTGAGTTTTAGGAGTCATAAAAGGATGGCTGAGAGTTGTTTAGAAGTAAGGGGTGTAAGAATTATTTTATATAATCCTCCATTATGTGTTCCATAATTATATTAATTCTAAGATTCACTTTGGTTAATGAAAGGGTACTCCAAATACCAAGAGTCAAAATGACTCTTGGGCATCTACCTTGATGGGCAGTTAATATTTAAGTGACTATTGGAGATTTAGATCCAGTCCCTGCCTTTAAATAAGTGAATGATTTCCATCATTCAGACACTCTAAAATGACAACATAATGAATTTATAGGAAAGGGAGAGAAATCTAAATTCTCAAGGAGAGTAAATTTCAAAATAGTGTTTTGGTCATACTTGGAGATCTAACCGTTGGAATACGTTGAAATTGGAGTATGTTCTTTCTACATGGAAGATGAAGCCGTGTTCCAAAATTCAACCCGATCAAATATCGTCAAGGTTCACTGCTCTGTCAATATTTCTAGTTGTGACAATAATGGAGGTGTGCTATTTTAACACCATTTATGTTCCGCATAACTTTTAAATGTGATAATCATGAAGATCCAAGATCCTTTTATTAAGAACATTGTGTGTGAAAATTTAATCAAATTAATGTTTTCTTGATTAATATTATGGTGTTCTTAAAAATGGTTTTACATGTGGTATCAGAGTTAAAGTTTAAAATCTCACGATTTTCCTTTATTGGTGTTTTCCTATAATGGAGTCTACATAAAAATAATTTTTGTGTGTACATTGGAATTTGTTTTGTGACAATTTTCTTATGTCGCCTATACTCAATAGTCGGATTGTGAAAGGTCAAAACTTGATCAGAATTTTTTGAAATTCCCGTGGTCGACTGGAAACGTCGAAATAAATAAAACCCATTGTATACAATGGGCCCTACCCCAGTTTTGCGTTTTGACGTTGTTTAGATCCCTAAAAATGCATATTTTTTTTATTTTATTTTTAGTCACAATGTCAATGCTAATAACTCTTGGTTAAAAATTTCTTTTGCAATTCTGCAAATTGGAGAGTGATCCTGGAGTAATTCTTTACATCCCTGTGGTGCCAACTCAAATTTTTTATTTTTGGCAAAAATTACGATTTTTCCTAATATTATGTATTTTTCCATCACGGGGCTGTTTTCTTTGTTCATGGTTTTTCTAATATTTATGTTATGTATTATTTGTATTGACCAATAGGTTCAATGTAAATTTGGAATATTAGAAGTATGATTATGTGTTTGACAATAAAATTCGGTAAATTAGATTATTATGCATAATATATATTTAGTAGCTCAAATGTCTGAATTGATATTTCGACAATAATATTTATATGATGTTAAATGGAAAAGACATTAAAGTGTCTTAATCTATAATTATAAATATTAGATTATTGTATATGCATCTATTTTTGGACCTTTAATTATACATTAAGTTTTGAGTATAATATATTTGGGGGCATTAATTTTACATAAATAATTTTTACGACAATATCTCATTTTAGAAAAATGATTTTCGAATTCCTCAATTTATTTTGAGATTTTGGAGTAACTATCTACATCCCTATAGTGTTAACAAATTCTTTTTTGGCAAAAGTTAATATTTTATTAAATATTATGTGTGTGTTTTCACTATGGGAATTGCTTTATTTATTCATGAATTTATGTTTGTGTTGGATTAGAAACCAAACACATACTATGATCATTTCGTGAATATTGAATGTATGAATATATTATTGAGATTAATATTCTTATTTTCTGTGCATTTAAATGCTAAACACAAGTCAACATATTTCATATGGTAGGATATTAGACTTGTGTTATTGTTAATATTCATATTTTGACGAGTCTCGTGCAAAACACATGCCAACGATTCATATTATTGAATATTATATATTTTTTTATTGATATTCATATTTTCTATGATTCTAGTGCCAAATACAGGCCAACGATTCATATTATTGAATATTATGCTATTATTAATATTCATATTTTTTTATGAGTTTCGTGCAAAACACATGCCAACGATTCATATTATTGAATATTATACTTTTTTTTATTGATATTCATATTTTTTATGAGTCTCCTGCCAAATACAAGCCAACGATTCATATGATTGAATATTATATTATTATTAATATTCGTATTTCAATGAGTCTCTTACCAAACACATGCCAATGATCATATTGTTGAATATTATGATATTCGTATTTTAATGAGTCTCGTACCAAAAACAGGCCAATGATTCATTTAGTTAAATATCATAATTAGTTAAATCTCATTAAGTTGAATTAAATGCCGAACACAAGCTAAAATTCATACGTGTAGATACCATATTTATGATTTCGGTGCATGCATGCATATTTGGATGCGTGACTTGCAATTTTGAGACTCATAAGTACATATTCATTCAGTTTAATCAAAGGCCAAATACATGCCGAGGTTACATGTGAAGATATTATACTTATAGTCATTTCAAATTATCCTAATGTTTGTTATAAAGTTAAATTGCAGCTCAACCCGTGCTGAAATTTGAATCAAACAAACATTGAAATTTTTGTAAATATTAAATAATTGACATCAATGTTATGTAGTCATATTTACAGATTCCACTAGTTTGGTAGTTGTGATTATAACCGTATTGTGCATTAGTATGACCATGAATCAGTTAGGTTAATAATACTGATTTGTTACTCATACATAAGTGATGAAACGAAAGTAAATGATTCATATTTTCCATTTACTATTATTCTTGTAAAATCTCATGTGAACTCCTTGTCTATTTGATTTTCACACTATGTATAATTTTTTTTGTGAATTTCAAATTATGAAATAGATAATTATATAATTTATTCATGTATTACGGGTATTTTAGACATGTATGCTTATCTCTAATATTTATATAATGTAAGAATTGGTGTTCGTTAAAGTAATCCATTCCATAATAGATAAATATTAGACTAATGCGTTGATATCATGCATATTTTGGATTGCCTACGGGTCCATGTATGATATTGAATGCTAAGATTTATGAAGTTGCATACATATTATTGTTTATTCAATTATTGTGATTCGATAGCCTACAAGTCCAATTACAATTATTGAGCTAAAAATAAGTGGTGATATATATTTTAAGAAGGATATAATGGTCATCCAATGCATATATCATTATTTCTTTCATCATGATATCGCCAATTAGGTTTAGAAAACCCAAACATGAATAATTTCGTTCATTGCTCATGCAATATTCAATGAACATAAGTGGAAATTTTATTAACTTGTGTGTGTAAGTATTTACTTAATGTAATATTCATATTATAAAATATTTGGTAGTCACCACAGTGACCCAACTATAATAAAAATGAATATTAAGTGTAAAGATGACAGCAGTAGTAAGATCTGATGATTATAACAGTGGAGTATATTGAGTTTAATCATCAGCCAATTATTCTTTACAGGGAATTAATTTTGACTGATTGAATGAACTCTATATATCATATACATTACTCATGCATATATCATGTATATATAGTACTCTAGTATCTACAAGCATCATATAATTGATAATCAATGGTTACAAATGAGAAAAATAAAATGCACATTAGGTATTAGTTAGATGTTAACGTATGTGTTGTCAAATCAAAGCATTGATGTCGTGAGAAATTTATCTCATATCTTTAACAAATTATGATCTGATTTTGTTTCTCTCGATTATTATGTTAGAATTTTTTAGCCCACTATTGATAATCAATATTGTGTGGAACACTGCATATAAAGTTTGACGAAATTAAACAAATTAGGTTGGTTTACATGTTGCACACTCGAACTAATAATGATAGAGATAATAAGTATCCTTTATGATTAGAAACGAGTTTTTATCTTAGTACATTTTTCAAGTTAAACTTACTGTGTAAGCATTTAATTTTGATGAAAGGATTGTTTACAAAATTAAACTAGAAATGAAAAGACGATTTCTTCTCTTTCATTCTTGGGAAATCAAGTCATTTGTTTTTCATAAACCCTAAATGCTTCCAATTTTCTTGAAAAATATTTTCCTAAACTTGATTATGAGGGATATTTTTTTTAGCAATTTTCAGTCCTTCTCAAATGTTATGGGATTCCTTTGATGTTTTTGTATAAGACAATCTTTGGATGTATTTCTATTAAATATTTTTTGATCCCGCTTCATAATCATAGTATTATTGATAAAACTCTTGAATCCTAGACTCCTTATGATAATTTTGTATGGACAAGATTTTTGTAATATCTCTTATAAATATTGATAGTCGAGTTATGACCTTAAGGTATTACAATATCTAATATATGAATGACCTATGTGGCCCAAGTGGGAGATTATAAGAAAACTCCCTTAAAGTGTCATATATTTGTAACATATGCTTTTATTTGTAACGGTTAAAGTCCGTTAGCAATATTATTTTAATTTAAAAAAAATATTAATTTTTCGTTAAACAAGTATAATACACTAGTAAAAACTTGTCCTCAACCAATGGCAATGCATAATCAATGCCCACAAATTTCACTCAAAACATAAGTTCAAAACAAACGTGACAAAATGAAAGACACTACATTTCGGTGATATTAAATAGATCTAAAACTATATTTCATTCATAACCATTAAAGTTACCAAAACAAAATGTACTACAAGATAAACCATTTAGCCTTTAACCACAAACTTGAATCGAAGTCTAACATCATTAAAGTTCTAAATATATTATTCTCCCTAAAAGTAGTGTTCATGATATTCCTTGAAAAAGTGGACTTCATTCTCCCAAAAGTAATCTTCATATTTCCCCATAAGAACCTAATGCACAAACTCAATCTTAGTAAATGTGTAAGCATAAATGAGTAAATAAAAAAAAAGACTAGTACATTCATGTGCCATTGATTGGCACGCATGTAATTTTATTAGGGAGTAATCGATACACAACAAACAGCCATACCCGATAAGAACGCGATTAGTTTAGATAAGTTATTTTTGTGTCACTTGATGTGCTTGTACCTATTTTTAGGCCGTTACGTTGTTTTAATTTTTTGCCCCTAAACACCCATTTTTAACCCCAAAAGAAGCGTATACTAGTAAATTAAGTCAACCGAGAGTCGAATGAGGACGCGGTTAGTTTAGACAAGATGCTTTGGTATCACTTGTTGTGTTTGTATCTATATTTAGGCAGCTAGGTTATTGTTTTAAGTTTGAACCCCCCAACTGCCATATTAACCACAAAAAGAAGCGTATAATAGTCAATTAGATCAATTGAGACCCCGACGAGGACACGATTAGTTTGGACAAGTTAAATTGGTATCTCTTGATGTGTTTGTACATAAATTCAAGTCGTTAGGTTGTTATTTTTAGTTTTCGCACCCCTCCCTGCCCAACGCCAACCTTTACGAACTATTATGGTTTGATTGTTGAATTTCTTATATTCCTTGATAAACCATTTTTTGGGTGAAGGCTTAAAATCTTATCTTGTGGAGAAGTTGAAGGACAAGAAAAGAGAACTGAGTTCAATGGTATAAATTTCCAACTCACCATAGTCAAAATATATAAGGTTTTATAATTATTCGTGTAGAGGTTTGCAATCTTGTTTGTGGTGACTTGGATACTCAAGAACTCAGTAAGTGCAGACAGTTAATTATCTTTTACATTTTTTGACATAACCTCTTATTTGTTTTGATCAACGTATTTGTGTTGCGATAGTGAAGAAGTTATATTTATACAATATTATATCCATTGTAAAAGAATCGAAAGAAATGGTCCTATAGACAGAATAAGCAAGTAAGGAGATAAGATAAAATAAGCATAGGAATCTGTGGTATATGTTGTGTTATAGAATTAGGTTCTTCATGTTATGTGATTTCATAATAACATGCAATTTAAAATGGTTTAACATGATGGATAGTTTAGGAGAGCACCGCAAGTTCTAATGTCTGTGTTTAAAAAATAAATCAATAATCCTATTTGCTTACTTGGATTTGAACTCGGTACTGGCATGAACATATGGATTTATGTAAACTTTTGTTGCGTTTATTGCTGAAAGAGATAGATCGTCTGCGTAAGAAATTTTCGAGGAAAAATTTTAGGTTATATACAAATATGTATAGGGTATTAAGTATGATAATAAACGCGTTCAATTTTATGTACCTCTAAATTGTTACTGTAGTTGAGGTGACGATAACATATTCACCTATCCCCAAGAGAATATAGGTAATGTCACACTTCAAATACAAAATAGACACATTCATCCACAAGATTGAAAATTCAACCCCCCCCCCCCCCCCCCCCCCCCCCCCCCCCCATAATTGACTGCTATGAGTACCTGTCGTGATATAGGCTGAACACACCACCAACATGGATGATATCATACCAAGAGTGTCGGGGTTCGAATTGGTGGGGACAACATTCATTACCCATGCAGGATATTCTATCAAGGCTGCTGCGAATCCACCTTGGTGAGCATTCATGTCCCTCACATTTCGGTATTTCCCTTGTCATAAGGAACTGATAAACGTTGCTAATTCCAGGAGGAACAACAAATGCAACCTGTGGCCATTTCTCTATCGCACAACCAGAAACTTCCTCTGATATGTTCACCTGTGCAGTGGTTTGATGCAATCTTATAGGTTGTTGTACCTTGTTTTAGCACAAAAAGAATCAAAATGAGCAATATGCAAAAAAATGGATGCCATACTGGTCATACTCGCTCCAATGCAAATCAATCCTGTGCTTCATGTGTATCTCTTGGAGAAAATTACATTGCTATGATATCCCTCTTTAATAAAAAAGCACCCCAAATTGCAACATTAACACCACAACATTAGAGGCTTGACTACATTCAAAAATTTCATCTGCTTCTATCTTATCTTTTGTAACACTATCATCTCCACTGCACTGTTGCAGCCTTGGAGGAAGCATCGTGTGACTGCCAGGTGGCAATCGTTCGAATTGTGAAAGTAAGACAGATGCCATATATGAGTCCAATTTATTTTTCACAGAATTTTCCGATGGTTTTTTATGGAATTGTCTGTCCTGATGACCGTAAGTATATAAATATTTCAGAACTAAAGCTTGAGCTCATATAATAACAGAAGTGCACATGAGTTCTACTCTATCAGAAGAACTGAACATAAACATATTGAAATTGGCCGAATGATAAAATAAAAAGTATACGGTTTACAACTATTAAAATAGGATGCTGAATACGTCATAGCTCTAAATTTGTTGTTATGACCAAAATTGTAGGCACACCTCACGGGTAAGAGTTTTGACACCTCCGTCATAGCTCTTTGTTTATGGTAGGATTTAGGTGATTGCAGTCCGAATGGTTCCATCAATTTTAGTGCTATGTATTGCAACTTCATCTAGAAAGATTGCATATTTTGAATGGCAATTACCATGTGCTACAGATTTTGAATTCTAGTCCCCATCTGTGGAATCAAGATCTCTAATACCACCGACCTGAGCATCAATATTTGAAGTAGTCACATCCCCAGATTCTTGAAGCCCCGAGGTTATGTCATTTTCCAATGCACCAAGATCTTTATGCAAATGGAGACTGTTATACTGAGTTTCAATTAATAGAATAACAACACAGTCAAATCACAACAAGGATAAACAAACTCATCAAGGAATCAAACTAATAAATATCAAATTACAACAATTAATTTAACTATTAATTATGAATAATATAGACTACATGTTTACACAAACGAGTTTAGGATCTGCGATTCTAAACACAAATTTGGGCTTAACTACATGTTTACACACACACACACACACACACACACACATATATATATATATATATATATATATATATATATAGAGAGAGAGAGAGAGAGAGAGAGAGAGAGAGAGACTCGTATAACTCTGTTTGGTATTTACGATTTGCAGTTTCAGTAGATGAAAATAAGTGTATTCTTCATGCGATTTCATTATTCGTTCTAACAACATCAACAACTATTCGGTGCAGTGTCCAAAGCCATTCAGATATCCGTAAAAATTGAACAAGTAACAATTAATTGACAAGTGATAATATTTGGGGCACCCACTGTTACAAGAGTACGAAATAATATGATGAAAATAGAACAGAGGGCGCAAAATGAATCAGAACTTGTAACTTCAATAAAAAAATTGAAAGAGGAAAAAGAAAGATATCTAAAGCATGTCTGAAGACTCTTAGAGGCCCTTTCTATCATAAGACTATCTGTGATGTTCTTTCATGGTAAAAAAGATTCATATGTTGTTTCTCTTTCATGACTCAACTATAGATATATTCCATCAAAAAGAAATCATGAAACCGCAATGGCTCAAAGCGAATTGACTAGAGTTTATGAGTCTTTTCTTTGGCCTCATAGTAGTGCGGTTGTAATGACTAATAAGAAACTTCCCTTTAAATATATGAGGCCTATAACTCTCTCCAAATCTGCTTAAGTTGATGTTTTTTGAACAGAAAATTATCTACTTCTCCAGTAGCTCCCCAGAATACAAAGATGAGTTTCAGACTTTGAAATTATGGGCGATCTAACTGAGAATTTCTTGAGAAATCAAATTGTGATTATTTATTGTATAATTTACTATGTTTTAAGATTTAGATCCATAACAGCTGAAACCTACTTGAGTAGAATGAAACTGAGTGAACTTAGCAAGTCTTAGAAGCGTGGACACTACAATGTAAGTGACACTGACACTAAATCCAAAATCCCTTGGAAGAAAATCAAATTTCAAAAAATAGATTTCAGCAGATTAACATATAATGGCGTTTTATTAGTAAGTTCTATGTCTACAAAATAGAACCGAAATCAAGGAAACTACGCTACCTTCAAAATTGAAACATATTTGAAATTGACAACATCCGCAAATTTATCGATTTGTATAGTAGTGCATAATAAGAGGTATTCAACATACAAATAGATGAAATTATGCCAATGGGCTAGGGAAAATATAACCTCAAATCATAAAAAACTGAAGAATTATCATAGTTGCTTGTATCATTTATGCAACTTTAATGTATTTCTTCTTCGTTTCTCTTATGCTAGTTGCTTGTACCAACTCTTAACACATCACAATTTAAACATAGCATTGAACATAAATGTCACAATCCATTGTAACCTTTTTTTAAGCAAAATCCATTGCAACCTTTAATCACAATTACCATCACATATTATATTAATTCTCCAATTAATAGAATGTGAAGATAAAAAAAGGATAAACAAACTCATCAAGGAATCAAACTAATAAATATCAAATTACAAAATCAAAACTGGAAGTAATAATAAGGTGAAAAAGCTTACACTCCAAGAAGAAATGGAAAAACCTCTGTCCTATTAGTTGAATCAACACCCTGCAAACAAAATTCAACAAAATTTAACTATTAATTATGAATAATATAGACTACATGTTTACATAAACGAGTTTAGGATCTGCGATTCTAAACACGAATTTGGGCTTAACTACATGTTTACACACACACACACACACACACACACACACACACTATATATATATATATATATATATATATATATATATATATATATATATATATATATATATATATATATATATATATATATATATATATATATATATACATGCAGTCCTGCTCTTGTGAGGACCAGTCCGTATTTTAAGATTGCAGACCGAACATGTGTCACCTGGCGGTGAGTCCCAAAAAGAGAGAGAGTGTGCCTATAATTTAGGCGATAATTTCTAGGTGCACTGTTAGGTGACACATGTCCGGTCCGCACTCTTAAAATGCGGACTAGTACCCATAAGATAATTATTAAATATATATATATATATATATATATATATATATATATATATATATATATATATATATATAGAGAGAGAGAGAGAGAGAGAGATTTTACCACAGTTTAGCCATTTCTTTCCGCACTGAAGCAACATTGTCCTTAGATAAGTAACCATACCGGAGAAATGCAGCATCTTCTTCCTAGGTGATCAATGCATACATGGATATCAATTGACCTAATATGTTCTTTAATAGCCAGCATTTGTAGTCGCCACGGCTTCTATAAAGGTTTGCAAAATTGCCTTATCTGAGAAGGCTCTTCCCAAGTCGTTAGCAATGACCTCTCCCTTCCTCCTTTATCCGGGCTTGGGACCGGCAATGCAAAGATAAAACATTGCATTGTCGGAGTTAAAAAGGTTTTACCTAACATAGCAAACGAGATTAATGAGAAAAACAAGCATATATAAAATTTAACAATTGTCATCCAAATCATTAACCCAAAAGTGTCTTTTACCTAACATGGCAAGCGAGATTAATGAGAAAGACAAGCATAGATAAAATTTAATAATTCTCATCCAAATAATTAATCCAAAAGTATCTTTCCTACACTAAAATTTAAGAAATATTATCCAAAATATTAATCCAAAAGTATCTTTTCTACACTAAAATGTGTCAAACTAAGATAAACATTTTTAACATACTTCAACTAACTTTCCATCCCAATAAAAAATCCTCCATTTGTAAAGCGTGCCAAAGTTTTGAAACCATTTTGAGGAGAATTATACAGAGAAGCATCAGGTTGAAGTACCGTCTCAACCCAAACTACCTTTTCCCCAAGTCCAAGGCGTTTGAAGTGACACATGTCACCATTATGTATCCTAATATGCCCCTTTGCCGATTCTGCACCCAACCTATCAAGTATAATGACGGGGGATTTTTTTGACAGTGGGGGAGGGGGAGGGGGAGGGGGGTTAGGAGTAAGAGTGGGATTGAGAGTTGGATTGGGAGTGTTGAAAAGATTACTCAAATTCTGAGATAAAGTGATAGGACGATGATCTGAAGTGGAACCAAACTCTCTCAATGGAGTCACCCCTATAGGGGATCTCTCCTTTCCATTTTCCAATTTTGACATAAACATATGCAACATACTAGTAAACTCTTTCAACTGTGAGTGAACATTAGAGATCTCATTCTTTATCGAGGCGATTTCTTGATTTCCTTTCAAATGTTGTACAAATTTTCCCTTCGCCACCCCCGTTTGAATTAATTATTTCTTAGAGACGTAGGATCCCACTCCATGCATTCGGCCGTTAACATCCTTTCCAAAAACTTGTGTTAACGCATCGTTGTCATAATTCTCAAAGGTATCGCTACTACGCTCTTCAATCATACTTATGGATTTTCTTTTCTCTTCCGCAGCCGTCACTTCCTCCTATATTATTATAAATAAATTTGTTAATCATTTGATAAAGTCCAACTAAAAATTAAAAGATTCAAAAATAAAAACATTAAACTCACATAAAAACTCTTGGCACTCTCCAACACAGTTTTATCACTGCGTATATGTCCTGACAACCAATTGTTTACCCTCCTAATTTCTACTTTTGGCTTAGTTTTTTGCTGTACATTGTTAAAATTAACAAATTAGATAAGAACATTTTTAATGTTAAAAGGAAAACAAAATGATACGCACCAACAAGTATTTCTTTTGGGCATAGGTACGACGCCCGAGACAATGGGTATACTTCAACTTAGAGCAGTTATCAATATTTTTTAGTTTTTGTTGCCTCTTTTTCTCACCATTTTCTATTTCTATAAATTTCTTCCATATTTCAGGGTCAACACCTTCAGGCTCAGCGCCATCATCCTGCAAATGAGATCGCAATGTATTTTTGAACGTCCTGAATTTTTGGGACCATGAATTCTCCACTAATTGGCGAGCCACTTCCGATGGAACATTAAGATCAAATTCTCTCTGTTAGCATTGAGCAAAACAAAAAGAATTAACAGAATAACAAATAGCAAAAGAATAAAAATTGAAAAAGAAGAATAAAAAATGAAGAAATGAAGTATGAGATCATATTTACCATCAAAGCATTCCAAACATCATCTTTACATTTCTTTGGCACTTATCTCCGATCCGAGAAGTGAATCGGGCAATTAGTTCTCACAAAATCCCTGGTACGAGAACTCCACAACTTTGCCTTATCACCGACTATAGACCCATCATATTCAACAATGACTTTGATTTTCTCCTTTGGGTTTTGGGTCATTGAGGAGAAGGGTTGTGCTGAACCTGTACCTGATGAAATATTAACTTTCCTAAATTTCAAAATAAAACCTTAGTTCGATGGTAATATTATAGTAAAATAAAAGATAAACAATATTACTCATTGAATTGAAAGCATATAACAACTAATGCATCATTTCTTATTATTAGCATATTACTAATCATGATATAAAGACAACAATTATGGCAAGAACTGTTGAATTTAAAGGATCAGTCTAAACTAATAAAAAAAAATGTCAACAACTTATGCAAAAATTCCCCTCGATTGAATTAAAAATGTTACAATTCACCAACAAGAACACATTAGCACCAATTCACCAACAAAAACACATTAACAACTAGTGAAAAAACAATAGTTAAACTTTGTCATATTGCTTTAGCAGGTTCTCCAAATAAGGTTCATCTTTAAGAGTAGATTGGAACACAATTGGTATCCCTAGCTCGTCTACTCGACTGGTTAATCTCTTCAGGGAATGTATAACAACCCACCAATTAGGAGTGTTTATATCTTTTGAGTAGAATACTTGATTGGCATCAAACGCGAGAATTGCAGGCTCACCAAGCTCATTATTGGTACTCTTGAACTTATCCAAATTAACCATCACCAAATTAGAGTCTAGACAATGTTTACAGCCATTGATTTTAATCTCCAACCTCACCCAATCATAATAAAACACTACCTCCTTAAATAGTGTATAGTCTAACTCAATTATTTGCCTAATAACTTTGTAATACATTTTTAAGCATTTTAAAGATTTTTATCACTTTTTCTTGCCCTAAATTGAGTCCAAGCCTTCATGCAAACACCACTGTCTTGTGTCAGAACAGTATCGTCATGATACTTGGGAGAGAATACAAAGCCATTGGTGCGGTATTTTTTTTATATGTTTTAACCTTGTGTTTTGGCCCTTATACTAACCGCCACAACATAACATTTGTCTCTGTCTCTCCGGAAGTGACTAGCTGTGCAATATAAATAAAATTATAGTTATAAAGTCAGTCTAGATAATAAAGAATATAATTTAATATACTATTAAAATCAAGAGCACCTTATCATATAACCACGGAATGAAAGAAGTTTGCATATCTACTTCGGTCAATTGGCTCCCATTTCCTTTACCATGCCAAATTGATTTTAATAACTTTTTATACTCACAACAATTTATTCTCATAAGTTTGCGTATTAATATTTAAATGTGAATTTTGATAAATACTTTTTAAATTGCTCAAACCTGTAGAATTCTTCAAAACCATCAACGTCAAGTCATAATAGGACCCGCCGACGTAATGGTTGAAACTGTTTAGGTTCCAACATCACAATCTTATCATCTAACAACGGTCATTCATCAGAAAACTCTCAATCTTCATCTAGAAATGGTTCATGAGTATATTTGTGGTTTTTGTCAAGAGAATTATGCATGTACTCCATGCAATACCTAACAAATTCAGCAACAACATAAGACTCGGCAATTGAACCTTCAATGTATCTCTTATTGCTAGGTATATCTTTAAAATCATGCATCTTCCTATCCATGTGAATAAGAAAAAAGTATATATGACATATTCATTAACAATGATCTATACGTATATGCTTGTGTTTGTGTTTGTGTTCATGTGAAAATTAAAATTAATATAAAGAGTTTACCGTTCAAACGGATACATACAGTGCATTCCTGTAGGACCACAAGTCAATGCTTCATCGGCTAAATGAGCAGTAAGGTGGATACTAATATAAAAAAATGCCGGTGAAAAGTGTGTCTCCAATACACACAATGCCTCTTCAACCATAGATTTGGCCCTTCGCATATCCTCATGAATTAAGACTTTTGAGCACAATATTTTGCAAAATAATCCCAACTGCTGAATAGCTCTTTGCAAATATTTGTATTTAAAAAATTCATGCTGAAGTAATACGGGAAACAAATACTCCATAATAACGTGATAGTCATGTGACTTCATTGAGTGCAAACCATGTGGGTTAAGGGTGACGATGTTGCTCAGGTTGGAAGAAAAGCTGGAAGGTAGCTTTAACTCTTTCAAAATTTGACAAAATTGTCGTTTCTCTTCTTTATCCAATATAAATGATGCTTAGTTTCATCCCTTTCCCGGTTCGCTCATCTTCTCGCATCCATTGACCACTATGTATGCCCAAGTCTTTCATATCCTTTCGCGCATTTATTGTATCTTTAGTTTTTGTTTTATCATCGAGGATTGTACTTATTAAATTCTCTGCAACATTCTTCTCTATGTCCATCACATCAAGAACATGTCAAATTTTATGAGTAATCCAATATTCCAAGTCAAATAAAATTGACTTTTTATACCATGCCTCCTTAACTTCAACATTACAATTCTCATTTGCATCACCCACCTTTCGCTTTGTTGTTTTGGCTCAATTCTAGACAAAAATATTTGTGTCATAGGATAGAGTTTTTGATCATCCTTCAAGACTATGACATGCTAAAGTTGAAGACGTAGCGGCCAAGTTTAAAGCTTCATCAAAATGACGAGTTTATTGTGCCTCGTTTCTACGTCAACAACATGTGTTCCGTTTATTCCTAAGGTATGAATGAACTACATATTTATATAGAATATTGGGACAATTTGTATTGGGTGTAAGTTTTATTTAAACTATTGTTTATTTTCAGAAAATTTCTTTAAAACTTTAAAATAAAGTTTTTGGGCTAAAACTGAATTTTTATACATTCTGGAAAGTCGTTCGAAATTGTCATTCGAACGAGGTTTTCCAACGACCTGCCTCTGGAACTTCGTTAGAAGTATAGTTCAAATGAGCCTTCGTTCGAATGAAAATCTCGTTCGAACGAGATTTGGCAGGAACAGTTTATTTGACAGTTTTGACAGTTTTTCCATGTTTCCCCCTTCTTTATCCACTAACTTTTTGGCAGACTTAATATCTGCGGGAATCAACTTTTTCTAATTAACTTTTTCACTATCTTCCATCTCTAAGAGAGAGTTTGAGACAAAAAATTCAAAGAAGAAAAAGTTCATGTTTGAGAGTTTATTTTTCAAAGAAAAATCTTTAAAACACTTTTGTTTTTCACCCATAGTTTGTTTATTCCAAACTTCCATATAAATATCTTGCTTGGAGTATTTGGAACCGGTTTATCTCTACACCTTGAAGAAGAGAAGTTTGGGTTTACTTCTATATCCCTCAAGGAAGAAGTTCATTGTTTTGCTGCGGCATTCTCGCATGGTGAAAGGCACCATATGTGGTTGATGGTGTTCCTACAGCCTCATTGGTGAATTCTAAGATTCCAGTGGAGCTCCGGGGTTATTGACTAGGAGGAGGTGTTTACAAGAAGATGCGTCAAGGATTGAAAGGGGTCGAGTCGAGGAAGTAAGTCATCTGTCTTGTAATTGTAAAACCATACATAGTGGAGTTAAGGCTAGGGCCGTCCGAGGTTTTTTCCCGTTGTGGGTTTTTCCTCGTACATCGCAGCGCAGTGGTTCATTATTTATTTTATCTTTTGCAAAACTCACCTAGAACGCATGCTTAGGTAAAAACATAAAATTTGGTTTAAATCACTACTTGTTTAATTTGGTGCTAACATGAATTTGGATAAATGTCAATTTAATTCAAGTCGTCGTTTAATTTGTTAAAATTGGTTTGGCCTAATTTGGTAATATTAAAAATATGACTTAAGCAAATTTCTAGGACTTGGGTTGAGTTAATATGTTAAAGTGAAATATGTCTTTGTTAATTAATTTAATTTCACTTTAAACTTTGTTTAATTTTAATTTGAAAAGAAATTAAAATTTGTAATTGTTTAATTGAACTATCTCTCACTTTCGCATCTTTAGAAGGAAATTACTTTTTATTGTAAGACTTTAATTTGGGGGCCTATCCTTTTCAACTTTCCCGGTATATACTCGATGCAACGTAACTTCTTTAAAAGTGCATCCCCATTCAACCGACGTGGAGGAGGTGTATACTCTGTTGACCTAAGCCCCAAGATCCCACCTTTCCGAAAAGGGTGATCCATGTCAAGGAAAATACGATAGTTTGTATAAACTATCTTACTACTATGCGTCAGTCGGATAAGCTTTATAACCATGTGTAACACACCCAGATAAATTCCCATATTCATGGAAATCGTGAATCCCTCAATTAACATAGCTTTCAATGTAAAAGGGTGCATCTCATACATGTCATAAGCCGGAACACCTACTTCCCATAATTCCTTAAACTCATCAACTAATGGCTGAAGAAAAATGTCAATGTCTTGACCCGATGCTTTCGGACCAGGTATTAACAAAGACAACATTTGAAACTCGCTCTTCCTGCATAATAAAGGTGAAAGATTATTCGAAACCATGATAACAGGCCAACAACAATAACTGGTAGACTGAATGCCACGAGGATTAAACCCATTGGTTGCTATTTAGAGCCAAACATTGCATCCTTCTTTAGCAAATTCAGGCCATTTTTATTTGAAACTCATCCACTGGGACCAATCACATGGATGTCGCTGGTAATCCCATGAAATTGTTGCCCTATGGTGCCATGTCATTTTTTGGACTATCCACGGAATAGTATAAAAATCTCACCAACCTTGGAATCAGAGGGAAATGTCTCAATACATTTTTAGGTTCTTTGGAAATCCTTCCCCCTTTCCTCACAGTGACTGAATACCTTGATTCTCCACATTGGGGACATTCATCCATATATTCATTCTCCTTCCTTTATAAAACACAATTATTGACGCATGGATGAATGTAATTGGCCTTCATCCCTAAGTATTTCATCATACTCTTCATCTTTGGATATTTTTCTGGTAGTGTATTTCCTTTTGGGAGCCACCTTTTTAAGGCAGACAAGAGTGCCGTCACACTATTTCCTGACCAACCAAATTGCTTCATTAAGTTGTGAAGTTCTACAATTAAAGAAAGATTTGTTTCAAGACTCTCACATGAAGGATATAATTTCTGAACTGAAAATCTCTTATATTCATTGTACTTATCATTTCCGACATGATCTTCTTTGGAAACTCCTGACTGGCCGCATTCAACATCTACATAAGGTTACCCATGTACTCCGTAACAAACATCAACAAGATTTTCCACCCCAACACCTTGTTCCTCGATGTTTTCTTCTACTATGTTCTCCTCAACTTGTTCTACCGGTGGGGTATCAATAGTGTTCACGGATGTCTTTTCACCGTGAAAAAACCATACAGTGTACAATTGGTGCATACCATTCCTCCACACATGTCTTTCTACTTCTTTCGATTTCAGACACAATTTATTGCGACACTTTGAACATGGACAAGGTATCGTTGTCAACCCCTGATCATTGATCTCTTTCGCAAATTTAATAAACTCTTCAATGCCCTTTAAATACGACAAGCTGCCTTTATTCTCTTCGGTCATCCAGTCTTTGTTAATCGGTCGTGACATTCTATAAAACGAGATAAAATAGACATTAACAATAAGTTGCAACTGTAATCTTCTATAATGGTTGGTGTCTATTTATGGCAACTAATTATACCACGACTTATGCTAAATTCATGATTTATAAATTCTAAACAAACTTTCAATGAATAAAAAGAAAATTTGACCATATTCATCATATCAAGTAATTAAAACGCATAATTCATCATGATTTCTATTTACATCTAACGTGATCATTCATGGGGTTCCTTTTTATTTACCATAAAACTTAATATATGTATCGCAATAAATGCATTGAGCAAAACTAAATATTAATTAACTTAAGATACAGAGATAAGAAAATGACCCTCCTCATAACGTCTCAACCTAAAATAGATACTGATACTAAAGCCCATGTTTGTAACACAACATATGTATCAACAACTTCGGTTAATAAATACCTACACAGTATAACTATTTGCATGGATAAAGTATTGACCTTAAATTTTCACTTTGTCACTAACATTAGCTACCATAAGTTAATATTAAATACCTAAGCATTTTGGAAAAGTATAACATATTACTATTAGAGAAATAATTGTTTTAATAAAACGACATGTATTAAACTAATCAATATTATTAGTGGTCATAATATGAAATCAACACAATAAACAATGGTTATATAATTTGAAAATAAAAAGTAAAACTCCTAATATTGAACAAAAAGTTTAATTTGACGAATTAAACAGGTTTATATAGATACATAGACAGAGAATAAAAAACCATAACAATTTCAATGTTATCTTCTAAAAAAATACATGGAATCAATAACAAGACTTTGTATATCGCAAGAAATTCTTCCTACTCTTAATTTTGTAAATGAGTAACATATGTGCTCTCAATTTTGTAAATTGGGATGAATTCAACAGCACGCTATGAAACGTGCTGTGAATTTCACCATGGGGCAAAGATGAGCTTGGAGTGACTTGTTAGAGCTTCTAAAGAGCAAAAAATAAATTCACTCGAACTAAGGCTGATCAAAACGATCCCAGGAAGACACGAGTCAATGGAAATTGAATCACAATAGTGTTTGTTCGTTGTGTACGCGCAATAGAAATTGGAATAGCAGAAAATTGAATAAAAAGAAAACGCTTACCTGATTGAATGGTGAGAGACTAGGAGAGAGAAACCGACGGTGTAACCTGGAGAGAGTGAGAGCGCGAGGGGCAGGTATGGGGAGGAGCTATGGAGAAAGAGACGGGAGAGAGTTGGGAGAATGGGATATCCCGCTTTTTTTTTTCTTTTTTTAAATGATTTTGCATATAATTCTAATATATTTGTAATAGTTTTTTTAACATTACTAACGGATTTTGTCCATTATAAATGTGCAATGGATAAAATCCGTTACAAATGGGAAAAAAATTCGTTACAATTTTCTTCTTTTGGTGTAGTGAGGGGAGATAGTGGGGATGCTATCATTTGATATCACTTTGTCATCATTAGCGGAGTCACTATTTTTTTATACAATTATACAATAGAGGAAGTTCTTGAGGGACAAACTAATATTTCAATGGTTGGACTAGTTGGTTGAGGGCTAGCCAAATGAGATTTATGACGAGAGGCCTTAGGGTGTATTAGGTCAATAAAAGAGTAGATATTGTGTATAAATTATGAGGACGCTACGAGTGAGATATTCCTAGATTTTCAAGTATAGTAATAATGAATTCGAATTTTGAGGACGAAATTTCTTATTTTATGAGGAAAGAATGTAATACCCTATAATTTATAGTAAATTAAATAAATTGTATCTATGAATATTTGTGCGCATTTATCTACTGTGACTAGTGATGCCACTACAAATTATGTCTTTATTTGAAATTGAATTAAATTTTAAGTACGGTAATGATATAAGAATTATTTAACGAATAAAAATAATTATGTTGATAGAATAATTCGGGTGACTTTAGATACGTGTAGAATGTCTGGTTACACCTTAAAAGGTTGGTTTTTAAGGCCAATAGGTTAATATATGATTTTGGCTAGACTTTAGACTACTCATAGATGATTTGAGCTTAATGGCTCAAGGTTAATAAGGGGCCCAACACTAATTTCATGGAAACCAAGATCAACTGGGGGATTAGAGTTAGCTTAGTTCATTATTAATACTTTGGAGAGAAAACCTAAGTCTAGAGAGAGAGAAATACTTAGAGAAGAAGAAATTGGAGGCAAATGGATTTGGAGAAGAAGGAATTGGGCTAATTGGATTGGAATCTCACATGTTTGTTCAAGGCAAGTTTATTCAGTATAATTTATAATTGAAGTTGTATTATAATATGGTTACTCATTGGATTCGAAACCTAAATTGGTAAAATTGAATTAGATAATATTTATAATTTTAGGAATTGTTAATTTGGAAATTCATGTTAAACTCCATGTTTATAAGTTAGTTGATGATTTTTAATATGAACTTGAGTTAAATGCATAAATTGAGGATTTAATTATGTTATACTAGTCTAGTTGAGGAAAAGCTCTATGGTATTGCATGATTTAGATAAGAAATTTGATGATTTTGAGATTGAATTGAACTTTAGGCATCTACCCTTCATTTTCAAGCCATTTTCGGTGTAGTATACCTAGTAATATGACTTTCTTTCCAAAATAAGGCCCTTGTTAAATTTATTACGAATTCTTACGCATTGGTTTTGTAATTTTTTAGAGTTTCATGGTTTTTTATGAATATTTTCTTAACATCGCATAGTGCTGAAATTTTGTGAGCATACCTGCCACTTTGAGAACGCTTTGGGCATAATATATCTTCGAATTTGACTTTTTTGAAAACTGAAGGTTCTAGTAAATGGAATAAGTAATGGGTAGGGACTAGTTTCATAATTTTTGAAAGTTAATACGTTCCAAATATTTTCTGAACAACACGTAAGGCTGAATTTTTTATTAATTTGTTGGATTACTAGGCGAATTGATGTAGGTTCGTTCTGCATTAAAGAAGATTGTTTATGAAATTTTTATTTTGAATGAAAAGAGGTTAATTCAGGAATAAAGATAGAGATTATACTTGTCACCCTTAACTGTGTAGGATTGCTTGTTTTATGTATTATGTGCGACATATAGAGCATGTGCACTTGTGGGATATGTACTATAGAAAATATCAATATGGGGAACAATAAACAATGATTACATTGGTAACTGATCTGAAATACGGGTTTACCTTGATTGAATGCTAATGATTATGTTAGTACCTTGATGCGATGAGATGGGTTCATCTTCGTTATGATTACCCCGGACACTACATGCTGAAATTTTCGTTGTATCTAGATCAAGATGCTCAGGCTGATGCTTTCACATAAATTTAAATATGAGGTTATATAACTGATGTGAAGGTGTAGTGGTTATCCCTTTGGATGTGATTTGATGGTTATGGGCACGTGACAACCTATAATTATACCTAATATGCTCGAGCGATCCCAGAAGGCAGAAGGATAGGCCGTTGTTATGTGGAGGATTAATAATGGCCCTTGTATGAGGTACAAGTGTTGGACCATGCATGTATTATGTGGATATAGATATAACGAGTATTTCTATTTAGATATTATACAATTGAGATATATAAAATGATAAGTAGCGAATATCCGTAGTTGTGTTATGTAGATGTAGATGTAGGGACTACTTTCCCCGGCGACATTATATAATTATGACATATAAATGAATAAAATGGATTTGGTACATAAAAGTCTATAGTGTTGATTAAGATTTAGATCATGAGGAAACTTATGGGCTTGGGTGTAGACGGATGTGATATTTAAGGTTGTTTTGGGTTGGGTTAACTTAAAAGTAAATCAAAGAGAGAAAGAATATATGTAGTTATATTGTAACTCAAACTACTTAGGCTTGTTGTTAACGTCTCACATTAACCTTTTATAATGTTAGAAATAGTTGTGTCACCTACGCTCTGAGATAATTTCAGTAGTTGGATTTACATTGATACAATTGTAGTTACGCGATGGTCTTAGTACTATTAGTTGGTTCAGTATGATAGTTATGTGATTCACCTATAGTATATTCCAGTTATTTATTTTATGCATTTAGTTTTATTATAGTCTTTCTTAGAATAATATTCAATTGTTTGATTCCCATGAGTTTACATTAAACCCGATCAATCATTAAATTTTACGGGGTGTCACAGTTAAATAATGACCCAATTAACTCAGTCATAGTCTTCATTGCATAAGCGGATGTGATCAAAATGAGATGCAAGTCGTAGTTTCCCATCAAAGAAATTATGCCTAAACATTGACATAACCAACTTTTTAATAAACCACTTTAGGTTTACACCTTGAGGTGAAGCGAAGAAAAATCGCCTTGAGGCTTATGCCTCAACACCTCGCCTCGTTGAGGCACATCAAAAAAACCTTTTATTCATCTATCACGAACTTTTTTTTTGTTACTTATATATATATATATTTGTGTATATATATATTTGTATTATGATTATACGTACTAATTAATAAATCTTATTTACAATATCGTTTTGATATGCAATTATTAATCAACAATATATACTAATCTATTAATTATTTGATGATGATATACTAATTTATTGTAGTGATATTAGTCATATTTTAGTGTTAGTGATAACAATATGTATGTTTTTGGTGAAAATTTTAAGTTGCATTATTTTTGTGATTTATTGGAATTGTTTTTATAATATTTCATTGATTTTTTTTAAAATATGAGGTTTACGGGCCTTGAGGCTTAGGCCTCGCGTCGCCTGAGCAAAATGTCTTGCCTCCGCTTCACGACTTTTTAAATATTGAACATAACTACTTAAAATGTCACCGGATACCCTCTTTCCAACTTAAATTGATTAAGTACAAAGGGAAATGCTTTAACAGTCTAAAAAAATAAAACGACAAGGACGCTATGAATTTCGTACTACCAAGCTTCTTCTTTACTTTATCTTTTTCTCTTTCTTGTTGACGATTTTAGTATTCCTGTTAAGCGAAATTTGTCAAAATACAATTCTACAACACATGTCCATAAGACATTTTTATATTCCTTTTGAGTGAATCGTGTTAAAATACAACTCTACAAGCAAAATTATTTGTCCCCTTCCCTCAATGATTTCATATCCCAAAGCAAGATGTACATGTGATTAAAAGGTAATACCCCCTCAAAGACCAAATGTTTGAGTGTTGTTTTGTAACCCATAGAACCTAACCCTAAGCGTCATCTTAGCATTTTCTCTCTTTAAGAGAGCTAACCCTAAGCGCAATTATAGCTCACATAACCTCCTCTTTACGCTTCCTTTCTCCTTTCTTCCTTAAACACTAAGGGTCCGTTTGATAGCACAAAAATTCTAAGGCAAATTTCCAAAAGTTGGAAAATTCTGGTATTTTCCAGCTTTTAGGCTGTTTGATAGCCTTAATTTGCCCTGGAATTTGTTTTCTGTGTACAACACCCTTAAGCACAATTTGCCACCCTAGGGTCGAATTCAATTCTTTGGGGGGGGGGGGTCAGGTTTTTGTTTGCCACCTTTGGGTGACAAATCACTTAAAACCATTTTTTTTATAACTTTATATATTTCATAAATATATAAATATATATTGTTAATAAATATATAAATATATATTTCGTATATTTTAATATATATTCGTATATTTTATATATTTTAGCACATATATGTATATTGCGTATATTTATATATATTTCATATATTTATATATTTCGTACATTTATATAATTTCTATAATTCATATATTTTAATATATATTTATATTTCGTAAATTTTGTATATTTCATATATTCCTTATATTTAATATATATTATTTACAAAATATATACATATATATAATATATATGTATATAATATACATATACACACATATATATTATATGAATATACACACATATATAATATACATATATAATATACATATATAATATGAATATATACATATATATATTATGTGTTCATATACATAATATGTATGTATATATTCATATTTTATATATATATATATATATATATATATATATATATAATTTACATATATACAGAATATAATATTCTGTATATATGTAAATATATATTCTACATATATGTATATATTCTGTAAATAATATATATTTAGTATATTCAGTATATAATATAATATATATTCATATATTAAATATAATAATATATTTAATATATGAATATATTTCGTAAATAATATATTATATTTTCATAGATTTTGTACATTATTAAATATACAAAATCTTTTAAATGTACAAAATCTATGAAAATATAATATATTATTTACGAAATATATTCATATATTAAATATATTATTATATTTAATATATGAATATATGAATATATATTATATTATTTGCGGAATATATATATTCCGTAAATTATTATTAATTTCCGAAAAAATATACAAAATGTATGAATATTCCAAAAATTAATAATAATTTACGAAATATATATATTCCGCAAATTATATTAATTTTCGGAATATATATATTTCGCAAATAATATAATATATATTCACATATTTTGTATATATGGAATATATATATTCCGCAAATAATATAATATATATTCGCAAATAATATAATATATATTCATATATTTTGTATATATAATAATATATATTGATTATATATATATATATATATATATATATATATATATATATATTTCGTAAATAAAATTTTCACATTTATATCTATTTTTCAGCTTTTGCGTTTGATAGAAAATGTGAAAAATTGATAATTTTCCAACTTGTATCAAAGAGACACAAGTTGGAAAATATTCATTTGCCTTAGAATTGTTTGTTCTGAAATCAAATGTCCTAGAATCATTTACATTTTCCCAATTTTCTATCAAAGGATCCTAAAATCTAGCTCGCTTCTTCTCGCTTTATTTGCCTACTCTCTTATCTAGGTCTTTATTGTCATCCACCGTACCCTAAGCTCAAAAACCCAGACATAAATGGAATTTTGAATGAAAATAACCAAGACTCTCCCCCTATAGAAGATAACCTCTCTTTCAATTCTGAAGACACTACAACGTCATTAGTTGGACGCATTATATCTCATAAGAGCTTAAATAGAGTTGGAGTGAGAAATATCCTTAATGGTTCCTGGAAAACCAATAAATGTTTCTCTATTTGAAGCTGGGGAACTAATACCTTTCTATTCAGGTTAAAGGATGTAACTGATATGAAGAAAATATTCAAGGAACCCATGGTCGGTAATGGATCATTTACTCAATCTACAACCTTACTATATGGAAGTCAACGTGGAATCAATGAGATTTGAGAGGTGTCCCTTTTGGTTACAAATCCATCACCTCTGAGTAAAAAAAGGGGCTGTAGGTAATATCAAACGTATTTTTGAAAGGGCTAGATGTTTGGCCCATGAAGATGTATTCTTAGATGATACACTGTTGTTTAGAATATATCTCTGAGTTCGTGTGGAAGTGGATGTTATGCAACCCCTCAAACGTGGGATTTTTGTGAGGAACGAAGATCTATCTCTTTTTTGAGTTCCCTTTTGCTAGGACTGACTCTCCATTTTTTGCTATGATTGTGGGAGAATTGGGCATGAGATAGAAGATTGTTGTTATGAGAAAGAGAAAATAGAGGGAGGGAGGGAGGGACTATGGCCTGTCTCTTAGAGTTAATGGCAAGACTAGAAGTGTTTTATCGAAGTTTTGCTGAAAATAAATTGATCAGAAAAAGTTGAGCTCATCGAAGCTTTCTAAAGCATTGGATTTAACCCCAGTAGCCTTGACCACAAAAGATGCTAAGTCGTTCATCTCCAATACTCAGGTTGCCATTGCTCAGGTAGCCAATAACTGGTTAAATCATCAAAATATTTATCTCTCTATAGGAAGGTACCATATAATTAATTCAGGTCTGAGGGATGATTTTGTTTATGGGACTTCCAACATCCCAAGGCATGATATATCTAGTTTTCCTCAACCCGCACGACAACTAACTGTTCACACTACCAAATACCAAACACACATTCCCTACAAACCAAATAAATCTTTAACTCTTATTATTTTGTTATGGAACCCCCAGATTTTATTAATACCTGTGAAAACCATTCACCCCACCACACACCTTGTTTGACTCTAACCCAAAAACGACATAATGTATACTCTAACTTGGGAGGTACAAAACCACCCATAACAAATCAAAGCTAAAAACCTGGTCATAAGACTATTCCCCTTTTAACATGACCAATTATCAATCTAAACTACTTGTCCATCCAACTTAGAACCCGAACCACCATAAACCTTCCCCCAAAACCTTATAACCCCGTCCTAGACCTTTCTTCCCCATGTATCAAACTGGATAACATAAGTCTTACAAAACCAGAACATTTGAGCTCAACTATAAGTAAGGAAATTATTTGCAACTTAACAAATAATTTGGTTACTTCCCCATCCCCCCCAAGGTCAATGTTAATCATTTCCTGAAACTGTCAGGGAGTTGGACGACCTCAGATAGTATGAGTTTTGAAGGAGATCGTCAACTCTTATCATCCTTCCATCAGTTTTTGGATGGAAACTAAAAATAAGCACAAAAAACTGGAACTATTGAGAAGAAATATTCATTTCCCTAATAGCTATTACTTCAACCTAAATGGAAAGGCTGGAGGATTGGCCTTATAGTGGACTAATGAACTTAATCTTCAAGTTCTATCATCCAATAGAAACATCATTGATAGTTTTTTCTCCAATGAGATTAGAAATAAATGGAGGTCCACTTTTGTTTGAAGAAAAGAAAAAAACTGGTGTGGACCAGCTTGAAGGCTATAGATAATTCTTTCGATCATCCATGGATGGTTATAGGAGATTTAAATATTGTGGGAGAAAACTAGGAAAAGGAGGGAGGAAATGCTGACATTAGGAAAAAATTGGATTTCGATGAATTACGATTTGAGTGTAACTTGGTGGATATTGGTTTTAAAGTCCCTAGTTGAAATAGCAGAGAGGAGAACTCCTTCGTTAGAGAGAGGATTGATAGAGGACTCACTACTATTAAATTTATGGATCTTTTTCCTAGTGCCCAACTTACTCACGAGTCTATTAGAGGGTCTTACCACTGCCCTCTTATTTTTCAACTATCTCCACAATCTAAGAAATCGAGGGGAAATTTCAAATTCGAGTATGTGTGGGTTGGATATTATCAATGTAAAAAAACATTAAAGAAGGATGGGCTGTCAGTTATAAAGGCTCTAATATTTATCTCTGTCTCTATACATCTCTCTTGCAAGTTAAGGACGGTCTCCAAGAAGTTTTAGATTGGTTAAAGGACCACTTTGGAATTAATAAAGAGAGATTAAAAGACCTTAATGCAAAAACCATAGAGGTTAAATCTCTTCCCTACTCAAGGGAGATCAGGCAAGTGGAAAAGAACATCTTATCCGACTTGGATGAAGTTCTTGAAAAGGAAGAGATGTATTGACACCAACGCTCTAAGTTAAATTGGCTGAGGCACAATAACTAAAATACCAAAATTTTCCACTCAACCACTTTATAACGGTAACGGAGAAATAATATGCACAGACTGCTCTCATTTGAAGGAGGTGTTTAACGAGGAAAGTGATATGAATTTTGAGATTCACGAACTCTTTTCTTCGATTTATAAAAGTCAAGGGATAAAGGATTTTGGAAATGAAATAGCTACTATTATATGAGTAGTTACTCCTGAAATAAATACTATATTATGTATACCCATAACTAATGTAGAAATCTTAAGGATAATTAAATAACTCGACGCAGTCAAGGTGCCAGGTCTTGATGGTTTTCCTAGATTATTGTTAGAGTTAGTTGTAATAACTGGAATTAGTTATAATTAGTTACTGTTCTGGTCATTAGTTTGTCAGTTTAGCTAATTTTTACTGTTCTGATCTTCTTGATTCCTGGTTCAGAAATAACAATATTATCATTTCTTGGATTCTTAATTCCATCTCTAAAGACATTTCTGCCAGTGTAATTTTTTCTGAGACTGCTCATGAAATTTGGATTGATCTTAGAGATCATTTTCAGCAACAAAATGGACCTAGAATTTTCAAACTTAGATGTGAATTGATGAACCTAAATCAAGAGAAAAATTCGGTTAATGTCTATTTTACCAAACTGAAAACTATTTGGGAAGAGTTAAGCAATTACAGACCTATTTGCACTTGTGGAAAGTCTACTTGTGGAGGTGACAAAGATCTTCATTACCATTACCAAATGGAATATATCATGTCCTTCCTTATGGGCTTACATGGTTCTTTTTCTCAAATCGGAGGTCAATTGCTTCTTATGGATCCTATGCCTCCTATCAACAAAGTGTTTACTTTGGTTTCTCAAGAAGAAAATCAAAGAAAGATTGCTAATCATACCTCTTCCAATCTTGAATCTACTGGTACTATGGCCTTTGATGCTAAGGTTGAGAATTCCAAAGTTGGAAATCAGAATTATACTACCGGGGGCAATAAAATTCAGAAGAAAGATCGACCTTATTGCACTCATTGCAAATTCCATGGACACACTATTGATAGGTGTTATAAAATCTATGGTTATCCACCTGGTTTCAAGCATAAGAAAAGTGTTGCTATGTATCAAATTTCTACTGCTTCTTCCAATGAAGATCACACTACTCCTTCTATTGGAGGTTTTCTTCAAAACCTCAATTCTACTCAGTATCAGCAACTCATGACCATGCTTTCAAACCACTTGTCTACTTCTGTAAAGGCAACTTAAGATGGTGATCATCCTTCTACTTCTTATCTTACAGGTACTCGTTTCTCTATTTCCTTGAATCCTATCTATTCCCCAAGTCAATACTGGATAGTTGATATAGGAGCTACTAGACATATATGTTCCACGGCCAATGCTTTCACTTCTTTAAGAGCTATTCAGAATGATATTGTCACTCTTCCTAATCACTGTCAAATACCTGTTCACCTTTTTGGTGATGTGAAACTGAGTTCTATGCTTACTCTCAAGGATGTCCTCTTTGTTCCTCAGTTAAAGTTTAATCTCATTTCAGTCAGTGTCCTTGTTTCTGCTAGTGAGTTTACAGTGAATTTCTTTGCTTCTTACTTTATTATTCAGGAAATCAGTAGCAAGAAGATGATTGGCAGGGGTAACAAGCATTAGGGTCTCTATATTCTCAATAAGAGTTGCTTGGACTCTATTTCTAATTCTTTTGTAAATCATGTTTCTGTTCATGTTTGGAATAATAGACTTGGCCATCTTTCTTCAAAAGATTAGAAAGTTTGAAGAGACATTTGCAGTGTGATGTTTCTGGTTTGAATAAAGCTCAACCATGTTATATATGTCCTCTTGCTAAGCAAAGACATTTGTCTTTTGAATCTCATAATAATATGTCTCCATTTCCTTTTGACTTAGTACATTGTGATATATGGGGTCCTTACAAAGATCTTTCTTATGCTGGCCACAAGTTTTTTCTCACATTGGTGGATGATTGCACTAGGTTTACTTAGACATTTCTGCTCAAACACAAGAGTGAAGTAGCTTCTGTTATTCCTAAATTTTTTAATATGGTTTTTACTCAGTTTAATGCCAAGACTAAAAGATTTAGGTGTGATAATGCTCCCGAGTTATTATTCAAAGTATTTTTCAATGAAAGAGGAGTATTACACCAGTTCTCGTGTGTTGAAAGACCATAACAGAACACAGTTGTCGAACGCAAACACCAACATCTTTTGAATGTAGCCAGGGCCCTTTTCTTTTAGTCAAGAGTTCCAGTGGAGTTTTGGAATGATTGTATCTTTACTGCAACCTTTCGGATCAATAGAAGTCCTACACCATTGCTTCAACATCGAACTCCATTTGATGTACTGTATAAGAATGCTCCTAATTATTCCAGTTTAAGGGTATTTGGTTTCTTTGCTTTTACATCTACTTTGGTTGCCCATCGATCCAAGTTTCAACCTCGAGCTAAAACATCCATATTTCTTGGTTATCCTCCTGGAAGGAAAGGTTATAAACTTTACGATGTTGTCACCAAACAAATTTTCATTTCTAGGGATGTTGTATTCCATGAAGAAGTTTTTCCTTTTCATACTATAGTTTCTTCAAACCAACTGATTGATCCATTTCCAGATTTGGTCTTGCCTCAGTCCAATTTTGATCTTCCCACAAGTTTATTTTCTGTTAATTCTGGTTCTTCTCCAGCCCATACAGTTTCTCGTATTATTGATCATACTATTGATCATGATGTTGAGCATTCATCTGAGCCTTCTCATTCTCCTATAGATCCCACTTATGTTGATGTAACAACCCTCGATTCTGGGAGGCTCATTTTATACTGATTTTACCGCATAAGGTAATTATATAAAATGTGGGGACTGGAGTAAATATTAATTTAATGAATTGAAAGTTAATATTTACTAGATTGATGCATATTTACTGCATGTGAAAGTAAATAACATCAGGTTGCATGTCTGTAGTGTCATGTGTTTTAAATGGCCTCTTAGTTTAAATGATTTTGGAACTCGAAATAATTTATAAAATTTCCGGATGCCAGTTTAGAGGGTGTAGTTAGTCTCGGAAGGTGCGAGACAGTCAAAATAAGTGCCATATTGTATTTTTGTGTTTCGGGCACTTTTACCTGGTTTTAGCTTATACGCGTATTTGGGAGTCATTTTAATGTGGTATTAACCATTTAAGTTGGGAGTTTTAACCTAAGCCACGATTTTAGTCTTCTAAATCCCTTATTTTTCCCCATTTTATGTCTTGAACATAGAGAGAGAAAGAGGAAGAAGAGAAAAGGAGAAATGAGAGAGAGATTGAAGATGGAGGATGTGGGATTGCTTCTTCTCCAAATAAATCTGAGACATCAACCTTAAGGCAAGTTTTCTACTTGCTAATATGTGATTTAAGATGCATAAATTGTATGATAGTTGTGTATTTACATTTATGGCTTAAATGTAGAATTTGTGGGATTTAAACCCTAGTCTTGATTTATGTTGAAGAAATTGTGGGTTTTGATGGTTAATAATCATGTAGATTAGTTTGGGGTAGATTTTTATTATTGGTTGTGTGTAAGATGGAAGAGATTTGGGGTTTGGAGAAATTAGGGTTCATAACCCTTCGTAGCCATTTTGGCAAATTTGCAGGTCCGAATCGATTCGGCCCTTTGGGCGAATCGATTCGCTAAGGGGAAATTGGAAGGTCTGCATAACCCGAATCGATTCGGGGTTAAGACCGAATCGATTCGGTCAATTGCAGAAGGTTGGTTTAGTTGTCCGAACCGATTCGCTTTTTGGGCGAATCGATTCGTTTTCCTGCTGTTTTTGAGTTAATTTTATAACTCAATTTTAATCCTTTTCTTTAAATATAGGGACTAGGAACCTTCTTGAATGAAGTAAACTTAGAGTCCTAGAGTGTGAGATGAGTTAGATGTCTACCCTACATTAGGAATGGGTTATGTGGGGATTTTTCCGGGGTTAGGCCTATTAATGATGAGGCATTCTTTTCTTCTAGTTAATTATTATAAAACTAGGAGATGTAGTGTTATGATCAGGAGACCTTAGGAGCTTAATTAAGCTATACTAGTTTTGATGGTTTATATTACCACCCAAAAGAATATTGGGAGATTTTAAAAGTTCGATTGAACTATGTTAACCTTGGTGGTTCATAATAACGCCAAAAAGGTGAGTTTGGAGAATAAATTGAAAGTCATTTCTTTCCTTCGAAAGATGATAACTTTGAGGTTGTAGTGTTGATATAAGCTATCGCATGGCTCCGGATTATAAGTTCTATCTATTACTAGGAGTAAACAGTAATGGTTTCGAATAAATTGAAACATGTAAATGGAAGTGGTATTGATAGTAGTAAATGATAATTTACTTAATCATGAAACCGGTAAATAATGATTTACTTGACTTTGAAATGATAAATAAAATGGCTTAAACACACCTCTCTAAATGACATCATAAGGGAAGTCCGCACGTGAGGTGAAGCACCCTGGCTAATGAATGCAGGGTGGATATAGTCCTAGGCCATGGGAGCGCTTATGGTTGTATATTTTTCTGCGGGGGTAGGGAGATTCCGGGTGTGGTCTTGGCTACCACGCAGGCTCATGGCCGCTTCCCGACGTCTTGCGATATAGGTGCCCAGGTTGTCTAATGATAGGCCCTGGAAGATGATGGTCATTTAGGGGCGCGCACAGTGGGGAAACCCGGACGGGCGGTCTTAGAATACGTTATATGTATATTATATAACAGTTCATAATCAAGTGGGACTTGATGTATTTGATATGCCATATAGAGCATGATGGAGTGCCACAAAGAGCACATGTAAATGCCACAAAGAGCATTTAAAAATGATTATTTTCCTGATAAGGAAAGGATTTTCACAAAAGGTAAAATTGAGATAAAATCTCCTTAAAGAGCAAAAGAATTTGACTATATATATATACTTCCTGCTAAGGAAAAGATATATGAAATAACTGGCACATTTGAAGAAGTTTTAGTTTAATGCTTCTTACTGTTATTCCTGCTTAGCTTACGTTTTAAATTGTATAGGTTGCTGCTTATTTCTCTTTCTTCATGATTTATCTTACATATCTGTCATACTCTTTATTCATCTGGTAATCATATAGAACCGGGCCCTGACCTGGTTACATTTCTTGTTGCATATGCATCTTGTCTCCGCTCAGGTACTCCGCCGCAAGGATGCCTGATTTGAATTCATATTCCGGTGTTTTCGACGAGCCGTGACGCATTGCGGGTATTACGGGATACATTTGGTATAGACGTTTTCATTTTCATTCTAGTTAAGATCTAGTCTTTTATTCGGGCGAGAGGCCCAAGCTTTTGTAAATGTCTAATGAAATGTAATAAGTAACTTATTGTACTTGTGTATTATTGGTGTATCAGTTTTGTGACCGGTTACCTATTCGGTCTTCTCATCGTATTCTCGTTGTATTATTTACATGTGTCTTGGGGTTTCCCTTATCTTTCAGGAATTGGGTTGTTTGTTTTCATTTATTTACTTTCAAATCAAAATTTTTGGCAACCCGTTTTCTGAAATATTGGGTGGTTATCCTGGATACTCTATATTTTTGTTATGATGCTGAGAATGGTTCCATCCATGATTCCGTTATATTGGAGTATTGGGCTGGCCACCCCTTATTTTGGTGAGCGGGTTGTCACAGTTGATACTAAAGTTATTCTCAGAAAGTCAACCATAATTCAAAAACCTCCTTTATATCTCAAGGAGTTTCATTGTAATCTCTTGTATGATTCTCCTTTGCCTACTTTCTCAACCTCTTATCCCATTGCCAATTATCTTTCATATGCTACCTTATCTCCTTCTCATAAGAATTTTACTCTCATGGTTTCTACTCAAGTTGAACATCAGTTTTATCATGAGGCAGTTAATAGTTTTCATTGGCATGAAGCTATACAAGTTGAATTGCTAGCTATGGAGACTAATAAGACATGATATGTGGTTCTATTGCCAAGTGGAAAACATACCATTGGTTGTAAATGGATATACAAGATTAAATACAAGGTAGATGGAACTTTGGAGAGGTATAAAGCCAGATTGGTAGCTAAAGGATACACTCAATAGGAAGGCTTGGATTTTATGGAGACTTTTTCTCCTGTAGCCAAACTGGTTACAGTGAAGGTTCTTCTTGCTTTTTCCTCATATTAGCAATGTCATTTGACTCAACTTGATGTCAATAATGCCTTTCTCAATGGTGATCTTTTTGAAGAAGTATACATGTACCTTCCTCTTAGTTATTTACCTCAAAAGAAGGGTTCCATTCAGGGGGAGAAACTGGTTTGAAAACTTAACAAATCAATTCATGGTATTAAGCTGGCCTCTAGGCAGTGGTATTCAAAGTTCTCTCTTGCCTTGCTTCAGTTTCGTTTTGTTCAGTCAAAATCTGATTACTCCTTGTTTAGTAAAGGTTCAGATTCTGATTTTGCGACACTTCTTATCTATGTGGATGATATTATCATCACTGGCCCTTGTCTTTGCACCATTGATGCTTTAAAAGTCTTTCTCCATAATCAGTTCAAACTTAAAGACTTAGGGTGTCTCAAGTACTTTCTTGGTCTTGAAATAGCTCGGTCTATACAAGGCATTGTTCTTTCACAGAGGCACTACACTTTGTAACTTCTTGAGGATACTAGTTACTTGGCTTGTAAGATAACTTCTGTTCCAATGGATCTTAAAGCTCAACTTAGTGCTTCTACTGGTGATTTAGTTCCTGATGTTACACAATATAGAAGACTTGTTGGTCGTCTTCTTTATCTCACCTTGTCCCAACCTGATATCACTTTTGCTATCCATAAGCTCACCCAGTTTCTTGCTCAACCTCAACTGCCACATATCAAGGCTGTTTACCATCTCCTCCGCTATCTTAAAGGCAATCCAGGTCAGCGCATCTTCTTTTTATCTTCTTCTTCTCTTCAGTTGAGAGCTTATTCAGACGATTCTGCCTCAGTTCAACTAAAAGCTTTCTATGATGTGGATTGGGGTGCTTGTATTGATATTAGAAGAAATGTTACTGGATTTTGTATAGTCATTGGTAATTGTCTTGTCTCATGGAAAACAAATAAGTAAAAGACAGTGTCTCGATCTTCTGCTGAAGCTGAATATCGAGCACTTTCTTCTACTGCAAGTGAACTTACATGGATTTATCAGCTTCTCAAAGATTTTCAAGTTGTTGTTTCCTCTCTTGCTCTCCTTTTTTGTGATAATCAAGCAGCTATGCACATTGCATTCAATCCAACATTTCATGAGAGAACTAAACACATTGAGATCAACTGCCATTTTGTTAGAGATAAAGTTTCTTCTGGTTTCATAAAGCTTATGCCTATTTGATCTCAACATCAACTAGCTGACATGTTTACTAAACCTCTACCTTTAACTTTGTTATTTCCTTTGTTGTCCAAGATGGCTGTCAAAGATATTTTCTGTCCACCTTGAGGGGAAGTGTTAGAGTTAGATGTAATAACTAGAATTAGTTATAATTAGTTACTGTTCTGGTTATTAGTTTGTTAGTTTACCTAATTTGTACAGGTTGTTATAACAACTTTTCTAGAATAGCTATTTAAACTTTTGGCTTGCTTATTTGTATCGATTCATTCAATCAATGAGATCATTTTCTCTCTTAGTTAACTTCTATTATTTTTCTTCTTCCGCTACAGCTTGATAATTATTTTTCCAAAAATATTGGGTCATTGTTGGAGATGACACATCTAAAGCGGTCAAAGGTTTCTTCAATGTAAACTTTACGCTAAAAGAGATGAACATAATTAAGCAGGTGTTAATCCCCAAAGTCCCTATTCTAGAGTGCCTGAACCAGTTTTGCCCTATGAGCTTGTGTAATTTCTAATACAAAATCATATCCAAAACCCTTGCTAATAGACTTAAACCATTCCTCAATCGTATTATCTCTCTTAACCAGGTTGCGTTCATGCCAAAAAGACTCATACATGACAACATAGTCTTAGCTCATGAAATGTTCCATTATTTAAAAAAAGAGAGGAAAAAAGAATGAACTTACTTTACAGTTGGACCTAAACAGGGCATATGATAGAGTCGAATGCGACTTTCTTATTACAGTTATGAGAAAGACGGGCTTTAGTGAGAATTGTGTTAAGCTTATATCTCCGTGTGTTTCTACTATCTCCGTCTCAGTTATGGTAAATGGAAATAAAATGTGCAACATTAAACCTAGTCGAGGGCTTTGTCAAGGTGACTCCCTCTCTCCCTATTTATTTTTCTTGGTGGAAGATATTCTATCCAATATAATCAATAATGTAGTGGCGAGGAAAGATATTTCAAACATAAAAATAAAGGGCTCTTGCACTCCTCTCTCACATTTATTCTTTGCATGGGACTCGATTTTTTTCTTGAAAGGCGAAAGAATGGAATGCATGAGAGTGATGGAAATTCTAGAAAATTATGGGAAAGCTTATGGATAACTTATCAACTTCAATAAATCCAGCTTAGTCCAAAAGGGATACCTCAGATATGATTGAAGAGATTTTTCAGATTAAGCCCTTGGATCCCAAATCTAAATATATGGGGATCCTTTCTTCTCGGGGGAGGTCCAAAAGCGAGGCCTTCTCATATATTTTAAAGAGGGTTCAAGACAAACTTCTAGGGTGGAAACAATCTCTTTTGTCCTTGGGGTAAAGAGAGGTCTTAATAAAATCGATTATTTAGGCCATCCCTAGAAGTATAATATCATATGTTCTCCTTCCCAATAACATATATTTTAAGTTGGATGCATTGGTTAGAAAATTCTGGTGGGGTGGAGACAATGAAAGAAATAGAAGATGTTGGAGGATGTGGGAGTCTTTATGTTCGCCTAAGAAGGAGAGTGGGATTGGTTTTAGATATTTCAAGATTTTAAACTTTGCTCTCCTTGCTAAACAAGATTGGAGATTAATAAAGAACCCACACTCTCTTTGGGATGAAATGCTAAGATCCATTTACTTTCCTAATAAGGACTTTAGGGAATCAAATAAGGGGCCTAGTCCATCACCAATATGGTTCAACATTATTGAAAGTAGGAGCTTTTAAAAATAGGCTTATGATGGAACATTGGGAATGGTAAATTTTCCAAGATTTGGGAAAGGAATTGGATACCGAAACTTCATGGCCTATATCCTCTAACTCCTTGACCTTTAGAGTCCACTGAAAGAGTTGTGGTGGACTTAATCTCATTCCCCTATAAGAGTTGAAACTCCTCAAAACTTCATTCCTAATCTTTCTCGAGAGGAAACTGCTAGCATCCAATGAATTCCCATTAGCACTGAGGACAAAGATGATGAGTTAATATGGCATTATACTAGTAATGGGAACTTCACCATTAGGTTAGGCTATTTAGAGGTTGAGAAGATGAAACAAGAGAAGAGAAAAGAATCATCCTCTTCCTCCTTTAAAGCTGACAAGAGGTTGTGGAAGTCCATGAGGATTATTGAGGCCCCACTAAAAAATCAAACATTTTATGTGGAGAGCCTACAACATTGCCTTGGCCACCTATGCCAACCTATTTTTGAGAAAGTGTAGCCTATCACCAATATGAAAAATTTGGGGCAAAGAAAGTGAGAGTGTAGAACATCTTATATTGAGGTGCAAAGAAGTCAAAGAGGTTTGGAAAATATGTGAAGGCTTGTTTATATGGGAGGAGGCTGATGGACATTCATTCCTCAATTGGCTAAATGATCTTGTGATGAATGCCCATTCCATCATGAAGGTGCTTTCCCAGCTTAGGAACATTGCTTTCATTATATAATACTTATGGAAGAGGATAAATGACGCTATCTTTAACAAGAGTTGGACACCAAGTTCTCGAATCATTTTTAACATACATAATGACATGGAGGAATATAAGGATTCCAACCCAAAGTCTCGTGAAGCAGGAACGAATGGGTCAGGCCTCCCTGCTGATCGATGGCCCCACCTCCTATGGGAAGAATAAAAATGAATGTTGTTGGAGCCTTCCAATCCCATTTGGAGCTTATATCTATATGTAAAGTAATTCAGAATCACAAAGAATAGTTGAATCATGGATTTCGATGGAAAATGTGGGCAAATTCTACCATAGAATACGAGGTTGAAGATTTAATTGAGGGTTGTAATATGGTTTAGTTGCATGAAATTAAAAATGCCATGATCGAAAATGATAACTCACAAATGATAAGTTGATGTCTTGGTACAGTAGATCGGCCTAGTACAATTGCCACTATTCTTATTTATAGGAATATGGCAACATGTGCCCTTAGGGCACATGTTTTGTGCCTCAAAATAGTAAGTTTGAAAGCTTCACATGAGTATGTGTGCCCTATTAATTGTATGTCGGAACCTGTCCTTGCTATTTTTGGGTTCTAAGTGTGTGCCCTTAGGGCACATATTATCAAGACCCTTTTTTATAATAGACATCTGGTAAAGTCATGGGACATTGTCTTGTCATGGGCTAGATGGGCCTCTAACAAGGCATCTCATTGGATTGCATCTCATAGGAGTTACTATGTTGCTGGAGGTTTTTACGATGCCATAGACTCGTTAGATTTTAAGGAGATTTTAAATGTTGATTGTTGTTAGGGCATTTGCCCTTTGTAATTAATTAAAAAAAAAGAAAAAAGAAAAACAAGCTAGCTCCCACCTACTTATCATTTCGGGGACAAATTGTTTCAAGCGGGGAAATAGAAAAAATCCTAAGTAGTTCTTTTAACTAGGGTAAGAGTGCCAAAATTAGAACCATCCCATCTAACAAATTCAACCCACCCATTGAAAACCAACAAATGACAACTTAACCCATTAATTAAATGGCTCTTATTGGGTGTTCCTAATATAACCCATTTAATTATTTAGCCACAGTTAGTTTTTATGGGTTACCATTAAACGAATAAGGGAGTTCCCTAATTTCCAACTACCTTTATGGTGTTTGTATTTTATTTTTTTATGTATTACAGTTTTGTATTTCAACAGTTCTGATTTCCATGGATGTTGGCTAAACATTTTGTAAGGTGGGTGGGTGGGATCGTGATCGACTAACAAGGAAAATCACCCATATACGCATACACACCCACAACCACACTAAAACACCCATATATATATTGGATGAATATAAGAATTTTCACTCGAGCATACTTAATTTTAATACTTTATTTTTTATATATGGCTCTACTATTTTGTTATTCTTAAAATCCATATTTTTAGATATTTACTTACAGTTGAATTGATTTAATTACTTAGATGGCTGAGTTGAATTAGGTAACTAATGTAATTGTGAAACTTGTGTTCCTAATAAATATACATTTCGATCGCTTTTTCCTATTTAGTTATATTTTTTTCAATTTTTTAATCAGTACTTTTAATAAGTTAAATATTAGAATTTTTATTTTCCTTTTGATTCATTAAGAGTGAAAATTTCTTACAACAATCATTATAAGAAAATAATTTTAGTGGTTGTATGAAAATTATTTTTTTCCCACATAATTATTTGACATAAACTTCCAGTTGATTCACTTATTTCATTACAACATATAAAACTCTTAATAAAATCTTCAGTGAAATCATTATTTTAAAATTTTTTAGTTGGTCGATTTAGCAATACCTTGGGTTCTGTAATACATCATTGAAGGAAAAGGAAATTTTTTTAAAGTGAATTGAGTTTCTTCACTCTCTTTACTTTCAATGCAGGAGAGTTGATCATTGAAGAGAAACGAGCTTCAAGTCATGGGCAAGTGTATTAATGGACAAACCCAATATGAGGATAAATTTTTGGGTCATGGATGGTATCTAAACCTAAAGGTAGAAGAATTAATCACTTTCAAGTAAACACAAAAACCCAAAACCACATTAATCCTTCTAGTGTGATCCAAAACCCGTTTCAAGTCTTGGGCAAGTCAAGCCGAACAAGAATATTATAAGGGGAAAATAAAATTCCCCACTTCATTCGAGAAACCATATATTTTCAAAAGAGTTATTCTACACGAACCACATTTTTATACCGTATTAAAACCATCCATGTACATGGTTGTATCTGGTTTAATCATCTGTTTTCTCTCTTATCTGCATGTGGGGATGAGTCTTAAGGTGTAGTTGAGATCTTTAGGCGCTTTTAACGCAGTATACAAATACGGTACACATAAAGTTACTGCTTTTAAAATCAAAACCTTAAAGCAAGATCCATCACATTCGGTCCAATATCAAAATAAATTATCAAGTCACAAGATGATTTTTCTAGAAAATGGATATTTTGACCACCACGTCAAAAATATTAAGTGTATTGGAAACAACACATATATTTTTTCAAGTATGGAACCTAACTCCAGTATGCCTCATCTGAACCCCATCACAAATGAAACTCTTTTTGATAATTTCCTAACAAAATAAAATCATTATTGGACCTAACCTATACATAACAAATAAAAATCCATCACTGCATCTAGCTCTGCCTTGCCAGAACCCTAATTTATGATAATTCCCAAAAGACATTAATCATAATAGCTATCTATTTGAAAGGGGAAAGAGAACACTTTTATGCCTATCTAAAGGACTAAATAGTGGACCATTTCATGGAGTTTGTGACAGAAGAAGCAACAATAGTGGGTGTCTACTGGGATCTTAACGAAGACCATTTTCTCATTGAATCAAACTTTACACTAGCAGAGGGGATTAATCCATGCGTGGTAAGTATACTATCAACTTCGGAGACGTAGGTGAGAATCAAAAAGTGGCTAACCACTACAAGTAAGTCAAGAACTAGTCACCATCAATTTTCTAATTTAGAATGTTTAAGGAGATGAAAAATTTAACATTTAACCTAACATGACCAAACTCTAGAATGTGTAGTACATACTGTAGAGTTTGGTCATGCTAGGTTGAATGTTAAATTTCTTAACTTCCTAACCATTACAAATTAGAAAATTGATGGTATACCATATTAGGTTTGTACATACTATGTACAAACCTAATGTGGTAGCTATCATAGAAACCCAAGCCCCCTTCTTGTCCTAAGAAAACTGATTTAAATATTTGGATTTATCAGAATCAATCATTGTTAACCCCATTAGGATATATATAAGGATTTGGGTCTTATAGAACCCTCTCAAAATTGTCATGACCACTATTCATCTCACCAATCAAGCGATTCACCTCCTTGTGTCTGGAAAGAACCATGAAGAGTGGTTATTCTCGCCTGTTCATGCCATCCTAAACCCAACGATTTATGATAGATTATGGAATAATTTGATTGCTTTAGCTACAAACCATTTGAGTCCGTGGCTAGTTGTGGGGAAATGGAGTGACCACAAGGATGACTTTGAGAATCGATCTTTTTTCATACACAACATTAGAAACCGCTGATCAAGATTCGTAAATAACATCAATGAGCGTAGGATCATCAATCTTAGTACTTCAGGGTCGAGATTAATGGGGTAAAAAATAAGGAAGTTTTGGGAAACGTTTTGGTTATATTGTATCACACTTTTTTTTAACCTGGAATGAAATGACTTCCACTCCAATGCTGTTGTCCAAAACATAACCCGCACTTCCTTGAACCACAGCCCCATGATCATTAGTCTAGAGGGTAAATATTCTAAATCCTCTCCTATATCGTTTAAACTTTTATCAAATTAGTTTGAACATCCCCATTTTTATGAGGTTTTAAATACTACATAAAATAATTAATTGGATCTTAATTAGAACTTACAAATCTTTAACAATATATTTAAGCATTGGAACATAACAACATACGGTAATATATTTCATAATAAATGGAGAATCATAGTGAGACATAATGGTATCAAAATTAGTTAGGATGTCCCCTTTTCTCATAGTTTGGATAAACTAGTGAGATCGTTAAGAAAGTAGTATACTGAAATTCCAACCGGCGAGGAGTTTTATGGAGAAAAACGTGTCAAATATAGAGTCTCTCAGAGGGAGAAAATGATAAAAAAATTCTTTCATGTTTTTACTATTGTTAGAATGAGAAGAAATAAAATTAATAGACATCTTGGATTGTTGATGGTCCCACTATCTCTCAACACATAAACGATTAATTTGAGTTTATGTTCATTGAGGGAGATAATGGTACAAGACAAGAATGGAATACCACTTTTAATATAATTACATGTTTCTTTTTACAAGAATAAAATATGATCTGTTTCTTGAGATATTGTTATTATTGATATATGTTTTTATCTTGAAGACAATAGAAGGAGTACGGGGTAATTTTTGGTTTGGATGTTAGATAGTGGTCTTAGGCAAGTTGGGTAGATTGCACACCTAGACATTTGAATTCTTTCCTTACTCTCTCATAACAAACCTTAATTAAACTTCTCTTAACATCTACCTTACCTAAACAAAAGTGTATCAGTGGGATGGGTCCTTATTTGGATTTCACTTTAATGAGACGTCCCACTCATGAAGTTTAGACACAGGTATGAGTGACAATTTAAACCTTTAATAAAATCAGTATGCTTTTACTTTAGAGCCTTATTTTATGAGAAGTCACTTACAGTATTACTATTACTTTAGCTCCTTATGAAGTGGACTAGAATGTATTAAAAACTTTACATGATTATAACTCGAGGGTGCGATAGATGGGGTATAGAGATTATATCTTGGAGTCATTAAAGACGTGACAAAGTTCTTAATATCATTGATAAATGAACATGTTAAATGTGAATCAATAGGTGAATGTCGAGGAGGAACACCACTATGTTGAGATATGTGATTGGGTGAGTGTTGAGGAGGAACACCCCTATGGTGAGATACATGATGCGTTCGACAATGTGAGGCAGGTGGCTCTGGGGTATGTGACGTTTTGATCTGGTATATCGGTTTGTGTATCATACGTATTGGATTAGTCATCCATGCGAATACCATGTGGCGACAAGATATGTAATGCGATGTTTATGAATTATACATGTAGAGGAGTCCAACACTGTAAGGCATGTAGCTACGAGCTATGTACCAGTTTGATCTGGCATACCACATATTTTTTATTGGCCGAGAGAAAAGGGCACATGTCGATTACTTATTGAGTAATTAATGGGGATAATTAATTAACAATATAAATTGAGATCATTCTATTACATTGTGAGGCTAAGTTATATATATATATATATATGTATATATATCCTGTGATTTTATCATCCACTCATATAATTGCTTTAAATTGCATAGCAAAGTTAGTTGCTAGGGTTTTGACCCATCTATTTTACATGGACCTTATGTGCTAAGCCTAAACATCCCATTTAGCTTCCTTATTCTAGTTAGCACTCGCCACTCATCTCTCTCATCTCGGATTCCAATTATAGGGATGATGTGTATTCCTATTTAATTTAGTTTGTCATTTTTACATTTTAGTATAGTTTAGTTTGAGAAGTATCTTTATAAGTATTATGAGACTTAGTGTGGATTCTATTATTCAGAGACTCATTTGAGATTGTATTAAGGTATTATTATTGAGACATTATTATATATCTTTTCTGGACTATGGATATTTTGTTTTGAGATTACATTAAGGACTTTCATATTATTTTCATATCCTTTTTTATCTTTTATTTATTCTCTCCTTACTGAGAATGGTATTATATTATTTTAGTATCGTGTATGATTTTACATTTAGAATTGATCAACCTAAGTGTTCAATTACACGAAGTATCACAGATAGTATCAGAGAATGGTCTTAGGCCTTAAGGGTTATAGATTCTCATAGACTTATGCATAGCATTATTTGATATATCCATTTTCTTATACTAATCTATATTTTGTTACTGATAGGATGTCCATATTAAATTTCATATGCCACCTCTTAGGAGAGTTTTGCCAAGTCAGATACCCAATGGGACATTCCGAGCTCACAAATCCCGCACCACATGTGCCTTCCATGCCTGGTAGTCCATCCCCTGAGGCCTAGGGAAAATATTATTTTGGGGTGAGTAATGCTATGAATACCAAATACATCCCCCAAATGACTTTTTCATAACACTAAAACATCATAATATCATTATTACAATAAAAAGTGCAACATTTAATGCTCTCCCAACTCATTTAAGGGATATGGGACTTTTTTTTGGACTCGTATCGTTATTCTTTTTGGGCATAACAGTTATCAAAATTGAACATCCAAGAAGTCCGGGCAGGCTTAACAGCTTCAAGTAGGCGATACCACCAACTGTACCCCTTCCAGCAACATTGATCGCTATAGGAGGGAGGAAGATTAAGAGAAGGAATTTCAAACCTGGGCAAGAGAGGGGCCAACAAGAGAGACAACATCGGTGCATATAGACCCATTTTATGGAGTATATTAGAGGTGTGGAGGAAAAAGAAACAAATTTTAGGTTTTTCCTTAAAGAAGAGATTTAGGATCAATAGCGTCAGGGCCAACTGGGCTAAGATTAGGGCTAGAGCCACTAGTGTTAATAGGTCTTCAGTCCCTAGCAGTAACAACCATACTGACCTTTATAACTCCAAACACCGAGGTCACTACCGGTAGCAAAACTTCCCGCACCATCGATTTCACAACAACAACCTCAACTTCAGTATGGTAGAGGTTATTAGATGGCTCTACCCCAGCAGGAGGGCCAAGGGTGGGTCTAGGCAGTGGAAAATATGTTTTACATTTTTAGCACCTTAGCTTGAGTATAGTTTGACACCGATGCCACACACTCATTCGTATCAATGAGATTTATTTTTTTGGAGATTTATGGATCATTTCCTAGACCTTATGATAAAGCCTTATCGATACCTACTCCGTTAGGCATGTATACTCATATTTTTAGAGATTTTTGATGATGTTGAAATTTACATCGTTAGACTTTGTTTTGAGGTTGATTTGTTTGTTTTAGACACTTACTCTTACTATTTGATCTTAAGTATGGACTGCTTAATTAGATATGAGGATTATATAGATTATAGGGGTCAAGATAGTCTTTTGATGATATTAGATTAAGAGATTTATATTATAGCTATGCCTAGGCCAAAGTGTGGTGCCATGACACACTTGCATTTTATTAATGAGGAGACTTAGGATGGGACTAACATTTCATTAAATTCAATTTCGATTGTCAAATATTTTCCAACATATTTGAGGATCTCGGTACGTCACTTATTACAATGGCATCGTATCGGATGACTCCTATGGGAATAAGGGAGTTTAGAGAAAAAATTGAATAATTATTATAATAATTGTTCATTCAGTGTAGAACATCACCATGGGGAGCTCCTGTTATTTTTGTGAAGAAGAGGGATGGTTCACTACAATTGTGTGTTGACTACCATGAGTTGATAAAGGTAACAGTGAGGAACAAGTATCCTTTGCCTAGGATCGATGATTTTTTTATCAGCTACATGGTGCTTCATTCTTCTTGAAGATATATTTGCATTTACTGTATCACCACTTGAGGGTACAAGAGGAGAAGCTGCCGAAGATTGACTTTTTCACTCATTACGGTTCTTGTGAGTTTAGGGTCATGGTATTTGGGTTGACCAATGCTCCCATAGTGTCCATGGATTTGATGAACCGAATGTTCCGACCGTATGTTGATCAGTTTACCATTGTCTCTATATATGATATATTTATTTATTCTTGGATTTAAGAGGAGGGTGATGAGAATTTGAGGGTTTCAATTTACATGTGTGAGAATATAAGTTATATGCGAAGTTCTAGAAATGTGAGTTTTATAAAGGGGAGGTGCAATTTTTGGGCCATGTAGTTTCGAAATAGGGATTATCGGTGGATCCAAAGAAGGCATTAGCCAATTGGGATTGGGGATAACCCATGGCACCTACGGAGGTTCGTAGATTTTTAGGATTGGCTAGGTATTATTAGATGTTTATTCGAGGATTTTCGAAGATAGAGGGACCATTGAACGAGTTAAGTTAGAAGAGGATATAATTTAACTGGGCTGACAAGTGTTAGCATGCCTTCGACACTCTCAAGAAGAAGTTGAGTTCGACTCCAATTTTGGATCTACCTAGAAGTCGGGTTGAATATTTTATATATACCTATTCTTACTTATAGGGATTAGGTGGAGTGTTGATATAGGGGGATTGACATATTGCTTATACATCTCGAAAGTTGAAACCCCATAAGGATAACTATCTGAATCGTGATTTGGAGCTAGCAGTCATAGTGTTCACACTATACATTTGGAGGCATTATTTGTGGGGTGAAAAGTTTAGGCTATTTAGTGATCATAAGATTCTTCAGTATCTGTTGATGCAGAAGGATTTGAACATGCGATAGCGATGATGGTTCTAGTTTATCAAGGATTATTAGCTTATGATTCAACATCACCTGGGAAAGCCCAATGTAGTGAGGCTGTTTTGAGTCAAAAACTAGTGGCAGTTTATTTTCTCTTTAGTAACCACTCTGGGGTCCATTTAGGTGATTGGTGAGTTTTCCACTGTGTTTATACGGATTTTGATTGTGATTCTCGATATTCTTATGCAGGTGGTTAGAATACATGCATATGACATGTTTTGTAAGGAGAGAATGACCGATATTTTAGCCACCTCTATACCTCTTTACATAATTAGTTCACATGGTGGACTACGGTATAAGGGGAGGTAAGTTGTTCCATCAGACGAGCAATTGCAAAGGGCCATTATGCAGGAGGTACATGGATCACAGTTTTCAGTGCATCTTGTTAGGGATAAGATATACCAATACACGAGGAGATAGTATTGGTGGTCTAAGATGAAGCCAGAAATTGCTATGTTTGTTTCCCGATGTATCACTTGTCAGATGGTAAATGTGGATCACCAGTGATTGTTAGGGAAGCTTCTACCCTTACACATTCCTGAGTGCAAGTAATACATCAATTTGAGGGATTTCATCATTGGGTTGCCTTTAATGCCTAGGAAACATGATTCTATTCGGGTCATAATGGACCATTTGACAAAGGTTCCAAATTTCTTACCCGTTCATAAATATTTCATGAAAGAGAAATACGCATGTTTTTATGTGGGTGAAATTATTCAATTTCCCAAGGTCCCGTTGTCGTTCATCTGAGATAGAGATTGGAGTTTTGTATCTCAATTTTAGGGCAATTTTGAAGATGTTATGGAGACTAGGTTTCACTTGAGTACATTGTATCATCCACAGATAAATGGGCAGGCGGAGTGGGTGAACCAAATTTTAGAGAATAGGCTTCAGGAATGCACGTTGAACTTCAAGGGCTGTTGGGAGATGCACTTACCTTTGGTTGAGTTATCTTAGAACAATAGTTACTAGAAATTGATTAGTATGGAACCGTATGAAGCGTTGGACACGGGAGAGAGTAGCTATTTGGGACCCGAGTTTGTTTGAGAGAATATAAAAAGGTCAAGATGATTCGGGTGTGAATCAAGATAGTCCAAAGTAAGAAAAATATTTATAAGGGATTAGATAGGAATGACATGGTGTTTCAAGTGTGAGATCAGGTACTTCACAAGGTGTCACCCATAAAAGGGGTGATGCATTTTAGGAAGAAAGGCAAGTTAACCCCGAGGTATGTTAGTCCATTTATGATCACGGATTGTGTAGGGTCACTCACTTATCATTAATGTTTCTAGACCATCTAGCTCGGGTACATAACGTGCTTCATGTATAGATACTTCATAGATTCTCGCGGGGTAAGTTCGCGTACCGACATATTAATTTAAATGATATTCAACTAGATCCTTATGCTTTGTATATCGAGGAGGCAACCTGCATCTCAGACTATAGAGTTCAAATTTTAAGGACTAAGGAGATTCTGTTAATTCATGTTCAATGGTGTCACCATAGTGAGGATGAGTCCATTTGGGAGCAAGAAAATATGATGAGACAATATTATTAACATATATTCTAAGGCACGTATGTGTTATTTTTTTATGAATTTTGAGGACATAATTCTTTTTGTTAGAGGAAAAGAATGTAATACCCCATTATTGTAAGTAATTAATGATAATTTAATTAATTAATTAATTAATTAGTCACTGAATTTAATTTGAGAAATTAAAACTATTAATGTGTTATTATGTTAAAAATAAAATTTATATGACAAATTTATAAATTTAAAAAACTCATTTTTGTAGTTTTAATGCTCCTCAAATTAACTAATAAAGTTTCAGGGCTTTAAGTATTACATAAAAGTTTAAATGGAAAAGATAATTTCAAATTACCATTAGGAATTTAACATCAGTATAACTGTAAGGATCTATTAGGTTTGCTGCCTATAGGATTAAATATGAAGAAAGGAGGCACATGCATTAAAAAGGGAAATAATAGGTTGGTAGCTATAGATAGGTTATTATGGAAGAGTTGGAATTGGCGGCTGCGGGTCTATTTTTAGAAAGAAAAAAGGTAGTCTTATGATTTAGGATAAAAAGAAGTCGGCTGAGGATGGTAACAGTTGGGTTGAGACGTTGAGTTTTAGGAGTCCTAAAAGTACAGCTGGGAGTTGTTTAGAAGTAAGGGGTGTAAGAATTATTTTATATAATTCTCCATTATTTGTTCCGTAATTATATTAATTCTAAGAGTCACTTTGTTTAATGAAAGGGTACTCCAAATACCAAGAGTCAAAATGACTCTTGGGCATCTACCTTAATGGACGGTTAATATTTAAGTGACTATTGGAGATTTAGGTCCTGTCCTTGACTCTAAATAAGTGAATGATTTCCATCATTCATACACTCTAAAATGACAACATAATGAATTTATAGGAAAGGGAGAGAAATCTAAATTCTTAAGAAGAGTAAATTTTGAAATAGTGTTTTGGCCATATTGGGAGATCTAACCGTTAGAATACGTTGAAATAGTGTTTTGGCCATATTGCAGGATGAAGCTTTGTTCCAAAATTCAACCCGATCAGATATCGTCAAGGTTCACTACTCTGTCAATATTTCTAATTGTGACAATAATGGAGGTATGCCATTTTAACACCATTTATGTTCCGCATAACTTTTAAATGTGATAATCGTGAAGATCCAAGATCCTTTTATTAAGAACATTGTGTGTGAAAATTTAATAAAATTAATGTTTTCTTGATTAATATTTTGGTATTCTTAAAAATGGTTTTACATGTGGTATCAGAGCTAAAGTTTAAAATCTCATGATTTTCCTTTATTGGTATTTTCCTATAATGGAGTCTACATAAAAATAATTTTTATGTGTACTTTGGAATTTGTTTTGTGACAATTTTCTTAGGTCGCCTATACTCAATAGTCGGATTGTGAAAGGTCAAAACTTGATCAGAATTTTTTGAAATTCCAATGGTCAACTGGAAACGTCGAAATAAACAAAACCCATTGTAAACAATGGGCCCTACCCCAATTTTGCATTTTGACGTCGTTAGAACCCCTAAAAATGCATTTTTGCTATTTTTGGTAATAATGTCAATGTTAACAACTCTCGGTTAAAAATTCTTTTGCGATTCCGCAAATTGGAGAGTGATCCTGGAGTAATTCTTTACATCCCTGTGGTGCTAACTCAAATTTTCTATTTTTGACAAAAATTCTTATTTTTCCTAATATTATGTATTTTTCCATCACGGGGCTGTTTTCTTTCTTCATATTTTTTCTAATATTATTTTTATGTATTATTTGTATTGACCAAGAGGTTCAATGTAAATTATTAATATAAGATTTATGATTATGTGTTTGACAATGACATTTCGGTGAATTAGATTATTGTGCATAATATATATTTAGTAGCTCAAATGGCTGAATTGATGTTTCGACACTAATATTTATATGATGTTAAATGAAAAAAACATTAAAGTGTTTTAATCTATAATTGTAAATATTAGATTCTAGTATATGCATCTATTTTTGGACCCTTAATTATACATTAAGTTTTGAGTATAATATATTTGGGGGCATTAATTTTACATAAATAATTTTTACAACAATATCTCATTTCAGAAAATTGATTTTCGAATTCCTCAATTTATTTTGAGATTTTGGAGTAACTATCTACATCCCTATAGTGTTAACTAATTCTTTTTTGGCAAAAGTTACAATTTTATTAAATATTATGTGTGTGTTTTCACTATGGGAATTGTTTTATTTATTCATGAATTTATGTTTGTGTTGGATTAGAAACCAAACACATGCTAAGATAATTTCGTGAATATTGAATGTATGAATATATTATTGAGATTAATACTCTTGTTTTCTGTGCATTTAAATGCTAAACACAAGTCAACATATTTCATATGGTAGGATATTAGACTTGTGTTATTGTTAATATTCATATTTTGATGAGTCTCATGCAAAACACATGCCAACGATTCATATTATTGAATATTATATTTTTTTATTGATATTCATATTTTTTATGACTCTCGTGCCAAATACAGGCCAACGATTCATATTATTGAATATTATGTTATTATTAATATTCATATTTTTATGAGTTTCATGCAAAACACATGCCAACGATTCATATTATTGAATATTATATTTTTTTATTGATATTCAAATTTTTTATGAGTCTCGTGCCAAATACAGGCTAACGATTCATAGTATTGAATATTATGTTATCATTAATATTCGTATTTTAATGAGTCTCGTACCAAACACATGCCAATGATTCATATTGTTGAATGTTATGATATTCGTATTTTAACGAATCTTGTACAAAAAACAGGCCAATGATTAATATAGTTGAATATCATAATTATTTTTTATTCTCATGCTAGTACTCCCATTAAGTTGAATTAAATGCCAAACACAAGCTAAAATTCATATATGTGGATACCAAATTTATGATTTCGGTGCATGCATGCATATTTGAATGCGTGACTTGCAATTTTGAGACTCGTAAGTACCTATTCATTCAGTTTAATCAGAGGCCAAAAACATGCCAAGGTTACATGTGAAGATATTATACTTATAGTCATTTCAAATTATCCTAATGTTTATTTTAAAGATAAATTGCAGCGCAACACATGCTGAAATTTGAATCAAACAAACATTAAATTTTTTGTAAATATAAAATAATTTACATCAATGTTATATAGTCATATTTACAGATGCCACTATTTTGGTAGTTGTGATTATAACTGTGTTGTGCATTAGTATGACCATGAATGATTTCGGTTAATATTACTGATTTGTTACTCATACATAAGTGATGAAACGAAAGTAAATGATTCATGTTTTTCATTTACTATTATTCTTGTAAAATCTCATGTGAACTCCTTGTCTATTTGATTTTCACATTATGTATAATTTTTTTTTTGTGAATTTCAAATTATGAAATAGACAATTATATAATTTATTCATGTATTACGGGTATTTTAGACATGTATGCTTATCTCTAATATTTATATAATGTAAGGATTGGTGTTCGTTAAGGTACTCCATTCCATAATAGATAAATATTAGACTAATGCGTTGATATCATGCATATTTTGGATTGCCTACGGGTCCATGTATGATATTGAATGCTAAGATTTATGATGTTGCATACATATTATTGTTTATTCAATTATTGTGATTCAATAGCCTACAAGTCCAATTACAATTATTGAGCTAAAACTAAGTGGTGATATATATTTTAAGAAGGCTATAATGGTCATCAAATGCATATATCATTATTTCTTTCATCATGATATCACCAATTAGGTTTATAAAACCCAAACATGAATAATTTCGTTCATTGCTCATGCGATATTCAATGAACATAAGTGAAAATTTTATTAACTTGTGTATGTAAGTCTTTACTTAATATAATATTCATATTATGAAATATTTAGTAGTCACCACAGTGACCCAACTATAATAAAAATGAATATTAAGTGTAAAGATGATAGCAGTAGTAAGATCTGATGATTATAACAGTGGAGTATATTGAGTTTAATCATCAACCAATTATTCTTTACAGGGAATTAATTTTGACTGATTGAATGAACTCTATATATCATATACATTATTCATGTATATATCATGTATATATAGTACTCCAGTATCTACAAGCATCATATAATTGATAATCAATGGTTACAAATGTGAAAAATAAAATGCACATTAGGTATTAGCGAGATGTTAACGTATGTGTTGTCAAATCAAAGGATTGATGTAGTGAGCAATTTATCTCATATCTTTAACAAATTATGATCTGATTTTGTCTCTCTCGATTATTATGTTAGATTTTTTTTAGCCCACCATTGATAATCAATATTGTGTGGAACACTACATATAAAGTTTGACGAAATTAAATAAATTAGGTAGGTTTATATGTTGCACACTCGAACTAATAATGATAGAGATAATAAGTATCCTTTATGATTTGAAACGAGTTTTTATCTTAGTAGATTTTTTAAGTTAAACTTATTGTGTAAGTATTTACTTTTGATGCAAGGATTGTTTACAAAATAAAACTAGAAATGAAAAGACGATTTCTTCTCTTTCATTCTTGCAAAATCAAGCCATTTGTTTTTCATAAACCCTCAATGCTTCCAATTTTCTTGAAAAATATTTTCCTAAACTTGATTATGAGGGATATTTTTTTTAGCATTTTTCAGTCCTTCTCAAAGGTTATGGTATTCCTTTGATGTTTTTGTATAAGATAATGTTTGTATATATTTCTTTTAAATATTGTTTTGATCTCGCTTCATAATCATAGTATTATTGATAAAACTCTTTAATTTTAGAGTCCTTATGATAATTTTTTATGGACAAGATTTTTGTAATATCTCTTATAAATATTGATAGTCGAGTTATGCCCTTAAGGTATTACAATATCTAACATACGAATGACCTATGTGGCCCAAGTGGGAGATTATAAGAAAACTCCCTTAAAGTGTCATATATTTGTAACATATGCTTTTATTTGTAACGGTTAAAGTCCGTTAACAATATTATTTTAATTTAAAAAAATATTAATTTTTTCTTAAACAAGTATAATACACTAGTAAAAACTTGTCCTCAACCAATGGCAATGCAGAACCAATGCCCACAAATTTGACTCAAAACATAAGTTCAAAACACACGTGACAAAATGAAAGACACTACATTTCGGTGATATTAAATAGATCTAAAACTATATTTCATTCATAACCATTAAAGTTCCCAAAACAAAATGTACTATAAGATAAACCATTTATACTTTAACCACAAACTTGAATCGAAGTCTAACACCATTAAAGTTCTAAATATATTATTCTCCCTAAAAGTAGTGTTCATGATATTCCTTGCAAAAGTGAATTTCATTCTCCCAAAAGTAATCTTCATATTTCTCCATACGAACCCGTTGAACAAACTCAATCTTACTAAATGTGTAAGCATAAATGAGTAAATAACAAAAAAAGAGTAGTATATTCATGTGCCATTGATTGGCACGCATGTAATTTTATTGGGGAGTAATCGATACACAACAAACGTCCATACCCGATGAGAACGCGGTTAGTTTAAATAAGTCATTTTGGTATCGCTTTATGTGTTTGTACCTATTTTTAGGCCGTTACGTTGTTTTCAGTTTTTGCCCCTAAACACCCATTTTTAACAATATTGCATTGGCGGAGTTAAAAAGGTTTTACCAAACATAGCAAGCAAGATTAATGAGAAAAACAAACATATATAAAATTTAACAATTGTCATCCAAATCATTAACCCAAAAGTGTCTTTTACCTAACATGCCAAGCAAGATTGATGAGAAAAACAAGCATATATAAAATTTAATAATTCTCATCCAAATCATTAATCCAAAAGTATCTTTCCTACACTAAAGTTTAAGAACTATTATCCAAAACATTAATCCAAAAGTATATTTCCTACACTAAAATGTGTCAAACTAAGATAAACATTCTAAACATACTTCAATCAACTTTCCATCCAAATAATAAATCCTCCATCTATAAAGCCTGTCAAAGTTTCAAAACCATTTTGAGGAGAATTATACAGAGAATCATCAGGTTGAAGCACTATCTCAACCCAAACTAACTTTTCCCCAAGTCCAAGGCATCTGAAGTGACACATGTCACCATTATGTATCCCAACATGCCCCTTTGCCAATTCTGCACCAAACCTATCAAGTATAATAACAGGTAATTTTTTTGAAAGTGGCGGAGGGGGAGGGGGGGGGGGGTTAGGATTATGAGTGGGATTGAGAGTTGGAGTGGGAGTGTTGACAAGATTACTCAAATTCTGAGATAAAGTGATAGGACGATGATCTGAAGTGGAACCAAACTCGCTCTGTGGAGTCACCCCAATATGGGAGCTCTCCTTTCCATTTTCCAATTTTGACATAAACATATGCAACATACTAGTAACCTCTTTCAACTGTGAGTGAACATTAGAGATCTCATTCTTCATCGAGGCGATTTCTTCATTTCCTTTCAAATGCTGTACAAATTTTACCTTTGCCACCCCTGTTTGAATTAATTGTTTCTTAGAGATGTAGGATCCCACCCCATGCATTCGGCCTTTAACATCTTTTCCAAACACTTGTGTTAACGCATCGTTGTCATAATTCTCAAAAGTATCGCTACTATGCTCTCCAATCATACTTACGGCTTTTCTTTTCTCTTCTGTAGCCTTCACTTACTGCTATATTATTATAAGTATATTTGTTAATCATTTGATAAAAGTCCAACTAAAAATTAAAAGATTCAATAATAAAAATATTAAACTCACATAGAAACTCCTGGCACTCTCCAACACAGTTTTATCACTGCATATATGTCCTGACAACCAATTGTCTACCCTCCCAATTTCTACTTCAGGCTTAGTTTTTTGTTGTACATTGTTAAAATTAACAAATTAGAACATTTTTAATGTTAAAAGGAAACAAAAATGATACACACCAATAAGTATTTCTTTTGGTCATAGGTATGATGCCCGAGATAATGGGTATACTTCAACTTAGAGCGGTTCTCAACATTTTTTAGTTTTTGTTGCCTCTTTTTCTCACCATTTTCCATTTCTATAAATTTCTTTCATATTTCAGGGTCAACACCTTCAGGCTCAGTGCCATCATCCTGCAAATGAGATCGTAATGTATTTTTGAACGTTCTGAATTTTTGGGACCATGACTTCTCCACTAATGGGCGAGCCACTTCCGATGGAACGTTAAGATCAAATTCTCTCTGTTACCATTGAGCAAAACAAAAAGAATTAACAGAATAACAAATAGAAAAAAGAATAAAAATAGAAAATAAAGAATAAAAAGTGAAGAAATGAACTATAGGATCATATTTACCATCAAAGCATTCCAAAAATCATCTTTACATTTCTTTGGCACTTGTTTTCGGTCCGAGAAGTGAATCGAGCAATTAGTTCTCACAAAATCCCCAGTATGAGAACTCCACAACTTTCCCTCATTGAATTAAAAGCATATAACAACTAATGCATCATTTCTTATTATCAAGATATTACTAATCATGATATAAAGACAACAATTATGGAAAGAACAGTTGAATTTAAAGGATCAGTCTAAACTAATAAAAAAACATGTCAACAACTTATGCAAAAATTCCACTCGAATGAATTAAAAATGTTACAATTCACCAACAAGAACACATTAACACCAATTCACCAACAAATTCACCAACAAAAACACATTAACACAAATTCACCAACAAAAACACATTAACAACTAGTGAAAAAACAATAGTTAAACTTTGTCATATTGCTTTAGCAGGTTCTGCAAATGAGGTTCATCTTCAAGAGTAGATTGGAACACAGTTGGTATCCCTAGCTCGTCTACTTGACTGGTTAATCTCTTCGGGGAATGTATATCAACCCACCAATTATGAGTGTTTAGATCTTTTGAGTAGAAGACTTGATTGGCATCAGAAGCAAGAATTATAGGCTCCTCAAGCTCATTATTGGTACTCTTGAACTTATCCAAATTAACCATCACCAAATTAGAGTCTGGACAATGTTTACAGCCATTGATCTTATCCTCCACCCTCACCCAATCACAATAAAACACTACCTCCTTAAATAGCGTATAGTCCAACTCAATTATTTGCTTGATAACTCCGTAATACATTGTCCACGCATCTTTAAGATTTTTATCACTTTTCCTTGCCCTAAATTGAGTACAAGCCTTCATGCAAACACCACTGTCTTGTGTCAGAACAGTATCATCATGATACTTAGGAGAGAATACAAAGCCATTAGTGCGGTATTTTTTATATGTTTTAACCTTGCGTTTTGGCCCTTGTACTAACTGCCACAACATAACATTTGTCTCTGTCTCTCCGGAAGTGACTTGCTGTGCAATATAAATAAAATAATAGTTATAAAGTGAGTCTGGATAATAAAGAATATAACTTAATATACTATTAAAATCAAGAGCACCTTATCATATAACCATGGAATGAATGAATTTTGCATTTCTACTTCGGTCAATTGGCTCCCATTTCCTTTACCACGCCAAGTGGATTTTAATAACGTTTTATACTCACTGCAATTTATTCACATAAGTTCGCGTATTTGTATTTCAATGTGAATTTCAATAAATACTTATTAAATTTCTCAAACCTGTAGAATTCTTCAAGACCATCAATGTCAAGTCAAAATAGGACCCATCGACGGATTTGTTAAAACTGTTTAGGTTCCAACATCACAATCTTATCATCTAATAATGGCCCTTCGTCAGAAAACTCTCCTTCATCTAGAAACACTTCATGAGTATGTTTGTGGTTCCGTCAAGATAATTAGGCATGTACTCCATGCAATACCTAATATATTCAGCAACAACATAGGTATCGGCAATTGAACCTTCAATGTATCGCTTATTTCTAGGTATATCTTTAAAATACTGCATCTTCCTATTCGTGTGAATAAGAAAAAACTATATGTGACATATTCATTAACAATAATCTATACGTATATGCTTGTGTTTGTGTTTGTGTGAATAGTAAGGTGGATACTAATATAAAAAAATGCCGGTGAAAAGTGTTTTTCTAACACACATAATACCTCTGCAACCATAAACTTGGCCCTTTACATATCCTCACGAATTAAGACTTTTGAGCACAACATTTTGAAAAATAAGCTCAAATGTTGAATAGCTCTTCGCAAATCTTTGTATTTCGAAAATGCATGCTAAAGTAATACGGGAAACAAATACTCCATAATAACGTGATAGTCATGTGACTTCATGTGACTTCATGGAGTACAAATACTCCATAATAACGTGATAGTCACCTGGTTAAGGGTGACGATATTTCTCGGGTTAGAGGAAAAGCTAGAAGGTAGCTTTAACTCTTTCAAAATTTGATAAAATTGTCGTTTCTCTTCTTTATCCAATATAAATGATGCTTTTGGTTTTATCCCTTTCCCGGTTTGCTCATCTTCTCGCATCCATTGACCACTATGTATGCCCAAGTCATTTATATCCTTCCGGGCATTTATTGTATCTGTTTTTTTCATTTTATCATTGAGGATTGTACTTATTAAATGATTTGCAACATTCTTCTCTATGTGCATCACATCAAGAACATGTCGAATTTTATGAGTACTCCAATATTCCTAGTCAAATAAAATTGAATTTTTATCCCACGCCTCCTTAACTTACAACATTACAATTCTCATTTGCATCACCCACCTTTCGCTTCTTACTGGAAACTTTTGAAGAATTTCCCGGTATATACTCGATGCAACGTAACCAATATGGAGGAGGTGTATACTCTGTTGACCTAAGTCCCAAACTCCAACCTTTTCGAAAAGGGTGATCCATGTCAAGGAAAATATGATAGTTTGTATAAACTATCTTACTACTATGCGCCAGTCGGATGGATGGAGTATCGTCCCCACAAATTGGGAAAGATTTATAACCATGTGTAACACACCCAAATAAATTCCCATATCCAAGGAAATATTGAATCCCCCACATTAACATAGCTTTCAATGTAAAAGGTTGCATCTCATACATGTCATAAGACAGAACACCTACTTCCCACAATTCCTTCAACTCATCAACTAATGGATCAAGAAAAATGTCAATGTCTTGACCCAGTGCCTTCGGACCAGGTATTAACAAAGACAACATTTGAAACTCGCTCTTCTTGCACAATGAAGGTGAAAGATTATTCGGCACTGTGATAACATGCCAATAGCTATAACTGGCAAACTGAATGCCACGAGGATTAAACCCATCGGTTGCTATATAGAGCCAAACATTGCATCCTTCTTTAGCAAATTCAGGCCATTTTAATTTTAAAACTCCTCCATTGGGACGAGATGTCGCTGGTAATCCCATGAAGTGGTTGCCCTATGGTGCCATGTCATTTCTCGGGCTATCCACGAAATAGTATAAAATCTCACCAACTTTGGAATCGAAGGGAAATGTCTCGATACCTTTTTAGGTTCTTTGGAAATACTTCCCCTTTTCCTCATAGTGACTGAATACATTGATTCTCCACAATGGGGACATCCATCTATATATTCATTTCTTTCCAATATAAAACACAATTATTGACGCATGCATGAATGTAATTGGCCTTCATCCCTAAGTCTTTCATCATACTCTTCATCTTTGGATATTTTTCTGGTAGTGTATTACCTTTTGGGAGCCACCTTTCAGACAGACAAGAGTGCCGTGACACTATTTCCTAACCAACCAAATTGCTTCTTTAAGTTGTGAAGTTTTATAATTGAAGAAAGAGTTGTTCCAAGATCCTCGCATGAAGGATATAATTTCTCAACTGATAATTTCTTATATTCATTGTACTTATAATTTCCAACATAATCTTCTTTGGAAACTCCCGACTGGACGCATTCAACATCTATATAAGGTTCCCCATGCAATCGTTAACAAACATCAACAAGATTTTCCACCCCAACACCTAGTTCCTCGATGTTTTCTTCTACTATGTTCTCCTCAACATGTTCTACCGGTTGGGGATCAATAGTGTTCACGGATGTCTTTTCCCCGTGAAAAAATCATACAGTGTACAATGGATGCATACCATTCCTCCACAGATGTCTTTATACTTCTTTTGATTTCTGATGCAATTTATTACAACACTTTGAACATGGACAAGGTATCGTTGTCAACCCTGATCATTGTCCTCTTTCGCAAATTTAATAAACTCTTCAATTCCCTTTAAATACGACAAGATGCCTTTATTCTCTTCGGTCATCGAGTCTTTACTAATCGGTTGTGACATTCTATAAAACGAGATAAAACAGACTTTAATAATAGGTTGCAACTGTAATCTTCGATAATGGTTGGTGTTTATTTATGGAAACTAATTATACTACGACTTATGCTAAATTCACGATTTATAAATTCTAAACAAACTTTTGATGAATTAAAAGAAAATTTGACCATATTCATCATATCAAGTAATTAAAACGCATAATTCATCATGATTTCTATTTACAACTAACGCGATAATTCACGGGGTTCCTTTTTATTTACCATAAAACTTAATATATATATCGCAATAAATGCATTGAGCAAAAATAAATATTAATCAACTTAAGAAATAGAGATAAGAAAATGTCCTTCCTCGTAACGTCCCAACCTAAATTGGATACTTGTCCTAAAGCCCATGTTTGTAACACCAAATATGTATCAACAACTTCGGTTAATAAATACCTACACGGTATAACTATTTGCATGGATAAAGTATTAACCTTAAATTTTCACTTTGTCACTAACATTAGCTACCATAAGTTAATATTAAATACCTAAGCATTTTGTAAAAGTATAACATATTACTATTAGAGAAATACTTTTTTTTAGTAAAATGACATGTATTAAACTAATAAATATTATTAGTGGTCATAATATGAAATCAACACAGTAAACAATGGTTATATAATTTGAAAATAAAATATAAAACTTCTAATATAGAAACAAAGTTTAATTTGACGAATTAAACAAATTTATATAGATACATAGGCAAAGAATAAAAAACCATAACAATTTCAATGTTATCTTCTAAAAAAATACACGGAATCAATAACAAGACTTTTTATATTGCAAGAAATTCTTCCTACTCTTAATTTTGTAAATGAGTAACATATGTGCTCTCAATTTTGTAAATTGGGATGAATTTCAACAGCACGCTAAGAAACGGACTGTGAATTTCACCACGGGGTAAAGATGAGCTATGAGTGACTTGTTAGGGGTTCCAAAGAGAAAAAAATAAATTCATTCGAACTAAGGCTGATCAAAACCATCCCAGGAAGACACGAGTCAATGGAAATTGAATCACAACAGTTTGTTCGTTGTGTACGCATAATAGAAATTAGAAAAGCAGAAAATTGAACAAAAAGAAAACGCTTACCTGATTGAATGGTGAGAGACTAGGCGAGAGAAACCAGCGGTGTAACCTGGAGAGAGAGAGCGAGGGGCAGGTATGGGGAGAAGGTTTGGAGAAAGGGATAGGAGAGAGTTGGGAGAGTGGGATATCCCACTTTTTTTTTCTTTTTTAAAATTATTTTACATATAATTCTAATATATTTGTAATGGTTTTTTTACATTAATAACAAATTTTATCCCTTATAAATGTGCAATATATAAAATCCGTTACAAATGAGAAAAAAATCCGTTATAATTTTCCTCTTTTGGTGTAGTGAGTGGAGATAGTGGGGATGATATCATTTGATATCACCTTGTCATCATCAGTGGAGTCACTATGTTGTTACAAGTATACAATAGAGGAAGTTCTTGAGGGACAAACTGATATTTCAATGGTTGGACTAGTTGGTTGAGGGCTAGCCAAATGAGATTTATAACGAGAGGCCTTAGGGTGTATTAGGTCAATAAACGAGTAGATATTGTGTATAAATTATGAGGATGCTACGAGTGAGATGTTCCTAGATTTTCAAGTATAGGAATAATGAATTCGAATTTCGAGGACAAAATTTCTTATTTTATGGGGAAAGAATGTAACACCCTATCATTTATAGTAAATTAAATAAATTGTATCTATGAATATGTGTACGCATTTATCTACTGTGACTGGTGACGCCACTACAAATTATGTCTTTATTTGAAATTGAATTAAATTTTAAGTACGATAATGAAATAATAATTATTTAACGAATAAAGATAATTACGCTGATAGAATAATTCGGGTGACTTTAGATACGTGTAGAATGTCTGGTTACACCTTAAAAGGTTGGTTTTTAAGGTCAATAGGTTAATATATGATTTTGGCTAGACTTTAGACTATTAATAGATGATTTGAGCTTAATGGCTCAAGGTTAATAAGGGGCCCAACACTAATTTCATGGAAACCAAGATAACATGGGGGATTAGAGTTAGCTTAGTTCATTATTAATACTTTGGTGAGAAAACCTAAGTCTAGAGAGAGTGAAATACTTAGAGAAGAAGAAATTGGAGGCAAATGGACTTGGAGAAGAAGGAATTAGGCTAATTGGATTGGAATCTCCCATGTTTGTTCAAGGCAAGTTTATTTAGTATAATTTATAATTGAAGTTGTATTATAATATGGTTACTCATTGGATTCAAAACCCAAATTGGTAAAATTAAATTAGATAATAATTTATAATTTTAGGAATTATTAATTCAAAAATTCATGTTAAACTCCATGTTTATAAGTTAGTTGATGATTTTTAATATGAACTTGAGTTATATGCATAAATTGAGGATTTAATTATGTTATACTGGTCTAGTTGAGGAAAAGACCTTTGATATTTCATGATTTAGATAACAAATTTGATGATTTTGAGATTGAATTGAAATTTAGGATTCTACCCTTCATTTTCAAGCCATTTTCGTTGTAGTATACCTAGTAATATGAATCTCTTTCCAAAATAAGGTCCTTGTTAAATGGTTTACGAATTCTTACACATTGGTTTTGTAATTTTTTAGAGTTTCATGATTTTTTATGAATATTTTCTTAACAGCTCATTGTGCTGAAATTTTGTGAGCATACCTGCCACTTTGAGGACGTTTTGGGCATAGTATATCTTCGAATTTGACTTTTTTGAAAACTGAAAGTCCTAGTAAATTGAATAAGTAATGGGTAGGAACAAGTTTCATAATTTTTGAAAATTTGATAAATATGTTCCAAATATTTTCTGAACAACACGTAAGGCTGTAATTTTTATGAATTTATTGGATTATTATGCGAATTGAGGTAGGTTCGTTCTCCATTAAAGAAGATTATTTATGAAATTTTTATTTTGAATGAAAAGAGGTTAATTCAGGAATAAAGATAGAGATTATACTTGTCACCCTTAACTGTGTAGGATTACTTGTTTTATGTATTATATGGGATATATAGGGCATGTGTACTCGTGCGATATGTACTAGAGGGGATATCCATATGGTGAACAATAAATAATGATTACATTAGTAACTGATGTGAAATACAATTTTACCTTGATTGAATGATAGTGATTATGTTAGTACCTTGATGCGATGAGATGGGTTCATCTTAGTTATGATTACCCCGGACACTACATGCTGAAATTTTCGTTGTATCTAAATCAAGATGCTCAGGCCGATCCTTTTAGATAAATTTAAGTATGAGGTTATATAACTGATGTGAAGGTGTAGTGGTTATCCCTTTGGATGTGATTTGATGGTTATGGGCACGTGACAACCTATAATTATACCTAGTATGCTTGAACGATCCCAGAAGGCGAAAAGATAGGCCGATATTATGTAGAGGATTAATAATGGCTCTTGTATGAGGTACAAGTGTTGGACCATGCATGTATTATATGGATATAGATATAACGAGTATTTCTATTGAGATATTATACGATTGAGATATATAAAATGATAAGTAACGAATATTCGTAGTTGCGTTATGTAGATGTAGATGTAGGGACTACTTTCCCCTACGACATTATATAATTATGACATATAAATGAATAAAATGGATTTGGTACATAAAGTCTATAGTGATGACTAAGATTTAAATCATGAGGAAACTTATGGGCTTGGGTGTAGACGGATGTGATATTTAGGGTTGTTTTGGGTTGGGTTAACTTAAAAGTAAATCAAAGAGAGAAACAATATATATAGTTATATTGTAACTCAAACTACTTAGGCTTGTTGTTACCGTCTCCCATTAACCTTTTATCATGTTATAAATAGTTGTGTCACCTCCGCTCTGAGATAATTTCAGTAGTTGGATTTACATTGATACAATTGTAGTTACGCGATGGTCCTAGTACTATTGGTTGGTTCATTATCATAGTTATGTGATTCACCTATAGTATATTCCAGTTATTTATTTGATGCATTTAGTTTTATTATAGTCATTCTTAAAATAATATTCAATTGTTTGATTCCCGTGAGTTTATATTAAACCCAATCAATTATTAAATTTTAGGGGGTGTCACAGTTAAATAATGACCCAATTAACTCAGTCATAGTCTTCATTGCATAAGCTGATGTTATCAAAATGAGATGCAAATCGTAGTTTCCCATCAAAGAAATTATGACTAAACATTAACATAACAAATTTTTTAATAAACCACTTTAGGTTTACGCCTTTAGGCGAAGCGAAGAAAAATTTCCATGAGGCTTAAGCCTCAAAGGCCGAGAAGAGGCTTACGCCTCAACACCTCGCCTCGTTGAGGCACATAAAAAAAACCTTTTATTATTCTATCACGAACTCTTTTTTTGTCACTTTAATATATATATATATATATATATATATATATATTTGTATTATGATTACATTTACAACTAATTAATAAATCTTATTTATAATATCGTTTTGGTATGCAATTATTAATCAACAATATATACTAATCTATTAATTATTTGATGATGATATACTAATTTATCTTAGTGATATTAGTCATATTTTAGTGTTAGTGATAACAATATGTATGTTTTTGGTGAAAATTTTAAGTTGCATTATTTTTGTGATTTATTGGAATTGTTTTTATAATATTTCATTGAATTTTTTAAAATATGAGGCTTATGCGCCTTGAGGCTTAGGCCTCGCGTCGCCTGAGCAAAATGTCTTGCCTCCGCTTCACGACATTTTAAATATTGAACATAACTACTTAAAATGTCAGCGAATACCCTCTTTCCAACTTACATTGATTAAGTACAAGAGGAAATGCTCTAACAGTCTTAAAAAATAACCCCACAAGGACGCTATGAATTTCGCTCTGCCAAGCTTCTTCTTTACTTTATCTTTTTCTCATTCTTGTTGACGATTTTAGTATATACAATTCTTTAACACATGTCCATAAGACATTTTTTTATTCCTTTTGAGTGAATCATGTTAAAATACAAATCTACAAGTAAAATTATTTGTCCGCTTCCCTCAATGATTTCATATCCCAAAGCAAGATGTACATGTGATTAAAAGGTAATGCCCCCACAAAAGACCAATTGTTTGAGTGTTGTTTTTCAACCCATAGAACCTAACCCTAAGCGTCATCTTAGCATTTTATCTCTTTAAGAGAGCTAACCCTAAGCGCAGTTATAGCTCACATAACCTCCTCTTTACGCTTCCTTTCGCCTTTCTTCCTTAAACACTAAAATCTAGCTCCCTTATTATTCTCCCTTTATTTTCCTACTCTCTTAGATAGTTCTTTATTGTCATCCATCGTACCTTAAGCTCACAAACCTAGACATAAACAAAATTTTGAATGAAAATAACCAGGACTCTGCCCCTATAGGCACAATCCTTGATCTAAAAGATAACCTCTCTTTCAATTTTGAAGACACTACAACGTCATTATTTGGACGCACTGTATTTCACAAGAGCTTTAACAAAGTTGGAATGAGAAATATCCTTAATGGTACCTGGAAAACCAATAAAGGTTTGTCTATTTGAAGCTAGGGAACCAATACCTTTCTATTCAGGTTAAAGGATGTAACTGATATGAAAAAAATATTCAAGGAACCCATGGTCGGTAATGGATCATTTACTCAATCTACAACCTTACTATATGGAAGTTAACGTGGAATCAATGAGATTTGAGAGGTGTCCCTTTTGGTTACAAATCCATCACCTTTGAGTAAAAAAACGGACCGTAGGTAATATCAAACGTATTTTTGAAAGGGCTAGATGTTTGGCCCATGAAGATGTATTCTTAGATGCTACACTGTTGTTTAGAAAATATCTCCAAGTTTGTGTGTAAGTGGATGTTACGCAACCCCTCAAATGTGGGATTTTTGTGAGGAACGAAGATCTATCTCTTTTTTGAGTTCCCTTTTGCTATGAATGACTCTCCAATTTTTTCTATGATTGTGGGAGAATTGGACTTGAGAGAGAAGAGTGTTGTTATGATAAAGAGAAAAGAGAGGGAGGGAGGGATTATGTACCTTATCTTAGAGCCAATGGCAAGAGTAAAAGTGTTTTATAGAAGTTTTTTTGAAAATAAATTGATTAAAAAGATGACCTCACCGGAGCTTTCTAAAGCATTGGAGTTAACCCCAGTAGGCTTGACCACAAAAGTTGCTAAGTCGTTCATCTCCAATACTCAGGTGTGGGTGGTGGAACCCTGAATTGTGGAACGATTGGAGTGTGAGGGCTATTGGGGTCATACTCAACTATCGGGTTTTCATGAATGTTGGTTGGAGTATTTTGGGGGGTTAGAGTGAGTTCAGAATTTTGCATTAACAGGTTTTTGAGAGATGAAGTATCTTTTTGTGCTTTTTCATTTTTTTGATTTTTTGATTTTTGGTCGAAGTTTTAGATTAATGGAATCTAACCTACGTCTACCTAAGTACCCGGCAACGGCGCCAAAAACTTGGTGCGAGTAAGAATGTGTCTCTAAAGTCCGTACTCTCTAGGCTCAAGTGCAAGCCTGTCGCGTTAGTAATAAACCCGGTAAGTCGGGATCATCTCCAGAGGGAAATGGGATGATAAAATCGTGACGACGGAAGGACAGATGGTTAACCTAAATTCAACTCTAAGAAAAATGAAAAAATGATTTGTTTGTAATTAATCCTACTAGTAAAAGGAAGCTAGATTAAGACTACGGAACTAATGAATTAAGCAAGAATTAATAACTAAGAATGAAGTAATAAGTATGAAGAGAAAAATAGGTCGGGAATATAATCCCTCAATCATAGTGTATTACTAGTATAAAACTAATCGTAAATTTAAATGATTAATCAGACCTAATCTTTAGTACCCCCAAGCATTATGTATATGAGGTTCAAGCCCGCACCATACGTAATCAGAGGACGAGTAAAGAGGTAACGCGATGGCTACACTTGCATTGCAATATAAAGAATCTCGATTACCCTTAAGCAAACGAGATCCAAAGATCTACAATGGTTGTTCGCTATGCAATACGGTCTAATAAATCCTTAATTTTAGAGGATTAATTTTATACACATGCAACGCTCACATCGGGTTGAGTTCATGCATCCCAACCCTAAAAAATTTAGTTGGACATACTGAACCTAACTATGCATAAATTAACTACGTTGCATGTGAAAGAAATCATGATGAAAGTATACTGAAACATGTAAGAATAATAATAGAGAGAATGAAAATTGAATTAAAACTTGTAATCAAACCCGAAAATAATTGTTCTTGAAGCAGAAAATCAAAACTATGTTCCTAGGGTGTTCTCCTACTTTTTTCTCTATAAAAAACTGTTCAAAACTGTGTTTTCTAAGTCAATACAAAGACACAAATAGGTTTTAGAAGAGTTTGTAACATAATAGGACTCTTTGGACAAATCAACATTTGAGGAGAATTTCGCATCTCAGGCACCTAGAACCGGTTCACCCCCCGAAATCGGTTCGCCCCCCCGAACCGGTTCACCATGTGGTTCGGGAAAACTTGCTGGTTCGAGCCTTCTTCTTTTCATTTCCAACACTTAGAAAATTTTCATGTTTTCTTCCTTTCTTCTGTGGATTTTTCTTCAACTTCAAGGGGTCATAACTCTTTCACCGTAGCTCGGATTTGGGAGTCATCTTTTCCAGTGTTACTGTTGTTATGAGATATTTAACTTTCCAGTAGGCCCCACCTCTGGGATCAGGCTACATAATTATGAAAATGCCCTTAAAGTTGCCTTTCTAGCCTTTTTTTCATTGTTTCGATTTCTCTTTCCCACCGCTTGCATACTTTACCTGTAAAACACATAAGAGAAATACAAAACATAAAATACTTGCCAACAAAGGTTAGTAGAATAACTACGAGTTAAATCCATATCAATTGCACCGCTCGGATTCACAAAAGTACTGAAATTAAGGGGATAAATATACAATATTTACTCCCGATCAACCAGCTTGAAGGCTATAGATAATTCTTTCGATCTTCCATGGATGGTTGTAGGAGATTTAAATATTGTGGGAGAAAACAGGGAAAAGGAGGGAGGAAATGTTGACATTAGGAGAAAAATTGGATTTCCATGAATTACGATTTGAGTGTAACTTGGTGGATATTAGTTTTAAAGGCCCTAGTTTCACCTCGAGATATAGCAGAGAGGAGAACTCCTTCGTTAGAGAGAGGATTGATAGAGGACTCACTACTATTAAATTTATGGATCTTTTTCCTAGTGCCCAACTTACTCACGAGTCTATTAGAGGGTCTTACCACTGCCCTCTTATTTTTCAACTATCTCCACAATCTAAGAAATCGAGGGGAAATTTCAAATTCGAGTATGTGTGGGTTGGATCTTATCAATGTAAAAAAACATTAAAAAAAGATGGGATGTCAGTTATAAAGTCTCTAATATGTTATCTCTATCTCTATGCCTCTCTCTTGCAAGTTAAGGACGGTCTCCAAGAAGTTTTAGATTGGTTAAAGGCTCATTTTGGAATTAATAAAGAGAGATTAAAAGACCTTAATGCAAAACTCATAGAGGTTAAATCTCTTCCCTACTCAAGGGAGATCAACCAAGTGGAAGAGAACATCTTATCTGACATGGATGGAGTTCTTGAAAAGGAAGAGATGTATTGACACCAACGCTCCAAGTTAAACTGGATGAGGCACAATGACTAAAATACCAAAATTTTCCACTCAACCACTTTACAACGGTGATGGAAAAATAATATGGACAGACTGCTCTCATTTGAAGGAGGTGATTAATGAGGAAAGTGATATGAATTCTGAGATTAACGAACACTTTTCTTTGATTTATAAAAGTCAAGGGAGAAAGGATTTTGGAAAGCAAATAGCTATTATTATATGAGTAGTTACTCCTGAAATGAATACTACATTATGTAAACCCATAACTAATGTAGAAATCTTAAGGGAAATTAAATAACTCGACGCAGTCAAGGTGCCAGGACTTGATGGTTTTCCTAGATTATTTTTAGAGTTAGTGGTAATAACTGGAATTAGTTATAATTAGTTGGTTTTCTGGTTATTAGTTTGTTAATTTACCTAATTTGTATAGGCTGTTATAATAGCTGTTGATACCAAAATTAATCTGCTGACATGGACCAATCATGTGAAGACACGTGGCTATCTATATGGAAACAGTAAACACTTCCGAGGAACGCACTCGCTCCGAGGAACAAGACCACAACGAGGAAGACTAGTTCCCCGAGGAACTCATAAGCTCCGAGGAACAATGCCTCTCCGAGTAACTCTTAAATACCGAGAAGCTTAGGCGGTCTGAGCAACTCATGGCGATCCGAGCTGCACCTCGAAGCAGGATACCAACAGTTTAAATGCTCATTAAATGCTTATCATTTGGACGCGCACGCAAATAGGGCATTAAATGTATTACCCTTTCATATGTATATCATTTAATGTAGTACCCTTTCACATTACAGCCTCAGGGCTATAAATACATTGTACAATCCTCATTGTAAAGAGGACCCCAGACCAGAATTTCTTGAGATAACTTGTACTCGAGAATTCCCAAACACTCAGTAATAAAACAACAGTGGATGTAGGCCATTCTTATAAGGATGAACCACTTTAAAATTCTTTGTCTCATTTATTTATCTGTGATTGAATTATTAGAGTGATCTTATTTTTTACATCAACAGATTGGCGCTGTTTGTGGGAAACGACTGGTAATATCGTTTTCTCAATCAAAAACAATCCATTACCAATGGCTGATATTCCTGAATCCAGCAATCGAAATGCTGGAACCCCTCCAAATTCGTCTGCTCCACCAATTATTCCAGATCTGACTGGAATAATGGCGAATTTGGCTCAGGGCTAGACCGTCATGCAAGAAAAAATGCGACAACTCATTCAAACCCTCCATGGTGGTGCATCAGCCCATTCCGGACCACGAAGCATTCAAAGAAATATTCGTGCGCCTTCTTCGAGTACTAGGCGTACTAACTCACATCGCAATGAGGAATCTGATGATTTATCTTATCAACCTGGGCGAACTTCGTCGGTGTGAGCCACGGATACTAAACAACGTGTCACCCTCTCCCCGGGAAGGACCAGCGCGTTGGAAAGATTAAGGAGGGTTTCTCCTTGGACCGATTAGGCCCTAGGAGGAATAAAAGTCCTCTTAATGCAACATCAAGGAACTTTCGACGACCATCAGATTTAAGGGAAGGATCTGCCCAGTCTCGACCAGTTGCTCATCAAGATAGATCCTATGACTGACCAGCTGCTCGTCAAGATAAATCCCAGGAAGCCACTTCAACGCGATCAATTGCTCGAACCAATAGGCCCGAGGAAGCAAATGATGCATGGAAAGGATCTATCCAGAGGCTGGAGGATAGATTAAGGGAAATGGCTAGGGCCAAGAACCCTCTACAACGAACCTTTATTCGAGGAACACCTTTTGTCCAGGACATTGTTGATTTTCCAACACCATCAAAATTCAAAGCACCAGTTGTGATTCCCAAGTATGATGGAAAGACTGACCCTGTCCTTCATATAGAACAATATCAAGCTGCTACCGACATCTATGTTGTCCCCAATGAGATGAGATGCAGAGCATTTTCAGGAACACTTACTGGATCTGCTCAAATATGGTATAATAGTCTTCCTCGGGGTAAGATTTCAACTTTTCTTCAACTGGACGAGCTATTCATTGGGAATTTCTGCTTTGGAGCAAAGCCAGTGAAACGAGTAGCTCATTTGTTAAGTGTTAGACAAAAAGCTGGTGAGAGTACCAGAGATTATATAACTCGTTTTAATAACGAGAAACTTGAAGTCATTGATTATGAGGAGAAGACAACGATTACCGCTTTGATGAGTGGACTACTGTCGAAAAAGTTGTACTACACTTTGGCCAAAGATCCACCTCGAACCATGTCAGACCTGATGGGAAAAGCGTCTAAGATTATGAATGCCGAGGAGGCTATGTCTGCGAAGAAGAATATTGACGCCAAAGAAACCAAGGTGGAAGGTGATAAGGCTAAGAAGAAAGAACACAAGAACAATGGTGGTGACAAATAATCCAAAAATAGGTCATCATGGGAGGTCTTGAGGAAATTTGATAATTACATACCTTTGAAGGCAAATATCAACCACGTCCTGGAAGAAGTTAAGAACAGCGAGGAGTTAAACTGGCCAAAGAAAATGAAGGCAGACCCTGACACGAGAAATAGGGAAAAATATTGCGAATTCCACAAGAATCATGGCCATATGACCAAAAATTGCATAGCTCTTCAGAATGAGATTGAAACACTCATCCGACGAGGAAAGCTAGCAAAGTATGTTGATCGGGGAGGCAAAAGAAGAAATAACGACCGAACTAGAGAGAGGTATAGATCTCCTCATCGAGCAGAGGAGAACAAGAAGAGAAATCATGAAGTTGATCCAGAGGATGACCCCGACCTTCCCAAGAAGCCAAGGCAGCCAGAACGATAGGTATTTTCAATACGCTTTGGGTCATTTGATTGTAATGTTATTACAGGAGGGGATGTAGGAGGAGGAGACCTTACTGCAGAAAGAAAAGCTTACCTCGGTGAGGCTCAAGCTTGCTCGTACATTCAGCGAATAAATCTAGCCGAGGAAGATCGTCCGAGAAAGGTGAATAAGGAGAAATTAGTTATCGGTTTTTTAAAAAATGACCTTGCAGGTGTTTTATATCCTCATGATGACCCGCTGGTGATCAAAATGAGAATGAAGGAAGTCATGATTTCAAGAGTACTGGTCGACCATGGTAGCTCGGCAGACATCATGTTCTACTCGTGCTTTGATAGTTTAAATCTAAAGCTATCTCAACTGGAGCCTTACCACAGACCCCTCATTAGTTTTTCTCGCGAGAAAGTATTTCCACTTGGGACGATCAAGTTGGATATATTCATTGGTACGTGGCCTGCTTGTCGGACAGAAAGAATACGTTTCTTCGTGATGGATAAGAATGTCCAATCATCGTACAATATCATCATGGGAAGAGTAGGATTGAAGAAGTTCGAGGCTGTACCATCTACAGTGCATCAATGCCTAAAATTTCCAACAAACTTTGGAGTAGGAGTTGTGAAAGGTGATCAGAAAGTAGCTCGGGAATGCTATTATTCATCCGCCGAGCAAGAAGAACTGGAAGAATCAAAGAAAAAGACCACTACTTATCAAGTGGATGAAGGTGCAGAAATTGAAACATTGGATCCCCGAGATGAGTCGCAACTCGTAAAGGGTCAAGTGGTGGAAGCTACTAAAAATATCATTCTGGACGACGAGCACCCTGAGCGAACTACTCAAATAGGTTCATCGTTGGAGGCCTCATTAAAACAGGAATTGATAACTTTCCTTAGAAGCAGAAGACAAACTTTTGCATGGAGTCATGAAGATATGCCTGGGATAGACCCAAACTTCTTATGTCACGAACTCAATGTGAATAAGGAGATCAAGCCTGTGAAGCAGAGAAGAAGAGTATTCAGTCCCGAGAAGAATCAAGCCATACAGGAGGAAGTCGAGAAGCTCCAGAAAGCTTGTTTCATTAAAGATGTTAAATATCCAGATTGGTTAGCTAATGTGGTAATGGTAAGAAGAAGAACAACAAGTGGAGGATGTGTGTGGACTTCACCGACCTCAACAAAGCATGCCCAAAGGATCATTTTGCATTGCCCCGAATTGATCAACTGGTGGATGCTACCTCGTGACACGAGTTGCTGAGCTTCATGGATGCTTATTCTGGTTACAACCAGATTAAAATGAAACCTAAAGACAGGGAGAGTACTTCTTTCATTACCCCTAGGGGAACTTATTGTTATAATGTTATACCTTTTGGTTTGAAAAATGCAGGTGTGACATATCATAGGCTGATGAACAAGGTCTTTGCTGAACAAATCAGTGACAATATGGAAGTCTATGTTGACGATATGCTGACAAAAAGCAAGAAAGTTGCCGATCATCTAGTTGACTTAAACCAGACTTTTGATCAACTAGATAGATATCAAATGAAGCTGAACCCGATGAAGTGCATCATTGGAGTACGAGAAGGCATGTTTCTCAAGTACATTGTCAATCAACGAGGCATTGAAGCAAATCCTGAAAAGATCAAAGCTCTATTAGGGCTGCGATCTCCAACAACGAAGAAGGAAGTACAGAGTCTCACAGGACGAGTAGCATCACTCAATAGATTTGTGTCACTAGAAACTGATAGATGTCTCCCATTCTTCAAGACACTCAGAAAGACTTTTGAGTGTAATGATGAATGCGAGAAGGCTTTTCAAGACTTGAAGAGATACTTGGGAACACCTCCACTATTGTCTAGGCCAGTGATGGGAGAAAAATTATACTTGTACCTTGGAGTGTCCGAGAATGCAGTTAGCTCGGCGTTGATCAGAGTGGAGAATGGAGTACAAAAGCCAATTTACTACACAAGTAAGGCCTTCCAAGGAGCAGAGATCAGATATCCAAAGCTAGAGAAATTGGCACTGGCGCTGATTGAGGCGAGTAGGAGAATGAGGCCATATTTCCAGGCTCATACCATAGTAGTATATACTGATATGCCATTGAGGCAAGCCCTGCATAAGACAGAAAAATCAGGAAGATTGATGTACTGGGCAATAGAGCTCGGTGAATATGATATAATCTATGAACCCAGATCATCGCTTAAAGGGCAGGCTGTAGCAGATTTTATAGCGGAGTTCACCTATCCTGATAACTCCGAGGAATAAAAGTTGCTCGCTGATCAGCCTGTGGATGTTACAGGATCAACAAACGCAGGCTCAGACTAATTCCGATTGGTAAAAGGGCGTGTGGATGTTACAGGATGCGATGCAGAGATAGTTATGAGGACTCCGGATGGGAAATAAGAGTTGCTCACTGATCAACCTGTGGATGTTACAGGATCAACAGACACTGGCTTAGACCAACTCCAGTTGGTAAAAGGGCAAGTGGATGTTACAAGATCATTGACTTCGGGCTCAGACCAACTCTGGTTGGTAAAAGGGCAAGAAGAAATGATCATCAAAGAGCAAGAAAAATCCGAGGAGGAAAGGAAGGAACAAATATTTCACCGAGGAACTCTAACTGATCAGAAATTCGAAGACGACTTACTTATATGGAGACTATATGTAGATGGCTCATCTTGCACTACAGGATGCGGTGCGGGGATAGTTTTGAGCACTCCGGATGAGGTCGATATGGAATACGCCTTGCGTTTCAAATTCAAAGCTTCCAACAATGAGGCTGAATATGAGGCCATAATTGCAGGACTTGGTTTAGCAAAAATTATGGAGGCGCAACAGGTCATTGTTTTCAGTGATTCTCAATTGATCATAAACCAAATGATGGGAGTATATGCAGTTAGAGGAGAATTAATGATCAGATATCATGCAAAGGTAAAGGAGCTGGTGTCAGAATTTGCCACTATTCAGCTAGTCAGAATACCAAGGATGGAGAATGCAAGAGCAGACGCCCTAGCTCGACTAGCATCAGCTACTCGCACCGAGCTACGACGAACAATTCCAATTGAAGTGTTAGCTGGTCGAAGCATAGATGAAGATCTGACGATGAACTGTATCACCCTTGATTTAGGACCATCTTGGATGGATTCCATCAGGGGGTATATTGAGGAGGGAGAATTGCCAATTGACAAGCTCGCTGCCAAAAAGTTGAATTTTAAAGTTGCTCGGTATGTACTAACTAATAGTGTTTTATATAGACGAGGAATTATGGCAGGTTTGCAGAGATGTGTACATCCCTCCGAGGTGAAAGAATTAATTGAAGAGATCCACGAAGGATCTTGTGGAGCACATGTATCAGGTCGGACGCTTTTACAAAGGGTGATGATGCAAGGATACTACTGGCTGACGATGAGGGCTGATTGCATAGCCTACGCCAAGAAATGTGACAAGTGCCAGTGCTTTTCCTCCATCCGAAGAACTCCACAAGCCTTGTTGACACCCATAACTTCCCCTTGGCCATTTTCCATGTGGGGAATTGACCTGGTTGGGCCACTGCCAACGACCCGAGGAAGGTTCAAGTACCTCGTCGTCGGAGTGGATTATTTTACTAAATGGGTAGAAGCTGATCCACTCATTGACATGACGTATGAGAAGGTGTACCAATTTTTTTGGAAGAACATCATTTATCGATATGGTCTACCTCATGCCTTCATCACAGACCATGGAACACAATTTGATAATGAGGAGTTTGCCGCATATTATCATCAGTCAAACATTTTGAAGGTTCATTCAGCACCAGGCCATCCTCAAAGCAATGGACAAACTGATGTGACAAGCAGAACGCTGCTGAACGGTTTGAAGAAAAGATTGGATGATGCAAAATCAAACTAGATCAACGAGCTACAATCAGTACTTTGGGCTTACCGAACTGCTCCCCGAGTAGCAACTGGAGAATCACCATACATGATGGAGTTTGGAAGTGAAGCTGTCATACCTGCCGAGTTGGGCCTTCCAACACACAGGGTACTAAATTTCAATTCCCCTGTCAGCGAATTAGGAGAAGACTGGATTTAGATATGCTCGAGGAAGTTAGAAAAGAAGCAGCCATTAGAAATGCTGCTTACCAGCAGCAAACAACTCTATTCTACAACAAAAGGGTGAAGAAGTGCGACCTGAAAGAAGGAGATTATGTGCTAAAGAAAGTAATTCAAAAGACAATAAGCTAGAAGCAAACTGGCATGGACCATACCGAGTTACAGAAGTTGTTCGACCAGGAACTTATCGAATAGCAACTTTAGAAGGCGAGGAGTTTAAGAATGCATGGAATGCAGAGCATCTGCGCAAGTATTATCAGTGATGTATATGTAACACAATTCCATCAGTATGAATAAAATGAAGATATTCTTCCAAAGTCTCTCCTTTTATTGAAAATTTTTCGGGAATACTAGTTCTACACACTACTCGGCAAAGCTCAGACTGCTCAGTGAGATATTCCTAAAAATGCCAACTTCGGTTGGTTAGGAAACAAAATATTCCTAAAAATGCCAACTTCGGTTGGTTAGGAAACAAAATATTCCTAAAAATGCCAACTTCGGTTGGTTAGGAGACGATATATTCCTAAAAATGCCAACCTGTTTGGCTAGGAAACGATATATTCCTAAAAATGCCAACCTGTTTGGCTAGGAAACGATATATTCCTAAAAATACCAACCTGTTTGGCTAGGAAACAAAATATGCTCTCAAATGCCAACCTATGTTGGTCGGAAGGCACGTACATTCTCAAAAATGCCAACTTATGTTGGTCGGGAGGTAAGATTATTCCAGAAAGTGCAAAAGTTGCTAACTATGGTTGGTCGGGGATAAAAACCCACTAACTGTAGTTGGTCAACAAGTAGAATTTTTGACCTTGGTTGGTCGAACGCATTTTATGAAAAAGATAAAAATCTACCAAGTATGGCTAGTCGGGGATAAAAACCCACTAATCGTAGTTGGTCGACAATGAACATTTACCGACCTTGGTTGGTCGGAAACATTTAAGAGAAAAATCTACCAAGTATGGCTGGTCGGGGATAAAAACCCACTAATCGTAGTTGGTCGACAATGAACATTTACCGACGTTGGTTGGTCAGAAAAATTTAAGAGAAAAATCTACCAAGTATGGTTGGTCGGGAATAAGAACCCACTAACTATAGTTGGTCGACAAGGATAATTTAATGACCTTGGTTGGTTGGAATATTTTTAAACATTTTTATACTCATTACTTTATTATTAAGTGATCGAGCAACATTACTGATACTTGTAACTTTTTAATTATTACTGAATTGGTCGACAAACAACACTATTGTTATTCTTTTTAACAGATATGCATAAATGTAAAGTGTTTATATTTACAAGACAATAGCAATTAAGATTTGCAAACAAAAATGAAAATCTTTCATTGAATTCAAAATTAATTACAAGTACATTGATATTGAAATATATACTAACTATTACATCAAAAAATTCCTATTCTACTGGTCTCTTCCCCTCTACTTTTGACACAGGTTCCTCGCCAGCAGGCGGATCATTTAAAGACAGAGGAGAATTGATGAAATTAAGTTCTTTCAACATCCTTGTATTCATCACGGATGGTCGATCCAAAAGATGCTCGGGAAGAGATACCTCGACTTGAGAGTGAAGATTGTAGTTACCAAGGTACATTGAAATTAAGCTCCGAGGAATTCCCCGAGCAGGGATCCAATCCATCTCCAAATTGTATGGTGGCACAGGCAAGTCGAGCAACCCGGGATCATGGTAGTCCCACAGATAATGGCCTTGTTCGAGCTTCAACACACCTAAGGCATTCAGACAGCCTTGCTTGTAGCCCTCATTATTGGCATTCTAGATACGATCGTCCAGGTGGAATAGTGCTTCGTTGTATCTAGCCATCCAGAACTTCCTGGGCTGTTTGTGGAATTGATATGTTACCCTCTCTAGCTGCTCGTGGAGACTCTTGATGAAAAGCTCCTTATTCTCCAAGACTGACTTCTGCGCAAAGAGCTGTTTTTCCATGTACCTAATTTTCTTTGACATATCAGACAAAGCCTGGTTCTTCGCCATTAATTGGAAAGCTTGGTTCTCTAATGCAGACTGAGTTCTCTGTTCCTCGACAAGGACTCGAGCTGCTCTTCCTCATCCTCGAGGAGCTCTTGCTCGACCGCGAGAAGATGTGGAAGGGCCCGACCTCTTCAAGGCGTCTAATTCTTCCCTCAACTTGGCATTCTCAACTTCTAAGAATGAAAATCCCTCGTCAGTCACTGGGATTAGGGCTGTTGAAGAAGAGGCTGCAGACTTCAACTGTGATAGCTCTTTCTGCAAATTGTTGTTTTCCTTTTCCAGCAACTCAGCAATTTGTCTGCATTCCTCGACCTCACCCTTCAAAGTTCTCTCCCTCAGATCATACCCAACAAAAAGCTTCTCGTAGCCCTTGTCAGCCATGATCAACTTGTACTTCTTTTCGTACCCCTCATGCAACAGGGCAGTTGATTCCTTGTACTGATTTTGAAGGTCTTCGAGGGTACACTGGAGATCCTCGATCATTTCATAATAAGCCACATTATTGGCCACAGCTCGGTCAAGTAGACACTTCAGGTACTGATATGCTTCAGCTGCCTGTTCTGAAGCATCATGACCAAGGATGTCGGCAACTTGTGTAGCACTCAAGTCTATATGACCAGCCTTAAAGTACTCATTGCATTGTTGAAACAACTTTGTATCATGGGCAGATAGCAGTTCCATCCTGGCCAAAAACTAGCAAGAGAAAGAAAGAGCAATCATCAATAAGAAAAACAAGCAGAGTATGAATAGAAGATGAACAACAGTATGAAAAAAGTTCAAGTTTTATTATATCATAATTAAGAATTACATATTATGGATTACATTTGATAAAGAGAAAAAAAATATAAAGATAAGCCCGAACAACACTACACCTTTTCCTTATCTCCCAAAACCTTCTTGGGAGGTTGGGAAGAGGAAGCAGGTTGCTCGGAGGGAACTATGGGTTGTTCAGAGAGCATCAGCTGTTGCTCGGAAGAAGAAACGACTTGCTCGGTAGCATACTGGATGGCTGGGGGGTGATCTCCCATCACCATTGAAGACTCCTCAGAGGTAGCTTCGTCCTCTTTTAATTCTTCTGGAGTAGGAGGGGGACCAGGGATATGTCTCTGGAAAAGCTCAGAGGACTCGTCGACTTTCATTTCCTGAAGGGCAGTAACCCATCCATCCCTGAAGTACTTTAGACTGCCATAGTCCACTTGAGATACCATGGCAGCACACCCCTGGTTCCACCCCTTGTCCCAGCCAGAGCTGAAGGACTTCTTCACAACAGCTTTCCTCTTGGTCTTCTCGAAGGCAAGCTTCTCGAACAACAGGTTCTCAGCAGCCTTCAATTTTTTTCTGCCTCCTCCTTCTACCGACCTAGTTCCTGGAGCTGGTCCAACCTCTCCTCAGCAACTTTAAGCTTATTCTTAAGCTCCCCTTTAGCTCTGAGTTTCTCTTCAAACTCTTTATTTTGCCTTCTCCGAGGCAGTCTTTTTCTTCTCCAACTCCTTGGAGGCATCAATCGCTCGAGCTTTTTCTTTCTCGGAGGAGGCAAGATTTTTCTCCCAGATAGCCTTATCAGTGGCATACTGTTGGCGAGAGTCTTCCAAAGACTTGATAGCCTCTTCCATAGCTCCCTCCACACTGGACGAGGAGCAAGAAGCCTTAATCGCTTCATACTTCTTCAGGATTATATTAAAGCATCTCGTCAACTGTGAACAGAAAAAGAAAGCAAGTTAGAAACAGAAAAAGAAAAGTATAAAAATTTCAATGTAAAGAGACTTACTGAAGCAAGATGACGAGCAACCAAAGAAGTAACCATGTATCGAGTAAGATTATCTTCATTACCTTGGACCTCGGTAATGGTCCGGGACTTCACCGAGCTCATGGCAGAGCTCGGAGGAACAAAAGTGGGAACTACAATCCCAGAAGCTGGGGGCTGAGTAGTGGTGTCAGCCAAATTGACCGAGGAGCTTTTCTTCAGCCTCCTCAGGGGAACAGGTACAGATTTAACCAAGGAAGAACCCTTGGTCGGTGATATCACAATAACCTCTCCAGGAGCAGCAGACCTGCTCGAAGCCACTGCAGGCTTATCAGCAACCTTCTCGGAAATTTTAGCAGAAGCAGCTGGAGGAGCTGCATCAGTCTTCTTCATCCCCTCCCTTGGGACGTCAATTTTACTCCTTTTCGCCTCCCCGAAACCAGAGGCATTTTTCTCAAACAAGGTGGGAGGTCTTCTCTTCTTCATCCTTTCGCTCAAAGGAATATGAGATTCAGGCGAAGAACTTGCAGAGGCGGGTACTGGCTCTGCCTCACTGATCACAGGATGAGCAGTGAAGGAGGTGGTGTAGCTCTTATACTGGAGCAGATACGAAGCCGACCTAATGTGCTCGTCTGCAACACTTTGATGCAGACTCCAGATAAGTTTTAAATGCCTTATGTTGACATCTGCTTCTTTTGGGAACTTTCTTTTGTTATCAACTGCAAATAATCAAACATTGTTATCAGTGGCACATCTTATCAAACACAAAAGAAGCATAATTTCAAAGTAAAATGAAATAAAAATAACCTATCCCATTTCCATAAGGAGGGCATCTGGGACCCTGGTAAACTTCATCTCCAGTCAATGGAGGGTGTTGCCAATTTTTTATGACAACCCCATGTTCAAAATAATCCCTATTAGCATCAGGGAGATTAACTACTAAGGCTCTGTTTAAAAATCTAGTTTTTAAATAATAAATATTTTCATTGACTTCCCATCTATAGAAGTACATGATTTCTGGGATTCCTATACGAGTTCCATGCACTTGATTTAATCTATGCACCCCATTAACTATTCTCCATGTGTTGGGGGCTATTCGTGCAGGAACAACATCGAAATACTGACAGAATTCCAGACACAAGGAATTGGGTGGAAAAGAAAATCCACACTCGGCAAAAAAGAGACTGGGGAACCAATGTCCCTCAGCCAAATTGAAATAATCAGAAGGCTCAGAAAGTTTTTCCAAGACAACCCAAGAGGGGATGCAGAAATCAGAACGAAACTTCTCAAGAGACTCAACAAGGTAAACCATGGTGAATAAAGAAATAAAGAAGAAGGAAGAAGATCTTACGGGAAAAGAATGGATCTGTTGACAACGAACGACGGAAAAGATGAACGCACAAGAGAGTAGGAAGAGACGACGTAAAACTCGAAGATAAAAAATTTAAAAAGGTAGAAGACGATGGGAGTGTCTGTGAAGTTTAAATACCTTGCCTTGGGAAATGGTGAAGTAATGATTATAAAAAAGGATGATTACGTTACCGGTGGCTAAAAAGATGAAAAGTAGCACGGGAATCAAAGCGGACAACATCGGCTAAAAAGAGAAAAAGTGGCGCGGGAATCAAAGCGAACAACAGCGGTCAAGAAGATGAAAAGTAACGCGGGAATCGAAGCAGGCAAAAAAGTCCAAAAAAGCATGATTCTACGAATTGGGAAGGAGAAATAAATACAAGAGAAAACGCTCCTAAAAATCAGGAAGACTATTTAAAGGTACCATATTCCGAGAAAGAATGTTCCGTACTCCTCAAATTTCGAACTATAAAACATTGGGGGCTTCTGTTGATACCAAAATTAATCTCCTGACATGGAACAATCATGTGAAGACACGTGGCTATCTACATGGAAACAACAAACACTTCCGAGGAATGCACTCGCTCCGAGTAACAAGACCACAACAAGGAAGACTAGTTCCCCGAGGAACTCATAAGCTCCGAGGAACAATGCCTCTTCGAGGAACTCTTAAATACCGAGAAGCTTAGGCGGTCCGAGCTGCACCTCGAAGCAGGATACCAACAGTTTAAGTGCTCATTAAATGCTTATCATTTGGACGCGCACGCAAAGAGGGCATTAAATGTATTACCCTTTCATATGTATATCATTTAATGTAGTACCCTTTCACATTACAGCCTCAGGGCTATAAATATATTGTACAATCCTCATTGTAAAGAGGACCCCAGATCGGAATTTCTTGAGATAACTTGTACTCGAGAATTCCCAAACACTCAGCAATAAAACAACAGTGGATGTAGGCCATTCTTATAAGGCTGAACCACTTTAAAATTCTTTGTCTCATTTATTTTTCTGTGATTGAATTATTAGAGTGATCTCATTTTTTACATCAACAACAGCTTTTCTAGAATAACTATTTAAACCTCTGGCTTGCTTCTTTGTATCGATTCATTCGATCAATGAGATCATTTTCTCTCTCAGTTCACTTCTGTTAGTTTTCTTCTTTCGCCATAGATTGTTATGGTCTCAGAGCAGATATCTAATTTTTCTTTTATTTTTTTTCTTATCTAGCTTGATCGATCTTATTTTGATTCTTCTTCACCATGCCTGAGATAAATTCTTCCTCGATGAATGTTTCTGCTACTTGTTCTTCTACAAGAAGTCTGTCATGGAATAACCTTCGCATCCTTTCTTCTTGAATCATTCTGATAGCCCTAGCTTGGTTCTTATCTCACAACAGCTCACGGAAGAAAATTATGCCTCTTGGAGTCAAGCTATGTTGATTGCTCTCTCAGTCAAGAACAAATTAGGGTTCATTGATGGATCTATCACTAAACTAGAAGGAACACATGCTGATCTTCTTAATTACTGGTTCAGAAATAACAATAGTGTCATTTCTTGGATTCTTAATTCTATCTTTAAAGACATTTTTGCCAGTGTAGTTTTTTTTGAGATTGCTCATGAAATTTGGATTGATCTTAGAGATCGTTTTTAGCAATGAAATGGACCTAGAATTTTCCAACTTAGACGTGAATTGATGAACCTAAATCAAGAGAAAAATTCGGTTAATGTCTGTTTTACCAAACTGAAAAATATTTGGGAAGAGTTAAGCAATTACACACCTGTTTGCACTTGTGGAAAGTGTACTGATGGAGGTGTTAAAGATCTTCATTACCATTACTAAATGGAATATATCATGTTCTTCCTTATGGGATTACATGATTCTTTTTCTCAAATACGAGGTCAATTGCTTCTTATGGATCCTATGCCTCCTATGAACTAAGTTTTTGCTCTGGTTTCTCAAGAAGAAAATCAGAGAAAGATTGCTAATCATACGTCTTCCAATCTAGAATCTACTGGTACTATGGCCTTTGCTGCTAAAGTTGAGAATTCCAAAGTTGGAAATTAGAATTATACTACTGGGGGCAATAAAATTCAGAAGAAAGATTGACCTTATTGCACTCATTACAAATTCCATGGACACACTATTTATAGGTGTTAAAAAATCCATGGTTATCCACCTGGTTTCAAGCATAAGCAAAGTGTTGTTGTGAATCAAATTTCTACTACTTCTTTCAATGAAGATCACACTGCTCCTTCTATTGGAGGTTTTCTTCCAAACCTCAATTCTACTCAGTATCAGTAACTCATGACCATGCTTTCAAACCACTTGTCTACTTCTATAAAGACTACTTCAGATGGTGATCATCCTTCTACTTCTTATCTTATAGGTACTTGTTTCTCTGTTTCCTTGAATCCTATCTATTCCTCAATTCAATACTGGATAGTTGATTCAGGAGCTACTCGACATATATGCTCCACTGCAAATGCTTTTACTTCTTTAAGAGCTATTCAGAATGCTACTGTCACTCTTCCTAAACACTGTTAAATACCTGTTCACCTTTGTGGTGATTTGAAACTAAGTTCTATTCTTACTCTCAAGGATGTCCTCTTTGTTCCTCAGTTCAATTTTAATCTCATTTCAGTCAGTGCCCTTGTTTCTTCTAGTGAGTTTACAGTGAATTTCTTTCCTGCTTACTTTGGTATTCAGGAAATCAACAGTAAGAAGATGATTGGCATGGGTGACAAGCATGAGGGTCTCTATATTCTCAATAAGAGTTGCTTGGAATCTATTTCTAATTCTTTTGTAAATCATGTTTGGCACAATAGACTTGGACATCTTTCTTTCAAAAGATTAGAAAGTTTGAAGAGACATTTGTAGTGTGATGTTTCGGGTTTGAATAAAGCTAACCATATTATATCTGTCCTCTTGCTAAGCAAAGACGTTTGTCTTTTGAATCTCATAATAATATGTCTATATTTACTTTTTACTTGGTGCACTGTGATATATGGGGTCCTTATAAAGATCTTTATTCTGTTGGCCACAAGTTTTTTCTCACATTGGTGGATGATTGCACTAGGGTTACATGGATATTTCTGCTCAAACACAAGAGTGAAGTAGCTTATGTTATTCCTAAATTTTTTAATATGGTTTTTACTCAGTTTAATGCCAAGATTAAGAGATTTAGGTCTGATAATGCTCCCGAGTTATTATTCAAAGACTTTTTCAATGAATGAGGAGTATTACACCAGTTCTAGTGGTTGAAAGACCATAACAGAACTCAGTTGTCAAATGCAAACACTAACATCTTTTGAATGTAGCCAGGGACCTTTTCTTTCAGTCAAGAGTTCCAGTGGAGTTTTGGAATAATTGTGTCTTAACTGCAACCTTTCTGATCAAAAGAAATCATACACCATTGCTTCAATATCGAATTCCATTTGAGGTACTGTATAAGAATGCTCCTGATTATTCTAGTTTTAAGGTATATGGTTGCCTTGCTTTTTCATCTACTTTGAATGCCCATCGATCCAAGTTTCAACCTCGAGCTAGAACTTACATGTTTCTTGGTTATCCTCCTGGAATGAAAGATTATAAACTGTACGATATTATCACCAAACAAATTTTCATTTCTAGGGATGTTGTATTCCATGAAGAAATTTTTCCTTTTCATACTATAGTTTTTTCGGACCAACTCATTGATCCATTTCCAGATTTGGTCTTGCCTCAGTCCAATTTTGATCTTCCCACAAGTTCATTTGTTGTTAATTCTAGTTCTTCTACAACCCATATAGTTTCTCGTATTATTGATCATACTATTGATCATGATGTTGATCATGATGTTGAGCATTCATCTGAGCCTTCTCATTCTCCTATAGATCCCACTTCAGTTGATACTGAAGTTATACTCAGAAAGTCTACCAGAATTCATAATCCTCCTTCATATCTTAAGGAGTTTCATTATACTCTCTTGCATGATTCTCCTATTCTTACTTGCTCAACCCCTTATCCCATTGCCAACTATCTTTCATATGCTGCCTTACCTCCTTCTCAAAAGAATTTTACTCTCATGGTTTCTACTCAAGTTGAACCTCAGTTTTATCATGAGGCAGTTTAGAGTTTTCATTGGCGTGAAGCTATGCAAGTTGAATTGATGGATATGGAGACTAATAAGACATGGTCTGTGGTTCCACTGCCAAGTGAAAAACATACCATTGGTGGTAAATGGCTATATAAGATTAAATATAAGGCAGATATCACTTTGGAGAAGTATTAAGCCAGGTTGGTGGCTAAAGGATACATTTAACAGGAACGCTTGGATTTTGTTAAGACTTTTTCTCCTATTGCTAAACTGGTTACAGTGAAGGTTCGTCTTGCTTTTACCTTATCTCAGCAATGACATTTGACTGAACTTGATGTAAATAATGCCTTTCTCAATGGTTATCTTTTTGAAGAGGTATACATAGACCTTCCTCTTGGTTATTTACCTCAAAATAAGGGTTCTATTGAGGGGAGAAACTGGTTTGCAGACTTCATAAATCAATTTATGGTCTTAAGGAGGCCTCTAGGCAGTGGTATTCAAAGTTCTCTCTTGCCCTGCTTCAGTTTGGTTTTCTTCAGTCAAAATATGATTACTCCTTGTTCATTAAAGGTTCTAGTTCTGATTTTGTGTCTCTTCTTATTTATGTGGATATTATTATCATCACTGGCCCTTGTCTTCGCACCATTGATGCTTTAAAAGACTTTCTTCATACTCAGTTCTAACTTAAAGACTTAGGGTGTATCAAGTACTTTCTTGGTCTTGAAATAGCTCGGTCTAGATAAGGCATTGTTCTTTCACAGAGGTACTACACTTTACAACTTTTTGAGGATGCTGGTTACTTGGCTTGTAAGATAACTTATATTCCAATGGATCCTAAAGATCAACTTAGTTCTTTTGCTAGTGATTTAGTTCCCGGTGTTACACAATATAGAAGACTTGTTGGTCATCTTCTTTATCTCACCTTGTCCTAGACTGATATCATATTTGCTATCCATAAGCTCACCCAGTTTCTTTCTCAACCTCGACTGCCACATCTCAAGGATATTTACCATCTCCTCCACTATCTTAAAGGCAATCCGGGTCAAGGCATCTTCTTTTCATCTTCTTCTTCTCTTCAGTTGAGAGATTATTCAGATGCTTTTGCCTCAGTTCAACTCAAAGCTTTTCCTGATGCGGATTGGGGTGCTTGTATTGATACTAGAATATCTGTTAATGTCTTCTGTATATTCATTAGTGATTCTCTTGTCTCATAGAAAGCCAAGATGCAAATGATAGTGTCTCGATCTTCTGCGGAAGCTGAATATCGAGCACTTTCTTCTACTGCAAGTGAACTTACATGGATTTATCAACTTCTCAAATATTTTCAAGTTGTTTTTTCCTCTTCTGCTCTTTTTTTGGTGATAATCAAGAAGCTATGCACATTGCTTCTAATCCAACATTTCATGAGAGAACTAAACACATTGAGATCAACTACCATTTTGTTAGAGATATAGTTTCTTCTGGTTTCAACAAGCTTATGCATATTCGATCTTAACATCAACTAGTTGACATGATTACTATACCTCTACCTTCAACTTTGTTATTTCCTTTGTTGTCTAAGATGGCTGTCAAAGATATTTTTTGGCCCCCTTGAGGGGGAGTGTTAGAGTTTATTTTAATAACTAGAATTAGTTATAATTAATTATTGTTCTGGTTATTAGTTAGTTAGTTTACCTAATTTGTACAGGTTGTTATAACAGCTTTTCTAGAATAGCTATTTAAACTTTTGGCTTGCTTCTTTGTATCGATTCATTCAATCAATGAGATCATTTTCTCTCTCAGTTCACTTCTATTAATTTTCTTCTTCCACTATAGCTTGATAGATATTTTTCCAACAATATTAGGTCATTGTTGGAGATTACACATGTAAATCGGTCAAAGGTTTCTTTAATGTAAACTTTACACTAAAAGAGATGAACAAAATTAAGCAGGTGTTAATTCCTAAAGTCCATAATCTAGAGTGCCTGAACTAGTTTCGCCTTAAAGTCCCTTAGCTCATGAAATGTTCCATTATTAAAAAAAGAGAGGAAAGAAGAGTGAACTTACTTTACAGTTGGACCTAAACAAGGCATATGATAAAGTCGCATGTGACTTTCTTATTACAGTTTTGAGAAAGATGGGCTTTATTGAGAATTGTGTTCAGCTTATATCTCCGTGTGTTTCTACTATCTCCGTCTCAGTTATGGTAAATGGAAATAAAATGTGCAACATTAAACCTAGTCGAGGGCTTCGTCAAGGTGACCCCCCTCTCCCTAGTTGTTTTTCTTGGTGCAAGATATTCTATCCAATATGATCAATAAGGTAGTGGTGAGGAAAGATATTTCAAACATCAAAATAAAGGGTTCTTGCACTCCTCTCTCACATTTATTCTTTACCTGTGACTCAATTTTTTTCTTGAAAGGCGAAAGAATGGAATGCATGAGAGTGATGGAAATTCTGGAAAATTATGGGAAAGCTTATGGATAAATTATCAACTTCACTAAATCAAGCTTATTCCAAAAGGGATACCTCGGTTATGATTGAAGATATTTTTCAGAATAAGCCCTTGGATCCCAAATCTAATTATCTGGGGATCCTTTCTTCTCGGGAGAGGTCCAAAAGCAAGGCCTTCTCATATATTTTAGAGAGGTATCAAGACAAACTTCTAGGGTGAAAACAATATCTTTTATCCCTGGGATAAATACAGGTGTTAATAAATCGATTGTTTAGGCCGTCCCTAGATGTATAATATCATATGTTCTCCTTACCAATAACATATATCCTAAGTTGGATACATTGGTCAGAAAATTCTAGTGGGGTGTAGACAATGAAAGAAATAAATATGTTGGAGGAAGTGGGAGTCTCTATGTTCGCCTAAGAGGGAGAGTGGGATTGGTTTTATAAATTTCAAGATTTTAAACTTTGCTCTCCTTGATAAACAAGATTGGAGATTACAAAAGAACCCACACTCTCTTGGGGATAAAATACTAAAATCCATTTAATTTCCTAACAAGGACTTTAGGGAATCAAATAAGGGGCCTAGTCCATCACCAATATGTTCCAGCATTATTGAAAGTATGAACTTTTAAAAATAGGCTTATGATGGAACATTAGGAATGGTAAATTTTCCAAGATTTGGGAAAGCAATTGGATACCGAAACTTCATGGCCTATAACCTCTAGCTCCTTGACCTTCAGAGTCCACTGAAGGACTTGTGGTGGACTTAATCTCATTCCCCCCATAAGCATTGGAACTCGTCAAAACTGCACTCCTAATCTTTTTCGAGAGGAAACTTCTACCATCCAATGAATTCCCATTAGCACCGAGGACAAAGATGATGAGTTAACATGGCATTATACTAGTAATGGGAACTTCACCATTAGGTTAGGCTATTTAGGGGTTGAGAAGATGAAACAAGAGAAGAGAAAATACTCCTCCTCTTCCTCCCTTAAAGCTGACCAGAGGTTGTGGAAATCCATCTGGATTATTGATGCCCCACTAAAAAATCAAACATTTCTATGGAGAGCCTACAACAATTCCTTGGCCACCTATGCCAACCTATTTTTGAGAAAGTGTAGCCCATCATCAATGTGAAAAATTTGTGGCAAAGAATGTGAGAGTGTGGAACATCTTATATTGAGGTGGAAATAAGTCAAAGAGGTTTGAAAAATATGTGAAGGCTTGTTTATATGGGAGGAGGCTAATGGAAATTCATCCCTCAATTGGCTAAATGATCTTGTGATGAATGCCCATTCCATCATGAAGGTGCTTTCCCAACTTAGGAACATTGCTTTCATTATATAATACTTATGGAAGAGGATAAATGACGCTATCTTTAACAAGAGTTGGACACCAAGTTCTCGAATCATTTTTAACATTCATAAGGACATGGAGGAATATAAGGAATCTAACCCAAAGTCCCGTGAAGCAGGAATGAATGGGTCAAGCCTCCCTGCTGATCGATGGCCCCCACCTCCTGTGGGAAGAATAAAAATGAATGTTGATGGAGCCTTCCAATCCCATTTGGAGCTTACGTTTATAGGTAAAGTAGTTCGGAATCACAAAGAACGGTTGAAGCATGGATTGCGACGAAAAATGTGGCCAAATTATACCATAGAATGTCAGGTGAAGCTTTGCTTGAGGCTTGTCATATGGTTTAGTCCCATGAAATTGAAAATGCCATCATCGAAAATGATAACTCACACATGATAAGTTGATGTCTTGGTATAGTAGATCCGCTTAGTATAATTGCCACTATTATTTTTTTATAGTAATGTTACAACATGTGCCCTTAGGGCACATGTTTTGAGCCTCAAAATAGTAAGTTTGAAAGCTTCAGATGAGTATTTGTGCCCTATTAATTATATGTCGGAACCTATCCTTGCTATTTTTGGGTTCTAAGTGTGTGCCCTTAGGGAACATATTATCAAGACCCTTTTTTACAATAGACAACTGGTAAAGTCATGGGACATTGTCCTGTCATGGGCTAGAAGGGCCTCTAACAAGGCATTTCATTGGCTTGTGTCTCATAGGAGTTACTATGTTGTTGGAGGTTTTTACGATGCTATAGGCTCATCGAATTTTAAGGAGATTTTAAATGTTGATTGTTGTTAGGGCCTTTTCCCTTTGAAATTAATTACAAAAAAATATAAAAGAAAAAGAAGCTAGCTCCCACCTACTTATCGTTTCGGGGACAAATTATTTCAAGCGGGGAAATAGAAAAAAATCCTAAATAGTGCCGATTGACGTAAAAATTCTCCATCGACGAGGACCAATTAGAAAAGGAAACATGTCATCCTAAGTGGCAATATTTATACTTGTTCGGCACCCGAGGAGAGTTAGTCGGTACCCAAGGAGAGTTGGTCGGCATACCAACCAACACATGGCATACCAAGCAACTCAAAGAAGACCAACCACCATAGAAGGTGAACAGTTATATTCATTGTATATAGATATAAATGTCTGAATGTATAAAGATATTATATCTCTTTAACTCCCATCACTATAAATATAGGTATTCCCTTAGCCAAAGGGAGGGATAACTAAGAGACACCATACACAAAATACACATCTCTCTCTCTCTACAACATATTGTGCTATTGTACACCCCTGGGAATAAAATAACAGTGGACGTAGGCTTTATTCATAGCCGAACCACTCTAAAAATCCTTGTCTCTTTTGTGTTTGATATGATCACCATTTCATCTTCAATCATCATTGTAACAACCCTCGATTCTGGGAGGCTCATTTTATATTAATTTTACCGCATAAGGTAATTATATAAAATGTGGGGACTGGAGTAAATATTAATTTAATGAATTGAAAGTTAATATTTACTAGATTGATGCATATTTACCGCATGTGAAAGTAAATAACATCAGGTTGCATGTCTGTGGTGTCATGTATTTTAAAAGGCCTTTTAGTTTAAATGATTTTGGAACTCGAAATAATTTATAAAATTTCCGGATGCCAGTTTAGAGGGTGTAGTTAGTCTCGGAAGGTGCGAGACAGTCAAAATAAGTGCCATATTGTATTTTTGTGTTTCGGGCACTTTTACCTGGTTTTAGCTTATATGCGTATTTGCGAGTCATTTTAATGTGGTATTAACCATTTAAGTTGGGAGTTTTAACCTAAGCCACGATTTTAGTCTTCTAAATCCCTTATTTTTCCCCATTTTATGTCTTGAACATAGAGAGAGAAGAAGAAGAAGAAGAAGAAGAAGAAGAAGAAGAAGAAGAAGAAGAGAAATGGAGAAATGAGAGAGAGATTGAAGATGGAGGATGTGGGATTGCTTCTTCTCCAAATAAATCTGAGATATCAACCCTAAGGCAAGTTTTCTACTTGCTAATATGTGATTTAAGATGCATAAATTGTATGATAATTGTGTATTTATATTTATGGTTTGAAAATGGAATTTATGGGATTTAAGCCCTAATCTTAGTTTTGATGATGAAATTGTGGACTAAAATGGTTTTAAATCGTGTAGGATACACTTTGGGTAGATAAATATTGTTGGTTATGTGTAAGATGGAAGAGATTTGGGGTTTGGAGAAATTAGGGTTCATAACCCTTCGTAGCCATTTTTGGCAAATTTGCAGGTCCGAATCGATTCGGCCCTTTGGGCGAATCGATTCGCTAAGGGAAATTTGCAGGTCTGCATAACCCGAATCGATTCGGGTTAAGGCCGAATCGATTCGGTAAATTGCAGAAGGTTGGTTTAGTTGTCCGAACCGATTCGCTTTTTGGGCGAATCGATTCGCTAGGGCGAATCGATTAGGCCCTTGGGCGAATCGATTCGTTTTCCTGCTGTTTTTGAGTGAATTTTATAACTCAATTTCAATCCTTTTCTTTAAATATAGGGACTAGGAACCTTCTTGAATGAAGTAAACTTAGAGTCCTAGAGTGCGAGATGAGTTAGATGTCTACCCTACATTAGGAATGGGTTATGTGGGGATTTTTCCGGGGTTAGGCCTATTAATGATAAGGCATTCTTTTCTTCTAGTTAATTATTATAAAACTAGGAGTTGTAGTGTTATGTTCGGGAGACCTTAGGAGCTTAATTAAGCTATACTAGTTTTGATGGTTTATATTACCACCCCAAAAGAATGTTGGGAGATTTTAAAAGTTCGATTGAACTATGTTAACCTTAGTGGTTCATAATAATGCCATAAAGGTGAGTTTGGAGAATAAATTGAAAGTCATTTCATTCCTTCGAAAGATGATAACCTTGGGGTTCTAAAATAACCTCCTAGAATGCTTGGAGATAATGAAGAGTTTATTTACTCCTTTGAGGTTGTAGTGTTGATATAAGCTATCGTATGACTATGGATGGTAAGTTAGATTATTTACAAAATAAATAGAAAGGGTTTCGAATAAAATGAAACATATACGTGGGATGGAACTGAAATGGAAATGGTATTGATATTTGTAAATGATAATTTACTTAATCATGAAACTGGTAAATAATGGTTTACTTGATTTTCGATATGATAAATAAAATGGCTTAAACACACCTCTCTAAATGACATCATAAGGGAAGTCCGCGCGTGAGGTGAAGCCCCCTGGCTAATGAATGCAGGGTGGATATAGTCCTAGGCCATGGGAGCGCTTATTGTTGTATATTTTTCTGCGATGGGTAGGAGATTCCGGGTGTGGTCTTGACTACCCCGCAGGCTCATGGCCGCTTCCCGACGTCTTGCGATATAGGTGCCCAGGTTGTCTAATGATAGGCCCTGGAAGATGATGGTCATTTAGGGGCACGCACAGTGGGGAAACCCGGACGGGCGGTCTTAGAATTCGTTATATGTATATAAAAATATAACAGTTCGTAATCAAGTGGGACTTGATGTATTTGATATGCCATATAGAGCATGATGGAGTGCCACAAAGAGCACATGTAAATGCCACAAAGAGCATTTGAAAATGATTATTTTCCTGATAAGTAAAGGATTTTTACAAAAGGTAAAATTGAGATAAATTGTCTTAAAGAGCAAAAGATTGTGATTATATATATACTTCCTGCTAAGGAAAAGATATATGAAATAATTGGCACCTTTGGTGAAGTTTTTAGTTTAATGCTTCTTATTTTTATTCCTGCTTAGCTTATGTTTTAAATAGTATAGGTTTCTTCTTATTTCTCTTTCTTCACGATTTATTATACATAACTTTCATACTCTTTATTCATCTGGTAATCATATAGAACCGGGCCCTGACCTGGTTACCTTTCTTGTTGCATATTCATCTTGTCTCTGCTCAGGTACTCCGCCGCAAGGATGCCTGATTTGAATTCCTATTTCGATGTTATCGACGAGCCGTGATGCATTGCGGGTATTACGGGATACATTTGGTATAGACGTTTTCTTTTTATTCTAGTTAAGATCAAGTCTTTTATTCGGGCAAGAGGCCCAAGCTTTTGTAAATGTCTAATGAAATGTAATAAGTAATTTATTGTACTTGTGTATTGTTGGTGTATCAGTTTAGTGACCGGTTACCTATTCGGTCTTTTTATCGTATTCTTGTTGTACTATTTATATATGTCTTGGGGTTTCCCTTATCTTTCAGGAATTGGGTTGTTTGTTTTCATTTATTTACTTTCAAATCAAAATTTTTGGCAACCTGTTTTCTGAAATATTGGGTGGTTATCCTGGATGCTCTATATTTTTGTATGATGCTGAGAATGATTCCATCCATGATTCCGTTATATTGGAGTATTGGGCTGGCCACCCCTTATTTTGGTGAGCGGGTTGTCACAATCATCTTCATACATTCATTTTTATCTGTTGTTGATGCCGATAAGATAACATAGATGCTATTTCTAGTCATCAACAGATTGCCATCGTATGTGGGAATTCGACACAATAATTCTTTCCTTCTTATTATTTGAAATGGAGATCACATCAAAAGCTAAGTCTTTTTTATCTTTTTATATGAACAATTACATATTATACATGTATTATTTTATTCAATCATGAATCTCAAATTAAATTATTTTTTAGAATCCATATAACACCATTATATAGAATGATTTGCCATATTATACAACCTGAAATTTTGGGATGTTAACCACACCGTTTTATTCACATATAGATCTAGACGATCATGTCAAATTTTGGTAATTTTTATTGTTGATTTTGAACCAAGTTTCAAATAATTTTTTGACTATTCAAATTCCCATCATATGTTTCGATCTGTAAGTAAGAAAATTTAAAGTCAAAGAACAATTTTCTCTCTCTCGATAATCACAATTCTTCATCCTTCTGTTCAAGACCATTTTTGTTTAGGCAAACCCTTTCATAGCATTACATGAGGACACACTTGCAATAAAGATATATATGAAATATTTTGATCCCTCGCATTGATTGACGTAAACATCACCAAATTTATCTATTATTTTGATTCTTATGTGTATCTGCAGTCAAATCTGGATTAGTATGCATTTTTGCAATAAAAAAAGATTGAAATTGTTCTTTGGGTCAATAGGGAGTTGAAAGGGTTCGAAATGTGATGAGTTGAATATCTGATAAGATTCGCCATATTCTGGCAATTAATTACACTATTCGACGGACATTTAACAAGTAAGGAATTTTGTTCTCAAATGAAAGATGTGTGTGATGAGGACAATCCCAATAAATGATCTCATCTTCTTACGCTTTTTAAAAAATTTTGAAACCAGAGTTCTGAACATATTAGACCTTCAGGATGATTCAGTGGATTTTCGAAAGATTTTTTTTTACCTCTGATATGAGTTATATAGGTCGGCATCATTTAATGTTGATCGAAATCCATTATGCTAGAGGTCGGTGATGATTATATCCAAAGACCCATACATCATCAAAGCTATTTTTCGACCAACATGACCACATCACCAGAGTCATTTTCATGTCATCTATTGTTATTCAAAATCAAACATTAGAGGAATATGGTGGCCGACATAGACCATCATCTTGAGGCTATCAAGGTTACGTATCTTCCCCTCACGCTTTCCAGGTGGATGACAAGCGGTCTTCATCAGAAATTTTCTGAAAACATATTTAATTATTGGGACCTATATGCTCAAACTACCGGAGTTCATTTCACTTTACATGGCTACAGATTGGTCAGCAACATGATTTGAGATACCCGGTCAGTTTTCATTAATTGCTGGTCAGGGGAAGGAATTACGATACTAGGTGTTGTCGTTGTTGTTCGGAGATATGGTTTACAGTACCAAAGATGGGTTTTAACTGTAGTCAATATAACTTTTATGAGTCGACAACAACTATGATACAAACATCAATGTTATATGGGGAGACTCATACTATAGGTCGGTGGAACCAATTGCTGGTCGATGAAATTGAATTGCTGGTTGGCAGCCATAAAGGGTTGGTCAGAATCAGTTATTGTTGGTCGACACACCCATTGTTCGTCAGTGATAGATACAAAACATTAAAATACTCGAAGTTTTATTCACTTGCACAAGGTGGTTGGTGGAAAATCCTAATTTTGTTCAACTGGTGTTGCTATTTCCGGCCTTTTACCTTGATGTTTGTTGGTCGACGATATTTGTTAGTCGGCTATATCAGTTTTATATAGATGTTGGTCGGTGAAATCACTATCTCTTGGTCAGCAGTAACTTTTGCGAATGACGACCACTATTTCTTGGTCGGCACCACTGTATTGGCATCACCCGATCTCATGTCACTAGTCGGTGGCAGGTGCTTTGAACAAATAAGGGTTTTCGTGCCCTCCCATTTCTTGTCAGTGGTCACGATTACTTTAGGCATCAAAGAAATTGGCCATAGTTGGTCGGAAACAAGTTTTATACAAAAAAAGGCTTATTGACCATATGTACCTGGTCGACAGACCGTAACGAAGGCATCACAACACTGACGTCACCTATTGACGAGGAATGCTGGAATGGAGGGATGACAAATTTATTCGCCCAGCTTATTAATTTTGACAAAGTCAAAATCATTACCATTGCTACCTACTTTTTTTTTAACTCACACTCCTCTTATAAAATAAAATTTTCAAAGCTAAGTAAAATATACTCCAAATCTTTACATTAAAATAATTTTTTTTCTGAACCAATTTATATTTGGTCTTTTGCTTAAAATTAAAATGCCTAGCATTTTTTATAAAAAATTGTCCACATTGACACACATTTGGAAAAAAACATATTATCTCATATTTTGAAATTTTTATTGCTTTATGCTGATACACATCATATATAGTTTGGCTAAATAATTATTCTCATGACTAACTATTTGAACTAGTCTCAACAGGAGTTCGAGCAACTTATTAAAATTCCATATGGACATGATTCAATCCCGACGAAAGCTCGGCCGCAATCTTAAACTTATGGAAACTGTTATTGATCGACATCTGGAAATTTTTCCTTGACATATTAGCCAACATATATTATTTCATATTTTGAAATTGAGATTGCCCGAGCAAATACATATCATATATTGATTGAATGACTAAATTATTCTCATGATTAATTGATTTAGCCTCCACAAATGCTCGAGAAAGTTATTAATTTTTACAGCATGGAGCTCGACGAGATACTTATTCAGCTCCGAGGAGAACTACAACATTTATTATATTTCACCCCCAACGGACAGTTGGCCTGGGTCATTTTTATTTATATTCAGGCCCGACAATGTTCTCGGCCATATTCTTATGTTCTGGAAAATATAATTCTTGTTCGGCATTATGCAAAATTTTGCCTCGACAAGATACTTATTCAGCTCCGATGGGAACTACAACATTTGTTATATTTTACCCCCAACGGATAGTTGGTCGGGGTAATTCTTATTTATATTCAGGGCCGGCAAAGTACTCGACCATTTTCTCATGTTCTGCAAAATATTATTCTTGTTCGACATTATACAATTTCGCCTCGATAGATTAGCGAGACACTTTATTATTATTCTGAATCATTCTTTATATCTATTCGGATGCATATTCTATATTTATCTCAACATGGAGCTCGAAAAAATATTTATAATCATATATTCATCTCCAAGGAGGTCTCCAGCATTTATATTATCTTATTCCCAACAATCTGTTGAGGAGGTCTCCAGCATTTATTATATCTTATTCCCAACAAGATGTTGGTCAGCTCCGAGGAGCTCTCCAGCATTTATTATATCTTATTCCCAACAATCTGTTGGTTAGCTCCGAGTAAGTCTCTAACATTTATAATCTATTACCACCAACTGCGGTTGGTCGGTACCTCCAACTACGTTATTATATCTTATTCCCAACAATTTGTTGGTCAGCTCCGAGGAAGTCTCTAACATTTATAATCTATTACCACCAACTGCGGTTGGTCGGTACCTCCAACTACGGTTGGTTGGGAAAATTATTACCACCAACTTCGGTTGATTGGGAAATTATTACCACTAACTCCGGTTGGTCGGTATCGCCAACTCCGGTTGATTGGGCATTTATTACCACCAACTACAGTTGTTCGGTACCGCCAACTCCGGTTGGTCGGGCATTTATTACCACCAACTACGGTTGGTCGGTACCGCCAACTTCGGTTGGTCGGGCATTTATTTCCACCAACTACGGTTGGTCGGACATCTATTACCACCAACTACGGTTGGTCGGCCATCTATCACCACCAATTTTGGTTGGTCGGTCAATCAGCAAATAACAACTCCGGTTGGTCGGACATCAGATAACAGGTGGAACAAATCTTATTGTCCATGCAAAATAAGAAAATTTGTTAAAGAACATACTTCAAGGGCGAGAAAGCATTCAAAATTCATATTCCACACTTGGGGGCTTCTATTACAAATTTAGTTGTTCATTCGGTGGTACATTCTCATAACATCATACAGTCGAGCATCAAATTCAACTCCACAAACTTACATAGTTGGGGCCCCGACTAATTATCATTCAAAAGTTATTTTTCTTGCTCAGGAATTAGTTTTGATATTAAAGTTCAGGAGGCGTATTCAGAAGTTCAGGAGGCATATTCAGGAGTTAGTTGTGCTGTTAAAAGTTCACGAGGCATATTCAGGAGTTAGTTGTGCTGTTGAAAGTTCAGGAGGCATATTCAGGAGCAAATTCAGCATCTACATCACTGAAATCTTTACTACTACTGTCCCGACCAATAATGAAGAGGAAGTTATATGAAAATGTTTCGAAGTCCACCACTAGCTTGTTACTAACAACATTGAAGAATTGGGTTCAAAATCTAGAATGTTACTCGACAAAGTATTCAGAGGAGCATAAATCAGAAAAATCAAGCACGTGAAGTTAACCCTCAGTTGCTCAGCACAGGAGGCAATTGGTCGATTAACCAACCAACCAACATACTTAAAGATTATGACAAGCTACAAGCTACAAGCTACAAGCTGCATACTATGGCATGGATGCGTCCAAATTCCCAGGGGTAATACATAGCACACGTTCGCTTGATGAATAGAGTTTCTCAAAAGAGATATTAGCAACCATCGATCAGCCTGCATCATATGTCGTCCAAGAGATAGTGCACTTTATGTTGAACAAATCAAGAAGACAGATAAAGAATTTCACGAGCATCGAGCAACACTGCAGAATAAATACTCCATCCTTTCAGTGAACCCTCAAACATGGAGCATTGGGGGCTTCTGTTGATGCAAAAATTCTCCATCTACGCGGACCAATCAGAAAAGGACACATGTCATCCTACGTGGAAATATTTATTCTTGTTCGGCACCCGAGGAGAGTTAGTCGACACCCGAGGAGAGTTAGTCGGCACCTGAGGAGAGTTGGTCAGCATACCAACCAATACATGGCATACCAAGCAACTCAAAGAAGACCAACCACCATAGAAGGCGAACAGTTATATTCGTTGTATATAGATATAAATGTCTGAATGTATAAAGACATTATATCTCTTTAACTCCCATCACTATAAATACAGGTATTCCCTTAGCCAAAGGGAGGGACAACTAAGAGACACCATACACAAAATACACATCTCTCTCTCTCTCTCTCTCTCTCTCTCTCTACAACATATTGTGCTATTGTACAACCCTAGGAATAAAATAATAGTGGACGTAGGTTTTATTCATAGCCAAACCACTCTAAAAATCCTTGTCTCTTATGTTTTGATATGATCACTATTTCTCTTCAATCATCATCTTCATACCTTTATTTTATCTGTTCGGCATCAACAGTGCTTTTAAGTAGGGTAAGAGTGCCAAAATGAGAACCATCACATCTAACAAATTCAACCCACCCATTGAAAACCAACAAACGACAACTTAACCCATTAATTAAATGGGTCTTATTGGGTGTTCCTAATACAACCCATTTAATTATTTAGCCCCAATTTGTTTTTATGGGTTACCATTAAACGAATAAGAGAGTTCCCTAAGTGCCAACTACCTTAATGGTGTTTGTATTTTATTTTTTGTGTATTACAGTTTTGTATTTCAACAGTCCTTATTTCCATGGATATTGGCTAGACATTTTGTAAGGAGGGTGGGTGGGATCGTGATCGACTAATCGGGAAAGACGCCCATATACACATACAAACCCACAGCCACACTAAAACACCCCCATATATATTGGATGAATGTAAGAATTTTCACTCGAGCATACTTAATTTTAATACTTAATTTTTTATATATGGCTCTACTATTTTGTCATTTTTAAAATCCATATTTTTAGATATTTACTTACAGATGAATTGATTTAATTACTTAGATGACTTAGTTGAATTAGTTAATTAATGTAATTGTGAAACTTGTGTTCCCAATAAAAAGACATTTCGATCACTTTTTCCTTTTTAGTTATATTTTTAAAAAAAATTTAATCTGTACTTTTAATAAGTTAAATATTAGCCTTTTTATTTTGCAGTTGATTCATTAAGAGTGTGAAAAAGATAGCCTTTCTAAATCAATGCTCTGATACCAATTTATAAAGGAGAAGGCCCCCAGTTTTTAAAATTCTTTTTACTTCACAAAAAAGATAATTTCCTTTTTAGACGCGGAAGCGTGAGATGGGTCAAATTAAAACAAATTAACAAATTTTAATTTCTATTCAAATTAAAATTAAACCAAGTGAAATAAGATGGAACACACACACACACTTTGATTTCACTTAAACACAATTAATTAACTCAAGTCCTATAAATTTGCCTAAGTCATATTTTTCAATTTTACTCAAATTAGGGCAAACCAAATTTTAACAAATTAAATTAATGACTTGAATTAACTACAAATTTACCCAAATAAATATGTAGAACCAAATTAAACATAAGTAGTGATTGAACCAAATTTTATCTTTTTACCTAATCATGCGTTCTAAGTGATATAGCAAGATAAAATTAAACAATGAATCATTACGCTGCGATGTACGAGGAAAAACCCACAACGAGGAAAAACCTCGGATGGCCCTAGACTTAAGTCCACTAAGTATGGTATTTTACAAGTACAAGACACGAAAGACTTACAACACTTGACTCAACTCCTTTCAAGCCCCGATGCTCCTTCTTGTACCGAACTCCGCTTATTTGACAATCCCGGACTCTGCCGGAACCTTGGAATTCACCAATGAGGAACTAGGAAGCAACCGTCAACCACATATGGTGCCTTTCACCAATGAGAATGCCGCAACAAACAAACTCTTCTTCTTCTTTGTGGGATATAGAAGAAAACCCAAACGAACTCTTCAATAGGTAGAGTAAACCAGTGCCAAAACTCCAAGCAATGTATATAGATAAAGGAACTTGGATAAACAAACTTTGGGTGTAAAGAAAAAGTGTTTTATGAATTTTTCTTGAAAAAATATACACTTAAACAATGAACTTTTCTTTGGAAATATGAACACTCAAAAACTCTATCTAGGAGTTGGAATAGTATGAAAAGTTTAGTTAAAAAACTTGGTTCCCGCACTTACATATTCAGGTAAAAAGTTAGTGGGAAAAGAAGTGGGGAAAAACTGCCCAAAACTGCCAATTAACTATTCCCGCCAAATCTCATTCGAACGAGATTTTTGTTCGAACGAAGTCTCGTTCGAATGAGCCTTCTAATGAAGTTCCAGTGTGAACTCATTGGAAATCTCGTTGGAAATATCGTTCGAACCATCATTCTCGTTCGAATGATACTTCAAACGAAATTCCAGTGGCCTTTTGGGAAACTCGTTGGCATGCTTTGTTCCAACGTTATTCTCGTTCGAATGACAAACTCGTTCAAACGACAATTCGAATGAACTTCCAGAAAGTGTAAATTTCTATTTTTATCCCAGAAACTTTATATGCTTTATTTTAAGGTTTTAATAAAATCTTTCTGAAAATAAACAACAGTTTTAAATAAACTACACCCAATATAAAATGTTCCAAGCTCCTATATATATTCAATTGCATTAATACCTTAGGGGAAATGGAACCATGTTGATGATGTAGAAACGAGGCACAACAAACTCGACACGATGATGAAGCTTTATACTCTTGGCCGCTATGTCTTCAACAAAAACATCATAGGCTTGAAGGATGGTTAATAACTCTATCCTATGACTCAAACGTTTTTATCTGGAATTGAGCCAAAACTACAAAGGACTCAATTGGAAATTTGTATCCTTACAAATCTCCCCCTTTGGCTATTCCGGGACAAAAACTGAAAAAAAATCCTAAAGGGCTGTCAGGCTCACTAGACTCAAAAACATCCCACCCAATACTTGACACAAGACCCAAGTATCAAAATCTTTGCCAGTGAAAGTTGCCACTTAGGATATAATTCATGCACACTTAAGTAAACACATTAAATGCATAGGGAATATAAAAATATTTAATGCAATTAAAGCAAGTACCCCCCCTAAATTAATTCTCCCCTTTATCAACTATGATCTACCTAAGAAGGTCGAGACTCCCCCTAAGTTAAATCTCCTAAACTAAGATACAATTACAATAGGATTAGATACCATTTCTCCCCCTATCATTCTCCCCCTTTTTGTTCAGGTATAGACAAAGGCTAAAGAATTAAAAATTAACTTATCGTCCCCAATTAAAGCATATAAACCCTCTAAACTAAGCAAGGGATCAATAGAATGGGATAACAAGCTAAAACATGCATTAGTGCAAAAAAGTGATGAGAACATTAAAGCATGTAGGCAAAAAAATCATAACTAATCCAACAAATAATAACAGATACCAATTAAGATGCAAGAAAATGATACCAATAGGATACATAAAGTATTAAGCATGAGATATCAACAAAGAATGCAACAAGATAGATACCAATTCTGAATTAAAGCATATATGGACTAGAAAGCAAGGCAAAGACCAAAAAAAATATCATATATATACATACTCTAGATATACCAAAGATGCACACGCACATATATATATATAGATATAAACACCAAAATGACACAAAATAAAATAACATAAGTTTTTCACGCTCTATATCATAAATGTGTCATATGGAAACGAAAGTGTTGGGGTGTGAACAAGATACCAATGAATTAAAACCCAATCACTTGAACTTGTTCATGCAGTTCGCATTTGATTGCAAAACTTTATGAACTAGAATTTAGCCTTTATGTGACAGGATAAAGTGAACTAATGAACAAGCGAACACAATGCATACAAGCCTAGCATGTTGATGATTCTACAAACCAATAGAGTCATGACATTAAAAGCACAACTAGGATAAACGGACATTGTGCAAACCGTTGATATATCATCCAAACTCCCTCCATAAGCATATATATTATTCTTTTGAATTAATAAATCAACTAAACAAATTAGGCCTTGGCAAATTATTTTTCTTTTATTGCCATATTTTCTTTTAGGACTTTGGACCACGTATTTCTTTTAGGTCCATTCCAAACGGTGGCTTAGTCGCAAAGGATAATATTTTTTCTTTCGGAGCCCTTCCCCGTGCACATTTATATCTATCATTTGTATATCACACAAATCTTACGTGCAACAGATTTTGACATGCACTTGTCCTCCTAAGTCACATAACATGTAGATGACAAGATTGGTAGGAGAACACCTCACAAAGCTCAAATATAACATGTGACGTTAAGGTTCAAAAAGCTCGTGCATGTGTGTAAAGGCATATAAAAGTGAATCTATTAAGCAAGTCAAACTTAAGCTACTCCATGTAAGCATGATAAAGAACATTTTAAGGATTAAAATTCTAACCAAAAGTTCTAGTCACATGGAAGCGAAATGAGCATTCAAACACAAACATATGCCACAAAATGTGTGTAAAACCAAAATACACAAAAAAAAAAATCTTTTTGAGTTTTTGAAAATTTTTAACCTAAAAAAAATTTACTCAAAAGACAAACAAAAATCATTTGAATTTTTCATTAGGCTTAAATTTCCAAGAGATAAAAACCCAAATGATAAACAAAAATCTTTTTGTATTTTTCATTTAATTCAAATTAAAATGAAAGAATAAAATACGAAAGATAAACAACTCATGATTTCTAACATGAGATATGAAATAAAGCAATGACTAGAAAATGACTAAACATGCATACACCTAGCAGTGATATAGAATATGGAGCACAAAAAGCTAGTGTATGCAAAAAACTAACACATTCAACCTTTAAATTTAGCAAGGGAGGTTTCATGTGAAAGTAAATGAAAATCAATAAATCTAATATCTAGCATGTCTAAAAATGATTTCCGAACCCATATGGATGTATATTTAAAATGATGGGATTTGGAAACTAATGAAATGCTAGACATAGACTTCCTAGGACTTCTTTTGATATCAAAACAAAATGACCTAAGGTGACCTTTCCTACCACAATGCAAGCACGTGTAAACACGAGGAATGTTACCTAAGGTTTGAATTTTTCTAAAGTCCTTGGATAAAGTTGACCCTCTAAAACAAACAATGGTTTTAGCTTTAGCGACGTAAGTATTTGAACTAGATGAGATAGAACCATTACAACTACTAATCGAGTCTTGTAAATCATTTTCCATTTTTAAAATTTTGAACTCAAGTAACAAATTAGACTCCTGAATTTTACGGGACTCCTTCTTTAAATTTTCAATTACACCTAGAAGGTTATCACACTCCCCCTCAATGCAAGCAAACTTGTCCGTAAGAGTCTTTTCACGACTATCACTATCTTTTTTGGACATTTCTAAAATATTATAATTGTAATTTATGTCCATGAGCTTTTCATGAAAAATATCTTTTTGAGGTAGCGAGGTTTACAAAAGTTCAATTCTAGATTTAAAACAAGAATTCTCATTTTTAAAAAACCTGATTCTTTTTGCAAAGTTCAAATTTAATTCTCTTAATTTTTTGTTACACTTATTAAGCTCATTAAATTCATCTGGAATAACAAAAGCTTCATTATCATTTGAAATGGACAAATTATCATTAAGACGTCCCATCGAGAGATACAATGACTTTTCTTTGAAAAGATGAACACTCAAAAACTCACTCTAGGACTTGGAATAGTATGAAAAGTTCAGTTAAAAAACTTGGTTCTCGTACTTACATATTCAGGTAAAAAGTTAGTGGGAAAAGAAGTAAAAAAGTGGGGAAAAACTGCTCAAAACTGTCAATTAACTGTTCCCACCAAATCTCGTTCAAATGAGATTTTCGTTCGAACGAAGTCTCGTTCGAACGAGCCTTCTAACAAAATTCCAGTGTGAACTCGTTAGAAATCTCATTCGAACCATCATTCTCATTCGAATGATACTTCGAACGACATTCTAGTGGACTTTTAGGAAACTCGTTGGCATGCTTCGTTCGAACGACATTATCGTTCGAACGACAAACTCATTCAAACGACAATTCGAACGAACTTCCAGAAAGTGCAAATTTCTATTTTTAGCCCAGAAATTTTATATACTTTATTATAAAGTTTTAATAAAATATTTATGAAAATAAACAGCAGTTTTAAATAAACTACACCCAATTTAAAATGTTCCAAGCTCCTATATATATATATATATATATATATATATATATATATATATATATATATATATATATATTTTCAATTGCATTCATACCTTAGGAGCAATGGAACCACGTTGATGACGTACAAACGAGGCACAACAAACTCGACACGATGATGAAGCTTTTTACCCTTGGCCGCTATGTCTTCAATAAACACGTCATAGGCTTTAAGTATGGTCAATAACTCTATCCTATGACTCAAACGTTTTTGTCCGGAATTGAGCCAAAACTACAAAGGACTCAATTGGAAATTTGTGTCCTTACATAGTGAATTTTTTTTACAACAGTCATTATAAGAAAATCTTTTTGGTGGTTGTATGAAAATTATTTTTTTCCCACATAATTATTTGACATAAACTTCCACTTGTTTCACTTATTTCATTACAACAAATAAAACTCTTAATAAAATCTTCAGTGAAATCATTATTCTAAAATTTTCTAGTTGGTCAATTTAGCAATACCTTGGGTTCTGTAATACATCATTGAAGGAAAAGAAAAAAGTTTCAAAGTGAAATGAGTTTCTTCACTCTCTTTACTTTCAATGCGGGAGATTTGATCATTGAAGAGAAACGGTCTTCAAGTCATGGGCAAGTGTACTAATGGACAAACCCAATATAAGGATAAATTTTTGGGTCATGGATTATATCTAAATCGAAAGGTAGAAGAATTAATCACTTTCAAGTAAACACAATAACCCAAACCACATTAATCCTTCTAGTGTGATCCAAAACCAGTTTTAAGTCTTGGGCAAGTCAAGACGAACAAGAATAGTACAAGGGGAAAATAAAATTTCCCACTTCATCAGAGAAACCATATATTTTCAAAAGAGTTATTCTACACGAACCACATTTTTATATCGTATTAAAACCACCCATGTACATGGTTGTATCTGCTTTAATCAACTATTTTTCTCTCTTATCTGCATGTGGGGATGAGTGTTAAGGTGTGGTTGAGATCTTTAGGCGGTTTCAACGCAGTATACAAATACGGTACATATAGAGTTACTGATTTTAAAAGAAAAACCTTAAAGCAAGATCCATCACGTTCGGGCCAATCTTAAAATAAATTATCAAGTCATAAGATGATTTTTCTAGAAAATGGATATTTTGATCACCACGTCAAAAATATTAAGTGTATTGGAAACAACACATATCTATTTTCAAGTATGGAACCTAACCCGAGTATGTCTCAAACTGAAGCCCATCACAAATGTAACTTTTTTTGATAATTTCCTAACAAAATAGCATCATTATTGGACCTAACTTATACACAATAAATAAAAATCGATCAGTGCATCTATCTCTGCCTTGCCAGAACCCTAATTTATGATAATTCCCAAAATACATTAATCATAATAGCTATTGATTTGAAAGATGAAAGGGAACACTTTTATGCCTATCTGAAGGACTAAATAGTGAACCATTTCATGGAGGTTGTGACAGAAGAAGCAACAATAGTGAGTGTCTACTACGATCTTAACTATGACAATTTTCTCATCGAATCAAACTTTACACTAGCAGAGGGGATCAATCCATGCGTGGTAAGTATACTATCAACTTCGGAGATGTAGATGAGAATCAAAGAGAGGCTTACCACTGCAAGTAAGTAAAGAAATATCTACAAACCATTTGAGTCCTTGGCTAGTTGTGGGGAAATGGAGTGACCATAAGGATGACTTTGAGAATCGATCTTTTTTCATACACAACACTAGAAACCACTGATCAAGATTCATAAATAACATCAATGAGCTTAGGATTATCGATCTTAGTACTTTAGGGTCGAGCTTAATGGGGTAAAAAATAAGGAATTTTTGGCAAACATTTTGGTTATATTGGATCACACTTTTTTTTAAACCTGGAATGGAATGACTTCCACTCCAATGTTGTTGTCCAAAACATACCCCGCACATCCTTAAACCACAACCCCACGATCACTAGTCTAGAAGGTAAAAATTCTAAATCCTCTCCTTTATCGTTTAAACTTTTATAAGATTGGTTTGAACATCCCCATTTTTATGAGGTTTTAAATACAACCTAAAATAATTAATTGGATCTTAATTAGAACTTACAAATCTTTAATAATATGTCTAATCATTGGAACATAACAACATAGGATAATATATTTCATAATAAATGGAGAATCATAGTGAGACATAATGGTATCAAAATTAGTTAGGATGTCTCCTTTTCTCATAGTTTGGATAACTAGTGAGATCGTTAGGAAAGTATTATACTAAAATTCTGACCGGCGAGGAGTCTTTATGGGGACAAAATTATAGGATATAGAGTCTCTCAGAGGGAGAAAATGATAAATTTTTTTTTCATGTTTTTACTATTATTAGAATGAGAAGAAATAAAATTAATAGACATCTTGGATTGATGATGGTCCCACTATCTCTCAACACATAAACGATTAATTTGTGTTTATGTTCATTGAGGGAGATAATGGTACAAGACAAGAATGGAATACCACTTTTAATATAATTATATGTTTCTTTTTGTAAGAATACAATATGATCTGTTACTTGAGATATTGTTATTATTGATATATGCTTTTATCTTAAAGACAATAGAAGGAGTACAACATAATTTTTGGTTATTGGTTTGGATGTTAGATAGTGGTCTTAGACAAGTTGGGTAGATTGCACACATAGACATTTAAATTATTTCCTTACTCTCTCATAACAAACCTTAATTAAGATTCTCTTAACATCTAACTGGGCTAAGTTTTGGGCTAGAGCCACTAGTGTTAATAGGTCTTCAGTCCCTAGCAGTCAACCATACTGAACTCTATAGCTTCGAACACTGAGGTCACTACCGGTAGCAGCACTTCCCGCACCATCGATTGCATAATAGCAGCCCCAACTTCAGTATGGTAGAGATTATTAGATGGATCTACCCCAGCAAGAGGGCCAAGGGTGGTTCCAGGCAGTGGAAAATATGTTTTACATTTTTAGCACCTTAGCTAGAATATAGTTTTAACACCGACGCCACACACTCATTCGTATTAATTAGATTTTTTTTGGAGATATATGGATTATTTCCTAAACCTTATGATAAAGCCTTATGGATACCTACTCCGTTAGGCATGTCTACTCATATTTTTAGAGATTTTTGATGATGTTGAAATTTACATCGTTAGACTTTTTTTTGAGGTTGATTTGTTTGTTTTAGACACTTACTCTTACTATTTGATCTTAAGTATGGACTGCTTAATTAGATATGAGGCTCATATAGATTATAGGGGTCAAGATATTCTTTTGATGATATTAGATTAAGAGATTTATATTATAGCTATGCCTAGGCCAAAGTGTGGTGCCATGACACACTTGCATTTTATTAACGAGGAGACTTAGGATGGGACAAACATTTCATTAAATTCAATTTCGATTGTCAAATATTTCCCAACATATTTGAGGATCTCGGTACATCACTTATTACAATGGCATCGTACCAGATGACTCCTATGGAAATAAGGGATTTTAGAGAAAAAATCGAATAGTTATTATAATAATTGTTCATTCAGTGTAGAACATCACCACGGGGAGCTCCTGTTATTTTTGTGAAGAAGCGGGATGGTTCACTACAATTGTGTGTTGACTACCATGAGTTGATAAAGGTAACAGTGAGGAACAAGTATCCTTTGCCTAGGATCGATGATTTTTTTATCAGCTACTTGGTGCTTCATTCTTCTTGAAGATATATTTGCATTTACTATATCACCACTTGAGGGTACAAGAGGAGAAGCGGCCGAAGATTGACTTTTTCACTCATTAAGGTTTTTATGAGTTCAGGGTCATGATATTTGGGTTGACCAATGCTCCCACAGTGTCCATGGATTTGATGAATCGAATGTTCCGACCGTATGTTGATCAGTTTACCATTGTCTCCATATATGATATATTTATTTATTCTTGGACCTAGAAGGAGGGTGATGAGAATTTGAGGGTTTCAATTTACATGTGTGAGAATATAAGTTATATGCGAAGTTCTAGAAATGTGAGTTTTATAAAGGGGAGGTGCAATTTTTGGGCCATGTAGTTTCGAAATAGGGATTATCGGTGGATCCAAAGAAGGCATTAGCCAATTGGGATTGGGGATAACCCATGGCACCTATGGAGGTTCGTAGATTTTTAGGATTGTCTTGGTATTATTAGATGTTTATTCGAGGATTTTCGAAGATAGAGGGACCATTGAACGAGTTAAGTTGGAAGAGGATACAATTTAACTGGGCTGATAAGTGTTAGCATGCCTTTGACACTCTCAAGAAGAAGTTGAGTTTGACTCCAATTTTGAATCTACCTAGAAGTCGGGTTGAATATTTTATATATACCTATTCTTCCTTATAGGGATTAGGTGGATTGTTGATATAGGGGGATTGATATATTGCTTATACATCTCGAAAGTTGAAACCCTATAAGGATAATTATCTGAATTATGATTTGGAGCAAGTAGTCATAGTATTCACACTATACATTTGGAGGCATTATTTATGGGGTGAAAAGTTTAGGCTATTTAGTGATAATAAGAGTCTTCAGTATCTATTGATGCAGAAGGATCTGAACATGCGATAGCAATGATGGTTCTAGTATATCAAGGACTATTAGCTTATGATTCAACATCACCCGGGAAATCCCAATGTAGTGAGGTTGTTTTGAGTCGAAGACCTAGTGGAAGTTTATTTTCTCTTTAGTAACCGCTCTGGGGTCCATTCAGGTGATTGGTGAGTTGTCCACTGTGTTTATAGGGATGCTGATCATGATTCTCGATATTCTTATGCAGGTGGTTAGAACACAAGCATATGATATGTTTTGTAAGGAGAGAACAATCGATCTTTTATCCACTACTATACCTCTTTACATCATTGGTTCACATGGTGGACTACTGTATAAGGGGAGGTAGGTTGTGCCATCAGACGAGTAATTGCAAAGGGCCGTTATTCAGGAGGTATAGGGATCATAGTTTTCAGTGCATCTTGTTGGGGATAAGATATATCAAGACACGAGGAGATAGTATTGGTGGTCCAAGATAAAGCTGGAAATTGCTATGTTTGTTTCCCGATATATCAATTGTCAGATGGTAAAGGTGGATCACCAGTGATTGTTAGGGAAGCTTCTACCCTTACACATTCCCGAGTTCAAGTAGTACCTAAATTTGATGGATTTCATCATTGGGTTGCCTTTAATGCCTAGGAAACACGATTCTATATGGGTCATAATGTACCATTTGACAAAGGTTTCATATTTCTTATCCGTTCGTAAAGATTTCATGAAAGAGCAATATGAATGTTTGTATGTGGGTGAGATTGTTCAATTTCACAAGGTCCCATTATTGTTCATATCAGATAGATATTTGAGTTTTGTATCTCAATTTTGGGGCAATTTTGAGGATGTTATGGAGACTAGTTTTCACTTGAGTACATTGTATCATCCTCAGATAAATGGGTAGATGGAGTGGGTGAACCAAATTTTAGAGAATAGGTTTCAGGAATGCACGTTGAACTTCAAGGGCTATTGGGAGATGCACTTACCTTTGGTTGAGTTATCTTACAACAATAGTTACTAGAAATTAATTAGTATGGAACCGTATGAAGCGTTGGACACGGGAGAGAGTAGCTATTTGGGGCCCGAGTTTGTTTGAGAGAATATAAAAAGGTCAAGATGATTCGGGTGTGAATCAAGATAGTCCAAAGTAAGAAAAATATTTATAAGGACTTAGATAGGAATGCCATGGTATTTCAAGTGTGCGATCAGGTACTTCGCAAGGTGTCACCCATAAAAGGCGTGATGCATTTTAGGAAGAAAGGCAAGTTAACCCCGAGGTATGTTAGTCCTTTTATGATCACGGATTGTGTAGGGTCACTCACTTATCATTAATGTTTCCAGACCATCTAGCTTGGGTACATAACGTGCTTCATGCATTGATACTTCATAGCTTCTCGAGGTGTAAGTTCGTGTACCGACATATTAATTTAAATGATATTCAACTAGATGCTTATGTATTGTATATCGTGGAAGCAACCTTCATCTCGGACTATAGATGTGACAGCCCGAATATAATTATGATTAATTATGCTTAAATCATTCCTAGCTTATGTGATATGATTAGTGTCTTATTAATATATGTGATGTTAATTTATTATGTTTAGTCTAATCCTACCTTCAAAAAGCATGAAATGTCGAATTAGTTACAAATACAAAATTTTGAAGGTTTCGGTAGGAATGTTCATGTTTAAGGCCAGTTTTGACCTTTATGACATAACAATTGACTTGAGGTGAAAACTATATAGTTGTATACAAGTGAGTTATGGTTGTAACACAACAAACGGTGTGTGAAACGGAGGTTCGAGTTAGAAGTTATACCAAAATTACGAAACAAGGGCAAAATAGTCCATCCGTTAAGTAGTATTTTGTCTTATTATGGCAACAAATGTTTTATTCTCATTGGTTGGGAAGGGTGGTGGCTTTGGCCGACCTTAAACCCTTAGAATTACCTCTTTATTCATCCAAAATGCAGCCATGAGAGATTTTAAGCTTAAGGAAAGAGAAGTAGGAAGTTAGGAAGAAAAAGTGAGGAGAAAATTGAAGAAAATTCATAGAAAATTACGTAAAAGCCCCGAAGGTAATTCTAACTGCAAATCTTATTGTTTCTTATATTTATGTTTTATATGATAGAAACCAACATTTTTTTACTAAACTTTCAGCCCTTGATATACATGTTTGGTTAGATGAAAGTTTAAGTTAAGTTTAATGTATAAAACCCTAAAATTGCTTTGTTTAGAAACTTTGTTTATTCAAACTTCCATATATTGTTGTATACTTAATTTAATTGATTGATTCCAATTGTAGATTAACCTGGACTCATATATGTATGACATATCCAAAAATCATGTGAAAATACCAAGAAATGAGTCTTTGGTGAGAGTTTGAAATTCGGGTATGAAATATGCCCTAAGGGTGAAAATATGCCCGCCATGTGTTTGGCGTTTTGCTTGACATAGAAAACGAACCTTAAAAATTATAAAACTTTAATTTTGTGTTTTTCAATATGTTTACTGATGTTGGGTGAAATATCATATAAATTTATGATGTAGAAAAATTATGGAAATTCGTGGAAGTTGAATGAACGATAAGAGGGCCTATAGGGAAGATTTGCCATGTGGTAAAGAAATGAGCATATCTTGCTCTACGAGACCTAAAATGATGTACCGTCTTTTGTATTGGAATAATAACATGACAAGGATTGAATTTACAAGAATAAATGAATTTAAATTTTATCTACAATTTGGATATGTTAAATATACTAGCATGGATTTGGATGGAACTTCACTTGTGATAAATGATTTGAATGGAATCATGTGATGCTTATGGATTGAATTATGTTTAAATCATTCTTTGGATTATTGATATTATTATGATGATACTAATATTTTAAGAATGATAGGAAGGGAAGAAGATCTGATTGAACAAGCACTGGATAAAGGCAAGGGCAAAGCCAGTTAAACTGCCAAGGTGAGTGTACTTATGATTTGTTTCATATGTAAATATGAATATAGCTCTAAGAGCGGATTTGTTTGAATACTTCGGTATTCAGGATTTGTTTGGATATTAAAATAGCCAGGATTTGTTTGGGTCTCATGATCTAGGATTGGTTTGAATACTTCGGTATTTAGGATTTGTTTGGATATTCAAATATCCAGGGTTTGTTATTGCCAATGGGCAGAATTATTTGGATCTTATGATCCAGGATTTGTTATTTCCAATGGGCAAAATTATTTGGATCTTATGATCCAGGATTTTTTATTGCCAATGGGCAGAATTATTTGGATCTAATGATCCAGGATTTGTTATTGCCAACGGGAAGAATTATTTGGATCTTATGATCCATGATTTGTTATTGCCAATGGGCCGGATTGTTTAGATTTTATATTCACATATTCGATATAAAATTGTTATTCTATTGCAGGGAAGGAGTACCTCACTAAGCTTAATGCTTATGGTTTATATTTTAACAATTTCAGGTTTGTACGCTGCCAGCTAGGATAATATATGACCGGTAACTTTGAGAGTTGCACCGTTAGAAGAGATGGGGTTTAAGTATGGAGATTTTATCGTTGTCACACTGAAGATTTTGACATACTCACACATTGTATATATTTATTTAGTATGGATTGAGTTGATCATAGTTAATCATAGTATTGTATGATCTCTAATTATGACTATGATGTTTACTTCGTTATGGCACAAGAACAATATTATGTTCATTATGCAAAAAAAAAAATATTGATAAAGGAATTATATTTTCAATGGGCTCGAGATTATGATCCAATTATTCTAATAACAATGATTAGTATGGATATTGGTTTTGGGGTGTGACAATAGAGTTCAAATTTTAAGGACTAAGGAGATTCTATTAGTTTATGTTCAAAGGGGACACCATAGTGAGGACGAGTCCATTTAGGAGCAAGAAAATATGATGAGACAATATTATCAATATATATTCTAAGGCATGTATGTGTTATTTTTTTATGAATTCTGAGGACATAATTCTTTTTGTTAGAGGAAAAGAATGTAATACCCCGTTATTGTAAGTAATTAATGATAATTTAATTAATTAATTAATTAGTCACTGAATTTAATTTGAGAAATTAAAACTATTAATGTGTTATTATGTTAAAATAAAATTTATATGACAAATTTATAAATTTAAAAAACTCATTTTTGTAGTTTTAATACTTCTCAAATTAACTAATAAAGTTTCAGGGCTTTAAGTATTACATAAAAGTTTGATTGGAAAAGATAATTTCAAATTACCATTAGGAATTTAACATCAGGATAACTGTAAGGATCTATTAGGTTTGCTGCCTATAGGATTAAATATGAAGAAAGGAGGCGCATGCATTAAAAAGGGAAATAATAGGTTGGTAGCTATAGATAGGTTATTATGGAAGAGATAGAATTGCCGACTACAGGTCTATTTTTTGAAAGAAAAAAGGTGTTCTTGTGATTTAGGATAAAAGGAAGTTGGCTGAGGATGGTAACAGTTGGGTTGAGACATTGCGTTTTAGTAGTCATAAAAGGACAGCTGGGAGTTATTTAGAAGAAAGGGGTGTAAGAATTATTTTATATAATTCTCCATTATGTGTTCCGTAATTATATTAATTCTAAGAGTCACTTTGGTTAATGAACGGGTACTCCAAATACCAAGAGTCAAAATGACTCTTGGGCATCTACCTTAATGGACGGTTAATATTTAAGTGACTATTGGAGATTTAGGTCCTGTCCCTGACTCTAAATAAGTGAATGATTTCCATCATTCAGACACTCTAAAATGACAACATAATGAATTTATAGTAAAGGGAGATAAATCTAAATTCTTAAGTAGAGTAAATTTTGAAATAGTGTTTTGGCCATATTGGGAGATCTAACCGTTGGAATGCGTTGAAATTGGAGTATGTTCTTGCTACATGCAAGATGAAGCTGTGTTCCAAAATTCAACACGATCAGGAATCGTTAAGGTTCACTACTCTGTCAATATTTCTAGTTGTGACAATAATGGAGGTATGCTATTTTAACACCATTTATGTTCCGTATAACTTTTAAATGTGATAATCGTGAAGATCCAAGATCCTTTTATCAAGAACATTTGTGTGAAAATTTATTAAAATTAATGTTTTCTTGATTAATATTATGGTGTTCTTAAAAATGGTTTTACATGTGGTATCAAAGCTAAAGTTTAAAATCTCATGATTTTCCTTTATTTGTGTTTTCCTATAACAGAGTCTACATAAAAATAATTTTTGTGTGTACATTGGAATTTGTTTTGTGACAATTTTCTTATGTTGCTTATACTCAATAGTCAGATTCTGAAAGGTAAAAACTTGATCAGAATTTTCTGAAATTCCTATGGTCGGCTGGAAATGTCGAAATAAACAAAACCCATTGTGTACAATGGGTCGTACCCCAATTTTCCGCTTTGACGTCATTAGAACCCCTAAAAATGCCTTTTTGCTATTTTTGGTAATAATGCCAATGCTAATAACTCTTGGTTAAAATTTTCTTTTGCGATTCCGCAAATTGGAGAGTGATCCTGGAGTAATTCTTTACATCCCTGTGGTGCTAACTCAAATTTTCTATTTTTGAAAAAAAATCTGATTTTTCCTAATATTATGTATTTTTCCATCACGGGGCTGTTTTCTTTCTTCATGGTTTTTCTAATATTCATGTTATGTATTATTTGTATTGACCAAGAGGTTCAATGTAAATTTTGAATATTAGATGTATGATTATGTGTTTTACAATAACATTTCGATAAATTAGATTATTGTGCATAATATATATTTAGTAGCTCAAATGTCTGAATTGATGTTTTGACACTAATATTTATATGATGCTAAATGGAAAAGACATTAAAGTGTCTTAATCTATAATTGTAAATATTAGATTCTTGTATATGCATCTATTTTTGGACCCTTAATTATACATTAAGTTTTGAGTATAGTATATTTGGGGGCATTAATTTTACATAAATAATTTTTCGACAATATCTCATTCCAAAAAATTGATTTTCGAATTCCTCAATTTATTTTGAGATTTTGGAGTAACTATCTGCATCCCTATAGTGTTAACTAATTCTTTTTTGGCAAAAGTTACAATTTTATTAAATATTATGTGTGTGTTTTCACTATGGGAATTGTTTTATTTATTCATGAATTTATGTTTGTGTTGGATTAGAAACCAAACACATGCTATGATCATTTCGTGAATATTGAATGTATGAATATATTATTGAGATTAATATTCTTATTTTCTGTGCATTTAAATGCTAAACACAAGTCAACATATTTCATATGGTAGGATATTAGACTTGTGTTATTGTTAATATTCATATTTTGATGATTCTCGTGCAAAACACATGTCAACGATTCATATTATTGAATATTGTATTTTTTTATTGATATTCATATTTTTATGACTCTCGTGCCAAATACAGGCCAACGATTCATATTATTGAATATTATACTATTATTAATATTCATATTTTTTTATGAGTTTCGTGCAAAACACATGCCAACGATTCATATTATTGAATATTATATTCTTTTATTGATATTCATATTTTTTATGAGTCTCGTGCCAAATACAGGACAACGATTCGTATTATTGAATATTATGTTATTATTAATATTCGTGTTTTAATGAGTCTCGTACCAAACACATGCCAATAATTCATATTGTTGAATATTATGATATTCGTATTTTAATAAGTCTCGTACCAAAAACAGGCCAATGATTCATATAGTTGAATATCATAATTATTGTTTATTCTCATGCTAGTACTCCCGTTAAGTTGAATTAAATGCCAAACACAAGCTAAAATTCATATATGTGGATACCGGATTTATGATTTCGGTGCATGCATGCATATTTAAATGCATGACTTGCAATTTTGAGACTCGTAAGTACCTATTCATTAATTTTAATCAAAGGCCAAATACAGGCCATGTTACATGTGAAGATATTACACTTCTCGTCATTTCAAATTATCCTAATGTTTGTTATAAATTTAAATTACAGTGCAACACATGCGGAAATTTGAATCAAACAAACATTGAAACTTTTGTAAATATTAAATAATTGACATCAATGTTATATATTCATATTTATAGATGCCATTAGTTTGGTAGTTGTGATTATAACCGTATTGGACATTAGTATGACCATGAATGATTTGGGTTAATATTAATGATTTGTTACTCATACATAAGTGATAAAATGAAAGTAAATGATTCATGTTTTTCAATTACTATTATTCTTATAGAATCTCATGTGAACTCCTTGTCTACTTGATTTTCACATTATGTATAATTTTTTTGTGAATTTCAAATTATGAAATAGACAGTTATATAATTTATTCATGTATTACGGGTATTTTAGACATGAATGTGTGACACCCCGACTAATTAAATACCGGGTAGCTACTCCTTTATTAAATCAATACAAAATGCCAAGTTGGTTCAGTTAATAGCATCACTGTCGAAAACATTTTGATAATTACTAACCACCTAGTATTTAAAAAGTAAGTTGCCAAATTTTAAGTTAAGTCTGATTAACATGCAATAACAGAATAATGCAAGAACAACATAATCTATTCACCATAACGAAGTAATGAAATAACCGACAAATAATAATAAGAAGTCCGGAGGAAAACTCCTCACAACAATCCCACAACTGAAAATAATAAGACAAGTCTGAACCCTGAATTAATTACATGCCATAAGTCTGAATAACTGAAATAAATGAAATGTCTCTAAACAAATGGGCGACATGCCCTACAACTGATAAATGCTGAATATAGATGAAGCGTCTACAAGCAAGGTCCTGTAGCTTCCACAAACAGCTACAGCTCGTCACCTGAATGAGGATCCTAAGCATGGTGTCCTTATGGCTGGGCACCTAAAATGGTTTTTACAAAAATAGATTTGAAAGAAAATGGGTCAGAGCCCGAAAGTGGAAATCATTTTAAGAACAACAAGTGTTTTAATAACATTAAAACATTAAATGCAAAATACATGTTAGGACATGCACTCACATGAAATTCTCACCTCTCGACTACATGTGCACTCCTAACGTACCGTACCCATCTAAATGACATACATAGCTAACAAAACCGTAATAAGTTCTACCCTTTACTACTCGATTTCCATTTTACATTCTAGCCTTATCAATATAAATAGAGGGCTTTACTTAAACTCAGATTCTCAATTTGTAATACAGTTCACTATCAGTTAACTCGTTATGTTTTCTCAAAACGTTTCCATATTTATACACACAATATCACATGAGAGTTCCCATTAATTAAGAGTATATTATTCACGTCATAAATGTACAATACAAGCACCCCGAGACTAAGCTGCGGTGCACACATACTCTGCTATCCATCCCGATACATCATGTACATAAGGATCACGCATTCCGAATCTCTCAGGAATCGTTCTCAGATAACAACATCACAAATAATGGAGGCGAACACAGTCACATCACATGGGTCACGTACATACCTACGCTCCCACGATCAGCAGACTTATTAATATCCCAATAAGTCCTTCTCTGACCTATGTTCATCGAGGTACCAGTCTAAATCCGGGCAACACAAGGATTAGAGGGCCCTAAGCGAACGTAAACCTCCCGTGATAGCAAGTATGGTAGGTATGTCATACACATAAAAGCAATACATATACTAAGTATGCACATATCTTGGTAATCACCATAATATATTGGTGGTACACTTCTCATTCGTACCGACATATAAAGCTACCCAATTTATATGTTTCCGATTAATATAATTATTTAGGCCGTCAATAGTTCTCGCGTCGTAATAGGCACTCACGTCCTAATTCATAATTCCCCATAGGTTCAACTACACTTCTAGGTTTTACTCCTCATTATATCCCAAACATCCCAAATATATCAATTAATCCACAAGGAATTGTCATCTCTACATATAAGCAAGGTTATGGGACACTCGGGATCAAAACAGGCTAAAAAGCCTAAATGGTCAGCTCGTAGAAGTCTCGTTCGAACGAGGCTGTTCGAACGAGAGTTCGTTCGAACGAACTGGGCCTTCTAACGAGATCTCGTTCGAACAAAAGTCTTCAAACGAACATCCCTCTCGTTAGAAACCAAACTATCAACTCATTAGAAGCTCGTTCGAACGAGCTCATTCGAACGACCTGGGCAGGTGTTCTAACGAGTGGCCAGATTCGAGCCCAGATTTTCCAAATCTCGTTTTTCCAACTTCTCTTCACCTCTAACGTCATCTAAACATTAATCCAACGATTGTTCAAAGCTACTAATCATCCCTAAACATGTTTCAACTGAATAACAACATTTATATGGGTTCAAATCACCCTAAACTACATCAAATTATCAAATCTCCACCATTTTTCCCAAATCACACGAACATGAACCCTAAAACTTATAAATCATCAATGGGCCTAATTAAATCCGTTTTTGTTTCATCCAAGATATTATTATCATAAGAATAATCACCTACATACAATTCTACATGAAATTCCTCATCAATATGCAAGATTATAATTCCAAGTTTAGTGGGTTTTCATCCATCTCCCAAACAAATACAATTATAACAAATTCCTACGCATGGAAGAAGCATTCTCTGCAATTAATTGAAATTAAACCACTTGCCTTAAGTGTGTCTCTGGATTTGATGACGAATCTGATGAATGGTTCTCTCTCTCTCTCTGCAGAATTCCTCCTCTCTCTCTCTCCAAGCTTTCTTCTCTAATGGTGGTAATGGTGGCTAGGGTTTGTCTTAGGAACTTTTGGGGCTAATTCTAATAACCCCCGTAGCCCTCTAATTAGATAATGGCTGGTAATGGGTTAGTGGGTCTTTTAATTTTCCATTTAAAACTCCTAAAATTCGTTAATAAAAAATCCCAAAATTCTAAAATTACCAAACTACCCTTATATGTTGCCGGTATGGCCTAAAAATTCCCCGGGACCCAAACTAAACCCCCGACTAGTGTTTTCTGACTATTTAGACCCTTATGGATGCGTTGGCACACTCAAAACGACCATACGGTTAATAGAAATAAAATTCACTTTTTAATTATCATAATTATATTCCATGACGCGACTGTCACACGCGTCTCAACAAAATTCCCAAATTGCCGTATTTCAATCTCACGACAAATTTCATAATTAAAAATTCATATATAATCATATATGCACATTATAATCAAATACCAACTCGCATCTCGCTAGTATTTTTAATCCGGATTAATTTCCAATTAATACGCATTTACTTCAATTAATCCCATAAATAAATATCACCAAAAGTACGGGGTATTACAGTATGCTTATCTCTAATATTTATATAATGTAAGTATTGGTGTTCGTTAAAGTACTCCATTCCATAATTGATAAATATTAAACTAATGCGTTGATATCATGCATATTTTGGATTGCCTACGGGTCCATGTATGATATTGAATGCTAAGATTTATGATGTTGCATACATATTATTGTTTATTCAATTTTTGTGATTCGATAGCCTACAAGTACAATTATAATTATTGAGCTAAATCTAAGTGGTGATATATATTTTAAGAAGGCTATAATGGTGATCAAATGTAGATATCATTATTTCTTTCATCATGATATCACTAATTAGGTTTATAAAACCCAAACATGAATAATTTCGTTCATTGCTCATACAATATTCAATGAACCTAAGTGAAAATTTTATTAACTTTTGTATGTAAGTCTTTACTTAATGTAATATTCATATTATGAAATATTTGGTAGTCACCACAGTGAGCCAACTATAATAAAAATGAATATTAAGTGTAAAGATGATGGCAGTAGTAATCTCTGATGATTATAACAATGGAGTATATTGAGTTTAATCATCAGCCAATTATTCTTTACAGGGAATTGATTTTGACTGATTGAATGAGCTCTATATATCATATAAATTATTCATGTATATATCATGTATATATAGTACTCTAGTATCTACAAGCATCATATAATTGATAATCAATGGTTACAAATGAGAAAAATAAAATGGACATTCGGTATTAGCGAGATGTTAACGTATGTGTTGTCAAATCAAAGCATTGATGTAGTGAGCAATTTATCTCATATCTTTAACAAATTATGATCTGATTTTATTTCTCTCGATTATTATGTTAGATTTTTTTTAGCCCACTAGTGATAATCAATATTGTGTGGAACACTCCATTTAAAGTTTGACGAAATTAAATAAATTAGGTTGGTTTACATGTTGCACACTCGAACTAATAATGATAGAGATAATAAGTATCCTTTATGATTTGGAACGAGTTTTTATCTTAGTAGATTTTTCAAGTTAAACTTACTGTGTAAGAATTTACTTTTGATGCAAGTATTGTTTACAAAATCAAACTAGAAATGAAAAGATGATTTCTTCTCTTTCATTCTTCGGAAATCAAGTCATTTGTTTTTCATAAACCTTCAATGCTTCCAATTTTCTTGAAAAATATTTTCCTAAACTTGATTATAAGGGATATTTTTTTAGTATTTTTCAGTCCTTTTCAAAGGTTATGGTATTCCTTTGATGTTTTTATATAAGGCAATGTCTGGATATATTTCTTTTAAGTATTTTTTTGACCCCGCTTCATAATCATAGTATTATTGATAAAACTCTTTAATCTTAGACTCCTTATGATAATTTTTTATGGACAAGATTTTTGTAATATCTCTTATAAATATTGATAGTCGAGTTATGCCCTTAAGGTATTAAAATATCTACCATACGAATGACTTTTGTGGCCCAAATGGGAGATTATAAGAAACCTCCCTTAAAGTGAAGCTACATAGATCATATAATCGTCATTGATATATACTTATTGCATTAAAGAAAATCTAATGTCAAATTCATTATGAATGGTGAAATTAGTTGGAGTTGAAAATCATGAAATATGTTTTTAAAGGAAGGTTTAAAGGAAGGTAGGGTACTTATCCCATTACCGATAACTTTCTTCAATACTTGTTCTTTTAGTTGTTGGATTATTTAAACAATGAAAAACAAATAAATGATCAACCACTAAATTATAGCATTTTTCACTGTGAGACAAATGTAGATAAATTCATAAAGAATAGTATTAAGAATATCCTAAATGGAGTCTACTATTTTAAATGATTATGTGGTGTATCTACATGAATATGAATCTGACATAATGATAAATATTTGGTTTTGTTTTCACAAATCATAAGAAGTAAACTTATTGGACTACGATATCTCGTTGAATTGCATTTAAGTTAAATTGTAGTAAAATATTTTATGTGTAATGAGAAAATTGTTATAAATGAACCTTCTCATTTTTTTAACGGCGTCATTCTTTTCAAGGTCGTAAAATTCTTTTGAGATGAGTAACAGATTATGATGACAGTTACATTTAGTGCATGTGAAAACTATTATGCGTGTGATATTTTACACATGTTATATAGAAATGATTGTATAAACTTAATTATGTTTCCCACCTACGGTATTTTTAGAAGTAATACCATTATATTTTATAATCATTGTATATTCAATTTATACAACTTATGATCAGTGGGAGTAAGTTTATATATTCAATTTATTGTAAAGTAAAGAAAAAAAATGGTACATGAATTTTTTAATATGTAATGGATGAATTTATGAGATACAAAAAGATTATATCCTCACATTAAAGCTGATTGTTCATTTTTAGACGATCAGTTATTACAACTCAGATTTACTGGTTTTATGGAAAGTGAGAAGTTCACTCGTATCTATTTATGTTTATTTTGGTTTAATGACTAATATAATGAAGGAGTGCAATGCAATCCATTGACTATTATGGAAATCTGAATCTGTAGCATGCTTTAAATCTACAACTTATTGATTATGGCAACGTAACTTAAATTTTGGGACTTGGAGTTGTCAATAATATTGCCAAGCCACTGACATATGTTCTTGCTAGGTGATCAATTAATACATGGATCTCAATTGACCTAATATGTTCTTTAATAGTGAGCATTTATAGTCGCCTCAACTTCTATAAAGGTTTGGAAAATTGCTTTATCTGAGAAGGCTCTTCCCAAGTCGTCAGCAATGAACTCTCCCCTCCTCCTTTATCCGGTCTTAGGACTGGCAATGCAAAGATAAAACATTGCATTGGAGGAGTTAAAAAGTTTTTACCTAACATAGCAAACGAGATTAATGAGAAAAACAAGCATATATAAAATTTAACAATTGTCATCCAAATCATTAACCTAAAAGTGTCTTTTACCTAACATGGCAAGCGAGATTAATGAGAAAAACAAGCATATATAAAATTTAATAATTCTCATCCAAATCATTAATCCAAAAGTATCTTTCCTACACTAAAATTTAAGAACTATTATCCAAAATATTAATCTAAAAGTATCTTTCCTACTCTAAAATGTGCCAAACTAAGATAAACATTCTAAACATACTTTAACTAACTTTCCATCCAAATAAAAAATCCTCCATTTGTAAAACCTGGCAAAGTTTCGAAACCATTTTGAGGAGCATTATACAGAGAATCATCAGGTTGAAGTACTTTCTCAACCCAAACTACCTTTTCCCCATGTCCAAGGCGTTTGAAGTGACACATGTCACCATTATGTATCCCAACATGCCCCTTTGCCAATTTTGCACCCAATCTATCAAGTATAATGATGGGGGATTTTTTTAAAAGCGGGGGAGGGGGGTAAGGAATATGAGTGGGATTGAGAGTTGGAGTGGGAGTGCTGACAAGATTACTCAAATTCTGAGATAATGTGATAGAACGATGATCTGAAGTGGAACTAAACTCGCTCTGTGGAGTCACCCCTATAGGGGATCTCTCCTTTCCATTTTCCAATTTTGACATAAACATTTGCAACATACTAGTAACCTCTTTCAACTGTGAGTGAACATTAGAGATCTCATTCTTCATCGAGGCGATTTCTTCATTTCCTTTCAAATGTTGTGCAAATTTTGCCTTCGCCACCCCCGTTTGAATTAATTGTTTCTTAGAGACGTAGGATCCCACTCCACGCATTTGGCCTTTAACATCCTTTCCAAACACTTATGTTAATGCATCGTTGTCATAATTCTCAAAGGTACCACTACTACGCTCTCCAATCAAACTTATGGCTTTTTTTTCACTTCCGCACCCTTCACTTCCTCCTATATTATTATAAATAAATTTGTTAATCATTTGATAAAAGTCCAACTAAAAATTAAAATATTCAACAATAAAAATATTAAACTCACATAGAAACTCTTGGGACTTACCAACACAGTTTTATCACTGCGTATATGTCCTGACAACCAATTGTCTACCCTCCCAATTTTTACGTCAGGCTTAGTTTTTTGCTGTACATTGTTAAAATTAACAAATTAGATAAGAACATTTTTAATGTTAAAAGGAAAACAAGATGATACACACCAACAAGTATTTCTTTTGGGCTTAGGTACGACGCCCGAGACAATGGGTACACTTAAACTTAGAGCGGTTCTCAACATTTTTTAGTTTTTGTTGCCTCTTTTTCTCACCATTTCCCATTTCTATAAATTTCTTCCATATTTCAGGGTCAACACCTTCAGGCTCAGCGCCATCGTCCTATAAATGAGACGCAATGTATTTTTGAACGTCCTGAATTTTTAGGACCATGACTTCTCCACTAATAGACGAGCCACTTTCAATGGAACGTTAAGATCAAATTCTCTCTGTTATCATTGAGAAAAATAAAAAGAATTAACATAATAACAAATAACAAAAGAATAAAAATAGAAAAAGAAGAATAAAAAATGAAGAAATGAAGTATAAGATCATATCTACCATCAAAGCATTCCAAACATCATCTTTACATTTCTTTGGCACTTGTCTCCAGTCTGAGAAGTGAATCGAGCAATTAGTTCTCACAAAATCCCCAGTACACGAATTCCACAGCTTTGCATTATCGCTGACTATAGACCCATCATCTTCAACAATGATTTTGATTTTCTCGTTTGGGTTTTGGGCCATTGAGGAGGAAGGTTGTGTTGAACCTGTACTTGATGACATTTTAACTTTCCTAAATTTGAAAAAAAAAACATTATTTCGATGGTAATATTATAGTAAAATAAAAGATAAACAATATTACTCATTGAATTAAAAGCATATAACAAATAATGCATAATTTCTTCTCATTAACATATTACTCATCATGATATAAATACAACAATTATGGCAAGAATAGTTGAATTTAAAGGATCAGTCTAAACTAATAAAAAAACATGTCAACAACTTAAGCGAAAATTCCACTCGATTGAATTACAAATGTTATAATTCACCAACAAGAACACATTAATACCAATTAACCAATAAATTCACCAACAAAAATAGATTAACAACTAGTGAAAAAATAATAGTTAAACTTTGTCATATTGCTTTGGCAGGTTCTCCAAATGGGGTTCATCTTCAAGAGTAGATTGGAACACAGTTGGTATCCCTAGCTCATCTACTCCACTGGTTAATCTCTTTTGGGAATTTATAACAACCCACCAATTAGGAGTGTTTAGATCTTTTGAGTAGAAGACTTGATTGGCATCATAAGCGAGAATTGCAAGCTAATCAAGCTCATTATTGGTACTCTTGAACTTATCCAAATTAACCATCACCAAATTAGAGTTTGGACAATGTTTACAACCATTGATCTTGTCCTCCACCCTCACGCAATCATAATAAAACACTACCACCTTAAATAGCATATAGTCTAACTCAATTATTTTCCTAATAACTCCGTAATACATTGTCCAAGCATCTTTAAGATTTTTATCACTTTTTCTTGCCCTAAATTGAGTCCAAGCCTTCATGCAAACACCAATGTCTTATGTCAGAACCGTATCGTCATTATACTTGGGAGAGTATACAAAGCCATTGGTGCGGTATTTTTTATATGTTTTAACCTTGTGTTTTGTCCCTTGTACTAACCACCACGACATAGCATTTGTCTTGGTCTCTTCGAAAGTGACTAGCTGTGCCATATAAATAAAATAATAGTTATAAAGTGAATTTGGATAATAAAGAATATAACTTAATATACTATTAAAATCAATACACCTTATCATATTACCACGGAATAAAAGAAGTTATCATCTCTACTTCGGTCAATTGGCTCCCATTTCCTTTACCACGCCAAGTGGATTTTAATAATGTTTTATACTCACTGCAATTTATTCACATAAGTTCGTGTATTAGTATTTAAATGTGAATTTCGATAAATACTTATTAAATTGATCAAACCTGTAGAATTTTTCAATACCATCAATGTCAAGTCGAAATAGGACCCATCGCCGTATTTGTTGACACTGTTTAGGTTCCAACATCACAATCTTTCCATCTAACAACGATCCTTCATCATAAAACTCTCCATCTTCAACAAGAAACGCTTCACTGGTATGTTTGTGGTTTCCATCAAGAGAATTAGGCATGTACTCCATGCAATACCTAATAATTCAGCAACAACATAGGACTCGGCAATTGAACCTTCAATGTATCGCTTATTGCTAGGTATATCTTTAAAATCTTGCATCTTCCTATTCGTGTGAATAAGAAAAAAGTATATGTGACATATTCATTAACAATGATCTATACGTATATGCTTGTGTTTGTGTTTGTGTTTGTGTTCGTGTGAAAATAAAAATTAATATAAAGAGTTTACCATTCAAATGAATACATCCAATGTGTTCGTGTAGGACCACAAGTCAATGCTTCATCGGCTAATTAAACAGTAAGGTGGATACTAATATAAAAAAATGTCGGCAAAAAGTGTTTCTCCAACACACACAATGCCTCTGCAACCATAAACTTGGCCATTTGTGTATCCTCATGAATTAAGACTTTTGAACAAAATATTTTAAAAAATAAGCTCAATTATTGAATAGCTCTTCGCAAATCTTTGTATTTCGAAAATGCATGCTGAAGTAATACGGAGAACAAATACTCCATAATAACGTGATAGTCATGTGGCTTCATTGAGTGAAAACCAGGTGGGTTAAGGGTGACGATATTGCTCTGGTTGGAAGAAAAGCTGGAAGGTGGCTTTAACTCTTTCAAAATTTGACAAAACTATCGTTTCTCTTCTCGCATCCATTGACCACTATGTATGCCCAAGTCTTTCATATCCTTCCGCGCATTTATTATATCTTTAGTTTTCATTTTATCATCGAGGATTGTACTTATTAAATGCTTTGCAACATTCTTCTCGATGTGCATCACATCAAGAACATGTCGAATTTTATGAGTAATCCAATATTCCAAGTCAAATAAAATTGACTTTTTATACCATGCCTCCTTAACTAAAACATTACAATTCTCATTTGCATCACCCACCTTTCGATTCTTACTGGAAACTTTTGAAGACTTTCCTGGTATATACTCGATGCAACGTAACTTCTTTAAAAGTGCGTCTCCATTCAACCGACGTGGAGGAGGTGTATACTCTTTTGACCTAAGCCCCAAACTCCCACCTTTACGAAAAGGGTGATCCATGTCAAGGAAAATAAGATAGTTTTTATAAACTATCTTACTACTATGCATCAGTCGGATGGATCGAGTATCGTCCCCATAAATAGGGCAAGCTTTATAACCATGTGTAACACACCCAGATAAATTCCCATACACAAGGAAATCATGAATCCCCCACATTAACATAGATTTCAATGTAAAAGGTTTCATCTTATACATGTCATAAGCCAGAACACCTACTTCCCACAATTCCTTCAACTCATTAACTAATGGTTGAAGAAAAACATCAATGTCTTGACCCGGTGCCTTCGAACCAGGTATTAACAAAGACAACATTTAAAACTTGCATTTTCATGCACAATGAAGGTGAAAGATTATTCGGCACCATGATAACAGGCCAACATCTATAACTGGCAGACTGAATGCCATGAGGATTAAAGCCATCGATTGCTATTGAGAGCCAAACATTGCATCCTTTTTTAGCAAATTCAGGCCATTTTAATTTAAAAATCCTCCATTGGGATGAATCACATGGATGTCGCTGGTAATCCCATGAAGTGGTTGCCCTATGGTGCCATGTCAGTTGTCGGGATATCCACGGAATAATATAAAATCTCACCAACCTTGGAATCAGAGGGAAATGTCACAATACCTTTTTAGGTTCTTTCGAAATCCTTCCCCCTTTCCTCACAGTGGCTGAATATTTTGATTTTCCACATTGGGTACATTCATCGATATATTGATTCTCCTTCAAATATAAAACAAAATTATTAACGCATGCATGAATGTAATTGGACTTCATCCCTAAGTCTTTCATCATACTCTTCATCTTTGGATATTTTTCTGGTAGTGTATTACCTTTTGGGAGCCACCTTTTTAAGACAGATAAGAGTGCCGTGACACTGTTTCCTGACCAACCAAATTGCTTCTTTAAGTTGTGAAGTTCTAGAATTGAAGAAAGAGTTGTTTCAAGACCCTTGCATTAAGGATATAATTTCTCAACTGATAATCTCTTATATTCATTGTACTTATCATTTTCGACATGATCTTCTTTGGAAACACCCGACTGACCGCATACAACATCTACATAAGGTTCCCCATGCACTCCGTAATAAACAACAACAACATTTTCCACCCTAACTCCTTGTTCCTCGATATTTTATTCTACTATGTTCTCCTCAACTTGTTCTTCCGGTGGGGGATCAATAGTGTCACGAATGTCTTTTCACTGTGAAAAAACCATACAGTGTACAATTGATGCATACCATTCCTCCACAGATGTCTTTCTACTTCTTTCGATTTCAGATGCAATTTATTGCGACACTTTGAACATAGACAAGGTATCGTTGTCAACCCCTGATCATTGTTCTCTTCTGTTAATTTAATAAACTCTTCAATGCCCTTTAAATACGGCAAGAGGCCTTTATTCTCTTCGGTCATCCAGTCTTTGTTAATCGGTTGTGACATTCTATAAAATGATATAAAACAGACATTAATAATAAGTTGCAACTGTAATCTTAGATAATGGTTGGTGTCTACTTATGGTAACTAATTATACCACGACTTATGCTAAATTCATGATTTATAAATTCTAAACAGACTTTCGATGAATAAAAAGAAAATTTGACCATATTCATCATATCAAGTAATTAAAACGCATAATTCATCATGATTTCTATTTACATATAACGTGATCATTCATGGGGTTCCTTTTTATTTATCATAAAACTTAATATATGTATCGCAATAAATGCATTGAGCAAAACTAAATATTAATCAACTTAAGATATCGAGATAAGAAAATGATCACCCTCCTCGTAACGTCTCAACCTAAAATGGATACTTATCCTAAAGCCCATGTTTGTAACACGAAATATGTATCAACAACTTCGGTTAATAAATACATACACAGTATAACTATTTGCATGGATAAAGTATTAACCTTACATTTTCACTTTGTCACTAACATTAACTACCATAAGTTAATATTAAATTCCTAAGCATTTTGGAAAAGTATAACAAATTACTATTAGAGAAATACTTGTTTTAGTAAAACGACATGTATTAAACTAATAAATATTATTAGTGGTCATAATATGAAATCAACACAATAAACAATGGTTATATAATTTGAAAATAAAAACTAAAACTCCTAGTATAGAAACAAATTTTAATTTGATGAATTAAACAGATTTATATAGATACTTTGACAGAGAATAAAAAACCATAACAATTTCAATTTTATCTTCTAAAAAAATTACAAGGAATCAATAACATGACTTTTTATATTGTAAGAAATTCTTCCTACTCTTAATTTTGTAAATGAGTAACATATGTGCTTTCAATTTTGTAAATTGGGATGAATTTCAACAGCACGCTATGAAACGTGCTGTGAATTTCACCACGGGGCAAAGATGAGCTATGAGTGACTTATCAGGGCTGCCAAAAAACAAAAAATAAATTCACTCAAACTAAGGCTGATATAAACGATCCCAGGAAGACACGAGTCAAAGGAAATTGAATCACAACAGTGTTTATTCGTTGTGTACGTATAATAAAAATTAGAAGAGCAGAAAATTGAACAAAAAGAAAATGCTTACCTGATTAAATGGTGAGAGACTAGGCGAGAGAAACCGGTGGTGTAACTTGGAGAGAGAGAGAGCACGAGGGGAATGGATGGGGAGGAGGTATGGAGAAAGAGACGGACGAGAGTTGGGAGAGTGGGATATCCCACTTTTTTTTCTTCTTTTAAATGATTTTGCATATAATTCTAATATATTTGTAATGGTTTTTTACATTACTAATGGATTTTGTCCATTATAAATGTGCAATGGATAAAATCCGTTACAAATGGGAAAAAAATCCGTTACAATCTTCTTCTTTTGGTGTAGTGAGTGGGGATAGTGGGGATGATATCATTTGATAAAGTTTTTGATAAAATTAATTTTTAGAAAATGGAGGAAAATAAAGTTTTTGATAAAATTATTTTTATTGCTCAAATATGTTGGTTATTATTTTTAAAGGCGAGAATTTCAAACGGTTTCGAAAATGGAGTTAAAACGGATTTTAAAATGATTTTAAAATGTTTTTAACTCTTGGAGTTGTTTTGACTTCAACCTCTTCATTTCTTTGCCTTATTTAAAGGAGTCTTCTGGATTCCAACTCTTCATTTTTTTGCATTATAAAAGGAAGTCGTGGGCAACCTTTTTAACATACTTTTGGCACAAATTTTGGCAACAAATATATTTTATATTCCTCTTCTTTTTAATTATACTTTGGCCTTTGAGATTTTTGAGTTCCAACCTTAGATTAGAGGTGTTCTTAGGGCTATTTTGTTGGAGGTTCTTGGAGGAGATTTTGTAGATCTTTTGTGTTGATCTTGAGGATGTGATCATTGGTTTCTCATCATGGTTTGAGGTATGGAGTTTTACACAATATGCTCCTTAAATCTCGCGAGTGTCATTCTCTTTGAATTCTTGTTTAATTGAACTCATAATTGAATTAATAAATTCATTGAAATCTGGAAAATAATTGTTGAAATTATTTTGATTCATGTGGTATCATTATATTATTAATGAGCACGTTGTCATGAGATTTTAATATGGCACGGATGTTGAGTACCCGCCAAAATACCTATTCCTGGGTTATGGCTTGATAAAGCATATGCGAATGGGGTGAGGCCTGGTGACCCATTGATGTGCTGTTGAGAAATTATATTGATAAATGCTTTGAGATTTGCATTTGGATTTCAATATTCGTACTCGTGTTTTTACATTTTATTCATCGCTAATATATATTTGTTGAGCATCTTTCTTGTCATATTGTGTACTTCCGCATATTTTCTTTTAGTTGGCAGGTTAGCGTGGATTGTGACGCTATGGACCAATTGGGATGATTTTTGGCGTGGATTATATTGGGGATAATTTTTAATACAAGTTGGAATATTTGTATTATTTTGATGTATAGAGCTTTGGAGATTTGTATTTTATTCGAGTTAGATAGTTGTAATTTTAATTCGAGAGACTTGTTGTAATTGAAGAGATTGCGATTAGTGGATTTATATTATTGTGGGTTTATTTAGATGCTCTATACCTTGTCACTTATGGATTTGGATTTATTTTATCGCATTAGCGCTCCGTTCGCTCTCCCCGGGTGGGCGGGGTGTTACAAATGGTATCAGAGCTTAGGTATACGGCAACCCTCGGGACTTGGGTTTTGGATTCACTTCGTGGATAACAATTTTTGGAGATAGAAAATTTTAGGTGATATTCGTGATAGGTTTCGAGATTAGATGTGAGGAATTTATTTTTGGAGACGAGATTATTTTTGAAGATTGTTACCCTGATTTTTGAGAGTTAGGCATTCGGCGAATTTCGAGGGCGAAATTCCATTGTTAGTGGGGAAGTGTAATAACCCGCTTAATTTTGAGCAATTTTAATTAATTTTTAGAAAATGGAGGAAAATAAAGTTTTTGATAAAATTATTTTTATTGCTCAAATATGTAGGTTATTATTTTTAAAGGCGAGAATTTCAAATGGTTTCTAAAACGGAGTTAAAACGGATTTTAAAATGATTTTTAAACGTTTTTAACTCTTGGAATTGTTTTGACTTCCACCTCTTCACTTCTTTGCCTTATTTAAAGGAGTCTTTTGGATTCCAACTCTTCATTTCTTTGCATTATAAAAGGAAGTCGTGGGCAACCTTTTTAACATACTTTTGGCACAAATTTTGGCAGCAAATATATTTTACATTCCTCTTCTTTTTAATTATACTTTGGCCCTTGAGATTTGTGAGTTCCAACCTTAGATTAGAGGTGTTCTTAGGGCTATTTTGTTGGAGGTTCTTGGAGGAGATTTTGTAGATCTTTTGTGTTGATCTTGAGGATGTGATCATTGGTTTCTCATCATGGTTTGAGGAATGAGGTTTTACACAATATGCTCCATAAATCTCGCGAGTGTCATTCTCTTTAAATTCTTGTTTAATTGAACTCATATTTTAATTGATAAATTCATTGAAATCTGGAAAATAATTGTTGCCATTATTTTGATTCATGTGGTATCATTATATTATTGATGAGAACGTTGTCATGAGATTTTAATATGGCACGGATGTTGAGTACCTGCCAAAATACCTATTCCCGAGCTATGGCTAGATAAAGCATATGCGAATGGGGTGAGGCCTGGTGACCCATTGATGTGTTGTTGAGAAATTATATTGATAAATGCTTTGAGATTTGCATTTTGATTTGAATAATCGTACTCGTGTTGTTACGTTTTATTCATCGCTAATATATATTTGTTGAGCATCTTTCTTGTCATATTGTGTACTTCCCCATATTTTCTTTTAGTTGGCAGGTTAGCGTGGATTGTGACACTATGGACCAATTGGGATGGTTTTTAGCGTGGATTATATTGGGGATAATTTTTAATACAAGTTGGAAGATTTGTATTATTTTGATGTATAGAGGTTTGGAGATTTGTATTTTATTCGAGTTAGATAGTTGCAATTTTAATTCGAGAGACTTGTTGTAATTGAAGAGATTGAGATTAATGGATTTATATTATTGTGGGTTTATTTAGATGCTCTATACCTTGTCACTTATGAATTTGGATTTATTTTATCGCATTAGCGCTCCGTTCGCTCTCCCCGGGCGGGCGGGGTCTTACAAATGGTATCATAGCTTAGGTATACGGCAACCCTCGGGTCTTGGGTTTTGGATTCACTGCGTGGATAACAATTTTTGGAGATAGAAAATTTTAGGTGATATTCGTGATAGGTGTCGAAATTAGATGTGAGGAATTTATTTTTGGAGACGAGATTATATTTTAATATTGTTAGCCTGATTTTGAGAGTTAGGCATTCGGCGAATTTCGAGGGCGAAATTCCATTGTTAGTGGGGAAGTGTAATAACCCGCTTAATTTTGAACTATTTCAATTAATTTATAGAAAATTGAGGAAAATAAAGTTTTTGATAAAATTATTTTTATTGCTCAAATATGTTGGTTATTATTTTTAAAGGCGAGAATTTCAAACGGTTTCGAAAACGAAGTGAAAACGGATTTTAAAATGATTTTTAAATGTTTTTAACTCTTGGAGTTGTTTTGACTTCCACCTCTTCATTTATTTGCCTTATTTAAAGGAGTCTTTTGAATTCCAACTCTTCATTTCTTTGCATTATAAAAGGAAGTCGTGGGCAACCTTTTTAACATACTTTTGGCACAAATTTTGGCAGCAAATATATTTTATATTCCTCTTCTTTTTAATTATACTTTGGCCCTTGAGATTTGTGAGTTCCAACCTTAGATTAGAGGTGTTCTTAGGACTATTTTGTTGGAGGTTCTTGGAGGAGATTTTGTAGATCTTTTGTGTTGATCTTGAGGATGTGATCATTGGTTTCTCATCATGGTTTGAGGAATGGGGTTTTACACAATATGCTCCATAAATCTCGCGAGTGTCATTCTCTTTAAATTCTTGTTTAATTGAACTCATATTTTAATTGATAAATTCATTGAAATCTGGAAAATAATTGTTGCCATTATTTTGATTCATGTGGTATCATTATATTATTGATGAGAACGTTGTCATGAGATTTTAATATGGCACGGATGTTGAGTACCCGCCAAAATACCTATTCCTGGGTTATGGCTTAATAAAGCATATGCGAATGGGGTGAGGCCTGGTGACCCATTGATGTGCTGTTGAGAAATTATATTGATAAATGCTTTGAGATTTGCATTTTGATTTGAATATTCGTACTCGTGTTGTTACGTTTTATTCATCGCTAATATATATTTGTTGAGCATCTTTCTTGTCATATTATGTACTTCCCCATATTTTCTTTTAGTTGGCAGTTTAGCGTGGATTGTGACGCTATGGACCAATTGGGATGATTTTTAGCGTGGATTATATTGGGGATAATTTTTAATACAAGTTGGAATATTTGTATTATTTTGATGTATAGAGCTTTGGAGATTTGTATTTTATTCGAGTTAGATAGTTGTAATTTTAATTCGAGAGACTTGTTGTAATTGAAGAGATTGCGATTAGTGGATTTATATTATTGTGGGTTTGTTTAGATGCTCTATACCTTGTCACTTATGGATTTGGATTTATTTTATCGCACTAGCGCTCCGTTCGCTCTCCCCGGGCGGGCGGGGTGTTACAAATGGTATCAGAGCTTAGGTATACGACAACCCTCGGGACTTGGGTTTTGGATTCACTGCGTGGATAACAATTTTTGGAGATAGAAAATTTTAGGTGATATTTGTGATAGGTTTCGAGATTAGATGTGAGGAATTATTTTTGGAGACGAGATTATTTTTGAAGATTGTTACCCTGATTTTTGAGAGTTAGGCATTCGGCGAATTTCGAGGGCGAAATTCCATTGTTAGTGGGGAAGTGTAATAACCCGCTTAATTTTGAGCTATTTTAATTAATTTTTAGAAAATGGAGGAAAATAAAGTTTTTGATAAAATTATTTTTATTGCTCAAATATGTAGGTTATTATTTTTAAAGGCGAGAATTTCAAATGGTTTCTAAAACGGAGTTAAAACGGATTTTAAATTGATTTTTAAATGTTTTTAACTCTTGGAGTTGTTTTGACTTCCACCTCTTCACTTCTTTGCCTTATTTAAAGGAGTCTTTTGGATTCCAACTCTTCATTTCTTTGCATTATAAAAGGAAGTCGTGGGCAACCTTTTTAACATACTTTTAGCAAAAATTTTGGCAGCACATATATTTTATATTCCTCTTCTTTTTAATAATACTAAGGCCCTTGAGATTTGTGAGTTCCAACCTTAGATTAGAGGTGTTCTTAGGGCTATTTTGTTGGAGGTTCTTGGAGGAGATTTTGTAGATCTTTTGTGTTGATCTTGAGGATGTGATCATTGGTTTCTCATCATGGTTTGAGGTATGGAGTTTTACACAATATGCTCCTTAAATCTCGCGAGTGTCATTCTCTTTGAATTCTTGTTTAATTGAACTCATAATTGAATTAATAAATTCATTGAAATCTGGAAAATAATTGTTGAAATTATTTTGATTCATGTGGTATCATTATATTATTAATGAGCACGTTGTCATGAGATTTTAATATGGCACGGATGTTGAGTACCCGCCAAAATACCTATTCCTGGGTTATGGCTTGATAAAGCATATGCGAATGGGGTGAGGCCTGGTGACCCATTGATGTGCTGTTGAGAAATTACATTGATAAATGCTTTGAGATTTGCATTTTGATTTGAATATTCGTACTTGTGTTGTTACGTTTTATTCATCGCTAATATATATTTGTTGAGCATCTTTCTTGTCATATTGTGTACTTCCCCATATTTTCTTTTAGTTGGCAGGTTAGCGTGGATTGTGACGCTATGGACCAATTGGGATGATTTTTAGCGTGGATTATATTGGGGATAATTTTTAATACAAGTTGGAATATTTGTATTATTTTGATGTTTAGAGATTTGTATTTTATTCGACTTAGATAGTTGTAATTTTAATTCGAGAGACTTGTTGTAATTGAAGAGATTGCGATTAGTGGATTTATATTATTGTGGGTTTATTTAGATGCTCTATACCTTGTCACTTATGGATTTGGATTTATTTTATCGCATTAGCACTCCGTTCGCTCTCCCCGGGCGGGCGGGGTGTTACAAATGGTATCAGAGCTTAGGTATACGGCAACCCTCGGTACTTGGGTTTTGGATTCACTGCGTGGATAACAATTTTTGGAGATTGAAAATTTTAGGTGATATTCGTGATAGGTTTCGAGATTAGATGTGAGGAATTTATTTTTGGAGACGAGATTATTTTTGAAGATTGTTACCCTGATTTTTGAGAGTTAGGCATTCGGCGAATTTCGAGGGCGAAATTCCATTGTTAGTGGGGAAGTGTAATAACCCGCTTAATTTTGAGCTATTTTAATTAATTTTTAGGAAATGGAGGAAAATAAAGTTTTTGATAAAATTATTTTTATTGCTCAAATATGTAGGTTATTATTTTTACAAGGCGAGAATTTCAAATGGTTTCGAAAACGGAGTTAAAACGGATTTTAAAATGATTTTTAAATGTTTTTAACTCTTGGAGTTGTTTTGACTTCCACCTCTTCACTTCTTTGCCTTATTTAAAGGAGCCTTTTGGATTCCAACTCTTCATTTCTTTGCATTATAAAAGGAAGTCGTGGGCAACCTTTTTAACATACTTTTGGCACAAATTTTGGCAGCAAATATATTTTATATTCCTCTTCTTTTTAATTATACTTTGGCCCTTGAGATTTGTGAGTTCCAACCTTAAATTAGAGGTGTTCTTGGGACAATTTTGTTGGAGGTTCTTGGAGGAGATTTTGTAGATCTTTTGTGTTGATCTTGAGGATGTGATCAGTGGTTTCTCATCATGGTTTGAGGTATGGGGTTTTACACAATATGCTCCATAAATCTCGCGAGTGTCATTCTCTTTAAATTCTTGTTTAATTGAACTCATATTTTAATTGATAAATTCAATGAAATCTGGAAAATAATTGTTGAAATTATTTTTATTCATGTGGTATCATTATATTATTGATGAGAACGTAGTCATGGGATTTTAATATGGCACGGATGTTGAGTACCTGCCAAAATACCTATTCCCGAGCTATGGCTAGATAAAGCATATGCGAATGGGGTGAGGCCTGGTGACCCATTGAAGTGTTGTTGAGAAATTATATTGATAAATGCTTTAAGATTTGCATTTTGATTTGAATAATCGTACTCATGTTGTTACGTTTTATTCATCGCTAATATATATTTGTTGAGCATTTTTCTTGTCATATTGTGTACTTCCCCATATTTTCTTTTAGTTGGCAGGTTAGCGTGGATTGTGACGCTATGGACCAATTGGGATGATTTTTAGCGTGGATTATATTAGGGATAATTTTTAATACAAGTTGGAAGATTTGTATTATTTTGATGTATAGAGCTTTGGAGATTTGTATTTTATTCGAGTTAGATAGTTGCAATTTTAATTCGAGAGACTTGTTGTAATTGAAGAGATTGAGATTAGTGGATTTATATTATAGTGGGTTTATTTAGATGCTCTATACCTTGTCACTTAAGAATTTGGATTTATTTTATCGCATTAGCGCTCCGTTCACTCTCCCCGGGCGGGCGGGGTGTTACAAATGGTATCATAGCTTAGGTATACGGCAACCCTCGGGTCTTGGGCTTTGGATTCACTGCGTGGATAACAATTTTTGGAGATAGAAAATTTTAGGTGATATTCGTGATAGGTTTCGAAATTAGATGTGAGGAATTTATTTTTGGAGACGAGATTATATTTTAATATTGTTAGCCTGATTTTTGAGAGTTAGGCATTCGGCGAATTTCGAGGGCGAAATTCCATTGTTAGTGGGGAAGTGTAATAACCCGCTTAATTTTGAACTATTTCAATTAATTTATAGAAAATTGAGGAAAATAAAGTTTTTGATAAAATTATTTTTATTGCTCAAATATGTTGGTTATTATTTTTAAAGGCGAGAATTTCAAACGGTTTCGAAAACGAAGTTAAAACGGATTTTAAAATGATTTTTAAATGTTTTTAACTCTTGGAGTTGTTTTGACTTCCACCTTTTCATTTATTTGCCATATTTAAAGGAGTCTTTTGAATTCCAACTCTTCATTTCTTTGCATTATAAAAGGAAGTCGTGGGAAACCTTTTAACATACTTTTGGCACAAATTTTGGCAGCAAATATATTTTATATTCCTCTTCTTTTTAATTATACTTTGGCCCTTGAGATTTGTGAGTTCCAACGTTAGATTAGAGGTGTTCTTAGGGCTATTTTGTTGGAGGTTCTTGGAGGAGATTTTGTAGATCTTTTGTGTTGATCTTGAGGATGTGATCATAGGTTTCTCATCATGGTTTGAGGTATGGAGTTTTACACAATATGCACCTTAAATCTCGCGAGTGTCATTCTCTTTGAATTCTTGTTTAATTGAACTCATAATTGAATTAATAAATTCATTGAAATCTGGAAAATAATTGTTGAAATTATTTTGATTCATGTGGTATCATTATATTATTATTGAGCACGTTGTCATGAGATTTTAATATGGCACGGATGTTGAGTACCCGCCCAAATACCTATTCCTGGGTTATGGCTTGATAAAGCATATGCGAATGGGGTGAGGCCTGGTGACCCATTGATGTGTTGTTGAGAAATTATATTGATAAATGCTTTGAGATTTGCATTTTGATTTGAATAATCGTACTCGTGTTGTTACATTTTATTCATCGCTAATATATATTTGTTGAGCATCTTTCTTGTCATATTGTGTACTTCCCCATATTTTCTTTTAGTTGGCAGGTTAGCGTGGATTGTGACGCTATGGACCAATGGGGATGATTTTTAGCGTGGATTATATTGGGGATAATTTTTAATACAAGTTGGAAGATTTGTATTATTTTGATGTATAGAGCTCTGGAGATTTGTATTTTATTCGAGTTAGATAGTTGCAATTTTAATTCGAGAGACTTGTTGTAATTGAAGAGATTGAGATTAGTGGATTTATATTATTGTGGGTTTATTTAGATGCTCTATACCTTGTCACTTATGGATTTGGATTTATTTTATCGCATTAGCGCTCCGTTCGCTCTCCCCGGGCGGGCGGGGTGTTACAAATGGTATCATGACTTAGGTATACGGCAACCCTCGGGTCTTGGGTTTTGGATTCACTGCGTGGTTAACAATTTTTGGAGATAGAAAATCTTAGGTGATATTCGTGATAGGTTTCGAGATTAGATGTGAGGAATTTATTTTTGGAGACGAGATTATATTTTAATATTGTTAGCCTGATTTTTGAGAGTTAGGCATTCGGCGAATTTCGAGGGCGAAATTCCATTGTTAGTGGGGAGGTGTAATAACCCGCTTAATTTTGAGCTATTTTAATTAATTTATAGAAAATTGAGGAAAATAAAGTTTTTGATAAAATTATTTTTATTGCTCAAATATGTTGGTTATTATTTTTAAAGGCGAGAATTTCAAACGGTTTCGAAAACGGAGTTAAAACGGATTTTAAAATGATTTTTAAATGTTTTTAACTCTTGGAGTTGTTTTGACTTCCACCTCTTCATTTCTTTGCCTTATTTAAAGGAGTCTTTTGGATTCCAACTCTTCATTTCATTGCATTATAAAAGGAAGTCGTGGGCAACCTTTTTAACATACTTTTGGCACAAATTTTGGCAGCAAATATATTTTATATTCCACTTCTTTTTAATTATACTTTGGCCCTTGAGATTTGTGAGTTCCAACCTTAGATTAGAGGTGTTCTTGGGGCTATTTTGTTGGAGGTTCTTGGAGGAGATTTTGTAGATCTTTTGTGTTGATCTTGAGGATGTGATCATTGGTTTCTCATCATGGTTTGAGGTATGGAGTTTTACACAATATGCTCCTTAAATCTCGCGAGTGTCATTCTCTTTGAATTCTTGTTTAATTGAACTCATATTTGAATTAATAAATTCATTGAAATCTGGAAAATAATTGTTGAAATTATTTTGATTCATGTGGTATCATTATATTATTAATGAGCACGTTGTCATGAGACTTTAATATGGCACGGATGTTGAGTACCCGCCAAAATACCTATTCCCGGGCTTTGGCTTGATAAAGCATATGCGAATGGGGTGAGGCCTGGTGACCCATTGATGTGTTGTTGAGAAATTATATTGATAAATACTTTGAGATTTGCATTTTGATTTGAATATTCGTACTCGTGTTGTTACGTTTTATTCATCGCTAATATATATTTGTTTAGCATCTTTCTTGTCATATTGTGTACTTCCCCATATTTTCTTTTAGTTGGCAGGTTAGCGTGGATTGTGACGCTATGGACCAATGGGGATGATTTTTAGCGTGGATTATATTGGGGATAATTTTTAATACAAGTTGGAAGATTTGTATTATTTTGATGTATAGAGCTTTGGAGATTTGTATTTTATTCGAGTTAGATAGTTGCAATTTTAATTCGAGAGACTTGTTGTAATTGAAGAGATTGAGATTAGTGGATTTATATTATTGTGGGTTTATTTAGATGCTCTATACCTTGTCACTTATGGATTTGGATTTATTTTATCGCATTAGCGCTCCGTTCGCTCTCCCCGGGCGGGCGGGGTGTTACAAATGGTATCATAGTTTAGGTATACGGCAACCCTCGGGTCTTGGGTTTTGGATTCACTGCGTGGATAAAAATTTTTGGAGATAGAAAATTTTAGGTGATATTCGTGATAGGTTTCGAGATTAGATGTGAGGAATTTATTTTTGGAGACGAGATTATATTTTAATATTGTTAGCCTGATTTTTGAGAGTTAGGCATTCGGCGAATTTCGAGGGCGAAATTCCATTGTTAGTGGGGAGGTGTAATAACCCGCTTAATTTTGAGCTATTTTAATTAATTTATAGAAAATTGAGGAAAATAAAGTTTTTGATAAAATTATTTTTATTGCTCAAATATGTTGGTTATTATTTTTAAAGGCGAGAATTTCAAACGGTTTCGAAAACGGAGTTAAAACGGATTTTAAAATGATTTTTAAATGTTTTTAACTCTTGGAGTTGTTTTGACTTCCACCTCTTCATTTCTTTGCCTTATTTAAAGGAGTCTTTTGGATTCCAACTCTTCATTTCTTTGCATTATAAAAGGAAGTCGTGGGCAACCTTTTTAACATACTTTTGGCACAAATTTTGGCAGCAAATATATTTTATATTCCACTTCTTTTTAATTATACTTTGGCCCTTGAGATTTGTGAGTTCCAACCTTAGATTAGAGGTGTTCTTGGGGCTATTTTGTTGGAGGTTCTTGGAGGAGATTTTGTAGATCTTTTGTGTTGATCTTGAGGATGTGATCATTGGTTTCTCATCATGGTTTGAGGTATGGAGTTTTACACAATATGCTCCTTAAATCTCGCGAGTGTCATTCTCTTTGAATTCTTGTTTAATTGAACTCATATTTGAATTAATAAATTCATTGAAATCTTGAAAATAATTGTTGAAATTATTTTGATTCATGTGGTATCATTATATTATCAATGAGCACGTTGTCATGAGATTTTAATATGGCACGGATGTTGAGTACCCGCCAAAATACCTATTCCAGGGTTATGGCTTGATAAAGCATATGCGAATGGGGTGAGGCCTGGTGAGTCATTGATGTGTTGTTTAGAAATTATATTGATAAATGCTTTGAGATTTGCATTTTGATTTGAATATTCGTACTCGTGTTGTTACGTTTTATTCATCGCTAATATATATTTGTTGAGCATCTTTCTTGTCATATTGTGTACTTCCCCATATTTTCTTTTAGTTGGCAGGTTAGCGTGGATTGTGACGCTATGGACCAATGGGGATGATTTTTAGCGTGGATTATATTGGGGATAATTTTTAATACAAGTTGGAAGATTTGTATTATTTTGATGTATAGAGCTTTGGAGATTTGTATTTTATTCGAGTTAGATAGTTGCAATTTTAATTCGAGAGACTTGTTGTAATTGATGAGATTGAGATTAGTGGATTTATATTATTGTGGGTTTATTTAGATGCTCTATACCTTGTCACTTATGGATTTGGATTTATTTTAAGGCATTAGCGCTCCGTTTGCTCTCCCCGGGCGGGCGGGGTGTTACAAATGGTTTCATAGTTTAGGTATACGGTAACCCTCGGGTCTTGGGTTTTGGATTCACTGCGTGGATAACAATTTTTGGAGATAGAAAATTTTAGGTGATATACGTGATAGGTTTCGAGATTAGATGTGAGGAATTTATTTTTGGAGACGAGATTATATTTTAATATTGTTAGCCTGATTTTTGAGAGTTAGGCATTCGGCGAATTTCGAGGGAGAAATTCCATTGTTAGTGGGGAAGTGTAATAACCCGCTTAATTTTGAGCCATTTTAATTAATTTATAGAAAATTGAGGAAAATAAAGTTTTTGATAAAATTATTTTTATTGTTCAAATATGTTGGTTATTATTTTTAAAGGCGAGAATTTCAAACGGTTTCGAAAACGGAGTTAAAACGGATTTTAAAATGATATTAAAATGTTTTTAACTCTTAGAGTTGTTTTGACTTCCACCTCTTCATTTCTTTGCCTTATTTAAAGGAGTCTTTTGGATTCCAACTCTTCATTTCTTTTCATTATAAAAGGAAGTCGTGGGCAACCTTTTTAACATACTTTTGGCATAAATTTTGGCAGCAAATATATTTTATATTCCTCGTCTTTTTAACTATACTTTGGCCCTTGAGATTTGTGAGTTCCAACCTTAGATTAGAGGTGTTCTTAGGGCTATTTTGTTGGAGGTTCTTGGAGGAGATTTTGTAGATCTTTTGTGTTGATCTTGAGGATGTGATCATAGGTTTCTCATCATGGTTTGAGGTATGGAGTTTTACACAATATGCTCCTTAAATCTTGCGAGTGTCATTCTCTTTGAATTCTTGTTTAATTGAACTCATATTTGAATTAATAAATTCATTGAAATCTTGAAAATAATTGTTGAAATTATTTTGATTCATGTGGTATCATTATATTATCAATGAGCACGTTGTCATGAGATTTTAATATGGCACGGATGTTGAGTACCCGCCAAAATACCTATTCCAGGGTTATGGCTTGATAAAGCATATGCGAATGGGGTGAGGCCTGGTGAGTCATTGATGTGTTGTTTAGAAATTATATTGATAAATGCTTTGAGATTTGCATTTTGATTTGAATATTCGTACTCGTGTTGTTACGTTTTATTCATCGCTAATATATATTTGTTGAGCATCTTTCTTGTCATATTGTGTACTTCCCCATATTTTCTTTTAGTTGGCAGGTTAGCGTGGATTGTGACGCTATGGACCAATGGGGATGATTTTTAGCGTGGATTATATTGGGGATGATTTTTAGCGTGGATTATATTGGGGATAATTTTTAATACGAGTTGGAAGATTTGTATTATTTTGATGTATAGAGCTTTGGAGATTTGTATTTTATTCGAGTTAGATAGTTGCAATTTTAATTCGAGAGACTTGTTGTAATTGATGAGATTGAGATTAGTGGATTTATATTATTGTGGGTTTATTTAGATGCTCTATACCTTGTCACTTATGGATTTGGATTTATTTTAACGCATTAGCGCTCCGTTTGCTCTCCCCGGGCGGGCGGGGTGTTACAAATGGTTTCATAGTTTAGGTATACGGCAACCCTCGGGTCTTGGGTTTTGGATTCACTGCGTGGATAACAATTTTTGGAGATAGAAAATTTTAGGTGATATACGTGATAGGTTTCGAGATTAGATGTGAGGAATTTATTTTTGGAGACGAGATTATATTTTAATATTGTTAGCCTGATTTTTGAGAGTTAGGCATTCGGCGAATTTCGAGGGCGAAATTCCATTGTTAGTGGGGAAGTGTAATAACCCGCTTAATTTTGAGCTATTTTAATTAATTTATAGAAAATTGAGGAAAATAAAGTTTTTGATAAAATTATTTTTATTGTTCAAATATGTTGGTTATTATTTTTAAAGGCGAGAATTTCAAACGGTTTCGAAAACGGAGTTAAAACGGATTTTAAAATGATATTAAAATGTTTTTAACTCTTAGAGTTGTTTTGACTTCCACCTCTTCATTTCTTTGCCTTATTTAAAGGAGTCTTTTGGATTCCAACTCTTCATTTCTTTTCATTATAAAAGGAAGTCGTGGGCAACCTTTTTAACATACTTTTGGCATAAATTTTGGCAGCAAATATATTTTATATTCCTCGTCTTTTTAACTATACTTTGGCCCTTGAGATTTGTGAGTTCCAACCTTAGATTAGAGGTGTTCTTAGGGCTATTTTGTTGGAGGTTCTTGGAGGAGATTTTGTAGATCTTTTGTGTTGATCTTGAGGATGTGATCATAGGTTTCTCATCATGGTTTGAGGTATGGAGTTTTACACAATATGCTCCTTAAATCTTGCGAGTGTCATTCTCTTTGAATTCTTGTTTAATTGAACTCATATTTGAATTAATAAATTCATTGAAATCTTGAAAATAATTGTTGAAATTATTTTGATTCATGTGGAATCATTATATTATCAATGAGCACGTTGTCATGAGATTTTAATATGGCACGGATGTTGAGTACCCGCCAAAATACCTATTCCAGGGTTATGGCTTGATAAAGCATATGCGAATGGGGTGAGGCCTGGTGAGTCATTGATGTGTTGTTTAGAAATTATATTGATAAATGCTTTGAGATTTGCATTTTGATTTGAATATTCGTACTCGTGTTGTTACGTTTTATTCATCGCTAATATATATTTGTTGAGCATCTTTCTTGTCATATTGTGTACTTCCCCATATTTTCTTTTAGTTGGCAGGTTAGCGTGGATTGTGACGCTATGGACCAATGGGGATGATTTTTAGCGTGGATTATATTGGGGATGATTTTTAGCGTGGATTATATTGGGGATAATTTTTAATACGAGTTGGAAGATTTGTATTATTTTGATGTATAGAGCTTTGGAGATTTGTATTTTATTCGAGTTAGATAGTTGCAATTTTAATTCGAGAGACTTGTTGTAATTGATGAGATTGAGATTAGTGGATTTATATTATTGTGGGTTTATTTAGATGCTCTATACCTTGTCACTTAAGGATTTGGATTTATTTTAACGCATTAGCGCTCCGTTTGCTCTCCCCGGGCGGGCGGGGTGTTACAAATGGTATCATAGTTTAGGTATACGGCAACCCTCGGGTCTTGGGTTTTGGATTCACTGCGTGGATAACAATTTTTGGAGATAGAAAATTTTAGGTGATATACGTGATAGGTTTCGAGATTAGATGTGAGGAATTTATTTTTGGAGACGAGATTATATTTTAATATTGTTAGCCTGATTTTTGAGAGTTAGGCATTTGGCGAATTTCGAGGGCGAAATTCCATTGTTAGTGGGGAAGTGTAATAACCCGCTTAATTTTGAGCTATTTTAATTAATTTATAGAAAATTGAGGAAAATAAAGTTTTTGATAAAATTATTTTTATTGCTCAAATATGTTGGTTATTATTTTTAAAGGCGAGAATTTCAAACGGTTTCGAAAACGGAGTTAAAACAGATTTTAAAATGATTTTTAAATGTTTTTAACTCTTGGAGTTGTTTTGACTTCCACCACTTCATTTCTTTGCCTTATTTAAAGGAGTCTTTTGGATTCCAACTCTTAATTTCTTTGCATTATAAAAGGAAGTCGTGGGAAAAACCTTTTTAACATACTTTAGGCACAAATTTTGGCAGCAAATATATTTTATATTCCTCTTCTTTTTAATTATACTTTGACCCTTGAGATTTGTGAGTTCCAACATTAGATTAGAGGTGTTCTTAGGGCTATTTTTTTGGTGGTTCTTGGAGGAGATTTTTTAGATCTTTTGTGTTGATCTTGAGGATGTGATCATAGGTTTCTCATCATGGTTTGAGGTATGGAGTTTTACACAATATGCTCCTTAAATCTTGCGAGCGTCATTCTCTTTGAATTCTTGTTTAATTGAACTCATATTTGAATTAATAAATTCATTGAAATCTTGAAAATAATTGTTGAAATTATTTTGATTCATGTGGTATCATTATATTATTAATGAGCACGTTGTCATGAGATTTTAATATGGCACGGATGTTGAGTACCCGCCAAAATACCTATTCCCGGGCTTTGGCTTGATAAAGCATATGCGAATGGGGTGAGGCCTGGTGACCCATTGATGTGTTGTTGAGAAATTATATTGATAAATACTTTGAGATTTGCATTTTGATTTAAATATTCGTACTCATGTTGTTACGTTTTATTCATCGCTAATATATATTTGTTTAGCATCTTTCTTGTCATATTGTGTACTTCCCCATATTTTCTTTTAGTTGGCAGGTTAGCGTGGATTGTAACACTATGGACCAATGGGGATGATTTTTAGCGTGGATTATATTGGGGATAATTTTTAATACAAGTTGGAAGATTTGTATTATTTTGATGTATAGAGCTTTGGAGATTTGTATTTTATTCGAGTTAGATAGTTGCAATTTTAATTCGAGAGACTTGTTGTAATTGAAGAGATTGAGATTAGTGGATTTATATTATTGTGGGTTTATTTAGATGCTCTATACCTTGTCACTTATGGATTTGGATTTATTTTATCGCATTAGCGCTCCGTTCGCTCTCCCCGGGCGGGCGGGGTGTTATAAATGGTATCATAGTTTAGGTATACGGCAACCCTCGGGTCTTGGGTTTTGGATTCACTGCGTCGATAAAAATTTTTGGAGATAGAAAATTTTAGGTGATATTCGTGATAGGTTTCGAGATTAGATGTGAGGAATTTATTTTTGGAGACGAGATTATATTTTAATATTGATAGCCTGATTTTTGAGAGTTAGGCATTCGGCGAATTTCGAGGGCGAAATTCCATTGTTAGTGGGGAAGTGTAATAACCCGCTTAATTTTGAGCTATTTTAATTAATTTATAAAAAATTGAGGAAAATAAAGTTTTTGATAAAATTATTTTTATTGCTCAAATATGTTGGTTATTATTTTTTAAGGCGAGAATTTCAAACGGTTTCGAAAACGGAGTTAAAACGGATTTTAAAATGATATTAAAATGGTTTTAACTCTTAGAGTTGTTTTGACTTCCACCTCTTCATTTCTTTGCCTTATTTAAAGGAGTCTTTTGGATTCCAACTCTTCATTTCTTTTCATTATAAAAGGAAGTCGTGGGCAACCTTTTTAACATACTTTTGGCACAAATTTTGGCAGCAAATATATTTTATATTCCTCTTCTTTTTAACTATACTTTGGCCCTTGAGATTTGTGAGTTCCAACCTTAGATTAGAGGTGTTCTTAGGGCTATTTTGTTGGAGGTTCTTGGAGGATATTTTGTAGATCTTTTGTGTTGATCTTGAGGATGTGATCATAGGTTTCTCATCATGGTTTGAGGTATGGAGTTTTACACAATATGCTCCTTAAATCTTGCGAGTGTCATTCTCTTTGAATTCTTGTTTAATTGAACTCATATTTGAATTAATAAATTCATTGAAATCTTGAAAATAATTGTTGAAATTATTTTGATTCATGTGGTATCATTATATTATCAATGAGCACGTTGTCATGAGATTTTAATATGGCACGGATGTTGAGTACCCGCCAAAATACCTATTCCAGGGTTATGGCTTGATAAAGCATATGCGAATGGGGTGAGGCCTGGTGAGTCATTGATGTGTTGTTTAGAAATTATATTGATAAATGCTTTGAGATTTGCATTTTGATTTGAATATTCGTACTCGTGTTGTTACGTTTTAGTCATCGCTAATATATATTTGTTGAGCATCTTTCTTGTCATATTGTGTACTTCCCCATATTTTCTTTTAGTTGGCAGGTTAGCGTGGATTGTGACGCTATGGACCAATGGGGATGATTTTTAGCGTGGATTATATTGGGGATAATTTTTAATACAAGTTGGAAGATTTGTATTATTTTGATGTATAGAGCTTTGGAGATTTGTATTTTATTCGAGTTAGATAGTTGCAATTTTAATTCGAGAGACTTGTTGTAATTGATGAGATTGAGATTAGTGGATTTATATTATTGTGGGTTTATTTAGATGCTCTATACCTTGTCACTTATGGATTTGGATTTATTTTATCGCATTAGCGCTCCGTTTGCTCTCCCCGGGCGGGCGGGGTGTTACAAATGGTATCATAGTTTAGGTATACGGCAACCCTCGGGTCTTGGGTTTTGGATTCACTGCGTGGATAACAATTTTTGGAGATAGAAAATTTTAGGTGATATTCGTGATAGGTTTCGAGATTAGATGTGAGGAATTTATTTTTGGAGACGAGATTATATTTTAATATTGTTAGCCTGATTTTTGAGAGTTAGGCATTCGGCGAATTTCGAGGGCGAAATTCCATTGTTAGTGGGGAAGTGTAATAACCCGCTTAATTTTGAGCTATTTTAATTAATTTATAGAAAATTGAGGAATATAAAGTTTTTGATAAAATTATTTTTATTGCTCAAATATGTTGGTTATTATTTTTAAAGGTGAGAATTTCAAACGGTTTCGAAAACGGAGTTAAAACAGATTTTAAAATGATTTTAAAATGTTTTTAACTCTTGGAGTTGTTTTGACTTCCACCACTTCATTTCTTTGGCTTATTTAAAGGAGTCTTTTGGATTCCAACTCTTAATTTCTTTGCATTATAAAAGGAAGTCGTGGGCAACCTTTTTAACATACTTTAGGCACAAATTTTGGCAGCAAATATATTTTATATTCCTCTTCTTTTTAACTATACTTTGACCCTTGAGATTTGTGAGTTCCAACCTTAGATTAGAGGTGTTCTTAGGGCTATTTTGTTGGAGGTTCTTGGAGGAGATTTTGTAGATCTTTTGTGTTGATATTGAGGATGTGATCATAGGTTTCTCATCATGGTTTGAGGTATGGAGTTTTACACAATATGCTCCTTAAATCTTGCGAGTGTCATTCTCTTTGAATTCTTGTTTAATTGAACTCAAATTTGAATTAATAAATTCATTGAAATCATGAAAATAATTGTTGAAATTATTTTGATTCATGTGGTATCATTCTATTATTAATGAGCACGTTGTCATGAGATTTTAATATGGCACGGATGTTGAGTACCCGCCAAAATACCTATTCCAGGGTTATGGCTTGATAAAGCATATGCGAATGGGGTGAGGCCTGGTGACTCATTGATGTGTTGTTTAGAAATTATATTGATAATTGCTTTGAGATTTGCATTTTGATTTGAATATTCGTACTCGTGTTGTTACGTTTTATTCATCGCTAATATATATTTGTTGAGCATCTTTCTTGTCATATTGTGTACTTCCCCATATTTTCTTTTAGTTGGCAGGTTAGCGTGGATTGTGATGCTATGGACCAATGGGGATGATTTTTAGCGTGGATTATATTGGGGAAAATTTTTAATACAAGTTGGAAGATTTGTATTATTTTGATGTATAGAGATTTGGAGATTTGTATTTTATTCGAGTTAGATAGTTGCAATGTTAATTCGAGAGACTTGTTGTAATTGATGAGATTGAGATTAGTGGATTTATATTATTGTGGGTTTATTTAGATGCTCTATACCTTGTCACTTATGGATTTGGATTTATTTTATCGCATTAGCGCTCCGTTCGCTCTCCCCGGGCGGGCGGGGTGTTACAAATGGTATCATAGTTTAGGTATACGGCAACCCTCGGGTCTTGGGTTTTGGATTCACTGCGTGGATAACAATTTTTGGAGATAGAAAATTTTAGGTGATATTCGTGATAGGTTTCGAGATTAAATGTGAGGAATTTATTTTTGGAGACGAGATTATATTTTAATATTGTTAGCCTGATTTTTGAGAGTTAGGCATTCGGCGAATTTCGAGGGCGAAATTCCATTGTTAGTGGGGAAGTGTAATAACCCGCTTAATTTTGAGCTATTTTAATTAATTTATAGAAAATTGAGGAAAATAAAGTTTTTGATAAAATTATTTTTATTGCTCAAATATGTTGGTTATTATTTTTAAAGGCGAGAATTTCAAACGGTTTCGAAAACGGAGTTAAAACGGATTTTAAAATGATATTAAAATGTTTTTAACCCTTGGAGTTGTTTTGACTTCCACCTCTTCATTTCTTTGCCTTATTTAAAGGAGTCTTTTGGATTCCAACTCTTCATTTCTTTTCATTATAAAAGGAAGTCGTGGGTAACGTTTTTAACATACTTTTGGCACAAATTTTGGCAGCAAATATATTTTATATTGCTCTTCTTTTTAACTATACTTTGGCCCTTGAGATTTGTGAGTTCCAACCTTAGATTAGAGGTGTTCTTAGGGCTATTTTGTTAGAGGTTCTTGGAGGAGATTTTGTAGATCTTTTGTGTTGATCTTGAGGATGTGATCATAGGTTTCTCATCATGGTTTGAGGTATGGAGTTTTACACAATATGCTCCTTAAATCTTGTGAGTGTCATTCTCTTTGAATTCTTGTTTAATTGAACTTATATTTGAATTAATAAATTCATTGAAATCTTGAAAATAATTGTTGAAATTATTTTGATTCATGTGGTATCATTATATTATTAATGAGCACGTTGTCATGAGATTTTAATATGGCACGGATGTTGAGTACCTGCCAAAATACCTATTCCCGGGCTTTGGCTTGATAAAGCATATGCGAATGGGGTTAGGCCTGGTGACCCATTGATGTGTTGTTGAGAAATTATATTGATAAATGCTTTGAGATTTGCATTTCGATTTGAATATTCGTACTCATGTTGTTACGTTTTATTCATCGCTAATATATATTTGCTGAGCATCTTTCTTGTCATATTGTGTACTTCCCAATATTTTCTTTTAGTTGGCAGGTTAGCGTGGATTGTGACGCTATGGACCAATGGGGATGATTTTTAGCGTGGATTATATTGGGGATAATTTTTAATACAAGTTGGAAGATTTGTATTATTTTGATGTATAGAGCTTTGGAGATTTGTATTTTATTCGAGTTAGATAGTTGCAATTTTAATTCGAAAGACTTGTTGTAATTGAAGAGATTGAGATTAGTGGATTTATATTATTGTGGGTTTATTTAGATGCTCTATACCTTGTCACTTATGGATTTGGATTTATTTTATCGCATTAGCGCTCCGTTCTCTCTCCCCGGGCGGGCGGGGTGTTACAAATGGTATCATAGCTTAGGTATACGGCAACCCTCGGTTCTTGGGTTTTGGATTCACTTCGTGGATGACAATTTTTGGAGATAGAAAATTTTAGGTGATATTCGTGATAGGTTTCGAGATTAGATGTAAGGAATTTATTTTTGGAGATGAGATTATATTTTAATATTGTTAGCCTGATTTTTGAGAGTTAGGCATTCGGCGAATTTCGAGGGCGAAATTCCATTGTTAGTGGGGAAGTGTAATAACCCGCTTAATTTTGAGCTATTTTAATTAATTTATAGAAAATTGAGGAAAATAAAGTTTTTGATAAAATTATTTTTATTGCTCAAATATGTTGGTTATTATTTTTAAAGGCGAGAATTTCAAACGGTTTCGAAAACGGAGTTAAAACGGATTTTAAAATGATTTTTAAATGTTTTTAACTCTTGGAGTTGTTTTGACTTCCACCTCTTCATTTCTTTGCCTTATTTAAAGGAGTCTTTTGGATTCCAACTCTTCATTTCTTTGCATTATAAAAGGAAGTCGTGGGCAACCTTTTAAACATACTTTTGGCACAAATTTTGGCAGCAAATATATTTTACATTCCTCTTCTTTTTAATTATACTTTGGCCCTTGAGATTTGTGAGTTCCAACCTTAGATTAGAGGTGTTCTTAGGGCTATTTTGTTGGAGGTTCTTGGAGGAGATTTTGTAGATCTTTTGTGTTGATCTTGAGGATGTGATCATAGGTTTCTTATCATGGTTTGAGGTATGGAGTTTTACACAATATGCTCCTTAAATCTCGCGAGTGTCATTCTCTTTGAATTCTTGTTTAATTGAACTCATATTTGAATTAATAAATTCATTGAAATCTTGAAAATAATTGTTGAAATTATTTTGATTCATGTGGTATCATTATATTATTAATGAGCACGTTGTCATGAGATTTTAATATGGCACGGATGTTGAGTACCCGCCAAAATACCTATTCCCGGGCTTTGGCTTGATAAAGCATATGCGAATGGGGTGAGGCCTGGTGACCCATTGATGTGTTGTTGAGAAATTATATTGATAAATGCTTTGAGATTTGCATTTTGATTTGAATATTCGTACTCATGTTGTTACGTTTTATTCATCGCTAATATATATTTGTTGAGCATCTTTCTTGTCATATTGTGTACTTCCCCATATTTTATTTTAGTTGGCAGGTTAGCGTGGATTGTGACGCTATGGACCAATGGGGATGATTTTTAGCGTGGATTATATTGGGGATAATTTTTAATACAAGTTGGAAGATTTGTATTATTTTGATGTATAGAGCTTTGGAGATTTTTATTTTATTCGAGTTAGATAGTTGCAATTTTAATTCGAGAGACTTGTTGTAATTGAAGAGATTGAGATTAGTGAATTTATATTATTGTGGGTTTATTTAGATGCTCTATACCTTGTCACTTATGGATTAAGATTTATTTTATCGCATTAGCGCTCCGTTCCCTCTCCCCGGGCGGGCGGGGTGTAACAAATGGTATCATAGCTTAGGTATACGGCAACCCTCGGTTCTTGGGTTTTGGATTCACTTCGTGGATAACAATTTTTGGAGATAGAAAATTTTAGGTGATATTCGTGATAGGTTTCGAGATTAGATGTGACGAATTTATTTTTGGAGACAAGATTATATTTTAATATTGTTAGCCTGATTTTTGAGAGTTAGGCATTCGGCGAATTTCGAGGGCGAAATTCCATTGTTAGTGGGGAAGTGTAATAACCCGCTTAATTTTGAGCTATTTTAATTAATTTATAGAAAATTGAGGAAAATAAAGTTTTTGATAAAATTATTTTTATTGCTCAAATATGTTGGTTATTATTTTTAAAGGCGAGAATTTCAAACGGTTTCGAAAACGGAGTTAAAACAGATTTTAAAATGATTTTTAAATGTTTTTAACTCTTGGAGTTGTTTTGACTTCCACCACTTCATTTCTTTGCCTTATTTAAAGGAGTCTTTTGGATTCCAACTCTTAATTTCTTTGCATTATAAAAGGAAGTCGTGGGCAACCTTTTTAACATACTTTAGGCACAAATTTTGGCAGCAAATATATTTTATATTCCTCTTCTTTTTAATTATACTTTGACCCTTGAGATTTGTGAGTTCCAACCTTAGATTAGAGGTGTTCTTAGGGCTATTTTTTTGGAGGTTCTTGGAGGAGATTTTTTAGATCTTTTGGGTTGATCTTGTGGATGTGATCATTGGTTTCTCATCATGGTTTGAGGTATGGAGTTTTACACAATATGCTCCTTAAATCTCGCGAGTGTCATTCTCTTTGAATTATTTTTTAATTGAACTCATAATTGAATTAATAAATTCATTGAAATCTGGAAAATAATTGTTGATATTATTTTGATTCATGTGGTATCATTATATTATTAATGAGCACGTTGTCATGAGATTTTAATATGGCACGGGTGTTGAGTACCCGCCAAAATACCTATTCCTAGGTTATGGCTTGATAAAGCATATGCGAATGGGGTGAGGCCTGGTGACCCATTGATGTGTTGTTGAGAAATTATATTGATAAATGCTTTGAGATTTGCATTTCGATTTGAATATTCGTACTCGTGTTGTTACATTTTATTCATCGCTAATATATATTTGTTGAGCATCTTTCTTGTCATATTGTGTACTTCCCCATATTTTCTTTTAGTTGGCAGGTTAGCGTGGATTGTGACGCTATGGACCAATGGGGATGATTTTTAGCGTGGATTATATTGGGGATAATTTTTAATACAAGTTGGAAGATTTGTATTATTTTGATGTATAGAGCTTTGGAGATTTGTATTTTATTCGAGTTAGATAGTTGCAATTTTAATTCGAGAGACTTGTTGTAATTGAAGTGATTGAGATTAGTGAATTTATATTATTGTGGGTTTATTTAGATGCTCTATACCTTGTCACTTATGGATTTGGATTTATTTTATCGCATTAGTGCTCCGTTCGCTTTCCCTGGGCGGGCGGGGTGTTACAAATGGTATCAGAGCTTAGGTATACGGCAACCCTCGGGTCTTGGGTTTTGGATTCACTGCGTGGATAACAATTTTTGGAGATAGAAAATTTTAGGTGATATTCGTGATAGGTTTCGAGATTAGATGTGAGGAATTTATTTTTGGAGACGAGATTATATTTTAATATTGTTAGCCTGATTTTTGAGAGTTAGGCATTCGGCGAATTTCGAGGGCGAAATTCCATTGTTAGTGGGGAAGTGTAATAACCCGCTTAATTTTGAGCGATTTGAATTAATTTTTAAAAAATGGAGGAAAATAAAGTTTTTGATAAAATTATTTTTATTGCTCAAATATGTTGGTTATTATTTTTAAAGGCGAGAATTTCAAACGGTTTCGAAAACGGAGTTAAAACGGATTTTAAAATGATTTTTAAATGTTTTTAACTCTTGGAGTTGTTTTGACTTCCACCTCTTCATTTCTTTGCCTTATTTAAAGGAGTCTTTTGGATTCCAACTCTTCATTTCTTTGCATTATAAAAGGAAGTTGTGGGCAAACTTTTTAACATACTTTTGGCACAAATTTTGGCAGCAAATAGACTTTATATTCCTCTTCTTTTTAATTATACTTTGGCCCTTGAGATTTGTGAGTTCCAACCTTAGATTAGAGGTGTTCTTAGGGCTATTTTGTTGGAGGTTCTTGGAGGATATTTTGTAGATATTTTGTGTTGATCTTGAGGATGTGATCATAGGTTTCTCATCATGGTTTGAGGTATGGAGTTTTACACAATATGCTCCTTAAATCTTGCGAGTGTCATTCTCTTTGAATTCTTGTTTAATTGAACTCATATTTGAATTAATAAATTAATTGAAATCTTGAAAATAATTGTTGAAATTATTTTGATTCATGTGGTATCATTATATTATTAATGAGGACGTTGTCATGAGATTTTAATATGGCACGGATGTTGAGTACCCGCCAAAATACCTATTCCCGGGCTATGGCTTGATAAAGCATATGCGAATGGGGTGAGGCCTGGTGACCCATTGATGTGTTGTTGAGAAATTATATTGATAAATGCTTTGAGATTTTCATTTTGATTTGAATATTCGTACTCGTGTTGTTACGTTTTATTCATCGCTAATATATATTTGTTGAGCATCTTTCTTGTCATATTGTGTACTTCCCCATATTTTCTTTTAGTTGGCAGGTTAGCGTGGTTTGTGACGCTATGGACCAATTGGGATGATTTTTAGCGTGGATTATATTGGGGAGAATTTTTAATACAAGTTGGAAGATTTGTATTATTTTGATGTATAGATCTTTATAGATTTGTATTTTATTCGAGTTAGATAGTTGCAATTTTAATTCTAGAGACTAGTTGTAATTGAAGAGATTGAGATTAGTGGATTTATATTATTGTGGGTTTATTTAGATGCTCTATACCTTGTCACTTATGGATTTGGATTTATTTTTTCGCATTTACGCTGTGTTTGTTCTCCCCGGGCGTGCAGGGTGTTACAAATGGTATCAGAGATTAGGTATACGGCAACCCTCGGGTTTTGGGTTTTGGATTCACTGCGTGGATAACAATTTTTGGATATAGAAAATTTTAGGTGATATTCGTGATAGGTTTCGAGATTAGATGTGAGGAATTTATTTTTGGAGACGAGATTATTTTTGAAGATTGTTAGCCTGATTTTTGAGAGTGAGGCCTTCGGCGAATTTCGAGGGCAAAATTCCATTGTTAGTGGGGAAGTGTAATAACCCGCTTAATTTTGAGCTATTTTAATTAATTTATAGAAAATTGAGGAAAATAAAGTTTTTGATAAAATTATTTTTATTGCTCAAATATGTTGGTTATTATTTTTAAAGGCGAGAATTTCAAACGGCTTCGAAAACGGAGTTAAACCGGATTTTAAAATGATTTTTAAATGTTTTTAACTCTTGGAGTTGTTTTGACTTCCACCTCTTCATTTCTTTGCCTTATTTAAAGGAGTCTTTTGGATTCCAACTCTTCATTTCTTTGCATTATAAAAGGAAGTTGTGGGCAAACTTTTTAACATACTTTTGGCACAAATTTTGGCAGCAAATAGACTTTATATTCCTCTTCTTTTTAATTATACTTTGGCCCTTGAGATTTGTGAGTTCCAACCTTAGATTAGAGGTGTTCTTAGGGCTATTTTGTTGGAGGTTCTTGGAGGATATTTTGTAGATATTTTGTGTTGATCTTGAGGATGTGATCATAGGTTTCTCATCATGGTTTGAGGTATGGAGTTTTACACAATATGCTCCTTAAATCTTGCGAGTGTCATTCTCTTTGAATTCTTGTTTAATTGAACTCATATTTGAATTAATAAATTAATTGAAATCTTGAAAATAATTGTTGAAATTATTTTGATTCATGTGGTATCATTATATTATTAATGAGGACGTTGTCATGAGATTTTAATATGGCACGGATGTTGAGTACCCGCCAAAATACCTATTCCCGGGCTATGGCTTGATAAAGCATATGCGAATGGGGTGAGGCCTGGTGACCCATTGATGTGTTGTTGAGAAATTATATTGATAAATGCTTTGAGATTTTCATTTTGATTTGAATATTCGTACTCGTGTTGTTACGTTTTATTCATCGCTAATATATATTTGTTGAGCATCTTTCTTGTCATATTGTGTACTTCCCCATATTTTCTTTTAGTTGGCAGGTTAGCGTGGTTTGTGACGCTATGGACCAATTGGGATGATTTTTAGCGTGGATTATATTGGGGAGAATTTTTAATACAAGTTGGAAGATTTGTATTATTTTGATGTATAGATCTTTATAGATTTGTATTTTATTCGAGTTAGATAGTTGCAATTTTAATTCTAGAGACTAGTTGTAATTGAAGAGATTGAGATTAGTGGATTTATATTATTGTGGGTTTATTTAGATGCTCTATACCTTGTCACTTATGGATTTGGATTTATTTTTTCGCATTTACGCTGTGTTTGTTCTCCCCGGGCGTGCAGGGTGTTACAAATGGTATCAGAGATTAGGTATACGGCAACCCTCGGGTTTTGGGTTTTGGATTCACTGCGTGGATAACAATTTTTGGATATAGAAAATTTTAGGTGATATTCGTGATAGGTTTCGAGATTAGATGTGAGGAATTTATTTTTGGAGACGAGATTATTTTTGAAGATTGTTAGCCTGATTTTTGAGAGTGAGGCCTTCGGCGAATTTCGAGGGCAAAATTCCATTGTTAGTGGGGAAGTGTAATAACCCGCTTAATTTTGAGCTATTTTAATTAATTTATAGAAAATTGAGGAAAATAAAGTTTTTGATAAAATTATTTTTATTGCTCAAATATGTTGGTTATTATTTTTAAAGGCGAGAATTTCAAACGGCTTCGAAAACGGAGTTAAACCGGATTTTAAAATGATTTTTAAATGTTTTTAACTCTTGGAGTTGTTTTGACTTCCACCTCTTCATTTCTTTGCCTTATTTAAAGGAGTCTTTTGGATTCCAACTCTTAATTTCTTTGCATTATAAAAGGAAGTCGTGGGCAACCTTTTTAACATACTTTTGGCACAAATTTTGGCAGCAAATATATTTTATATTCCTCTTCTTTTTAATTATACTTTGACCCTTGAGATTTGTGAGTTCCAACCTTAGATTAGAGGTGTTCTTAGGGCTATTTTTTTGGAGGTTCTTGGAGGAGATTTTTTAGATCTTTTGTGTTGATCTTGAGGATGTGATCATTGGTTTCTCATCATGGTTTGAGGTATGGAGTTTTACACAATATGCTCCTTAAATATCGAGAGTGTCATTCTCTTTGAATTCTTGTTTAATTGAACTCATAATTGAAATAATAAATTCATTGAAATCTGGAAAATAATTGTTGAAATTATTTTGATTCACGTGGTATCATTATATTATTAATGAGCACGTTGTCATGAGATTTTAATATGGCACGGATGTTGAGTACCTGCCAAAATACCTATTCCCGGGCTATGGCTTGATAAAGTATATGCGAATGGGGTGAGGCCTGGTGACCCATTGATGTGTTGTTGAGAAATTATATTGATAAATGCTTTGAGATTTGCATTTTGATTTGAATATTCGTACTCGTGTTGTTACGTTTTATTCATCGCTAATATATATTTGTTGAGCATCTTTCTTGTCATATTGTGTACTTCCCCATATTTTCTTTTAGTTGGCAGGTTAGCGTGGATTGTGACGCTATGGACCAATGGGGATGATTTTTAGCGTGGATTATATTGGGGATAATTTTTAATACAATTTGGAAGATTTGTATTATTTTGATGTATAGAGCTTTGGAGATTTGTATTTTATTCGAGTTAGATAGTTGCAATTTTAATTCGAGAGACTTGTTGTAATTGAAGAGATTGAGATTAGTGAATTTATATTATTGTGGGTTTATTTAGATGCTCTATACCTTGTCACTTATGGATTTGGATTTATTTTATCGCATTAGTGCTCCGTTCGCTCTCCCCGGGCGGGCGGGGTGTTACAAATGGTATCAGAGCTTAGGTATACGGCAACCCTCGGGTCTTGGGTTTTGGATTCACTGCGTGGATAACAATTTTTGGAGATAGAAAATTTTAGGTGATATTCGTGATAGGTTTCGAGATTAGATGTGAGGAATTTATTTTTGGAGACGAGATTATATTTTAATATTGTTAGCCTGATTTTTGAGAGTTAGGCATTCGGCGAATTTCGAGGGCGAAATTCCATTGTTAGTGGGGAAGTGTAATAACCCGCTTAATTTTGAGCGATTTGAATTAATTTTTAAAAAATGGAGGAAAATAAAGTTTTTGATAAAATTATTTTTATTGCTCAAATATGTTGGTTATTATTTTTAAAGGCGAGAATTTCAAACGGTTTCGAAAACGGAGTTAAAACGGATTTTAAAATGATTTTTAAATGTTTTTAACTCTTGGAGTTGTTTTGACTTCCACCTCTTCATTTCTTTGCCTTATTTAAAGGAGTCTTTTGGATTCCAACTCTTCATTTCTTTGCATTATAAAAGGAAGTCGTGGGCAACCTTTTTTACAAACTTTTGGAACAAATTTTAGCTGCAAATATATTTTATATTCCTCTTCTTTTTAATTATACTTTGGCCCTTGAGATTTGTGAGTTCCAACCTTAGATTAAAGGTGTTCTTAGGGCTATTTTGTTGGAGGTTCTTGGAGGAGATTTTGTAGATATTTTGTGTTGATCTTGAGGATGTGATCATTGGTTTCTCATCATGGTTTGAGGTATGGGATTTTACACAATATGCTCCTTAAATCTCGCGAGTGTCATTCTCTTTGAATTCTTGTTTAATTGAACTCATATTTGAATTGATAAATTCATTGAAATCTGAAAAATAATTGTTGAAATTATTTTGATTCTTGTGGTATCATTAAATTATTGATGAGCACGTTGTCATGAGATTTTAATATGGCACGGATGTTGAGTACCTGCCAAAATACCTATTCCCGGGCTATGGCTTGATAAAGTATATGCGAATGGGGTGAGGCCTGGTGACCCATTGATGTGCTGTTGAGAAATTATATTGGTAAATGCTTTGAGATTTGCATTTTGATTTGAATATTCGTACTCGTGTTGTTACGTTTTATTCATCGCTAATATATATTTGTTGAGCATCTTTCTTGTCATATTGTGTACTTCCCCATATTTTCTTTTAGTTGGCAGGTTAGCGTGGATTGTGACGCTATGGACCAATTGGGATGATTTTTAGCGTGGGTTATATTGGGGAGAATTTTTAATACAAGTTGGAAGATTTGTATTATTTTGATGTATAGATCTTTGGAGATTTGTATTTTATTCGAGTTAGATAGTTGCAATTTTAATTCGAGAGACTTGTTGTAATGGAAGAGATTGAGATTAGTGGATTTATATTATTGTGGGTTTATTTAGATGCTCTATACCTTGTCACTTATGGATTTGGATTTATTTTATCGCATTAGCGCTGTGTTCGCTCTCCCCGGGCGGACGGGGTGTTACAAATGGTATCAGAGATTAGGTATACGGCAACCATCGGGTCTTGGGTTTTGGATTCACTACGTGGATAACAATTTTTGGAGATAGAAAATTTTTTACTGGATATTCGTGATAGGTTTCGAGATTAGATGTGAGGAATTTATTTTTTAAGATTGTTAGCCTGATTTTTGAGAGTGAGGCATTTGGCGAATTTCGAGGGCAAAATTCCATTGTTTGTGGGGAAGTGTAATAACCCGCTTAATTTCGGGCTATTTTAATTAATTTTTAGAAAATGGTGGAAAATAAAGTTTTTGATAAAATTATTTTTATTGTTCAATTATGTTGGTTATTATTTTTAAAGGCGAGAATTTCAAACGGTTTCGAAAATGGAGTTAAAACGGATTTTAAAATGATTTTTAAATGTTTTTAACTCTTGGAGTTGTTTTGACTTCCACCTCTTCATTTCTTTGCCTTATTTAAAGGAGTCTTTTGGATTCCAACACTTCATTTCTTTACATTATAAAAGGAAGTCGTTGGCAACCTTTTTAACATACTTTTGGCACAAATTTTGTCAGCAAATATATTTTATATTCCTCTTCTTTTTAACTATACTTTGGCCCTTGAGATTTGTGAGTTCCAACCTTAGATTAAAGGTGTTCTTAGGGCTATTTTGTTGGAGGTTCTTGGAGGAGATTTTGTAGATCTTTTGTGTTGATCTTGAGGATGTGATCATTGGTTTCTCATCATGGTTTGAGGTATGGGGTTTTACACAATATGCTCCTTAAATCTCGCGAGTGTCATTCTCTTTGAATTCTTGTTTAATTGAACTCATATTTGAATTGATAAATTCATTGAAATCTGGAAAATAATTGTTGAAATTATTTTGATTCATGTGGTATCATTATATTATTGATGAGCACGTTGCCATGAGATTTTAATATGGCACGGATGTTGAGTACCTGCCAAAATACCTATTCCCGGGCTATGGCTTGATAAAGCATATGCGAATGGGGTGAGGCCTGGTGACCCATTGATGTGCTGTTAAGAAATTATACTGATAAATACTTTGAGATTTGCATTTTGATTTGAATATTCGTACTCGTGTTGTTACGTTTTATTCATCGCTAATATATATTTGTTGAGCATCTTTCTTGTCATATTGTGTACTTCCCCATATTTTCTTTTAGTTGGCAGGTTAGCATGGATTGTGACGCTATGGACCAATTGGGATGATTTTTAGCGTGGGTTATATTGGGTATAATTTTTAATACAAGTTGGAAGATTTGTATTATTTTAATGGATAGAGCTTTGGAGATTTGTATTTTATTCGAGTTAGATAGTTGCAATTTTAATTCGAGAGACTTGTTGTAATGGAAGAGATTGAGATTAGTGGATTTATATTATTGTGGGTTTATTTAGATGCTCTATACCTTGTCACTTATGGATTTGGATTTATTTTATCGCATTAGCGCTGTGTTCGCTCTCCCCGGGCGGGCGGGGTGTTACAAATGGTATCAGAGATTAGGTATACGGCAACCATCGGGTCTTGGGTTTTGGATTCACTACGTGGATAACAATTTTTGGAGATAGAAAATTTTAGGGGATATTCGTGATAGGTTTCGAGATTAGATGTGAGGAATTTATTTTTGGAGACGAGATTATTTTTGAAGATTCTTAGCCTGATTTTTGAGAGTGAGTCATTTGGCGAATTTCGAGGGCAAAATTCCATTGTTAGTGGGGAAGTGTAATAACCCGCTTAATTTCGGGCTATTTTAATTAATTTTTAGAAAATGGTGGAAAATAAAGTTTTTGATAAAATTATTTTTATTGCTCAATTATGTTGGTTATTATTTTTAAAGGCGAGAATTTCAAACGGTTTCGAAAATGGAGTTAAAACGGATTTTAAAATGATTTTTAAATGTTTTTAACTCTTGGAGTTGTTTTGACTTCCACCTCTTAATTTCTTTGCCTTATTTAAAAGAGTCTTTTGGATTCTAACACTTCATTTCTTTACATTATAAAAGGAAGTCGTTGGCAACCTTTTTAACATACTTTTGGCACAAATTTTGGCAGCAAATATATTTTATATTCCTCTTCTTTTTAACTATACTTTGGCCCTTGAGATTTGTGAGTTCCAACCTTAAATTAAAGGTGTTCTTAGGGCTATTTTGTTGGACGTTCTTGGAGGAGATTTTGTAGATCTTTTGTGTTGATCTTGAGGATGTGATCATTGGTTTCTCATCATGGTTTGAGGTATGGGGTTTTACACAATATGCTCCTTAAATCTCGCGAGTGTCATTCTCTTTGAATTCTTGTTTAATTGAACTCATATTTGAATTGATAAATTCATTGAAATCTGGAAAATAATTGTTGAAATTATTTTGATTCATGTGGTATCATTATATTATTGATGAGCACGTTGCCATGAGATTTTAATATGGCACGGATGTTGAGTACTTGCCAAAATACCTATTCCCGGGCTATGGCTTGATAAAGCATATGCGAATGGGGTGAGGCCTGGTGACCCATTGATGTGCTGTTAAGAAATTATACTGATAAATACTTTGAGATTTGCATTTTGATTTGAATATTCGTACTCATGTTGTTACGTTTTATTCATCGCTAATATATATTTGTTGAGCATCTTTCTTGTCATATTGTGTACTTCCCCATATTTTCTTTTAGTTGGCAGGTTAGCTTGGATTGTGACGCTATGGACCAATTGGGATGATTTTTAGCGTGTATTATATTGGGGATAACTTTTAATACAAGTTGGAATATTTGTATTATTTTGATGAATAGAGTTTTGGAGATTTGTATTTTATTCGAGTTAGATAGTTGCAATTTTAATTCGAGAGACTTGTTGTAATTGAAGAGATTGAGATTAGTGGATTTATATTATTGTGGGTTTATTTAGATGCTCTATACCTTGTCACTTATGGATTTGGATTTATTTTATCGAATTAGCACTCCATTCGGTCTCCCCGGGCGGGCGAGGTGTTACAAATAGTATCAGAGCTTAGGTATACGGCAACCCTCGGGTCTTGGGTTTTGGATTCACTGCGTGGATAACAATTTTTGGAGATAGAAAATTTTAGGTGATATTCGTGATAGGTTTCGAGATTAGATGTGAGTAATTTATTTTTGGAGACGAGATTATATTTTAATATTGTTAGCCTGATTTTTGAGAGTTAGGCATTCGGCGAATTTCGAGGTCAAAATTCCATTGTTAGTGGGGAAGTGTAATAACCCGCTTAATTTTGGGCTATTTTAATTAATTTATATAAAATTGAGGAAAATAAAGTTTTTGATAAAATTATTTTTATTGCTCAAATATGTTGGTTATTATTTTTAAAGGCGAGAATTTCAAACGGTTTCGAAAACGGAGTTAAAACGGATTTTAAAATGATTTTTAAATGTTTTTAACTCTTGGAGTTGTTTTGACTTCCACCTCTTCATTTCTTTGCCTTATTTAAAGGAGTCTTTTGGATTCCAACTCTTAATTTCTTTGCATTATAAAAGGAAGTCGTGGGAAACCTTTTTAACATACTTTTGGCACAAATTTTGGCAGCAAATATATTTTATATTCCTCTTCTTTTTAATTATACTTTGGCCCTTGAGATTTGTGGGTTCCAACCTTAGATTAAAGGTGTTCTTAGGGCTATTTTGTTGGAGGTTCTTGGAGGAGATTTTGTAGATCTTTTGTGTTGATCTTGAGGATGTGATCATTGGTTTCTCATCATTGTTTGAGGTATGGAGTTTTACACAATATGCTCCTTAAATCTCGCGAGTGTCATTCTCTTTGAATTCTTGTTTAATTGAACTCATATTTGAATTAATAAATTCATTGAAATCTGGAAAATAATTGTTGAAATTATTTTGATTCATGTGGTATCATTATATTATTAATGATCACGTTGTCATGAGATTTTAATATGGCACGGATGTTGAGTAACCGCCAAAATACCTATTCCCGGGCTATGGCCTGATAAAGCATATGCGAATGGGGTGAGGCCTGGTGACCCATTGATGCGTTGTTGAGAAATTATATTGATAAATGCTTTGAGATTTGCATTTTGATTTGAATATTCATACTCGTGTTGTTACGTTTTATTCATCGCTAATATATATTTGTTGAGCATCTTTCTTGTCATATTGTGTACTTCCCCATATTTTCTTTTAGTTGGCAGGTTAGCGTGGATTGTGACGCTATGGACCAATTGGGATGATTTTTAGCGTGGATTATATTGGGGATAATTTTTAATACAAGTTGGAAGATTTGTATTATTTTGATGTATAGAGCTTTGGAGATTTGTATTTTATTCGAGTTAGATAGTTGCAATTTTAATTCGAGAGACTTGTTGTAATTGAAGAGATTGAGATTAGTGGATTTATATTATTGTGGGTTTATTTATATGCTCTATACCTTGTCACTTATGGATTTATTTTATCGCATTAGCGCTCTGTTCGCTCTCCCCGGGCGGGCGGGGTGTTACAAGTGATGACTAAGATTTAAATCACGAGGAAACTTATGGGATTGGGTGTAGACGGATGTGAAATTTAGGGTTGTTTTGGGTTGGGTTAACTTAAAAGTAAACCGAAGAGAGAAAGAATATATGTAGTTATACTGTAACTCAAACTGCTTAGGCTCGTTGTTAACGTCTCCCATTAACCTTTTATCATGTGATAAATAGTTGTGTCACCTCCTCTTTGAGATAATTTCAGTAGTTGGATTTACATTGATACAATTGTAGTTACGCGATGTTCCTAGTACTCTTTGTTGGTTCAGTATCATAGTTATGTGATTCACTTATAGTATATTCCAGTTATTTATTTTATGCATATAGTTTTATTATAGTCATTCGTAGAATAATATTCAATTGTTTGATTCATGTGAGTTTATATTAAACTCGATCAATCATTAAATTTTACGAGGTGTCACAGTTAAATAATGACCCAATTAACTAAGTCATAGTCTTCATTGCATAAGTTGATGTGATCAAAATGAGATGCAAATCGTAGCTCCCCATCAAAGAAATTATGACTAAACATTGACAAAACCAATTTTTTAATAAAACACTTTAGGTTTACGCCTTGAGGCGAAGCGAAGAAAAATCGCCTTGAGGCTTACGCCTCAAAGGCAGAGAAGAGGCTTACGCCTTAACACCTCGCCTCGTAGAGGCACATAAAAAAAAACTTTTATTCTTCTATCACGAACTCTTTTTTTTGTTACTTTAATATACATATATATATATTTGTATTATGATTACATGTACAACTAATTAATAAATCTTATTTATAATATCGTTTTGGTATGCAATTATTAATCAACAATATATACTACTAATCTATTAATTATTTGATGATGATATACTAATTTATCTTAGTGATATCAGTCATATTTTAGTGTTAGTGATAATAATATGTATGTTTTTGGTGATAATTTTTAAGTTGCATTATTTTTGTGATTTATTGGAATTGTTTTTATAATATTTCATTGATTTTTTTAAAATATGAGGCTTACGCGCCTTGTGGCTTAGGCCTCGCGTCGCCTGAGCAAAATGTCTTGCCTCCGCTTCACGACTTTTAAAATTTTGAACATAACTACTTAAAATGTCACCGAATACCCTCTTTCCAACTTAAATTGATTAAGTACAAAAGGAAATGCTCTAACAGTCTTAAAAAATAACCCCACAAGGACGCTATGAATTTCGTTATGCCAAGCTTCTTCTTTACTTTATCTTTTTCTCTTTCTTGTTGGCAATTTTAGTATTCCTGTTAAGCAAAATTTGTCAAAATAAAATTCTACAACACACGTCCACAAGACATTTATATATTCCTTTTGAGTGAATCGTGTTAAAACACAACTCTACAAGACAAATTATTTGTCCCCTTCCCTCAATGATTTCATATCCCAAAGAAAGATGTACATGTGATTAAAAGGTAATTCCCCCACAAAAGACCAAATGTTTGAGTGTTGTTTTGCAACCCATAGAACCTAACCCTAACCGTCATCTTAGCATTTTCTCTCCTTAAGAGAGCTAACCCAAAGCACAGTTATAGCTCACATAACCTCCTCTTTACGCTTCATTTCTCCTTTCTTCCTTAAATACTAAAATCTAGCTCTCTTCTTATCCCTTTATTTGCCTACTCTCTTAGCTAGGTCTTTATTGTCATCCACTGTACCCTAAGCTCACCAACCAAGACATAAACGGAATTTTGAATGAAAATAACTAGGACTCTCCCCCTATAGGCACAGTACTCGATGTAGAAGATAACCTCTCTTTCAATTTTGAAGACACTACAACGTCATTAGTTGGACGCATTATATCTCACAAGATCTTAAACAAAGTTGGAGTGAGAAATATCCTTAATGGTGCCTGGAAAACCAATAAAGGTTTCTCTATTTGAAGCTGGGGAACCAATACCTTTCTATTCAGGTTAAAGGATGTAACTGATATGAAGAAAATATTCAAGGAACACATGTGACAACCCGCTCCAAATAATAACGGGTGGCCAGCCCTATACTACATAAATCAGGTATCTCAGATTATACAGTCTCAACATCAACAACTAAACACTATAATATAAGGCTAACTACCCACAATCATTTAGTGCGAATCGCCAAAAATTTGAAACTTTTATTTTTAAGAACAACAACAAAACCACTAACGCACACAACCAACAATGTACATCTAACTATGATGAGTGAACTGTGCATGCTCCAAATATGAAAGAGTACAATACATTGTACAACAAAAATCTCAACAATGAAATACCCGAATATACTGTCGGGTAACAGACAATACAATAATTTGAAGAAGAAAATATGAAAGTGTTAATCTACAACACTTGAATACTAACTCAAAACAACTGAATCCTAATCTAGATGTACAAGAGATAGGAATCGACTAAATCAAAGTGCCGCAACAGTCTGCTACTGCCACAGCTCCACAAATCCTGAATGGAGGAATATCAAAGGCGTCCTTGCGGAGGAACACCTGAAGAAATACAATATATACACATGGAGGAGGAAAATATAAACGGGTCAGAACCCGAGTTTGAAAAACAGTTTATGGCAAGTGTATTAAAATGCATAATAATTATAAATCCATTGTTACATGATTTAGTTGGAATCGAACACTCCAACAAAATCCAACTCACCTCTCATCTAAAGCGCGCACTAAGCGTATGCACGTGTCTCCAAAAGGATGTTCGATTCTAATTAGGTAAGAGGATTCTAACTTAAACCCAAATAAAGTATTTAAGTGAAACCATCTAACCTATCTCCCAATCTAAATTTTATTTCTATACTTTAAATTATATACATTATCTTTAATGTAATTGTTATAGTTATCTTTATAATGTACATTTGTTGAACATATAAAGTTACATGATCCAATCATGTCCACATCATCACAATACATCCACAATATCATTTACTAGAATTTATATTCTAGTGATACCCATATAGGGCATGAAACCATATATATAATTATTATAGATGAGTTATTAGCATCAAGAGTTAAGGACTAAACTCCTCTCGATTCTCAACACGGCACTACGTTTCATGCGTGGGACGTCTCGCCGAAGCGAAATCCAAATAAGGAACCCCCCGTTACACTACTCCTGACCGTATCGATCCTCGGGGCTCATTATGCCCTCAACGCAAGATGCATGTAACCCAAATGATTATTGTCCAATTTTAATTAATTAATATTCCCAATTCTCAACAGTACACGGCGTTTCATGCGTGGGACATCTCGCCGAAGCAAAATCCAAACAAGGAACCCCCCGTTACACTACTCCTGGCACTGTCGATTGTCGGGATAGGTGATATATATATATAATTAATTATGAGCATTAAGGACTAAACTTATCCCCAAGTTCCAACCTTAGACTGCGGTTCGTGCGTGGGACGTCTCGCCGAGGCGAAATCCAAACAAGGAACCCCCCCGATACACTAATCCTAGCAATGTAGGTCGTTGAGGTCCATTATGCCCTTGACACTCAAAGTACAAGCACAAGTAATAATAACCATCCAACCGAGCTATAACTCGAAGGACGCAGGCTCACATGCTATCATCTTCTAGCAGCCCATATACGTAGCAAACTGGGGCCACCTGGTGGGGTTCAACGACACCCACCTCGTGATCTACTCACGCACACGACGTCCCGGGAAGCGGTCATGGTTCCTAGCCGGCAAGTGAGAGCGGCTCATACCCCCGCCCTCTCACCCCCAAAATAAATAAATATATATCATAAATGTCATTTGTTGACCACAAAGGACGACCATGACCTGGGGAATATCCACATCCTATTTTTCTAGTCAGAATGCTCACCCTCTACGCACGAAACTTCCCAATGATAGCAAGGAGGGGGTATGCTTAACATGTATATACACCATCATATAAGGTATACATACATCCCACATAATAAAGATATACCATTATATAAGGTATACCTGAAACATCATATTCATGTTTATAATACGCCCTTAGGCGAAATTTGATTAACATCATTAGTTTAGTATATTTCTCTCAAGATATACTAACTCTCCTCCTCACACATTAATCCCGCTTAGTATGTGCTACACTAATTCTCGCTTGAAGCTCTCATGTCGCTTCTAGTATGAATTTCCTTTCAATTCTATTTAAGTTAAGGATATTCCATATCCTAATGCACCTCAATTAGCATTTCTCGTTGTATGAGATATCTCCCAAATCAATCATTAATAAGGATATTTCTATATCCATATGCACATCAATTAGCACTCATAATTCTCCATCCATTATAGGGTTCAATTTATTTTGTGAACCTTTAAAGTTATCCCAATTTGGTATTGGATCCTAAGATCCGGCATCTCTAAATCAACCTTATCTACAAGTCGTGAAGTTGTTATCATCACCAAACAAACCTCAAATAAAAGTGGGATTCCCCACTTAGGAAAATACCAAAGTCTCTAATCGGTATTCCTCAAATTTAGTCAATATGACTCCAAAATTTCTTTTAGGGGAAACTCACTAAAAGTCTCCAAAACCTGCTCCAAATATCTCCTATAGAGATCCCCAATCGATAACCTCGAACAAAACGGAATGAATTTCTCTTTAGAAAATAATCCCTCCAAAATCCCTGTTTCCGAATCTATTCGGGCCTATTCCGAATCGATTCAGCCCAGCGACTCGATTCGGCCAGGAAGACGAATCGATTCGGGTCATAAGACCTGGGACTCTGTCTCAGGCCGAATCGATTCGGCTGGAGTCCGAATCGATTCGGTCACTCAGACCTGGGCACCTGCATATTTCCGAATCGATTCGGCAAGGGGGCCGAATCGATTCGGCCTACCTGGAGGCTCGAAAATGGCTACTTTTTAGTAAGCCAAAATACCCAAAATCATTTTAATGGTTTTCTCTCCATTTTTCTTCAACCCAATCACAAATATATCATCAATAATCATCCTAGAATACATATAAACTAGTTTCTAACCTTAAATCCATTTATACACTACAAATCTAAGATTTTTCCCAAAAATTAGGTTTTTAACATTTTAAACCTAAAACCCAAAAAATCAATCCACAAATCATGCAATAATGGTACACAACAATTATTTAGCAAGTTTAATCACTTGCCTCGGGTTCGTAGGGTCTGAATCCGCTTGAAAATCCTCTTTCTCCCTCTTTTTCTCCTTCCTTTTTCCTCTTCTTTCTTTCTCTCTTCTTTCTTCTATCTCTCTCTTTGGAGAATTATTTCTCCCGTAGGCTAATTTAGCCTAAATCCCAAAATACACATCTTTAAATGATAATATACACTTTAAATGACTCGGTGACTTTAATTCAAGTCAAACGGTCCTAATTTATTTCGGAACCCAAATAGACCCCAAGTACAGTCATTTCGACTTTCTCGACCCTTCCGAAAACGATGGTACCCTCCGAATTTCCATTTGAGATACTTTCTAACAACTCTAAATTTTGACCTCAAATGCTAATTGTTAATTATTCTCCAATAAAATATTATTTATTTCTCCCAAAATAAAATAATTACTGTTCCGAAAGTCTTGGGTTGTTACAAACTTCCCCACTTACAAGAATTTCGTCCTCGAAATTTAGCTAGGCCTAACTCTCCCAAAGCTCAACTATTTCTAATATACCCATCAACTAATCTTATCTCCAAACTTTTAACCTCCCATGACGAATTTATTTAATTTATTATATTTTAAGTTGATTATGAGTTAAATAAAACCAATTTCCACAACAAGGGCGCCCATACACCCTTTAGAATTGAGCTTTGTGCTCATAGCAATCATAATGAGGCTTTATTTGCCTCGAAAGTTCCACAATTCCAACAATAAGTAATACTAAAATTTTAATAGAACAAAAATTTGAATGGTCCAAAGAAATGACTCCTCTCAATTCCTGACAATCGCCACTTCTGTGCGGGGGACGTCTCGCAAAAGCGAAATCCAAACAAGGAACACTCCCAATACACTACTGTGCGGCAACGTCGGGGATTGAGAGTTTGTTAAATTCGGACTAGAGTTTGAAAATAATTCAGTGAAAATTTTTAGTTTGAAAAGGCCCGAAGGCCGATAAAAGTGTTATTTTGAAAAAAAAAAGTTTATTTTGAAAACGGTTTATATCTTATGATATAATATAAAATTCCTTATGTCCAACACAAGGTCTTTATAGATCATCATCTATATAACATATAGCTCAGAAATATTATCATATTCATGAGCTAAAAATTTTACCTGCGTCCCATCAATCCACAACATATAAACTCTTATCAACAAACACATCATTCATCATTTCAATATATAGCCTTTTTATAAGGCAAATTACATATCTGGAATTCAACAATCATAATAGTCTATCATGACTATATAAATGAAGTAGCTTTTATCATTACTACTCATCACCCTTACCATACTTACATTTACCATAAGGTTTAAAGCTCTTTATGAGCACCTTACAAAATCACAAATCCTTTTACAAAATAATAGAATAAGAGCTTATCTTGCTCAAAATTCCCCTTTAGGGTCATTACATACCATACATAAACAAAAAGGGCTAAAGCACTACCCGATTCATATATATCTCCCATACGATATTCCCAAACTTCATATAGTAATAATCCTATCAATAAAGGAAAAATTACTTACAACATCCATCTCTAGTCCGATTGCCCATCCTCATCAATGGGCTCCCAAACATAGTCCCCCGGTCTAAAGCAACCTCGAATCTGCTGTAGGGGTTGAACTTCCAAAATTTCATCAAAACATGGTCCTTTACTTCTATTAGGACAATCTCTCTTTTTATGACCTATTTCTTTACAAAAAGAAACACTTACCCGCAAATTCTTTATGCGCACTCGCATTACTGGCACTCTCCTTGCCAAACTTACTCGATGAACTCGAATCTCCAAAGTTCTTACTCTCTTGCGAACAAAAACGATATTCATAACACTTTAATAGTGCCGCATTCATGACCTCGACGAAAGTCATTAACTTAGGACTTTCTAACAAATGTTGTTGGATTTTCCAATCTAAACCTCGAACAAACTTCGATATACGTTTCTCTTCCGTATTTACCTCATTAGGTACTAATCTCGCCCATAGAGAAAAATCTTCCTCATACTCCACCACCGTCCTATTTCCTTAAAAAATAATCCCCATATCCTGAGTAGGGGAAAACAAATACCTTCGATCAAAAAGTTCCCAAAATTCTTTTGCAGATAGAGTATCTCTCTGTTCAGATGTGGTAATAGACTCCCACCATTTAAGATCTGCACTCGATAACCTGAAGGTGACTAAAAATTGTTTCTGCACCTCACTACACTCAACCATACGAAGATGCCTCTGCATACTATTCTTCCATTGACTTGCAACCATCGCATCAACTCCCCCTACAAACTCGGGAGGATGCCCCTTACTAAAATCTTCCTTCACTCTCTCCCATAATGACAATCCTAAATGGGGTGGGGCTGCTCGAGCGGAAGATTGCTGAGCCATCGTAGAAACGGTAGCAGTGACCGCTTGTGCCACAATATTGGCAACATCATCCATAGTCATTTTCCTTTGAGGCATTTGGGGTTGCAGATTCCCTTTATTTTCCCTGACTGAACGACCTCCCTTCGGTGGCATCTGAAACAAGAACAATTGTATCAGAACGCCTTTCAAATATTTTCGAATCACAGAAAGATATGTACGTATGAATGTAACCGTCCTAGCAATAAGGCTCTATATCAAGAACGCTTACGGAAGATCATAGTAACGCACACATATACTAAAGACACTAGAACCTGATGCTCTGATACCACCTGTGACAACCCGCTCCAAATAATAACGGGTGGCCAGCCCTATACTACATAAATCAGGTATCTCAGATGGTACAGTCTCAACATCAACAACTAAACACTATAATATAAGGCTAACTACCCACAATCATTTAGTGCGAATCGCCAAAAATTTGAAACTTTTATTTTTAACAACAACAAAACCAATAACGCACACAACCAACAATGTACATCTAACTATGATGAGTGAACTGTGCATGCTCCAACTATGAAAGAGTACAATACATTGTACAACAAAAATCTCAACAATGAAATACCTGAATATGCTGTCGGGTAACAGACAATACAATAATCTGAAGAAGAAAATATGAAAGTGTTAATCTACAGCACTTGAATACTAACTCAAAACAACTGAATCCTAATCTAGATGTACAAGAGATAGGAATCGACTAAAGCAAAGTGCCGCAACAGTCCGCTACTGCCACAGCTCCACAAATCCTGAATGGAGGAATATCTAAGGCGTCCTTGCGGAGGAACACCTGAAGAAATACAATATACACACATGGAGGAGGAAAATATAAACGGGTCAGAACCCGAGTTTGAAAAACAGTTTATGGCAAGTGTATTAAAATGCATAATAATTATAAATGCATTATTACATGATTTAGTTGGAATCGAACACTCCAACAAAATCCAACTCACCTCTCATCTAAAGCGTGCACTAAGCGTATGCACGTGTCTCCAAAAGGATGTTCGATTCTAATTAGGTAAGAGGATTCTAACTTAAACCCAAATAAAGTATTTAAGTGAAACCATCTAACCTATCTCCCAATCTACATTTTATTTCTATACTTTAAATTATATACATTATCTTTAATGTAATTGTTATAGTTATCTTTATAATGTTCATTTGTTGAACATATAAAGTTACATGATCCAATCATGTCCACATCATCACAATACATCCACAATCTCATTTACTAGAATTTATATTCTAGTGATACCCATATAGGGCATGAAACCATATATATAATTATTATAGATGAGTTATTAGCATCAAGAGTTAAGGACTAAACTCCTCCCGATTCTCAACACGGCACTACGTTTCATGCGTGGGACGTCTCGCCGAAGCGAAATCCAAACAAGGAACCCCCCCGTTACACTACTCCTGACCGTATCGATCCTCGGGGCTCATTATGCCCTCAATGCAAGATGAATGTAACCCAAATGATTATTGTCCAATTTTAATTAATTAATATTCCCAATTCTCAACAGTACACGGCGTTTCATGCGTGGGACGTCTCGCCGAAGCGAAATCCAAACAAGGAACCCCCCCGTTACACTACTCCTGGCACTATCGATTGTCGGGATAGGTGAATATATATATAATTAATTATGAGCATTAAGGACTAAACTTATCCCCAAGTTCCAACATTAGACTGCGGTTCGTGCGTGGGACGTCTCGCCGAGGCGAAATCCAAACAAGGAACCCCCCCGATACACTAATCCTAGCAATGTAGGTCGTTGAGGTCCATTATGCCCTTGACACCCAAAGTACAAGCACAAGTAATAATAACCATCCAACCGAGCTATAACTCGAAGGACGCAGGCTCACATGCTATCATCTTCTAGCAGCCCATATACGTAGCAAACTGGGGCCACCTGGTGGGGTTCAACGACACCCACCTCGTGATCTACTCACGCACACGACGTCCCGGGAAGCGGTCATGGTTCCTAGCCGGCAAGTGAGATCGGCTCATACCCCCGCCCTCTCACCCCCAAAATAAATAAATATATATCATAAATGTCATTTGTTGACCACAAAGGACGACCATGACCTGGGGAATATCCACATCCTATTTTTCTAGTCAGAATGCTCACCCTCTACGCGCGAAACTTCCCAATGATAGCAAGGAGGGGGTATGCTTAACATGTATATACACCATCATATAAGGTATACATACATCCCACATAATAAAGATATACCATTATATAAGGTATACCTGAAACATCATATTCATGTTTATAATACGCCCTTAGGCGAAATTTGATTAACATCATTAGTTTAGTATATTTCTCTCAAGATATACTAACTCTCCTCCTCACACATTAATCCCGCTTAGTATGTGCTACACTAATTCTCGCTTGAAGCTCTCATGTCGCTTCTAGTATGAATTTCCTTTCAATTCTATTTAAGTTAAGGATATTCCATATCCTAATGCACCTCAATTAGCATTTCTCGTTGTATGAGATATCTCCCAAATCAATCATTAATAAGGATATTTCTATATCCATATGCACATCAATTAGCACTCATAATTCTCCATCCATTATAGGGTTCAATTTATTTTGTGAACCTTTAAAGTTATCCCAATTTGGGATTGGATCCTAAGATCTGGCATCTTTAAATCAACCTCGTATACAAGTCGTGAAGCTGTTATCATCACCAAACAAACCTCAAGTAAAAGTGGTATTCCCCACTTAGGAAAATACCAAAGTCTCTAATCGGTATTCCTCAAATTTAGTCAGTATGACTCCAAAATTTCTTTTAGGGGAAACTCGCTAGAAGTCTCCAAAACCTGCTCCAAATATCTCCTATAGAGATCCCCAATTGATAACCTCGAACAAAACGGGATGAATATCTCTTTAGAAAACAATCCCTCCAAAAGCCCTGTTTCCGAATCGATTCGGCCCAACGAATCGATTCGGCCAAGAAGGCGAATCGATTCGGGTTATAAGACTTGGGACTCTGTCTCAGGCCGAATCGATTCGACTGGAGTCCGAATCGATTCGGTCACTCAGACCTGGGCACCTGCATATTTCCGAATCAATTCGGCAAGGGGGCCGAATCGATTCGGCCTACATGGAGGCTAAAAAATGGCTACTTTTTAGTAAGCCAAAATACCCAAAATCATTTTAATGGTTTTCTCTCCATTTTTCTTCAACCCAATCACAAATATATCATCAATAATCATCCTAGAATACATATAAACTAGTTTCTAACCTTAAATCCATTTATACACTACAAATCTAAGATTTTTCCCAAAAATTAGGTTTTTAACATTTTAAACCTAAAACCCAAAAAATCAATCCACAAATCATGCAATAATGGTACACAACAATTATTTAGCAAGTTTAATCACTTGCCTCGGGTTCGTAGGGTCTGAATCCGCCTGAAAATCCTCTTTCTCCCTCTTTTTCTCCTTCCTTTTTCCTCTTCTTTCTTTCTCTCTTCTTTCTTCTATCTCTCTCTTTGGAGAATTGTTTCTACCGTAGGCTAATTTAGCTTAAATCCCCAAATACACATCTTTAAATGATAATACACACTTTAAATGACTCGGTGACTTTAATTCGAGTCAAACGGTCCTAATTTATTTCTGAACCCAAATAGACCCCAAGTACAGTCATTTCGACTTTCTCGACCCTTTCGAAAATGATGGTACCCTCAGAATTTCCATTCGAGATACTTTCTAACAACTCTAAATTTTGACCTCAAATGCCAATTTTTAATTATTCTCCAATAAAATATTATTTATTTCTCCCAAAATAAAATAATTACTGTTCCGAAAGTCTTGGGTTGTTACAACACATAGTTGTTAATGGGTAATTTAATCAATCTACAACCTTACTACGTGGAAGTTAATGTGGAATCAATGAGCTTTGAGAGGTGTCCCTTTTGGTTTCAAATCCATCACTTCTGAGTAAAAGAAGGAACCGTAGGTAATATCAAACGTATTTTTGAAAGGGCTAGATGTTTGGCCCATGAAGATGTATTCTTAGATGATACACTATTGTTTAGAAAATATCTCTGAGTTCATGTGGAAGTGGATGTCACGCAACCCCTCAAACATGGGATTTTTGTGAGGAACGAAGATCTATCTCTTTTTTAAGTTCCCTTTTGCTATGAATGACTATCTATTTTTTGCTATGATTGTGGGAGAATTGGACTTGAGAGAGAAGAGTGTTGTTATGAAAAAAAGAAAACAGAGGGAGGGAGGGAGGGAGGTATTATGGACCTTCTCTTAGAGACAATGGAAAGAGTAGAAGTGTTTTATCGAAGTTTTGCCGAAAATAAATTGATAAAAAAGATGAGCTCACCAGAGCTTTCTAAAGCATTAGAGTTAACCCCCAGTAGGCTTGACCACAAAAGATGCTAAGTCGTTCATCTCCAATACTCAGGTTGCCATTGCTCTGGTAGCCAATAACTGGTTAAATCATCAAAATATTTATCTCTCTATAGGAAGGTACCATATAATTAATTTAGGTATGGGGGATGACTTTGTTTATGGAACTTCAAACATCCCAAGGCATGATATATCTAGTTTTCCTCAACCCACAGTAAGTAAACCCACTATTAATTTTGTGTGGAACCCTAAATAATAAACAACTAACTGTTCACACTACCAAATACCAAACACACATTCCCTACAAACCAAAGAAATCATTAACTCTTATTATTTTGTTATCGAACCCCCAGATTCTATTAAAACCTGTGAAAACCATTCACCCCACCACATACATTGTTTGACTCTAACTTAGAAACCACATAATGTATACTCCAACTTGGGAGGTACAAAACCACCCATAACAAATCAAAGCTTAAAACCTAGTCATAAGACTATTCCCCTTTTAACACGTCCAATTATCAATCTAAACTGCTTGTCCATCCAACTTAAAACCCTAACCACCATAAACCTTCCCCCAAAACCTTATAACCCCATCCTATACCTTTCTTCCCCATGTACCAAACTGGAAAACATACATCTTACTAAACCAAAACATTTGAGCTCAACTGTAAGTAAGGAAATTATTTGTAACTTAGCAAATAATTTGGTCACTTCCCCATCCCCCACAAGTTCTATATTAATCATCTCTTGGAACTGTTAGGGAGTTGGACGACCTCAGATATTATGAGTTTTGAAGGATATCGTCAACTCCTATCATCCTTCCATCGTTTTTTGGATGGAAACTAGAAATAAGCACAAAAAACTGGAACTATTGAGAAGAAATCTTCATTTCCCTAATAGCTGTTACTTCAACCGAAATGGCAAGGCTGGAGGATTGGCCTAATAGTGGAATAATGAACTTAATCTTCAAGTTCTATCATCCAATATAAACATCATTGATAGTTTTTTCTCCAATGAGATTAGAAATAAATGGAGGTCCACTTTTGTTTGAAGAAAAGAAAAAAACTGGTGTGGACCAGCTTGAAGTCTATAGATAATTATTTCGATCATCCATGGATGGTTGTAGGAGATTTAAATATCATGGGAGAAAACTGGGAAAAGGAGGGAGGAAAAGTTGACATTAGGAAAAAATTAGATTTCCATGAATTACGATTTGAGTGTAACTTGGTGGATATTGGTTTTAAATGCCCTAGTTTCACCTCGAGAAATAACAGAGGGGATAACTCCTTAGTTAGAGAGAGGATTGATAGAGGACTCACTAATATTGAATTTATGGAGATTTTCCCAAGTGCCAAACTTACTCATGAGTTTATTAGAGGGTCTTACCACCTTCCTCTTATTTTACAACTATCTCCACAATCTACGAAATTGAGGGGAAATTTCAAATTTGAGTATGTGTGGGTTGGATATTATCAATGTAAAAAAACATTAAAGAAGTATGGGTTGTCAGTTATAAAGGCTCTAATATGTTATCTCTGTCTCTATCCATCTCTCTTGAAAGTTAAGGACGGTCTCCAAGAAGTTTTATATTGGTTAAAGGCTCACTTTGGAATTAATAAAGAGAGATTAAAAGACCTTAATGCAAAAATCATAGAGGTTCAATATCTTCCCTACTCAAGGGAGATCAAGAAAGTGGAAAAGAACATCTTATCCGACATGGATGAAGTTATTGAAAAGGAAGAGATGTATTGACACCAACCCTCCAAGTTAAATTGGCTGAGGCACAATGACTAAAATACCGAAATTTTCCACTCAACCACTTTATAAAGGTGACAGAGAAATAATATTCACAGACCGATCTCATTTGAAGGAGGTGATTAACGAGGAAAGTGATATGAATTCTGAGATTCGCGAACACTTTTCTTCGATTTATAAAAGTCAAGGGAGAAAGGATTTTAGAAATGAAATAGCTACTATTATATGAGTAGTTACTCCTGAAATGAATACTACATTATGTAAACCCATAACTAATGTAGAAATCTTAAGGGCAATTAAATAACTCGACGCATTCAAGGTGCCAGGTCTTGATGGTTTTCCTAGATTATTGTTAGAGTTAGTTGTAATAACTGGAATTATTTATAATTAGTTACTGTTCTGGTTATTAGTTTGTTAGTTTACCTAATTTGTACAGGCTCTTATAACAACTTATCTAGAATAGCTATTTAAACTTTTGGCTTGATTCTTTGTATCGATTCATTCAATCAATGAGATCATTTTCTCTCTCAGTTCACTTCTGTTATTTTTCTTCTTTCGCTATAGCTTGATATGGTATCAGAGCAAATCTCTGATTTTTCTTTTTTTTTCTTATCTACCTATCGATCTTATTCTGATTCTTCTTCACCATGCCTGAGTAAATTCTTCCTCGGTGAATGTTTCTGGTACTCATTCTTTTATAAGAAAGTCCACCATAGAAGAACCTTCGATAGCCTTATCTTGCTTCTTATCTCACAACAGCTCACTAGAGAAAATTATGCTTCCTGGAGTCGAGCTATGTTGATTTCTCTCTCAGTCAAGAACAAATTAGGGTTCATTGACGGATCTATCACTAAACCAGAAGGTAAACATGCTAATCTTCTTAATTCTGGGTTCATAAATAACAATATTATCATTTCTTGGATTCTTAATTCCATCTCTAAAGACATTTCTGCCAGTGTAATTTTTTCTGAGACTGTTTATGAAATTTGGATTGATCGTAGAGATCATTTCCAGCAATGAAATGGACCTAGAATCTTCCAACTTAGACATGAATTGATGAACCTAAATCAAGAGAAAAAATCGGTTATTGTCTATTTTACCAAATTGAAAACTATCTGGGAAGAGTTAAGCAATTACAAACCTGTTTGCACTTGTGGAAAGTGTACTTGTGTAGGTGTTAAAGATCTTCATTACCATTACCAAATGGAATATATCATGTCCTTCCTTATGGGCTAACATGATTCTTTTTCTCAAATCTGAGGTCAATTATTTCTTATGTATCCTATGCCTCCTATCAACAAAGTGTTTGCTCTGGTTTCTCAAGAAGAAAATCAGAGAAAGATTGCTAATCATACCTCTTCCAATCTTGAATCTACTGGTACTATGGCCTTTTCTGCTAAGGTTGAGAATTCCAAAGTTAGAAATCAGAATTATACTACCGGGGGCAATAAAATTCTGAAGAAAGAACGACCTTATTGCACTCATTGCAAATTCCATGTTCACACTATTGATAGGTGTTATAAAATCCATGGTTATCCACCTAGTTTCAAGCATAAGAAAAGTGTTGTTATGAATCAAATTTCTACTACTTCTTCTAATGAAGATCACACTGCTCCTTCTGTTGGACATTTTTTTCAAAACCTCAATTCTACAACAACTCATGACCATGCTTTCAAACCACTTGTCTTCTTATGTAAAGACTACTTTAGATGGTGATCATCCTTCTACTTCTTATCTTACAGGTACTTATTTCTCTATTTCCTTGAATACTATCTATTCCTCAAGTCAATACTGGATAGTTGATTCAGGAGCTACTAGACATATATGCTCCACTGCCAATGCTCTCACTTCTTTAATATCTATTCAGAATGCTACTGCACTCTTCCTAATCACTGTCAAATACCTGCTCACCTTTGTGGTGATGTGAAACTGAGTTCCATGCTTACTCTCAAGGATGTCCTCTTTGTTCCTCAGTTCAAGTTTAATCTCATTTCAGTCAGTGCCCTTATTTTTGCTAGGGAGTTTACATTGAATTTCTTTCGTGCTTACTTTGTTATTCAGGAAATCAGCAGCAAGAAAATGATTGGCAGGGGTGACAAGTATGAGGGGTTCTATTTTTTTAATAAGAGTTTCTTGGACTATATTTATAATTCTTTTGTAAATCATGTTTCTGTTCATGTTAGGCACAATAAACTTTTCCATCTTTCTTTCAAAAGATTAGAAAGTTTGAAGAGGCATTTACAGTGTGATGTTTTTGATTTGAATATAGCTCAACCATGCTATATCTGTCCTCTTGTTAAGCAAAGACGTTTGTCTTTTGAATCTCATAATAATATATCTCCATTTACTTTTGACTTAGTGCATTGTGATATATGGGGTCCTTACAAAGATCTTTCTTATGATGGCCATAAGTTTTTTCTCACATTGGTGGATGATTGCACTAGGTTTACTTTAACATTTCTTCTCAAACACAAGAGTGAAGTAGCTTAAGTTATTCCAAAATTTTTTAATATGGTTTTTACTCATTTTAATGCCAAGATTAAGAGATTTAGGTCTGATAATGCTCCGGAGTTATTATTCAAAGAATTTTTCAATGAAAGAGGAGTATTACACCAGTTCTCGGGTGTTGAAAGACCATAACAGAACTCAGTTGTCGAACGCAAACACCAACATCTTTTGAATGTAGCAAGGGTCCTTTTCTTCCAGTGAAGAGTTCCAGTGGAGTTTTGGAATGATTGTGTCTTAACTGCAACCTTTCGAATCAATATAACTCCTACACCATTGCTTCAACATCGAACTTCATTTGAGGTAATATATAAGAATGCTCCTGATTATAACAGTTTTAAAGTATTTGGTTTCCTTGCTTTTTCATCTACTTTGGTTGCCCATCGATCAAAGTTTCAACCCCGAGCTAAAACTTGCATATTTCTTGATTATCCTCCTGGAATGAAAGGTTATAGACTTTACGATGTTGTCACCAAACAAATTTTCATTTCTAGGGATGTTGGGTTCCATGAAGAAGTTTTTCCTTTTCATACTATAGTTTCTTCAGACCAACTCATTGATCCATTTCCAGATTTTGTCTTGCCTCAATCTAATTTTGATCTTCCCACAAGTTCATTTTCTGTTAATTATGGTTCTTCTCCTGCCCATACAGTTTCTCGTATTATTGATCATACTATTGATCATGATGTTGAGCATTCAGTTGTGCCTTCTCATTCCCCTATAAATCCAACTTCTGTTGATACTAAAGTTATTCTCAGAAAGTCTACTAGAATTCATAAACCTCCATCATATCTCAAGGAGTTTCATTGTAATCTCTTGTATGATTCTCCTATGACTACTTGCTCAACCCCTTATCCCATTGCAAATTATCTTTCATATGCTACCTTATCTCCTTCTCACAAGAATTTTACTCTCATGGTTTCTACTCAAGTTGAACCTCGGTTTTATCACGAGGCAGTTAAGAGTTTTCATTGGCGTGAAGCTATGCAAGTTGAATTGCTAGCTATGGAGACTAATAAGACATGGTATGTGGTTCCATTACCAAGTGTAAAACATACCATTGGTTGTAAATGGATATACAAGATTAAATACAAGGAAGATGGCATTTTGGAGAGGTATAAAGCCAGATTGGTATCTAAAGGATACACTAAATAGGAAGGCTTGGATTTTGTGGAGAACTTTTCTCCTATTGCAAAACTGGTTATAGTGAAGGTTCTTCTTTCTTTTGCCTCATCTCAGCAATGGCTAATAATAAGCAAATATTGTGTATTTCATCTCTCGAACCTACGCATTTTATCCCCTTTGGGTGCCTTAATCTTTATATTTAATCCCGTTAACCAGACAACCTCGATTTATATTGTTAACATGCTCTATGAGTTATAATTGGACTTTTGAAGGTATTTAGGTACTAAGAATGGAGTTCGGATGCATTCCGCTCATGTTCCGTATGCAATCGCATGTTCAAGGGAAATTCGATCAATTCATAGTTTGGGCACCTGGCCCAACACCTACACGAAAGTTGTATCCCTCCTCGTAAGCTTCGCACGGACATGAACAGTGTGTGATTCGGATCCCTAACGAAGAAGTTATGGCCCTTTTGGCGGAAGCAAAAATAATAAAACTAAAAGAGGAGGAGAAGAGGAGGAAAAGGAATGTAGCAGGTTGCCTTGGCTGAGACCTGCTCGATCGATCGATTGATCAAAAGGATTAATCGATCTATCCTTCAGATCTTTGCCACGATTTCAACCATCGATCGATCCCCTATTTTCTTCAGATATTTTGCTTTTCTTTTCTTTTTTTTTTTTTTCTCCCAACTTACTATATAACCCAATTTTGCTATAATAACAGATATACTTAGTTTATTTAGTTTTAGGCTAAGTTTTATGGGTTTTGAGATCTTGGCTTCATTTCTCTTTGGGTTGACATCCATTTAGTGTGTGTAAGTTGAACTTTCCATCTCATTTACCATTAATATAGTTTTGTTCTTCATTTTCCTTGCTTTGTAATTTAGTTTCCATGCTTTGCAGTTAGTTTAATTGCTTTATTTCTTGCTTTCCTAGTTTAATTCGTTGAATTTAGTTTAATTCATGCATTGCCCTTAGATAAATAAGGTCGGGATTTCATTCCCCCATTAACGGGCCCCGAGCTCCGAAAATTAGGTTTTGTGCAAAATTGCGTTTAATTGAACCCACGCGTATTAAATTCGGATTATTATGCGTTTAACTTTCTTTGTCATGCAACGTTAGTGTTTACAGCGATAATCCGAATTTAATCTGCATGCGACCAATTTTCGGTTAAATGTTTATTCTCACAACTTTGGCTTAAATTCCTTTTGTGTGAAGTTTATGATTAATTGATAATGCTCGATTAAATTGCTCTAGAGTCAGAATCTTGATTAGTAGTTGTTTCGAGCCTTATGGTTGGATGATATCCCTATTGATCAAGGGTGAAAAGTAGCGTCACGTCAAAACGCTAATCGTTGAATTCGTTTCACCGCGTTAATACAAAAACCTAAATTACGACTGCACTTGCGATACAAGTATAGTGGTAAGTCGGGTATCAAATCCATAGGGAATGTTCGACAGATTTTAATCGATTTATTATTTCAAGAATAAAAACGTAAAAGGTGATGGGCGGTTGTAAATAAAAGGAAAAAAAGAAGAAGTTAAGTCTAAACAATAATTAATAAAACGAGGATCGGGATCGCGTACCGGCCATGGTCTAAACACGCGGAATTAGAATTTCAGTTCGAAAATATTTAATCGAGCATTTTTAATTAATCATAAACATCACACATGAAGGAATTTAAGCCAACGATGCGAGATTAAATATTTAATAAAAAATGGTGACACGCGTCTTAAAATTGGATTATCGCTTTAAAAACTAACGTTGCGTGACAAAGAAAGTTAAACGAATAATAATCTCATTTTAATACTCAAGCTTTCAATTAAATGTGATTTTACACAAAAGCTAATTATCGGAGCTCGATGCCCATTAACGGCGGACACACAACCCAAACCCTATTTAACTACTCAACACACATGATTAAAAAAATAGAACAACTAATTAATAAATAAAACAAGAATTAATCAAACTACACTAATTTTCTAGGCAAGAAATAATTAAATACAACGGAAGAAAAATGAGCAAAGCTTAAACAAGAAGAAGAAGAAGAAAATAAACTTACATTAAATGTGGATACACAACAAGAAGGATGAGGAGAGGGGAGGTCTCCTACAAAAATCCCCAGTGTTTTCAAACCCTAAAAACTACAGAAAAATGACGATAAATAAACTAGATATTATGTTGTCTCCTTTTATAGTAAGTGGGGAAAAGGAAATAAAGAAAAAGGAAAAACAAAAGAAAAAATGGTTTAAAGTTACATTTACACAATAAAAAGAAAAGGAAAAAAAATAAATAAGAAAAAGAAAAGGAAAGTGGGTAACAGGCCTCGTAAAAAAATAGAGCACCGGTTGACCGCGATCAAACCGGTCGATCGCGTGAATATTGGAAGGGAATACTGTGATGCGTCAAAGATAAACATCCAAATATCGGTCGACCACTGGAGCGTGACCGGTCGACCGCCGACGCTGCAACACTTCGCACAACCACACCCAATACCCATGCTCTACAACTCTCGGACCTGCCATAAAACCCACCAAAACCCATGCGCCACAACTCCAAGATCCGAATACAAAAAATCTAAACTTATGACTACACTTAAAAAGGGAGTATAGCGGCTAAGTCCGGGTATCAAAAATTCACAGAGACGAGTTGTTAGAATTTAATTGGTTTAATAATTCTAAATAAAAGTGTAAAAGGTAATTTGTTAACTAAAAAGAAATAAAAGATAAACTAGGCATGAGTGTATTTAAACTAAATTAATAAAGAAAATAAAAACTATAGGTTGCGTCGAATATCCCTCACCCGAGTTAATTAGTATAAAATGGTTACATGGGTTCGTGAATTATTAAGATAGTGTCTCGTTTCGTCAATTAATTAAATCAAGAGTTGTCACACCCCTTAAATTCGCATAAAATACTAATAAGATTTTGGCGTCACCAAATATCACAAAAATTACGCACGCAAGGTCGTAAATATGGAGCATACGTGATATACCCCGTTAAAATTCCTAGGCGTAGTAACTAGGACAACACACTCGAAATAAATACATAAACACCATCACCAAAGCAAAGCAACCAAACAACCCAAAGTAAGTTCAATCCGACACAACCTAATTTAAATTAGCTGCTAAACATATTAAATGACATTAAATAAATTAATCAATTAATTAAAGCACGGTAATTAAATTAACACTACAAATTAATTTAACTTGGCAAGAAATAAAGAAGCATGGAAAATAAAGCAAATACAACTTAAAGGAGACAATGAATAATAGCACTTACATTAATGGTGGAAAATGAGGAGAGGGGTTATCTCCAACAAAAAATACCCAAATATACCAAACCCTAGGTTCTAAGAGAGACGAGAACTAAAAATCTAATCCTTTACATGATATCCCAAAAATAAACCAAGTGGTCCATTTATACTAAGTTGGAATAAACAAAGAAAGAAAAAACAAAAAGAAAAGAAATAAGGATAAGTTACAAATTAAAGGGATAAAAGAAAAAGGAAAAAATAAAAATAATAAATGGCAAATGGGCAATAGGTATAATCGTCCAAAACAGAGTCCCGGTCGACCGGGGGTCGTGACTGGTCGATCGCCAAAGAAGGACCAAACCCACTGTCAACCTTCCACCGAAAAAATACAATCAGCGACGACCGTCGGAGCATGGTCGATCGACCGTGCACAGAAGCTCCAGCCACGCATTTCCCATGTCAAACCGAGACCTCCATGGCTGTGTAGCATAAGACCCATTTCGGGTAGCCACCAAAACAAACACCACCATAGCCATAGCCCATATGCGCACCAGCTAGTGTATTTATGGCCAAGACCATTCCCACACTAAATACCAGCAACTAATCGTGTAAATTCAAGACCCACTTCCAAGCTCCAAAAACTTCCATAGCCATTAATGGCCAAAGCTCAAGCTCCGATTTTTACATGTCCAAGACCCATTTGTGCGTGTGAACCAAAATCGAGCTCCAATTTCTGATCAAAGTCATCAATTTAGGACGAACCCAAAACCCGAGCAAAACCGGAGCCAAAACCCAAATCGCCATCTTCGTTCTGCAAAAAAAACATTTTAGGACATAAAAGGAATTATAGGATTTGTTAATGAAAGAGAAAAGGGACATGGATGTAATTAATAAAATTGTTAATGAATCTCTTATAATTCTTTCTGATTAAAGGTTCGTGTTTTCTTCGTTCGAACTCTAATTCACGCACTGTTTAAGGCCACGCGAAGCTTGACCTGAGGTTTACAACTTCCGTGAAGACTTCGGGCAACAATTCCAAAGTATAAAATTGCGAAAATGCCCCCGAACGTGCGAATCGCGACGAAACTTAATCGGAACGTGCCCAGACTTAGTACTAAGAATTTTAATACCTATAATAGCTCAATTATACCTCAAATAACATTTTAGCATATAAAACAGAGGTTGTCTGATTAACGAGCATAATTATAGGCATTAAAGTACCCGAGGGGGCTAAAAAGCGTAAGTTCAAGGGTAATTAAATGCATAATTCGATACGAATCACACTCTCTAACTTACACATTGCCAGTCCCTAGTAATGAAATTGAACACAAAAAGAACTATAAGAAAATCACAACATGTATATATGCATTGAACTATAAATGCCACTTTCGTAGGGAACACGATTGCATTTAGCATATGTAATAAGCCGTTAAACCCCTAGGTTACCCTAGTGGACGAGTGTCATCTCGTGAGGGTTTTCAAGGTTGAAACCCACAAACATCATAAAGTTTCCTCAAAGTATGCCCAATCACATGCGACAAACCCAACAATACGAACAAGATTTCAACATGTTATTAGCATAGCAAACGAATTCACGTGAAAAGTCGGTAGTTATTAACATTATCGAATGCACCTTAACGAATTGAAACTTTAAAATGTGGGAGGGGAGTGAGCACACGTAAAATATGATTTGGCAAAAACTTAAATAAATCGGATACTAAATATTAAAGCATGCATATAAGTCAATCCTCACAGGCATTACACTCATCAAGTGAATTCACTCGAAACAGGGAGCTAACACACGGGACATGCGGGCATAAGGAGTAAATGCAAATGGAAACTAGGCCGAACACATGTCACAGATGAAGAACGCTATATGTAAAATGAAAAATGCAATCTCAATGAAAGGATACCGCTCATTAAAGGGGGCGAAATGTATTTTCATAGATTATCAAAACTATTTCAACTTTTAAATTAGATGCACCCTAAGATCACATAGGACTTATATAGGATTATAATGTAGGCTAAGAAACGAAGGATATGTATGTACGGATTCACAGTGTTCGGGGATGAAAACTCAGGATAATGGAAAAATGAGAGCAATATCAAAATTGGAAAACAACTTCCAACGGCATTAGATATATCATCAGGGAGAGCAATCAAAGCTTATTGAACACTATACACAACATATACGAATTTCTCTTTCTTTTTCTTTTCTTCTTTTTCTCATGTTTCTTTTGTCTTCTTTTGCTTTTTGCTTTCTCTTTTTCTTCACTTTTTTCACTACTTTCTTTCTTTTTACTTTTCAAACTCTCATATGCCTAAATTGCAACCGACATCATAACAACATCATTAAATCCCAAGTAACATTTTAAACAAAGGTATGAAAAGTGTATGTATGGTTTAAAACTCTAATTTACAATTGGTTATGGGATTTGGGTTATGAAACGAAAGGCTATATTTAGGATCAAAGGGGTTAACGAGGGTAAACATATAAGGTTGAGGTCAAGGCAAATATGGGTGATATAACAAAGATGGCCTATGATCATTTCCAAAAGTTTACGCAATTCTCGAATCAAAACAATATATGAAAATCATGATCAAGTAACACATTTCAAGTATGAACTCAATTAATGAATGATCAAATGAAAGAATAGAGAGATTACCGACGGATTAAATGTTTTCAATGAGAAAAGAATAGTGTATACACTCAAAAGCGACGAAAGGTACACAACTTACTCGGTGTAAGTATGTACAATGCAACAAAAGATTACCGAGTTATAAAAATCTTAAACCAAATCAATAACGCAAGAAAAGTGCATGTGCTTATGGGATTAAAGTTTAATTCATGATGTTATTAATAATATCAATGATTGAGGACTTAAGTCTAATAACTTCTAAAATCGAGAACATGCATCATTGAGTTGTCTATTGGATCGGACAATTATTAAAATTTATCATCGAAAACAAAGGCAAAATGCCCAACAAAGGAGAAAAAAGAAAGAAAATAATTTTGAAAATTTTCAAATTTTCAAGAAAAGCATGCTTGAAAATAACATATAATCAAAATCATGGACACTACCAATGAATGGATAGAATATCCCACAGACCCTAACTTAAAACCCGACATTGTCCTCAATGTTAATTAAGAACCAAGTTAAAGATGGAAAAGAACGATATTACCCAAAATTGAGCGATCTCTGGAAAGTACAAGTCCAATAATTCTACAAAACATGTTAGTACCAAAGCACAAAAAAATGTTTAACTAAATACTATGACTAAATTAAAAAGGAAAGAAAAGATAAAAAGAAAGAATAAAAAGCTAACTATATACAACCTACTATTTAGGCTTCACACTAACTGTACACTAGAAGTATAAATAGCGGAGAGTCCACCCAAAATACGATTTGGCTTTGAAAGATCCGCGGCGGACCCTCCCACTCATACATGCCTCCCGGAAAATAATAATTGCATTTGAACAACGGAAAGCGTGTATAAGGCGTAAGAAATGAACCATCCCCAATTAAAATTTTTGGCGGGAGGATGGTGGATTTTGATAAGACGGGTGACAAATACACATGGGGGCCAAGAAAAATTGAATCATCTCCTAAGTATTTTGAAATTGGAATGGGAGGGGGCGCACAAGGAGGCAAAGATGCCTTCATGGAAAGCAACTCGAGCAAGTACTCCTCGTCGGTGAATGGGTTAAACGTTTTCGGCACCGATTCATAGGGTACTTGTGATGGTGTGATAACGGAGAATAAAAAGGGCGAGGAAAGAAATTCAAACTCAAGAAATGAGTTATCATCGCTCAAAATTGGAATTTCAAAGGAGATAGGATCATTTTCAATGAAATTTTCTTCTTTGGGATCCAAAGACGAAATCATTTCATTGCAAATGGATACTACATCAATTTCATTCTCACTTTCATTCTCTATTAAACTATGGGCCAAGTCAAGAATGGTTTGTTTCAAAGTAGGCTTAAAATCCTCATTTGGTTCAAAACATTCCTCAACTTCAAAAGTTTCGAAAAAGAAATCGTCGTCGGATTTGAATAATAAATCCAAGTCTTGCTCCCAACCACAATTTTCTTCCCGGTAACGTTCTTCATACCTCCCGTTCTCAAGCATGAGAAAACCCTCGCCGAAAGTCATAGGTCGAGGTGCGGATTCTTGAAAATGAGGAGATTGAAAATCGTTATCAGCACTAAAATTAAAGTCATTATTATAGGAATTTTGAAAACTATTGCAATTCATTTCAAAATTCCTATTATAAGGAATTAGAGGCCCAAAATCATTATCATCCTCCTCAAAATACACGCACTCCAGAGCTTGACATTTGTAATACTCGCCGAAAGTCATTTTAGATGTTGCAATTATTTGGGATTCTAAGTATTGACCAAAAGTCAAAGGAGTACGAGCATTTTGAGAATTATAACAATGATTACCAAAAGAATTGGAATAAGACATACTTACCCCAAAAATGGCTCGAAGTGGAGAATTCCATAAAGTGATGCGCGCGCAAAAAAAATTCAAGCGGTTCTTGGTGATCAAATGTAGAAGTCCTACAAAAATGTTAGGCAAAAAATACAAATAGAAGGGAAAAAATACTACGCAATACTAAATCAAATAAATTCTAAAACATTAAGTCCCCGACAATGGCGCCATTTTGATTAAGGGTGAAAAGTAGCGCGTGTAAATCGTCGATCGTTGTTTTCTGTTCATTGCCTTAATAAAAAATAGTAGCACTTAAAGGAGACAATGAATAATACATGGTGGTGGAAAATGAGGAGAGGGGTTATCTCCAACAAAAAATCCCCAAATATAACAAACCCTAGGTTCTAAAAGAGAAGATAACTAAAAATCTAATCCTTTACATGATATCCCAAAAATAAACCAAGTGGTCTATTTATACTAAGTTGTAATAAACACAGAAAGAAAAAACAAAAAGAAAAGAAATAAGGATAAGTTACAAATTAAAGGGATAAAAGAAAGGGAAAAAATAAAAATAATAAATGGCAAATGGAAAATGGGTGTTGATGTAAAAAACTAGATCGCTCTAATTATTCAATCACAGATAAATAAATAAGACAAAGATTTTTAAAGTGGTTCGGCTAGGAATAAAGCCTACGTCCACTGTTATGTTATTGCTGAGTGTTTGTGGAATTCTTGATTACAAGTTCTCTCAAGAAATTCCGGTCCCCTTGAATGGGATTGATACAAGGTATTTATAGCCTCAAGGCTGTTCATGAAAGGTCTACTACATTAAATGATATACATATGAATGGGTAATATATTTAATGCGGCGTGTGCGTCAAGAATCTAATGAATAGTTGAACAGTTGTCCGTCTGATAATTGATGATACGGCCGAGGTGCAGTTCGGACCGCCTTAGTTGCTCGTCGATCAAGAGTTCCTCGGAGTACTTAGAGTATCTCGGGATGAAAGAGTTCCTCGGATGGAGTTCCTCGGCATGATAGAACTCCTCGGTGTATTCTCGTTGCTCGGTACCAACCATGGTTGTTCAGTAAATGATCTTCCTCGCTGTTATTGTGCCACGTAGATCGACACGTGTCTTCATACTATTCGTCCACGTCAGCATATTAATTTTGGTATCAACAGAAGCCCCCAATGTTTCATATTTTGAACTTTGAAGAGTATGGAACATTCTTTCTTGGTATGTGGCAATATTAAATGTACTTCCCGGGTTTTAGGAACATTGTATTCAAATTTTCCTTCTTATTTCGCAGTTTCCGCCTTTTTGATAAGCGCTTTGATATTCGTGCAAATTTTGTCCTTTTAGCCGCCGGAAGTTTAATAATTTCTTTTTGGTAATCATTTCTTTCGCCGCTTCCCAATGTAAAGTATTTAAACTTCTTTGGTAACCATACCGTTGTCTACGTTTTTCATTCTCTGCATTCAAGCTTTCTCTTCTCTTCTTCTCTTGTGCGTTCATCTTTGTTTCCGTTCGCTGTCAACACATCTCTTTTCTTTCTGTAAGCTCTTCTTCCTTTCTTCTGCATCTCTTTTATTCAATATGGTTTATATTGTTGAATCTGCTGAGAAATTTCGTTCTGACTTTTCCATTCCTTCTTGGGTAACTTTAGAGGTTCTTTCTGAGCCTTTAGATTACTTTCGATTGGCTGAGGGACATTGGTTCCCCAGTCTTTTCATTGCTGAATGTGGTTTTTCTTTTCCCCCAAATCCATTATGTCTTGAGTTTTGTCAATATTTTGACCTTGTTCCTGCAAAAATAGCCCCCAATTCATGGAGAATAATTAACGGGGTGCATAAGTTAAATCTAACTCATGGGACTCGTATAGGGATCCCAGAAATCATGTACTGCTATAAATGGGCCACTTTAGATAATATTTATTATTTAAAAACTAGGTTTTTAAATAGAGCCCTTGTAGTTAACCTCCCTGATTCAAATAGAGATTATTTTGAGCATGGGTTGGTCATAAAAAATTGGCAACACGCGCCTTTATCTGGGAATGAAGTATACAACGGTCCCAGATGCCCCCCATACGGCAATGGGATAGGTTTATTTTTCATTTTTATTTTACTTATGAAATTGCGTATTCATCATGTTTGACAAAATGTGTGACTGAGATTTATGTATTTATTTGCAGTTGATAGTAAAAGAAAAACTCCAAAAGAGTCGGAAGTGAATATCAAGCATTTAAAACTTATCTGGAATTTGCATAAGACGATTGCAGACGAGCACATTAGATCTGCATCATATTTGCTGCAGTATAAGAGCTACACAACCTCTTATACTGCTCGCCCTGTTGAACCAGCCTCAACACCAGAAAGTTCATCTTCAGATTCTCATATTCCCCTATCTCATAGAATGGGCAAGAAAAGAGCTCCTCCTGCTCTATTTGGTGACACTTCTTCTGCTGTTGGAGCCCAGAAAGGCAAAATTGATGTCCCAGAGGGGACTAAAAAAGTAGATGCTGGTTCCTTCAAAATTGCCGAGAAGCCCCCAGTGGCCCCGAGCAAGAAAAATGCTCCTGCTGATGTAATTGCCATCTCTCCGACCAAGACTTCTTCCTTGGTTGATGCTGCTGACCGTCCCTTGAAGAGATTGAGGAAATCATCCTCGGTTAATCTTGCTGGAACTGCGTCTTCTCTACCTGCTGGTGGTAGTAGTATTTCAAAAATCATTCTTCCGAGCTCTTCAACGAGCTCAGTTATACCCGAGGTTCTCGGGGTTGATGAAAAGATTCCTAGGGATACACTGACATCCCTTGCTGCTCGCCATCTTTCTTCAGTAAATTTCTCATACCTTTAGTCTTTCTTTTCTTTTTCCTGAAATCTTGTATTTGTGTTAACTCTATTGTTTTTCTTACCTTTCAGCTGGTTAACTGTTTCAATACCATTGTGAAGAAAGATCAAGCTATTAAAGCTTCCACTTCCTCGTCCGATGTTGACGATGCTTTGTTGGGTTTAACCCAATCTGTCAAGGAATCTCACCAACAGTACATCGAGGAGAAAACTGTTTGGGAGACAAAATTGGCTGTGGCTGAGGCTGATAAGATGAAGATGGCCGAAACCTCCAAGAATTTGGAGGAGAAAATTAAAGATCTGGAAGTTAAACATCAGGAATCTGATGATAAATTGAAGAAGGCAGAAGAAGAAATATCTACTCTGCGAGATATTAAAGTTAAGAAAGAGGAACTGGAGGTGAAGCTTTCCTCGGAGAAATCGAGGAGAAAAGTTGCTATCAAGAAACATTTCAGTGTTGGTTGGGAGAAAGGATGGGAGAGAGGGATAGCTGCAATGACGTCCCAAGTCCAATATGGGGAGTTGAAATACTTCTATGATGGTTGGGTAGCTGCTCTGCAAGAGCTAAAAGTCCAAGATAATTCTGAGCTATTCCAAAGGCATCTCCCTGGTCCTCCTCCACCAATTGAGGAAGAAGAAGAAGATGAACCTGCATCAGATGAATCTTCCATAGCTGTGGATGTCACAATCTCTGCTTCTCAACCCTCTATCATTGAGGACATTTCTTCTATGCCTCCTCCTGCTGAGAGGATTTCTGCCGACCAAGCTGTTGTTATCACCGAGCAACCGAGCTCCTCGTCCCAGCCTCCCGAGAAAGTCTTGGGAGACAAGGAAAAGGTGTGAAGTTGTTCGGTATCATTCTTATCTTTTATTATTTGTAATCGAACACTGTAATCCTTTTATGATCTAATAAAATACTTCTTTACTCATCGTCGTTATTGATGATTCTTTGTTGATTGTTGTCTTTTTCTTGTCTTTAGTTTGTTGCTAGAATGGAACTAATCTCTTCTCATGATACCGAGCTGATGCAGCAATGTCACCAATACTATAGGGCTGGTCATACGGACCTTAGTTCTTCTGAAATTGCTGACATTCTTGGTCATGATGCTTCAGAGCAGGCAACTGAGGCTTATCGGTATTTGAAAAGTTTACTCGACCGAGCTGTAGCTAACAATATCGCTTATTATGAATTGATTGAAGAGTTGCATTGTTCTTTAAAGGATCTTCAAAATCAACATAAAGAATCAATGGCTTTGTTGCATGAAGATTATGAAAATAGATACCAGCAGCTTTCTTCAGAAACAGGCCACAAGAAAATCATTGCTGGGTATGACATCAGGGAGAGGACTTTAAAAGGTGAAATTGAAGCCTGCAGACAAATCGCTGAGATCCTGGAGCAAGAAAATAACAATTTGCAGAAAAAATTAGTTCAGTATGAATCTGCTGCTTCATCCTCTACTGCATTAATACCAGTCACTGATGAAGGGTTCTCATTCTTAGAAGTCGAAAACGCCAAACTGAGGCAAGAGCTGGAGGATTTAAGAAGATCTTCCATTTCTGGAACTGCTCGGGGACGAGGAAGGAGTTCTCGGGGGCGAGGAAGAATCATCGAGGAGCAAAATTCTCCAATTGCTTCTCGGAGCCGATCAAGAGTTCTTAGCCGTAATGTTGAAGAATCTCGTACCCAATCTACTCTGGAAACTCAAGCATTCCAACTGAATGTTAAGGATCGTGCTCTATCTGATTTGTCTAAGAAAAATTTATCTTTAGAGGATCAATTGACTGCGATGAAATCTGATCTGAATAATAAAGATGCTCTTATCAAGAACTTTCTCGAGCAAGTAGATAGATTAACTTTCCAATTCCATAAACAACCTCGGGAGTTCTGGAATGCGGGTTATAATGAAGCTCTTTACCATTTGGATGATCGCCTTGAAAATGCTAACAACGAAGGTTATAAGCAGGGATGGTTGAACGCCCTGGGTGTATTAAAATTGGAACAAGGTCATTATTTATGGGATTATCATGCTCCTGGATTGCTAGACTTGCCTGTTCCTCCCTATAAATTGGATATGGCATGGATTCCTGCTCGCTCCATTCCTCGGAGTTTAATCTCTAAATATCTTGGTGATTATAACCTTCATTCTCAAGTTGAAGTATCTCGTCCTGAGCACCTGTTGGATACTCCTACAATAATGAATGTCAGAATGCTGAAGGACATGAACTTTATTAACTCTCCTCTGTGTCTAGAGGATCCTCCTGCTGGCGATGAACCTGTCTCAAAGGACAAAGGAAAGAAACCAATAGAGTAGGAATCTTTAATGTAATAGTTAGCACATTCATGTAACATGTAATACATTTTTATCTTAATGAAAGAGTTTCATTTTCTGTTTTGCCAATAGCTATTTTTCTGTTTGCAAATTATATGGTTCATCAACCAAATTAGAATTTATAATAAGCATAATTGTTCAAAATTGTTTCCAACCAACCAAGGTGGATAAATAATGTTTGTCGACCAACCATAGTTGATGGGTTTCTATCCCTGACCAACCATACTTGGTTCAATTTTCAAATATAAACATGTGTCCGACCAACTAAGGTCAATACTTTTATCCTCGTCGACCAACTACAATTAGTGGGTTTTTATCTCCGACCAACCATACTTGGTACAGTTTTCAATATTTTGTTCTTTAAAGAACTTTTTGTAATAATGTTACCTCCCGACAAACATAAGTTGTAATGCGAGAGTATATAAAGTCTTACCAACCGTAGTTGATCATGCTGGTCTACACCTCCTAATCAAAGGAGTAGTAGGGTTCTTTCGAACTTTTTGGCTCCTTGGAGCATATCCTCCTAACCAAAGGAGGTTGGCTACTTATAGCACTTTTGCTCCGTAGAGCGCTCCGGAGAGCTTATCCTCCTAACCAAAGGAGGTTGGCTACTTATAGCACTTTTGCTCCGTAGAGCGCTCCGGAGAGCTTATCCTCCTAACCAAAGGAGGTTGGCTACTTATAGCACTTTTGCTCCGTAGAGCGCTCCGGAGAGCTTATCCTCCTAACCAAAGGAGGTTGGCTACTTATAGCACTTTTGCTCCGTAGAGCGCTCCGGAGAGCTTGACTCCGTAGAGCATGACTCCGTAGAGCATGACTCCATAGAGCAGTCTTCTTCTTTGACTCCGTAGAGCATGTCTTCTTCTTATCAAGTAATGTAGTGTTCAACACTAGTATTCCCCGAAAAACTTTCAACAGAAAGAAAATGGTGAACCATCCTCGTTTTATTCATAATGAAGGAAATGCTTTACATTTTACATTACTGATAATACTTTCGCAGGTGTTCAGCATTCCATGCATTCTGAAATTCTTCTCCTTCTAGAGTTGCTATTCTGTAGGTTCCAGGTCGAACAACCTCTGTAACTCGGTAAGGTCCATGCCAATTTGCTTCCAGTTTATTCTGTTTCTGAATGACTTTCTTCAGCACATAATCACCTTCCTTCAAATCGCATTTCTTCACCCTTTTGTTGTAGAACAGAGCTGTTCGTTGTTGATAAGCAGCATTCCTAATGGCTGCCTCTTCTCTTACTTCTTCGAGCATGTCCAAATCCATTCTTCTCATCAAATCACTGATCGGAGAGTTGAAATTCAGCACTCTATGCGTTGGGAGACCCAACTCGGCCGGTATCACAGCCTCACTTCCAAATGCTAGCATATATGGTGATTCTCCAGTTGCTGCTCGGGGAGTTGTTCGGTAGGCCCATAATACTGATTGGAGCTCATTAATCCAATTTGCTTTAGCTTCACTTAGCCTCTTTTTCAACCCATTCAGTAATGTTCTGTTCGTCACTTCAGTCTGTCCATTGCTTTGGGGATGTCCTGGTGCTGAATGAAACTTCAAGACGTTCGACTGATGACAATAGGCAGCAAATTCTTCATTATCAAATTGTGTTCCATGATCTGTGATGAAAGCATGAGGGAGACCATATCGACAAATGATATTCTTCCATATAAACTGGTATACCTTCTCGTACGTCATATTGATAAGAGGCTCAGCTTCCACCCACTTAGTAAAATAGTCCACTGCAACTACGAGATACTTGAATCTTCCTCGGGTGATCGGCAGTGGTCCAACCAAATCAATTCCCCACATGGCAAATGGCCAAGGGGAAGTTATTGGTGTTAGCAATGCTTGTGGAGTTCGTCGGATGGAGGAAAAACGTTGGCATTTGTCACATTTCTTGGCATAGGCTATACAATCAGCCCTCATTGTCGGCCAGTAATATCCCTGTGTCATCACTCTTTGTAAAAGTGTTCGACCTGCTACATGAGCTCCACAAGATCCTTCATGGATTTCTTCAATCAATTCTTTCACCTCAGTGGGATGTACACATCTCTGCAAACCTGCCATAATTCCTCGTCTATACAAAATACCATTAGTTAATACATACCGGGCAGCTTTATACTTCAGTTTCTTGGCAGCGAGTTTGTCCTCCGGCAATTCGCCCTCTTCAACATATTTCCTGATTGGATCCATCCAAGATGGTCCTAAATCAAGAGTAATCACATTCGTTGTCAGATCTTCATCTATGCTCCGACCTTCTAATACTTCAATCGGTATGGTTCTTCGCATCTCGGTACGAGTAGCTGATGCTAGTCGGGCCAGTGCATCTGCTTGTACATTCTCCATCCTCGGTATTCTCACCAATTGAATGGCATCAAATTCTCTCAACAATTTCATCACCTTTGCATGATATTTGATCATTAAGTCTCCTTTAATCGCATATATTCCCATCATCTGATTCACAATTAATTGAGAATCACTGAATACCATCACCTGTTGTGCTTCCATAGTCTTTGCTAGATTAAGACCTGCTATCATGGCCTCATACTCCGCTTCATTGTTAGAGGCTTTGAATTGGAATCGCAAAGCATATTCCATGTCAATCTCGTCTGGGGTGATCAAAACAATTCCTGCCCCACAACCAGCTGTGCATGATGATCCATCTACATATAATCTCCATGTAGGTATTTCGTCTTCAAATTTCTTATCTGTCAGAGTTCCTTGATAAAATATCTGCTGTTTTCTTCCATCATCCCCCGGTGTCTTTCGCTCCTCGTCAGTCATCTGCTCGTACTCTTTTACCAACCGTGGCTGGTCTGAATTTGAATATAATGATTTCTCTACATCCACAAGTCCTTTTACCAACCTTGGTTGGTTTGGACCTATTTCTGCTGATCCTGTATCGTCCACAGGTAGGTCAGCAAATGTTTCTGTTGATCCTGTATCGTCCACAGGTAACTCAGCAGGCATCTTTTGCTCCTCGGGGGTATCAGGGTATGTGAACTCTGCTATAAAATCTGCTACAGCCTGCCCCTTCAATGATGATCTGGGCTCATACACAATATCGTATTCACCAAGTTCTACTGCCCAGTACATCAGTCTCCCTGATTTTTCTGGCTTATGGAAGGCTTGTCTCAATGGCATATCAGTATAAACAATGATGGTATGGGCTTGGAAATATGGCCTCATTCTTCTGCTTGCCTCAATTAGTGCCAATGCCAATTTTTCTAGCTTTGGGTACCTGATTTCTGCACCTCGGAAAGCCTTACTTGTGTAATAAATTGGCTTCTGGATTCCATTCTCCAATCTGATCAACGCTGAACTGACTGCGTTCTCTGATACTGCCAAATACAAATACAACTTTTCTCCTGTTATTGGTCTGGACAACAGTGGAGGTGTTCCCAAATATTTCTTCAAGTCTTGAAAAGCTTTTTCACATTCCTCATTCCACTCAAAGGTTTTTCGAAGTGTTTTGAAGAATGGTATGCATTTATCAGTTGCTCGAGATACAAATCTGTTGAGCGCTGCAACTCGTCCGGTAAGACTCTGCACTTCTTTCTTCGTCGTCGGAGATCGCAGCCCTAGAAGAGCTTTGATCTTATCTGGATTTGCCTCAATACCTCGCTGATTGACGATGTATCCGAGGAACATTCCTTCTCGTACTCCAAAGGTGCACTTCGTCGGGTTAAGCTTCATTTGGTATTTATCCAATTGATCAAAAGTTTGACTCAAGTCAATCAAATGATCAGTAGCTTTCTTGCTTTTAGTGAGCATGTCATCGACATAGACCTCCATGTTGCGGCTGATTTGTTCGGTAAAAACCTTGTTCATCAACCGCTGATATGTTGCACCTGCATTTTTTAAACCAAAAGGCATAACATTATAACAATAAGTTCCCCTAGGGGTAATAAAAGAAGTACTTTCCCTGTCTTCAGGTTTCATTTTGATCTGGTTGTAGCCAGAGTAAGCATCCATGAAGCTGAGTAGCTCGTGTCCCGAGGTAGCATCCACCAGTTGATCAATTCTGGGCAGTGGAAAATGATCCTTGGGGCATGCTTTATTGAGATCGGTGAAATCGACACACATTCTCCATTTGTTGTTTTTCTTCTTTACCATCACCACATTAGCCAACCAATCTGGATATTTTACATCTTCAATGAATTGGGCTTTCTGGAGTTTCTCGACTTCCTCCTGTATGGCCTGATTCTTCTCGGGACTAAACACCCTTCTTCTCTGCTTTACAGGTTTAATCTCCTTATTCACATTGAGTTCATGACATAAGAAGTTTGGATCTATTCCTGGCATGTCTTCATGACTCCAAGCAAAAGTATTTTTCCTATTCTTCAAGAAAGCTATCAACTCCTCTTTTATCGACATATCCAACGATGAACCTATCTGGGTTATTCGTTCAGGATGTTCGTCGTCCAAAATAACGTTTTCTGTAGATTCCATCACCTGTCCTTTTACAAGTTGAGATTCATCCCTGGGATCAAGAGTTTCAATTTCTGTACCTTCTTCCACCTGGTAAGTTGTAGTCTTTTTCATCGATCCTTCTAGTTCTTCTTGCTCGGCCGACGAATAATAGCATTCCCGAGCTACTTTTTGATCACCTTTCACCACTCCAACTCCAAAATTTGTTGGGAATTTCAAACATTGATGTACTGTAGAAGGAACGGCTTCGAACTTCTTCAATCCAACTCTTCCCATGATGATGTTGTAGGCTGACTGCACATTCTTATCCATCACAAAGAATCGTATTCTTTCTGTTCGACAAACAGGCCAGGTTCCAATGAATATATCCAACTTGATCGTCCCAAGTGGAAAAACTTTCTCGCCAGCAAAACCCAGAAGGGGTCTGTGATAAGGTTCTAATTGGGATAATTTCAAATTCAGGCTATCAAAGCATGAATAGTACATGATGTCTGCCGAACTACCATTATCTACCAACACCCTTGAAATGATCACGTCCTTCATTCTCATTTTAATCACCAAAGGATCATCATGAGGGTAAAGAACACCTGCCAGGTCATTTTTTGAAAAACCAATTACTAGCTTCTCTTTGTTTACCTTCCTCGGACGATCATCCTCGGCCAGGTTTATTCGCTGAATATATGAGCAAGCTTGAGCCTCTCCGAGATAAGCTTTTCTTTCTGCAGTAAGGTCTCCTCCTCCTGCATCTCCCCCTGTAATAACGTTACAATGAAATGATCCAAAACGTATGGAAAATACCTCTCGTTCAGGTTTTCTTGGCTTCTTGGGAAGATCGGGGTCATCATCTGGATCCTCTTCATGGTCCTTCCTCTTATTCTCCTCTGCACGACGAGGAGATCTAGATCTCTTTCTAATTCTGTCCTCATTTGTCCTCTCACCTCTGCGATCTACATACTTTGATAATTTTCCTCTTCGAATGAGTGTTTCAATCTCGTTCTGAAGGGCTATACAATTTTTGGTCATATGGCCATGATCTTTGTGAAACTCGCAATATTTGGTCTTATTCCTCATGTCTGGATCTGACTTCAGTTTCTCTGGCCATTTGATTTCCTCGTTATTCCTGATTTCTTCTAAAACATGATTAATACCCATTCTCAATGGAGTATAATTATCATACTTCTTTAGGGCTTCCAACTTTATCCTGTTATTCCTGGAATATTTGTCACCACCATTGCCTTTCTGATCTTTCTTCTTAGAATTGTCGACCTCCACTTTAACTTCTTTATCCATATTCTTCTTCGCAGTCATAGCCTCCTCGGCATTCATGATTTTGGCCGCCTTTGCCATCAATTCCGACATATTTTTAGGCGGATCTTTGGCCAGAGTATAGTATAGCTTGTTAGGCAGCAAACCACTCATCAAAGCAGTGATTGCTGTCTTTTCTTCATAATCTATGACTTCCAACTTTTCGTTATTGAAACGAGTTATGTAATCTCTAGTACTTTCACCTGATTTCTGTCTAACACTTAGCAAGTGTGCTACTCGCTTTACCGGCTTTGCTCCAAAACAAAAATTACCAATAAACAGCTCGGCTAACTGAACAAAAGTTGAAATCTTACCCCGAGGAAGATTATTGTACCATATCTGTGCAGATCCGGTAAGAGTTCCCGAGAATGCTCTACACCTCATCTCGTCGGGGACAGCATAAATATCTGCAGCAGCTTGGTACTGTTCTATATGAAGTACAGGATCTGTCTTACCATCGTACTTGGGGGTCACTACAGGTGCTTTGAATTTCGACGGTGTAGGGAAATCCACAATGGCTTGCACAAAAGGTGTCCCTTGAACAAAAGTTCTCTGTAAGGGGTTCCTCGCCTTAGCCATTTCTCCCAGTCTATCCTCCAATCGTTGAATGGAACCTTTCCATGCTTCATTCCCTTCCTCGGGCCGCCTAGTCCGAGCAACTGATTGCCCTGACGTAGCTTCCTGAGATTTATCTCGACGAGTAATTGGTCGTGATTGTGCTGATCTTTCTCTCGAACCTGGTGGTGGTCGAAAACTTCCTGATGGAGCCCTAGGTGGACTCATGTTCCTCCTTGGTCCTAACCGACTGAAAGGAGACACCCTGCTTAATCTTTCTAAAGCGCTAGTTCTCTCAGGAGAAAGAGAGATATGTTGATCTGTATCCGTAGCCTGTATTGATGAAGTTCGTCCAGGTTGATAAGAAAAATCATTGGATTCCCCATTGCGATATGACCCAATACGTCTGGATCGTGATTGCCCATGATCAGTCCTTTGCCCTGAATAAGTAGGTATACTGCCTTGAAGAGTTTGAAGGAGTTGCCTCATAGATTCTTGCATGGCGGTTTGTCCCTGAGCCAGATTCGTCATAATTCCTGCCAGATCTGGAGATGTAGATAGATTTGGAAGATTTCCAGTATTTCCAGCATTCCGATTACTGGATTCTGGATTATCTGCCATTAGTGACAAATGATTTTTATGAAAAACGATAACAACAGTCGTTTCCCACAGACGGCGCCAATCTGTTGATGTAAAAAACTAGATCGCTCTAATTATTCAATCACAGATAAATAAATAAGACAAAGATTTTTAAAGTGGTTCGGCTAGGAATAAAGCCTACGTCCACTGTTATGTTATTGCTGAGTGTTTGTGGAATTCTTGATTACAAGTTCTCTCAAGAAATTCCGGTCCCCTTGAATGGGATTGATACAAGGTATTTATAGCCTCAAGGCTGTTCATGAAAGGTCTACTACATTAAATGATATACATATGAATGGGTAATATATTTAATGCGGCGTGTGCGTCAAGAATCTAATGAATAGTTGAACAGTTGTCCGTCTGATAATTGATGATACGGCCGAGGTGCAGTTCGGACCGCCTTAGTTGCTCGTCGATCAAGAGTTCCTCGGAGTACTTAGAGTATCTCGGGATGAAAGAGTTCCTCGGATGGAGTTCCTCGGCATGATAGAACTCCTCGGTGTATTCTCGTTGCTCGGTACCAACCATGGTTGTTCAGTAAATGATCTTCCTCGCTGTTATTGTGCCACGTAGATCGACACGTGTCTTCATACTATTCGTCCACGTCAGCATATTAATTTTGGTATCAACAATGGGCAATAGGTATAATCGTCCAAAACAGAGTCCCGGTCGACGGGGGGTCGTGACTGGTCGACCGCCAAAGAAGGACCAAACCCACTGTCAACCTTCCATGGCAAAAATCCAATCAGCGGTCGACCTCCGGAGCATGGTCGATCGACCATGCACAGGAGCTCCAGCCATGCATTTCCCATGTCAAATCGAGACCTCCATGGCTGTGTAGCACAAAACCCATTTCAGGTAGCCACACAAAAAAAAACCACCATAGCCATAGCCCATATGCGCACCAGCTAGTGTATTTATGGCCAAGACCATTCCCACACCAAATACCATCAACTAATCGTGTAAATTCAAGACCCACTTCCAAGCTCCAAAAACTCCCATAACCATTAATGGCCAAAGCTCGAGCTCCGATTTTTACATGTCCAAGACCCATTTGCGCATGTGAATGAAAATCGAGCTCCAATTTCGAACCATAGTCATCAATTTAGGACAAACCCAAAACCCGAGTCAAAACCCAAATCGCTATCTTCATTCTGCAAAAAAACATTTTAGGACATAAAGGGAATTATAGGAGTTGTTAATGAAAAAGAAAAGGGACATGGATGTAATTAATAAAATTGTTAAGGAATCTCGTATAATTCTTTCTCATTAAAGGTCCGTGTTTTCTTCGTTCGAACTTCGATTCGCACACCGTTTGTGGCCACACGAAGCTTGGCCCGAGGGCTACAACTTCCGTGAAGAATTAGGGCAATAATTCCAAAGTATAAAATTATGAAAATCCCCTCGAATGTGCGAATCACGACGAAACTTAATTATACCTCAAATAACAAATTAGAATATAAAACGGAGGTTGTCTGATTAACGAGCATAATTATAGGCATTAAAGTATCCGTGGGGGCTAAAAAGCCTAAGTTCAAGGGTAATTAAATGCATAATTCGATACGAATCACCGATTCTCGCTTTTACTTTATTTAGAATTAACTTTTCTCTTTTTTGTTATTTACTAGCATACATCACCCTTTTACACTTTTATTCCTGAATTAATAATCCAATTAAAATCTATCGAACATTCTCTGTGGATTCGATACCCGACTTACAGCTATACTCACCCGTTGAGTGTAGTCGTAACTTAGGTTTTTGTATAGAGTCATTGAGCCGAATATAAAACGACCGGCGTGTAGGTAACTCTCGCATCGTGATAAAACCCGGGCCTATAAATGGCATTTGGCTCAACTTGGTGCCAGTAATGCCATTCTCAATGGTGATCTTTTTGAAGAAGTATACATGGACCTTCCTCTTGGTTATTTACCTCAAAAAAAGGGTTTTATTCAGTGGGAGAAACTGGTTTACAGACTTCACAAATCAATTTATGGTCTTAAGATGGCCTCTACGCAGTGGTATTCAAAGTTCTCTCTTGCCCTGCTTTAATTTGGTTTTATTCAGTCAAAATCTAATTACTCCTTGTTCACTAAAGGTTTTGGTTCTGATTTTGTGGCTATTCTTGTTTATGTGGATGATATTATCATTATTGGCCCCTGTCTTTGCACCATTGATGCTTTAAAAGTCTTTTTTCAGACTCAGTTCAAACTTAAAGACATAAGGTGTCTCAAGTACTTTCTTGGTCTTGAAATAGCTCGGTCTATACAAGGCATTATTCTTTCACAGAGGCGCTACACTTTGCAACTTCTTGAGGATACTGGTAACTTGGCTTGTAAGATAACGTTTGTTCCAATGGATCCTAAATCTCAACTTAGTGCTTCTTGTAGTGATTTAGTTCCTAATGTTACACAATATAGATGACTTGTTGGTCGTATTGTATATCTCACCTTGTCCCCCCTGATATCACTTTTGTTGTCCATAAGCTCACCCTGTTTCTTGCTTTACCTCGACTGCCACATCTCGAGGCTGTTTACCATCTCCTCCGCTATCTTAAAGGAAATCCAGGTCTAGTCATCTTCTTTTCATCTTCTTCTTCTCTTCAGTTGGGAGCTTATTCAGATGCTTCTGCCTCAGTTCAACTCAAAGATTTCTCTGATGCGGATTAGGGGGTCTTGTATTGATACTAGAAGATCTGTTACTCGCTTCTATATATTCATTGGTGATTCTCTTGTCTCATGGAAAGCCAAGAAGCAAATGACAGTGTCTTGATCTTATGCTGAAGATGAATATCGAGCACTTTCTTCTACTTCAAGTGAACTTACATGGATTTATCAACTTCTCAAAGATTTTCAAATTGTTGTTTCCTCTCCTGCTCTCCTTTTTGTGATAATCAAGCATCTATGCACATTTCTTTCAATCCAACATTTCATGAGAGAACTAAACACATTGAGATCAACTACCATTTCGTTAGAGATAAAGTTTCTTCTGGTTTCATCAAGCTTATGCATATTCGATCTCAACATCAACTAGCTGACATGTTTACTAAACATCTGCCTTCAACTTTGTTATTTCCTTTGTTTTCCAAGATGGTTGTCAAAGATATTTTCCGGCCACCTTGAGGGGGAGTGTTAGAGTTAGTTGTAATAACTGGAATTAGTTATAATTAGTTAATGTTATGGTTATTAGTTTGTTAGTTTACCTAATTTGTATAGGATGTTATAACAACTTTTCTATAATAGCTATTTAAACTTTTGGCTTGCTTCTTTGTATCGATTTATTCAATCAATGAGATCATTTTCTCTCTGAGTTCACTTCTGTTATTTTTCTTCTTCTGCTATAGCGTGATAATTATTTTTCCAAAAATATTGGGTCATTTTTGGAGATGACACATGTAAAGTGGTTAAAGGTTTCTTTAATGTAAACTTTATGCAAAAAGAGATGAACATAATTAAGCAGGTGCTAATCCCCAAAGTCCCTAATCTAGAGTGCCTGAACTAGTTTTTCCCTATGAGCTTGTGTAATTTCTAATACAAAATCATATCCAAAACCCTTTCTAATAGACTTAAACCATTCCTCAATCGTATTATCTCTCTTAACCAGGTTGCCTTCGTGCAAAAAAGACTCATACGTGACAGCATAGACTTAGCTCATGAAATGTTCCAATATTTAAAAAAAAAAGTAAAGAAGAATGAACTTACTTTACAGTTGGACCTAAACAAGGCATATGATAGAGTTGAATGCAACTTTCTTATTACAGTTATGAGAAAGATGGGCTTTAGTGAGAATTGTGTTCAGCTTATATCTCCGTGTGTTTCTACTATCTCCGTCTCAATTATGGTAAATGGAAATAAAATGTGCAACATTAAATCTAGTCGAGGGCTTCTTTAAGGTGCCCCCCTCTCTCCCAATTTTTTTTCTTGGTGCAAGATATTCTATCCAGTATGATCAAGAAGGTAGTGGTCAGGAAAGATATTTCAAACATCAAAATAAAGGGCTCTTGCACTCCTCTCTCACATTTATTCTTTGCCTGTGACTCGATTTTTTTCTTGAAAGGCGAAAGAATGGAATGCATGAGAGTGGTGGAAATTCGGGAAAATTATGGGAAAGCTTATGGATAACTGTAACAACCCTCGATTCGGGGAGGCTCATTTTATACTAATTTTACCGCATAAGGTAATTATATAAAATGTGGGGACTGGAGTAAATATTAATTTAATGAATTGAAAGTTAATATTTACTAGATTGATGCATATTTACTGCATGTGAAAGTAAATAACATCAGGTTGCATGTCTGTAGTGTCATGTATTTTAAATGGACTTTTAGTTTAAATGATTTTGGAACTCGAAATAATTTATAAAATTTCCGGATGCCAGTTTAGAGGGTGTAGTTAGTCTCGGAAGGTGCGAGACAGTCAAAATAAGTGCCATATTGTACTTTTATGTTTCGGGCACTTTTACCTGGTTTTAGCTTATATGCGTATTTGCGAGTCATTTTAATGTGGTATTAACCATTTAAGTTGGGAGTTTTAACCTAAGCCACGATTTTAGTCTTCTAAATCCCTTATTTTTCCCCATTTTATGTCTTGAACATAGAGAGAGAAGAAGAAGAAGAAGAGAAATGGAGAAATGAGAGAGAGATTGAAGATGGAGGATGTGGGATTGCTTCTTCTCCAAATAAATCTGAGATATCAACCCTAAGGCAAGTTTTCTACTTGCTAATATGTGATTTAAGATGCATAAATTGTATGATAGTTGTGTATTTACATTTATGGCTTAATTGTAGAATTTGGGGGATTTAAACCCTAGTCTTGATTATGTGGAAGAAATTGTGGGTTTTGATGATTAATAATCATGTAGATTAGTTTGGGGTAGATTTTTGTTGTTGGATGTGTATAAAAAGGAAGAGATTTGAAGTTTGGAGGATTTAGGGTTCATAACCCTTCGTAGCCATTTTTGGCAGATTTGCAGGTCCGAATCGATTCGCTAAGGGAAATTGGCAGGTCTGCATAACCCGAATCGATTCGGCCAATTGCAGAATGTTGGTTTAGTAGTCCGAACCGATTCGCTTTCTGGGCGAATCGATTCGTTTTCCTGCTGTTTTTGAGTTAATTTTTTTTAACTCAATTTCAATTCTTTTCTTTAAATATAGGGATTAGGAACCTTCTTGAATGAAGTAAACTTAGAGTCCTAGAGTGTGAGATGAGTTAGTTGTCTACCCTACATTAGGAATGGGTTATGTGGGGACTTTTCCAGGGTTAGGCCTATTAATGATAAGGCATTCTTTTCTTCTAGTTAATTATTATAAAACTAGGAGATGTAGAGTTATGTTCGGGAGACCTTAGAAGCTTAATTAAGCTATACTAGTTTTGATGGTTTATATTACCACCTCAAAAGAATATTGGAAGATTTTAAAAGTTCGGTTGAGCTATGTTAACCTTGGTGGTTCATAATAGTACCTTAAAGGTGAGTTTGGAGAATAAATTGAAAGTCATTTTATTCCTTCGAAAGATGATAACCTTGGGGTTCTAAAAAACCTCCTAGAATGCTTGGAGATAATGAAGAGTTTATTTACTCCTTTGAGGTTGTAGTGCTGATATAAGCTATCGTATGACTATGGATGGTAAGCTAGATTATTTACAATAAATCGAAATGGTTTCGAATAAAATGAATCATATAAATGGAAATGGTATTGAGATTAGTATATGATAATTTACTTAATCATGAAACCGGTAAATAATGGTTTACTTGATTTTCGATATGATAAATAAAATGGCTTAAACACACCTCTCTAAATGACATCATAAGGGAAGTCCGCGCATGAGGTGAAGCCCCCTGGCTAATGATGCAGGGTGGATATAGTCCTAGGCCATGGGAGCGCTTATTGTTGTATATTTTTCTGCGATGGGTAGGAGATTCCGGGTGTGGTCTTGACTACCCCGCAGGCTCATGGCCGCTTCCCGACATCTTACGATATAGGTGCCCAGGTTGTCTAATGATAGGCCCTGGAAGATGATGGTCATTTAGGGGCGCGCACAGTGGGGAAACCCGGACGGGTGGTCTTAGAATTCGTTATATGCATATAATTATAACAGTTCATAATCAAGTGGGACTTGATGTATTTGATATGCCATAAGAGCATGATGGAGTGCCACAAAGAGCACATGTAAATGCCACAAAGAGCATTTGAAAATGATTATTTTCCTATTAGGGAAAGGATTTTTACAAAAGGTAAAATTTAGATAAAATCTCCTTAAAGAGCAAAGATTTTGATTATATATATATATATATATATATACTTCCTGCTAAGGAAAAGATATATGAAATGATTGGTACATTTGATGAAGTTTTTAGTTTAATACTTCTTATTTTTGTTCCTGCTTAGCTTATGTTTTAAATTGTATAGGTTGCTTGTTATTTCTCTTTCTTCACGATTTATCATACATAACTGTCATACTCTTTATTCATCTGGTAATCATATAGAACCGGGCCCTGACCTGGTTACATTTCTTGTTGCATATTCATCTTGTCTCTGCTTAGGTACTCCGCCGCAAGGATGCCTGATTTGAATTCCTATTCCGATGTTTTCGACGAGCCGTGATGAATTGCGGGTATTACGGGATACATTTGGTATAGACGTTTTCTTTTCTATTCTAGTTAAGATCAAGTCTTTTATTCGGGTAAGAGGCCCAAGCTTTTGTATATGTCTAATGAAATGTAATAAGTAACTTATTGTACTTGTGTATTATTGGTGTATTAGTTTAGTGACCGGTTACCTATTCGGTCTTTTTATCGTATTCTTGTTGTATTTTTTTTATATGTCTTGGGGTTTCCCTTATCTTTCAGGAATTGGGTTGTTTGTTTTCATTTATTTACTTTCAAAACAAAATTTTTTGGCAACCCGTTTTCTGAAATATTGGGTGGTTATCCTGGATACTCTATATTTTTGTTATGATGCTGAGAATGATTCCATCCATGATTCCGTTATATTGGAGTATTGGGCTGGCCACCCCTTATTTTGGTGAGCGGGTTGTCACAGATGGTATCAGAGCATCAGGTTCTAGAGTCCTTAGGAATCTGTGTGGATGCCTTAAGTTTTCAGCGTTGCTCTTGATTTGATGTAAAGCCTTAGGATTAAGATCGTTGATTTCTCTTGTGAGATTTCGTTCTTCTACCATGAGGTAGAATCTATAAAATCTTTTGCGTATTCGTGTGAGAAAAATAAGTCGATAGAAGAAGGGCATTATGGGAAGGTTTGTGGAGAACTGTAAAGTGTAGTCGGGGATTAGGACCGCTTTGGAGGTCGCTCCCTTTTGTAGCCCTTCCTTGTCTTGCTACTACGACTACTAATTATAGTTGATGTAGTTTTCCTAAGTACCGCTAGACGTAGAAGGTGGTACTAAGCTTGAGATTTCAAGCGATGTTAGATTGGAGTAGAGAAGTGCTCTGTAGTAGAATGGAGGAAAATCCTTCACCCGTAGAAGGAGTGTTGAGGTGGTGAAAATGTGGTCACTATATTCGTGGGTGCCAGAAGTTTGGACCATAGAGAAGCCCGGTGGATACTTGCAATGGCGAGTTTCTCTGGGATAATTGGAATGAGGAGAAGGTGGATTCTCGAATGTTCACAAAAGATTCGGTTAAAGACCAATGGCGAATAAGGTGTTGTACGGTTAGGGAGACGAGATCATGCACCATGAAGTGTTAGGCTCCAAAATAGGTGTTGTTAACACTTCTGATGGAGTAAGAATCGTGAAACCCCATTGGTGGACACCCACCTGGGGAAGTTTCATTAAACTAAGGAAGAGGAGGCTAAGAGCGTGTCCTCTTTTACTGAGAAAGTAAGAGGGACTGCATGGGAAATTATTGTTAGCCAGAGTCGGAAGAACGATTATGATGTGGAGTGTAGAACCACTCATTTTAAATTTCGTCGAGTAGAGAGCAAGGGCAAGAGTAAAATGCCTGGTTGGGGAGTTGGTGGAGATAATGTTGGTATGTATAAGGCTCGAATATGGAGTTTGAGAACCATTAGTATTGACCCGGAGTGCTTGGCAAATTGTGGAGGGAATTCTACCTTATAGGTGGGTAGTGTATATTCCTTAGGATAAGATTTAGTAGTATTGTGTCTACGATAGACTCGGGTGTGTATATTGAGCTTGTAGTAGTATTTACGCTATTATAGAAGGGTAATTATATGACTTTCGTGGTATGGAAGTTCTATCTTTTCTTCACTCGTTATGAAGCGAGTGATGATATTTTTTTATGTATATGTGTCATATGTGTTACCTGGTTTGAGTGTTTTATTACTTTTTTGCATTGTATGTGGATGTTATGACTTATCTCCACGACCAACAAAGTTAAGTAGTAATGCATAGGAGGGGTTCCTTGTTTGGATTCCGCTTTTGCGGGACGCTCCACGCGTGAACCTTAACGACGTTGGGAGTGGAGAGATGCCATATTTCCTTTCTCTTATTTCATATATAGAATGCTAAGGTAAAGTCTAGAAGTAGAATCTTATTAGGAGAATTGTAAATTAGAATTGTACCGATCCCGATCATGTGTCATAGACCGTCACATCTTAATGACCGACAATGCGAGGTAGTAGTGTAACGGGAGGGTTCCTTGTCTGGATTTCGCTTCGGCGAGACGTCCCACGCATGAACCCGAGCGAATGTCGGAAGTTGAGTAAGGTCTTGGGTACTAGGGATGTCTTTGGTATTATATGCTTACGATTTAGGTAGGATATATATAGATATACCCTAGGATTTTTAGGATGTAAGACCTTGAGGGTAAGTGGTGTTAGTTTAGGAAAGCGTTAGGGAGTTGACCACGAATAAGTTGTGGGTTAACTCTATAAGAGATTAGATCCCTTAGGAACGAGGTTATGGGGTCTCGAGAGGTTTGGTAGGTTCCGTCGAAGGAGATGAGACCTTTCTTAGAAATAATGTTACGTTGGTAACTTCATTTTCGGGGGGTTAATAAGGACGGGTGGATCCTCACTCCTGAGCCATGATTGTAAGCTCGAGAGTGAGTTTAATGAGTAAGCTCTGCCAGGATTGGGGAGTAATAATACTAGGACATAGACTCACTGTTTATGCGTCGCACAAGCTTAAACTCGTGGAAAGAAATATCCCGTGCTTGAATTAAGATTCATCGTGGTAGTGATCACCTTAAATAAATAAGGCACTACTTCCTGGGCAGGAAATTTGGTCCTTCTCGTAGGCAACAAGTTGTTGCAATATGTTGTGGGAGGAATCGAGTTGGTGCCCGGAGTTCAGAAGAACTAGTGATTGGATATTTTCTCATTTGCTAAGGAAATGCGATTGGGGTAGGGGACGTGTCGAGTAGAGAACTCGTCATAGATGATGGTTATGGCATGGAAGGCCAAGTAGAATGAGCTTGAATAGGAAGACTCGGTAGTAAGAGCGTGTCTGTCTGTGATTGACCATTTCACCTACTCGTGTAAAGAGAGTAGTAGTGGAACGAAGAAGGGTATTCATAGACGTCTGCATGGAACTACCGACATCGAACTGGTCATGATATCATTTGAGAAAATGGTTAATCGTTTGATCGGACTGTTGCATTCCCGGCTATTATGGACAGACTACTTGTAGAAGAGTATGCCCCGTTCTCGATGGAGGAATAGAAAACCGTGGGAGGTGCCTATTATTATAGGGCGGACCGAAACTAGATATTCGTGTCAAAGGTTTAGCAAAAGTTTCTCCGAAGTAATGGGAACCGTATGGAAATGGCGTATATCCTACCAGCCTAAAGTGGATGGATGAAAGGGAGGAAATTTACTTATGTCGAAAGGTATATTACGAATGTGCGCCTTAGTATACCTAGTAGATGGGAGCAGTAATGGTATGGATGGAGGTTTTCGTGCAACCATTAGGTTTTGGAGTGGTCTTATGGATCATTTCCTGAGGCATTGGCATTGTGAGTGGCCTAGCGTGGTCGGGTGAGTAATTCTCATACTCATTGGAGGGAACCAACGGATAATATGTTCCTTGGACTTGGAGTGGTCTCGGAACATTTCTTTAGAGATTTGTCTTTTAAGCCATACGCCTTGATGAGATCCGTCGATGCGGAGGATAGTTGAGTAGCATTAGGTCTAAGCCACTTAGAGCCGGTATGGATGCCCGAGGTGAGATGTAACATAATTCTGAAGATTTGGCAAATTGTGCCGAGTCATGTGGACATCATGTTCCGCCATAGGAAGCTAGAATCGATGGTTAGTGAAGAGCGCCTTGTGCTACTAGACTAGAGAACAAATGATGATTGGCTGAGATCGATAGGGTCGACCTTAGTCTGAGTCCATTTGGGACGTTGCAATAATGAGGAGTTTGTTTAGGATGAAAGAATCCTAGTTTAGAGTAGTATGCCCTTATCAGATTTGGGTATGCCCGAATTTTGGGGGCAAAATTCCCTCTTAAGGGGGGGAGTATGTAACAACCCTCGATTCGGGGAGGCTCATTTTATACTAATTTTACCGCATAAGGTAATTATATAAAATGTGGGGACTGGAGTAAATATTAATTTAATGAATTGAAAGTTAATATTTACTAGATTGATGCATATTTACTGCATGTGAAAGTAGATAACATCAGGTTGCATGTCTGTAGTGTCATGTATTTTAAATGGACTTTTAGTTTAAATGATTTTGGAACTCGAAATAATTTATAAAATTTCCGGATGCCAGTTTAGAGGGTGTAGTTAGTCTCGGAAGGTGCGAGACAGTCAAAATAAGTGCCATATTGTACTTTTGTGTTTCGGGCACTTTTACCTGGTTTTAGCTTATATGCGTATTTGCGAGTCATTTTAATGTGGTATTAACCATTTAAGTTGGGAGTTTTAACCTAAGCCACGATTTTAGTCTTCTAAATCCCTTATTTTTCCCCATTTTATGTCTTGAACATAGAGAGAGAAGAAGAAGAAGAAGAAGAAGAGAAATGGAGAAATGAGAGAGAGATTGAAGATGGAGGATGTGGGATTGCTTCTTCTCCAAATAAATCTGAGATATCAACCCTAAGGCAAGTTTTCTACTTGCTAATATGTGATTTAAGATGCATAAATTGTATGATAGTTGTGTATTTACATTTATGGCTTAATTGTAGAATTTGGGGGATTTAAACCCTAGTCTTGATTATGTTGAAGAAATTGTGGGTTTTGATGATTAATAATCATGTAGATTAGTTTGGGGTAGATTTTTGTTGTTGGATGTGTATAAAAAGGAAGAGGTTTGAAGTTTGGAGGATTTAGGGTTCATAACCCTTCGTAGCCATTTTTGGCAGATTTGCAGGTCCGAATCGATTCGGCCCTTTGGGCGAATCGATTCGCTAAGGGAAATTGGCAGGTCTGCATAACCCGAATCGATTCGGCCAATTGCAGAATGTTGGTTTAGTAGTCCGAACCGATTCGCTTTCTGGGCGAATCGATTCGTTTTCCTGCTGTTTTTGAGTTAATTTTTTTTAACTCAATTTCAATTCTTTTCTTTAAATATAGGGATTAGGAACCTTCTTGAATGAAGTAAACTTAGAGTCCTAGAGTGTGAGATGAGTTAGTTGTTTACCCTACATTAGGAATGGGTTATGTGGGGACTTTTCCGGGGTTAGGCCTATTAATGATAAGGCATTCTTTTCTTCTAGTTAATTATTATAAAACTAGGAGATGTAGAGTTATGTTCGGGAGACCTTAGAAGCTTAATTAAGCTATACTAGTTTTGATGGTTTATATTACCACCTCAAAAGAATATTGGAAGATTTTAAAAGTTCGGTTGAGCTATGTTAACCTTGGTGGTTCATAATAGTACCTTAAAGGTGAGTTTGGAGAATAAATTGAAAGTCATTTTATTCCTTCGAAAGATGATAACCTTGGGGTTCTAAAATAACCTCCTAGAATGCTTGGAGATAATGAAGAGTTTATTTACTCCTTTGAGGTTGTAGTGTTGATATAAGCTATCGTATGACTATGGATGGTAAGTTAGATTATTTACAATAAATAGAAATGGTTTCGAATAAAATGAATCATATAAATGGAAATGGTATTGAGATTAGTATATGATAATTTACTTAATCATGAAACCGGTAAATAATGGTTTACTTGATTTTCGATATGATAAATAAAATGGCTTAAACACACCTCTCTAAATGACATCATAAGGGAAGTTCGCGCGTGAGGTGAAGCCCCCTGGCTAATGATGCAGGGTGGATATAGTCCTAGGCCATGGGAGCGCTTATTGTTGTATATTTTTCTGCGATGGGTAGGAGATTCCGGGTGTGGTCTTGACTACCCCGCAGGCTCATGGCCGCTTCCCGACGTCTTGCGATATAGGTGCCCAGGTTGTCTAATGATAGGCCCTGGAAGATGATGGTCATTTAGGGGCGCGCACAGTGGGGAAACCCGGACGGGTGGTCTTAGAATTCATTATATGCATATAATTATAACAGTTCATAATCAAGTGGGACTTGATGTATTTGATATGCCATAAGAGCATGATGGAGTGCCACAAAGAGCACATGTAAATGCCACAAAGAGCATTTGAAAATGATTATTTTCCTATTAGGGAAAGGATTTTTACAAAAGGTAAAATTTAGATAAAATCTCCTTAAAGAGCAAAGATTTTGATTATATATATATATATATATATATATATATATATATATATATATATATATATATATATATATATATATATATATACTTCCTGCTAAGGAAAAGATATATGAAATGATTGGTACATTTGATGAAGTTTTTAGTTTAATGCTTCTTATTTTTGTTCCTGCTTAGCTTATGTTTTAAATTGTATAGGTTGCTTGTTATTTCTCTTTCTTCACGATTTATCATACATAACTGTCATACTCTTTATTCATCTGGTAATCATATAGAACCGGGCCCTGACCTGGTTACATTTCTTGTTGCATATTCATCTTGTCTCTGCTCAGGTACTCCGCCGCAAGGATGCCTGATTTGAATTCCTATTCCGATGTTTTCGACGAGACGTGATGCATTGCGGGTATTACGGGATACATTTGGTATAGACGTTTTCTTTTCTATTCTAGTTAAGATCAAGTCTTTTATTCGGGTAAGAGGCCCAAGCTTTTGTATATGTCTAATGAAATGTAATAAGTAACTTATTGTACTTGTGTATTATTGGTGTATCAGTTTAGTGACCGGTTACCTATTCGGTCTTTTTATCGTATTCTTGTTGTATTTTTTTTATATGTCTTGGGGTTTCCCTTATCTTTCAGGAATTGGGTTGTTCGTTTTCATTTATTTACTTTCAAAACAAAATTTTTTGGCAACCCGTTTTCTGAAATATTGGGTGGTTATCCTGGATACTCTATATTTTTGTTATGATGCTGAGAATGATTCCATCCATGATTTCGTTATATTGGAGTATTGGGCTGGCCACCCCTTATTTTGGTGAGCGGGTTGTCACAATAACTTATCAACTTTAATAAATCCAGCTTATTCCAAAAGGGATACCTCGGATATGATTGAAGAGAATTTTTAGATTAAGCCCTTGGATCCCAAATCTAAATATCTGGGATCCTTTCTTCTCGGGGGAGATCCAAAAGCGAGGCCTTCTCATATATTTTAGAGAGGGTTCAAGACAAACTTCTAGGGTAGACACAATCTCTTTTGTCCCTGGGGTAAAGAGAGGTCTTAATAAAATTGATTGTTTAGGCCATCCCTAGATGTATAATATCATATGTTCTCCTTCCCAATAACATATATTCTAAGTTGGATGCATTGGTCAGAAAATTCCGGTGGGGTGGAGACAATGAAAGAATTAAAATATGTTGGAGGAAGTGGGAATCTCTATGTTCGCCTAAGAAGGAGAGTGGGATTGGTTTTATAAATTTCAAGATTTTAAACTTTGCTCTCCTTGCTAAACAATATTGGAGATTACTAAAGAACCCACACTCTCTTTGGGATAAAATGCTAAAATCCATTTACTTTCCTAAAAAAGAATTTAGGGAATCAAATAAGGGGCCTAGTCTATCACCAATATGGTCCAGCATTATTGAAAGTAGGAGCTTTTAAATATAGGCTTATGACGGAACATTGGGAATAGTAAATTTTCTAAGATTTGGGAAAGCAATTGGATACCCAAACTTCATGGCCTACAACCTCTAACTCCTTGACCATCAGAGTCCACTGAAAGAGTTTTGGTGGACTTAATCTCATTCCCCTATAAGCGTTAGAACTCCTCAAAACATCACTCCTAATCTTTCTAGAGTGTAAACTGCTACCTTCCAATGAATTCCCCTTAGGATTGAGGACAAAGATGATGAGTTAACATGGCATTATACTAGTAATGGGAACTTCACCATTAGGTTAGGCTATTTAGAGGTTGAGAAGATGAAATAAGAGAAGATAAAAGACTCCTCCTCTTCCTCCTTTAAAGTTGACCAGAGGTTGTGGAAGTCCATCTGGATTATTGAGGCCCCACTAAAAAATCAAACATTTTCTGTGGAGAGCCTACAACAATGCCTTGGCCACCTATGCCAACCTATTTTTGAGAAAGTGTAGCCCATCACCAATGTGAAAAATTTTTGGCAAAGAAAGAGAGTTTAGAACATCTTATACTGAGGTGAAAAGAAGTCAAAGAGGTTTGGAAAATATGTTAAGGCTTGTTTATATGGGAGGAGGCTAATGGACATTAATTCCTCAATTGGCTAAATGATCTTGTGATGAATGCCCATTCCATCATGAATGTGCTTTCCCAACTTAGGAATATTGCTTTCATTATATAATACTTATGGAAGAGAATAAATGATGCTATCTTTAACAAGAGTTGGTCACCAAGTTCTCGAATCATTTTTAACATACATAAGGACATGGAGGAATATAAGGATTCCAACCCAAAGTCTCGTGAAGCAGGAATGAATGGGTCAGGCCTCCCTGTTAATCGATGGCCCCCACCTCCTGTGGGAAGAATAAAAATGAATGTTGATGGAGCCTTCCAATCCCATTTGGAGCTTACATCTATAGGTAAAGTACTTCGGAATCACAAAGAACGGTTGAATCATGGATTTCGACGAAAAATGTGGACAAATTCTACCATAAAATGTGAACAGATGAAAGCTTCACATGAGTATTTGTGCCTTGTTAATTGTCTGTCGGAACCTGTCCTTAGTTTTTTTTGGGTTCTAAGTGTGTGCCCTTAGGGCACATATTATCAAGACCCATTTTTTTTATAATAGACAACTCGTAAAGTCATGGAACATTGTCTAGTCATGGGCTAGAAGGGCCTCTAACAAGGCATCTCATTGGCTTGCGTCTCATAGGAGTTACTATGTTGCTGGAGGTTTTTACGATGTTATAGGCTCGTCCAATTTTAAGGAGATTTTAAATGTTGATTGTTGTTAGGGCCTTTGCCATTTATAATTAATTAAAAAAAACTAGCTCCCACCTACTTATCGTTTCGGGGACAAATTGTTTCAAGCGGGGAAATTGAATAAATCCTAAATAGTGCTTTTAACTAGGTTAAGAGTGCCAAAATGAGAACCATCCCATCTAACAAATTCAACCCACCCATTGAAAACCAACAAATGACAACTTAACTCATTAATTAAATGGGTCTTATTGGGTGTTCCTAATACAACCCATTTAATTATTTAGTCGCAATTAGTTTTTATGGGTTACCATCAAACGAATAAGAGAGTTCTCTAATTGCCAACTACATTTATGGTGTTTGTTTTTTTATTTTTTGTGTATTACAGTTTTGTATTTCAATAGTCCTGATTTCCATGGATATTGGCTAAAGATTTTATAAGGATGGTGGGTGGGATCGTGATCGACTAACAGGGAAAGTCTCCCATATACACATACACACCCACAACCACACTAAAACACCCCCATATATATTGGATGAATGTAAGAATTTTCACTCGAGCATACTTAATTTTAATACTTTATTTTTTATATATGGCTCTACTATTTTGTTATTTTAAAAATCCATATTTTTAGATATTTACTTACAGATGTATTGATTTAATTAATTAGATGACTGAGTTGAATTAGTTAATTAATGTAATTGTGAAACTTGTGTTCCCAATAAAAAGACATTTCGATCACTTTTTCCTTTTAGTTATATTTTTTTCAATTTTTTAATCAGTACTTTTAATAAGTTAAATATTAGCCTTTTTATTTTCCAGTTGATTCATTAAGAGTGAAAATTTCTTACAATAGTCATTGTAAGAAAATCTTTTTGGTGGTTGTATGAAAATTATTTTTTTGCCACATAATTATTTGACATAAACTTCCAGTTGATTCACTTATTTCATTACTACAAATAAAACTTTTAATAAAATCTTCAGTGAAATCATTATTCTAAAATTTTCTAGTTGGTCCATTTAGTAATACCTTGGGTTCTGTAATACATCATTGAAGGAAAAGAAAAAAGTTTCAAAGTGAAATGAGTTTCTTCACTCTCTTTACTTTCAATGCGGGAGAGTTGATCATTGAATAGAAACGGGCTTCAAGTCATGGGCAAGTGTACTAATAGACAAACCCAATATGAGGATAAATTTTTGGGTCATGGATGGTATCTAAACCTAAATGTTGAAGAATTAATCACTTTCAAGTAAACACAAAAACCCAAATCCACATTAATCCTTCTAGTGTGATCCAAAACCTGTTTCAAGTCTTGGGCAAGTCAAGCCGAACAAGAATAGTACAAGGGGAGAATAAAATTCACCACTTCATCAGAGAAACCATATGTTTTCAAAAGAGTTATTCTACACGAACCACATTTTTATACCGTATTAAAACCACCCATGTACATGGTTGTATCTGGTTTAATCAACTGTTTTCCTCTCTTATCTGCATGTGGGGATGAGTCTTAAGGTGTGGTTGAGATCTTTAGGCGGTTTCAACACAGTATAAAAATACGGTACATATAGAGTTACCATTTTTAAAAGCAAAACCTTAAAGCAAGATTCATCACGTTCGGGCCAATCTCAAAATAAATTATCAAGTCACAAGATGATTTTTCTAGAAAATTGATATTTTGACCACCACGTCAAAAATATTAAGTGTCTTGGGAACAACACATATCTGTTTTCAAGTATGTAACCCAACCCTAGTATGTCTCAAACTGAAGCCCATCACAAATGCAACTCTTTTTGATAATTTCCTAACAAAATAACATCATTATTGGACCTAACCTATACACAACAAATAAAAATCCATCACTGCATCTAGCTCTGCCTTTCCAGAACCTTAATTTATGATAATTCCCAGAATACATTAATCATAATAGCTATTGATTTGAAAGAGGAAAGAGAACACTTTTATGCCTATCTGAAGGACTAAATAATGGACCATTTCATGGAGGTTGCGACAGAAGAAGCAACAATAGTGAGTGTCTAGTGGGATCTTAACTAAGACCATTTTCTCATCAAATCAAACTTTACACTAGCAGAGGGGATCAATCCATGCGTGGTAAGTATACTATCAACTTTAGAGACGTAGATGAGAATCAAAGAGAGTCTGACCACTACAAGTAAGTCAAGAACTAGTCACCATCAATTTTCTAATTTAGAATGTTTAAGGAGATGAAAAATTTAACATTCAACCTAACATGAACAAACTCTAGACTGTGTAGTACATACTGTAGAGTTTGATCATGCTAGGTTGAATGTTAAATTTCCAATCTTCCTAAACATTCCAAATTAGAAAATTGATGATATACCACATTAGCTTTGTACAAACTATGTACAAACCTAATGTGGTAGCTATCATAGAAACCCAAGCCCCGTTGTTGTCCTAAGAAAACTGCTTTAAATATTTGGATTTATCAGAATCGATCATTGTTAACCCCATTAGGATAGATAGAAGGATTTGGGTCTTATGGAACCCTCTCAAAATTCTCATGACCACTATTCAGCTCACCAATCAAGCGATTCACCTCCTCGTGTCTGGAAAGAACCATGAAGAGTGGTTGTTCTCGCCTATTCATGCCAACCTAAACCCAACGATTCATGATAGACTATGGAATAATTTGATTGCTTTAGCTACAAACCATTTGAGTCCGTGGCTAGTTGTGGGGAAATGGAGTGACCACAAGGATGACTTTGAGAATCGATCTTTTTTCATACACAACACTAGAAACCGCTGATCAAGATTCGTAAATAACATCAATGAGTGTAGGATTATCGATCTTAGTACTTCATGGTCGAGCTTAATGGGGTAAAAAATAAGGAAGCTTTGGGAAACATTTTGGTTATATTGGATCACACTTTTTTTTTAACCTAGAATGGAATGACTTCCACTCCAATGCTGTTGTCCAAAACATACCCCGCACATCCTTGAACCACAACCCCATGATCACTAGTCTAGAAGGTAAAAATTCTAAATCCTCTCCTATATCGTTTAAACTTTTATCAAATTGGTTTGAACATCCCTATTTTTATGAGGTTTTAAATACTACCTAAAATAATTAATTGGATCTTAATTAGAACTTACAAATCTTTAATAATATGTCTATGCATTGGAACATAACAACATACGGTAATATTTTCATAATAAATGGAGAATCATAGTGAGACATAATGGTATCAAAATTAGTTAGGATGTCTCCTTTTCTCATAGTTTGGATAAACTAGTGATATCGTTAAGAAAGTAGTATACTTAAATTCCAACCGGCGATGAGTCTTTATGGAGACAAAAGTGCAGGATATAGTCTCTCAGAGGGAGAAAATGATTAAAAAAATTCTTTTATGTTTTTATTATTGTGAGAATGAGAATAAATAAAATCAATAGACATTGTGGATTGATGATGGTCCCACTATCTCTCAACACATAAACGATTAATTTGTGTTTATGTTCATTGAGGGAGTTAATGGTACAAGACAAGAATGGAATACCACTTTTAATATAATTACATGTTTCTTTTTGTAAGAATACAATATGATCTGCTACTTGAGATATTGTTATTATTGATATATACGTTTTTATCTTGAGATAATATAAGGAGTACGGGATAATTTTTGGTTATTGGTTTTGATGTTAGATAGTGGTCTTAGATAAGTTGGGTAGATTGCACACATAGACATTTGAATTCTTTCCTTACTCTCTCATAACAAACCTTAATTAAACTTCTCTTAGCATCTACCTTACCCAAACAAAAGTGTATCAGTGGGAGGGGTCCTTATTTGGATTTCACTTTAATGAGACGTTCCACTCATGAAGTTTAGAGACAGGTATGAGTGACGATTTAAACCTTTAATAAAATCAGTATGCTTTTACTTTAGAGCCTTATTTTACGAGAAGTCACTTATAGTATTACTATTACTTTAGCTCCTTATGAAGCGGACTAAAATGTATTAAAAACTCTACATGATTATAACTCGAGGGTGCGATAGATGGGGTATAGAGATTATATCTTTGAGTCATAAAATACGTGACAAAGTTCTTAATATCATTGATAAATGAACATGTGAATCAATAGGTGAATGTCGAGGAGGAACACCACTACGTTGAGATATGTGTTTGGGTGAGTGTTGAGGAGGAACACCCCTATGGTGAGATATATGATGAGTTCGACACTGTGAGGCATGTGGCTATGGGGTATGTGACGTTTTGATTTGGCATATCGGTTTGTGTATTATACGTATTTAAATAGTCATCCATGCGAATACCATGTGGCAACAAGATATGTAATGCGATGTTTGTGAATTATACATGTAGAGGAGTCCAGCACTGTGCGACATGTAGCAACGAGCTATGTACTAGTTTGATCTGGCATACCACATATTTTTTATGGCCGAGAGAAAAGGGCACATGTTGATTACTTATTGAGTAATTAATGGGGATAATTAATTAACGATATAAATTTAGATCATTCTATTTCTTTGATTTTTTGTCATCTCCAGCTGATGGCTCGGATTAAATCTAAGGAATTTGGTTTTTATCAACTAACGGATGAGATTTAATCTAGGTAAGGATACGAGATAATGGAGATGAAAGAAATCTAAGGGCTGAGATACACACACATGCACGCATGATTTGTTGGCTTGCGTAAGAGCACAAGCCTCGAGAAATCTGTCAAAATCTCCACTCTCCCCTCTTTCCAAAAGCAAGAAATCTTACACCTCTTTGATAACCACCTGTACCTCGAGCCATTCAATATCTCGAGCCTCTCAATATCTAAACCACTATAAAGAGCTCAGAGATTGAACGAAGGTGAAACAGAGGTTATTTGCTGAGGTTCGTCGGAGGTCACCCAGGTTCGTCGCTTCTGTCACTCCTCACAACTCATTCAAGAACATTTATAGACACAAATATCTCTCACGCTCTCCTAGGAACAACCATAACCCACATCTATTTCGTATTAATGTTCTCTCTTATTTATTTTGTGGGTATTTTACAGTTTTTCCTTGATTAATGTGTTTATTATGCATTTTTCCTTGATCATTGGGTTTTAGTTTATCATTTAGGAAGGTGAGCTGATCACTGGGTTTGCTTTATTTTTGTGCATTTGGGTTTGCTTTATTTTTGTTGGAATCAAATCAGTTTGCAAAAGCTCTGCAGCAATCATTTTTTAGGGAAGATGAGCTGTTGGGTAAACTAAAATCTTTGAAGTTTAATTTTACGCATCAATTGCTGGATGTTGAGGTAAACTAAAATCTTTGGAGTTTATTTTCTAATTAGGATCTTTAACAGTTCTTCATTTTTTCCACTGAGGATCTTTAACAGTACTCTATTTTTTCCCATCTATTTGAATAAAGCATGTTCTTTTCATGATCTTACTAATATCTATGTATCTTTAATTTTCGATGGATGAAGAGATGTAATTCTTTAACGAAGGTGATTTTGAATAGATGAACGGATGTGTATCTTTTCTTGATCAGGCCGCTCCGATCCTAGTGTGGACATTATTTAGGCCCTTATGTGTTTGTGTTAGGGGTTGATGATAGAAATCTCTCTCATGGTGTACTATCTCTCTCTCTGAAAGTATGTTTTAACTTTCTTGCAGGCCAGGTATTTGGTAACATGCCTAGCTAAATGAATTACTTTTTGTGTGATTTATTGGTATTTGGCAACATGCCTAGCTAAATGCATTACTTTTTTGTGTGATTTATTTGTTTAATTCATTAGTTTTGTTTCACTTTGATTTAACCTATACAATATTTTTAACAGTTATGTGTTGAGGTAATAGTATTCAGACTGTGACTAATGGTTGAATAATATTAATTTTATAGGTTTGTAGCTATTTGTTTTTAACAGTATATATATATATATATATATATATATGTATATATATATTTATTTTTTATTTTTAACAGTTATATGTTGAGGTAATGGGATTGAGAGTTTTGTTTCCTGTTTTTCAATGTGTTTATTTTCTTACATTTGTGTTGTGTTGCATATAATTTTATGTATGGAGAATCATTGTTGAAAAAATGTATGGAGAATCATTGGTTGAAAATATTTTCTATGTTTTGGAACACTAATTAATATTTTCTAAGTTTGTTTGGCATTTTAATTTTATGAATTGAACTGTGAGTGAGCACATATGAGGTACTTTCTTTTGCTTTTTATTGATTTCTCATTTATATTGTTACTGAGTTTTTGGCACTGAAAGAAAGTAATGAACAGGTAACCTTTGGTGGTTTGATATTAGTCAATTGGTGATTTGACGATTTATTATGTTTTATGTTATCCTTTTTTATAGATGTGGATGCAATGTACTTTTCCTACAACTATTGGTACTTCGCCACTGTCTTGGACAACTATGGAGAGTTTCTTCGAAGATATTTATTATCTCCAATATATTTTGGTGGGTTAATTTGGATATATGAGGGTGTGAAGAGAGTCTCACTCACAATATGTTTTGTTTATTTTTGTTCAAACAAAGGATTTGTGCTTATGGGTTCAAATTTGAGTTCATTTTTGGTTTCGAACATGTTTTTTTGGTTTCTAATCTTTTGTTGGATTTTTGAGTTACAAGGTGGGGGTGGGGGAGGGACGAGATGGCAGTATGGTGGGGGATTCATTGGGTGGGATTGTGATTCCGGCAAGGATGTCAGTGGGTTTTGGGTGTGGATGGGTGAAGGGATGAGACTATAGTAGAGTGGGGGGTTAACGCTGGTCTGTACGTGGGTAGGGGTGCGTTGTTTCCTTTAGTTTTCTCTATTATTGTGATTAGTTAATATGGACATACATGTATTAGAATTCAACCTTCATTATTTCAAGACTGCAAACTCACTGTCTTAAAAAAATCATAATAAACATGTCTAAATATTCGGTTTATTTTTTGTTTTAATAATTGGACATATTTAATAATAAAGAATTTAATTTTCGTTTTATTTAAAATGATAAGTTTATTTTTTATAATATAGATTATTTTTAAGATTGTGTGGTTGTTGTCTTAAAACATGCATGTCCATGTGGGGTGGTAGATTCAATTTATGGTTACCTAAAACACGTCTAAAACATGCATCTCCATGCGATTGGCACGGACACACAATTAACACAAGTCAAAATTTTGAAACGAACATGATTGTTCATCTAAGTAAATTCCGACATAAATACGTATTTAGAAAGGTCCATTTTAAATCAATGTGTTTGATATTCCTTTTGTTTATAAAATTACCAACTACGCTATACTGATTAAAACTAATAAATTTGATGAGTAATAAATCATTATAATATTTTCATCGTGTCTCATTTTAATTTAGTTGTGTTTTTATTTTTGTAAATAAATTAAAATAATGTTTCATGTCGTGTCGTGTCATATTCAATTGGATTGTGTCCGTGTTTTGTTAAAAAAATATTTCATGTTGTATGCAATTTTAATTGGGTTGTGTTTGCACTTGGAAAAAAATATACAATGACAAATGTCATGGGGATAAATTTTTATTCGTGTTAAAAATTACACTAGATAAAATTCATCTATAAATATTAATTGCAAAATTTAATTTGGTTTTTCCACGAATAAATATTTTTGGTATGTATTTTATTTTTATTCGTGTTTCGTATTACTTAGTCATGTAATGTGCCAAAAGTAGTATGCACGGGTGTATTCAGAATTAATAAGTGTATTTTAACAAAGTATATGTTTATCGTAATTATGAAAAAAAGAGCAAAATTACATATTGTTGGTCAATAAAAAAACAAAGCCACCGTAACAAATGTGCAACTCTGCCATCGGCATGGGTACAAAAAAATAAACTATTTTAGCTGGTGGTTTGGGTTTCACTAACGGGAGAGATCCATCCAAATAGTTGGCACTAGGAGGTTTGCGCATCACGGGAACTTATTTTATATTTTTATAAGGGTATTTGTATTATTTTCACAAATTGAGTTATCGAGTAAAAAGGTTAAAGGTTAAAAATAGTGTAATGAGATAAGTTTTTGTTTTTGTTTATATTTTTTCTATTTTTGTTTGTTGTTAGAATTTTGAGATCTGTATTTCCTTTGGGTTTAAAATAATAACTATTTTACACAAATAATACGAGTCAAAATTATGAAACGAACATGATACGTTCATGTAAGTAAAACTCGACGTAAATTCGTCCATTAAAATGTCAATTTTGAATTCATGTATTGATCTTTCTTTTGTGTTTAAAAGTCTCAACTACTCTATAATGATTAAAATTAATAAATTTGATTCTTTGACACGGGCACACCCATATTAAAATTGTAATCATACCGCAACCATTATATCAATATGTTAACCGTCCAATCAACACGGGTTACACCTTGCAATGACGAGTAAGTGTACTATGAGATGAGCAACAATATTTATATTTGCACTATTGGTGACACGTTTGAAATACAAAATATCATGGGAACAAATTTATCATGGTATCATCGGCACATGTACAAAATATCTCGAGAATAAATTAATCGTCGTGCCATCGACACGGGTACACCCTAGTATATAATAAAGGAGGAGGGGTTTTTTGCCATATCATAAGTTCATACACAAGACCTATATAAATAGATTTTGTATCTATCTATATAATAAAGACTCACGTGCCAAGGAGGAGGGGCAGCCTTTTCTATCTAATGTGTGCCTTCAAAATTGTCAGCCCTTTACTCCCCCACCTACTCTTGATTTGTACCCCGAGCTTCAAAATCTCTCTCCTACCCACCCTTTTTTGCTGTCTTTCACTTGCCCCCAGAGCACAAGGCTCAAGATCACATACAAACTCAATTCCTTTCTATTGATTCAAGTCCAATTTCCAGTTTAAACCCATATCTTCTCTCTCTATTGGCGAAATAAAGGGGCAATGGAATCAGAAGGAGAAATTGGGTAAGTTTTGAACAAAATCTTCCTCGATGATTTACAACAAAATCTTTCTCTATGATTTCGGGTGATTTTGTACACGAATGTAAATATTTTATTTACTTTTCTATTTTTTTCTAGATTTGAACTTGGGTTACCCCCATAAGTGCAACCCTTACGGGTAGGGTAAACTCACATATATGCGGTATATGTGTATGTTATGGGTAAGGTAGAATTCCAAATATAGCTGTGGATAGTGTAAAAAATAACAAAGATGCAATTGGAACAACTCTCAAAACGGAACATCATGTTCCGCGCAAGGAAGGAAAAAAAAAAGGCTTAAGCGGAACATCATGTTCCGCCTAAGCTTTAACCATTTTCCCCCTATATATGTTTTGACCCCAAATTTTTCAAACACTTTCAACGGCTATTTATCCAACGTTTTTTTTTTATAAATAGGAGGTTCAAAACACTTTCTTCATTTTCATTTTCATTTATATTCTAAACACTCTCTATTTTCATTTATATTTTAATTCATTTAAATTTGGGGGGAAACGTAATAGGTTAAATTTTTTGGGGTGAAAAATTGAATTTACAAGACCCTTAAGCGGAACATCATGTTCCACCCAAGGGTCCAACCTTTAATCCCTGAACGTCGTCGTTTTATTACCCTTTGCATCTCACAATTCTGTTTTTCCCTACCCACAATAAATACCTCAACTTTCTGTGTATATTTTTACACTAGTTGAGGCTTAATTTGAACTACCCGTAAGGGTTGCTCTAAGAAGGAGAAGCTTCAATTACAGAGGATGTCATGCCATAGTTTTATGGCCTCAAACTCACTTACCTGCCATGGTGGTCACACCTCAAACTACAACTTTTGACACAGAGGGTTTATGAATGTATAAATTTACACTTTCTACCAGAGTTTTATCTCCTCAGAAAAAAGGTAATCTCCATGGTTTTATGTTTGGTTTTGAAACTCTTTTTTTTCTTTTGTTGTTCCAATAATGTTGATCTTTGTCTTAATTCTCAAATAATGTTTTTTTTTATCTCAAAATTTGTTGGTTGGTAACTGCTTTGTTACAACAGTGGATTTGCAGGAGAGAATTCCCACCATTGGTTGGTTCAAATCGAAAAGACCAACTCTTTTGAGGTGCCGAGTTAAGATTGTCAGAATTTATGCAAGCCATAAAATTTCTTGGTTGTCCTAGACCCTATGTCGTAAAATTTCCACTTTCCATTTAGGCATCTTTTTGAAAATTTACACTTTCTTCTTTCAAGACTCTCCAAACACATAGTCTCTGTCAAAACACTTATATTTTTCCAACTTCTGAATTTAGTTTTTTGGTGTTATATGTTTTCAGGTTCGTAGTCCATTCAATTGGGGTTCTTTAAAGTGAATTTTTTTCGAAACAACACAGGGTTGATTGTCGACCCAACAACACACCGTTGAACAGATGGTGGTTTTTCATTCCAACTAAGATGACCTAAACAAAAACCTTAACTTGGGATTTTAGAACATACTGTTATTTTCATATTCTTTTCATATCTGAACAAAGGACTGATAATTTACAAAAATACGAGTTCTTTTGATGGGGTCACTCTAATTTTGCTAATCTTGGGTCTCTCTATGTGTTTTTATTATTATGTGCATTGTGTTTTTCATGGCAGTATATTATATTTTTTATTTATATATTTGTTGTTAAAAATGTGTACTTAAAGCTTTAAATTTATTATCTCCTCTGGTCAAAGTTTTCAGTCACCAGTACTTCTAACTAGAAAATGAGCCATTGTTTATTGTCAAGAATTGGGAATGTATAGGTTTATGCAAGTAATGTTTTTGAAAAAGTTATTGTTGTAGAGAGAGATATGATTGTTATATATAGAGATATGATTGTTATAGATTGTGTGTGAATTATTATATACAGAGATATGATTGCTATTAATGGCTTATGTAGATTGTGTGTTAATTATTTGGTGGCTTTTGGCAGGTTTGGTGGCTTTTGATTTTGGAAGGTTTGGTGGCTTTTGTAGAATGTAGTAAGCGGTTTCTAATGAGTTTTGGTACATGTACATGTGTTGTAAATTTTATGTTTTGGGGCTTTTATGTTATGAAAAGGTGTGGTAAATTTTTGATTTTTTTTTTTGGGTAAAGAATCTCAGATCATTGCATTTTTTGCGTTGCTGGAGTGGTTTGTATAAGGTCTCATTTTTATTACTTTTTTGTGTTTAGAGATCTTTTGTTTCATGGGGTTTAGTGATGGAAATAGGGATATATGCTTTTTTTTGTTAATTTTGATTTACTTTTTTCGTTATGGGGGAAATAGAGTCTTTTGAAATCTTAACTTCATTCCTTTTTATTCAGGCGCTCTTTGTTTTTTGACACTTTGGGAGTTTTGAAGTTTATTATTTTTGGCAATTGGGTTTTTTGATATCATAGTTTTAAAAAATAAGATAATAAAATTGATTATGCATGGAAACTATTTCATGACACAACATGAAATATTTTCTTTTTACTTATCATGAACACTACCCAAGTAAAAGCGCCACAACATGGCACGACATACAATTACAAGTGTGTTTGGTTTGTATTTGTAAATGTTTGTTGTTAAGTTAAAAAAGAAATCTGTAATGGTCCACACACCCATGTATTCACATGTTGCAATTCGATTAGTGTTGGATCCATGTTTTCGTCGGAATATAAGTGTTTATTTAAAAAAAATTAACTTCCAAGTTTTTTACGTTATCACATTGAAAACGAGTAAAAATGTCTTTAGAAATGTTAAAATTTTGAAATGAGCACGACACCTTCATGTAGGTAAATCCCGACATGTCTTTAGAAATGTCAATTTCGAATCATTGTGATGATATTTATTTCATTTATTAAATTATTGTCTACTCTATAATGATTAAAACTAATAAGTTTGAGGAATAATAAATAATTAAAATATTTTCATCGTATCGATGGCAAAATTGGAGACACTTTGATGTGTAGTGTTACAAAGATGTCAAAGATCGCTGGGCTCAAGAAACTACCATGTCACATCTTCATTTTTTAAACAAATGAAAGGACAAATTTTACAGTTTGTTGAATTCACCAATAAAATAAGATTTAGGTCTTAAATGACGTGGTTTGCATTTCGTTAATAGAACGATTGTTGATTCACATCATACATGTGTATAAAATGGGCATGATCCATGTGTAGAGTGGTGCATTATTGTTAATATTTGAAAATTGTTATATTAATAATAACTTTTAATTGTTAATATTTGAAAATTGTGTTTTATAATTTATAATTTTCATGGATAAAAAGTTGAAAATGTTAATTTTCGATGAACCCTATAATTCCTAGAACAAGAATATTATCGTGCCAGCGACACGAGCATTTTGGTGTGGTACACCAGAACAAGTATGGACCTAGATATGGAGTGATAGAGATAATTGACTTAGTTTTACGCACATTATTTTAGGAAATGTCATCAACCATGTTGTGAATCATTTTTTAATAAATTTTATTTAGTAAAAAAAATTAACATTTAACATGTTGGCCTATTATTTAAAATATTGTATTTTTGTAGAATAATGGAATAAAATATAAATGTGGGAATATGTTGAATATTTTAATACGCCTTGAAAGCAAAATCGTAATGATAAAATTGATATTATAAATTTTTTTATATGTAATTCGACATGATATGTGGTGATTTGGTATTTGAAATGTCAATTTTGTTTGGAGTCATTAAAAATCGATGATTGAATGAATATTTGAAAAATAGAATTATTGTCACAGAGTATTTGAAAAATATGTGCACTAACGGTGACACGTTGATGTGTAGTGTTGTAAAGATGTCAAATGAATAGTACCATACAAGCCATTGTAAAAAGTTTTAAACAAAAACATAGCACGTTTTGTAGGTATGTGCTATAAGAACAAATACTTGAGAGAAAAATTGACATTGGGATGATCAACAATATTTAATTTTGCACTATTGGTGTTGTTTAAAATAAAAAATATTATGGGAACAAATTTGTAATTAAAATAAATTAACGCAGTGTCGTCGACACGGGTATAAAATATTATGGGAATAAGTTTATGTTGTGAAGCACACACGGGTAACAAATATCACCGGAACATTTTTATAACCGTTCCATCGGCACGGGTACAACCTATAACTGTGATTTTATCATCCACTCATATAACTGCTTTAAGTTGCATAGCTAAGTTACTTGCTAGTGTTTTGACCCATCAATTTTACATGGACCTTATGTGCTAAGCCTAAACATACCATTTAGCTTCCTTATTCTAGTTATCACTCGCCACTCATCTCTCTCATCTCGGATTCCAATTATAGGGATGATGTGTGTTCCTATTTCATTTAGTTTGTCATTTTTACATTTTAGTATAGTTTAGTTTGAGATGTAACTTTATAAGTATTATGAGACTTAGCGTGGGTTCTATTATTTGGAGACTCATTTGAGATTGTATTAAGATATTATTATTGAGACATTATTATATCTCTTTTCTGGACTATGGATATTTTGTTTTGAGATTACATTAAGGACTTTCATATCGTTTTTATATCCCTTTTTATCTTTTATTTGTTCTCTCCTTACTGATAATGGTATTATATTATTTATTATCGTGTATGATTTTATAGTTAGACTTGATCAACCTAAGTGTTTAATTACACGAAGTATCACAGATAGTATCAGAGAATGGTCTTAGGCCTTAAGGGTTATAGATTCTCATAGACTTATGCGTAGCATTATTTGACATGTCCCCTTTCTTCTACTGATCTATGTTTTGTTACTGACAGGATGTCCATCTTAAATTTCATATGCCACCTCGTAGGAGAGTTTGCCAAGTCAGAGACCCAATGGGACAGGCCGAGCTCATAATGCTCGCACCACATGTGCCTTCTATGCCTGGTATTCAATTCCCTGAGGCCTAGGGAAAATATTATTTTGGGGTGAGTAATGCTATGAATACTAAATACATCCCCCAAATGACTTTTTCATAACACTAAAACATTACAATATCATTATTACAGTAAAAAGTGAAATATTTAATACCCTCCCAACTCATTTAAGGGTTCTGAGATTTTTTTTTGGGACTCGTATCATTATTCTTTTTGGGCACAATAGTTATCAAAATTGATCATCCAAGAAGTCTAGGCAGGCTTAGCAGCTTCAGGTAGGAGAGACCACTAATTGTACCCCTTCCAGCAACATTGATCGCTACATGAGGGAGGAAGATTAAGAGAAGGAATTTCAAACCTGGGAAAGAGAGGAGCCAATGGGAGAGACATCATGGGTGCATATAGACCTATTTTATGGAGTATGTTAGAGATGTGGAGGAAGAAGAAACAAATTATTGGTTTTTCCCTAGTGAAGAGATTCAGTATTAGTAGCGTCAGGGCCAACTGGGCTAAGCTTAGGGCTAGAGCCACTAGTGTTAATAGGTCTTCAGTTCCTAGCAGTAACAACCATACTAACCTCTATAGCTCAGACCACCGAGGTCACTACCGGTAGAAGCACTTCCTGCACCATCGATTGCACAACAGCATCCCCAACTTAAGTATGGTAGAGATTATTAGATGGCTCTACCCCAGCAAGAGGGCCAAGGGTGGGTCCAGGAAGTGGAAAATATGTGTTACATTTTTAGCTCATTAGCTAGAGTATAGTTTGACACTGACGCCACACACTCATTCATATAAATTAGATTCTTTTGGAGATTTATGGATTATTTCCTAGACCTTATGATAAAGCCTTATCGATACCTACTCCATTAGGCATGTCTACTCATATTTTTAGAGATTTTTGATGATGTGGAAATTTACATCGTTAGACTTTTTTTTGAGGTTGATTTGTTTGTTTTAGACACTTACTCTTACTATTTGATCTTAAGTACGGGCTGCTTAATTAGATATGAGTCTCATATAGATTATAGGGGTCCAGATATTCTTTTGATGATATTAGATTTAAAGATTTATATTATAGCTATGCCTAGGCCAAAGTGTGGTGCCATGACACACTTGAATTTTATTAATGAGGAGACTTAGGATGGGACTAATTTTTCATTAAATTCAATTTCAATTGTCAAATATTTACCAACATATTTGAGGATCTCGGTACGTCACTTATTACAATGGCATCATACCGGATGACTCCTATGGAAATAAGGGAGTTCAGATAAAAAAATCGAATAGTTGTAATAACAATTGTTCATTCAGTGTAGAACATCACCACGGGGAGCTCCTATTATTTTTGTGAAGAAGCGGGATGGTTCACTACAATTGTGTGTTGACTACCATGAGTTGAGTAAGGTAACGGTCAGGAATAAGTATCCTTTGGCTAGGATCGATGATTTTTTTTTATCAGCTACATGGTGCTTCATTCTTCTTGAAGATATATTTGCATTTACTGTATCACCACTCGAGGGTGCAAGAGGAGAACATGCCGAAGATTGAGTTTTTGACTCATTACAGTTCTTGTGAGTTCAGGGTCATGCTATTTTGGTTGACCAATGCTCCCACCGTATCCATGGATTTGATGAATCGAATGTTCCGACCAGATGTTTATCAGTTTATCATTGTCTCCATATATGATATATTTATTTATTCTTGGACCTAGGAGGAGGGTGATGAGAATTTGAGGGTTTCAATTTACATGTGTGAAAACATAAGTTATATGCGAAGTTCTAGAAATACGAGTTTTGTAAATGGGAGGTGCAATTTTTGGGTCATGTAGTTTCAAAATAGGGATTATTTGTGGATCCAAAGAAGGCATTAACCAATTTAGATTGGGGATAACCCATGGAACCTACGGAGGTTCGTAGATTTTTAGGCTTGGCTAGGTATTATTAGATGTTTATTCGAGGATTTTCGAAGATTGTGATGACCCGGATATGATTATGATAAACTATGTTTAATTCATTCTTACCGTATGGGATGGGGATAATGTGTTATTAAAATATATAATTTTAAGTTATTTTGTTTATTCTAATCCTACCTTCATAACTTATGAAATATTGAATTAGTCACAAACACAAACTTGTGAAGTCTTCGGTAGGAATATTCGAGTTCAGGACTAGTTTTGACTATTATAATGTAACAATTGGCTTGTGGTGAAAACTATATTGTTGTAGATATGTGAGTTAGGTTTGTAACCAAACAAACAGTGCATTGACTAGACATTCGAGTGAAAATAAATCATCTTTTTATGAACATGGGGTAAAGTAGTCATTTAGCTTTAAATGATATTTTGTCTTATATGGCGCCACACATCATATTTTGATTGGACCAATGGGATCTTACCTTATGCCAACTTAAAGACCTTAAAAGTTACCTTATTCTTCATCTAAATCATATTTTGAAGTGGGTTGAGGTTCCCATGAAAGAAAGAGAGGTTAGGGTGGATTAGTGAAGGATTAAAGAAGATAATCAAGAAATAAACAAGCTTATGTATTCAAGGGTGCTTAGGTAAGATTTAACTTGTAAATTTAATTCTTTAAATTATATATGTTGTTTTATATGATATTAAAGATAATATTTGTGGACAAGAGGATACGTTTTGTTGTATGTATATGGGTATGTATAGGTTGTGTGTGTGAAGCATGTTGAATTCATACAACTAAGGGCGAAATCATTATGTTAATCAAACTAGTGTATCTTTGTGAATACACAATGGAATCGATTGATTCAAGTTGGATATAAAACTAAACTTATATATACCTATTATAGTTGAAAATTATGTAAAAATACCAAGAATTGAATCATGGGGGATAGCTTGAACTGTAGATATACAATCTGCCACGAAAGTGTAAGTATGCATACCAGGTGTTTGATGTTTTGCTTGACATAGAAAATGAACCTTAAAAATCATGAAACTTTAATTTTGTATTATTCAATATATTTATTGAAGTTGGGTGGAATATCATAGAAAGTTACGTTATATAAAAATCATGAAAATTTCTGGAAGTTGACTGAACGATAGAGGAGCCTATAGGGAGGATTTGCTTTGTAATAAAGAAATGTGCATATCTTGCTCTATGAAACTTGAATTGATGTGTCGTATTTTGTATTGAAAATATAATATGATAAGAATTGAATTTACAAGAAGGAATTAAAGTATGTTTGGGTCATTATTTGGATAAGTTAAATATCTTAACATGAAATTAGATGGGACTTCATTTATGATAATCACTTTTGAAAAGACATCGTTTTCATATCTTACTAACTCCTAGAGAGTGTTTTGAGAGTAAAATCAAAGAGGGAAAAAGATCATGTTTTGAGTGAGTTTTTATCAAAGAGAAAAATGTACATCACTCAAGTTTACACCCAAATTAGTTTCTTCCAAGTTCCCATATTCATATATCTGGCTTGGAGTTTGGCACCGGGTTCATCTCTTCCGTTCAAAGACAGGTTTCAGGTTTTTCTTCTACATCCCATAAATAAAGAAGAAGAGTTTGTTGCATCATTACCCACTTGGAGAAAGGCTCCTTGCTCGGGTGACGGTGACCATATAAAGTCCGATCGGTGGATTCCGAGACCACGGTGGAGCTCCAAGGTTATCCGCTAGGAAGAGGTATCTACAAGAAGAAGCATCGGGGCTTGAGAGGGATCGAGTCGTGTGTTGTAAGCCTTTCTGTCTTGTATTTGTAAATTCTGTACTTAGTGGATTTGTGGCTAGGACCGTTTGAGGTTGTTTCCCGTCTTGGGTTTTTCCTCGTACATCGCAGCGTAGTGGATTGATTGTTCATTTTATCTTTTGCAAAATCACCTAGAACACATGCTTAGGTAAAAAGATAAAAATTGGTTTAATTTAATCTCTACGTGTTTAATTTGTGTAATGTGTAGTTAACTTGGTTTAAGTGAAAATGATTTTAATGCGTTAATTTAATTTCACTCAGTTTAATTTTAATTTGTTTAAGAAAATTAAAATTTGGTAATTTGTTTGTTTGTGAACCATCACACTTCTTTACGCTTCCGCATCTTGAAATATATATAAAAGGAAATAATATTTTAATTAAAAGAAAATTAAAAATCGGGGTCCTATCCTTTTCAAATTTGTATCAGAGCCAAAGCGATAAATTATTTCGTTAAAGATCCGTTAAATAATTTTTGGCTAAAATGGAATTTTTCCCATTTTCAAAATTTCCTGTTTTCGATGGTTCTAACTACGCGTATTGGAAAGCGCGAATGAAATCGACACTAAAATATATCGACGAGAGAGTTTGGATGTCTGTTGTTAACGGGTGGTCCCCACCAACTCATTTAGTTGAAAATGAACGTGTTCCCAAATCGGTCGATAGATGGATTGAGAATGAGTTTAAACTGTCTAATTTTAATTCCCGAGGTTTGAATGCCTTGTTTAGCGCTGTCACACCGGATGAATTCCGACGTATTATGACGTGTGAAATCGCTAAAGAAGCTTGGGATATTTTACAACTAACTCATGAAGGAACTAATGTCGTTAAAGCTTCGAAACTCCAAAACCTCACCACTCAATTTGAAACTATCAAAATGAGCAATAATGAAACTTTTGATTAATTTTGTACTAGACTTTCCGATATTGTCAATTCATCTTTTAATTTGGGAGAGAAAATACCCGAAAACCGAGTTGTAAAGAAAATTTTAAGGTCCCTGCCCGATAGATTTATTCCAAAAGTGACTGTTTTAAATTCTTTACCATCTTTAGCCTCTACGAAATTAGAAGAGCTTGTAGGTGATTTACAAACCTATGAACTAGATATGTTTCCCTCTAAAATTGAAAAGAAAATTAAAAAGGGCGTTGCTTTAAAAGCCCGAAAGATGTCAAACAAGTAGTAGAGAGCAAGAGTGATAGTGACTCATAAGACATGGCTTTGTTTGCTCGTAAATTTTATAAAATTTCTTAAATTTAACAAATATAAATTTATAAATAATTTTAAGAAATTTGAAACTTCTAAGCATGACAAAGGCGAGAAGATCCCAAAAGCCGAGAAGATCCCTAAACCTATTAATGAAAGTTTAAATAGGGACGAGTCTAATAGGTGGTTTGGTTGTGAGGGTTATGGCCATAGGGCTTCTGACTGCCCCACTAAACTAAGGAAAGAGGGTAAACGACCCATTGCATATAATGCGACCCTCAGTGATAGTGATAAGGAATAGGGACTCGATTCCCCCACTAAGCCTAATTTTGTGGCTTTTATGGCTAGTCATGTGAATGATAGTGAGAGTGGAGAAGAAAGAGAGAGTGAAAATGAAGAAGAGGTTAATGTGAGTGAACTTCAAAATGCTTTTCAAGAACTTTATAAAGAATCTATTAGATTGAAAAGACCTAATTTGAAGTTAGAAGCTAGTTTAAAAGAGCGTGTCAAGGTCATTGATGATAGCATGTTGGTAGAAGACCTTAAGACACGTGAGAGGACTCTTCTAGAGAAGCTTAAATATATAGAAGGCGAGAGAGATAGCCTTAGGGGTTTAATGGAATCCTTGAAAAAGGAGATTCTTGCTTTTGAAGAGCGAAATGTTTTATTAGAGTCTAACAATTTAGAGTTGCAAAATAAATTAAAAGACTCTAGTAATGTCAAATTTGATTTGGAGTGTCGTTCGGAAAAATTAGATAAAATATTAGGAACGGTCCAAATTAAAAATGACACTTGTGGTTTAGGCTTCAATACTTGTAATGAATCTACTCATAAAGCCAAAACCAATGTTTTAGGAGAATCTACTAGGAAAGTCTTTCGAGATCATTTCTTAGGTACCAAATTTCGACGTAATTTTACTTGTACTCATTGTGGTCGAAAAGGTCATCTTAGGAAATTTTGTTTTGATCTTAAACGAATTCCTAGAAAATTCCATCGCAAAGTAACCACGGTAGTTAAAGTTCCTACACCCCAAGATAGTCATTCTTCATTAATTTGGGTTAGGAAATCCGACTTGGTTGCCTTGCAAAATATGGTTTTTGATTCTCATTTACTTTCACATGCTTCCTCTCTTGCCAAATCTAAAGGATGAATGTGTTAGTGTTTGCATACTTTAGCTTTTGTACTTTATGCTATATTCACATGCTAAATGTATGCTTGTTTAATCATTTTCTAGTCTATACTCCATGCTTATCACATGCTAGAATTATGATTTTTGTTTTATCTTTTGTATTATATTTCCTTCATTTTGTTTGCATTAAATGAAAAAATACAAAAATATTTTTGTTTATCATTTAAATTTTATCTCTTAGTAATGTAAGCTTAATGAAAAATTCAAATGATTTTTGGTTTGTCTTTTGAGTATATAATTTTACTTTTGGTTATAAATGTCAAAAAACTCAAAATGATTTATTTTGTGTGTATTTTGGTTTGACACACTTTAAGTGGCATGTACTTGTGTTTGAAATCCTTCTTTAACGCTCTCATGTGGCTAGAACTTTTGGTGTAGATTATCAATCCTTATTATGTTCTTTACCATGCTTACATGTATTAGTTGGATTTTGTGTTGTTTTAAACAGATTCTATTTTTATATGCCTCTATTCACACATGCACGAGCTCTTTTGAAATTTTAACTTCAAATGTATATTTGAGCTATGTGAGGTGTTCTCCTTCCAATCTTGTCATCTACATATTTGTGAATTAGGAGGACTAGTGCATGTCAAAATCCGTTGCACGTGAGATTTGTGTGAAAAATGAAAACATGATAAATATAAATGTGCATGGGGAAGGGCTCTGAAAGGACTAAGTGATCCTTTTCTATTGTAAGCCACCGTTTTGAATGGACCTAAAATAAATACGTGGTCCAAAGGCCTAAAAAAAGAAAATATGGCATTAAAATGAAAAACAAATTGCCAAGGCCTATGTTTGATTGATATATTCATTCAAAATTAACATAAATGCTTATTAAGGGAGATTGGATGGTATATCAACGGTTTGCACAATGTCTGTTTATCTTAGTTGCGTATCTCATGCCATTACTCTATTGGTTTGTAGAATCATCAATATGCTAGGCTTGTATGCATTGTGTATGTTTGTTCATTGAGTTCAATTTATATTGTCACATGAGGTTATATTCAAATGTGACGAAGTTTGCAATCAATGGAGAACTCCGTGAACATGTTTTAAGTGATTGGGTCTAAATTTAATCGTTACTAGTTCACACCCCAACACTTCTATTTCCATATGACACATTTTTGCCATACGAGTGTGCAAACTTATTGTATTTTGTGTCATGTGTGTGTTTATATCTATAGATATGTGCGTGTGCATTATTGATATATTTCTAGTACATATATATATGATATTTTTTTTGCTTTTGCCTTTCTTATATTTTAGTTTTGGTATCACTTTAAGCTTCAACATGCTTTTATATTTGTTCTTTATCATTTGCCTATTTCTGAAGAAAAAGGGGGAGAATGATAGGGGAGAAATGGTATCTTAACCTATTATTATCTTATCTAGTTTAGGAGATTTAACTTAGGGGGAGTAGCTAACTTCTTGGGTTGATCTTTTTGATAAAGGGGGAGAATTAATTTTGGGGGAGTATTTATTTTCGTTGCTTAAAATACTTTGATATTCCCTATGCATCTGATGAGTTTACTTAAGTGTGCAAGAATTCTTCTAAAGCGGCATCTTTCAATAGCAAAGCATTTGATCCTTGGGTTGAGTCAAGTTTGGGTGGGTTATGTTTTGAGTCTAGTGAGCTTGACGGCCCTTTAGGATTCTTGTTTGGTTTTTGTCCCGGAATAGCCAAAGGGGGAGATTTGTAAGGACACATATTTTTAATTGAGTCCATATATAGTTTTGGGTCAATTCCGGACAAAAATATTTATTCATAGGATTGTATTTAATTGTAATATTCTCAAGCCTATGAAAAATTTGTTGAAGACGTAGCGGTAAAGAGTATAAAGCTTCATCATCATGCCAGTTTCATGCCTCGTTTATATGTCATCAACTATAGTTCCATGCTCCCAAGGTATGAATGCAATATTATATATATATAGGAGCTTGGAACAAGTTTAATTGGGTGTTAGGTTTAATTAAAACTGTGTTTTATTTTCAGAAAGAATTAATTAAAACTTTAACATAAGTTCATATAGTTTTCTGGGCTAAAATCGAATATTCCAAAGTTTCTGGAAGCTCGTTCGATATGTCATTCGAATGAGATTGTCGTTCGAACCAGATGTCGTTCGAACGAGATTGCCAACGACTTCCCATTAAGGCATACTGGAACTTCGTTCGAAATGTCGTTCGAACGAGATTTTCGTTCTAACGAGATTTCCAACGAGTTTCTAACGAGTTCATACTGGAACTTCGTTAGAAGACTCGTTCGAACGAGAATGTCGTTCGAATGAGATGCCAGGCGGAACAATTTTTGGCAGTTTTTCACCCACTTCCCCACTTGTTTCTTAACCAACTTTTCACAACATAACTATGTACGGGAATCACTTTTGAAAGGACATCTTTTTCATATCTTACTAACTCCTAGAGAGTGTTTTTAGAGTAAAATCAAAGAGGGAAAAATATCATGTTTTGAGTGAGTTTTTATCAAAGAGAAAAATATACATCACTCAAGTTTACACCCAAATTAGTTTCTTCCAAGTTCCCATATTCATATATCTGGCTTGGAGTTTGGCACCGGGTTCATCTCTTCCGTTCAAAGACAGGTTTCGGGTTTTTCTTCTACATCCCATAAATAAAGAAGAAGAGTTTGTTGCAGCATTACCCACTTGGAGAAAGGCTCCTTGCTCGGGTGACGGTGACCATATAAAGTCCGATCGGTGGATTATGAGACCGAGGTGGAGCTCCAAGGTTATCCGCTAGGAAGAGGTATCTACAAGAAGAAGCATCGAGGCTTGAGAGGGATCGAGTCGAGTGTTGTAAGCCTTTTTGTCTTGTATTTGTAAATTCTGTACTTAGTGGATTTGTGTCTAGGGCCGTCCGAGGTTGTTTCCCGTCTTGGATTTTTCCTCGTACATCGCGACGTAGTGGATTGATTGTTTATTTTATCTTTTGCAAAATCACCTAGAACACATGCTTAGGTAAAAAGATAAAAATTGGTTTAATTTAATCTCTACATGTTTAATTTGTGTAATGTGTAGTTAACTTGGTTTAAGTGAAAATGATTTTAATGCGTTAATTTAATTTCACTCGGTTTAATTTTAATTTGTTTAAGAAAATAAAAATATGGTAATTTGTTTGTTTGTGAACCATCACACTTCTTTACGCTTTCGCATCGTGAAATATATATAAAAGGAAAAATTATTTTAATTAAAAGAAAATTAAAAATCGGGGTCCTATCCTTTTCAATATGATATGTTGTGATTATTGAGATGATTATGTATATCATATTTTGTACTTGCCGAGTTGATTATAAATATGAAATGTTGTACTTATCGAGATGATTATGGATATTATATGTTGTACTTACCGAGTTGATTATAAATATGAGATGGTGTACTTATTGAGATGATTATGGATATTATATGTTGTACTTACTGAGTTGATTATAAATATGAGATGTGGTACTTATTGAGATGATTATGGATATTATATATTGTACTTACCGAGTTGAATATAAATATGAGATGTTGTAGTTATTGAGATGATTATGGATGTCATATGTTGTACTTGTCAAGTTGATTATAAATATGAGATGTTGTATTTATTGAGATGATTATGGATATTATATGTTGTACTTACCGAGTTGATTATAAATATGAGATGTGGTACTTATTGAGATGATTATGGATATTATATATTGTACTTATCAAGTAGATTATAAATATAAAATGTGGTACTTATTGAGATGATTATGGATATTATATATTCAATTGTACTTGCCGAGTTGAATATAAATATGAGATGTTGTACTTATCGAGATGATTATGGATGTCATATGTTGTACTTGCCGAGTTGATTATAAATATGAGATGTTATACTTATTGAGATGATTATGGATATTATATGTTGTACTTATCGAGTCGATTACAAATATGAGATGTGGTACTTATTGAGATGATTATGGATATTATATGTTGTACTTATCAAGTTGATTATAAATATGAGATGTGGTACTTATCGAGACGATTATGGATATTATATATTGTACATGCCGAGTTGAATATAAATATGAGATGTTGTACTTATCGAGATGATTTTGGATGTCATATGTTGTACTTACCGAGTTGATTATAAATATGAGATGTTGTAGTTATTGAGATGATTACGGAAATTATATGTTGTACTTACCGAGTTGATTATAAATATGAGATGTGGTACTTATTGAGATAATTATGGATATTATATGTTGTACATACCGAGTTGATTATAAATATGAGATGTTGTACTTACCGAGTTGAATACGGATATGATAGGTTGTACTTATTGAGTTGATTATGGTTATGATATATCTTACTTACTGAGTTGATTATGGATATGATGTGCATGTATTATAAGATATGTTATGCTTATCAACAACCAAGAGATGTTATGTCTTATTAACAGCCAGTAGATGTTATGGATTATCAATAGCCAAGAGATGTTATGGATTATTAATAGCCAAGAGATGTTATGGCTTATCAACAGCTAAGAGATGTTATGGCTTATTAACAGCCAAGAGATGTTATGGATTATTAACAACCATGAGATGTTATGGCTTATTCAGACCCAAGAGATGTTATGGCTTATTACCAGCCAAGAGATGTTATGGCTTATCAACAGCTAGGAGATGTTATGTCTTATCAACATCCAAGAGATATTATGGCTTATCAACAACCAAGAGATGCTATGGCTTATCAATATCCAAGAGATGTTGAGATGTTTTATATTGTTACATAGATATAACTTATTACATTTAATTTTATGAACTAGTGTAGGCGATGAGGCTGAGAGATCTGGGGACGAGAGTGTTGAGGATGATAGTGAGAATTTTGATACTGATCAAGTTGACACTTCGAGTGCCTCAGCTTACGTCTCGTCTGTTAGGGATCGTGACCTCTTAATGTGGAGGCACCTCTTTGGCATACGGCCAAATGTAAGTATGAGGGTCCCAAATGAGGATGAGAGGGTCTTCTAGGGGAATGAAGGGGAAGTTGCTATTTATGAGCAGATGCTCAGAGTAGGTGTTAGGTTTCCTCTGCACCCTGCAGTAGTTGATATACTCTCTACCCTTGGGGTTGCTCCTTATCAACTTCCTCCTAACTCCAGGAGGACCATCCTCGGCTATGTATCCCTCTGGAATAACGCTTTCACTGACGATCCCTCGACTAATTTGTTCATAGCCAGTTATAATATAACTTACTCGTCCAAGCAACCTGGGTATTTTCATTTAGGGGAAACGAAGTCAGACAAAAAACTTCTTCATGTAGCACAAACTTCCAACCATGATTGGAAGAAGAGGTTTTTCTTCATCTTTGGGGATTAGGAATTTCCTGCAGGGGATGAGCCCATAGAAGACAGTCTGAGGGTCCCAAGGTCATGGTCCAACCCCTCAATAAAAGCACGGTCATACCCCGTACTTAGCTTGGGTGAGAGGGATATTGTTGACTATCTAGTGTAACAAGGGAAAGAGGGTGGATTTGCCAAATTTAAAGATTTAATGACCTTTCGTTTCCTCAAATAAGCTGGTGTGAGGGTCGCCCCCCTGACAGAATTATGTGAGTGTCTTTTTGTTCCATTTCTTTCCAAGTGTTTGCTCGTTATTACTGCTTGTTTCTGATGTATTATCTCCTTTTTAGGCCAGACTACAAACATATTTGATCAACTCTGGGAGATGACTACCCCTAGTTTGATGTCTGTCCTAGGTAAGAGGAAAGGCAAAGAGCCTCAACAACCTCCTTAAAAGACAAAGGCCGTAGGGACGGCACAGGTGGAGCCAACCATTGTTACTCATAAACGGAAGGAGCCCGAGTTCCCTACTAGCTCTCGACCTGATTCTAGGATGAGGGCGAGGGTAGAGGTCCATCAGACACACGTTGAGGGGTACATCTCCTCTTCAAGCATGGGCGCCTATTGGGCTCAGAATCTGACCTTTCTGAAGGTCAAACCCTCTTCCCTCATAGCCAACTTGAAGGTAGCCAAAACCTCTATGTTTTTGGCACCCTTAGCCGCAGATTATGAATTCTTGTCAAAGATGCCCCCAGCCAATGTTTACGACTATAGTATCCATACTCTGGCTCAGGTATCTCTTTCAACTTTATTTTTTTAATTCACCACCATTTCATAAACTGTTCCCCCGTCCCCTTTAATATATGATTGTCTATGCAGTCTATCTGTGCCTTCATTTCTTCTACTAAGTGGATGGCTGCGAACCAGTAGAAGTTCCATGAGGCCGAGAGGGCTATCTAGCATGAGGCTGACATACAAACCGAGCTGGAAACTTCCAGTTCAGAGTTAGAGACTGTAAGGACCGAGCATGCAAGGGTCCTGGATGAGCTAGTGAAGCAGCACGAGGCCGACCTTAAGGTGAAGGAGAATCTCATTAAGGATAAGGAAGAGGCCTTGACCAATCAGGGGGTCCAATTCAAGGAAGAACTCTCTAAGTTAGTGAGAAAGTCCGATGTGGATGCTGTGGAGGCTTACAAGTTTTTGGATGAGTTTCAGGGCTTTGGACTTGAGTACCTGGAGTGGGGGATGAAGACGGCCTGTTGGTGGGTCATCCTAAAGTTTTCTGATGTTGTATCATCTGTTCACCCTTCTCTGGAAGGAATGGAGTTGGAAGACCCACTTATTGTGAGGCTCTGGCCCATGTGGAGTCTCAAGTCCATATCAAAGGTACCGGCACATCTGAAGATCGACCTATTTTGGTCATCGAGGAGACTCCTCTGAATGACGTTGAATCCTTGCCTATTGATATTGCTCAATAGGGTAGTTGTATGTAGCCCACACCCTCTACTTGTAAAAATGTTTTTGTACTTTATTTTTTGGACAAGCATTTGTAACACTTTATAATGTAATTTCTCTCTTGATCTCTTCCTATCTTCTATATTTTCCTCTTGTGTAATTTAACTTGGCTATGATATTTGTATTAACCATCCTATGAAGTCCCCCTCATCTTTCTTGAGAGTGAATGGAGGTCGTCCCTACCATTCACCCTCATTATAGCTGAGGATGGTTATCCACCAAACCAATGATGTTTTTTTAATTTCAAGTCCCCCCTAGTCTTTCTTGAGAGTGAATGGAGGGTCGTCCCTACCATTCACCTTAATTATAGCCGAGGGTGGTTTCCACCAAATTAATTATGTTTTCTAATTTTAAGTCCCCCCTCGTCTTTCTTGAGAGTGAATGGAAGGTCCTCCCTACCATTCACGCTCATTATAGCTGAGGGTGGTTTCCACCAAGTTAATGATGTTTTTTTTAACTTTAAGTCCCCCCTTGTCTTTCTTGAGAGTGAATGGAGGGTCATCACTACCATTCACCCTCATTATAGCCGAGGGTAGTTTCCAGCAAATTAATGATGTTTTTTTAATTTCAAGTCCCCTTCGTCTTTCTTTATAGTGAATAAAGGATCGTCCCTACCATTCACCATCATTATAGCCGAGGGTGGTTATCCACTAAATTAATGGTTTTTTAATTTTAAGTCCCCCTCGTCTTTCTTGAGAGTGAATGGAGGGTCGTCCCTACCATTCACCTTCATTATAGTCGAGGGGATTTAGTAAGAATTACCCCAATCATACCAAAATTAACAAACAAGATGAGGGGTCAATATAATATTCTCATTAGAATCAAGTGTTATGTTGGAGCAACGCATTCATTACAACTGTGGTCCAATAGGACATTACAGCATTATTGATAGTACTTCTTCAAATGATCTGCATTCCAGGGGTTGGAGAAGGGTTCTACTTCAAGGTTCTCTAGTCTATAGGTTCTAAGGACAACTTCATCAATGACCCTATATGGGCCATGCCAATTTAGGTGGAGCTTTTTAGGTTTCTTCCAAGTCTTTTTTAGGACTAGGTCCCCCATAACGATTGGCCTTTGCTTCACCCTCTGGTTGTAAAACCTGGCAGTTCTCTGCTGATAGGCTTCTTGCCTTATCTCAGCATCTTCTTTTCTCTCCTCGATCAAGTCTAGGTCAAGTCTCCTTTCTTCCATATTTATCTGAGGGTCATACATTTGGACTTTATGAGTGGGAAACCCAATCTCGGTGGGGATGACTTCTTCTGAGCCATACACCAGCATGAACGGGGTTTCCCAGGTAAGAGTCTTGGCCGTCGTCCTGTAGGCCCACAGTACAACGTATAATTCCTCAAAACATCTTCCTTTTTCCTCCTCGAGTTTTTTCTTGATCCCGTCTAGGATTGTTCTATTTGTAACTTCGGTTTGCCCATTAGCCTGAGGTCGGCCTCGGGTAGAGAAGAATTGTTTGACACCCACTCTTTCGCAGTATTTCTCCAGGGATGCATTCTTGAATTGAGTCCCGTTATCTGACATGAGGGTGTTGGGGAGACCATATTTGTATATAATATTTTTCCAAATAAACTGGAAGGTCTTCTTCTCGGTGATCGTTACCATCGGCTCTGCCTCCACCCATTTTGAGAAATAGTCAATTGCTACGATCAAGTATCGATAGTTATTGACAACCCTAGGCAAGGGTCCTACCAAATTGATCCCCCATACTGCGAATGGCCATGGGGACATGATGGAGGTAAGAGGTTGATGGCGTTGGTGAGGGATGGTGGAAAACCTTTAACATTTATCGAATTTCTTTACATATGTCGTTGCATCATTCCCCAAGGTCGGCCACCAGTATCCCTGGGTTACTATCCTCTTTACAAATGACCTGCCACCGATATGGTTTGAACAAGACCCCTCATGCACATCTTTCAAGATGTGTGGAACTTCAGATGGGTGTACACATCTAAGCAAAGGGAGCGAAAATCCCTTTTTATATAAGGTGTCACCGATGACAGCGAATTTCACAGCTTTGTATCTCAACTTCTTCCTTTCTTATTTTGCTTATGGCATCTCCCCCTATTTAATGTATCTGACTAGGGGGTCAATCCATGAAGCTTCCATATTGATATTTAATTAAGAGCCAAGTGTTCCATCTGCATCTTCAATCGTTGGTCGAAGAAAAATTTCCATCGGGATGATCCTCCTGACATCTGTCCTAGTTGCTGAGGTCAGCCTGGAAAATGTCCTAGTTGCTGAGGCCAGCCTGGCAAGTGCATCAGCTCGGCCATTATCAAGCCTAGGTATCCTCTTCAACTTCACTTCTTCTGAAACTCTTCAATAGTGACTTCACTCTTTTAAGATATTTGGACATTCTGTCATCCTTAGCCTCGTATGCTCCTAGAATCTAGTTCATTACCAGTCTTGAATCACTACGGATCAAGATCTGGATGACACTAAGGGACCTGGCCAAGGAGAGGCCTGCTATTAGGGCCTTATATTCAGATTCGTTGTTGGAGGCTTTAAAGTTAAACCTCAGGGCATACTCAATGTCTGTGCCATCAGGCGCTGATACTATTAATCCATCCCCACTTCCGTTTTTACAAGAGGACCCGTCGACGAAGAGATTCCACACGGCATCTTCCTCTAAAAAATTTGCCTTGGTGAGGAATCCCTATCTAAATAGATATCTTCCCTCCTCGTTCTCGATAACTTTTCCTCTAACGGTGCTTGTTTCAGCCTTTTTAGTGGGTGGGTCAACAACTCTGCCTTATTGAGTATCTGTCCTCTCGAGGCTCTCATCTTTAGTCTCCTCCTCTTCCCAAGTAAATTCAACTACAAAATCTGTTAATGCTTGCCCTTTAATGGCCATCCTAGGTTGATACACAATGCGGAACTCCCCTAGCTCTACAGCCCTGGCCATAAGCCTCCCTGATTTTTCTGGCTTGTGTATGACCTGCCTAAGGGGATAGTCAGTGGGGATGACCATTATATGGGACTGGAAGTATGGCTTCATCTTTCTTGATGCATGGATCAAGGCATAGGCTAACTTCCCCATCCTTGGGTATCTTTGCTCCACCCCTTGCAGTGCCTTACTATTGAAATACACAGGCTTTTGCACACCGTCCTCTTCTCTCACAATGGCTGCGCTGATTGTTGATTCAGAGATGGCCAGGTACACATATAATATCTGACCCCGCACTAGTCATGACAACAGCATGGGAGACCCTAGGTATGACTTTAATTCTTTGAAGGCCTGGTCACACTCCTCATTCCATTCAAAGGACTTTATGTGAACTTTGTGTAATACCCCGTACTTTTATGGATATTTATTTATGGGATTAATTAAATTAAATGGGAATTAATTGAGAATTAATCCGGATAAAATACTAACGGGATGTGAGTTGGTATTTGATTATGATGTGTATACATATGATGTGATATGAATATTGAAAATATTAAAATTGTCGCGAGACTGAAATACGGCAATTTGGGAAATTTTGTTGGGATGCGCATGACACTCGCGTCAGGAGGGTAATTATTTTAATTAAAAAGTGAATTTTATTTTTATCAACCTTATGGTCATTTTGAGCGTGCCAACGAGTCCGAAAGGGTCGAAATAGTCAGAAAACACTAGCCGGAGGTTTAGTTCAGGTCCCAGTGCATTTTGGGGCCATACCGGCAACTTAAAAGGGTAGTTTGGTAATTTTGGAATTTGGGGAATTTTGACCAACGAATTTTGGGAATTAAAAATAGGGTATTTGGGAACCCACTAACCCATTACCAGCACTTAACTAATTAGAGGGCTACGGGAGTTATAGGAGAAGTTAGGAGAGGTTCCCAAAAGAGAAAAACCACAATCATCATCTTCAACCTTCAACCTTAGGAGAAATTATAGAGTGAAAGAGAGCAACATCCAGCATCCAACATCAAATTCAGATAATAATCCTAGGCAAGTGGTTTAATTACGTTAATTTCAAGCGAATGTTTCTTCCATGCTTAGACATTTATGAAAATTGCATTATTTTGGGAGATTGATAAAAACCCATGAATTTGAGGATTAAAACTATAAACCATGTTAGGATTTGCATGTAGACATATTATGGATGAATTATGAATTCAAAAATATAACCCTTGATGATCTAGAAATGGATTTAAGAAGAGAATTATTATTGTTCTTGAAAGAAATGGAAAACTAGGGTTCTTGATGAAGTTTTGATCCAAATAAAGCCCTTGGTTGATGATTTATTGGTTTTAGAACGTTAACAATGTTGTAGGATGGTTGTATGATGATATTATAACGTTAGATTAGAGTTTCATGCATTATAATGGAGTTTTGGGGCGAAACTTGGACTGCAAAATGAAGCAGTCCGTAGCCTAACTGGTGCGCTCGATCGATCGACATTCATAGGTCGATTGATCGATCACCATCGATCTCTCGAACATACAAGGTCGATCGATCGACCTTCCCAGAATGAGTAAAATCTTCCCTTTTAAAATTTTAAGGATGTTAACCCTAGAAAATTATTGATGGAGACTTTGTGAGTATTCTTAGACTTAAGGAAGACTAGTAGGTATGGTTGTGAAATCGAACCTTAATTAGAATTTAATTTGGGATAGTTGTCTGAAATCCAATAAAGCTCGACGAGTGAGATAATATTAGGGTTAAAAGAGTAAATTCGAATGATTTGATGAAATGAGTATTGTGGCAGAAATAATGACCTTAAGAATAATGAAATTAAATGTGGAAATAATAGGAGGCTTAGTAACCTCTTTGAGATAGGTTTTAAGTATAAGAAACTAGGATGTGAGATGTGTCGACAGTCTACATTATATATTATTGGAAGACTTAAAATGCATAAAATTGGAATAATGGTATAGGGATGTAGAATATACCTTTATTAATATTAAGATATCTAAGACGTGTGAATGCTTAGTATATGACTTATGTGTATGACATACCTACCATACTTGCTATCACGGAGGTCGTCGTTTGTATTGGGCCAACTAATCTTTGTGTGACTACGGGGGGATTTGGATTGGTAACTTAAGAACATAATACTAGAATGACTTATTTGTGAGTTAATAAGTCTGCTGACTATGGAGCGTAGGTATGTACGTGACCCATGGATATGTTGAATTATGTTCACCTCCATTTTTGTGTGTTGTGTTTATTCAAACAATTCCTGAGAGATTCGGAATTTGTAATCCTTATGTACATGATGTACCGGGATGAGATAGCAGAGTATGTGTGCACCCCATCTTAGCCTAGGGGTACTTGTATTGTATATTTATGATGTGAAATATATATGGTTAAATGAAAAGGAATTGTTATGTTTAATTGCGAGTGTAATTGTAGTAACGTCTTGATAAAGATAAAAAGGGAAAACCTGCTGTGAATTGTTTTACTAACGATTGAGAATCCGAGTTTAAGTAAAGCCTTATATTTAATTGACGAGGCTAGGAATTTATATTGTGAATCGAATAGAAAGGTTAGAACTTAAGATGGTTTAGATAGTTACGAATACCACTTGGATGGGTATTGTACGTTAGGAGTGCACGATTAGACGAGAGGTGAGTATTTCATGTGAGAGCATGTCCTAACATGTATTTTTCATTCTTTGTTTTAATGTTATTAAAGCACTTGTTGTTTTTAAAATACTCTCCACTTTCGGGCTCTGGCCCGTTTGCTTTCAAATATATTTTTGTTAAAACCTTTTAGGTGCCCAGCCACAAGGACACCATGCATAGGATTTTCATTCAGGTGACGAGCTGTAGCTGTTTGTGGAAGTTACAGGGCCTTGCTAGTAGACGCTTCTTTTGTCTTGACTCTATTCAGTTCCATCACTTGTAGGGCATGTCACCCATTTCTTTTAGATACATTTCATATCAGTTATTCAGACTTTTGGCATGTAATTAATTTAGGATACACTGTTTTATTTATTTCAGTTGTGGGATTGTTGTGAGGAGTTTTCCTCCGGACTTATTATTATATGTTGGTTACTTTATTAAGACTTTATGGTGTATGGTTATGATATTCTTTCATAATTCTTTTATTGTATGTTAATCATACTTAATTTAAAATTTGACATCTTACTTTTTAAATACTAGGTGGTTAGTAATGATTAACATGTTTTCGACAGTGATGCTGTTAACTGGACCAACTTGACATTTTGTATTAATTTAATAAAGGAGTAGCTACCCGGTATTTAACAAAATCCCCATCGATGTTGTGAGGAGTTTTCCTCCGGACTTATTATTATTTGTTGGTTACTTTATTGAGACTTTATGGTGTATGGTTATGATATTGTTTCATAATTCTTTTATTGTATGTTAATCAGACTTAATTTAAAATTTGACATCTTACTTTTTAAACACTAGGTGGTTATTAATGATTAAAATGTTTTCGACAGTGATGGTGTTATCTGGACCAACTTGAAATTTTGTATTAATTTAATAAAGGAGTAGCTACCCGATATTTAATTAGTCGGGGTGTCACAGGTGGTATCAGAGCATCAGGTTCTAGTGTCCTTTAGGATCTGTACGACTTATTATGCTTCCAGCGTAACTTTCTTTGATATAGAGCCCTATGCTTAGGATTGTTGATATCCTTGGTGAGATTTCGTTCTCCTGCTTCGATATTTATGGTAGTGAATTTTATTGGCAAACGGGTGTGTTCATGTGCCAAATAGTATAGTACGTCAGGTGAAGACAGTTGGACGAACAGCAGGAGGCAAGGGTCAGTTGAGATTGTTAAAATTAATTAGAGGGAAGACCGAAGTCGAGGTCACCCATATCAGGGTACGGAAGTCCTGGATGGTCCAGACGGCCAAGGCGCGACTTGTGACTTCCAAGCACAACAATAGTTGAAGGTAGGGTCAATTGAGACTCACCTAACAAGGTTGGATTGAGAGAGAAAGAGTTGGGTGGGACATCGAGAAAACTAGCGGTGGAAATACTTGAAAGGCGGAGATGGCGTGTTCTTGCCAAACAAACATAATACACTCGAAGGCTAGGACTTGTGTCGGGATATGGCCAATCGAGAGTGAAAATTTGAGGAAAATTTTTCTTATCTCGTGAGAGTGGAGTTTCAATGGGGAGAAACAATCACCACACTTATAAGTGGAATGTGACGTCGAGAGAGGGCGTACACGAATGGTTTGACCATAAGTTCCTTGATCAGATGTTTATGATGAAAACCGAATGTCGTTCTGAACTCACACGAGAGGTACGGACATAGGTCACTTTGTGATAAGAAATAAAATTATTTAGTGAACCCTACACCGGGTGAAGTAGGTGAAACGGAGAAGGGGATATTAAAGGGAAAATTTACAGAGAAGAATTGCTAGTCCTTCTGGAAGAATTCTGCTTGGACGGTTAAAGCAAATGGTATTGTCGCATAGTATTAATTTGGAGGTAAACATCCCCGGGTGGGGAGATACAAGAATCGAAGGCTTTATATAAAGTAAGACTGGGGAAAACAGTGGTCGTGAAGCACCACAATGGGAAGACCCAACGGAGAACCAGTTAAAATGATTCGGATAGCTGAATTACTACCGGGCAAAGGTGATTTTAGAGAGAGATGTAGAAATTAGTAGCGTGTTCCTTAGGGCCATCAAAACTAAGGGAACAACGGAGATAGTCGTCTGAGTCGAGACTACCAACGTCCGAGAGATGGACCACCTTAACATGATTTGTGAGACAAAAGATAAATGGATTATTTGTAGAGGTATTTCTGTGGGGAGTGAAACCCGTGCGTTATAAAAAATTTCCCGATACAAGAGTAGGGATCAAGGTATTGTGCCTGGCGAGGGCAACAGTTATTGAAATATCCGGTTTGGGACAAACATGTGTGGTCAGTTCAGGAACCATTTGAGCAGCCAGGACGATTATTAGGATAGAAGTATGAGTTATATCCTCAGATGAGGATGCATGTTATTTATCGCATGAGTGAGTTACTACATTTGTTACAATTGTATTTTCACTTGAGAGTCGAGTTTAGTGAGTATATTAGTAAGTTTATATATAAGAGCATTTTCCCTGATAGTGTGGGGGTTACTTTTATTGTCATCCGCGGAGGTTGAATGGGTATATTAATAGCGGTTTATGCTTTATCAAAATTACTCGTTTTAGTGTTGTGTTATACGAGTATGATATGATCTTGATTATTATTTTATATATATGATTATACCGATAGTGTGCTGGTATTGCAAGTTTATTGGGATTACTACATCGGGGTAGCATGTTTTGTTCTGACGAGGCCCCATCTGTTAGAGGGTCGGGCTAGTAATTGTACTTCTGTGCATATATGTACATATATATATATATATGTTGTGATTTCAAAGGGTATAATGGTCTCGGATATTTAATCCCAGTATGCGTAGGGATTTCATTTTTATGGGTTGTATGTAATTGATTTACTTGTCAACAAATAGTTAGTTGGTTTTTATAATTAACGATAGAGAGGTCGTAACAAAAAGAGTGCATTATTTTATCAACCGTTAGAGATTTGGAAGTTTATACTCATAGTTGTGTGTCTGGGGACGGGGAATTTGAGGGTGTCAAATATCTCGCATGTTGTATATGAAATGTGATTTCCATCACTGTAAAGAGAAAAGTGTCTTTCAAAAGGAGTTCTTTATTTATGTATAATTGCGAACTGAGACGAAACTTTGTTGTTACAAGACGAGAGTGTAGGGTTACATATTATGGACAGGGCTTAACGGATTCCGATGACCAACAATGTTAGGTAGTAGTGTATCAGGGGGGTTCGTTGTTTGAATTTCGCTTTGCGAGACACCCCACGCATGAAACTTAGCGTAAGGTTGGTAGTAAGGAAATGTGTGGCCCTTCGTTCATGATTTGGATACCTCTATCGTTATGGGAGTACGAAGTTATAACAGGAAGTTACAAGGAGTAAATTATGATGTACGACCATTAGAGAAAGTTATTAGTAAATTATGATATAAGTACTAATAATGTTGGTTTTGTCACAGTGTGTTAAAGGACGCATTGAGGATAAGGAGGAATTAGGATTTCTAATTCAGAAGCGATTGAGAACGCCCAAGTAGTATAGCACCGTTGTATTTACAGTGACAATAAAGAGTTTGGGATTTGTATGAAGCGTATATAATGTTTAAAAACCGTATGGTTGAGTTATAAGGGCGTAGACATCTTGATTTGCTAAAGTGTAAATCAAAGGAAGAGGGAACATAGACGGGTGAGATTATTACTTATGAGATTAAACGTCATAAGAAAAGGTGTAAGTGAATATCATGTGTAGTCAGTGTAGCACGTTCAAATTTGGAAAAAAGGCAGTAGGAAGCCATTTAATAAAGGGATATGTCTTGAGAAGGCGAATAAATTATTATGAGAAATTTGGAGTAAAGTTCCGATCAATCGAATGTTGAGGGTGACTCAAGAGTAAATAGGATGAGGATGTCAATCAGGTATAAAGTCCAGATATGCACAAAGCGGTGAAAAGTGTAAAGGTCCAAACTTTTGGTATTCGTCGGGAGAATAAGATAATTAAGTATCATTTAATGGGGAAAATTTTATGTGAATATCGACATTGTAAGAGGTATAGTAAGTAGTAGAACAATTGGGGTTAGATGATCAACCAAATAATTTTGTATCAAGAAGACGATTCCGAGAATGGGAGGGTCAAGTTGGAGAATTTTCTTGAGTGGTAGCCAACTTATTGATAAGTAATGAGTTCCTTCCATTAAGTGAGACATGTTGTCCAGAAGGAGAGAAATTGTTATATACTTGAATGAATTACACTATTAGATAGTGAACACGCTGGTACATGGTTCGACATAGTATTATTTAGAACTGGGATGAAATCCCCGAAATCCACATTCAGGTGGGGTGAAAATAAGTAGTGGGAAATAACGATTCAAACTGAGGGTTGTATCACCTATAACCCGAGGTGCAGGCGCAACGTGACTAATGACTGATGGATTGTATGAAAGAAATTTTGGATTGATTGCGATATTTTCAATTCGAAATAGGGTATAACTAGTGAGGTATATTGTAGTCATGGTAAGAAAATATGATCTAATAGTAGAGCTGGGTGAAACCATCCGTATCTATTTTATTGTGGACAAGGTGCCGAAAATTGTTTTGTGAAACACCACCCGAATGTATTTTCCCCTGTGTAAAAGTCACAACGTCGGGATATTTCAAGGAATGGACAAGCGTAGTCAGATGTGTTATTGATTCATCCTAGGATGGGAGTTTGGTGTTTTGATAAACGCGGGAGTTAGTAGTGAGGTGAGGACTCACAATACTAATAAAAATAATGCATCTAATGATGTATAGGCTATTTTTATTCGAATGTTGTTTAATAAGAGCACAACGTGAGGTGCATTTATCGAAGATTTTTCTGATAAGGTATCAAGTATGTTAAACAAGCTTATTGTGAAGCGAGGGTTTTAGTGATTTGGGCTTTTCTTTATAATTGTTTTGAATACTGGAGGATACCTAATTTTTCCAGGTGTGCCTTACTTATCCGAATTTCGGGATGAAATTCTGTTATTAGGGGAGAAGTATGTAATACCCCGTACTTTTATGGATATTTATTTATGGGATTAATTAAATTAAATGGGAATTAATTGAGAATTAATCCGGATAAAATACTAACGGGATGTGAGTTGGTATTTGATTTTGATGTGGATACATATGATGTGATATGAATATTGAAAATATTAAAATTGTTGCGAGTTTCAAAATACGACAATTTCGGAAATTTTATTGGGACGCGCGTGACAGTCGCGTCAGGAGGGTAAATATTTTAATTAAAAAGTGAATTTTATTTTTATCAACCGTATGGTCATTTTGAGTGCACCAACGAGTCCTAAAGGGTCGAAATAGTCAGAAAACACTAGCCGGGGGTTTAGTTCGGGTCCCGGGGCATTTTGGGGCCACACCGACAACCTAAAAGGGTATTTTGGTAATTTTGGAATTTGGGGAATTTTGACCAACGAATTTTGGAAATTAAAAATAGGGTATTTGGGAACCCACTAACCCATTACCAGCACTTAACTAATTAGAGGGCTACGGGAGTTATAGGAGAAGTTAGGAGAGGTTCCCAAAAGGGAAAAACCATAACCATCATCTTCAACCTTCAACCTTGGGAGAAATTATAGAGGAAAAGAGAGCAACATCCAACATCCAACATCAAATTCAGAGAATAAACTGAGGAAAGAAGTTTAATTACTTTAATTTGAAGTGAATGTTTCTTCCATGCTTACACATTTATGAAAATTGCATTGTTTTGGGAGATTGATAAAACCCCATGAATTTGAGGATTAAAACTATAAACCATGTTAGGATTTGCATGTAGACATATTCTGGAGGAATTATGAATTCAAAAATATAACCCTTGATGATCTAGAAACGGATTTAAGAAGAGAATTATTATTGTTCTTGAAAGAAATGGAAAACTAGGGTTCTTGATGAAGTTTTGATCCAAATAAAGCCCTTGGTTGGTGATTTATTGGTTTTAGAACGTTAACAATGTTGTAGGATGGTTGTATGATGATATTATAAGGTTAGATTAGAGTTTCATGCATTATAATGGAGTTTTGGGGCGAAACTTGGACTGCAAAACGAAGCAGTCCGTAGCCTAACTAGTGCGCTCGATCGATCGACATTCATAGGTCGATCGATCGATCACCATCGATCAATCGAACATACAAGGTCGATCGATCGACCTTCCCAGAATGAGTAAAATCTTCCCTTTTAAAATTTTAAGGATGTTAACCCTAGAAAATTATTAATGGAGACTTTGTGAGTATTCTTAGACTTAAGGAAGACCAGTAGGTATGGTTGTGAAATCGAACCTTAATTAGAATTTAATTTGGGATAGTTGTCTAAAATCCAATAAAGCTCGACGAGTGAGATAATATTAGGGTAAAAAGAGTAAATTCGAATGATTTGATGAAATGAGGTTTGTGGCAGAAATAATGACCTTAAGAATAATGAAATTAAATGTGGAAATAATAGGAGGCCTAGTAACCTCTTTGAGATAGGTTTTAAGTATAAGAAACTAGGATGTGAGATGTGTCGACAGTCTACATTATATATTATAGGAAGACTTAAAATGCATAAAATTGGAATAATGGTATAGGGATGTAGAATACACCTTTATTAATATTAAGATATCTAAGACGTGTGAATGCTTAGTATATGACATACCTACCATACTTGCTATCATGGAGGTCGTCGTTCGTGTTGGGCCAACTAATCTTTGTGTGCCTACGGGGGGATTTAGATTGGTACCTTAAGAACATAATACTAGAATGACTTATTTGTGAGTTAATAAGTCAGTTGACTATGGAGCGTAGGTATGTACGTGACCCATGGATATGTTGAATTTTGTTCGCCTCCATTTTTGTGCGTTGTGTTTATTCTAACAATTCCTGAGAGATTCGGAATTTGTAATCCTTATGTACATGATGTACCGGGATGAGATAGTAGAGTATGTGTGCACCGCAACTTAGCCTTGGGGTGCTTGTATTGTATATTTATGATGTGAAATTTATATGGTTAAATGAAAAGGAATTGTTATGTTTAATTGCGGGAATAGTTGTAGTAACGTCTTGATAAAGATAAAAAGGGAAAACCTGCTGTGAATTGTTTTACTAATGATTGAGAATCCGAGTTTAAGTAAAGCCTTCTATTTAATTGACGAGGCTGGGAATTTATATTGTGAATCGAGTAGAAAGGTTAGAACTTATGACGATTTAGATAGTTACGAATACCACTTGGATGAGTACTGTACGTTAGGAATGCACGATTAGACGAGAGGTGAGTATTTCATGTGAGAGCATGTCCTAACATGCATTTTGCATTCTTTGTTTTAATGTTATTAAAGCACTTGTTGTTTTTAAAATACTCTCCACTTTCGGGCTCTGACCCGTTTGCTTTCAAATTTATTTTTGTAAAAACCTTTTAGGTGCCCAGCCACAAGGACACCATGCGTAGGATTTCCATTCAGGTGACGAGCTGTAGCTGTTTGTGGAATTTACAGGGCCTTGCTAGTAGACGCTTCTTTTGTCTTGACTCTATTCAGTTCCATCACTTGTAGGGCATGTCGCCCATTTCTTTTAGATACATTTCATATCAGTTATTCAGACTTTGGGCATGTAATTAATTCAGGATACACTCTTTTATTTATTTCAGTTGTGGGATTGTTGTGAGGAGTTTTCCTCCGGAATTATTATTATTTGTTGGTTACTTTATTAAGACTTTATGGTGTATGGTTATGATATTCTTTCATAATTCTTTTATTGTATGTTAATCAGACTTAATTTAAAATATGACATCTTACTTTTTAAATACTAGGTGGTTAGTAATGATTAAAATGTTTTCGACAGTGATGTTGTTAACTGGACCAACTTGACATTTTGTATTAATTTAATAAAGGAGTAGCTACCCGGTATTTAACAAAATCCCCGTCGATGTTGTGAGGAGTTTTCCTCCGGACTTATTATTATTTGATGGTTACTTTATTGAGACTTTATGGTGTATGGTTATGATATTCTTTCATAATTCTTTTATTGTATGTTAATCAGACTTAATTAAAAATTTGACATCTTACTTTTTAAATACTAGGTGGTTAGTAATGATTAAAATGTTTTCGACAGTGATGCTGTTAACTGGACCAACTTGACATTTTGTATTAATTTAATAAAGGAGTAGCTACCCGGTATTTAATTAGTCGGGGTGTCACAGGTGGTATCAGAGCATCAGGTTCTAGTGTCCTTTAGGATATGTACGGCTTATTATGCTTCCAGCGTAACTTTCTTTGATATAGAGCCCTATGCTTAGGATTGTTGATATCCTTGGTGAGATTTCGTTCTCCTGCTTTAATATTTATGGTAGTGAATTTTATATGCAAACGGATGTGTTCGTATGCCAAACAGTATAGTACGTCAGGTGAAGACAGTTGGACGAACAGCAGGAGGCAAGGGTTAGTTGAGATTGTTAAAATTAATTAGAGGGAAGACCGTAGTCGAGGTCACCCATATCAGGGTACGGAAGTCCTGGATGGTCCAGACGGCCAAGGCGCGACTTGTGACTTCCAAGCACAACAATAGTTTAAGGTAGGGTCAATTGAGACTCAGCCAACAAGGTTGGATTGAGAGAGAAAGAGTTGGGTGGAACATCGAGAAAACCAGCGGTGGAAATACTTGAAAGGCGGAGATGGCGTGTGCTAGCCAAACAAACATAATACACCCGAAGGCTTGGACTTGTGTCGGAATATGGCCAATCGAGAGTGAAAATTTGAGGAAAATTTTTCTTGTCTCGTGAGAGCGGAGTTTCAATGGGGAGAAACAATAACCACACTTATAAGTGGAATGTGACGTCGAGAGAAGGCGTGCACGAATGGTTTTACCATAAGTTCCTTGATCAGATGTTTAGGATGAAAACCGAATGTCGTTCTGAACTCACACGAGAGGTCCGGACAGAGGTCACTTTGTGCTAAGAAATAAAATTATTTAGTGAACCCTACACCGGGTGAAGTAGGTGAAACGGAGAAGGGGATATTGAAGGGATAATTTACATAGAAGAATTGATAGTCCTTCTGGCAGAATTCTGCTTGGACGGTTAAAGAAAATGGTATTGTCGCATAGTATTAATTTGGAGGTAAACATCCCCGGGTGGGGAGATACAAGAATCGAAGGCTTTATATAAAGTAAGACTCGGGAAAACAGTATTGGTGAAGCACCACAATGGGAAGACCCAACGGAGAACCAGTTAAAATGATTCGGATAGCTGAATTACTACCGGGCAAAGGTTATTTCAGTGAGAGATGTAGAAATTAGTAGCGTGTTCCTTAGGGTCGTTAAAACTAAGGGAACAACGGAGATAGTCGTCTGAGTCGAGACTACCAACGTCCGAGAGATGGACCACCTTAACATGATTTGTGAGACAAAAGATAAGTGGATTATGTGTAGAGGTATTTCTGTGGGGAGTGAAACCCGTGCGTTATAAAAATTTTCCCGATACAAGTGTAGGGATCAAGGTATTGTGCCTGGAGAGGGAAATAGTTATTGAAATATCCGGTTTGGGACAGACATGTGTGGTCAGTCCAGGAACCATTTGAGCAGCCGGGACGATTATTAGGATAGATGTATGAGTTATATCCTCAGATGAGGATGCATGTTATTTGTGGCATGAGTGAGTTACTACATTTGTTACAATTGTATTTTCACTCGAGAGTCGAGTTTAGTGAGTATATCTGTTAGTTTATATATAAGAACATTTTCCCTGATAGTGTGGGGGTTACTTTTATTGTCATCCGCGGAGGATGAATGGTATATTAATAGCGGTTTATGCTTTATCGAAATTACTCATTTTAGTGTTGTGTTATACGAGTATGATATGATCTTAATTATTGTTTTATATATATGATTATACCGATAATGTGCTGGTATTGCAAGTTTATTGGGATTACTACATCGGGGTAGCATGTTTGGTTCTGACGAGGCCCCATCTGTTAGAGGGTCGGGCTCGTAATTGTACTTCTGTGCATATATGTACATATATATATATATATATATATATATATGTTGTGATTTCAAAGGGTATAATGGTGTCTGATATTTAATCACAGTATGCGTAGGGATTTCATTGTTATGGGTCGTATGTAATTAATTTACTTGTCAACAAAGAGTTAGTTGGTTTTTATAATTAACGATAGAGAGGTCGTAACAAAAAGAGTGCATTGTTTTATCAACCGTTAGAGATTTGGAAGTTTATACTCATAGTTGTGTGTCTGGGGACGGGAATTTGAGGGTCTCAAATATCTCACATGTTTCATATGAAATGTGATTTCCATCACTGTAAATAGAAAAGTGTCTTTCAGAAGGAGTTCTATGTTTATGTATAATTGCGAACTGAGACGAAACTTTGTTGTTACAAGACGAGAGTGTAGGGGTACATATTATGGACAGGGCTTAACGGATTCCAATGACCAACAATGTTAGGTAGTAGTGTATCGGGGGGGTTCCTTGTTTGGATTTCGCTTTGCGAGACACCCCACGCATGAAACTTAGCGTAAGGTTGGTAGTAAGGAAATGTGTGGCCCTTCGTTCATGATTTGGATACCTCTATCGTTATGGGAGTACGTAGTTATAACATGAAGTTACAAGGAGTAAATTATGATGTACGACCATTAGAGCCAGTTGTTAGTAAAATACGATATAAGTACTAATAATGTTGGTTTTGTCACGGTGTGTTGAAGGACGCATTGAGGATAAGGAGGAGTTAGGATTTCTAATTCAGAAGCGATTGAGAACGCCCAAGTAGTATAGCACCGTTGTATTTACAGTGACAATAAAGAGTTTGGGATTTGTATGAAGCGTATATAATGTTTAAAAACCGTATGGTTGAGTTATAAGGGGCGTAGACATCTTGATTTGCTAAAGTGTAAATCAAAGGAAGAGGGAACATAGACGGGTGAGATTATTACTTATGAGATTAAACGTCATAAGAAAAGGTGTAAGTGAATATCATGTGTAGTCAGCGTAGCACGTTCAAATTTGGAAAAAAAGCAGTAGAAAGCCATTTAATAAAGGGATATCCCTTGAGAAGGGGAATAAATTATTATGAGAAATTTGGAGTAGAGGTTCGATCAATCGAATGTTGAGGGTCTAAACTTTTGCTATTCGTCGGGAGAATAAGATCATTAAGTATCATTTAACGGGGAAAATTTTATGTGAATATCGACATTGAAAGAGGTATAGTAAGTAGTAGAACAGTTGGGGTTAGATGATCAACCAAATAATTTTGTATCAAGACGACGATTCCAAGAATGGGAGGGTCAAGTTGGAGAATTTTCTTGAGTGGTAGCCAAGTTATTGATAAGTAATGAGTTCCTTCGATTATGTGAGACATGTTGTCCAGAAGGAGAGAAATTTTTATATACTTGAATGATTTACACTATTAGATAGTGAACACGCCGGTACGTGGTTCGACGTAGTATTATTTAGAACTGGGATGAAATCCCCGAAATCCACATTTAGGTGGGGTGACAATAAGTAGTCGGAAATAACGATTCAAACTGAGGGTTGTATCACCTATAACCCGAGGTGCAGGCGCAAGGTGACTAACGACTGATGGATTGTATGAAAGAAATTTTGGATTCATTACGATATTTTCAATTCCAAATAGGGTATAACTAGTGAGGTATATTGTAGTCATGGGAAGAAAATATTATCTAATAGTAGAGATGGGTGAAACCACCCGTATCTATTTTATTATGGACAAGGTGCCGAAAATTGTTTTGTGAAACACCACACGAATGAATTTTCCCCTGTGTAAAAGTCACAACGTCGGGATATTTCAAGGAATGGGCAAGCGTAGTCAGATGTGTTATTGATTCATCCCAGGATGGGAGTTTCGTGTTTTGATAAACGCGGGAGTTAGTAGTGAGGTACGGACTCACAATACTAATAAAAATAATGCGGATAATGATGTATAGGCTATTTTTATTCGAATGTTGTTTAATAAGAGCACAACGTGAGGTGCATTTATCGAAGATTATTCTGATAAGGTATCAAGTATGTTAAACAAGCTTATTATGAAGCGAGGGTTTTAGTGATTTGGGCTTTTCTTTATAATTGTTTTGAATACTGGAGGATACCTAATTTTTCCAGGTGTACCTTACTTATCCAAATTTCGGGACAAAATTCTGTTATTAGGGGGGAAGTATGTAATACCCCGTACTTTTATGGATATTTATTTATAGGATTAATCAAATTAAATGGGAATTAATTGAGAATTAATCCGGATAAAATACTAACGGGATGTGAGTTGGTATTTGATTATGATGTGTATACATATGATGTGATATGAATATTGAAAATATTAAAATTGTCGCGAGACTGAAATACGACAATTTGGGAAATTTTGTTGGGACGCGCGTGACAGTCGCGTCAGGAGGGTAATTATTTATTGTTAAAAAGTGAATTTTATTTTTATCAACCGTATGGTCATTTTGAGTGCGCCAAAGAGTCCGGAAGGGTCGAAATAGTCAAAAAACACTAGCTGGGGGTTTAGTTCGGGTCCCGGGGCATTTTGGGGCCACACCGGCAACTTAAAATGGTATTTTGGTAATTTTGGAATTTGGGGAATTTTGACCAACGAATTTTGGGAATTAAAAATAGGGTATTTGGGAACCCACTAACCCATTACCAGCACTTAACTAATTAGAGGGCTACGGGAATTATAGGAGAAGTTAGGAGAGGTTCCCAAAAGAGAAAAACCATAACCATCATCTTCAACCTTCAACCTTGGGAGAAATTATAGAGGAAAAGAGAGCAAAATTCAACATCCAACATCAAATTTAGAGAATAATCCGAGGCAAGTGGTTTAATTACGTTAATTTCAAGCGAATGTTTCTTCCATGCTTAGACATTTATGAAAATTGCATTGTTTTGGGAGATTGAGAAAAACCCATGAATTTGAGGATTAAAACTATAAACAATGTTAGGATTTGCATGTAGACATATTCTGGATGAATTATAAATTCAAAAATATAACCCTTGATGATCTAGAAACGGATTTAATAAGAGAATTATTATTGTTCTTGAAATAAATGGAAAACTAGGGTTCTTGATGAAGTTTTGATCCAAATAAAGCCATTGGTTGATGATTTATTTGTTTTAGAACGTTAACAATGTTGTAGGATGGTTGTATGATGATATTATAACGTTAGATTAGAGTTTCATGCATTATAATGGAGTTTTGGGGCAAAACTTGGACTGCAAAATGAAGCAGTCCGTAGCCTAACTGGTGCGCTCGATCGATCGACATTCATAGGTCGATCGATCGAACATACAAGGTCGATCGATCGACCTTCCCAGAATGAGTAAAATCTTCCCTTTTAAAATTTTAAGGATGTTAACCCTAGAAAATTATTGATGGAGAATTTGTGAGTATTCTTAGACTTAAGGAAGACCAGTAGGTATGGTTGTGAAATCGAACCTTAATTAGAATTTAATTTGGGATAGTTGTCTAAAATCCAAGATAGCTCGACGAGTCAGATAATATTAGGGTTAAAAGAGTAAATTCGAATGATTTGATGAAATGAGGTTTGTGGCAGAAATAATGACCTTAAGAATAATGAAATTAAATGTGGAAATAATAGGAGGCTTAGTAACCTCTTTGAGATAGGTTTTAAGTATAAGAAACTAGGATGTGAGATGTGTCGACAGTCTACATTATATATTATCGGAAGACTTAAAATGCATAAAATTGGAATAATGGTATAGGGATGTAGAATATACCTTTATTAATATTAAGATATCTAAGACGTGTGAATGCTTAGTATATGACTTATGTGTATGACATACCTACCATACTTGCTATCACGGAGGTCGTCGTTCCTGTTGGGCAAACTAATCTTTGTGTGCCTACGGGGGGATTTAGATTGGTACCTTAAGAACATAATACTAGAATGACTTATTTGTGAGTTAATAAGTCAGTTGACTATGGAGCGTAGGTATGTACGTGACCCATGGATATGTTGAATTTTGTTCGCCTCCATTTTTGTGCGTTGTGTTTATTCTAACAATTCCTGAGAGATTCGGAATTTGTAATCCTTATGTACATGATGTACCGGGATGAGATAGTAGAGTATGTGTGCACCGCAACTTAGCCTTGGGGTGCTTGTATTGTATATTTATGATGTGAAATTTATATGGTTAAATGAAAAGGAATTGTTATGTTTAATTGCGGGAATAGTTGTAGTAACGTCTTGATAAAGATAAAAAGGGAAAACCTGCTATGAATTGTTTTACTAATGATTGAGAATCCGAGTTTAAGTAAAGACTTCTATTTAATTGACGAGGTTGGGAATTTATATTGTGAATCGAGTAGAAAGGTTAGAACTTATGACGGTTTAGATAGTTACGAATACCACTTGGATGGGTACTGTACGTTAGGAGTGCACAATTAGACGAGAGGTGAGTATTTCATGTGAGAGCATGTCCTAACATGTATTTTGCATTCTTTGTTTTAATGTTATTAAAGAACTTGCTGCTTTTAAAATACTCTCCACTTTCGGGCTCTGACCCATTTGCTTTCAAATCTATTTTTGTAAAAACCTTTTAGGTGCCCAGCCACAAGGACACCATGCATAGGATTTCCATTCAGGTGACGAGCTGGAGCTGTTTGTGGAAGTTACAGGGCCTTGCTAATAGACGCTTCTTTTGTCTTGACTCTATTCAGTTCCATCACTTGTAGGGCATGCCGCCCATTTCTTTTAGATACATTTCATATCAGTTATTCTGACTTTTTGCATGTAATTAATTCAGGATACACTCTTTTATTTATTTCAGTTGTGGGATTGTTGTGAGGAGTTTTCCTCCGGACTTATTATTATTTGTTGGTTACTTTATTGAGACTTTATGGTGTATGGTTATGATATTCCTTCATAATTCTTTTATTGTATGTTAATCAGACTTAATTTAAAATTTAACATCTTACTTTTTAAATACTAGGTGGTTAGTAATGATTAAAATGTTTTCGACAGTGACGCTGTTAACTGGACCAACTTGACATTTTGTATTAATTTAATAAAGGAGTATCTACCCGGTATTTAATTAGTCGGGGTGTCACACTTTCAAGAATGGTAGACATTTGTCTGTGGTTCTGGATACGAACCTTTTCAAAGAAGTCACTCTCCATGTGAGCCTCTGAATGTATTTAATGGTCCTGGGGGTCTTCATTTCTAATATGGCCTTTATTTTCTCAGGGTTGGCCTCGATGCCTCTTTGGTTGACGATGAACCCCATGAACTTCCCTACTTCGACCCTAAAGACACATTTGGCTGGGTTGAGCTTCATTTGGTACTTGTCCATCGTGTTAAAGTTCCTCTCAAGGTCGGCCACATGATCCTCGGCCTTCAAGCTCTTGGTCAATATGTCATCTACATTGACCTCCTTAGACTTCCCAATTTGGTCTTCAAACATTTTATTCACAAGGTGCTCATACATTGCCCCCGCATTCTTTCAGCCAAAGGGCATGACCCTATAACAGTATGTCCCCTTATCGGTAATTAAAGCCATTTTTTATGAGTCTTTAGGTTTCATGAAGATCTGGTTGTACCCTAAATAAGCATCCATGAAGCTCATAAGCTCATGGCCTGCGGTAGCGTCTACCATCTGATCAATGCGGGGGAGAGGGAAATTGTCTTTGGGATAATGTTTGTTGAGGTCAGTAAAGTCTACACACATCCTTCATTTCCTGTTGGCTTTGGGGACTATGACTGCGTTGGACAGGCATTCGGGATAAATAACCTCCCTAATAAACTCAGCATCTTCTAGCTTCTTGACCTCATCCCTTATGACTTCATATTTTTCTTCAGAATAAATTCTCATCTTCTGCTTTACTGGATTTCCACCCTCTACCACGTTGAGCTTGTGGCACATGATTTCGGGGTCAATCCCCGGTATTTCTGTATGACTCCATGCAAAGACGCTCTGTCTTCTCCTTAGCAGCTTGATGAGGTATTCTTTTATGCCTGTCTTTAGAGATTTGTCAACTTGGATGGTTTTTTTCGTCTCATCATCATTGAGGATGACAGATTTTACCTCTTTCGCGGATTCTCCTTTCTTCAGTTTTGTCTCATCCCTGGGGTCAAGAGTATCAATATTGTAAGTAGTAGTTGCCTTCCTGTGCGCCTCTCTTTCCTCGACAAAGTTGAAGTAGCACTCCCTTGTCATCGTCTGGTCTCCCTGAACTTCGCCTACCCCGTAAAGGGTCAGGAATTTTATCATCTGGTGAATCATGGAGGGAATAACCTCAAATTCTTTGAGGTCCACTCGCCCCAATATGATGTTATAAGCTAAGAAGACGTGCTCGTCCATCACAAAAAATTTGACCTTCTTGGTACCCCATCTCGGACACTCGTCCCCCATTCTAACATCGGCCTCGTACACTCCTAGGGTATGAACTTTTTCCCCACTGAAACCAATCAAAGGGTGGTGGTATGGGATGAGCCTAGCACGGCTAAGACCTAAGGCTTTCAAGCACGGCCAGAACATCATATCTGCAGAACTTCCCCCATCCACCAAGATCCTCGGCACCTCACATTCGTGCACACTGGTAGTGATGATGAGAGGGTCGTCATATGGGGATAAGAGGCCTTTGAAGTCCATTATTGAGAATCCCACTATCAGAGTATCCATATCAACTTTCTTCCTATTTTCTGACTTTTCTTCAATAGAGGTAGAGTGTACAGTTTTTGTTACTACCTTGGCTTCAGCTACATGTGCCTTCCTATCGGCAACCTCTAATCCTCCTCCTATTAATCCCCCAGAGATTATCCCAACACCGAATAAGATCATATTAAGTCTTTTTATAGGGCCGTGGTCATATCTCGGTGGGAGGTCAGGGTCGTCCTCATCATCCGAAGGGTCGTCTCTTCTATTTGGAGGATCTTCTGTGTAAGTATCACCTCTCTTCTTCCGGGGATCGTACCCTTGGCTCCTCTTGAAGTCACCTTTTTCAACGTATTTCCTTAACTTCCCCTCTTTTAACATTTTCTTCAATTTCATCTTTCAAGGCAAAACACTTATCAGTCACGTGGCCATGGTCTTAGTGAAACTCACACCACAAGTTTTTTTTCTCTTGTGAGGAGGTGCCCTTAACTTCTAGGGCCATTTCAAGGATCAGTCACTCTTTATCTCATTCAGAATGTGTTCACAACTGACCTTTAGAGGGGTATAATCAGCAATTTTGTCTTTTGTTAGCCTCTTCTTCCCTTCCTTATTCTTTTTCTGGTACTTGCCCCCACTAGTGCTTCCTTTTTCATATTCATATTTTGCAGCCATCGGCTCTTCAGCGTTCATCACCTTTCCCGTTGTTGCCATCAATTCACCCATCATCTTCGGGGGGTCTTCGACAAGCTTCCATAATAGCTTCCCCTTCTGGAGTCCTCTAATGAGGGTTGTCATGGCTATACTCTCCTCGTAATCTTTGACCTATGACTTTTCTTTGTTAAATTTGGCTATGTAGTCTTATAGGCTCTCATTCTTCCCCTGCTTAACATAGAGCAGGTGTGTGGTCTTCTTCTGCAGCCTCACTCCAAAGAAAAAGTTATGGATAAACCGGTCTGCTAACTTTAATGGAGTTATTTGGAAGAGACATATACCAGACATGTACGACCCTAATCAGAGTGCTAGAAAAGGCATAACACCTCATCTCATCTGAGATGGAGTATATGTCTATCGTTAATTGGTACATCTCAATATGATGAATAGGGTTGGTAATCCCGTCATACCTTAGGGTGACCACTGGTGGCTTAAACTTGGATAGCGTTGGGAAGTTGACTATCTTCACCACAAAAGGTGAGCCTATGGAGTATCCTCTTTGAAGGGGATCCCAGCTTTTTAGGATATCACCAACTTTATCCTCCAGCCTTTGGATCGAGTCGTTCCAGAGCCTCGTAAGGTCGGCTTGGCCGATGTTATCCCATACCGCCTCTTTGTGGTGAACGGAGGGTTCTACTGCAACAGGTCTGTGTCGGTTGTTTACTTCTCCCTGATCGCCGTCCCATCCGTGGGGTCCGCCCCCATGGGGTCGGCCATCTACTGCCTCCCTTCTGGACCTCGCAATACTTCTCGACCTGGATAATTTTTCCCGCAGGTTATTTACTGGGCCCAGCCTCTCAAAGGTCACCCCCTGCTCAGACGATCAAAAGCATAGCCCCTCGGGCGATTGTCGTGATTTTGCCTTCCACACTACCCTCTTCTTTCCTGGATAGGTCGCACAATATTATTGGAGACCTCATACGGCTCCCAGCAATCTATCGAAACCTCCTCCACCTCCACATCATTTTTTTTGTCCTCTGGGCAAGGGTTTCCTTGCCTCCCCAGGCGTAGACACCGGGGGTCAGCAGCATCCCTCTGTAATTATGGAGGTGGCAAGTCTTTCCGTTGTACCTGGGGTGGCCCTGGCCTTATGTCGGCCTGGAGCCACTGCGGTGGTAATCATTTCAGGTGAGACTCCGGATGATCTTAGTATATTTTGGCTAAGAGCTATAAATTGCTCCTACATAATCTGCTGGCTTGCAGTTAAAGACTTTAGGGCATCCGCTACATTAGCCATCTCAGACTGAGGTGGTGCATGACTAGAACTAGGTCTTACTCCACTATTCGGTGGAGGAGGTGGTGGTGGCATCTCCGGTGCCATATGTTTGAGCTGTGAAGAGCTGAACGATCAAAAGACTGATGAGCTTGAGAACCTTAATGGATATCCTTCAATGGTGAAACAGCTCTACACAAAGGGGGAGAACTAGTTCACCACGAGAGTTTTCTGTGAGGTAAAGATGTATAAAGGAAGAGATATCTTCTCGTTCCCATAGACAGCGCCAAACTGATGATGCTAAGATTCAACACCACTAGATAAGAGGTGATGAGCTCAAACAACAATAACAATGGTAGCAATAGAGTTGTATGTGTATAAATATATAAAAGGGGATGAGTATAAGAGGAATGAAGATTGATATATAGTAGTTCAGCCAATCAGTTCTACATCCACTGTGAGTGTGTGATCCACTAAATATGGGCACTAATGGCCTTGGATACAATGCACATAAGCTCACTCTCTCTTTAGTGTGTACAAGCAGATTTTTAGCTAGGGTTACAATGATCGATCCCTTTATAAGGTTGAAGATGAAAAATATATATAGGGCTTGGGTGGTGTAATGTACCCCTGAAGCATGCGTTGAGCATGTGAATAATGATCTAACCAATTCCCTACTGACACCTGGTTATGCCACTTATGATTAATGATGACATAATATTCCCTCACGTGAGGGGATGATATTGTTATAACGGTCTAGTCCACATGCTATATGAGTCCCATGCGCGTTGTGTCACGCGTCTCCCTAATCACATGCTATGATGATGTCACCCTCGGCCTATGATGTCGGGCAGAGGCTAAAGTTCATGCTGGCATTGGGTCCTATTGGATGTGGTCCTCGTATTGTCGTCCCCTCTTAGGGTCATCCGACTAATGATGTAGATTCATCTGGCCTATGCTGGAGGGTCGGCCCATGATGTGGGTTCGACCCCTTATAGGGTCGTCTGGCCTATGCTGAAGGGTCGGCCCATGATGTGGGGTCGGCCCCTTATAGGGTCGTCCAGCCTATACTGGAAGGTCAACCCATGATATGGGGTTGGCCCCTTATAGGGTCGTCCGACCTATGCTGGAGGGTCGTCCTGGACTTGATCCCTCGTCTGAGATAAGGACACCCTCGGCCTGGCCGAGGGTGTATATTGGTATATCAGTAGCCATGAATAGACACCAAGTCTCTCGGCCCATTAATGTCCTTGTTGAACAACAAGATACCCTCCAGACACAGCTGTCACAAATCCTAGATCGACTTCAGATAAAATAGTTCCATAAGTTGACAAATAGTAAGTTGACTAAGATGAAATGTTCCTTATGAACCTATTAGTGATTAGAATTAAGACAACGCTCTTCGTTTTCCCTCACTTCTTTGACTACTCTCCATCCATTATGAGAGACAGGATCTTTAGGAGAATCGATCCACCTCTTTCACCAATTAATGGAGGAGGTTTCTGTTGGGCCTCCTAGTTTAACCATGAAATTTTTAACCGTATGATGCCAACGATGTTCAAACTCCCTATTATGGACACTTTCTATGGGATGCCTAATTTGTGAGACCACATAGATGATTACGAAATCTACATGGACTTCCTTGGAACCCCAAACTAGATGAGATGCAAAACCTTTGCCATAAAACTGAAGTGGTCAATAAGTACCTGGTTTAAAACATTACTAGCAAACTCGATTACCTAATTGGGGGAGATAACAAATTTATTCATTCAAAACTTCATCGTTGGCCGAGTTCATAAGAAGATTAATGATTACATGTTCAACATTCTCTAGACTAAAAATCATCAAGATAACTTATCATGCGATTCAACGTATAATTACTTAGTATTAATCACCTAAATGAGTGGGTGGTGGTATCATCATTCTCGAGGGACCTCTACAACAAGGGTACTATGTTCTTCTTATAAAAGAATCCGAATATCAACATGATTAATTTGATGCGAAAGGTGGAGAAGCTATCCATGCTAAGGATACTGTTAGATTTTAGCTTCACCCTCATGAGTAAGAACTATCACATGGTAGGATCGTGAAGGATGGGCATCCAAAAAAGAGACGAGAACTAAATGGAAATACGAGAAAAGATCGACCAAGGTTTGATCGATTTACCACTCTCAATATGACTTTGGGAGGGATCTTAACTATCATAAAAAACTTACGAATGCTAAACTAGACAACCAAGATGAATAGATAATCTACCAAAAGAAATCAAACCATTATTATAGTTTCTCCCGGGAGCATGGGCATAACACCAATAATTCTCTCCTCCTAAAAAATGAGATATAATCCCTAATCCAGAGAGAGAACCTGGGGGACTTCTTAGAAATGGAAAATAGGAGACAAAATATTGAATGAGCAAAAAAATTTAAAATTGTTGTTGAAGCTGATACAGGGAACACGATAATGGTCAGGCAAGTCCAAAGGAAGTCAAAATAAAAAAAAAAAAAGTTCCTCTTATAGGACAAATATGGATGATCTCAGAAGAATTCATACCCACATCCGTAAGGAAGGCCTATAAGGGTTAGAAAAAGGATTTAATGGAGGTATAAGCACAAAGGACTCTCATGACCTCATCAAAATGCCTGATGACCTACTCCTAACTGAATTAATAATCCAATTGGGTAACAGGAAGGATCATGGCCAACATAGGAAGCTCGATCGATATTATATACTATGTCTCCTTTGAGAAGATTAAGTTTGCAGGCACACGACTCAGGTCAATTAATGGTCTATTATTGGACTTTATAATATAATAAGTCTACCGTAAGAGGGAAATTAAATTCATTTTCACAATGAGAAGGAGTCCCAAGTCTGTCACTCTGTAATTTGAATTCCTAATTGTGAGATGTTCATTGGCTTATAATGTTCGTATAGAACTAACCACACTTAAAAGGTCAGATGTATTACTCTCTATTGAGTCCCTTACCCTTCAATTCCCCACGCCAAACGGAATAGAAATAGTGTGCGGAAGAAAGTCCCAATCTAGGAGCTTATAATTCACATATTTGAAGAAGAAAAAAAAAACTTTCCACATCGATGGTCTTAACCCAAGAGACGAGCCGACTAGAGGATCATTATTTAAGGACCTTATTCTAATTCCCCTGTCTGAAATACGATAATAAAGGGTGGTCTACACAGGATCAACTTTTACTAATAAAAAGGATAGGATATAATAAATTTCCTCTTAAATAATCATGTTACATTCTCTTAGATTCACGAATACATGTCACGAATTTATGCATCAGTAGAAACCTACCATCTGAATATTGACCCCACGCTCTAACCAGTAAGATAATAAAAGGGCCTTCGTACCATAACAAAACCAGGCATCACTTATTGATGGGGGTATATTTTATGATGCCAATTTGTTTGGTAAGTCAAGTATCTCGAGTGTTTGTCGAATGTGGGCATGGTGAAGAAGTTAAATAACAAGTGGAGATTGTTCATAGATTACTCGGATCTGCATGAGGATTGCCCTAAGGATTGTTGCATCCTCTTAAGCATTGATGCACTAGTGTTTGCATGGTAGTCAATGAAATGTTATCATTCATAGATGCATACTCAGGGTATAGTAAAATTTGCATGCCCCTGCCAATGGTGAGAAGACATCATTTATGGCCGATAGAGGGACCTACTACTAAAGGGTTATGTCATTTGGGTTATAGAATGCCGAAGTGACCTATTAATGTCTTGTGAACATGATGTTTGAAAAAAAATATGGGAATCAATGGAAGTATAAGTAGATGACATGTTGGTGAAGAGCCTAATTACAACATGAACTTGAATCTAGAGAAATGTGTATCCAGAGTATCCTTTGGAAAATTTACAAGTTCATAGTCATCATTTGGTAAATACAAGTGAAACCCGAGAAAATACAAGTCTTTATGTGTATGAGAATCCTAGAGAACATCAAATAGGTATAATCATTGACCGAACGAGGGGTGGTGCTAAATAGGTTTGATAGTAGAGCGACATAGAAATGTCTAAACTTCTTTAAAACACTAAAGAAGTTCTTTATCTGGACAAGCTAGTGGAAACAAGACATCCTGGATATGAAGAAATATCTAGACGAAGCCCCACTCCTCTCTAAACCTATGTCAGGGAATAATTATATCTTTATTTAGTTATCTTATCTTCAATCTTCACCTCATCTTTTGATATAGAGGATAGCGACATTGAACAACTATAATAACCCGAACATACGAATAAACTACTTCGCTAGTTTATTTATATATATGAATAGACTATGAATACTCACCGATAAAACTTAGAAACATTATATATCAACACGCTAACGATTAAAGGTTCAAGTTTTATGTAAGTGCCTAACTAGGTACCAAATAAATCCAAAATTACTTAGAAGACCCTTAGGTTATGAATTCTAAAAGTGACCCTTGATATTTCAAAACTTTGTTTAAACCTATAAACCTCAAAAAACTACTACTAGCACCCTAACATATCCCTACAAGTTTGTAAAATTTTATTTTATCCCCTAAAACTTCCAGATGTTTAGAAAAAGAACTATATACTTAAACTTAAAGTACTCAGGGACCCAATACTTAAATCAAACTAATTTCACAAACTCCTTACTAATTTGAAAGACACCTAGGCAGACACCTAGATCCAAGAACATGTTAATTCAAATGAAACCTTATGATACCCATTACCCCATAACTAAAAATCTTACCATAACATCTGAAATCCACCTATAAAACCACCAGCCATCTCCCCATCTTTAACCCTATAAAATCCCTTATTAATAATGTAAAACCGTATCTATTTACCATTCAAAAATCAAGCTCAAAATTTGGAAGTTTTGGTATCTTAACATTTTAGGATCAAACTTAGTTTTCTTGATTCCATTGTATTTCTACACTAACCTAGGACTGTTTTTAGCGTTTACATGTCGGAATTCATGTTGATTCAACACTAAACTGGGTCAAATAATAAGAAACTCCATTAAAGCTTGAGCTTCCATAGTGGATTATGTCTTACGGACCTTGAATGAGTTTCAAAGTGGTAAAGATTGATATTTGGTTCTCATGAACCTAGGTGCAATGGTCAATTTGATTGTAATATAGTTTCATTACCCTAGATCACAAATTTTTAATTATGGCTTGAAAATTTTCAAAGTTAAAATTATCCCTTTTAACTATGAATTTGAACTTGAAACCAAAACCTTTAGGTTCCAAATTCACCCAGAAGCAAAACTATGAATATGTCGTAGTTAGAATTTACCCCCAAAACCACGAATATCATGTCAAAATTTTAAACTTTTTAAGGAGATTGAATATGAGTCTACAATCAACCTTAATATATAAAAGTTATATATATTTCGATTCCTTGTGAAAAATTAGGAAGAATGGCTTTTGAATCAGTTGAAATGATTTTCTATACATGATTTAATTGTTGGTGAACATTTTAAACCCTAAAGTCAAATATCAAGAGGTTAAAGATGATGTGTTAAACACACAAGCGAGTGAGGTCAATCAGAAGCGTGTACGAAGTTTGACTTCATGTGTGAGGGAATGTGACAAATTAAAAAATTCTGAAATCTTTTACAAAAATTTTGTTTTAGTTTTCTAGTTAAAATGGTGTATTACATCAACGTGTTTGGTTAGGAAAAAAATTCTATTACACCCATTTTCAAATATACATAGAAACCTAACTAATTAAAAGAAATAAAAAATTACAAATTAAACCCTAAAGTCATTTTCATTACGCGATAAAAACTTATATTACAATTTTATTTTAAAACAAAAAGGTCTTACTTATTTCTTTTCTAAATTTCAGATAATCATGGTCCTCAACCTAAACAAAACAAATCAGATTAAAACTCAAATCCCTTATCTAAGTAGGTAACTTCTATTTGAGCATTTCATGCAATTATCTTAATTACGCCAATTGTTTGTATTACTATGTGATAGTACCAAATATCTTGTTCTAATTTATGAACTCATTTGTGTAGTTCACAATACATTAAACTTGATTCGATTTTAAAAATCCTATGTTGATTTTGAACCAATGATTTCAATTTAATCTGATATCATCAAACTCGTTTTTTATATAGCATACATTATAACCAGGGAATAAACTATCGTTCTACCCACCACAATGTTATTTGGCATGTAAGACTCGGGATATTGAGTTCCTAGTTTTTCTTATCATATGGATGCCACTCTTCAGAGTTTGGGCTTAGCAATGTTAATGTGGTTATTGTTACTTTATCTCTAAAGGGTTTGGAAGATTGTTATTTGTATTTCTATTAACTCTAAGCCTCTTTAGCAGATAACCTATCTTTTTTTAAAAACCCTTCGTAACTTTAACTATTCTAAAGTTGATATTTCTAAATTGTAGTTATATCATCATACGACTTACTTATACTGCTTTATATATTGGGATAACAATTACTCCAAATCTCACTTTCTTTTATCACCACATTTATTCATTTGCTTTTGCTAATATTCCAAAATTATTTTATAAAATTATATGAAATTACGATTATCAACTTGGAAAAAAATTTCTTACTCTTTTTCCTTCCAGATGGACACCAAACATAAGGAAGGAAAAATCCCCCCGTCCCCAAGAACTTTTTAGCATCATTATAAATGTCCCTATTAGTTACATACGTATGGAAATCCATTAACAAGGCAAGCAAAACCACATGGATAATATATACTATCACTTATCACTTGATGTAATGTTTATGTGTAATCTTTTCTTTTCTTTTTATTTCGCACCATTAAAACTTATGGATGTATTAAATAAAGTACTTAGGCACCATGTATTAAATAAAGTTCAGTTCCTATGAATAAATGTAATATGTTATGTATTATTCTAATATACATATGGTTACCCTTTATACATAAGGAAAATTTTAGGATGTGATAATAACCAGCATACTATGTGAGCTAGGCATTTAAAGGAGCATAACATTGATACCCAAATATTAATAATCTGTATTTTGAACTCATTCTTTTCTATAAAACACTAAGACTATATTTACAAGAACACACCATATTCATCCTCTCAAACCACCCTTTATATAGATCCTACACACACCAAAAGTATGTGTGCAATAAATGTAGTGGTTAGTGGAATTAGGAGAATTTGATTTCTAGTAAAATACAATGGTGTAATTCAAGGTAAGTGATGGATTACTTCCTAGAAAAATTCACAAATTCGAACGAGATTGAACCCCTACAGGAACTGAATGTTCACCAACCAGTCTAGGTCATTCATATGGATGGATCGTCCAATTAATTCATAAGTAGAACAAGGCTCATAATTGACGTGTCGGGAATCTCTATCATGGAGTACACCCTGAGATCTAAATTCTGAGCATCAAATTATCAAGAAAAGTTCGAAGCGCTAATCGTTGGGGTATGATTGGAACTCTCCCTCAAATCTGACCAACCCAAGCTCTTTAGTGATTCACAAGTAATATTTTCTAGGTAATAAGAAATATGAATTTAGGGGTACAAACATGATGGACTACCTTAAATGGTTTCTAGAATTATCATGCCATCTGAAGGCATCTGCGAATGATCACATTCTAAGAGAAAATAATACCAAAGACAACCACCTGGAAAATCTATCATCATAAGACATAAGGAACCCCTTCGTTGAGTTCCTCGACTGACCTAACACTTAGATGGGGAAGTAAAAGAAATTAATCAATAGGAACACAATTTACTATATTACATTAGAGATGGGACCCTCCCATATGATTTCTTTGAATATAAGAAAGTTGGGGAAAAGGAAACCTTGTATGTACTCTTGAACGGGGCTTTGTACTAAAGGGTTTAAACTTTACCAATTCATTTTTGCGTACACCCATAAAAATGACAACAATGTTAAATAATTTATGTGAAAGAGTATGCAAAGGAAACCTAGGTAAATAAATCCTAACTTAAAGAATCATCAATTAAGAGTACTATTGGTAAACCATAACGAGGGACACAAAGAGTTACATTCAAAGATGTGACCGCTATTAGTCTACGACCAACTTCATTAACTAACACACGAAAGTGATCTACCAAATGTTTGTACCATGGATGTTTGCTATATGGGGAATGGACATATTGGTACCGTTCCCAATCGAAAAGGGAAAATGAAAATTCTTGCTAATAGAAATAGACTAATTCACAAAGTGGGTAGAAGTCAAACCACTAGCATGGATCATTTATTAGAAATTAAATTTGTTCATATAGACGCTCATGATAAGCAGGTATGGGATCTATTATGAGATTGTAAAATAACAATGAAAGGCAATTTGAGAACGTACACATCGAAGGACTATGCCTTCAGTTTGATATCAAGCAATTCTTCTCAGCACTTAGGCACCCGAAGTGAAACTGTCAAGTGGAGGTTATAAACCAATTAATATTGCATGATTTGAAGGCATAACTATATAAATCCAAGGGGATCTGGATTGAATGACTATTTTTGGTCTTGTGGGAATACCAAATGATGACTTAGTAACCTATAAAAAATAAAACCTTCACCTTTCCATATAGTACAAAAGTAGTAGTGACAGCTAAGTTGGAGTTCCCCATATGAGGTTCCATAACTTCAAAAACTTTAAGAATGAGGGATTTTTAAGGGTATGTTTGGATGTTATTGAGGAAAAGTGAGAAGAGTCAGTAAAACACATGTTCTCCACACAATAGAAGGATACTTAGTATTATAGCCAAAGAGTAAAGCGTTAAACCCTCAAGGAAGGGATTTGGTCTTCAGGAAGGTAATGTAATCAAACAATTATCCAAACCATGGAAAATTGGTAGAAAATAGGAGGGACTATATGCCATCATTTGTATTGTATAAAAAGGGACATGTGAGCTAAAGGACTATGAAGGATGGGGTCTTCCTCTCCCATGGAATATTTAAAATCTCAAGATATACTTCTAGTAATTCACCATGCATTTTGAATAAAGAGACTTACTTAATTTTAATTTGCATTTGGTTAGGTTTTTATTTAGTTTGTAATAAACATTACATCAATGAAATCAACGCTCACTTTCAAATTAGTGTTCATTGTAGACTTTCTCTCTTAATTCACTCAGTAGAAACATAATTAATAAAGAAACCAAGAACTATGTTCGAATACAATCCAAAATCGAATATAATCTTGGACATTTCATTCCAAAAATTATGTCTTTAAAAACATTCAAATGATGACTTAGATCTCTATTTGACCTCGATCATATCTATCTATATGATTAGAGAAGTCGACAAAATGCAGGCAAGGGACTTGTACTCCTTACTCCTGTGGTTGTGCAAGGTACACCCGACCATTATTAAACAACTCAAATCGATTGAGTGACGACAAATGTTCAGTAACCTACCAATTTAGGGAAGTTAGTTGGCTTCATTCAATTAATAATAGAAATATGGCTTTATTAAATTGACGATAAATATTAAAATCATTCATCCATAAGTGTGACCTCAGTCAATAGAAGATAAAAAATTTCTACATTATAATTAGAGAATATATTAAAATAATCCATCCACAACCAAATAATAAAACATTTGTTTGGATATAAAAAATATTCAAAAGGGAACATTGTAGCAATAAACAAAAGCCTTATGGATTTTACAAAACAAATGTTTAGCAAATGGAAACAAAAATGCTTAAAGGGAAAGATTAGGAGTAGTCATGAGGAGTCTAACAGGATCCTCATGCATCGCCAAAGCTAGGTCTTTGGCCCCGAACAACTCGTTAAGAGGCCAAGACTCCATTAAGAGCCTTCAGTACTTGGCCATCTCTTTGAGGTCCAAGAATGAGATATTTTTCAATATCCTAGTAGTCCGTTAGGACATACTAATAAAGGTCCATGTTCGATTGATCCACCATAACCCAATTTTAAAGCTCCTTATATTAATTCAGGAACATTTATAACTTCAAAAGTCTTACGTATGTGGAGTTTAGGAAGGAATTGAGATACTTGAATTGGATGAGGGGGACAAAGACCTCTCTACCTGACCGACAAGTTTAGATTGGATGTTCTTCTACTCTAAATGCCTCTTCATCTCAGTACTCTCTTCATGGTGAAAAGTGGCTTCCAAATAAGCAGTGGTGTGGGAAATCACTACGGATAATTTCTCATCCAGTTCCTTCTTGAAGTCATTTTTTACGGTCATAAGGACCAATTCAACCTCCGTTCAAAGATCCTTTTCCTTCTTTGAATATTCCTTAAGAAGAGGAATGTTCTTCAAATACTTATTCATGTCCCTTAACTTAGATTCCATGTGAGAAGCTAAGATCCCAGTCTGCAATAGGAAAAATAAAGTTTGGAATGGAAGTTAAAATAAAGGATGAAAGAAAATATGATGAAAATTACCTTCGTGTTGAGATGAATGATCTCCTTAGCAGAGGCAATAAAGACCGTATCCAGACCTTTAAGCTCCTCTTCTACGCTGCAACCCATGAATGCCTTGTAATATTCTTCATCATCTAGAAGAGAAGTTGAGGGGATTTAGTGGCCTCCTCAACCATAAATGCCTCGTCAAGGATAACTCTGCGATGAGTTGAAGAAGGCATATACTACTCAGTGGGCATTTTACCTTTCGCCCTCACCAAGGGCTGGTGTAATATACCATTCTAAAACCATCGATGTTGTCTCTAATTTAACTACTACTCACAAAGTTATGGCGTTTTATTCCATCTCACATCCAGAAACTAGTGCCAACGGGGTTTGGACCCTCACAACTGGTGTAATAAATAACATGCTTTACTAGTGGAGCTGAAAAGGACTCGGTGTTAGAAGAGTCCTAATATGCATATATAAACCATTTCTTTCCTTTTTCTAGGCATTTTGGGATGTAACTCTCTAGCAACCAAATCAACCATGCCATCATTATGTTACGCCTGGCCATTTAGCAGTTCAACAAGAGAGTTACCCTGATCATCCCCTTTGTTAGGGTTGATATCAATCGCACCTTCAGTCCTTGAACCATATATCCAAGGGGTGGGCTCATACCCCACAATATGTAGATGAAATCTAGTGGTTTGAACATTCGGAGTCAGACCTTAAGGGGTATTTAGACTAGCATTGTCCCTTTGGAGTTCATCACGAAAAGCATCTCGTGACATAACATCTCCAATTAGCACCAAGTCAGTTAGCATAAAAATAGACTAATATTTAAAAAAAGGAAATATATAAACTAAGGATACTTGAAGACTCCGGGAATTAGGCTTATTGTAAGGTGATAATGATATGTCTTTCTTTGGTCTCTACTTGGAGACGAGGAATGTATGTGCCTCTCACCTCATCTCCCCTCACTATGAAACCGAGGTATTTTAGAGGAGAGAGATCATAAAGCTCCTTGAATGGACATACCTTATATAAAATCCCAATATGAATTTTACAGTCCTAAAAAACTAACCATAGACCTTATCATATCTAAAAACGTCTTATCCTTCCTTTCTTTTACACCATTATGAAGTGGAATACTTATTTTGGACAACTAGGATATAATCTCACACCTATGATAAATGATTCCTTAACTCTTCTAAGAGATAAACATTCCTACGATCTGGTTATAGAGTTTGGATTAGTTTTCCTTACCTACAATACAACCTAGTCTTATACCCTTCTAATTAATCAATGGCTTCAAGCCTGTGGTGAATAAGGTAAACACATCCATAGCTCTGAGTAATCATCAATGAAATCGATATACAACTCAAAACCCCTCCCTTTCACCAAATAGTCATAGAACAATACATATAGAAATAAACCATTTCCAACACATCTTTGGATCATTATCTTTTTACCGTGATGGGCCCTTGGTAATTTTACTTTATAAACAGGCTTCAAGACTATAAATGCCTCCACTTCTAATGAAATTAATTGTTAATTTTAAATTAGTCATCGAATTCTTTAAAAATAAAATAACTTAAGCATAAGAGCCAACATTGTTCTTGGTTCTAGAAAGAAATTATCTTTAATGATGTATCCATTGACATTAAGAATATCAGTGTTCAGAACTATTTGTGAGACATACCTTATGATGTATAATTTTGAATGCACCAGAATAGATAAAAGATATCCCAACTTTGTTAAAAAATATTTTATTAAAATAATCAAATATTTGTTCTAAACAAATTTAGAAATCAAAACTAACTTTTCTAAAATAAGGTACAGTAAAATTATTTACCTATATTATCCTTAATTCATCACCATAATCTAAAAAGACATCCTAATGCTAGTACTAGTGACTTATTCAATTAGCCATTATTAAGAACATCACCCCTTAATGTACTTTAGTGATTACCTAGAATTTTTACAAAGAGTTATAGTCCTGATTCTTGGTTCACGAGTCTACTCACCAGATTTCGGTGGACCCTATATTTACTTTAAGAGAAAAAATAATATCATGTCTTTTTCCTTATAGAACTACGAAAACCAGGCACGTTGTTATAATAGTTATGACTACTTGTAGTGTGAGCACATGCCTTTTGACTATTTTACTACTACCAAGAAATATGAACTTTTGTTAACCCCAAATCGTTGTACTTAAGACCTAGACTTAATATTCCACCTCCCTTCTGTAAATAAGTAAATATCTTCTTAACAACCAACACCATCCTTTCGCTACCGATGATTCTTACTCTTAGATTATGAGATAATTTCCCACAATATCTAGTAAAAAGAATCCATAGTTAAATTAATGATGAAAATCATTTGAGGAACCTGATTCTAACTTAAGCGTTATCAACCAATGTTGGCATTTCCAAATTTCGATCGAAAATTTCTTTAAAATTAAACATTTACAAACTGAACACATGTAATACTTAATTTAAAAGAATTATCATAAATTTGAAAATTTCTTAATTTTGAGATCAATTTTTCTGATGGGGAGAAAATCTAAATCATGAGGAATCAATCACATCACAATTTTAAAATGTAAATGGAAATCGTGGGTTAAATTACTTTATTATATCCTTTAAGCTAGAACAGTGTCCAATTATCATAATCTGTCCTAGAAACATATTCTAATTAAAACTTTTTACTTTAAGACTAAAGCGGTGGGAAAAAGTGAAATTCACTTTAAAAATCTTAGAATCAATATGAGAAAAATTATATTATAATTAAAATGCGACAATTAAGTAGATTAAATTTTAAAGTGGTATCCCTATACCGTCAATTAAAAACCAATCATGTTGGACATCCTTGTTCCCTTTTGAAGTGATATTTTTCATTGGGAGATTAAGTCACTCCACCTTGAATTAGACAAATTTTCATCATTCATTATGTTATCGGGACAATCCAAGAAACTTCTTTCCAACATAATCCATATTCGACGTCTTTTAGTCCCACAATTAATGATAATTACTCCGTTGGGGAGGATATCATTTGTAATTTTAAATTTATATCATCGTTTCATTCCTCGAATCTGAATCATCTCGTGAAACACTTCCCCATTAGGAGGAACTCACTAACTCACATTCAATTCTTGGAACTATCACGTAAGAGCCTTAATAATACCGGATGTCCTGATTCAATCCATCCGCTGGGAAGCCCAAACCGAAGTTGACACGATGAAGTAATCACGTCACATTTTTAAAGACAACAATGGATACCGTGAGGTTTATGTGGAAACCCCTCTACCACTTAATATTTTAAACTTGAGGGTATGTTGAAAAATAACTCATTCAATTCTAAATTCCCGAATAAAATCCTTGGTAATTTCCAATTTACTTATACAAATTAAGTTACATGATCTAACTATTTTAATTTTCTCCAAAATTAAAAATATATTATAAAATTAAGATAAAATCAGGAGATAAAGATTTAATCTATACCGTTAAATTAATTACCTCATCAAATTCAATTTAAAAAAGAATTAATGAAAATGCATTTTTCAAAAACAAAACATGATCTAGGCCAGGAACAATAAAAATTCATGTTGTCGATAATAACGTGGGATCCTAATTAGTCAATTAATTAGCACGCGAAACTTATCAACATTAAATATATCAAAGAATCGTAATAACATGCAATCACAGTTTAATTTGGAATAAAATTCCATCCAATCATATCCTAGAGTCCTTCTTCAAGTACAACTCTTAAAGAATAAGAAACCCGATAAAGTAAACCTCATCTTGATCAATAATTCTATGTGAAGCCAAACTTAATATCTTGGATTTATTCATGTGATAAACTTCTAGAAGCAATCCAATCTGATCAGGGACAAGTTAGGAGGAAAATCAGTTATGCAAACTGGTCCAAGACAACATCAAACAAAATAATTTGCCACATACTGCCAACGTAGGGTCAATCTAATCTAGTCCGAATCGATTCGATACCCTTCTGAATCAATCTTGCTCACCGTTGTACTCATCCGATACTCTAGTCCGTCTTTCTCAGTTTGGGTCCTCCATTAGAATATTAAAAATGACCATAACTCATCTGGGTCTGCATGAAACTTCACAAATATTTGTCCACCAAACAAAACCATGTAAATACATGATTCTAAATGTAAAAAGCTGTTAAATACCCTCACAATCTCCTCCAAAGACGTCGATAAAATTAATAATAACAAAAGTGTAATTATTAAAACCATATCAAATCTAGGGATGAAAAATAACTATGGATACACCACCATAGGATCCAATCACAGAAAAAAAGCATATGTTGTGGGAACCCCAGGCAACTAGGGCGATGCGCAAAGACTTTATATGCGGAAGTAAACTTATTGTTGAGTAAACACCATTAACCTACGAGTTTATATGAATGATGCAAAGGGGACCAAATTAAACTTTTACTTAATTTGATTAACTTTTATGAAATGATTTTAATTTTCAAAGTTAATTATTAGTCCAAAACTAATTCAATTTTAGGCAAGTTCCTATTTAGTTAACCCTACTTATTCTTGTGAGGTGATAAACAAAAATATACAGCACACAGTATTTATTTTACGCCGCAAAAACCCTTCCCCGGGAAAAATGACGAACTCCTCTAGGAGTTACCTAATCTACTTCCACTAAAATAATAAATCAACAGGAACGATTTACAAACAACAAACTTAACAAATAAAGAAGAAAGATCTAGCTATTACCCCACTCGACCAAGTCTCTAGCCTGGTTGCTTATTCTGTTCTCTCTTTAAATTGTTCTTTCTTGTTTTTGTGTTCTTCACTTCTCAGCCTCCCCTCTAACTTCTTTAAGCACAGGTTGGCTCAATGCCTATTATTTATTTTCTAGTGAAGTGACAGCGTGTGATGAAACAGACTATATCACCTATATCTTTGCAAGTCTTATGTTATTCAAATCAAGTCATCTTGACTTTGAATACACTTTTGAAAAGCTTTATTTTCTCTTTCTTTAAATCTTTGAACACTAGACTTGTTCAGATATTACACAAACATGTGTCTACGTGAATACAAAGTGAGTGATTATATGTGAGTGATATGAGATAAAAACAATTACTGAAAATCACTTACACAATCAAATAATCATGTTCACACATATATATTCTAGACTGAAAAGAAATAAAACATATCAAGCATGCAGTCAGAAATAAAACTAACTGTTTATAACAATATTTAGATTAAAAATGTTTTAATCTATTATGTTATTATTTCCAGTTTCAATCAGTCCAATAGGTTCAGATATTAGGTCCAATATGTTCTTGTTCTCAGTCCAAGTCCTTGGTCAAATATTCAGGTATAAATTTGTTTAGTCCAAGGTCACACTTCCAAGTTCAGGTAAATCTGGTCCGGTTCACAAATAGAAATAGTTTTAATTATCTAAACCTAGAATCAGTTGTTCTTGATTAAAAATCAGATTTCTTTAAAGATAGATTTAAAACAAAATGTTTTAAATGATATAAAATCACTACTAGTTGTTCTTGTGTGTGTAGTGTCTATATAAGATATATTTCAGCACAATACTTACACAAACACTTAAGATCTAACAGATAACAAGTGTGAAATTACCAGAAAACAAGAACAATAATAGAGATACTCACAACATGATTTTTCAAAATGAAAAATCAACCGATTTGGAGATGCAGAGATTCTGAGATTAGAAACCTTCCATTCTTTAATCCACAGTACGTTTTTTAAGATTCAGCAATGTCTTGTGAAGGATACACAAAAGATTTTTCTCTGAAAATAATGGTGTATAATCTCTTTCTCTCTCAAAATTATTTTGGCAGAAGTTTGACACAAAATCAATTTTCTCGGTGTTAAAAAATGAGAACACAAGGTCTTTATTTATAGAGTGCACAAGTGTGTGCAGATTGGTGTAAAATAGGGTCACATGGATTACCAAAGAATTACACACAACCGTAGATAAAAACAGATCTAAGGGCTCACAAAGAAACACAAAGTATAGTATTAAAAATGTGACACGTGTAGTGCAAGCTGTTACACACTAACAGATTCAAGAAACAAATCGTTTATTAAAATACAGTCGTTTTAAAAATATGCCGGTTGTACTGCACTGCGTACCAAAAACGCTACCAATATTACCGTTGGACAAAAATGGCAAACGGTGACGTTTTTAAATAACAAATTAAAATAGCTTTGGTTTTGAGTAAAACCGCGGGCGGTGTGGGAGCCAGATGGAACTCAAAAAAATATGTTACCGTTATAAAGAATTATGCGACATTGTTTTAGAAAAAAAAAGTTTTCGTTTTAAGAGAAAAAACCGTGGGCGACGTCGTTTTGGAAAAGGTGAAACCAATTCCGGTTTTAAACAAAACCCGAGGGCGGTTTCTAAAATAACAGGGGCGGTCACAAATCTAATGAACGGCTTACACGCTATAGGGCCACAAATCAAAAAGGACAACAGCTATAGCATGGGGAATATGCAACTGACAACAGGTATGGCGGTCAAAAGCTATGACCAAGGTAAGGGCTAATATCATATATATATAATAAAAGCATACACTAGTAGCAAGCATATGATATACCAACAGTGAAAGGTACAAACGCATGGGACAAGTCCAATAGGACAAAAGCAGGTATGCCACAAAAATCTGCTATAGCATAAATGCACACATCCATTTATGTATACCATGCACATACATACTCATATATAAAAATATATATATGTATACAGCTTACAAACTAACACATATATAAACATAAGCATAAAAAGATTGCGCACAAAATGAATCCATACCTGATATTTATTACACGCACATGCAATATATTAAATCAAAAAAAAATATTTTTAACTTCAAAAATATATTCTGCAACTTTCATTAAAAAAAATATTCAATGACAAAAACAATATTTTTCACGAAATATTTTTCTTATAAAAATTTCAAATAAAGTTTTTGAACTCAAAAAAATATTTATTATGACAAATATTGTGCACTATCATAAGATATGATAAGCCACATGCAAATGCAACGTGGTGTCGGGTCCTACGTGATAAAAATTCCTATGAGCCGTAGAAAATGAAAAATACCTTTTTTGAGAGGGCAGTCTGAATTGAGAGCTCATTTGATGTAGATGGAGAAAGAGAACTTGAAGTCGATATGGGGACACGCAATCCTAAATTACAAATATATTTTGTCAAAATTCAAGTCCAACTAGATGAAGTCCTATATAGCCAAAGCACTAAAAGCAAACCCTAGGTGTGCTCTATATAGGGACATCATATGTAACCATGATGGAATGCATATAATCATATAATCTTTACAAAACCATTTTATTACGATACAATAAAAAAAGATGCATAACCATACAATATGAAAAATTAGGATTTTCAAGGTTGGACAACAGGTAACTTTCCAAAACATAATCAATTTATAATTGGGGAATATGATACCAATTGTTGGGAAACAGAATTGACATAAACGTAGAGAACTTTAATTCTTAAGATCTTTGATTGATTATGCAATGGAAAGTAAAGATCAGTAATTAGGTTTGAATTAGAAACATACGGATTCAAATACAATACTTTGCGAATATTGTTACAATCTATATGAGGAGAAATATATTAATGAATATGAGGATCTTGGTTCCATACCAAGGTGTAAAAAACTTTGCTAGAATCCTCCGAGCATCTCGAATCTTCTAATATAAGATCCACCCAATGTAACCCTTATGTGTGGGCATTCTTAGAGGTGAAAACTTGGTGAAATATGAGAGAAATAACTTTCTCTCTCCTTACACCTACACAAAAATGTTAATTTGAAGATGTTCATCTCGAGGGTCATTGATATGCCAAAATATACCCTCATCCTGGCCGATGCTATACTCGGCCTAAGAGGAGGGTGTAGTTGAACCAGACTACCTTAATCAGGGGGTCATACCTGAGATCATCACTGGCCTCGGCTTCAGCGATTAGCCGGCCTTCAACTACCTAGTAGCTTATGCTTGGACCCTCGGCCTAGCCTAAATCCTCGGCTAGACCTCCAGTAATTGTTAGATTGAGGTTGACCTAGTTCATTGCAGAACCCAATGGTATTGGCATCGTCTCTTCATGTCCTCAGCCTTATCCGATGCACATAGGCCGATGGTGACATCAGCAAAGCGCAAGGATTGGGAGACGCGTTGTAACAACCCGTAATTTTGAGGATGTAAAATTTAATTATTTTTGGGAGTGAAGAAAAATATTTAAATTGGAGAAACTTAAATTCATGAGTTGGAGAATTTATTTGAGTGAGACGAATTATTTATAATTGACGACTTTTAAGTTTGATGGTTCAAAATCTAGTATGTCACATTTTGAGGTCAAAATTTAGAAATGTCAAAAAGTATTTCGAATGGCAATTCCGAGTGCGCAGTTGCGTCCGGATGGGTCGAGATAGTCAGAAAAGAGTAACCGAGGGTAACAATTGGGACTCGGGATATTTTTGGGCATAGCCGGGCCCACACGGGGTGAGTTGGGCCACTTTAATTAGGGCCATTAGATGAAAAACGGGATTTAGAGTTTTAACCAAAGTGAGGGATTAGAAAATCAGCAGCCATCACAAATCTAAGCCTAGGGCTTGAGAGGGAAATTGGGGGAAAGCTTATCAAAAGCCAATTTGGGGATTTTGGAGCCAAATTAAGGGACTACAACAACGGATCAGACCCTACGAACAATTTCAGGCAAGTGGTTAACTGTTGTGATTTCAAAATTATGATAATCAATTCATATCATAGTGATGTGTATATGAAAATTCGTTTTGGGTGTGTAACCAAGATTAACATTGGGTTTTTTTGAATTTAGGGTAATGAGCATATTTAATTATTTGATGGATGCTAAGTTATGATTTGAATATGTTAAGATTAAATTGTAGAGTGTATTGCAATATGTATAGCGATTACATGGACTGAAAATGGTAGGGTCGTATTTGGTAGGATAGATCCGGATGGAAAACCCAAATCGGATAAACCTAGGGTTTGGTATAAATTTATTGATGGATTAAGGTCTCTAGGGTGTTTAGAACCTTTTCTGGTGAGGAGGATATGTTGGTTGTGAAATGGGTAAGGGTTTGGGAGAAACCAAAAGCTTAAGATTTCGTCAATGGCTGAAACAGCAAGTCGGGGAAGACCATCACTTGCTCGATCGATCGATCGACCCAGGGGGATCGATCGATCAACGGTCCCAGGAATTTGACAGTTCGGACAGGTTGTTTATAATGAGGGTTTTATTTAAGTTTTAATTCCCTTAATTTTATTTGGTGAGAAATTTATATGGGACACATATTTCCTTAACAATTATAGGGTGATATAATTGGGTTTAGGAGGGTGTGAATGGTATGTCATGAGATGAACGAATTTGGAGAAATAATTCAATTATTGATATTGGGCCAAGGAATGATATTTGGGTATTGTAGTTGGGTGACACTACATTATTAAACGAACTTAGGTGAAATATTTAATTATGGACCAAGTGGGTGAGTCCGGGTGTGCTAACAATTATAGGTAAAAATAATTTGGGAAATTATGGAAATAAATGTGTGAAACATTGTGGGTGAAAATGTGAGAATGAAATTATGAGATGTAGAATGGACCGAGTGAGCGAGTCCGGGGATATTGGTTAAGTGGCATCAAATTAGTAAATTAATTATTGAGAGAAAGTAATTAATTTGGAGTCGGAACATTGACACGGGAAATATTAAGGTATGGGCCAAGTGAGCGAGTCCGGGGATAATGGTTGGGTGACACCAAGTTATTAAATTAATAAGATTGATAATTAATTTAATTAGAGTCGGATTGTAGACTCGGGTAGAATTAAATTAATGGGTGTGATAATTAATTTAATTAGAGTCGGATTGTAGACTCGAGTATGATTAAATTAATAAGGTTGATGATTAATTTAATTAGAGTCGGATTATTGACTCGGGTAGGATTAAATTAATAGGTGTATTAATTAATTATATTAGAGTCGGACCACAGACTCGGATTGTGTTGATTAATTAATGTGTAAATTAATTAAATAGAGTCGGATTGTAGTCTCGGATAAGTATTAAATTAATATGGGTGTTAATTAATTTAATTTGAGTCGGACGATAGACTCGGGGAGGTATTAAATTAATAAGTGTGTTAATTAATTTAATTAAAGTCGTACCACAGACTCGGGGAAAAATATTATATGAATTGAGATGTGAATTAAATACATTAGAGTCGGACCACAGACTCAGGAAGATGATAAGTTATTAAGTGAGAAAATTAATTACGTTGAGTCGGGCCACAGGCTTAGAAAATTTCAGGAAGTATACGGGATTTTGAGTACACGGTAAAGCCGGGGTTTATATTATATATATACGGGGTAGTTATAGTATATATATGTGTGCATATATTGTGTGTGATATTAAGTTACAGGCAGTGTACGGGATTTTGAGTACATGGTAAAGTCGGAGTTTATATTATATATATATATGGTGTAGAGATAGTATATATATGTGTATATGTTGTGAGTGATATTAAATATCAGAGATTAGATATTTATTTAAATTTATATACTCTAATGCTATCTAGGGAGGTTGCGCGATGTGGGTGAATCCCCTAGCTTGAGAAGTAGGGAGACTATATCCCCATGTCATAGCGTCCTGTATATATTGGTGAGGGATTTATTTCTCTTTCAGGAAAGGAATATGACCGCCTCCACTACGTTTATATTTTGGGCCAAGTTGGTGAGCGATTCCAACTTTGGGAACAAGGTTTTGTGAGCACACCTAGTGAGATAGCATTTTAGAGGGAATCATCCAGCGAGGGTATACTCGAAGGGATGGATATACGTATATTATATGTGTGGATGTTGTGGTAAAGGTACGTATATAATGGTAGAAAATATTATATGCCGGTAATAATACAGTGTGCGATGTATTTACTTTAGATAACTTGTGACATGGTTATATGCTACTATTTAAGAGGAATTAATTAAGTTAATTGTGATATAACTTATAATTCAAGAATCATTATACTCGGGTTAGAGTAGTATGGCAAGGGAAGGTTATACCAGGACTAGTTATACGGGGTAGTACAACTAGGTGGGGTTAAGGTAACCGGTAGGCGTGCACAATAGTGGAGGGGTGAGAATGTTCACAAGGGAGTGCGACACTAACTTAAATATGAAGTGCATTCATGCATTTTAAATTACTGCAGTTAATTCACTTGCTATATATTTTCAAAATGTTTTGGGTTCTAATCCTTGATATAAAACTATTTTAAAAACCTTTTAGGTGTCCAGCCACAGGGACGCTAGGATTGATATTCTATTCCAGGGACATGGAGCTGCGACATATGTGGATGCTAGCAGGAGTTTGGATTAGAATCATCATTTATTCATTCCTAGAGTAGGAATCTTGTATCAGTTTCAATTTCATTTAGGGCATGTCGCCCAGACTTTCAGTTCAGTTTTCAGATTGTTTTATTCCCGTGTTGGATATTTGTTTTGGATTATTTCACTTTGGTGGACGATGTTTTATTCGGTAAGTTGTGTAATTAATTATTCAGTTTATTTTCATTCAGTTGTGTGAATGGTTTATATTTATTTCTGCATATACTATTTTGGTTAATTAAAAAGTTAAAAAATTGGCACCAGTTTTTAGAATACTAGGTGGTTAGTATGTTTTAAAAAGTTTTCGATAGTGATGCTAAGGATGATCCAACTGGAATTCCTATTTTAATTTGGTATAGGACTGATCAGGCAGTATTTTATTAGGCGGGGTGTCGCACGCGTGAATGAGGGCACGTAGGATATATACTCCACGTGGGTGAAACTGTTATAATCTGATCATTCCCTCACGTGAGGGAATATTTGGTCATCATACTATACATGTGTCACATCCAGGTGTCTCCACTGGAGAGTCTAAGATCAATGCATTCATACATACTACATGATTTGGGGGTGGGACACTGTACCCCTTAGGCACTATATAAAATTTTCATCTTCTACATTGTAAAGGATCTAATTATTCACACCCCTAGCAGAACCCTGTCAAAATATATAGAAGAGAGAGAAAAGCTTGAGTGTTGTATTTACAGGCCATTAATGCCATACTTATAGTGAAAACCACCATTCACACTGCACAGTGGACGTAGGCTCCGGTCGAACCACTTATATTTGGTATCGTCTTCTTCTTTGCCTCATATTCTTTTGTCTATACATTTATATCTTTTATACACCATTGTTGTCTGGTTTGAGCTTACATACACCTTGACCTGGTGATACCATTTCTGGTATCATCAGTTTGGCGTCGTCTGTGGGAACGAGAAGCATCATCTATTCCCTTACTTTGCTTGTCCTCGCCGAAGTCTCTGGTGGTGAACCAGTCATCCCCTTCTGTGGAGCTATTTCACCATTGAAAGAGTTCTTGTTGAGCTGCAAGGCTTTCACTATTCAATTCTAATCTCATCCACCAGGCTTTAACATAACATTAGAATTTCCACCACCAGCTAGTGGACACAGTTCCAACAATGCCCCTCCTCAGTCATAAATGACTGAAGTGGCAACCGCATTAAAATCCTTGGCTGCAAGCCAATAGGAAATACAAAAGCAACTAGTTACCTTCAGCCAAAATGTAGTGATCAGGCCAACGGGAGCCCCGTCGAAGATGACTACTCCGATAGTTGGGGAGCCTCTTCAGAGGGCCAGGGGACCACCTCAGACGCCTCACAAGGATCTACCTCCTCTTCAGCGACGGAGGGACCTTGCTGACCCTAGGCATTTACGCCTGGGGAGGAAAGGCCAACCCTTCCCGAAGGATCGATATGATTATTATGAGGCTGAGGATGCTCAAATTGATTGCTGGGAGCCATATTAAGTATCTGGGAATACGGTACGCCCCATTCAAGGAAGCCGATGCTGAGTCTAGAGGCCCGACCAAAGGGCTCAACTTTTGACCAATTAAGTAGAGGGTCAGCCTTTAAAAGGCTTGGCCCAATTAGAGATTTGAGATAAAGGCTATCTAGGTCAAGGAGAAATGCTAACTCAAGTAGGGAGGAGACAGATGGTCGACCCCCTCGCGGTCGAGACGAGGGGCAACGAGAGATGAATAGCCAACAAAGATCAGTGATCATGGAACCTTCAGTTCAGCCGATGGAGGTAGCAGGGGATAGCATCGGTCAAGCCGACGCTATTGAAGCGGTCGAGAGGCCTTGGAACGACTCCATTCCAAGGATAAAAAATAAGATTGGAGACGTCCTTAAGAGTTTTGACCCCTTGCAGAGGGGGACTCAGAAGGTTCTCCTTTCATGGAAAAATAGTCAACTTCCCAACCCCTGCCAAATTCATGCCGTCGATGGTTACCCCAAAGTATGATGGGAGTACCAACCCTGTGCACCATGTAGAGATGTACTAATCGGCTGTAGATATCTAATCCGTCTCAGATGAGATGAAATTCCATGCATTCTCAATCACTTTGACAGGAGCTTCCCACATATGGTTCACCTCACTTTCGAAGAACTTGATTGAAAATTAAAAGCAACTCGCAAAATGATTCATCCACAACTTCTTCTTTAGGGTAAGACCCCAAAAGAAGACTACTCACCTGTTGTATTTTAAGTAGGGGAAGAATGAGAGTCTCAGGGAGTACATCATGAGGTTTAATAAGGAGAAGTTAGAAGTGGAGGATTATAAGGAAAGTATTGCGACGACAGTGTTAATTGGAGGTTTGTAAAGAGGAAAATTGATTTGGAAACTTGATGAAGACTCGCTAAAGTTTATGGCCGTGCTATTGGCGATGGTCGATAAGGTCATGAACGTCGAGGAATATATGGAAACTAAGTATGAGGATGAGAAGGGGACTAATAGTGGGAGACTGTTTTAGAAGATGAATAAAGAGGGAAAGAATAGATCAATCAATGATAAGTTCGTCGGGAATACTCCTCTCACGGTCAGCTACGAGCATATTTGGAATGAAATTAAGAATGATCGGTCCCTCAGATGGCTTGAGAAGATGAAAGCCCCCCCCCCCCCCCCCCCCCCCCTTAAAAAATGGATAAAACATTATGGAGTGAATTTCACCAAGATCAAGGGAACTTAACTGACAAGTGCTTTGCCCTGAAAGATAAGATTGAGAAAAGGCTTATAGATGGAAAGCTAAAGAAGTATGTGAGCAGTGATGGCCTAAAGAGAGGACGGGATGATAGGTGTAGGGAAGATATCCCATGGACAATATCCCATGGAAAAAGGGCCGATAGGTGTAGGGAAGATATCCCATGGAAAAAGGACGATGCCTCAGATAACGATGATGATGGCGACCCAGACCTATCTCCAAAGGACGATGATCGAAAAGGTCAACTCCACATGATCTCTCTTGATGTGAAGATGACTGTGGAGGATTGGTAGGGGGTGGTGCAGAAGTGGTTGACCGTAAGGCACACGTGGCCGAGGCAAAGGCCCTTCCCAAAGTTGAATCCATTAACTCGACCGAAGTAGGTAAAAAGTTGGAGAAGAGAAAGAAGGTAGATATGGACACCTTAATTGTGGGGTTTTCAAGACTTTACCTTAAGGGAATCCTATCTCCTCAGGATGACTCTTTGGTGATTACAAACAGATTGCATGGGTATGACGTGCCGAGGATATTGGTCGACGGGAAAAGTTTGGCTAATGTTATGTTCTGGCCATGGTTCAAAGGTTTGGGACTCGACAAGAAGAGGCTTGTCCCTTATCATCATCCACTCATAGGGTTCAGTGGAGAAAGGTGCATCTGTTAAGAATATATGAAATGAAGGTCAGAATGGGAGATATTTGTCCTAAAAGGCTAGCGAATAAGGTTAATTTCTTTGTAATGGATGAAAGTGTATACTCAGCTTATAACATTATCATGGGAAGAGTATCCCACAAGGAATTTAAGTCCGTGCCATCCATTGTACACCAAATGATAAAATTCCCAACCTCTTACGGGGTAGGGCAAGTCCAAGGTGATCAAGTATTGGCACGTGAATGATACTTCAACTCATCCAAGGAGAGGGAAGCTCACAAGAAAGAAACTATGACCTATAATATTGATACCCTGAATCCCAGGTATGAGACCAAACTGAAGAAAAAAGAAGTCGCGGAAGAGGTCGAGTCCCTTATCCTCGATGAGGACGAGTAAAAAAAATGTCCAGGTCGACAAATCCCTGAGAGGAAATATCAAGGAAGATCTGATCAAACTCTTAAAAGAGAGGTAGAGTATTGTTTCATGGAGTCGTGAGGATATGTCGGGCATAGATCCTGAACTCTTTTGCCATAAACTGAATGTGGACGACGATGCTAGGTCGATACAATAAAAGAGGATGATATATTCCTATGAGAAGTATGAGGTCATACAGGATGAAGTGGAAAGGATAAAAAAGTCCGACTTCATAAGAGAGGTGATATATCCTGAGTGGATAGCCAACGCTATCATAGTTCCCAATGTCAATGGGAAGTGGATAATGTGTGTAGGCTTTACTAACCTAAATAAGGCGTTCCCTAAGGACAGTTTTCCTTTGCCCAGGATAGACCAAATGGTTGATGCCACAATAGGCCACGAGCTGATGAGTTTAATGGAATCTTACTCTGGTTACAACCAGATATCCATGCAACTGAACGATGAGGAGAAGACCTCCTTTATAACTGACAAGGGGACTTACTGTTATAAAGTCATGCCCTTTGGTTTGAAGAATGTTGGGGCTATCTATTAGTGGCTCGTTAATAAGATATTTGAGGATAAAATTGGGAGGATGATGGAAGTCTATGTTGATGATATTCTTACTAAGTGACTCAAGGATGACACCCATATGGCTGACCTTAAGCAAACTTTTGACACGATGGATAGATACAGGATGAAGCTTAACCCTGCAAAGTGCGTGTTTGGTGTAGGGGATGGAAAGTTCTTAGGCTTCATCATAAATCAGAGGGGGATAGAGGCCAACCCAGAAAAGAATAAGGCCTTGATAGAGATGAATACACCATCTACAATCAAAGAGGTTCAGAGGCTGATCGGGGGAGTAGCGGCACTTAACAGGTTCGTATCTAGAGCCAAGGACAAGTGTCTTCAATTTTTTAAATTTATTAGAAAGGATTTTGAGTTGAATGAGGAATATGACAAGGCTTTCAAAGAGTTGAAGTCTTACCTCAGCTCTCCCTTATTATTGTCGCGGCCAGTTCAAGGGGAAAAACTGTACGTGTACCTATCAGTCTCAGAGTCGGCTATTAGCGCTATCATCGTGAGAGAAGAGGATGGCATACAGAAGATGGTGTATTTCAATAGCAAAGAACACTAGGGGCAGAGCAGAGGTACCCCAGGATGGAAATGTTGGCCTACGCTCTGATTCACGCTGCAAGAAAGATGAAGCCATACTTCCAGGCCGACATAATGGTCATCCTCACTGATTCTCCACTCCGATAGGTCATACACAAGTTGGAGAAGTCCGGGAGATTGGTGACTTGGGAAATAGAGTTGGGAGAATTTGATATCGTCTATCATCCCATGGTGTCCATCAAAGGGCAGATGTTAGAATACTTTTTGGCCGAGTTCACCTGGGACGAGGCTGATGGTGAAAGTTTTGAGACTACAGATTGTCAGCGGGGGAGAAGTGTCTACCCTTACCTAGACGAGGCTGAGGAAAGCGTAGCTAGGAGGAAGGTACCTAAAAATTAATAGGAGAGATATCTATTTAAATAGGGAGCCCTAACAGAAGGTAATTTATCCGAGGATGGTATTGTGTGGAGTCTCTTCGTTGAAGGGTTCTCTTATGAGAATGGAAGTGGTGCCGGACTGATAGTATCCGCACTAGATGGCACATATTTTGAATATGACTTGAGGTTCATATTAAAGGCCTCCAATAATGAGTCTTAATATGATGTTCTCATAGCGAACCTCACCTTACCTAGGGCTCTGAATGTCTACCAACTCCTAGTCAATAGTGATTTAAGATTGGTGGTGAACTAGATCTTGGGGGCATATGAGGCGAAAGGCGATAGAATGGCAAAATATTTGGAGATAGTAAGATCGGTATTGAAGAGCTTCAAAGTGGTTAAGCTGAAGAGGATACCTCAGCTGAATAATGGATGAGCTGATGCACTTGCAAGACTTACCTCAGCTATAAGAAAGGAGATGAGAAGAACAATGCCGGTAGAAATCCTACATCGGCCGACCATTGAGGAGGAGGAAAACACTTTTGGGTCTTATCTAAATTTGGAGATGGGAGCTTTATGGATGGATCCCCTCATCAGATACATCAAGGATGGGGAGTTTCCAGAGCTAAAGACCGAGAGAACGAGGTTAAGATATAAATCCTCTAAGTTCTCCATCATAGGAGACACCTTATACAAGAAAGGGTTCCTGACTCCTCTGCTCAAATGTGTCCATCCATCCGAGATAGCATACATTCTAAAAGACGTGCATGGAGTTTCCTACTCCAGTCACGTCGGGGGAAGATCCTTGGCTAAGTGGATTATAATGCAAGGGTATTAGTGGCCGACCTTGGCCAATGATGCTGCAGTATACGTCAAGAAGTGTGACAAATGCCAGAGGCTAGCTACAATTCCCCATCAGCCTCATCAGCCTATAACCTCAATCACATCTCCTTAGACGTTTGCGGTATAGGGAATTGATATGGTAGGACCCTTACCCAAAGCTGTGAATAATTATCGTTATCTGATCGTAGTGATAAATTACTTTTCAAAGTTGGTGGAGGTTGAGCCGATGATTACAATCACGAAATAGAAGACCTTCCAGTTTATCTAGAGAAATATCATCTGTAGATATGGCCTACCCAACACCCTAATTTGCGATAATTGAACACAATTCAAGAATGTCTACCTGGAAAAGTATTGTGAAAGGGTTGGCATCAAACAATTCTTCTCCACTCCCAACCGACCCCGGGCTAATGAGCAGACGAAAGTGACAAACCCAACAATTCTTTATGGAATTAATAAGAAGCTAGTATATGAAAAAGAGATATGGATTGAGGAAGTGTAAACTGTCTTATGGGCCTACAGAACTACGAAGAGGGCCCCTACCGGGGAAACCCATTTATGCTTACTTATAGATCGGAGGCAGTCGTACCAATGAAAATAGGTATGCCCACTCATAGGGTTCAGACCTATGACCTTAAGAAGAATAGTGATGAGCGTAGGCTTGATTTAGATCTTGTAGAAGAAAGAAGAGAAGACGCTGAAGTTAGGCAAGATGCCTACTAGTAAATAATAACAAAATTCTACAATAAGCGAGTGAAGGCAAGTCCATTGAAAGTAGGAGACTTGGTACTGAAGAAGACATGGAAAAACCCAATAAGATTCACCTAAATTGGCATGTCCCATACAAGGTAGTTGAAGAGGTGGTGCCAGGGAAGTACAAATTGGAAAACTTAGAAGGGGAGTCATTCTCCAACCCATGGAATGCCGATCACCTGAAGAAATATTACTAATGAGATGATAGTTTACTGTCTTATCTGAGTTCTATTGTAATACGTGTATATGAGACTCAGATGAAAGAAATTCAATGAAATCAAAGTGCCGGGGACCTCATCCATAGACTGACAATAACATCAAAAGGCATTTATTTCACTTAAACATCATTAATTTGGTGGACTTAATCCCTCGGCTGAGACAACAGTGCATGGATGGGACGACCCTCCATACACTCTTAAAAATAGGAGGGAGGACTTAATGACTAAAACACCATAATTTGGTGAAGTGAAAAATCACTTAGTTGTGGTTGATTGTTAAACATCATTAATTTGGTGAAATCACTCCCTCGGCTCAGACGATAGTGTATGGATGGGACGACCCTCCATAAACTCTCAAAAAGACGAGGGAGGACAAATAATTAACTTGGTGAAATTACTCCCTCGACTGAGACGACGGTGTATGGATGGGACAACCCTTCATACACTCTCAAAAAGACGAGGGAAGACTCGATGCCTAAAACACCATAATTTGGTGGGTGCAAATTTTAAAAATTCACTTAAGTGTGGTTGATTATAGTTAAACATCATTAACTTGGTGGAATCACTCCCTCAGTTGAGACGATAGCGTATGCATGGGACGACCCTCCATACACTCTCAAAAAGACGAGGGAGGAATCAATGCCTAAAACACCATAATTTGGTGGGTGAAAATAAAAAAAAAAAAATCACTTAAGTGTGGTTGATTATAGTTAAACATCATTAACTTGGTGGACTCACTCCATCGGATGAGACGATGGTACATGGACGGTACGACCCTCCATGCACCCACAAAAAGACGAGGGAGGACTTAAATATGGATAGCATGTCATACTCAAACACATGGGATCAAAACAACACAAGTTGAAGACAAAATATTTCATTAAAGTTGAAAAGTTACAATACAAAAAGAGTGATGTTCATATGCCTAGAGTAAAATGGGTACAAATAAAAGGGTATCGGCCACAGGAGCCCACCCCATTGAGTTGGATTGGGCCGAACCAAAGCTTCAGTGCCATCACCAGTGGTGGCAACAAGCTGTCCTTTCGCATGTCCTCCCTCGGCCACCGTGGGGTCGATCGACGTCCCTTTACCCTCAGCTATCACTAAAGACTCCACATGTGATAGAGCCTCGACCATCAGAGGGTCCTCAAGGTCGGTAGCTTCCAATGATGGCCGAATAGAAGATATTGTGTTAGCAAACTTCAAGACGACTCATCGACAGGCCGTCATAATCCCTCTCTCCAAGTATTCCAGGTCGAAGCCTTGGAACTCATATGAGGTTCTGTACACTTTAACAACATCAACATTAGCATTATTCACTGCTTCAGCAAGGTCAGTTTCAAATTTGGTGGCCTAGTTCCTTAAAGCCTCATCCTTCTCAGTAATAATGTCATCTTTGAGCTTTAACTGGTTGTTGTGCTGAAGTTTAAGCTCGTTTGTGGCCCATTTATGCTCGGATTTGAGATCAGCCAACTGGATCTTAAGGTCGGCTTCAGCATGAATTTCTCTCTCGGCCTCCTAGAATTTTTGTTAGTTCTCAGCTATGCATTTGGTGGCCGAGGTCAAGGCACAAACAAACTGTCAGAAGACAAGACAAGGTCAGAAGAGGATCATAATGTAGATGAGTGCATAATAAAAATAAAAAACACGAGGAAAAGCTATATTCTTGGCAATTTTGTACATTTTATACCCCGAATAGATGTATTTTAGTTGCTAATTCTTGGCAATTTGGGTCTTATGCGCTTAAATGTTCACTATGTAAGCTTAATTGCAGTTGCGGTGTCAAAAGCTATATTTCAAGGAAACTTGCAGTAAAATGGAGCTAATTCCCTCTCCCGTAACCAAACCCGAGCCTAAACTTAGCCCAAAGCATCACCCCAAGCCTGTGTGTGTCTAGTTTGTCCCTTTTTAATATTTTTTAGATTTTTAGTTTGAGTCGTTTTATTTTTTATTTATTTAGTATTTTCTAGGTTTTGTTTTCTATTTTTCTATTTTATCTTTATTAGTATAATTTTATTTTATTTTGATTTTTATTAGTTTTTAGTTTTTATCAGGATTAGATTTTTTAGGATTTCATTTATTTTTTAGTTTTATTTGATTTTACATTTATTTAGGATTTTAGTTTTAATTTTATTAGAATTTATTTTTATTTCTTTTTAATTTCATTTTTAATTGAGTCTGTATTTTTATTTTTAGACTAGGAATTTAATTTTTAGTAGTTTTATTTTTTATTGGTTAGTTTTATTTTATTACCTTCCAAATTAAACACACACACACACATACCCACTCACACCTACCTATCATACACTAAAATACAAACTAACACCTCACTTTCCTACACCCAAACATATCCTATACCCACACCATAACCCATACACCTTCACACATCCAATAATCCCCTACTTCATCTTCTACCTCTCACCTCCTACCATAACCAACAAACCACATCTCTCTCTCTCCCTCATCCAAACTCCATAACCTACCAACTCAACCCTTATACCATTTACCCCACAACCCTTGACGGACCTACCTTTGTTGACCCACCTAACTCAAGTCGGCACAACCCACCGACGTTCAAATCCCCACACCCAGCACCGGGTAGCGCCAAACCCGATACCCCCTCTCAACCCGTTGTCCTTCCATAACCAATCCATCCAAAACCCGTAACCTACCTGCTCCATAAACTCGTCACCGAACCCGTTAGAATGACCAACTCCAGTCCTGTCAGTGACATCCCCACCTTCCCAACCTCTGCCCCCTCACCGGCGACCCCTTATGCCTCCCAAGCCTCCTGCCGGCGACACCAAAACCCAACTAAATCGCCAGTAGAGATCCTCTAGCAGCCACCCAAACCCGGCGCCGTCCCCTATCTCCAGCCGACCTCAACCACAACCATACCCCTCAGCGCACCTTCACCTCGACATCAACCCGCGAGTTAGACCCATCTTTCAGCTATCCTACCCGAACCCGATCGTGTCCAGCCCCTACCTTCTCCAATCCCTAACTCATTTTTACCCAAATATCCATTTCCCTCTTCCCAAGCCTTACACGATTCTCACCTCCCAAAATTCCAAAACCAAATGCCCACATGTTTTAAACCACTTAAAACCTTTTTACCTATTATACCCCTATCTATACCTTTTTCCCATTCTACCCCAAAACCCTTTTTACCAAATCAGGATTTATTCCCACGCCTCACTTCCCACATGACCTCACACAACCCATGCACATTTGTGCATTTTCCTAAATTAACCCTCACTCACACCTTATACAACCTCTTTCACCTTTATCCTCCCATTTTTACCCCATGCTCCATGCCTACTATTTAAAGAATGGAAGACTCAATTTGAAGGAAGCTTTAGAATATCAATTTCTAGAGAGAGAAAAGTTAGAGATAGTTTAGTGTAGAAAATAAATTAGGATAAACACCATTTTGTAAATAGTTTTATTTTATTGTTTTTATTTTTGTTAGATATTTGTGAGGTTAAATTTTGTAAGAGATTTAATTGAGTGGATATTTAATTGCAAATCACTCGGATGCTCAATTAGAGGGATTGTATGCATCAAATTGAAAGATTAGAGTTCAACTTTCTCAAAGAAATTTGGTTTTCTTGTTCTATTCCCTTCTAATTTATTTTAGTATCCTTGATTATTTGTTCATCATGTTTAATATTATGTTAGGCTAAATCCCCTTTCAAGGGGTGGGGTGAACCCTTATTTGATGTTATTTTAATTTAATTAGTTTGATTACTTGAAAATTCCCTTTGAATATTAATTTTGATCCCTCACCCTTAAATTTACGCCTCGAGAGAGGGCAAATGATTCTCGAGAGAAAATAAAAATTCAAGTTATAATACCCATTTTAGAATCGAACTAGAGATATGGGTTTCTTAAGTGGGGTATTATTACTTAAATTTCAACTCTATATTTATTTTCGAAGATTTACATAAATTTTAATTGATCGATCATAGCGGATGATTACTTAAAAGGAGTGTAGATCTATTTTCTAGAATCGTGGGGTGTTAAACATAATTTTCTAAAAGGTTACTATTAAAATTACATTTGCAACGATAGTTGATTTGTAAGTTTGATATTAATTTGGGAGGATTCAAATAATTAAATTAGTTAACTAGAATAGCTAGAATTTGTGGTGTAATCCCATTGCTTGATTGTTCTCACAATTATTTACCTCACTTTATCTCTTATTTTAGTGTTAGACTCTGTTTTCATTTTAGTAACTTTTTAGTTAGTTGTTAGCATTTCTCATTTAGTTTAGTTTAGTTTAAATCCTCACCCCACCCAATTGTTTTAATATTTGAAAATCTAAAAAAATTAGAAAAGTGAAAAAGCACAAAAAGAGAATAAAAAGTGAATTACAATTGTTTTTCCCTCGCTTTACTCCCTTGATGTGGATTGATACCCTTACTTACCTCTACACTTGAGATTGTATTATTTTTGTACGTATTTGAGGATTTTGATTAACTTGGCTTCAAACGACGACACACAAAAAGCAAAGTTATCACTGGGTGTTTACAGGGACCTCAGGTCCCTTCCTTTTACGAGTGGCCTCAACAGCTGGCCCACCTACAATGGTCTTTTGGGGGTGGCTATTTGTTCTTCTTCTTTCTCAGACCAACCAATAAACTTGGAGCTGTCATTTCCCAAATATCGTCTGAGACGTTAGGGGGACGATCTGTAAGAGAGAAGATTACATATCAGTACAATTAATTTATGAGACGATGGAAGACTTCAAAAGGAAAAGAAATAAGTATACAACTCACATAGTTCTTCAAGGGGTCAACCCCCAGACCAGATTCTTTAATAAACTTTGGGGTCATTAAGTCCTCAAATTTTGGAAGAGAACCCTCAACTCCCTTCTCTCTCAGGTATTTGGCCACATCCCTCTCATTAAGGCTGAGGCCGGGGTTTGACCTAGCCATCATAGAGGGGTTGGACCAGTCTCGAGGGACCCTTGGCTCATCCTTAGAGTGGTCGACCTCAGACCCAAACTCCCAAGCACCAGAAATAAAGAAAAATCTCTTTTTCCAGTAGTGATTTGAAGTTTGGGAAACGTGGACAAGTTTTTATCTGACTTCCTAGCACCCAAGTGGAAGTAGCCTGATTATTTGTATGGTGAAAAAAATATTATAACAAGATAGGAATAGGTCGGCCATTGGTTCATCTATAAAAGTCTTTTTCCATAGGGAAATATACCTTAAGATGATCCTCCAAGAGTTAGGAGGTAGTTGAGTAAGATCAACCCCTAAGGTAGACAGGATGGCAAAAAAAGCATGATGAAAAGTAAGTCTGACACCGACCCTGAACATCTTCTCATATACAGCGACCTCTCCCTCTCATCCGTAAACAAATATCTCATCCTTTTTCGGGACCCTTATCTTAATGTCAGATTTGATGCTAAATAAATGTCTCCATACGAGGAGATCACAGTCTTTAACGAACGAGGTAAAGGAAGAAGTGTATGAAGTGTCAACCTATTCCTCGACTTCAGTTTTTTTGTCCTTAATGTCCTCGTCCTTGGCTTCAATGGCCTCGGCATCACTAAGAATAGGAGGACCATATGGGAAGTTAGTTTGAAATTCACTAGGAGACATAGTTGTAAGAGGAACAACATTTGGATCAAGTATGGGCTCGGCCTGATCAGGGTGGACAATATTCGATGGGTCATCTCTCCCAGAGGTCTCGACTTCAAAGGAGGAGGACACTCTGGTTTGTGGTTCCTCCACTATTTCTTTGAAATTGTGTCCCTCGGCTTGGGGTTGAGACGAGCCGAAGGTTTCTGAAGGTGTGGGAAAAATTATGGCTAACGAAATGGGAAATATGGGTCGTACCCAGATGGGGTCGGCCCCGTGTCTAGCCTCGTCCTCTTCTTCTACCCTACGACTCTCTTGAAAATACATTTCTCTTAGAGTGGGGAATTCCTTGTCCAACTTGTAAAGTTTTTGTAGCATCCAAAAGATGACCTTAGACTTGGTATTTTGAGAATGGAATAAGGGAAGCCACAAACAAATGAAAGGTGTTGACCAATTTAACCACAAAATCAAACTGAAGAAAATGAAATGTTTTAAACTTAAACAGTGAAGAACACTAAAGAGGTCCACCGGAGAAGGTGACAGGAATCTCAATGATGAGTATGGCTAGGGAGTTTTAGGCTCCTATATGATCCAATACTAGACACTGATACAACCTAAAACCAAACGACCACCAATGTATCCCCTAAAACTAGCCCTAGAGCCACCACAAATGGCTGCATGAAGAATTAAAGCTCACCAAAAAACTTAACAGGTGCAAACTCTGGAAAGATTTACAAACGCAAAACAACAATGGATGAAAATGGTAAGGAAATTCTAGAAAATGGCAGGGGATACACTACACCAAAAATGCCAATCTGGCACGCTTAGGCAAGGAGATTCTGGCACTGTTTAAAACCGTGCCAGATTCTGGCACGGTTTTATCATAATCTGGCACGGTTTGAAATAGTGCCAAAATTTGGCACGGTTTTTAACTGTGCCAAATATGGGTACGCTTTGTTAAAAAAATAACCCCCCAAAATTTGGAGTGGGGACCAAATTTTCAAGACATTCTAATCCCCCCCTCTCTCTCTCTCTCTCCCGCTCGCTCTCCCTCCGGGTTCCTCATCTCTCTCCTTCCCGGCTCGCTCTCCCTCCTCGTCGCTGCTACTGCTCATCTCCTTCCCGGCTCGCTCTCCCTCCTCGTCTCTTCTACTGCTCCTCGTCGCTGCTACTGCTCATATCCGTCGCCCTCCATCGCGCGCCTCCCCCTCTCCCTAACCCTAAACGCCTCCACTCCCCCGTTGCCCCTTACTTCTTCCCCGTCCCTCGCTACCCTCACCAGTCTCCCTCAGATCTGAAATTTTTCACACACGCACAGCACACGCCGCCCCCACACAGTCACTCACACACGACCACATATCTGAAGATTTTTAGGTTTGTTTTTTTTTTAAAATGAATTTGGGTGTTTTTTATTTTTAAAGATGGTTGATTTTTTTGAGTTACTCACATTATATTTTTGTATGAGCTTGCAACAGGTATGTCTGAACTTGAACTTGCAACATGTATGGCTGAACTCACACAACGGGTGTGGGAGCTCAATTGAGGTTTGGTTAATTACATTTTGTTATTTTTTTTTGCAATTTCCATTTTTGTCTACTTTTCTTATTTTAGTTTACTACCAACAAACTTTAGGTCTCCATGAAAGAAAGGTAACAATCCATTCTTACTTGGATACTTTAACAAAATTTTGTGGATTTATAGTATAATTTTTTTTATTTCTTCTGTACATGTAATGGTAATTGTGTTTGAATTGATTAGGTCGGTAAAGCTAGTGGATATATATGGAAGTCCATGTCAAATTCTGTGAGTAATTTTTGAATTGATTGTTTAAATATAAAATTTAGGAGAAACCTCCTGATGAGTTTGGGATCCAGGGTTACACCGCATCATCAATCAGGAGAGTTGGGATGGAAAGATTACTGTCATGTGATGTTTAGGTATTGGTTTTGTTATTTCATTGAAAAATAGGTTCTAAGATTACTGCCAAGTGATTTACATTTTCTTTTTAAGGACATTTTGTTTACCAATATCACTATAACCACAAAATGTAAGCAAACACCATGTTGTTGGAAAGAAATTTGAGCCTGACATACCGTGATACTGGATCTGCCAACAAGAAAACGGTCATTTTGTGAAGCTCTAATTTCTTTTCTTGGTTTGACATAATGCTGTTGATATGATATTAACATCGAGAAGCTGCAATGAAACTGTTGATATGATATCACTTTCTTTCTTATGCAGGGGATGAGTGCATGTGGTTATAATTGTTCTAAATCGGGCTACAAAAATTAGAACCTGGAAGCGATGGGAATTTTTTTTGTAAGTTGACATGCAAACTTTTCATTCCTTATAAGTTGTTGTATTCTTTGTATGTTAATGCTGTAATTCATTTTTAAAGTATTTTCCTTTAGTAGTACTTTAAATTCATTTTTAAAGTAATTTATATGTTAATGTTGTATTCTTTGAATTTTCAAATAATGTTGACATTGGTTATTCATTTTAAATTCATTTTTTTTACAGGGGGCATGTTTAATTTATGCGAGTTTTTGCATCTCACCCTATGTTTGGTTATGCGAGTTTATGCATTAAAGACCTCACATTTTCTGTTGTCTGCATCAGGGACTGCAATAAGGCCATGTTTATTTGGGCGTTCTGTAGACAACTTATGGGCAAAGCACAGTGATGTAAATGTGGGACCCCTGACATATACCTCCTACATTAGTCAGGAGGATAGTGATTGAGTTTCGACTTGGAAGATGGTATGAACGTGGGACCCCTACTACACACCTTTTGTAAAATTAAGGAAGGTTTTGCCTTTCACCAACGCAAGTGGGAACTTAATGTTGATTTTAAAATATCTTAAAATTTTAGAGGTTCTCTAATTAATCTTCAGATAAACATGAACAACAACTTCCACGCGATCCAGACGCTGATTTTTTTTACTCAGTCCTTACACATGGATCACATGCCCAGCAGTGAGCCTAACGATGTTAAACTCAAGCCACAAATAGGCCTAGAGGTGATAGCAACATCAAAATCTATTTGTTTCGTTTAATATACACATTCATTTTTATCATAGCCATTGATTGTGTAGCCATTGATCGTTATTGATTGTGTATATTACATGTAGCTATGATCAAAATGATTTAAGAATTTCCAGAGTTTAAGCCAGGTTATTACTCGTGAGTTTAAGAATTTCATATGGAATGATTTGTGTTACAAGTAGCCTTATCAATATGAATAATTTGTTTCGCCTTACTTACAGGGGGATGTATGTATGTTGCGACCTGAGCTACAAAGAGGAAGAATTTGAAGTTGTTGACGTGCCGTTAGAGTCTCTAGGCTTTATTGAAATCGACACACCGATTCTACAGGTTTGTAAATTTCTTAATTTTTATGTTCGGTTGATTCATTTTGTGGTTATAGTTATCTGATTAAAAGATCTATAAAGATTAGAGAACATACATGTTTAATAAAAAAAATCATTTCCTTTTTTATACAAATGAAAATGCTAATAATTGTAATGCAAACTTGAAAATATCTAGATTAGGCTCAAAAGCATCTCGCACGGGATCAATGTAACTTGTAGAAACTGATCGCATAGTCATAGGTCTTCCGGTTTGAGAATTAAAATCAACACTTAAACTTAAAAACAAGCAGTTAGAGGGTGAAAACCCAAACCAGCCCCCAAACGACCCCGTAGGAGGCACGAACACCTCGTACGGGACCAATGTAACTTGTAGGAACTAATCGCGTAGTCTCGGGTCTTCCGATTTGAGAATATGTCGATAATTTCCAAAAATCATGCTTAGACTTAAAAAAAAGCCGTTAAAGGGTGAAAACCCAAACCAGTCCCCAAACGACCCCATAGGAGGCAGGAACACCTCGGACGGGACCAATGTAACTTGTAGGAACTGACCGCGTAGTCTTGGGTCTCACGGTTTGAGAATATGATGATAATTTGCAAAAATCACACCTAAACTTAAAAACAAGCCGTTTGAGGGTGAAAACCCAAACCAACCCCCAAATGATCCCGTAGGAGGTAAGAACACCTCGCACGGGACCAATGTAACTTGTAGGAACTGACCGCATAGTCCCGGGTCTCCTCGTTTGAGAATAAAAATCAACTCTTAGACTTAAAAACAAGTCGTTAAAGGGTGAAAACCCAAACCAGCCCCCAAAGGACCTCGTAGGAGGCACGAACACCTCGCACGGCACCAATGTAACTTGTAGGAACTGAGCACGTAGTATCGGGTCTCCCGGTTTGAGAATATGACAATAATTTGCAAAATTCACACTTAAACTTAAAAACAAGCCGTTAGAGGGTGAAAACCCAAACATGCCCCCAAACGACCCCGTAGGAGGCACGAACACCTCGAACGGGACCAATGTAACTTGTAGCAACTAACTGCGTAGTCCCGGGACTCTCGATTTGAGAGTATGACCCGAATTTTCAAAAATCACACTTAGAGTTGAAAACAGGCCGTTAAGGGGTGAAAACTCGAACCATCCCCCAAACGACCCCGTAGGAGGCACGAACACCTCACACGGGACTAATGTAACTTGTAGGAACTGACCGCGTAGTCCCGGGACTCCCGGTTTGAGAGTATGACGATAATTTGCAAAAATCACACTTAGACTTAAAAATGGGCCGTTAAGGGGTGAAAACCCGAACCAGCCCCCAAACGACCCCGTAAGAGGCACGAATACCTCGCACGGGACCAATGTAACACGTAGGAACATGACCGCGTTATCTCGGGTCTCCTTGTTTGAGAGTATGACGATAATTTGCAAAAATCACACTTAGACTTGAAAACAGGCCGTTAAGGGGTGAAAACCCAAACCAGCCCACAAACGACCCTGTAGGAGGCACGAACACCTCGCACGGGACCAATGTAACTTGTAGGGACTGATCGCGTAGTCCCGGGACTCCCGGTTTGAGAGTATCACGATAATTTGCAAAAATCACACTTAGACTTGAAAACATGCCGTTAAGGGATGAAAACCCCAACCAACCCCCAAACGATCCCGTAGGAGGCACGAACACCTCGCACGGGACCAATGTAACTTGTAAGGACTGACCGCGTAGTCCCGGGACTCCCGGTTTGAGAGTATGACGATAATTTGCAAAAATTACACTTAGACTTGAAAACAGGCCGTTAAGGGGTGAAAACCAAAACAAGCCCCCAAACGACCTCGTAGGAGGCACGAACACCTCGTACGGGACCAATGTAACTTGGAGCAACTGACCGCGTAGTCCCGGGACTCTCGGTTTGAGAGTATGACCCAAATTTGCAAAAATCACACTTAGAGTTGAAAACAGGCCGTTAAGGGGTGAAAACCCGAACCAGCCCCCAAACGACCCCGTAGGAGGCACGAACACCTCGCACGGGACTAATGTAACTTGTAGGAACTTACCGCGTAGTCCCGGGACTCCCGGTTTGAGAGTATGACGATAATTTGAAAAATCACACTTAGACTTGAAAATAAGCCGTTAAGGGGTGAAAAACTAAACCAGCCCCCAAACGACCCCGTAGGAGGCACGAACACCTCGCATGGGACCAATGTAACTCGTAGGAACTGATCGCGTAGTCCCGGGACTTCCGGTTTGAGAGTATGACGATAATTTGCAAAAATCACACTTAGACTTGAAAACAGGCCGTTAAGGGGTGAAAACCAAAACCAGCCCCCAAACGACCCCGTAGGAGGCACGAACACCTCGCAGGGGACCAATGTAACTTGTAGGAACTGACCGCGTAGTCCTGGGAATTCCGGTTTGAGAGTATGACGATAATTTGCAAAAATCACACTTAGACTTGAAAACAAGCCGTTAAGGGGTGAAAACCCGAACCAGCCCCCAAACGACCCCGTAGGAGGCACGAACACCTCGCACGGGACCAATGTAACTTGTAGGGACTGATCGCGTAGTCCCGGGACTCCCGGTTTGAGAGTATCACGATAATTTGCAAAAATCACACTTAGACTTGAAAACAGGTCGTTAAGGGATGAAAACCCCAACCAGCCCCCAAACGATCCCGTAGGAGGCACGAACACCTCACACGGGACCAATGTAACTCGTAGGAACTGACCGCGTAGTCCCGGGACTCCCGGTTTGAGAGTATGACGATAATTTGCAAAAATCACACTTAGACTTGAAAACAGGCCGTTAAGGGGTGAAAACCAAAACCAGCCCCCAAACGACCCCGTAGGAGGCACGAACACCTCAAACGGGACCAATGTAACTTGTAGCAACTAACTGCGTAGTCCCGGGACTCTCAATTTGAGAGTATGACCCGAATTTTCAAAAATCACACTTAGAGTTGAAAACAGGCCGTTAAGGGGTGAAAACTCGAACCATCCCCCAAACGACCCCGTAGGAGGCACGAACACCTCACACGGGACTAATGTAACTTGTAGGAACTGACCGTGTAGTCCCGGAACTCCCGGTTTGAGAGTATGACGATAATTTGCAAAAATCACACTTAGACTTAAAAATGGGCCGTTAAGGGGTGAAAACCCGAACCAGCCCCCAAACGACCCCGTAAGAGGCACGAACACCTCGCACGGGACCAATGTAACACGTAGGAACATGACCGCGTTGTCTCGGGTCTCCTTGTTTGAGAGTATGACGATAATTTGCAAAAATCACACATAGACTTGAAAACAGGTCGTTAAGGGGTGAAAACCCAAACCAGCCCACAAACGACCCTGTAGGAGGCACGAACACCTCGCACGGGACCAATGTAACTTGTAGGGACTGATCGCGTAGTCCCGGGACTCCCAGTTTGAGAGTATCACGATAATTTGCAAAAATCACACTTAGACTTGAAAACAGGCCGTTAAGGGATGAAAATCCCAACCAGCCCCCAAATGATCCCGTAGGAGGCACGAACACCTCGCACGGGACCAATGTAACTTGTAGGGACTGACCGCGTAGTCCCGGGACTCTCGGTTTGAGAGTATGACGATAATTTGCAAAAATTACACTTAGACTTGAAAACAGGCCGTTAAGGGGTGAAAACCCGAACCAGCCCCCAAACGACCTCGTAGGAGGCACGAACACCTCGCACGGGACCAATGTAACTTGGAGCAACTGATCGCGTAGTCCCGGGACTCTCGGTTTGAGAGTATGACCCAAATTTGCAAAAATCGCACTTAGAGTTGAAAACAGGCTGTTAAGGGGTGAAAACCCGAACAAGCCCCCAAACGACCCCGTAGGAGACACGAACACCTCGCACGGGACTAATGTAACTTGTAGGAACTTACCGCGTAGTCCCGGGACTCCCGGTTTGAGAGTATGACGATAATTTGCAAAAATCACACTTAGACTTGAAAACAGGCCGTTAAGGGGTGAAAAACTAAACCAGCCCCCAAACGACCCCGTAGGAGGCACGAACACCTCGCATGGGACCAATGTAACTCGTAGGAACTGATCGCGTAGTCCCGGGACTTCCGGTTTGAGAGTATGACGATAATTTGCAAAAATCACACTTAGACTTGAAAACAGGCCGTTAAGGGGTGAAAACCAAAACCAGCCCCCAAACGACCCCGTAGGAGGCACGAACACCTCGCAGGGGACCAATGTAACTTGTAGGAACTGACCGCGTAGTCCCGGGAATTCCGGTTTGAGAGTATGACGATAATTTGCAAAAATCACACTTAGACTTGAAAAGAAGCCGTTAAGGGGTGAAAACCCGAACCAGCCCCCAAACGACCCCGCAGGAGGCACGAACACCTCGCACGGGACCAATGTAACTTGTAGGGACTGATCGCGTAGTCCCGGGACTCCCGGTTTGAGAGTATCACGATAATTTGCAAAAATCACACTTAGACTTGAAAACAGGCCGTTAAGGGATGAAAACCCCAACCAGCCCCCAAACGATCCCGTAGGAGGCACGAACACCTCACACGGGACCAATGTAACTCGTAGGAACTGACCGCGTAGTCCCGGGACTCCCGGTTTGAGAGTATGACGATAATTTGCAAAAATCACACTTAGACTTGAAAACAGGCCGTTAAGGGGTGAAAACCAAAACCAGCCCCCAAACGACCCCGTAGGAGGCACGAACACCTCAAACGGGACCAATGTAACTTGTAGCAACTAACTGCGTAGTCCCGGGACTCTCAATTTGAGAGTATGACCCGAATTTTCAAAAATCACACTTAGAGTTGAAAACAGGCCGTTAAGGGGTGAAAACTCGAACCATCCCCCAAACGACCCCGTAGGAGGCACGAACACCTCACACGGGACTAATGTAACTTGTAGGAACTGACCGTGTAGTCCCGGGACTCCCGGTTTGAGAGTATGACGATAATTTGCAAAAATCACACTTAGACTTAAAAATGGGCCGTTAAGGGGTGAAAACCCGAACCAGCCCCCAAACGACCCCGTAAGAGGCACGAACACCTCGCACGGGACCAATGTAACACGTAGGAACATGACCGCGTTGTCTCGGGTCTCCTTGTTTGAGAGTATGACGATAATTTGCAAAAATCACACATAGACTTGAAAACAGGTCGTTAAGGGGTGAAAACCCAAACCAGCCCACAAACGACCCTGTAGGAGGCACGAACACCTCGCACGGGACCAATGTAACTTGTAGGGACTGATCGCGTAGTCCCGGGACTCCCGGTTTGAGAGTATCACGATAATTTGCAAAAATCACACTTAGACTTGAAAACAGGCCGTTAAGGGATGAAAATCCCAACCAGCCCCCAAATGATCCCGTAGGAGGCACGAACACCTCGCACGGGACCAATGTAACTTGTAGGGACTGACCGCGTAGTCCCGGGACTCTCGGTTTGAGAGTATGACGATAATTTGCAAAAATTACACTTAGACTTGAAAACAGGCCGTTAAGGGGTGAAAACCCGAACCAGCCCCCAAACGACCTCGTAGGAGGCACGAACACCTCGCACGGGACCAATGTAACTTGGAGCAACTGATCGCGTAGTCCCGGGACTCTCGGTTTGAGAGTATGACCCAAATTTGCAAAAATCACACTTAGAGTTGAAAACAGGCTGTTAAGGGGTGAAAACCCGAACAAGCCCCCAAACGACCCCGTAGGAGACACGAACACCTCGCACGGGACTAATGTAACTTGTAGGAACTTACCGCGTAGTCCCGGGACTCCCGGTTTGAGAGTATGACGATAATTTGCAAAAATCACACTTAGACTTGAAAACAGGCCGTTAAGGGGTGAAAAACTAAACCAGCCCCCAAACGACCCCGTAGGAGGCACGAACACCTCGCATGGGACCAATGTAACTCGTAGGAACTGATCGCGTAGTCCCGGGACTTCCGGTTTGAGAGTATGACGATAATTTGCAAAAATCACACTTAGACTTGAAAACAGGCCGTTAAGGGGTGAAAACCAAAACCAGCCCCCAAACGACCCCGTAGGAGGCACGAACACCTCGCACGAGACCAATGTAACTTGTAGGAACTGACCGCGTAGTCCCGAGAATTCCGGTTTGAGAGTATGACGATAATTTGCAAAAATCACACTTAGACTTGAAAAGAAGCCGTTAAGGGATGAAAACCCGAACCAACCCCCAAACGACCCCGCAGGAGGCACGAACACCTCGAACGGGACCAATGTAACTTGTAGGGACTGATCGCGTAGTCCCGGGACTCCCGGTTTGAGAGTATCACGATAATTTGCAAAAATTATACTTAGACTTGAAAACAGGCCGTTAAGGGATAAAAACCCCAACCAACCACCAAACGATCCCGTAGGAGGCACGAACACCTCACACGGGACCAATGTAACTCGTAGGAACTGACCGCGTAGTCCTGGGACTCCCGGTTTGAGAGTATGAAGATAATTTGCAAAAATCATACTTAGACTTGAAAACAGGCCGTTAAGGGGTGAAAACAAAAACCAGCCCCCAAACGACCCCGTAGGAGGCACGAACACCTCGCACGGGGCCAATGTAACTTGTAGGAACTGACCGCGTAGTCCCGGGAATTTCGGTTTGAGAGTATGACGATAATTTGCAAAAATCCCACTTAGACTTGAAAACAAGCCGTTAAGGGGTGAAAACCCGAACCAGCCACCAAACGACCCCGTAGGAGGCACGAACACCTCACACGGGACCAATGTAACTTGTAGGGACTGATCGCGTAGTCCCGGGACTCCCGGTTTGAGAGTATCACGATAATTTGCAAAAATCACACTTAGACTTGAAAACAGGCCGTTAAGGGATGAAAACCCCAACCAGCCCCCAAACGATCCCGTAGGAGGCACGAACACCTCACACGGGACCAATGTAACTCGTAGGAACTGATCGCGTAGTCCTGGGACTTCCGGTTTGAGAGTATGACGATAATTTGCAAAAATCACACTTAGACTTGAAAACAGGCCGTTAAGGGATGAAAACCCCAACCAGCCCCCAAACGTTCCCATAGGAGCCACGAACACCTCGCACGGGACCAATCTAACTTGTAGGGACTGATCGCGTAGTCCCGGGGCTCCCGGTTTGAGAGCATCACGATAATTTGTAAAAATCACACTTAGACTTGAAAACAGGCCGTTAAGGGATGAAAACCCCAACCAGCCCCCAAACGATCTCGTAGGAGGCACGAACACCTCGCACGGGACCAATGTAACTCGTAGGGACTGACCGCGTAGTCCCGGGACTCCCGGTGTGAGAGTATGGAGATAATTTGCAAAAATCACACTTAGACTTGAAAATAGGCCGTCAAGGGGTGAAAACCCGAACCAGCCCCCAAACGATCCCGTAAGAGGCACGAACACCTCGCACGGGACCAATGTAACTCGTAGGAACTGACCGCGTAGTCCAGGAACTCCCGGTTTGAGAGTATGACGATAATTTGCTAAAATCACACTTAGACTTGAAAACAGGCCGTTAAGGGATGAAAACCCCAACCAGGCCCCAAACGATCCCGTAGGAGGCACGAACACCTCACACGGTACCAATGTAACTCGTAGGAACTGACCGCGTAGTCCCGGGACTCCCGGTTTGAGAGTATGACGATAATTTGCAAAAATCACACTTAGACTTGAAAACAGGCCGTTAAGGGGTGAAAACCAATACTAGCCCCCAAACGACCCCGTAGGAGGCACGAACACCTCGCACGGGACCCATGTAACTTGTAGTGACTGATCGCGTAGTCCCGGGACTCCCGGTTTGAGAGTATCACGATAATTTGCAAAAATCACACTTAGACTTGAAAACAGGCCGTTAAGGGATGAAAACCCCAACCAGCCCCCAAACGATCCCGTAGGAGGCACGAACACCTCGCACGGGACCAATGTAACTTGTTGTGACTGATCGCGTAGTCCCGGGACTCCCGGTTTGAGAGTATGACGATAATTTGCAAAAATCACACTTAGACTTGAAAACAAGCCGCTAAGGGGTGAAAACCCGAACCAGCCCCCAAACGACCCCGTAGGAGGCACGAACACCTCACACGGGACCAATGTAACTCGTAGGAACTGATCGCGTAGTCCTGGGACTTCCGGTTTGAGAGTATGACGATAATTTGCAACAATCACACTTAGACTTGAAAACTGGCCGTTAAGGGATGAAAACCCCAACTAGCCCCAAACGATCCCGTAGGAGCCACGAACACCTCGCACGGGACCAATCTAACTTGTAGGGACTGACCGCGTAGTCCTGGGACTCCCGGTTTGAGAGTATGACGATAATTTGCAAAAATCACACTTAGAGTTGAAAACAGGCCGTTAAGGGGTGAAAACCTAAACCAGCCCCCAAACGACCCAATAGGAGGCACGAACACCTCGCACGGGACCAATGTAACTCGTAGGAACTGACCGCGTAGTCCCGGGACTTTCGGTTTGAGAGTATGACGATAATTTACAAAAATCACACTTAGACTTGAAAACAGGCCGTTAAGGGGTGAAAACCAAAACCAGCACCCAAACGATCCCGTAGGAGGCACGAACACCTCGCACGGGACCAATGTAACTTGTAGGAACTGACCGCGTAGTCCCGGGAATTCCGGTTTGAGAGTATCACGATAATTTGCAAAAATCACACTTAGACTTGAAAACAGGCCGTTAAGGGATGAAAACCCCAACCAACCCCCAAACGATCCCGTAGGAGGCACGAACACCTCGCACGGGACCAATGTAACTTGTATGGACTGACCGCGTAGTCCCGGGACTCCCGGTTTGAGAGTATGACGATAATTTGCAAAAATTACACTTAGACTTGAAAACAGGCCGTTACGGGGTGAAAACCAAAACCAACCCCCAAACGACCTCGTAGGAGGCACGCACACCTCGAACGGGACCAATGTAACTTGGGGCAACTGACCTCATAGTCCCGAGACTCTCGGTTTGAGAGTATGACCCGAATTTGCAAAAATCACACTTAGAGTTGAAAACAGGCCGTTAAGGGGTGAAAACCTGAACCAGCCCCCAAACGACCCCGTAGGAGGCACGAACACGTCGCACGGGACTAATGTAACTTGTAGGAACTGACCGCGTAGTCCCGGGACTCCCGGTTTGAGAGTATGACGAGAATTTGCAAAAATCACACTTAGACTTGAAAATAGGCCGTTAAGGGGTGAAAAACTAAACCAGCCCCCAAACGACCCCGTAGGAGGCACGAACACCTCGCACGGGACCAATGTAACTCGTAGGAACTGACCGCGTAGTCCCGGGACTTCCGGTTTGAGAGTATGACGATAATTTGCAAAAATCACACTTAGACTTTAAAACAGGCCGTTAAGGGGTGAAAACCCGAACCTTCCCCCAAACGACCCCGTAAGAGGCACAAACACCTCGCACGGGATCAATGTAACTTGTAGGAACTGACTGCGTAGTCGTATATGCAATTTTTCTTCTTGTATATGCAATTTTTTTGCTTGAATATTTTTTTAAAAATGACTTGGTTACTAATATTGTATCTTTTTTGTGTCTTATTTTTTTTGTAGGATGACATTCAATCGTTAGCTTTTATCCACTTGGAACGCACGAGGAAGTCGATGCTTTACAACAGGGGGATTGTGTATTTAGTGTCGTTAATATTCAGGATTCTATTTTTTGTGTTATGGCCGAGCAGGCTTCCATAGTTTTATGGTTTATTTTTATGGTCGTGCTGGCTATAGTAGTTTTATTGTTGACTTTTATGGCCGTGCGGGCTTTATATGGGCAGATTTTATGTTAGCAGGTTTTGGAATGCTCAAAAAATAGAGGAAACTCTGCCCAATTTTTTTTTTGATATGAGAACTATTAACTCTTGTAATTTTTTGAAGTTATTGTCGACTTTTATGGTCATGTGTTGGTTTATATTGGTATTATCTCTTGTAATTTTTTGAAGTTTGTATGCACATTAGTTCATCAACAACCTGCGATATTCATAATTTGTGAATTTTCTTGATTTTGTTTTTGCAAATAATAAATATTTTTCCTATCGAATTTGGAATTTGAAATTTTCCAGATTTGGTTCCTATTATTATTTTTTTTAATCAACTGAAAAATCTGGCACGGTTTTAAACCATGCCAAAACCGTGCCAATGCATAAAAATGAGAACGCTTATAAAACAATCTGGCACGCTTTATAACCGTGCCAAAAGCGTTCCAGAAAATCGATAGTTTGGCACGGTTTTGGCGTGTGCCAAAAGCGTGCCAGGTTTAACATCTGACACTGTTTAAAAGCATGCCAAAAGCGTGCCAGATTAAAAAACTGGCACAGTTTAAAAGCGTGCCAAAAGCGTGCCAGATTGGAAAATCTGGCACGGTTTTAAACCGCTCCAGAAAATCTGGCACGCCTGATTCTGGCACAGTTTTGAACCGTGCCAGATTGGTCTGGCACGGTTTTAAACCGTGCCAGTTTCCTATTTTTGGTGTAGTGATAGTACATGGAATAAGAAGAGAATCAAGGACACCGATGATAAGATCTAAATAACTTACCGGAGAACATAAATAGAGAAAATGTTTAAAGCTGGAGAGAGAGTGCGCGAAGTGAAAGAAGAAGAAGAAAGAGATAATTGGAGTATTCTCAAAACTTAATACAACTCATCATGATTTGGCATAGAGAACGAAGTGGTGCACAACCTTAAGGCATAACATCATTAGGGAACAGTGACACAAGCATGATTAACATCGGTTATTCCTGAAGAAGGCAACACGATGAGTGACAGGTGTCAAGTGACAATTTGCAGCCTCATCAACTTGTCTTCCAAGAATACAATAAACCCCTCAGCCACCTCATAACATCGATGGCTAAGCGTTAGGGGTGATTGATATGCCAAAAAATACCCTCTTCCTGGATGACCCTATACTCGGCCTAGGACAAGGGTGCAGTTGAACCAGACTACCTTATTCAGGGGGTCATACCTGAGATCATCATTGGCCTCGGCTTTAGTGATCAGTCGACCTTCAACTACCTAGTAGCTTATGTTTGGAGCCTCGGCCTAGACTACATCCTCGGCTCAGCCTCTAGTAAATTTAAGACTGAGGTCGACCCAGGTCATTACAGAGCCCAATGGTATTAGCATCGTCTTTTCATGTCCCTAGCCTCATTCGATGCACATAAGCCGAGGGTGACATCAACATAGCGTGTGGATTAGGATATGCATGGATCAGCGTGCGCAGGACATATACTCCACGTGGGTGAAACCATTATAATCATATAATTCCCTCATGTGAAGGAATATTTGGTCATCATACTCTACATGTGTCACAGCCAGGTGTCTTCAATGGAGAGGCTAAGAGCAACACGTTCATGCATCCTACATGCTTTGGGGGGGGGGGGGGGGGGGGGACATTGTACCCCTTAATCAATATATAAACCTTTCATCTTCTACATTGTAAAAAATCTCATTATTCACAACCCTAGAAGAACCCTATCAAAATATACAGAAGAGAGAGAAAAGCTTGAGTGTTGTATTTACAGGCCATTAGTGCCATACTTATAGTGCAACCACCATTCACACTGCACAGTGGACGTAGGCTCCGTCCTCTTCTTTGCCTCAGCTCCTTTTTTCTATACATTTATATCTTATGTACACCATTGTTGTCTAGTTTGAGCTTACATACATCTTGACATGGTGATACCATTTCTGGTATCGTCAGTCATATTCCCAAAAGTGAGATGCATTTGCCCATTTCGTGTATTGATTAAGCCATTAGTCGTAGCTAAGAATGGGCGACCTAGAATGATGGGAACATGGTTGCTAGAATGGATGGAGGGCTCTGTATCCCAAATGACAAAGTCTATCTGGAAGTCAAAAGTGTCCACTTGGACTATCACGTCCTCAACAATCCCTCGAGGCACCTTCATTGTGCGATCCGCTAATTGGAGAGTGATTTGTGTGGGCTTAATGTCACCCAACTTAAGTTGCCTGTAAATGGAATAGGGAAGGATATTAACACTTGCACCTAAGTCCAACAAGGCTCTCTCAATTCGACGTTCTCTAATAATACATGAGATCGTGGTTGCACTCGGATCTTTAAACTTGGGTGGAAGGTCTTTAAGTAGAACGGAGCTCACATTCTGTGCTAGGAAGACATTCTTCTTCACTTTTAGTTGTCTTTTCACTAATCAAAAGATCTTTAATGACCTTAGTATAGGCAGGAATTTGTTGGATGGCATCAAGGAATGGAAAATTCATCTTTACTTGCTTAAGAACATCTAGAACATTAGCATGAGAGGCTCCCTTTTGAGGTGTGGCTAACCGTTGAGGGAACAGAGTAGCGGTAGGAGGTTTCATAATAACTTCGGGCTCTCTAATGTATTCCTTGTCACTCTCATTCAAGGGGAATCTTTGGCTTCTTTCGTGTTGGGCGAAACCTCCTTGTCTTTTTGCTTCTCGTGTGGGGGAGGTAATAAATCAACAACTCGCCCATTACGTAGAGTGGTGACAACTTGGCATTGTTCTTGCTGATCGAAAGATGTAGATATAACATTGGCTTGACCTTGAGGAGGTCTTTGGCCTTGAGCCGAAAATTTTCCCTTCTCTTGGACACTCAAAGAAGATTTCAACTTTGATATGCTCGTATGCATTTTAGTGAGCATCCGCTCAAACTTGGCATTAGTTGCATTTTGCGATTGGATAAACTAGGTTAAGTTTTCATCAAGAGTCCTCCATGGTGGGGTAATGTATGGGCCTGGACGTGGAGCTTGCATGGGTGGCGCTTGCTGAAATTGAGGAGGGATGGAGGTAGGGCAACATGTGAATGTGGATACAACGCAACTTGTTATTGCCTGTAGCTAAAATCGAGATGGTTTCTCCATAAAGGGTTATACGAGGTCGCATGGGGAGCGGTAAAGTTTCCCATAAATTCTCCTATTTCTTTTACTTGCTCAGTAATCATATCTTTTTAAGCGGATATCTTCGGACATTCCTTTGTTGAATGGACCGCCTCACAAATGGCACACACCTTTTCTTTCATATCACGGGTGGATACGGTAGCTTCTCCTAGTCATACCTCGAGTAGGTATCTCATAATTTTGTCAAATTTATCAAATCGACAGTCTACCAAGGTATTATGATTCAATTGGTATAGACCGGATGCATTAGGAGTGGTGGAGACTTGTCGATGTCGGTTTTGGGCATTAGGATGTATGTGTCCTATGCTTGAGTAGTCTCGATGACATACTTAAGATGAGCCTCAGCGTCACTCGTATCTAATTCTAAAAACGGTCTTTCACACATTGGTTGAACAAGTTATTTAGAGGCTATAGTAAGCTCGCGATGGAAGAAAGAGATAAGGTGATGTTTCTCAAATCCATGATGGGGGCAAGCGTTAACCAACTCTTGAAATTGTTACCAACACTTGTCAAATGACTCATGATCTTTTTGTCGAAAAGATTGAATTTGATCTTTGAAAGAGTTGGTTTTATGTTGTGGAAAGAACTTTGAAAGAAACTTAGATTGCATATCCTTCCATGATATGATCGAGTTTGGTGGTAGAGACCAAAGCCAAGTATTGGCTATATCCTGTAAGGTAAAAGGAAAAAGCTTTAGGAGAATGACGTCTTACATGAAAGCTTGATAACTAAAGGTTTCGCCCGCCTCTTCGAACTATCGAATATGGAGATATGGTTTCTCCAAATCCATATCGTGAAAAGTTAGAAGAATTTTTATCATCCCGTTACGGAAGTGGAAATGTCCAGGATTGTACGAAAGTAGAATGCATCCAGGTGTGACAGTCTGCTCAGCAAATAAGAGTTCCTTCATGGGACGATACAATAGGTTTCCCTCACCCCACCGAAATTAGCGATATCCAACATCGCTCTCTCACCAATGGACTTGAAATCCTTACTTAGTGTTCTAGACGTATGATTCAGCGCGTGACTCGTGATGGAGTTTCGAGGGGTAGTAGATGGAGCCCAGAATTTTGTAACGTGAGGGGTATGGGGTCTATCAGAATTATACTCGATAATGGGATTTTCGTGAATTCTTATTAGAGTATTTTGAGGAGTTTGTTTTTAATTTTGCGTGAAAAGACTTTTGAGAGATGATTACTTTTTGGCTTTTTATTTTTATGGATTTTTGTTTTATTTTTTTGTCTTTTTAAATGTTGGATCCAATTTTGGATTGAATCTACTAACCTAAAGTCTACCTAATTCCCGGGCAATGGCGCCAAAAACTTGATGCAACCACAAATATGTATCGAGTGTGCATGAAATATAGGCTCAAGTGCAAGCCTGTCGCTTAAGTTGTAATTCGATAAGTCGGGATCGTCTCCATAGGGAACTAGGACAAAATTTCGTAACGGCGTAGGAATAAAAGACTAACCCTAAACTAATTCTTGAAAAGAAATGAAAATGATGATGACGGTGAACTAAATGACTACTAACTAACTGTGAAGGAGAATTAAACTAATAACTAATTAAGTGCACATAAATAAACTACTGCTGTGAAGTGAATATGAATAAAGGAAAGATAGGTTAGGATAAAATCCCCCAAACCCTAGTACATTTAGGACTACAAAATCATTAGCTAAAATAGTTGTTGCGTACGAGGTTGGAGAAATTACAGATTTTATGTTCTGTTCTAAAGTCAGGTTATGTTTTTCGACTACCATATCTTTGAATAATTATTTGGGTCTAATCTGATTTTTTGTGTTCAATACAATTGTAATACTTATTTATGTTTGTTACATTATAGGTATGGAAGAAAGTGGGGCAAATAATGGTAAGTGATGGGTGCAAAAGTGGAGCTATTTGGGAGGCAAAAAGAAGGTGAAATGGAGCTATTCTACAACAAAAAAGTTGTTGAATTTTAATAGTGTTTTAAAATAATTTGGACTAAAAATATTGTAGTTTCTTTTAACTTTAAGGGTTCGTTTGACAACTAAATTCCAAGCCATGGAAATGGAATTGAAAGGCCAATTTTAATTCCACGGAATTGAAATTGGCTTTTCAATTTCAATTCCAAACCTTAGAATTGAATTGTCAAATGAACCCTAAATGTATTAAGTTTTGGGTGTTCATTTGCATGTTTATTTTAGACATATGTTTTTGAATTTCAGATGTTAAGTGAGACAATTTGTTGCTGAAATTTTGTATGATAAGTTGGATAAAATGTTGATGTCCATGAATTATATATGTTTAAAATGTTGGTATCCATGAATTTTATATGTTCAAAATATTGCTAATGTTTTATATAGAATGATGTTAACACAAATTTATTACTTGAATCAAATTAAAAATGAATACAAATTGTTGGATTTATTACATGAAAAAAAAATGAAAAATTGGAGTTATAATTTTCGAATCGGGTAATTGATTTGAAAAATCTTTTGTACTTTTTTGTTAAGCATTTACTGTATGTCATTTCATTATAATTATATAATTTCTTTCTATGAGTAAAATTATATTTATTAATTAAGTTTGTTATAATTCGTAATAAATATTTTCGCCCGCGCATTGCGCGGGATACATGTTAGTTATATCTATGATAACAGCTATTTTTTTTAGCCTGGGCAGTAGTAATATTCATAGTTAGTTTTTGAGCCAACTGCCTTGCGATTCATTTTTTTAACGATCATATATATATATATATATATATATATATATATATATATATATATATATATATATATATATATATATATATATATATTACTTTTATCCGTTTAATTTTAGGGCTTTGTAAATTTAGGACTTATTGTAATATATATTTTGGAAATAGGACAACTAACATTTTATTTATAGTTTTAGTCCCTATTTTTGAATAAAACCGCTAGCGCGGACCCATATTCATAAAACGTTAACCAATCACAGTATGTCACGTGTTCTTTTAATTTGAAAATAGGGACTAAAAATTGAAACGAAATGTTTATTGTTCTAGATCCATAATCAATATTATTTTAAATCCTAAAAGTATATAATCTATTTAATTTATATGGAGTTTGAAACTTTGTTTCAAAGATGTTGTAGCAGCAATTTAAATAATTAATTGAAGAATTAAAAATTAGGAACGAAATTACTCAATTTTGGAGCAAATAAATCTGGGACAGAAAATATAAGAAATCCCGAAAGCAGGTATAGTCTAGAACACGATTGAGTCGCGGACAATGTCGCTCTCTTTAAGGTGTTTCGCGGCTCTGCCCAAAGTGTGCTGACAGTCTCGAAGCCCTGCCACCCCCAGGATAAAATAACCTCCAAAATCAGAAAATACGGATCGATAAAGCACAAAAATCAACCCGGTCTGTGTACACCCATTCTTTATAATTGCTCGATTCTAACAATATAATTAATTTGTGAAACGAGATTAATTATTCGGGGAGAAAAAAAAATTCGGAACTGTATCAATGGTGGAAGATGAACAGTAAAGAATTTTGTGTTGGAACTGTGTTGAAAAACGGAGGTCTCAACCTCCTTTTATACAAAAAAGAAATTATCGTTAGTGGGCAAAAACGTGGAGAGAAAACTGGAAACGTGAGTGAAAAAATTCAACAGTAAAAGGCCCACGTTTTTTTTTTCCCGGAATTAATTACCGTAAAAAATTAATTTTTGAAGCCCAAAGCCGTTAATTTATTTGTCCAAAAAATTAATTCTTAATGAGCCCAAGCCCAAGACCCGCCGAACCCGGGCACGGGGGGGACGGACGGCGGCGGCGCTTGACTTGGCCCAATAAGTCCTCCATCCATACACACAAAACATCTAATGCCCAAAAAGCTTGCCCATTTATTCCAAATAAATTGTAAATATATGACTTCAATTTTAAACTCCAAACCCATGTGGGACAACCAAAACAACACTTTGTCATTTTCAATGTTTTGCACCAACACGTTAACGTTAACAGTTAGAAAAGCTGTTCTGACAAAAGCTTAGTAATTGAACCTGTTTGAATTCTTGATAGACAATATTTGATTTGTATTTTAACAGGTCAATTTTTTTTAAGCGTTAACTGCCTTGGACAGGTAATTCCCTTACATACTAATCCACACATGGACGAAAAGAATAATTCTGCTCTACTCGGCGCCTAGTACATACTTAGTACAGGGTGCCTAGGTGGACAACATTAATGAAGCAAAACAATACATCATTTGCTTTATAAAAAAAAGAAAAAATATTAAGATGATGTGAAATGAGATAAAAATAATAATAAAATAATTATTAGAATAATAATTTTATTTATTTAATTATTTTTTTAAAAATATATATATTTTTAACTTATTTAGTTCCTTGAACACTCATTTACCGAATATTCTCTTCTTTTTACAGGTGCGCACCAGTGGTATCCATTATTTTTTAACTTATTTTTTTTTAATTAGCCCAGCACTATCTCTCGGGTTGTCTAGTATTATTCTTTTGCTTTTTTTTTTAATTATGTTTAACTCATTTAGTCTCTCAAACACACATGTACTCAATATTCTCTTCTTTTTAAAGGTCCGTGCCAGCGGAACTCCTTATTTTTAAACTTAGTTTTTTAAAATTATTTTTAACTCATTTAATCCTTCAAACAACCATATACCTCATATTCTCTTATTTTTAAAGGTCCGCGCCAGCGGCACCCTTTATTTTTAAACTTATTTTTTTAAAATTATTTTTAAATCATTTAGTCCCTCAAACACCCATTTACCCAATATTCCCTTATTTTTAAAGGTTCGCGCCAGCAACACTTTTTATTTTTAAACTTAATTTTTTATTTTAAAATATTGAAAATAATTTTTTTATTACTTAAAATTGTTTAAAAATGTAAAAAAAAAGTTTTTTTTATTTATACTAAACTAACTTTTATTTTTTAAAATAGTTTTTCTCAAAAAAAAAAATTTATATTAAAATAGTGTTTTTTAACAATATATTATTTCTAATTTGTGAAAAATATTTTTTTCTGTAAAACAATTTTTTTAAAATAAAAAAAATCCAAAAATCTTATTAAAACTAGATCATATTTTCCTAACAAGAAAAATAAACATCCAATAAAAGACTGTCACTTAGGAATGTGTACTAAGAGTGTACTAAGAGCGTGTAAGCCTAGCACTACTCGAAAATGCTTGAAATATAAACCCTTTTTTTCTCTGGGCCCCGCGTTACAATTATTTATTAGACAGAAGTCTTTATCCTTTATTTTTGTTGACTCACATGCATTATTATATATTATATAGTACATTCACTTCTTCTCCTTATGTAGTGGAGCCCACATTTGGTATATATAGTTTTAATAGGTTTTTTTATTTTAGTTTCCTCAATAAAGATGTATTTAGGCTCCACTCCTATGTGCTTTTAAAATAGTAAAAAGTTCCATAACCACCTGTGGGTACCCAGAATTTAGAACCATGGGCCTGAACGAGTAGCCCAGTCCTGACGGCCCAAAGTCCAGGCCCTTTATCTTTTATATTGATCCAGTCTCCTCCCACGATCCCATAAAGGGAAGTTATAGGGGAGATGAGAAACGTGGAGGAACCCATCACCTCCACTCACCTACATGTAAATGTATATATTAAACCCTAGGTCTGGGGCAAAAAAAAGAAGTTGTATTCTCTGTAATCACTCTCCGGAGTATATAGAAATAACATCGACTGCACCACCGTGGACGTAGGCACATTTTGACTCATCTTCTATTCCTTGTTCTCTTCTTGATAATCTTTCTCTCATATTCATTTGTGTTGCATAATAATTGCTTCTATACCACCCAAAACTGCCTATAACTTCTCTGTAACCACCCATCTTTCTTTTTGTAGACAATGACACTTGTCCCATATAGGACCAACAACTAAAAAAATAAAAATATGGGAGTGGTGGAAAATAAATCATTATAAATAGGACTAAATGCTTAAGAACCCTAGTTTTTTTTACTTTAGTCCCATCAATAAAGATGTATTTAGGCTTCACTCCCATGTGTTTTTAAAATTGTAAAAAGTCCCATCAATAAGATGTATTAAGATCCCTTTAATAGGTTTTTTGACTTAAATTTGACAAGGGTATACACTCCAAAAATTCTTAAAACACTCCAAATACTTTTTGAAAGATAAAACTGTCCTTTGCTCAAAAGATTAAACAAATAATTTTTTATTTGTTAAATTTTTTTCAATAAAGAACAGTATTTTAATCTGTTTTTTAAAATATTTTCATTTTTAAAAAAATTAAAAAATAACTATTTTTTTATAAAAACTGTTAAAAAAATTGTTATGATAGTTTTAAAAACTTTTTTTATATTTAAAAAACTGTTATGATAGTTTTAAAAAAAAAAATTAAGATAATTTTAAAAACTGCTTTTTAAAAAAAATATGTTTTTTACATAAAATTAGGGGGAAAAAATCAACAAATAAAAAAACTATTTTTTATATTGAAAACTGTTTTTTATATTTTTTAAGTAACACAATCACGACCCAAATAAAATGGAATGTGGCCTGGAATCTTTTTTTTTTTTCATACCGGTGGCGAGGACTATCATTTATTATTTCAAATATAATCCTTTTACTATTTAAAAAAATGGTTCGTGTCAGCGGTATGCATAGGCGGTCTAACCACCTATTAGAATCTTAATTTTTTTAAGTAGTAAAAAGATTCTAATAGTTGTTGTTTTGAAACTACTGTTTTGGAACTACTGACTTTTTACTTTTTTAAAGCATTTTTTGTAGCTATTAGAATTTTTGCAACAATTTTCTTAAAACACTCTCATGCTTGGCTTTTATTTAAAACATTTTTTTTAAATAAAATTTTTAGGCACTTAAAAAATTGTTTAAAACTATTTATTTAAAACGGTATTTCTTTGTACATTTTATTTAAAATATTTTATAATACCGCATATACATACCGCCGACACGTACCAACATATTAGAAAAATGATTCGCGCTAGCGGTATGTATAGGTGGTTGGACCACCTATGCATACCTCTGGCGCGGACTATTTTTTTAAATAATAAAAAGATTATTTTTGAAATAATAAATAATAGTCCTCGCCAACGGGATGAAAAAAATACGACCCCATGTCACGTCGCGTTTTATTTGAATCATAATCGTGTTACTTAAAAAATAAAAATAAACAGTTTTCAATATAAAAAACTGTTTTTTTTATTTGTTTATTTTTTCCCAATTTTATTTAAAAAACATTTTTTTGAAAAAAATAGTTTTAAAATCTATCTTTAAAAAAAAACTTTTTTAAAACCATCATAACAGTTTTTTAAATAAAAAAGGGGGTTCTCAAACTATCATAACAGTGTTAACACTACAGTTACTTTTTAATTTTAAAAAATAAAAAGTGTTTTCAAAAACAATTTAAAATATTGTTCTTTCTTGAAAAAAATTAATAAATAAAAATAAAGTATTTGTTTGATCTTTTGAGCAAAGGACAAATTTATCTTTCAAAAAGTACTTGAAGTGTAATAAGAATTTTGGAGCGTGATTAACTATCCCTTTTGACAAGCCTTGGACTGGTCAGTAATATCTGCTAGGGGTGTTCGTGGTCCGATCCGGGTCGGTTTTTAAGATTTTTACGGACCGGACCGATTAAATCGGTCATAAAAATAAATGGACCAAGACTGGACCGATTGGGTCGCTCACCTAGCCCAAGTCGGTCCGATTTTTTATAGGGTCGATCCGGTCTAACTTATCAGTCCTAATTGTATTAAATTAAACATTTTAAAAATAAAAATTACCTTTAAAAATATCCAAACCTGTTCAGATTTTAGGTCCTAAAAGCTCTCCAAATTTCTTCATATTCTAGTATAAAATCATGTATATATAACTAGTTAATGAAAACTTGTAGGGATTCTTTCAGATTAGAAATTAGTGCAAAAGCCAATCAGTGTAAAAAGCAAAATCAATCCAAAAATAAAAATCAATTCGTTCATATTGAGGCAGAATATATACTGTATATATATTCTATATATATACAATATATAAAGAACAAAACATATAACATATATGTTCAACTTACAGCCTGTAAAGCATCAGTTCATAAAGAGAGATTAAAAGCATCAGTTCATCTTCTTGGGATTAAAAGAAGTTGAGTTCTTTACTCATCCCAGAAATAGGTACGAGACTGTTGCGATGAGGGAGTAGTTTAAACAGAAATAGAAGGAAGTTAAGATCGGTAAAAGAAGTAGTTTATTACCAGCTGCGATGAGGGAGGGGAGACTCCGACGATGAGGGGAGACTACTGCGCCAATACGATAGCAGCCAATACGAGAGGCAGCGGAGAGTGACGAGATCAGCCGATGAGGGGAGACTGCTATGCCGATGAGAGACGAGAGCAGCGGCAATAGCAGCGATGGAGAGAGACGAGAGGCAGTGGCAGAGAAAAACATAGAGAGAAAAACGGCGTGGGAAAAGAAACGGAAGGGATAGGTTTAGGGCATTAGGCTTTTTTTTTATTTACGATCCTACCTCCCTCTTTATTTAACTTATTATATATATAAAAATATATAGTAATATGAACAACCGGTTTGGGTCGGTCCAAACAGGTTATTTAATGTGGCGGACCGAGGACCGGACCGACTAGACCGTTCTGGAAAAAAAAACTAGACCGAATCGGTGATTAAAAAAAATAGGTAAAAATAGGGCTGTTTAGTTCGGTCCCTCTGTCCAATCGGTTTTTTGAACACCCTTAATATCTGCCATGGGCTGAATAGCGGTGATAGTGCTATTCTATTATTAATCCACAGGCCCCACGATTGAAAAATATCAATCAATCCTATTTTTTAAGAACATTATAGGAGTAGACTTTTCCACATGTCAGTACCCATATCTGTAGACTTTAATAGTGATTGTTGCATACTCTATAGATAATATTATATATATTTATATAAACATATAATATAAATTTATATATTCTTTATATTCGTTTTTTTTGTACTAATTTTTTTTACAACCTGATTTTTCAAATAGCTATTTTTTTAAAATTATACAAATGGTAAAGGCCAATCTCATTTTCTTATATGCATATATATATATCGTTCAAAATCTTATGGGAGATAGCTTGAATTTTTTTTATCAGCCTTGGGAAGCCATGCATATTAGTCTTGGTTGTGAAAATCTTATTTAAAAAACATTTATTTTCAAGATGTCAGTCCGGTTGACTGGTTTGGGTAAGTGATAATAGTTGATTAAATCGTTTATTTTTATATCGTTTTAAACTTATAGATATGGCTTGAGAATATTTTTAACTCAGTTATGAACGAAACTTATTTAATTATATTAGACCTACATATATTTTTTTCATCAGTCCTACTTTCATATAATACATATGTATATATTAATTATCTTTCGACAAAAGCTGAAGACAGTTAAGGCTATATGCACATATTGTTTTTATGCACAAAACTTATCTTGGACGATTTTGTATAGATACATATTTGTTGTGTTAACTATTGGATGATTTGATAAGAGACTATTTCATATTTTTTATTGTATGTAATTACTACACCAAACATCTTAAGAGTTGATTGTATATTTTTTTTTTCTATGCTACTAATCTCTTTCCTCCATATGTAGTTTACATTTCTTTTGACAGAAAATCAATGAAAATTGGTTCAACAGACACATTTTTCGTTACGTGATCTGGTTCGTTTAATGTTCTCATCAGCTAAACATTTATGGGGGTGAAGTGCTATGCGGATGTAGACCAGGATACGGAATGCCCAAGACAGGCAAAAGAGCTATGTGGATGCGGGCCGGAGGCACTTAAACTTCGATGTTAGAGTCCAGGTGTTGATTAAAGTGTCTTCCATGAAGGGGGTGATGAGATTTGGGAAGAAAGGGAAATTGCCTCCTCGATTCGTGGGACCATTCCTTATTTTGGAGAGGATTGGGCTAGTAGCGTACCGATTGGGATTACCGGATCACTTGTAGTGGATGCACGATGTCTTTCACATATCATCACTACGGAGATTCCTTAGAGATGAGGTGGTGTACCAGCACATGGATATAGACGAGATTGAGCTCCAGCTAGACGCTACTTATGAGGAGATACCGGTAGTCATTTTGGATAGACGGGAGCGTCGACTGCGGTCCAAGGTTGTTCCTTTAGTTCCGGTGCAACGGGGACACCATCGGGAGGACGAGTCGACTTGGGATAGAGAGGACGACATGCGCACAAAGTATCCCGAACTCTTTTTACTAGGTACAAACTTTTATTTTTCTTAATTTCGAGGATGCAATCCCGTTATTAGGGGAGAATGTAATATCCCGTAATTTCTTATAAATAAATAATGAAATATTATTTTTGGAATAAATAATTAATTTTGGGAATTGGACCTAAATAAAATTTTTATTTAAAAATGTCACAGTTGAAATTTCTTACTTAGTTATATTTGTGTGTGATTAAATTTTATGTGCATGAATATGACATTTGCATATAATAAAGGAAAATACACAATTTATGTGTGCGACACAAATTAAAAGTAACTATTATTGACATAAATAATTCGAAATACATTTCGGGACACATATGGGCTTCTTTAGATGATTTAGATCTTTAAAAAGAGGCCTGGGTCAATAATGTATAAATTGGGGAAGTTTTGGGCCAATTAGATTATGGATTCGGGTCCATTTGGGGGTCTAAAATTTGGACTTAGGGTCCAACTCGGGATTTAACACCTAATTGGAGGTTAAGTGGGGGTAAACCACTCCCCCACTATCATTCCACAAACCTGAAAATCACAGATAAAGGAAGGAAAGGGAAATACACCAAAAAAAGGAGAAAAGGGCTAGAACAAAGGGGGAGCCAAGGATGAATCAAGGGACATCTCTTCTACAATTATTAAGGCAAGAATTCTATTGCTTAATTTGTGTTTTCAAAATATTTCTCAATGCATCATATTTTCTCCCTTTAAATTTCTAGGGTTAGGTTGAGTATGTTTAATTTGATGATGATCAACACATGTAGAGGATTGATTGATATGTAGAAAATTTTCACAGAAACTAGGTATCAAAATTTTGAATATTGATGTTAAATTCCCTTAAGTTTGATAGTTATTTGAGGGTAATTGAATAACCAATGTGAAGACTATTATTGTCAATTAATGGGAAGAATTTTTTATGCAGATTCCCTAACAAATACTCCTTATTGTGAAATGAAACTGATTGAAATTTGGAGAATTAGAATCGTTAAAAATCTGGAAATTTTTATAACTTTGTTGGGATAATATATGTTGTTGTAACATTGAAATCATACACTGTTATGGGTTTATGAATTGTATCTGGGAAGGAAACTGAATGAGAAAAGGAGCGTATGGTGGAAGACGAGTGATCTCTCAAACGACGTCGCTTGTCGTTCGAGCGAATTGCAACGTCGCATGAACGAGGGTGCCAGTCTTTCGAGTGACGTGATGGGTGATTGGACATTTCGTTTTCTTTTAGCTTTAGCCTGAATTAAATAACTTTCTAAAATTTGTTTAGCAACATGAACAGAAATATGAGAAATTAATCGGAACATAATATAAATGGGGAAAGGGATTATATCGCAGGTTAATGTCTTAATAGAGTAATGTTACACCCACACTTTAATTAATAATAATTATAACTAACTAGATGGTTAAGTAATTATTTTAATGCAACATAATTAATAATTTATTAGATGATAAATTATTAACGATTGGAAAATGCTATGGACTTTGGTTGGAATTTTATGGTAATTATAGAGTAATGACCTATATAGATTATATGGGATAATAATATGTACTATTATGTATTTGTGTGGACATACCAGTGGACCTTCCTATAGGGTTGTGAGTTCGTGCGTTCGGGCCGTGTACCATAAGTCGGCACAGGTGGTCTTAACGATGTGTAGGTCATATAGGTATTACGTGGAGGCGTCACCTATGAGAGGTAGATGTTGACGCTGATCATTCCCATGTCACCGATGAGTATGGTACGTGTACATGTGTAATGCGTAGGAACCACCCCTAATATATGTGTGTTTGTGTTGTCCGTTTAGGATAAGGAATTCCTCCGAACATACCGATAAACCATGAATTAAACACCAACGGTAGATTCCCTTGTGTGCCAAATATATGGAAGGGCATATATTAATAAATACCCGAACTTTAATGAAATAAATATAATTGTCTAATAATGTGGACAATAAGTATTATTCTTGACCCTATTGATGATGCTGAAAACAACACCACCAAGTAAGGTGTTGACAATCTCAAGCAAGTGATAACAATGGCAGCACAAGAGTACACTAAATATATGAGATTGAGATGAGGAGAAGAGGATGAACACTTGAATATAAGTGGTTTAGCCAATCTGGACTACGTCCACTGTGAGTGTATGTGTGAGTAATATCACCGAATGAAGGCACTAATGGCCATGGATACAATCTCTCAAGCTTTCTCTCTCTACTGTGTAAATTGACAAAATTTTAGCTAGGGTTGTTATTTTGGATCCCCTTCAAGATAGGAGAAGACCAGTATATATAGTGTTTGGGGGTATAATGTACCCCCCAAACATGCAATGAGCATGTGCTGATGATCTAGCTAATATAGTGAAGACATCTGTCACTGTCACATGTAGGGAATGATGATGAAATAATCCCCTATGTGAGGGGATTGATTTGGATACAACTGATTTTGTCCACGCGTTCCTAACCTTGCATATTCTTATAAATGCTCGGCCTTGTCCTTGACTGGTACAACCTCGGCCTGGAAGGGTACCAGGTTGGTGAAGTCTGACAGTTGCTTTATCTGAGATTATTGATAATGACCTCGGTCGGGTAGGCTGGCCGAGGTTAGGTTAGAGTAGTTGTAACATCGGCATGGGCCGATGATAACATTTCCAGATGATTGATCCGATATAACATTACTAATCTCGACTGATGACCGCAACGTTGGCTGGGGCCGATAATGATGTTTAAGGGTGGTTGAACCCATGAGTCCTTGTTAGCCTCGGCTGATGCCCAACCGAGGTTGATGTATATGTAATGTCGGCTGTGGATGACCTGATGGATAACTGACCCCATGAGTCATGCAGACCTTGGTTGGTGCCCAATCATAGTGGTACTTGCAACGTCGGTTGTGGCTGACCTGGTGAAGGACGACATAGCTGGTAGGTAATCCTGAGCTATTATTACCTTGGTCGTAATCCGGGCCAAGGTTAATGTCTCTGATCTGGCAGGTACACTTTGGGCATATCAATCACCCCCTAGCCCTTTGTTACCTATGTGAATAGGTGACTATGGGGTATGTATGTCTGAGGCACTATTTCTTTATGTGTCAATATTTCCTTGACAAGTGTCAACTTCTGAAGTTGGTGGCGTGCCTGATAAGTGAAATGATGTTGGTTATCCTTTTAGGTTCCCAAGGAAATGATGGGACTTGGGATTTGGGCCAGCACGATTTTGGGGTTTAAACCCTTTTTCCTTTTTTTTCTTCTTCATTTCTCTTACTTTTCCCGCCTGAGCTTTTTGTACATTCTCTCTCTTCCAGAGCTTGATCGAGGCTATCTCTTGTGGATTTCTCTTGTCAATCCTCTCATTATTCATATCATATTTTATCTGGTATCGCTTATTTCCCTTTTTTTCCATTTTCAGCCTTTTTTCCATTTATTGCATTTTTCGGCGATAGTTTGAATTTTTTGGCGATTCTTTGAGTTTTCCTGTGATCCTTTGAGTTTTCTGGTGAACTTATTCTTGACTGTTCTTGGCTCAAAATTTTCTAAAAACTAAGTTTGATCCTTAGCCTAAGTTGTGCCCAGTTATTTGTTTGTGGTTTAGAATCTTAAGTTTTGGGTCATCTTCTTTATGCTCAGACCCCTTTATAAGATCATAGAAGATTTTCCCATTCTCAGAGAGAAGACCTTTGCAAAAATTAGGCGGATAGAGCTACCCCAAAAGGAGGCTCATAGGGTTGAGGCCTTTCCCCTCATACCTATCTTTCCTCCACCTCTGAAGGTGATTTACCCCGAGCCAGCTGAGCCATCTGAGGATCCAATTGACTCCTCTCCTATGTATGAGTCTGAGTCATCTACCTCAGACCCTATGTCTGTAGATTCATTTCAAGAGGCTATGGACTTCTCTATTAGGCAAGATCAGGTCCCTGATCAGGCTGAGGTCCAAAGTCGTGTCTCATCGCACAACGGTGCTAGCACTTTATGAACTTCTTCTGATGTTGAAGTTGTGGGGCCGAGTGTGGCTATTCCCCCACCCATTGATGTTATTCCCCTATCGGTTTCCAGAGGGGATGAGTTCGCTCAGAGGTTCCCTGATGGTGTTCCGAAACCTGCCCAGGTCGATGTTGCCAGAGATGAGGATGATGGTCATGAGAGTGACGTTGACACCTCAGAGGCAGCCGAGATGGAGAGTATTGTCACTGTGTATGACCTTTTAGCCTTTAGGAACCTTTGTTCCATAGGTCCTTCTATCAAGCTTAGGATACCTCTGAGGGATGAGAGGGCCTTTGGTGATCGAGATGGGGTGATCTGTGTATATGAGCAGATGTTTAAGTTAGGATTCTGTCTCCCCATCCATCCAATAATTAAAGCCATATTGTCCCATTTAACCTGGCCCCTTCCCAATTATCCCCTAATGCTTGTAGGGTGATGATTGGAGCAATAATCCTTTAGAGGGAAGTCCATCACTCAGACCTTCCTTTCAGGATCTTCATAGGGTGCTACATCCCATCCTCTGCTAGAAATCACCCCAGCTACTACCACTTCTTAGCTAGGAAATCTGAAAAGAAGATGATGTTGGTTACCCAGACTTCAAATCATAAATAGAAACCATGATATTTCTTCGCCTCAGGGGCATGGGAGTTTGGTCCTTGTGTCACCTCTTCTTGATTAGAGCCGAGGACCCCTCTGAGGTGGGGAAAATTTTCATTAGCTGCCAAAGCCGACCCTGGGTTAAGCCAGGATAACCTACAAAAGGTTAAAGATCTTCAAGATCAGGGGAGCATAGTTATCTAGTCAAGTAAGAGCATCTAATGACCCCATTCTACCTCTCTGAGACAGGCATGGGGGGGGGGGGGTCCTTTAGCCGAGCTTCGTAAGTGCTTATTTTGAAAAGTTGTACCTCGGATTTTTTACTGTCTCTGATTTACTAACTCAGACATATTTTTTGCAGAATGACCAGAAGGCATCTCAGACGACCTGTGGGAGATGTCTGCACCAAGCCTTATCAAGTTGGTGAGGAAAGTTGGGTACAATGCAGTTCCTCTTCCTCACCCTCCTAAGCAGAACGTCGGCTCCTCCAAGGCTGACGCTACAAAGAAGAGGAAATCTACCACTGTTGGCTCAGAGGATCAAAGACATAGCAAAGCCCAAAAGGGAGATCGTGCCATCCCCATCTCGTTTGATGATGCACTGGCTTCTCGTCTGGAGAGGTTGAAGATCAGTGACAACGTGATAGGCTATAGTCTGAAGGCAATGGACACCATCGGCTCTGTGATGGCCGATGCTGACAAGCATTTTTTATGCTCCTTGGACACCCCCTGTTGGCTGAGTTTAGCCTTCATAGGTCTATCCAGGTAGAAATTTTATCTTTTTTGCTCTAAGTGTAACCTCGGCCTTGATTTGGGTTATCTTGATCTCATTCATCTGACTTTGTATTACAGGGTATCCTGTCCATGCACCAGTTCGTTGACTGGACCCTAAGGAAGCTACCCCTTATTTAAAAGGGAAAAGAGGCCCAGAAGGTGGAAGCCTCTTTAAATGCCGAGGTTGAACGTCTGAAGACAGCCTTGTATGATTCTGAAAATAAAGTTAAGGAGAGGGAGAGGGACAGGGACATTTCCAAGCTTAAAAAGGACCACACCTCTGCCCTTAAGACCAAGGACGATGTTCTTCAAAAAAAGGTGATGCTGCAGTGAAAGCTGCCCTTGAGGATGCCTCTGAGAAGATTTTGGCTGACTATAAGGTCTCTGACCAATTTATTAGCTTTGGCTTTGAATACCTCGAAAGAGGTGTTAAAGCTACTGGTAAATGGGCAGCCATCAAGGAAAAAGAATTAGGGAGCCTGACAGCCTCGAACTTCATTGGTCTCGGTTTTGTTAACCCTCAGTTTGCTCAAGCCTTACAAGAGGTTAAGGAGGAAGGAGAATGTACTGATCCTGCAGAGACCGCACCACTGGAAGTTATAGAAACTGAGGGTGTTACCAACGTCGTCTAAGAGGACACCATGATGGGGCCGAGGTTACCAACGTCGTCTAAGAGGACACCCATGTGGCTGCAGACCCCTAGACCATGATTTGTGAAGCTTTACACTTGTAATTTTAGTTTTTCATCTGTTATTGTTTGTAACCTCTGATAACATACTCTAAGGCATATTGACTTGAAATTCTGACTTCTTCATGTTATATCATCCTCTTTAGAGGATTTTGCTTCTTTTGATGAATGTTCCTTTGAATAGTCTTATAAGTCATACGATGTTATTTATATTGAGGTCTGAAGTCTTAATATAATGGTGTCTACATTAATTTCACTTAATGATGTTTAAGGTCCGAGGTCACCAAACTATGATGTTTACCCTCATAATTTGTCACCAAATGAATGATGTTTAAGGTCTGAGGTAATCATACTATGATGTTTACCCTCATAATTTTCACCAAATTAATGATGTTTAAGGTCTGAGGTCACCAAGTAATGGTGTTACCCTCATAAGGTCTGAGGTCACCAAGTAATGGTGTTACCCTCATAAATTTCACCAAATGAATGATGTTTAAGGTCTGAGGTCACCAAGTAATTGTGTTACCCTCATAAATTTTGCCAAATTAATGATATTTAAGGTCTGAGGTCACCAAGTAGTGGTGTTACCCTCATAAATTTCACCAAATTAATGATGATTAAGGTTTGAGGTCATTATACTAATATGTTTCACCTCATAATTTATCACCAAATTAATGATGTTTAAAGGTCTGAGGTCACCAATTAATGATGTTTCACCTTATAATTTATCACCAAATTAATGATGTTTAAGTCTGAGGTCATCAAACTATGATGTTACCCTCATAAATTTCACTAAATTAATGATGTTTAAGGTCTGAGGTCATCAGAATATGATGTTTTCCTCATACTTTATCACCAAATTAATGATGTTTAACTCTGAGGTCATCAAACTATGATGTTTCACCTCATAAGTTTCACAAAATTAATGATGTTTAAGGTCTGAGGTCATCATACTAAGATGTTTCACCTCATAATTTATCACCAAATTAATGATGTTTAAGTCTGAGGTCATTAAATTATGATGTTACCCTCATAAATTTCACCAAATTAATGATGTTTAAGGTCTGAGGTCATTAGAATATGATGTTTTCCTCATACTTTATCACCAAATTAATGATGTTTAAGTCTGAGGTCATCAAACTATGATGTTTCACCTCGTAATTTATCACCAAATTAATGATGTTTTAAGGTCCGAGGTCATGAGAATATGATGTTTCACCTCACAATTTTCACCAAATTAATGATGTTTAAGCTCCGAGGTCATCAGAATATGATGTTTCACCTCATAATTTTCACCAAATTAATGATGTTTAAGGTTTAAGGTCATCAAACTATGATGTTTACCTTCATACTTTTCACCAAACTAATGATGTTATAAGGTCTGAGGTCATCATACTGAGATGTTTCACCTCATACTTCACCAAATTATTGATGTTTTAAGGTCTGAGGTCATCAAAATATTATGTTTTCCTTATACTTTATTACCAAATTAATGATGCTTAAGGTCCGAGGTCACCAAACTATGATGTTTCACATCATAATTTTCACCAAGTTAATGATATTTAAGGTCTGAGGTCATCAAACTATGATGTTTACCCTCATATCTTTTACCAAACTAATGATGTTATAAGGTCCAAGGTCATCATACTAAGATGTTTCACCTCATACTTCACCAAATTAATGATGTTTTAAGGTCTGAGGTCATCAGAATATGATGTTTCATCTCATAATTTATCATCAAATTAATGATGTTTAAGGTCTGATGTCACCAAACTATGATGTTTCACTTCGTAATTTTCACCAAATTAATGACGTTTAAGGTTTGAGGTCATCAAACTATGATGTTTACCCTCATACCTTTCACCAAACTAATGATATTATAAGGTTTGAGGTCATCATACTAAGATGTTTACCTCCTGAAATTCACCAAATTAATGATGTTTAAAGTTTTGGGGTCACCAAATAATGATGTTTCACCTCATAATTTTACCACTAAAACACGATGAGGCAAAGTATTGACACAGGAACTACTCTTCTTATTAATATTCTCTTCATAAAATGATACATTTACATAAAAACAATTGCAGCATCATATGTAATACTTCTTCAAGTGATCAGCGTTCCATGGATTGGATAAAGGTTCTCCTTCGAGATTTTCTAGCCGGTAGGTAACGGGTAAAACCTCATCGACTACTGTGTAAGGATCTTGCCAATTTGGGTAAAGCTTATTTGTCTTCTGCAACATCTTCTTCAGCACTAGGTATCCTACAGCTATAGGTCTTGATTTCACCCTTTGATTGTAGAACTTTGATGTTCTGTGCTAGTAGGCTGCCTATCTGATCTCAGTGTCTTCCCTTATCTCCTCAACCAAATCTAGATCAAGTCTTATCTCTTCCCCATTCTTCTCATGGTCATAGGTCTGAACTCTGTGGGTGGGGAGTCCTACTTTTGTAGGTATGATGGCTGCTGAGCCATGTGCTAACATAAATGGGGTCTCCCCCGTTGGTGTCCTTGTCGTTGTTCTGTAGGCCCATAACACTGCATAAACCTCTTCTGTCCATCTCCCCTTAGCTTTTTCTAACTTCTTCTTAATCCCATCGAGGATTGTTCGGTTCATGACCTCTGTCTTCCCATTTACCCGGGGTCGGCCAGGGGAGGAGAAGAACTGCTTTATCCCCACTCTTTAACAATATTTTTCTAAGAAAGAATTCTTGAACTGGGTTCCATTGTCTGAGATGAGGGTGTTTGGAAGACCATGTCTGCATATGATGCTCTTCGAGATAAACTGGAAGGTCTTGTGCTCTATAATCATGATCATCGGCTCAGCCTCTACCCACTTGGAGAAGTAATCAATTGCTACTATAAAAAATTAATATTTGTTCCTAGCTCTTGGCAATGGTCCCACCAAGTCAATCCCCCATAATGCAAATGGCCAAGGGGAACTAATTGACGTCATAGGTTGATGAGGTTGATGGGGGATAGTGGAGAATCTTTGGCATTTTTCTCACCTTTTCACGTAGGCGGTAATATCTTTGTTCAAGGTCGACCACCAGTATCCTTGCATAATTACCCTCTTGGCTAAAGGTTTTCCTCCTATGTGACTGGAACAAGAACCCTCGTGTACATCCAATAGGATGTGTGGGACCTCTGTGGGATGGACACATCTGAGGAGAGGTAGTAGAAATACTTTTTTGTACATGACATCTCCTATTATTGAGAACTTAGCAGCTATGTACCTTAATTTCCTCCTTTTTAGCTTCGATTCCAGCAGCTCTCCCTCTCTGATATATTTGATAAGGGGGTCCATCCATGAGTCTCCTAGGTTCAAATTGAGGCAAGAGCTGGCCACCTCTTCTTCCTTTATGGTCGGTTTGAGCAGGATCCCGACTGGTACTATCCTTCTGATGTCTGTCCTTATTGCTGAAGCCAACCTTGCTAGTGCATCTGCATGACTGTTATTTTGTTGAGGTGCCTTCTAGCGTCGTTCTTACCCTCTCAGGTACTTATCCATCCTTACATCCTTGGCCTCATATACTCCAAGTACTTGGTTGACAACCAACCTCGAGTCATTGTGAAGTAGGAGTCGGCCAACTCTAAGGGATTTTTCCAAGGAGAGGCCTGCTATTAAGGCCTCATATTCTGACTCGTTTTTCGATGATTTGAAGTTGAACCTTAGCGCATATTCAACGTCAATACCATTCAGAGCTGAAAGTATCAGCCTTGCACTGCTTCCAGTTTTGCAAGAAGACCCGTCAATGAAGAGGTTCCAAACATCTTTATTTGAAGAGAAGTTTCCCTCTGACAGGGTCCCTTGCTTGAAAAGGTACTTGTCTTCCTCATTCTTAGCTACTTCTTTTCTGGATCTGCTGGACACAACCTCTTTTGAGTCTCAGAAGACATTACTGTTTGATCCCTTTGCGATCTCTAGGTTATTCTCAATCTGAGCCTCTTCCCATGTGAACTCAGCAACAAAGTCTGCGAGTGCCTTCCCTTTAATGGACACCTTGGGTTGATAAACAAGGTCATACTCTCCTAACTTGATGACCCAGGTCATCAATCTTCCTGACTTATTAGGCTTGTGGAGGACTTATCTCAGTGGGGAGTCAGTGAGGATGACCATAGAGTGGGATTGGAAATAGGATTTTATCTTCCTGGAAGCGTGTATCAAAGCGTAGGCTAACTTCTCCATTTGAGGATAATTCTGTTCAGACCCTTGAAGGGCCTTACTATTGAAGTATACATGCCTCTGTACCCCAACGTCTTCCCGTACTATAGCTTCACTTATAGCGGACTCTGAGACTGCTAGATAAATGTACAACTTCTCCACCAGAATGGGTCGAGATAAAAGCAGGGGGGATCGGAGGTAGGACTTGAGCTGTTTAAAGGCCTTATCACACTCTTTGTCCCATTCGAAGGCCTTTCTAAGGAGCTTGAAAAATTTAAAACACTTGTCCGTATATTTGGAAAAAAAAAATTTGAGTGCAACGACTCTTCTAGTGAGCCTCTGAACGTCTTTTATACTTCTTGGTGTCTTCATATGAAGTAAAGCCTTGATCATCTCAGGGTTGTCCTCTATTCCCCTATGATTGACAATGAATCCAAGAAACTTTCCAGCTCCTACCCCGAAGACACACTTGGCAGGATTGAACTTCATCCTGTATAAGTCCATAATGTCAAAAGTTCTCTCCAGGTCGGCTACGTGAGTGCGGGACTTCAAGATTTTTGTCAACATATCATCTATATATACCTCCATGGTCTTTCCAATCTAATCTTCAAACATCTTATTTACAAGATGTTTATACATATCCCCTGCATTCTTTAAGCCGAAAGGCAAGACCTTATAGCAATAGGTTCCCTTATTTGTGATGAATGATGTCTTCTCTGAGTCTTTAACATACATGAAGATCTGATTGTATCCTGAATACGCATCCATGAGCCTCATAAGTTCATGCCCTGTCGTAGCATCTACCATCTGATCAATTCGAGGTAAGGGATAGCTGTCTTTCGAGCAAGACTTGTTCAATTCAGTGAAGTCTATGCACATCCTCTATTTTCCATTACCTTAAGGCACAATAACTGCGTTTGATAACCACTCTGGGTATATGACCTCCTTGATGAATTTTGCCTCTTCCAACTTTTTGACCTTTTCCCTAATGACATCATACTTTTCCCTGGAGTAAACTCTACGTCTTTGTTTGATTGGCTTAGCATCTTCTTCCACATTGAGTTTGTGGCACATAACCTCCTGGTCGATGTCGATCATGTCTACGTGGCTCCAAACGAAGACACTTTGTATCTTCTTTAAAAATATTATCATCTCTTCTTTGATCTCGAATTTCAGGGCCTTGCCGATTTGGACGGTTTTTTCTGATTAGTCCTCATTGAGGACGATGGATTCTACCTCTTCTGCGGCCTCTCCTTTCTTAAATTTTATCTCATCCCTAGGATTAAGTGTGTCAATGTTATATGTGGTTGTTTCCCTCTTATGGGCCTCTCTCTCTTCCGTTGAGTTGAAGTAGCATTCTCGCGTCGAGGTCTGGTCTCTCCTTTCACTTCCCCTACCCCATAGGGGGTCGGAAATTTTAGCATTTTGTGGACCGTTAATGGTATGGCCTCAAATTCCTTAAGGGATACTCGTCCTATGATGAGGTTATAGGCCGAGAAGACGTTTTCATCCATAATAAAAAAATTAATCTTCCAGGTCAACCTCTTAGGCCACTCATCTCCTATTCACACATCCATCTCATACATGCACAACGAATGGACCTTCTCACCGCTGAAGCCAATCACGGATGATGATAGGGTACCAACCTAACTCTGTTGAGGTCTAGGCTCTTAAAACAGGGCCATAACATCACGTCCGTTGAACTTCCTCCATCTACAAGGATTCTTTGTACCTTACATCCATGCACTCTTATTGTTATTACCAAAGGGTCATCGTACGGAGCTAAGATACCTTTAAAGTTAAGTCAGGAGAATCCAACTATAAGAGTATCCATATCTACCTTCTTACTCTTCTGCTTAGCCTCTGAAGATGCCAGATTCACAACCTCTACTTTGGTCACTGACTTAGCCTCTGCCATATGGTGTTAATACCGAAGGAGATCATACCAACCCTCTTTATAGGGGTATTGTCCTCTTTCGGTGGGAGGTCTGGATCGTCCTCATCATCACCATCTGAGTCATCATCTCTTCTCATTGGGGTATCATCTAGACATCTGTCGTTTCTATTCTTTTTTGGTTCATCTCTTCCCCTCTTAGAATCTTTACCGTCGATATACTTCCTCAGCTTTTTGGACTTTAGCATCTTCTTAATTTTATCCTTCAAGGCGAAGCACTTGTCTGTCACATGCTCGTGGTCTTGGTGGAACTCACACTATAGGTTCTTATTCCTCTTATACGGAGGAGCCTTCAGCTTCTCCGTCCATTTCAAGGATCGGTAATTTTTTATCTCGTTGAGGATGTGTTCGCAGCTCACAGTTAGATGAGTATAATGTGCAAACTTATCATCGGCGGACCTCTTTTTTCTGTCTTTCTTCCTTTGGAACTTTCCGCTGCCACTTCCGTTTTCATCCTCATACTTTGCGGCCATAGCCTCTTCAACATTCATGACTTTTTCGGAAGTTGCCAATAGCTCTGCCATGGACTTGGGAGGGTCTTCTACAAGATTCCACAACAACTTCCCTTTCTAGAGTCCTCTAATGAGGGCAGTCATAGCTATATTCTCTTTATAATCTTCAACCTCCAATTTTTCTTTATTGAATCTACCAGTGTAGTCTCTTAGGCTCTCGTTCTTTCTTTGCTTGACGTACAACAGATGAGTGGTCTTTTTCTGAGGTCTTACCCCAAAACAGAAATTTTAAATGAACCGTTCAACCAAGGTTTTAAAGTTCTTGATAGAGTTCTTCGGAAGAGAGGTAAACCAGATATGTGCATCTCCCGTCAAAGTCCCAGAGAAGGTTCGGCACTTCATCTCATCTGGGATTGAATATATAGCTGATGTAGACTAGTACATCTCAATATGATGCACAAGGTTGGTACTACCATCATACTTGGGAGACACCGTAGGTGGTTTGAACTTGGCAGGGTTTAGGAAATTCACTATTCTTGCCACGAATGGAGAATCTGAGAAACCTCTTTGCAGTGGGTCTCGGATTTTGATGAGGTCCCATATCTTCTCTTCAAGACGTTGGATGGAGTCATTCCATGGATTTTTAATGTTTTCTTGGTCGAGGTTGTCCCCAGCCACCTCCAAGGGGTGGACTGAGAGTTCCCCAGCCTCCGCACACCATCGACTATTAACCTCCTCTTGATAACTGTGTCGGCCTTGCTGCGGTCGGCCATGATGGGGTCAGCCATAATGAGGATGATGTTCCCCATCTTCCCTTTGTGATCCTGCTACACCTTTTGACCTGGATAACCTCCACATCAGGTCATTGACAGGGCCGAGCCTTTCAAAGGACGACCCTCTACTTAAGCGATCAAAAGTTGATCCTCTTTGTTGGGTACCACCATCTCTTCTGCCCCCATAACCTCGGTTTTGTTGGATAGGATGTACAATGTTGTTCAAAACCTCATACGGCTCCTAGCAGCCCTCTGGAGCATCTTATGCCTCCATATCATCATACCTATCCTCAGGGCAAGGGTTTCCTTGCCTCCCCAGATGTAAACACCTGGGGTCAGTAACGTCCCTCCTCCATTGAGGGGTAGGTTGGTCTTTTTACGGTGCCTGGGGTGGTCCACTAACTTCTGGATGGGGTTGAAAAGATGTCGAAATAATCATCTTCGGTGAGGCCAGTTGGCCTCATCATATTTTGATTGAGCTATGCAAATTGTTCATTTATCACTTGCTGCGTCGCAACGAGGGAGTTCAAGGCTTCTGCCACCTCAGCCATTTCGGACTGGGGTGGTGATTGGCTGGAACTAGGTTCTCCAACACCAGATGGTGGAGGAGGTGGTGGTCACTCCTATGCCATATGTTAAAACAAAAGAGCTTGTGAAAGAGATGAGCTTCATACCTTAAGGGACCTCTTTTAATGGTGAAACAACTCCACGCAAGGGGTGAGGCCTGGTTCATCACCAGAGTCTACAGTGAGGTTAAGCTAGCAAAGGAAGAGTAATGTCTTCTTGTTCCCACAGACGATGCCAAAATGATGATGCTGGAAATAGCACCACCAAGTAAGGTGTTGACAAGCTCAAGCAAGTGATAATAATGGCAGCACAAGAGTACACTAAATATAAGAGATTGAGATGAAGAGAAGAGGATAAACACTTGAATATAAGTGGTTCAGCCAATCTGGCCTACGTCCATTGTGAGTGTGTGTGTGTGTGAGTAATATCACCGAATGAAGGCACGAATGGCCATGGATACAATCTCTCAAGCTTTCTCTCTCTACTATGTAAATTGATAGAGTTTTAGCTAGGGTTGTCATTTCGGATCCCCTTCAAGATAGGAGAAGACCAGTATATATAGTGTTTGGGGGGTATAACATACCCCCCAAGCATGCAATGAGCATGTGCTGATGATCTAGCCAATCTAGTGAAGACATTTGTCACTGTCACATATAGGGAATGATGATGAAATATTCCCCTATGTTGGGGGATTGATTTGGTTACAACTGATTTTTTCTATGCGTTCCTAACCTTGCATATGCTTATAAATGCCTGGACTTGTCCTTGATTGGTACAACCTCGGCCTGGAAGGGTACGAGGTTGGTGAATTCTGACTGTTGCTTTATCTGAGATTATTGATAATGACCTCGGCCGAGTAGGCTGGCCGAGGTTAGGTTGGAGTAGTTGTAACGTCGGCCTAGGCCGATGATAACGTTTCCAGATGATTGATCCCATGTAAAATTACTGATCTTGGCTGATGACCGCAACATTGGCTGGGGCCGATAATGATGTTGAAGGGTGGTTGAACCCATGAGTCCTTGCTCGCCTCGGCTGATGCTCAACCGAGGTTGATGTAGATGTAATGTCGGTTGTGGCCGACCTGATGGATAACTGACCCCATGAGTCATGCAGACCTCGGCTGGTGCCCAATCATGGTGGTACTTGCAACATCAGTTGTGGCCGACCTGGTGAAGGACAACATCGTTGGTAGGTAATCCTGAGCTATTGTTACCTCGACAGTAATCCAGGCCGAGGTTAATGTCTCTGATCTGGTAGGTACACTTTGGGCATATCACATATAATGCGTAATATATGTTTATGCCTTAGATGTGATATTTTTTAGTTTTGAATAAATGGGAGTTAGCAATTAAATGTAGGGATTAAATTTAAATAATTAACTATTGATATATTCACTCTTTAAATTTTAAAAGACGTCACTGTTGATGTAAAAAACTAGATTTGATCTAATTAATTAATCACAGATAAAAATGAATAAATGAATAAGACAAATGATTTTTAAAGTGGTTCGGCGTTATAAATATAGCCTACATCCACTGTTTCATATTACTGGGTATTTTGCCTTAATCTCGATCACAATCGCAAATGATCAATTACCCCGTTATGGAGGGTGTTATAATGTATCTATAGCGTTGGGGCTATCAGTATGAATAGATGATATGCCATTATTTAATAGACATATACATTTGTACAATAATAATGTTCATTAAATTCGATGTTCATTGAATGTGTACTTGTTGTTTGATCTTCCTTGCCAGATGCTTTGCACGTTGAGTAGCTCAAAATGCTAAGCAGCTCAGGATGATGAGTAGCTCGGTGCCACGAGTTGTTCGATGACCATATGCATTTTTCACGTAAGATGACACATGTCTTCATATAATGGGTCCACACCAGCTGACTAATTTTCGTATCAACAGAAGCCCCCAATGTTTCACAGTTGAGGTTGAATTATGAGAGTGTGTAACATTATACCCAGAAGTTTCTCGGATATAGTTTACCCAGTCTTGTTAGACTATAGATATCAAACACTTAGGAAATTTTCTCTTTAGTCTTATCATTTGAGCGCAAAATGAAAAGTTGTAAATATTTTGGCTCTTCAACAGTGGTTTGGATATCTGCATCTTTTTCATCGTTTAGCCGCTAGAAACGCAATCGTCTTTTCTAGTAATCATTTCTTTTCTCACTTCCCGATGCAAGGCATTTAAAGGCGATAGAATCAAATCGTCTTCTACTTTTTACTTCTGAACTTTTAAACTCTTTATTTTCTCACTCTATTCTTGTACTGTCATTCTTTCCATCGTTCGCCATTAGCAGATTTCTCAATTTTTTGTAAGAATTTCTTCTTTGTTCCTTCTTTTCTTTAGTGACCATGGTTTATCTTATCGAATCCTTGGATAAATTTCGGGCTGATTTTGCGATTCCCTATTGGGTTATTCTAGAGGATTCTCCTTGCCCTTCTGATTTATTTTCTTTAGCTGAGGGACACTGGTTTCCCTCCATTTTTGTGGTGGAGTGTGGTTTTTCTTTCCCACCTAATCCCCTGTGTTTGGAGTTTTGCCAATATTTCGATATTGTTCCTGCAAGGGTAGTTCCAAATACATGGAGGGTAATTAATGACGTACATAGGATGAATCAAATACATGGAACTCGTTTAGGAATTCCTAAAATTATATATTGTTATAAATGGGTTATCGGTGACACTACTTTTTATTTAAAAACTAGGTTTTCAAATAGAGCTTTAGTGGTCAATCTCCCTGATGCCAACGGGGAATATTTTGATCTTGGGGTTGTGATGAAAAATTGGCAACACCCCCCATTAAAAGGAAAAGATGTGTATCAAGGTCCCAGATGTCCACTTTATGGAAAGGGGATAGGTTATTTTTAGTTTTTCAATTTATCTTTCTTTATGTTTGAAGAAATGCGTCACTGACATTAATTTTTGTTTATTGCAGTTGACAGTAAAAGGAAACCTCCAAAAGAGAGTGACATAAATATAAAAAATTTGACACTTATCTGGAGTTTGCATCAGCCAATCAATAGGGAGCACGTGAGGTCTGCTTCTTACTTATTGAGATACAAAAATACCACCTCATCTTTCATTGCTCGTCCTCTTGCCCCTCCTGTGGTAATTGATCTTGATCAAATACCAACATCTCGAGCAAGTGCATAAGAATCTTCTTCTGATTTGAATACCTCCATTGTTGATCTGATGAAGAAGAGGATGATTCCATAATTCTTTGACCAGTCTTCTGTGGACACTGAAGGGATTGCTCCTGCCAAAGATATGAGCAAGAAGCCCCCTGCTACACTAAATAGAGAAGAGACAACACCTGTGATTGAAGTTGTTACACTACAAGAAAAAAGCCTTTTTATAAAGTTTTTTAAGTGTCATAAAACGCATTTTATGACGCTTTATTTTTCAATAAAAAGCGTCATAAGTTTGGGTGTCATAATTGATACCCATAAAAAGTGTCATATTAGGTAACGGTTATATATAACTTTTTTCCAAAAATGTCATGTCTGTTACAAAAAAAGGTCATAATATACCCTATAAGATGTCATATTTGATTTAAAAAGCGTCATGATAAACAGTTTTCAAAATTTTAAAATGATCATATAAAAAACTTCATCACACGAGGGTTTAATATAAATAGTCATAAATTAACATATAATAAAAAAAATTAATAGTCAATATTAATGTCATAGTTGACAAATAAATCTAAACACAAATCAAAATTTACAATAACATAAAAAAAGTCTTGAATTTTTTGTATTTGAAGTCAAGTACACCTAAAATGCACCAAACCAAGTCATTTGTCCATATAAAAAATAATGGAACATGAATAGATATATCCACCATCTACATTAATTATTCATGAAACAATAATGACCTAATACATGTATCATAACTAGATATACCCACTACGTATATCATTAAAAAAAATGTCTCCAAAAAATTTACATTAAAAAATCACTCATAAATGCATCGGTCTTTCTATGGCTTTCGCAAAATTGTGACAACACTTCAAAAGCTCCAAATCATGTTGAAGCTCATTGATCTCATGAGTTTGATATGACGACTTTCCTGCCAACTCCCTCATCAAAACAAGACAAATAAAATTAGATTTAGTTTTTCACATCTAAATAAAAAGGAATGTAAAAAAATATTTAAAAATATGTGACCTTCATTTTTATAAACTTAGATGAATTTTTCAAGAGCTCTCGCATGAACTTTAAAACAAAAAAATAACACAACCTGAAAATAAAGGAGTTAGTATATTACCCATGTCAAATGTGAATAAATAAATATTAAATTTAATTTATTGACCAAATACCTTAACATTCTCCGAGTCTAGTAATGATATTTTTCCTTTGATTTCTAAAAATGATTACGATCGTATTGTCCGATAATGATACACCTTTCACATCCCTCTAAGTAGATGTTCTTGCATAAGTTTAAAAAAACATATATAAATCTCTAATGAAGCATAAAACACAACATATGAATTCCAGTTTTTCTAAAGTATTAAGACATGCATAATTTATGTGAAAAAAAAATTCTATAACAAATAATTATAAAAAATTTGGGCAGAGTTTCCACTATTTATAGGACTATCCACCCTGTTTAAGAAATAAAAAAAATCCAACAATAATATATATCGGGTGGAATTAATAGTTGTCTTGTTGAATGTGCGGCTTGCACCACTAATCTTTGTACTTTTTTATACCAATTTTGAAGTAAGAACCCTGTAAAATTTAACAAAGCCACTTGCAAAATATAGATACACAAAATCTATTCTAACAAATATAGCACATGCAACTCTTTTAACATGAAGATAGCCATCACTTCTATCCAAATCATAGAGTATCCCATCCAAATTCTTAGTTCATAGGTCACTCTTTTTCAAGATATTGAGATTTTCAAAGGGATCATGAAGTTTACAATGACTCACTAACAATGCTCTCAGTGTAGTACAATAAACAGTAATTTTAGCATATATAAATAAATCCTCTCTAAGTATATATAAAAATGAGGGACATAACAGTAGAAAAATCAACAATGGAAGGAAAACCTTCAAGTGGATGAGTAATTTGTCCAGTAACATAAATTAATGATAAAACGAGAACTATTATGATTATATAAAATTGTCCCCTGCCATCTTTACATACAAAAAAACAAAACAAAAAACACATGACCATATGTAATGAATTGGAAATACTAGTAACATTAAAGAGAAAATCTTCTAGTTATGAAAAAAATATTGAGACAAGGATATATGTTGGCTCTTTAAAAGCACCCCCTCCTCTATTCTGATAGTTTTTAACTACATATTCATAAATACAAACTTAGGGATCATATATGAATCATTATGATTATGTGTAAAAATAAAATTAAGTTGCAAAACCTTGTTTGTGGAAGTAAAAGGAAGCAACTCACAATGAGCTAGAAAATTTAGGAGACTGAAGCATATATATAGTCATGAGGAGAATAGGAAACTGAAGAATTTCTAGACTTAAATATTATAACAAATGATTAACTACACATATCCTAATTAATTGTGCTTAACTGATAGGCATATTATAATTTCACTAATCATATTTTAATTTGTTTCTAGGATTTAACCCATTGTGAAGAAGAACCCAAACCGATTGAAAATGATCATCTTATTGAGTTCACTATCAATGAATTAAAAGTTAATCACACATATCCTAATAATGCATGTAGCAAGTCATAGTTAGTAAAAGTACCTAAAGTCTAAAAGCTTGTGTTGATGTATTCTCGGAGGGTACCTGAGCAAGAATCATAGTAACTGAACATTTATAGACATCCTGTAGAAAAATTAACCTTTATAAACATCCCAAATTTGGTGCAAAATGAATAATCCATAATTAGTGAAAAAGAAGTAAGAATTGTAGTAATTGAGCATTCCAAAAACTATGCTTCCTCTTAGGAGTCTTAAGTGATGAAATAAGAAATTAAAAAGGTTGCGCTTGTCTTCGTCAACCCACATAAAATTAAAAAATTAAAAAGGTTACGCTTGCCATCATCGAACCACAACCACCATGCTTCTAACATCCTAATTGTCTTGTTATTTTTGGTACCATGACAAATACTACTAGGCTAGTTATAGGGTGTTTAGGGGAATATAGAAATATGGGTAATTTAATTTTGATGTAACTGGTGGGGGATTTGAGATTGATAGGAACTAGGTGAATGTGTGAAATGGGGGCAATTGGTGGGGACGAGTTAGTTAAGTGGGAGAAAATGCAAACATTGGCGAATGCTTGCGAGGAGAAGATTCTTGTGTTGGTGAGGTTGAGGCCTTTGAGTGAAAAGGAGATTGCCAAGAATGATGTTTTGGATTGGGAATGCATTAATGACTCTGCCATTTTGTCCTAAAACATCCTCCAAGAGCACTCCATGTTTTCGACTGCCTATACATTTAAGTATTTAGTGGTGACTTCTTAACGAGGCTATTGTATAATGGAGCGAAAGAGATTGATCTTTCGGTTGTTAGTGGTATTAACTCAAGTATATTTGAATATGGGCAAACAAGCAGTGGGAAGACATACACTATGAACGGAATAACATAACTAATCTCATGACTGGTTCGTCTTCACCGAAATAACAATGCTATTATGGAGTGTAACCGTGATATTTAAGAAGTGTCTGTTCATTGATATGAATGGATGAGAAAGCACCTGCTTGAGGTTGACAACATGACTAAAAAGGAGAGAATCCATAAGGTCATTGTTTGAGAGTATGGATGCAATAGCTCCACAGGTAAGGACAGAGATAATAGAATTATATTGACAAGGAAATGAAAAAATTGATGAAGATTTTTATATTCTTGAAATTAATATTAAAAAAATATAAACTTCATCTAGAGCTACAAAATAACTTGTAGCAGTAATTCTAGGGAGCTACACAACAAATGAAGAGTAATTCTAGGGAGAAAGAGAGATTAAAGATAAGAAGAAACAAAATACATACATTAAAAAGCCATTTGTTCAGTAAGTATAGGAACTGTCAACCTGAACTGTCAACCTAAAAAAGTGGAACTATCAACCTAAAAAAGCCAAAGAAATGCCATATTAAACTTGAAAACAAATATATATACATGCTTTGTTCAGTAAGTACGTGATGAAGCTCGAGCAGATCTGAAATAAGTTGTTTCAGAGGTTTAAAAACAAAGAACAAACAATCATGGGTAATCCTCGAATACTGTCACACTCATATATTTCAGAGGACTTCATGGAACAATTACACTCCTAAATCATATTTTTGAACAATAAAATTGAAGACAATCAACAAGTAGTGGTTTATACACGTACTGCAATTATGGGTATAGAAAATAAATGGGCAAGCATAAGAATTATGGTATAATGACTTTATGGGTACTCATTAGGTGAACTCTGAGTTTCAAGAGACACTTCAAAGCTGAAAAGTAAGCATCTTGAATAATTGGAATAATATGAAAACTTAAAAAAGGAAAATTATATGTATTTTATGAATAAGACTAGTATATTGTTCCATGTAGGGATGTGAAGTTGTGTGGAAGTTTCTAATAATTAAAGAATCCTTATCATCCCTGTGTATCGCATAATTGAGCATAAGTAACCTTTGGTTTGCAACACTTCACATTGTTGTTAAAAAGATGGGTTCTTTTATCTATGACATTATCCCATTTCTCATTTTTATGTAGCTCTGCATCCAAATTATTGATCAAAGTATTCAGATCCAAATCAGATATGATCCAAGAAATTCTGCAGGAAGAAATAGAACATTTTATATGAGCAAAACAACCTCACGAACATTTTATATGATAGACGGAAGATCAATAGTGTAACTCCCAAATATGGAATGCATAAAGCGACTAACTTTATAATATTAGTGATGAGTCGTATGATGAGGATAGAAATAATAGATGGTGAAGAGATATCCAATGAGATACATCAGTAACATGTCACACTACTGGAAAATACCACCGGGTTATACAATCTATCAATAAGATACGAACGTAAAAGACGATCGTGAGAGATACCTTGCTCGGGGTGAAGATAAAACTTTAGCCAATCAACATGCTCTAAGTTTAAATAGGCAGCAATCATCTCTTCAGTCAAAAAATCTCTTGACAATGAACAAAGGATGCTAAGGGACTTGGATCCTCTGTTTTAATGATAATGTTTGAGTAGAATTAGCGATTAAGCGTATCATTTACCACATAGAATGGTGAAAGATGTAAAGATGACAAATGATATCAAGTGAAATTAACGCATAAGACACCCTTTATAGCCCTCTGTAGGTGACATACATCGATGGTCCTCTCGGTACGGACGAGTCAAGAAGCAAAAGAACTGCATAAAGGTGTGTCATAGAGGAATGCTTAGTAATTGATAACTCTACCACTGAATTGTCAGGAAAGTATCAGTGCATGGAAGAACGTTAACATGTTAAACATCGAACAGTAGTGGTGGAAGGCTTACCTAGACCACTGATTCCACTTCTAACAAGGGTAAACTTCTTTTATTGAGCCATATAGATAAAAGCAAGCACGAGAAATAGGCACACAAAGATATAATCGAAGAAAATGATCAAAGCACTGGGAATACATCCTAACGCATGTAATATGAGTCAATCACACAATAATATTGAATAGACAACGGAAATACCTGCAAACAAAAGTAATGGAATGGTGTAAAGTACCCTAAGAATGGGTTCCTAATGGGCGTATAATACCTATTGCTTTCTCTGAATCTACAACATTAGGTTATATTCACTTTGCATCAAAGCCTCCATCATTGGAAGCACACCTACTTCCTGTTGATCTTCCAGAGATAAAAACCTTGACTGGCAGCCGAGGCAGTGAGAAGATAGCATGGGATGCTTCCGTAGAGCATTTGGACTTATCCTATAAATATGGGGATGACTTATACAAGTGTCTAATTGCCATATATGATGTTAGAAGGACACCCCTTATTTTCGCAACATTAATTGGGTTCATTAGGGGGGCTGGACAAAATCCAAAACCATTATCATTTTCATTTCATGACAAGTTCAAACAAAGACCATTACTTTTTGTGTGTTGGAGTAGTGGATTTTGCTGCACCTATACTATTTTATTTCAGTAGCACAATCTACAATGTCCAAAGGAATGTTAAGCAAAGTGCTCAGATATTAATTTCAAAAGCAACAGAAGGGCATTGATTTTGATAAAGTAGTCTGATTATATCAACTTTGTGGAAATAACACATTATGATATTTCTCGATAACAATTATCTACACCAACCAAAAAAAAAAGATCAGTTTCCTAATTTGGAACATTCAATGAATTGTTAAAAACAATGCCATTAGAAGAATGGAAAAGTTAAAAAGAATTTCATAATTTGTGTATTATGGATTTCCTTGAACCAAAAGTAGACTCATCTAAGATTGATGAGTATAGAAAGAAAGGCAGAGGGGCAGGGCATAACCTTCCCATGGTTATATATATATATATATATATATATATATATATATATATATATATGTGTGTGTGTGTGTGTGTGTGTGTGTGTGTGTGTGTGTGTATGTTTATGGCCAATGGTCTAGGGCCTAGGAAAGGCGAAGGGGCAGGGCATATCGCATAGGCAGCCCTAGGCATGGATTTTTAATTGTTGACGATTGATCGGCATAAAATAACTTGTTTGGTGGACCTTGAATCCAATATTCTGGTGGGAATATAGATTCTTTTTCCAACAAATAGCGTACAACCTGAATCATTCAAACTAGAAACTTCATATGGTTGATAACCATTAAAGTAAAATTTTGTTTGAATGTATTGAGACGTTATTTCTTTGACAATTTTGACGGTTTCAGTGTCTTCATTATCTGATTTGATAATTAAATCATTACTAATTAAGTTATCTGTTTTATCTTGATTTGTTGTGATTTTAGCAACTTCAAGATTATCGTTGATGAGATAGTCATCTGTATCTTGACTTCTTGTGATTTCATCAACTTTAAGATTATCCTTGATAATTTCAGGTGAAGGGTCATCTTCATCACTAAAATTTTCTTCAGTTTCACACTCTTTAATGAGGCTATCCAATATTGGTCAGAATTACTACTAAAAATTAAATCGGTATCATCATCATCATCATCGAAATGATAGATATATCTTTTTGAAAATGTACGGATGATATCATCTTCTGAGTTGTAGAACTCTAATAAATAAGATATATTTTCATTTTGATTTAAATCATATTATTTGATAACCTGTTCGATTAAATCTGTTTTAAATTCTTTTTGGTAAATTTCATCAGAAAATTCACTTGGTTGAAGATAAGCATAATTAACCTTTTCTCTTGGTGTACTTTTCTTCTGTTTAGATTGTAATTCAGTTAATTGAATTGGAAGTTCTAAAACTTTATCTTTTGTTTTAGAAGTTCTTCTTCTGAACTACTAGCAACCTTTGTTGTTATTTCAGTTGTTATAGGACGATCTATAACTTCGAAATGACACATCTCTCTCGCATGATTGAGAGTTTCTTGAGGATTTAAGCTTTTGATCCAATCAAATTCAAACATTCTTGGTGATTGTACTTTTTTAAATTGATCCAACTAATTTAGTAAAATTAGATTTGCTCTTGAGGATCATCCGAATATCTAATTCGAGAATTCATTCTCAGATAAATCGGAATCATCATATGAAGAACTATATTCTTCGTTTGATTAACTATAATTATCTAACTCGTAGATACTATAGTCACTCTCATTGTTTGATAAAATAATCTAAATCTTCAATTGATTTTATTTCATGTTTTTTCTTTTTGTTGGGACACTTATTTGCATAATGTCCAACTTGTTGACATCCAAAACAATGGACCAAATTTGTTGGTCTTTTTGGAAAATACTTTGATTTTGTCTTTCGAATAAATTTGGGTTTATTTGATAGTAGAGTATTTTTATTCCATCTGCTAAATTTTGGTTTAATTCTTCATCGAAGTTTTTTAAACCTTTTGTACTAAGGATTTTTTCTTCTCCTTCTACTGATCTAATTTTTTCTTGTTGAGCAGCCAAACTGTAAGACTGGTAATTCAACTTTACTGCAAATTTCTTTGTTTATTGATTTTATTCATTGTTTTAATCTGTAATCAAGACAATACTTTTCTAGTTTTTCACGCACATTGAATCCTACGACCAATTGTGTATGGGAAAGAAGCTTCTTGGTAATTATTAGTTAATTCTTCACCCCAAGGATTTGGTAATTTAGTGAAGTATAATCTTAATAATTCCCTGTTTGTGGGGTCGCCATAGATCCAAACTAGTCTACTGTATGCAGCACTGTATTCTTCTAGTTTTGCTAGTCTACAAATCTCAAGTTTTTGTAACATTTGCCAAGCTTTGCATTTTCTTTCTTGATCTTCGCTAATAGGATCAGTAATCCCACAAATTTTAAGCTTGAGGACGCTGCCAACTAGAGGGCCTTTTCCATTTAAATGCATCCCTAAATTCTTTATATTTAGGAAATGTTATATGCACTTGCAAATATTTTGAAAGTGCTTTATATTCATTGTACCATAATGTGGCCCCCATCAATTGACATGTGAATTGGGGACATAAATCCTATGCAGGATATTACAACAAGCTGAGCCATCAATTGTATAAGCAACTGGTATTAGGACAATTTGAGCTTCATTTATGCAGGCTGTAGGGTCCTCTGTTTCAGAATAGGGGAACTCTATGTCAGCTAATTTACATTCAAAATTTGATGACTTGGTCTAAATAAGGATAATTGGGTTATGTTGAACGGTAATTTGGGTAAAACCCATTTACCCAATAGGGTTTGGCCTTCTATATCCAGGTTCAAATCCGTGTTCGGGCATAATTCGAGTATGTTGAGCTCGAACTTCTACATTAAACAAATGTAGAAGTTGTTGTAATCAACATTCTAAAAAGAGCCTTGGGAAGTTGAACGACGGGAGACTGCCTAGTGCATAGGGGTGACTTTTATTATTGGATACAATATTATAAAAAGATCAACTATTAGCATGTAATAATTCAACAAAATTTCTAAGTAGCTAAATCAATTTAATAATAATCAATGTTTAAAAAAAGCTAAAAGTGTTCTCGAGGCATTTTCCCCCCGACGAGCCGAAGCTATAACCTCGATTTGGGGAAGCCCCCAAAATGATACTTATAAATAATATATCATCACAAAAAGATCCATATTCAATGGCACTACATAAATTGTCTATTCTCCCAACCGTAAAATATCCACCCACCTCCCCACCCCCCACCATAAAAAAGATCCCTCCTCAAGGGCCTAGTTGAGATATTATGCTATTGTTATTGTGAATCTAATGTGTGAAAACATTTGAGTTATTACAACAGGTTTATGTTGAAAACGTAGCACCATAACATTTTATATTCTAATTATAATTTCTACTTAACTAATTATACTATTATTTTCTATATATGGACAATCAAAATGATTTTGTTTGATCTTTTAGGTACTTCGCTTGATCATTGATAATGAACTCAAGTTATTGAATGTGGTATGGATAATGAATTCAAAATGTGGCATGAAATGTATAAAAAAGGAAGTTACCTCAACACACGACAACACAAACTCTTTAGGCTAAGCAACATGTGAATTATGTGCATCTTTAACAACATACATGTCCGCATTAGGTACCGGTACAGGAAGATAAGCTTTGGGAGAGTTAACATTAGTTATTGATACACATATATAATTATCCCCCAAGCGATATGGATGGTGTTGATACCAAAATTAGTCCGCTGATGTGGATCAATTAGGTGGAGACATGTGTCACTCTACATGGCACCTACAAACATTTTTTGAATAACACCCTGACTTCGAGGAACTAAACCTCCCCGACCAACTATGACGCTCCGAGCAACAAGTATACTCCTACTAACTCGTACGTACCGAGCTACTTAGGCGGTCCGATCATCTTAGGCGGTCCGAGATGCACCTCGATCAGAGCATTTATAACTAGACAATTAAGAGGATTAAATGCGCATTAAATGCTGATTATTATCATATAGATGTATACGCCTATTGGACAGCTATGTATTACCCTTTCACATGTACAACCTCAGGGTTATAAATACATTATATTATCCTCATTGTAAGGGGACTCAGAATTTCTTGGTAAAACCTGTAATCGAGAATTCCCAAATAGTCAATAATAACACAAACAGTGGACGTAGGTCATTCATTCAAGGCTGAACCACTTTAAAAATATCTTGTCTTATTTATTTTTTATCTGTGATTAAGTAATTAGAGATAATCTAATTTTTTACATCAACAGATTGGCGCCGTCTGTGGGAAACGACTGAAATTCTCGTTTTTCACCAAAACAATTTATCACCAATGACTGATAATCCTGAATCCAGTAATCGAAATGCTGGAAACCCCCCAAATCCATCCTCTCCTCCAAATGTCCAAGATCTAGCTGGAATTGGCCAATTTGGCTCAAGGCCAGATGGCTATGTAAGAGACTATGAAACAACTCATGCAAACAATCCAAGGTGGAGCGCCAACCTATTTAGGACAACGAAGTATTCAAAGAAATACCGGTTTAGTTTCTTCGCGTATTAGGCAAAGCGATTAATATCGCACTGAGAAATATGATGATTTTTCTTATCAACCGGGTCGAACTTTGTCAGTACGAGCCACATATACTGAACAACACATCACTCTCTCTCCAGAAAGGACTAGTGCATTGGGAAGATTAAGTAGGATCTCTCTTTTTGATCGATTGGGCCCTAGGAAGAATAAAAGTCCTCCTAAGGCTGTGTCGAGAAACTTTCGACGACTATCTGATCTAAGAGAGGGTTCTACCCAATCGCAACCAGTTGCTCGACAAGATAGATCCCAGGAAGCGACTTCAATACGATCAATTGCTTGAACCAATAGGCCCGAGGAGGGAAAGGATGCATGGAAAGGCTCTATTCAAAGGTTGGAGGATAGACTAAGGGAAATGGTTAAGGCCAAGAATCCTCTACAAAGAACTTTTGTCCAAAGGACGCCTTTTATACAGGTAATTGTGGATTTTCCCACACCATCGAAGTTCAAAGCACCTGTTGTGACCCCTAAATATGATGGAAAAATAGACCCTGTCCTTCTTATAGAACAATACCATGCTGCTGCCGACATCTATGCTGTGCCGGACGAGATGAGATGCAGAGCATTTTTGGAAACTCTTACTGGATCTGCACAAATATGGTACAATAATCTTCCTCGGGTGAAGATATCAACTTTCTTTCAATTGGTCGAGCTCTTCATTGGAAATTTCTATTTTGGAGAAAAACCAGTTAAACGAGTTGCACATTTGTTAAGTGTTAGACAAAAAACAGGTGAGAGCACCAGGGATTACATAACTCGTTTCAATAACAAGAAGCTCGAAGTTATTGATTACGAGGAAAAAATAACAATTACAGCTTTGATGAGTGTACTGTTGCCCAATAAATGGCACTACACTTTGGCCAAAGATCCACCCAGAACCATGTCAGAACTAATGGCAAAAGCGGCCAAGATCATAAATGCAGAGGAGGCTATGGCTGCGAAGAAGAACATGGACACCAAACACCAAAGAGACCGAGGTGGAGGTTGATAAGTCTAAAAAGAAAGAACATAAGAACAATTGTGGTGACAAGCAGTCAAAGGCAAAACCATCATGGGAAATATTGAAGAAATTTGAAAATTATACTCCTATGAAAGTAGACATAAATAATGTCCTGGAAGAGATCAAGAACAACGAGGAACTAAACTGGCCTGAGAAAATGAAGTCAGATCCTGACAAGAGGAATAAGGCCAAATATTACGAGTTCGATAAAGACCATGGTCACACAACCAAAAATTACATAGCTCTCCAGAATGAAATCGAAGCACTCATCAGACGAGGAAAGCTGACCAAGTATGTTGATAGAAGAAATGAAAGAAAAAGCAACGACCGAGCAAGAGAAAGGTCTAGATCTCCTCGTCAATCAGAATAAAATAAGAAAAGAGATCATGAATATGATCCAGAAGACGACCCTGATCTCCCCAAGAGACCAAGACATCCAGAACGTGAGGTATTTTCAATTCGTTTTGGATCATTTGATTGTAACGTTATTACAGGTGGAGATGTAGGAGGTGGGGACCTTACTGGGGAAAGGAAAGCTTACCTCAATGAAGCTCAAGATTGTTCATACATTCAGCGAATATATCTAGCGGAGGATGATCACCCGAGGAAGGTGAACAAAGAAAAATTGGTCATTGGTTTCTCCAAGAACGACCTCGCAGGTGTACTATATCCTCATGATGATCCACTAGTGATCAAAATGAGGATGAAGGAAGTAATAATCTCAAGAGTACTGGTGGATAATGATAGCTCGGCGGATATCATGTTCTACTCATGCTTCGATAGTTTAAATCTGAAGTTGTCTCAGTTGGAACCTTATCATAGGTCCCTCCTTGGGCTTACTGGAGAGAAAGTCTTTCCACTTGGGACGATGAAGTTGGATATGTTCATCGACACATGGCCTGCTTGTCGAACAGAAAGAGTACATTTGTTTGTGATGGATAAGAATGTCCAGTTAGCTTACAATATCATCATGGGAAGGGTAGGTTTAAAGAAGTTCGAAGTAGTATCATCTACTGTACATTAATGTCTGAAGTTTCCAACCAATTTTCGAGTAGGAGTTATAAAGGGTGACCAAAAAGTTGCTCGGGAATGTTATTACTCATCTGTCGAGCAAGAAGAACTGGAGCAATCTAGGAAAAAGACTATGACTTACCAAGTGGATGAAGGTGCAGAGATTGAAACATTAGATCCTAGAGACGAATCGCAGCTCGTGAAAGGTTAGGTGGTGGAAGCTACTGAAAACATCATTTTGGACGACGAGCACCCGAAATGAACAACTCAAATAGGTTCGTCATTAGATGCCTCACTAAAACAGGAATTAATAGTTTTCCTAAAAAGCAAAAAACAAACTTTTGCTTGGAGTCATGAGGATATGCTAGGAATAGATCCAAATTTTTTATGTCACGAACTCAATGTGAATAAGGAGATCAAGCCAGTGAAGTAGAGACGAAGAGTGTTCAGCCCCGAGAAGAACCAAGCCATACAAGAGGAGGTCGAGAAGCTCCAGAAAGCTTGCTTTATTGACGATGCCAAATATCCAGACTGGTTGGCAAATGTAGTAATGGTGAAGAAGAAAAACAACAAATGGAGGATGTGTGTAGACTTTACCGACCTTAACAAGGCATGCCCAAAGGATCATTTTCCTTTCCCCCGAATTGATCAATTAGTGGATGCTACCTCGGGACACGAGCTATTGAGCTTCATGGATGCCTATTCTTATTACAACCAAATTAAAATGAAACCTGAAGACAGGGAGAGTACCTCTTTCATTACCCCTAGAGGAACTTATTGTTATAATGTTATGCCTTTTGGTTTGAAAAATGCAGGTGCAACATATCAATGACTGATGAACACGGTATTTGCAGAACAAATCAGTTGCAATATGGAAGTTTATGTTGATGATATGCCGACGAAGAGCAAGAAAGCTGCTGACCATCTAATTGACTTAGGCCAGACCTTTGATTAACTGGATACATATCAAATGAAGTTGAATCCCACCAAGTTCATATTCGGAGTACGAGAAGGCATGTTCCTAGGGTATATTGTCAACCGACGAGGAATCGAATCAAACCTAGAGAAGATCAAGGCTCTATTGGGACTACGGTCTCCAACGACGAAGAAGGAAGTACAAAGTCTCACTGGGCGAGTTGCAGCACTTAATAGATTTGTATCATGAGCAACAGATAGATGCCTCCCATTCTTCAAAACAATCCGAAGAAAATTTGAATGGAATGACGAATGTGAGAAGGCTTTTCAAGAATTCAAGAAATATCTGGGAGCACCTCCATTGTTATCCAGGCTATTGATGGGGGAAAAATTGTACTTGTATTTGGCAGTGTCGGAGAATGCAGTTAGCTCGACATTGATAAGAACGGAGAATGGAGTACAAAAACCAAGCTATTACACTAGCAAAGCCTTCCGAGGAGCAGAGATCAGATATCCAAAACTGGAAAAATTAGCACTAGCATTCATCGAGGCAAGTAGGAGAATGAGGTCGTACTTTCAAGCTCATACCATAGTTGTGTATACTGATATGCCATTGAGGCAAGCTCTTCATAAACCAGAAAAATCAGGGAGATTGATGTACTGGGCAGTAGAACTTGGTGAATATGACATAATTTATGAGCCTAGATCGTCATTAAAAGGGCAAGCAGTAGAAGATTTTATAACAGAGTTCACCTATCCTGATACCTCCGAGGAGCAAAAGCTGGATACGAACCAACCTGTGGATGTTACAGGATCATCGAATTTAAACCCTGATCAACTTACGTTGGTCGACGAACAAAAGAAGTTGGTCGACGAGCAAGAGAAGTTGGTCGGCAAGCAAGAGAAGATGGTCGACGAGCAGCAAGAAGTGATAGAGGAGGATAAAAGAAAGCAGCAAATATTTCATCGAGGAACTCTGTCCGATCAAAAATTTAAAGATGAGGTACCTATATGGAACCTATATGTGGATGGCTCATCTTGCACTACAGGCTGTGGGGCAGGGATTATTTTAAACAACCCGAATGAGGTCGATGTGGAGTATGCTCTGCGCTTCCAATTCAAGGTTTCTAATAATGAGTCTGAATATGAAGCTATGATTGCAGGTCTTAATTTGGCAAAAACCATGGGGGCAGAGCAAGTTATTATATTCAGTGACTCGCAGTTGGTCGTAAATCAAATACTGGGAGTATATGCAGCCAAAGGAGAATTAATGATCAGGTATCATGCAAAAGCGATGGAGATTTTATCAAGTCCGATGGCAGTACAGATAATTAGAATACCAAGATTGGAGAATGCCAAAGTAGATGCCTTACCTCGTTTAGCATCAGCCACACGCACCGAGCTACGAAGAACAATCCAAATTGAAGTCTTGGCTAGTCGGAGCATAGATGAAGATCTGATGATGAACTTTATTACCCTTGATTTAGGACCATCTTGGATGGATCCTATCAGGGCATATATTGAAGAAGGGTATTTTCCAACTGATAAACTCGTAGCCAAGAAACTAAAGTTTAAAGCTGCTCGTTATGTATTGACTAATGGTTTTCTATATAGACGAGGAATTATAGCTGGCTTGCAGAGATGTGTACATCTCGCTGAGGTGAAAGACTTCATCGAAGAAGTCCATGAAGGGTCCTATGGAGCCCATGTAGCAAGTTGGACACTTCTGCAAAGGATAATGACGCATGGATACTATTGGCCGACAATGAGGGCTGATTACATAGCCTATGCAAAAAAATATGACAAATGTCAACGCTTCTCCACCATCCGAAGAACTCCCCAAGCATTGTTGACACCCATTACTTCCCCTTGGCCATTTTCCATGTGGGGAATTAACTTGGTTGGGCCACTTCCAACGACCAGAGGAAGGTTTAAATATCTCACCATCGCAGTGGATTACTTTACTAAGTGGGTGGAAGCTGAGCCCCTTATTGATATGACATATGAAAAGGTGTACCAATTTATTTAGAAGAATATCATATGTAGATATGGTCTTCCTCATGCATTCATCACCGACCATGGAACACAATTTGACAATGAGGAATTTGCTGCATATTATCATCAGTCAAACATATTAAAAACTCACTCTGCACCAGGCCATCCCTAGAGCAATGGGCAAACTGAAGTGACGAACAAAACGCTACTGAATGGCATGAAGAAAATATTAAATGATGCAAAGGCAAATTGGATCAATGAGCTGCATTCTTTACTATGGGCTTATCGTACTACTCCACGAGCAACCACATGAGAATCTCCATATATGCTGGCATTTGGAAGTGAAGCTGTTATACCTGCCGAGCTGGGTCTCCCCACACAAAAAGTGTTGAATTTCAACTCTCCTATTAGTGACTTGATGAAAAGATTAGATTTGGATATGCTCGAGGAAGTTAGAGAAGAAGCAGCAATCAGAAACACTGCATACCAGCAATGGACAACTCTGTTCTATAACAAGAGAGTAAAGAAATGCGACCTAAAAGAAGGAGACTATGTGCTAAAGAAAATAATTTAAAAGCACAACAAACTGGAAGCTAACTGGCATGGGCCCTACAGAGTAGCAGAGGTTATTCGACCAGGAACGTATAGAATCGAAACCTTAGAAGGAGAGGAGCTTAAGAATGCATGTAACGCAGAGCATATGCGCAAATATTATCAGTAATTCAATCTCTATGTAATGCAGTTTTCTTCGATATGAATAAAAGTTTGGAAATTTCGCCCAATTCTCTCCTTTTGTTGAAAATTTTTCGGAGTATTAGTGCTACACACTACGCATCAATCAAACCCAGAAATACCAACTACGGTTGGTTGGGAAGAAAATCCACCAACTATAATTTGGTCGGGAATACAAAATTTCCCAGAAATACCAACTACGGTTGGTTGGGAAGAAAATCCACCAACTATAAGTTGGTCGGGAATAAAAATTTTCCCAGAAATACCAACTACGGTTGGTTGGGAAGAAAATCCACCAACTATAAGTTGGTCGGAAATACAAAATTTCCTAGAAATACCAACTACGGTTGGTTATGAAGAAAATCCACTAACTATAAGTTGGTCGTGAATAAAACATTTCCCAGAAATACCAACTACGGTTGGTTAGGAAGAAAATCCACCAACTATAAGTTGGTCGGGAATAAAAAATTTCCCAGAAATACTAACTACGGTTGGTTGGGAAGAAAATCGTCCAGCTAAGGTTGGTCGAGAAAGAAAAAATACCATCTAAGGTTGGTCAAGAATAAAAATCTGCCAACTAAGGTTGGTCGGGAACAAAAACCACCAACTCCGGTTGGTCGGAAACGATTGGTTAAATATATGAAAGTCATTTTAGGGCTTAAAATTAAAAAGATAAAGTTCTTGAAACTTATGGAATTTTAAACTACCACCATAGTTGGTCGAGAAATTAAATATCACCAACTCTGCTTGGTCGTCAGATAAATTCAGATAGTCGACAATAAATTTTCACCAACTCTAGTTGATCGATAATTTAAAATAGCACAAAATATCTTTATCTTTTCAACAGATATACATGAACATTCATTAGAAAATGTCTTACAAAATATTTCCAAAGACAATGACAAATTACAAAGAAAACTAGAAGATTTTCATTAAATCCAAAACAAAATACATTGAGAATGAAATACATAAAAAATTGTTACATCAAGAATCCTATTATATTGGTTTCTTCCCCTCTGCCTTTGAAATAGGTTCTTCACCAGCGGGAGGATCGTCTAAGGCATAGGGGGAATTGATGAAATTTATATCTTTAAGCATCCTGATATTCATTACTGAGGGATGATCAAGTAGGTGTTCAGGGCGAGATTTCTCGAAATTGGAATGAAGACTGTAGTCACTGAGATACTTTGAAGTCATACATTGAGGAATGGCTCGAGCAGGAATCCGTCTCATATCCAGTTTGAAAGGTGGCACCGACAAATCGAGCAACCCAGGGTCATAGTAATCCCACAAATAGTGACCCTGTTCCAACTGCAACATGCCCAAGGCATTCAGCCATCCTTGCTTGTAACCCACATTATTTGCATTTTGGATCCGATCATCTAGATGGTAGAGGGATTCATTATAACCATCCATCTAGAACTCCCTGGGATGCTTGTGGAATTGATAGGTTAATCTCTCCAGTTGCTCGTGGAGGTTCTTCGTTAAAAGCTCTTTACTCTCCTAGGCAGACTTTTATGCACAGAGCTGCTCGTCCAGATTCAGAATCTTCTTGGACATCTCAGCTAATGCTTGATTCTTTGCCACCAATTGGAATGCTTGATTCTCCAAGGTTGCCTGTGTTCTAGCTTCTTCAATAGTAACTCGAGCAGCCCTTGCTCATCCTCGAGAAGCTCTTGCTCGTCCGCGAGCAGAGGTAGAAGGACCAGCTCTCTTCAAGGTTTCTAATTCGTCTCTCAGATTGGCATTTTCAACCTCCAAGAAAGAAAAGCCTTCATCGTTGACAGGAACTAAGGCTCCCGAGGTAGAGGCTGCAGATTTCAGCTGAGATATCTCTCCTTGCAAATTGTTGTTTTCCTGCTCTAACAATTTGGCGATCTGCCTATGCTCTTCAACCTCGGTATTCAAAGTCCTTTCCTTTATATCGTAAGCAGTAAACAGTTTATCATATCCTTTATCAGCACTTAGTTGCTGATACTTCTTCTCATATCCCTGGTGTAAGAGGGCTGTAGATTCCTTGTATTGTTGTTAAAGCTCCTCGAGAGTGCCCTGGAGGTCTTCAATCATCTCATAATATGCTACATTATTAGCCACTGCCCGGTCGAGCAGACACTTTAAATACTGGTAGGCTTCAACTGTTCGCTCTGAAGCATCTAGATCGAGAATATCAACGATTTGAGCTTTAGTCATATCTGTATGACCAGCTTTGAAGTATTCATTGCATTATCTCAACAATTTTATATCATGAGCTGATAACAATTCCATCCTGGCCATAAACTAGTAAAAGGAAGAGATAGAAAGAATCAATAAGAGTGCAAACAGAGCAAGAAGAAGAGAATCAACAGTATGAACAATCAAAATCTCAAATTTTATTGCATCATAAAAGAGAAGTACATAGTTCAGAGTTACATTTGACAAAAATAAATAGAGAGAAAAGTCCAAACAACTCTACACCTTCTCCTTGTTTCCCAAAACTTTCTCGGGAAGCTGGGACGAGGAGGTAGGTTGCTTGGATGGCATAGAAGGTTATTCGGTGGGTGCTGGAAGCTACTCGGCTGAAATGTTGGTTGATTGAAGATGCTCGGTAGGAGTAATAGTTGGTTGGGGTTGTTCGTAGTAAAGTTTAATAATAGGGACCTGAACCCCAACCACCATAGAAGATTCCTCGGAGGCAGCTTCGTCCTCTTCTTCTTCCCCGGGAGAAGGAGGGGGGCCAGGAATCTATCGCTGAAATAAGTCTAAATTCTCATCGATGTTCATATCTTTTAGAGAAGCAACCCAACCATCCCTGAAGTAATTGAGGTTTCCATACTCTATTTGTGAGATCATGGCAGCCAAACCCTTATTCCAACCTTTGTCCCAGCCAGCACTGAAGGACTTTTTCACAGTCAGTTTCCTTTTCACCTTCTCCGAGGAAAGCTTCTCAGACAGAAGTACCTCGAAAGCTTTTAATTTCTTTTCTGCCTCTTTCTTCTGACGACCAGCGTCACGGAGTCTACTTAGCTCTTCCTCAGCAGATTTGAGCTTGTTTTCAAACTCTCTAGCATGTTGGAGCTTCCCCTCGAGCTCTTTGTTCTAATTTTCCAAGTCTTTTAGTTTTTTCTCCAACCCCTTGGAGACTTCAACAGCCTGATCCCTCTCTTGCTCGGTGGAATTAAGTTGCTTCTCCCAAGCAGCTTTATCATCGACATACTTCTGATGAGAATCCTTTAAAGACTGCGTCAGACCTACAAAAGCCTCCTCTACACTACCCAAGGAGATGGACGACTTTATGGCTTTGTCCTTCTTCAAAATAGTATTAAAGCAAGTTACCAACTGGAAAAAGAAAATAATTGTAAGTCAGTGCAAGGACATAACATTAAAAAATGAAAGTTTAGATTAGAAATACTTACTGAGGCAATGTGTTGAGCTGCCAAGGTGGTAACCCTATCCCGAGAAAAATTTTCTTCAATACCTAGGATCTCGGGGATGATCCAAGACTTCACCGAGGAGCAACGAAAGGGGGAACACCACTTCCAGTAGTTGGAAGCTGAGAGATGGATTCAGCCAAATTGACCGAGGAGCTTTTCTTCAACATCCTCATGGGAGCAGGAACATTCTTGACCAAGGATGTCGTCTTGGTTGATGATATAACTACAACCTCGCTTAGAGGGGAAACAATTGCAATCTTGCCTGGAGCCACAGGGGGATTCTCAGTAACCTTCTTAGTAGCAGTGGGAGGAGGTGCATCAAGTTGTCTTGTCCCTTCTTCCGGGACATCCTGCTTGCTTTTCTTTTCCTCTCCAGTAATAGAGGTAGATTTCTCGAAGAGGGCAGTATCTCTTCTTCTCTTCATTCTGTTACTAAGAGGAATATGTGATTCAGGAGAATAACTTTCAGAAGCTGGTACTGGTTCTATGTCACTCATCACTGGACGAGCAGTAAAAGATGAGGTGTAACTCTTGTACTGCAATAAATATGAAGCTGATCTGATATGTTCATCGGCAACAGTTTGATGCAAACCCCAAATAAGTTTCAGATGCTTTAAATTAACTTATGTCTCTTTTGGAGACATTCTTTTGTTGTCAACTGCAAATAAATGGAAATTAAAGCATCAGTGACACATTTTATCAAACACATAGAAAGCATAATTTCAAAAATAAAGTAAAAGCAACCTATCCCATTGCCATAGGGAGGACATCTAGGACCCTGATACACATCATTTCCAATTAGTGGAGCATGTTGCCAATTTTTCATAACTACACCATGTTCGAAGTAATCCCAGTTGGCATCTGGGAGATTGATGACTAAAGCCCTATTTAAAAACCTAGTTTTCAAATAAAAAGTACTGTCACTGACAGCCCATCTATAGCAAAACATAATTTTTGGAATTCCTATACGAGTTCCATGAATCTGATTTAACCTCTGGACTCCATTAACTATTCTCCATATATTGGGGGCTATTTTTGCAGGAACCACAGCAAAATATTGCCAAAATTCCAGACACAAGGGGTTTGGGGGAAAAGAAAAGCCACATTCAGCTACAAAGAGACTGGGGAACCAATGTCCCTCAGCCAAACGAAAATAATCTGAAGGTTCAGAAAGTTCTTCCAAAACGACCCATGAAGGAATGGAGAAATCAAAACGAAATTTATCTAGCGACTCAATAAGGTAAACCATGATGAATAAAGGAAATAAAAAAGAAGGAAGGAGATCTTACAGAAAAAGGATGGATCAGTTGACAACGAACGATGGAAGGAATGAACGTACAAGATAGAGAGGAAATGGAGAACTCAAAGATACAAATTTGAAAAAGTAAAAGACGATAGGATTTTCTGCAACGCTTAAATACCTCACCTTGGGAATGGGTAAAAATAATGATTACAAAGAAAGACGTTTGCGCTACCAGCGGCTAAAAAGACAAAAAGGGCACGGAGACCAAAGCAGTTAGAAAAATTCGAAGAGTCTGATTCTATGAATTCGAAAGGAAAAATAAATACAAGGAAAACACACCTAAAATTTAGGATGACCATTTAATCCCGCAATATTTCGAGAAGAATGTTCCACACTCCTCAACCTTGAACTGTGAAACATTGGGGGCTTCTGTTGATACCAAAATTAGTCCGCTGACGTGGATCAATTAGGTGGAGACACGTGTCACTCTACATGTCACCTACAAGAATTTTTTGAATAACACCCTGACTTCGAGGAACTCAACCTCCCAACCAACTATGACGCTCCGAGCAACATGTATACTCCGAGAAACTCGTACATACCGAGCTACTTAGGCGGTCCGAGCTGCACCTCGATCAGAGCATTTATTACCAGACAATTAAGAGGATTAAATGTTGATTATTATCATATAGATGTATACGCCTATTGGACAGCTATGTATTACCCTTTCACATGTACAGCCCCAGGGATATAAATACATTGTATCATCCTCATTGTAAGGGGACTCGGAATTTCTTGGTAAAACCTGTAATCAAGAATTCCCAAATAGTCAATAATAACACAAACAGTGGGCGTAGGCCATTCATTCAAGGCTGAACCACATTAAAAATCTCTTATCTTATTTATTTTTTATTTGTGATTAAGTAATTAGAGATAATCTAATTTTTTACATCAACAGATGGTATCATTAGGTGAAGTACGATAAAAAAACACTCCAGACGCAATAACATTCGCACGTGAATTCAATGCCAATCTACATTGTTTTCCCTATATAAAAAACAAAATGAATAATGAATGACATATATATACAATTAAAAAAATAAACATCACTAATATAAGTAAAGTTGTTACAAACCTTCTCAATATTAGATTTAGGATCCATCGGTGAAATTATACGTTTTCTATTCACATTACTTTGGGCCTATATACGCATGAAATATTCTAAAATAAGTATAGTAAAGTGTGAGACATAAATGTAATGAAGTTTTACCAATTACGTGATTACCTTTTCCTTTTTCCTCTTGGATGGAGAATCACATGATTCACTCACATAATTGGAATGCTTCTCGTATTTTTTATTATCATTTTTCTGACTATTTGAGGAAATCTTCTCAATTAACGACGGTGTAAGTGATCTGCTTTGATACTTCATCAATTCTTCCATTGATTCCTGAAGTTGTCGATGTTTTTCTTTAGCCTTCTCCTCTTCTTGATGAAGTCTAGACTTTAATTATTCAACATATTGTTTCGATCCCCGTCTAGAGATATGAAAGTAAGTTGTAGGAGTGACTCATTTTTCCCATCCCCCTTACTCGACCACTATACTCTCGAGTACCAAGTGCCAAGGTTAAGACGTCTAGAGTCCCTTGAGTTACTAAGCTTCTATCATGGACTTGCTTCTTCAAAGTGTCCTACAATAAATCTAAACATCATGGATTGTTATAAACTCATGAGATAGAGAGAGAAGGAGACGCGTGAAACACCTATCAACGTGAGACATAACACTCAATATGATGTACCATGATCAATCAAAACTAAACTCATTAATCAATCTAAATTGATTAATTAAATAATCTAAACTAAACTGATTAATATGACGTAACACAACGTGAGACATAACCCAATCAATCTAAACCAATTAATCAATCTAAACTAAACTGATTAATTAATCTAAGCTGATTAATCTAAACTAAAATCATTAATATGATGTAAGATTAATCTAAACCAAACTCATTAATATGATGTAACCCAGGTGAGACATAACACAATCAATTTAAACTAAATTTTGAAGACATAACACAATCAATTATATTTAAACAGGTGACGTACACAGGTGCGACATAACACAATCAATCTAAACTAAATTAATTATATTTAAACATGTGACGTACACAACATTATTTTATTATAAAAGATTTGTATTATTTTGGTGATGCATTACTACATTTACGGATATACCGAATATTTGCTTTGAAACTCAGTGAGAAAATTGTAACTTTTAAACCATACCAGCATGAGAGAAAAACAATACCATTAATATTTTTTATCTCTTAGGAATATTAAGGAGACCTAATAAATGTATGAGACACCCAATATGTATTGTATCGTGGTGTGATACAATTAATCAGACTTGACATACTCCAAAATCCTTGTGATTTAATCATAAGTTATGATAAATTACCATTATAGAATTTATTAAAAAAAATATTACGTCAATACGAAATTGGCTTTGTGGATAAAAACAAGAGCGTGATGGGGGGGCAATGAGAATGAAAAATATCTAGAATTGGATCCATTCAAAAACGATCATTCAAGATGGAAGCGTTGAATGGGTTATATAACTGATCTATCAAAAACCCATTTGTAACAACATAATTTTCCAGATAAACAATAATTGGCCAATCATAACACAATAATAGTAACAAAAAATGGTAACGTTTCATTGAGAAGACACTATGGCTTATTAATTAAACCGACAATGCTTGTGGATGAATTCCAAATTTGATACGACATCATTTAACTTTCCTCCTACGTCATGAGCTGAATTTTGAACCTTTCACTTATTAGAACCTAATATATTAGTACTTGGCCAATTAGTAAAACAAAACGACAACGTTTCAATTAGAAGACACACCAACTCGTTAATCAAAATGATAGTTTTGCATCCATTTTATCATATCCATATGCCAAACTTAATACAACTAGTGTAAATCTATTGAAACACTGTCAAAACAGGTGCGTAATCTACGAAAACTTAATTAAATATGATTTTACGTAGTGAAATCAAAAAAAAAAAATTAATCCTATTGAAAATGACAACTTTTAAACACAATGATGACATATGAAAAGGACGATCCAGTGAGAACCGGCAAATGGATGTTTACGGGCTGATGTGGGCGGTTCGAAAATGGTTCGGGTCAGATTTGGACGGTTTCAAAATGAATCAGCATGTATGTTGGGTCAGATTCGGTTCGAGCTCAAACGGGTAGGTTCCGGGTTAACCTTCCCTTCTCTAACCCCTTCTTCTCCTCGGCGGGTTTGATAAACCCAGAAGCTAAAATATTCTTGGAACAAAACCAAAAGTTCTAAACCCAGAAGCTATAAAATCGCCCACATCTTAGAGATAAAAACCATTATTCACCCTAATCCCCCTCTTCTCCTTCGGATCCCCCCTTTTAACCATATTTTACCTGTGACTAACCCGCCTCAAACTGACTTAATGGGATACTAAACCCATTTTGACATGCTGCTTAAATTAGAGGATCCTGTCATAGTAATTTTTGGGCGAAAGTGTGGGGTGTCATCTTCTCTAACCCATTTTGCTGGACCTAGATGCAGCATAACAGGTGTAAATCTATTGAAAGCTTGATACAAATTTTAAACACAATCAGTTACAACGTGAGAGAACTAAATTACCAGGGTACGAAAACGATCAATGAACGGGAATTTACATGAAACAGAGTATGAATCATAATAAACCACAATCACTCACAACGTATAGAGTCGAAAAACGTACCAATGTGAGAGCATGAGGGAGAGGGCGCGATGGAGAGGAGAACTGAGGGAGGATAACGTGAGGGAGAGGAGAGCAGAGAGGAGAACATGAGGGAGAGGGATTCTCGGCATTGAACTGAATTTGGGAAGGAGCGGGTATTGTGAAAGTGGAAAAAAAATTTAGGGGGGAAAACTCCGCTTCTAAATTTTGGAGGAGAAAAAAAGGGTCATAATATGTACACCTATATTATAAACTCTTAAAAGAAGGTCATAATATCAATAATCAAATATGATTTTTATATTTAAAATGTCATAAAAAATAATACTAGTATGTATAAAATGACATTTTTTTTATTAGAAATGTCACATTAATAATATCACTAACCTTTAAATGACATTTTTATAATAAATGTCTTTAAATTATTTTTTCGAGTGTCATAAAAAGGTATTTTTCTTGTAGTGTTATCTCAAAAGAGGCATCACCTTTGATTGAAGGTGCTTCTTTGAAAATATTGAGAAGAGTTCCTGCTAAGAAGACCATTGATTCTTCTACCCAACCTGTGGGAGTTGGGTTTTCCTCTGTGATAGCTAGTTCTCCAGTTGTCCTTACTCCTGGCTTGGCAAAGAAATTGATTAAGTTAAGGACTCTTCCCGATCGCTGAGCTACTGAAACTTCAACTCCTCGGAGTAAAGTTGTTGCTGTGTCTTCCCAACTTCTTGCATCAGTAAGTGATTTTAAGCTTTTTTTTCATTGCCATGTTCAGGCTTTGATTCATACTTTTCTTTTTCTAGTTTTTGGTGTACTTTGACAATATCGTGGAGAAGGATGAAGCCATTAAAGCTTCAACTTCATCCAGTGATGTTGAGGAAGCTCTCACTGGGCTGTCAAAATCATTGATGGAGTACCAGTAGAGGTACGAAGAGGACAAATCTGCCTGGGAGAATAATATCAAATCTGTCGAGTCCGTTCGAGATCAAGCTGTAAATGCCTCTAAGGGGGCTGATGCCAAGCTTAAAGAGGCTGAACGGCATAAAAAAGAACTTGAAGAGAAGCTGAAGTCTGTTGAAGAGATTATGAGGGAGAAATCTTCCTCGGAGAGAGAAAAGAAAAGCTGTTGTGAAAAAGTCCTTTAGCTCTAGCTGGGACAAAGGATGGAATAAGGCCATAGCTGCTGCCTCTTCCCAAATGGATTATGCACGTTTGAAATACTTCAAAGATGGGTGGGTAGCAGCTTTGAAGAAGTTGAATTTTGCTAAGGATTCTGAACTGTTCCAGGAACATATCCATGGTCCTCCTCCTGCTGCTAAAGAAGAAGAAGAAGAGGATGAAGCTGCATTTGATGAATACTCTATGGCAATAGTAGAACAAACACCTGCTGCCACCCTTCCTCAATCCTCCGAGCAAGGCCAGCAGGATACAACTTCTATTGAGAAACACCAACTGCCCTCCGAGCAACCAAATCCTTCATCTAAACTAGCTGAAGATGTAGTAAGAAATAAAGATAATGTGTAAAGTTGTTCGGCTCTTTTGTTATATTATTTTTCCCTTTCTGGTTGTAACTTTGGACGTACACTCTCTTCTTATGATCGATAAAAATGGACTTTGTTATCTAATCTGAATTTCTCCTTTACTTGCTTTATCTGTATCATTATTGATGCATTTTTACTTTTCCTTGCTAGTTTATTGCCAGGATGGAACTCTTATTAGCTCATGATACAGAGTTGATGAAGAAAAGTAATGATTACTTCAAAGCTGGTCATATAGATTTTACTGAGGTTCAAATAATTGATATTCTTGGACCTGATGCTTTTGAATGAGAAGTTAATGCATACCAGTATTTAGAGTGTTTACTTGATCGTGCTGTAGCTAATAATATGGCTTATTATGAAATAATTGAAGACCTCCAAGGGATAATCGAGGAGCTTCAAATTTAGCACAAAGAGACCACTGCACTCCTGCATAAAGGTTATGAGAAAAAGTACCAATAGTTGAGTGCTGATCGGGGCTATGACAAATATATCTCAACTCATGAGAAAAGGGAAAGTGTGTTGAAACTTGACATCGAGGAACATAGGAATATTACCAGGCTGTTGGAGGAAGAGAATATTGCCTTGCGAGCAGAAGTGGGACAACTCAAATCTACTGCCTCCTCTTTTTTGGGAGCTCTGGTCCCAGTTAATGATGAAGGCTTTTCCTTTTTGGAAATTGAAAATGCTGCCTTGAGAGAAGAGCTGGAGCCTTTGAAACAAGTAAGACCTACCTCCTCTTCGCGAGGTAGAACTAGAGTTGGGCGAAGAAGTGTTAAAGAGACTAGGACTAAGCAAGCCTTAGCAAATTAAGCTGCTCAGCTGAAAGCAAAAAATCGAGCCTTGGATGAAATGTCTCAGAAGATTCAAAATCTTACCGACCAACTCTCCAATCAGAGCTCTGTACTGGAAAGTAAAGTAAACTTGGTGAAGAATCTTCATGAATACCTTGAGAGATTAACTTATCAATTTCACAAGCAGCCTAGAGAATTTTGGAATGTAGGATACAATGAAGCTCTATGCCATCTTGATGCTCGGTTAAAGCAAGCAAACAATGAAGGATACAAGCAGGGATGGTTGAACGACTTGACTGTGATGAAGCTTGAGCAGGGAAATACTTTATGGGATTGGTATGAGTCTGGAGTACTTGATCTACCTGTGCCTCCCTTTAAACTAGATGTCAGTTGGATTCCACCCCGTGCCATTCCTCGTTGTTTGATATCTAAGTATGTTGATGACTACCAGCTGCATGAAGATTTTGAGATATCTCGACCTCAACATCTGCTTGATCGACTGAGTTCAAGCAATATTAGAATGTTGCAAGATATGAATTTTATCAATTCTCCTTATGCTTTAGGTGATCCTCTAGCTGGGATGGAACCTGTACCAAAATCAGAAGGAAAAAAGCCAATAGAATAGGAAATTTGTATTCAATGAAGAAAAGTTCCCCTCGTGTAACCTTCTTGTATTTAATGAAGAAAATTTTTGTCTTTCAATTTTCTTTCCTTGGAAATAATTTGCACGATGTTTTTCTTATCATGTATATATATCTATAGAGGGACAATATGTCCTATTTTATTTTAGTTGCCTAGACAATGGAGCTTTTCCCACTTGTTGTCTAGTTATAGTGACTTATCACCCATTAGTGCCTAAGAAATAGAATGATTTTCATCCCATGATCCTACTTAGTTGTAGTAATACTTTCGGGATTACCTTGTTACCTAGACAGTGGATGCCCTATGAGGTCACCCATCTTCTTGCCTAGTTTGGGATGTCCCTTGAGATCACCCGTGATCAAACAGGCTTTGCCTTGTATGATTGTTATGCTAACATTATTGGTTAAGTTTATTGGTGCTGACCAACCTTAGTTGGCGGTTGCTGAATGCTGACCAACCTTAGTTGGTGGTTGTTGATATGCCGACCAACCTTAGTTGGTGGTTGTTGATATGCCGACCAATCGTAGTTGGTGTAGTGAGTAGCACTAGTACTCAAAAAATAATTTGAACAAAAAGGAATATGGAAAAACATCATTTATATTTATATTGAAAGAAATGGGGTACATGTGAATTTGTATTGCTGATAGTACTTGCAAAGGTGCTCCGCATTCCATGCATTTTTGAATTCTTCTCCCTCTAAGGTTTCTATTATGTAGGTCCCAGAACAAATAACTGTAGTTACCCGGTAGGGCCAATGCCTATTGGCCTTTAGCTTATTATGCTTCTAGGTCACCTTCTTGGGCACGTAATCACCCCTCTTTGAGATCACACTTCTTCACTCTTTTGTTGTAGAATATGGCAGTTCGTTATTGGTAAGACGCGTTCCTGATTATCGCATCCTCTCTAACTTCATTGAGCATATCCAAATCTAAGAGTCTCATAAAATCGCTTACAGGAGAGTTGAAATTAAGCACTCTGTGTGTGGATAGGCCCAGTTTAGCTAGTATGACTGCTTCACTTCCAAAGGCTAGCATGTAAGGCGATTCCCCAGTGGCTGTTCGGGGTGTTGTGCGATATGCCCATAACACATAATGTAGCTCGTTAATCCAATTTCCTTTTGCATTGTCCAGCCATTTTTTCAAATCGTTCAGCAGAGTCCTGTTCGTCACTTCAGTTTGCCCATTGCTCTGGGGATGTCCTGGTGCAGAATTGATCTTCTGGACATTGGATTGATGGCAATATGTAGCGAACTCCTCATTATCAAATTGGTTCCATGATCAGTAATGAAAGCATGTGGCAGACCATACCTACAAATAATATTCTTCCAAATAAATTGGTAAACCCTTTCATATAACATGTCAATGAGAGGCTCAGCTTCCACCCATTTGGTGAAATAATCGACAGCGACTGTTAAATATTTAAATCTCCCTTTGGTCATTGGCAGCAGCTCGACCAAGTCTGTACCCCACATGGCAAATGGCCAAGGGGAATGATGGGTGTTAACAATGCCTGGGGAGTTCTGCAAATGGAAGAGAAACGTTGGCATTTATCGCATTTCTTCTCATAAGATGTACAGTTAGCTCTCATCGTTGGCTAATAGTATCCCTACATTGTGATCCTCTGCAGGAGAGTCCAACCTGCTACATGAGCTCCATAAGAGCCTTCATGAATTTCTTCTATCAGATCTTTAACTTCTGAAGGATGCACACATCTTTGTACACCTGCTAGGATACCCCTTTTATACAAAACACCATTGTTAAGTACATACCAAGAAGCTTTGAACTTCAGCCTCTTAGCTGCGAGTTGGTCAGCTGGTACAACTCCTTCTTTGATATACGCCCTGATGGGGTCCATCCAGGATGGTTCCATATCCAGGGTGATGAGTCTCACCATTAAATCTTCATTTATGCGTCGATCTGCCAGAATCTTAATAGGAATCGTTCTTTGTAGCTCAATTCGAGTAGCTGAGGCTAACCGAGCTAGTGCACAAGCTCTCTCATTCTCTACTCTTGGTATTCTGATCAATTGGACCGTTGTAAAAGTGGACACAATATCCATAGCGTTTTCTCCCTTCGCTATATACAACCCAAGAATCTGATTTACAATTAACTGTGAATCACTAAACATGGTAATTTGCTCTGCACTCATTGTTTTGGCTAAACTGAGGCCCACAATCATAGCTTCATACTCAGCTTCATTGTTGGAAGCTTTAAATTGAAAGCGCAGAGCATATTCGATATCCAATCCATTCGGACTATTGAGAATTATGTCGGCTCCATTGCCTGTAGCACGCGAAGAGCCATCGACATACAAATTCCATACAAGTATACCATTATCAAACTCATGGTCTGACAAGATTCCCTGATGAAACATTTGACACTTCATGTTATCATTCCCCAATATTGGGCTGTTACCCGAAAATTCATGTTGCTCGTTATCTGTTCCCTATGGTAAATCTGCTGATAGAAGTTGATCGGGGATTGTCTTTGATGATCCCATAACATCCACGGGTTGTTCTGCATTAGACTCTTGTCGATCGGAGGCATCTGGGTAAGTGAACTCCGTAATGAAATCTGCCACCGCCTGACTTTTGAGTGAGGACCTTGGCTCATAAACAATATCATGCTCACCCAGCTCTACCGCCCAATACATCAGTCTTTCGGATTTTTCTGGCTTATGCAAAGCCTATGGGAGTGGCGTATCAATGTACACCACTATAGTATGGGCATAGAAATAGGGTTTTATCCTCTTGATTGACTCTATCAATGCCAAGGCTAGCTTTTCCAGTCTCGGGTATCTAACCTCTGGTCCTCAGAAAGCTTTGCTCGTATAATACACAGGTTTTTGTACTCCGTCTTCAACTCTTATCAAAGCTGAACTGACTGCGCTCTCAGAGACAGCCAGTCATAATTATAATCTTTCCCCGATCACCGGCCAGGATAATAATGGAGGTGACCCCAAATATCTCTTTAACTCTTGAAATTCCCTCTCGCACTCATCATTCCACTCGAAAGTTTTTCTGAGAGTCTTGAAGAATGGGAGACATCTATCTGTAGCTCGTGAAATAAACCTATTAAGAGATGCAACACACCCCGTGAGGATTTGCACCTCCTTCTTCGTAGTCGGAGATCGTAACTCCATCAAATCTTTAATCTTTTCTGGGTTCGCCTCAATGCCTCACCGATTCACAATATACCCGAGAAACATGCCTTCTCATACGCCAAATATGCACTTAGTCGGGTTCAGCTTCATCTAATATTTCTACAACTGGTCGAAGGTTTGACTCAGGTCAGCTAGATGATCAGTAGCTTTTTTGCTCTTAGTCAGCATATCGTCCACATAAACCTCCATGTTTTCACCGATTTGCTCTGCGAACACTTTATTCATCAACCTCTGGTACGTAGCACCTGCATTTTTAAGTTTGAAAGACATAACATAATAGCAGTATGTTCCCCTTGGGGAAATAAAAGAATTACTCTCCCCGTATTCTGGTTTCATCTTGATCTGGTTGTAATTGGAATAAGCATCCATGAAGCTCAACAATTCATGCCCCGAAGTGGCATCCACCAGCTGATCAATTCGTGGTAAAGGAAAGTGATCTTTTAGGCAAGCTTTGTTGAGATTAGTGAAATCTATGCACATCCTCCATTTGTTATTCTTCTCTTTCACCATCACCATATTGTCTAACCAATCGGGATATTTGACATCATCAATAAAAGAGGCATTTTGTAGCCTCTCTACCTCCTCCTGGATAGCTTGGTTCTTCTCTACGCTAAAGACTCTTCTTTGTTGCTTTACTGGCTTAATCTCCATATTAACATTGAGCTCGTGGCATAATAAGGATGGATCTATCCCTGGCATATCTTCATGACTCCATGCAAAAGCTTGTTTTCTGTGCCTTAAAAATGCCACTAACTCTTGCTTTATTGACGGATCTAGTGAAGTGCTAATTTGATTCTTTCGTTCTGAACGTTCATCGTCCAAAGTAATGTTTCCGTAGCCTCCATTACCTGGCACTTCACGAGCTCGGATTCATCTCTAGGGTCTAAGGTCTCAATCTCTGCATCATCACACTCGTCCACTTGGTATGTGGTGGTATTCTTTCTGGCTTCCTCCAACTCTTCCTGTTCGACAGATAAAGAATAGCATTCGTGAGCTACCTTCTGGTCACCCTTCACAACTCCAACTCCAAAATTGGTAAAAAACTTCAAGCATTGATGTACTATGGATGGAACTGCCTCGAACTTCTTTTGGCCTACCCTCCCCATGATTACGTTGTAGGCTGATTGGATGTTTTTGTCCATTACGAAAAAGCATACTTTTTCTGTTCTGCAAGCAGGCCAGGTACCAATAAGCATATCCAACTTGATCGTCCCAAGTGGAAAGACTTTCTCGTCAGTGAAACCAAGGAGGGGCCTGTGATATGGATCCAACTAGGCTAGCTTAAAATTCAAACTATCGAAGAAGGGGTAGAACATGATATTTGCAGAGCTACCATTATCCATCAATACTGGTGAAATCACTACATCCTTCATCCTCATCTTAATCGCCAGGGGGTCAACATGAGGATACAAGACACCTTCCAAATCTGTTTTGGAGAAATTGATGACTAGTTTATACTTGTTAACCTTCATTGGGCGATCATCCTCGGCCAGATTTATGCGCTGTATATAAGAACAAGCTTGGGCCTCATTGAGGTAAGCTTTTCTTTCAGTAGTATAATCTCCACCTCCCGCATCTCCACATGTAATCACATTACATTCAAATGATCCAAAATGGATTGAAAATACCTCACGTTCAGGTTGCCTTAGTTTTTTTAGGGAGATTGGGGTCATCCTAGAGATCATCTTCACGATCCCTCTTTTTGTCATCACTTATTCGGTGAAGAGACTTATACCTTTGCCTTCCTATTTCGTTAGTCTTCTCACCATTCTGGAGATCAAAGAACTTACTCAATTTTCCTTGCCTAATGAGTGCTTCGATCTCATTCTGGAGAGCTATGAAATGCTTGGTCGTATGGCCATGATCTCTATGGAACTTGTAATATTTGGACTTATCCCTTTTGTCAAGGGCTTCCCTCATTATCTCCGACCAAGTTAGCTCCTCGTTGTTCTTGATTTCCTCCAGAATATGGTTTATATCCACCTTTAAGGGAGTATAAGTCCCATACTTCCTCAACTTCTCTAGCCTCTCCTTACCTTTTGGCTGCTTGCTGCACCCGTTGTGTTTTTTATCCTTCCTCTCAGTTTTACCTTCAGCTTTCATATCTACTTTTGTGTTGGCATTCTTCTTTACAGCCATAGCCTCTTCTGTATTCATGATCTCAGCTTCTTTTGACATCAGTTCATCCATAGACTTGGGGGGATCTTTGGCCAAAGTATAATACAACTTATTAAGTAATAGACCACTCATCAGAGTTGTGATTGTTGTTTTCTCTTCGTAGTTAATTACCTCAAGTTTCTCTTTGTTAAAATGAGTGATATAATCCCTAGATCTCTCTCCTATGTTCTTCCTTACACTCAGTAGGTGTGCTACTCTCTTAACTGGCTTCGCACTAAAATAAAAATTCCCTATGAAGAGCTCTGCCAGCTGATGGAAAGTAGCAATCTACCCTTGAGGAAAGTTGTTGTACCATATTTGGGCTGACCCAGTGATTGTTCTTAAGAATGCTCTGCACCTCATCTCATCAGGAATTGCATATATATCAGCAGCGACTTGATACTGCTCTATATGCAGAACGAGATTAGTTTTTTAATCATACTTAAGGGTCACTACAGGAGCTTTAAATTTTGATGGTGTGGGAAAATCCATAATTTCGTGTACAAAGGGTGATCCTTTGACAGAGGTTCTTTGGAGAGGGTTCTTGGCCTTAGCCATTTCCCCTAACTTGTCTTCCAACCTCTAAATGGAGCCCTTCCATGCATCGTTTCCAGCTTCGGATCTATTTGCCCAAGCAATAGATCGTGCTGAATTCTCCTCTTGGGGTCTTTCGTTACTAGTTATTGGGCGCGACTGGGCAGAACCTTCCCCTAGATCATTTGGTTGTTGAGAATTTCTCGACGCAATCCTAGGGGGATTTCCATTCCTTCTAGGACCCAAAATGGTCAAAGGGAGAGATTCTACTCAACCTCTCCAGAGCGCTTGTTCGTTTCGGGGTTAAAGTAACATTTTGTTGAGAATCTGTAGCTCTTATAGAAGAGGTCTGACCAGGCTAATATGAAGGATTACTGGACCTCTCAGTATGATGAGAGTCAGTGCGTCTGTACTGAGAAACATCTGGGAATAGCGTATGTCTGGTTCTTGAAGACGGCAGATGGGTGGTTCTCTGAATGCTTCGTTGACCTGGCTAGACAGGCACTCCATTACGAACAATTTGAATGAGTTGACGCATGGTCTCTTGCATATCTGTTTGCCCTTGGGCTAAATTAGCCACTATTCCAGTGAGATCTTGAATAGTTGGGGGTGCAGACGAATTGATCCTATTACTGGATTCTAGGATATCAGCCATTTGTGATAAGTTTTTAGTGAAAAATGCTATGTATAGTCGTTCCCACAGACAGCGTCAATCTGTTAATGTAAAAAACTAGATTTGATCTAATTAATTAATTATAGATAACAATGAATAAAGGAATAAGACAAATGATTTTTAAAGTGGTTCAGCCTTATGAAAATAACCTACATCCACTGTTTCGTATGGCTGGGTATTTTGCCTTAATCTCGATTACAATCACAAATGATCAATTACCCCATTATGGAGGGTGTTACAATGTATTTATAGCCTTGGGACTGTCAGTATGAATAGATGATATGCCGTCATTTAATAGATGCATACATCTGTACGATAAGAATGTTCATTAAATTCGATGTCCATTGAATGTGTACTTGCCGTTTGATCTTTCTGGACTGATTCTCTGCACGTTCAGTAGCTCAAAATGCTAAGTAGCTCGGGATGATGAGTAGCTCAATGCCGCGAGTTATTCGGTGAGCATATGCATTTGCCACGTAAGATGACACATGTCTTCATATAATGGGTCTACGCCAGCTGACTAATTTTCGTATCAACAGTCACAATTCATTATTTGGGACGTAGTGGGGTGCAAATAATATTACACTTAGATGAGGGGGAGGTGTTATGATCATGTGAGTGACGAAGGGGGATATTTATTATGCATTGGCTGCATTTTTACATAATAAATTAATTATGCATTGATTGTATTTATTATGCATTGACTTTATTTTTACATGGCCAGTTCAAAAGCATATGTTAGCTTCATTCATGTTAGTGGGAGTCATTCTTTAGTGGTTGGAGGGTATCACGATAGTTAAGGAGAGGAACAACCTCACCATTGGTTAGTTCTGGGAGAAGTTTGAGGGGAAATACTTTCCCCTAGCCATGCACTCCGAGATGAGGACCATATTTATAGAGCTTAGAGAGGAGGGGCGTACTATTACAAAGTATGAGAAGTTCACTTCCCTCTCGTACTTCGCCAGGGAGGATGTTCAGATTGAGAAGATGAGGATGGATAAATTTATTGTGGGGTCGTCTTGGAATATCAGGAAGGCTCTTCTAAGTAATCCAACCTTCACTACTTCTAACCTGTTGGTTAATGCCGCACTTCTCCATTTCCAGAATCATTGGGCTTTCCTGAAAAGCAAGGGGGAGAAACGTCATGCAGGTGAGTCGTCTAGCCAACGGGGAAAGCGAGTGTAGGAGGTGGATCTGAGGCCCAGCAGCACAGGGATACCCCATCCACTGATCGTAGTAAGAATTTCAGGGCTGCAAATGATCGTCAGAGGCAGGGCCAGGGTCAGGCAGGACAAGTCCATCAGGGCCGGTAGTATAGAGGCCAGTAGGGCCAACAGTATAGAGGCTAGTAGGGCCAACAGTATAGAGGCCAGGTCTAAGGGCATCAAGGCAGAGGCTAGTAAGGATGACGGATTGAGCGAGGTCCTTTTCAGGAAATTTCTATACTTGTGGTGAGAGGGTCCACACTTTGAGCTATTTCACACGAGGGTACCAGGCAATTCAGGGACATGGAGGTTTTAGAGGACAGCAGGCGCCGCAGGGACAATGCCCACCGATTTCGGCTCAGGAAGTCGCTGCACTAGCTGTTCCAGCACCCGACGCCCCACCTCAGGGTTAACAACCATTGCAGTATGGGAGAGTCTACCATGTTACAATAGCAGATGGGCCTGTCCCTCCACAAGGAGTCGAGGGTATGTTTCCCATTTTTGCTCATATTAGTTACATTCTTTTTTATACGGGTGCATTGCACTCTTTTGTTAGCATGGGGTTTACACGGGAGACGAGTATGGTAGATTTTTATTCAGATATTATTTTACACATAGACTCACCATTTGGTAGAGGGGAACCCATACGATCAGTGTGCTGAGGTATCGGTATCGAGATAGGTCGACTTACCTTCATTACTAATTTACAAGTTCTTAACATGCACGAGTACGATGCCATTTTGGAGATGGACTGGCTAGAAAATTATAGGGTATATGTGGATTGCTATGGGAGGTCCATGGTCTTCGCTATTTCGGGGCAGGAAATGTACCTAGTTGCGATGCCCCACCCCGAAGGTGGGTCGAGCACGCATTTTTATTACATCGAGGAGGATAATTCTTCTGAGGTTTTAGTGAATCTAGATTCCATCACGGTGGTGAGCAACTTTTCTTATGTCTTTGGGGAGATTCTGGGGTTACCACCTAGTCGAGAGATCAACTTTGTGATCAACTTGATTCCGGGCACGAGACCTATTTCCCGTACTCCGTATCGGATGGCTCCGCTGGAGATGAGGGAGCTACGAGAACAGATTGAGAAGTTGTTAGGGTAGGGGTTTATCAGGAGGAGTACTTCGACCTAGGGTTCTTTAGTGTTATTTGTCAAGAATAGGGGCAAATCTTTACGATTTTGTGTCGACTACATGGAGTTGAACAAAGTCTCGATTCGAAATAAATACCCGTTGCCAAGTATAGATGATTTGTTTGACTAGTTGAGGAGTGTTACGTATTTTTCAAAGATTGATTTGAGGTTAGGGGTACCACCAATTAAGAGTTTGGGAGCAGGACGTCTCAAAGACAACCTTCCTTACTTGATATGGGTCATACAAGTTTTTGGTGATGCCATTTGGGCTAACCAATGCACCAGCAGTATTCATAGATTTGATGAACCGAGTGTTCAGGGACTTTTTGGATAAGTTTGTTATCATATTCATAGAAGATATTTTGATATATTCTCAGACTACAGAGGAGCATGCAAAGCATCTATGGGTGGTCTTACAAACACTTCGGGATCATCAGTTGTACGCAAAGTTGAAGAAGTGTGGATTTTGGCTGAAAGAGGTACAGTTCTTAGGCCACATTGTGTCCGAGCGGGGTATATTCGTGGACCCGAGGAAATTTTTTTCCGTGATGGAGTGGGGATATCCCACTACACCCACCGAGGTGGGCAGCTTCTTGGGATTGTTCAGGTACTATCGTCAATTCATTCTGGGGTTCTACAAGATAGTCGAGCCCCTAACGAATTTGACGAGGAAGGGGGTACCTTTTGTTTGGGATGAGATGTTCCAGTAGGTATCTGAGGACCTAAAGACTAGATTTTCTACTGCACCAGTTTTGGCGTTTCCTCGGGCAGGAGTTGATTACATGGTTTATACATTTGCGTTCCTAAAGGGACTTGATGGGGTTTTGATGCAGGAGGAGAGGTCGATAGCTTATGATTCCTGAAAGCTTAAGCCTCATGAGGGACATTACCCCACCCACAACTTGGAGTTAGCAGCCGTGGTTTTTGCTTTATAAATGTGGAGACACTATCTCCTGGGGGAGAAATTTTAACTTTTCACAGACCACAAAATCCTGCAGTATTTTTTCATGTAGCGAGAGCTGAACATGCGACATAGGAGGTGTATAGAGTTTTGTGAAGGACTATCAGTTTGACATTCAGTACCATCCGGGGAAGGTGAAGATCGTAGTAGATGAATTGAGCCGTAAGCCATTTCTGGAATTGGCGACAGTGTGGAAGGCGAAGTGGAGGTCACTTCGTGGGGGCGACGACTTGACCCGAGCATTTATGTCAGTTCTCACCATCACCCCAGAGATCATTATTCAGGTGGTAAAGACATAGGCAGAGGATCACCTTTTCCAAGAGTGGGTGAGACAGTTGCTAGCCGAGGGGGTGGAGAATTTTTCTATTGGGTCCGATGGGAGTTTGAGATTCCAGGGGAGACTAGTTGTTCCAGATGATGACGAGTTAGGGCGAACCGTCATATCAAAGGCTCACAGTTCACTTTTCTCGGTACATCCCCGAGGGGATAAGATGTACCACGATATGCATCATCAGTATTGGTGGGTCGGTATGAAAAGGGATATAGCTGAGTTTATGTCCATGTGTGCTACTTGTCAGCTGGTGAAGGTGGATCACCAATGTCCTGCAGGTACTTTGCAGCCTTTGGAGATCCTAGTGTGGAAATGGAAAATCATATCTATGGACTTTATTACTGGGCTACCTACTTTCCAGAGGGGGCATGATTCGATATGGGTGATTGTTGACAGATTGACCAATGTGGCTCATTTCTTACCTGTCAGGACAGACTATAGCTCAAATCATTATGCTAGACTCTTTCTTACAGAGATTGTTAAACTGGATGGGGTACTGCTCAATATAGTGTCAGACCAGATGTTTGTGTCCCACTTTTGGGGGAGTTTCCAGCTGGCTTTGGGAGCAAAGTTGAGACTGAGCACGTCATATCATCCTCAGACCGATGGGCAGACGGAGAGGGTGAACCAGATGATTGAGGACATCCTAGGGATGTTTATTTTAGATTTTAAGGGGAATTGAGAGCAGTATTTGCCTTTAGTAAAGTTTTCCTATAATAATAGCTACCGATACAGGATAAGGATGGCACCGTTTGAGGCACTTTACGGGAGACCTTTCCGTTCACCCTCATGCTGGTTAGAGGTGGAGGAGAACAAATTATTTAGTCCAGACTTCATTCAGGATAACTCAGAGAAGGTGGAGATGATTCGGTCCAGGATACTGATTGTCCAGGACAGGCAAAAGAGCTATATAGATGCGGGTCAGAGAAACTTAGACTTCGATGTTGGAGACCAGGTGTTAATTAAAGTATCTGCCATGAAGGGGGGGATGAGATTTGGGAATAAAGGGAAGTTGTCTCCTCTATATGTGGAACCATTCCCTATTTTGGAGAGGATTGGGCCAGTAGCGTACCGGTTGGGATTACCAGATCACTTGCAGCAGATGCACGATGTCTAGCACATAACATCACTGTGGAGATTCCTTAGAGATAAGGTGGCATAATAGCACACTGGTATAGACGATATTTATCTCCATATATATGCTAGTTATGAGGAGATACCGGTAACTATTTTGGAAAGATGGGAGCGCCGACTGCGGTCCAAGGTTGTTGCTTTAGTTTGGGTGTAGTGGGGACACCATCGGGAGGATGAGTCAACTTGGGAGAGGAAGGATGACAAGCGCACAAAGTATCCCGAAATCTTCTAGATAGATATGTACTTTTCTTTATTTCGAGGACGGAATCCCATTATTAGGGCGGAGAATGTATTACCTCGTATATTCTTATAAATAAATAATGAAATATTATTTTTGGAATGAATAATTAATTTTGGAAATTGGACATAAATAAATTTTTTATTTAAAAATGTCACAGTTGAAATTTCTTACTTAGTTATATTTGTGTGTGATTAAATTTTATGTGCATGAATATGACATTTGCGTATAATAAAGGAAACTACACAATTTATGTGTGCGACACAAATTAAAAGTGACTATTATTGACATAAATAATTCAGAACACATTTCGGGACACATATGGGCTCGTTTAGATGATTGAGGCATTTAAAAATAGTCCTGGGTTGATAATATATAGGCTGGGGAAGTTTTGGTCCAATTCGATTATGGATTCCGGTCCATTTTGGTGTCCAAAGGTGGATTTAGGGCCCAACTCGGGATTTAACAACTAATTAGAGGTTAAGTGGGGGTAAACCACTCCCCCACTATCATTCCACAAACCTAAAAATCAAAGATACAAGAATGAAAGATAAATACACCAAAGAAAGGAGAAAAGGGCTAGAATAAAGGGGGAACCAAGGAATTAAGGGACATCTCTTCTACAATTTTTAAGGCAATAATTCTCTAACTTAATTTGTGTTGTCAAAATATTTCTCAATGCATCATATTTTTTCCCTTTAAATTTATGGGATTAGGTTGGGTATGTTTAATTTCATGATGATCAACACATGTAGAGGATTGATTGATATGTATAAAATTGGCCCAGAAATTAGGTATCAAAAATTTGAATATTAATGTTAGATTCCCTTAAGTTTGATAGTTATATGGGGGTAATTGAATAACCAATGTGACGACTACTATTGCCAATTAATGGGAAGAATTTTTTATATAGATTCCCTAGTAAATAATCCTTATTGTGAAACGAAACTTATTGGAATTTGGAAAATTTTAATCGTTAGAAATCTGGAAATTTTTGTAACTTTGTTGGGACAATATATGTAGTTGTAACCATGAAATCATACACTGTTTTGGGTTTATGAATTGTATCTAGGAAGGAAACTGAATGGGAGAAGCAGCGTATGGTGGAAGGCGAGTGGTCGCTCAAACGACGTCGCTTGTCGTTCGAGCGACTTGCAATGTGATGGGCGATTGGACATTTCATTTTCTTTTAGCCTTAGCCTGAATTAAATAACTCTCTAAAATTTGTTTAGTAATAAGAACAGAAATATGAGAAATTAATATGAACATAATATAACTGGGGAAAGGGATTATATCGTGCGTTAATTTATTAATAGAGTAATGTTACACCCACACTTTAATTAATAATAATTATAACTAACTAGATGGTTAAGTAATTATTTTTTATGGAACATAATTAATAATTTATTAGATGATAAATTATTAACAATTGGAAAATGTTGTGGACTTTAGTTGATTTTTATGGTAATTATAAAGTAATTACCTATACATATTATATGGGATAATAATATGTACTATTATGTACTGGTGTGGACATACCAGTGGACCGTCCTATCGGCTCAGGGGTTCGCGCGTTCGAACAGTGTACCAGACGTCAGCAAAGGTGGGCTTGACGATGTGTAGGTCATATAGGTACTACGTGGAGGTGTCACCTACGAGAGGTAGATGTTGACGTTGATCGTTCACGTGTTACCGTTGGGTATGGGATGTGTACATGTGTCATGCGTAGGGACTACTCCTAATTTATGTGTGTTTGTGTTGTTCTCTTAGGATACGAAATTCTTCCGGCATTGTCGATAGAGCACGAATTAGACACCAACGATAGATTCCCTTATGTGTCAAATATATGGAAGGGCATATATTAATAAATACCCAGACTCTAATGAAATAAGTTAATTCTCTGATAATGTGGACAATAAATATTATTCTTGACACTATAATGCATAATAGATGTTTATGCCTTAGATGTGATATTTATGAGTTTTGAATAAATGGGAGTAAACAATTAAATATAGGGATTACATTTAAATAATTAATTATCGATATATTCACTCTATAAATTTTAAAAGTTGTCACAATTCATTATTTTAAAAGATTATTGTGAAGTCTCACTCAAGAAGAAACTCGGACTCAATTTGTATTTTTGAGTCAAGATTCATTTTGAAGCTTGGTTGAAGCTTCGATTGTAAGCGGTGATTGGTTCTTACCCGTATAATTAGACCAAGGGGGTTGAAGATCGGTATTAGCTTACAAATGGTTGTACGCAGTGGTTTGATCCTACCCTTCAAGTGGATCACGGTAGTGAAGCGCAAAGGAGACAGAAGCTCTTGGCGCGTGGACGTAGGCCGAGATTTGGCTTAACCACGTTAAAATTACTATGTCATTTTAATTTTTGCACTTACATTTATTTATTTGCTTGTGCTTTGTTTATTTTATATTTTTCGCACTTAAATTTGCAAATAAATTAAATTCTAGATTTGGTAAAATTATTTCACATTAAAATAGTTATTCTTGAATTAAATAATTAATTTTGAAATATTAATTTATATTAAATACAAAATTTATTTATATATCTATTAGGAGTTAAACTTTGAAAATTTAACTTGTTTGAATTTATTAAAATTTTATATTCATTGTTTTAATCATTAACGATTTATTATTTTGAAATTTGGATAAAATGTTTAAATTAAATATTTTTTGAAATATTAATTTAACCCCAAAAATTTGCAAAATCTCAATTCACGCCCCTTTTGGGTATTTTTCTGGGTAACAATTGGTATGAGCACAGTGCTCTAATTATTTTTCGGACTTAACAATCCTAGAGTTAAAGATCTTTACAAACTTCTCTGTATTTATTTTAAATATTGCGCTTTATTTTTTTATTATTTGAATGCTTAAATGTTTGATCTCTTGTAGCCGTTCATTATTTCATTTTCTGAGAAGAAAACAAGCTATCAATCTTATGTTTCGAGCTTTATTTTAAAGGAAGACTTCAATGAGATCTTGGATTTTGATGCACTAAATGGAAGCATGCATAATCTTTGCGTATTTGCTCACAATGATGAATCAAGTATTGGGAAAACTAATGTTCATTGTTTCATGGCCAATAACAATGATGAAGTATACTCTTACTCGAGCTTTAGTGATAGTGAATCATATTCTACTCATAGTACAAACCGTGATGTTGAAGATGATATTGTTGATGATTATGATGAATTACAAGATGCATTTAATGAGTTATATGAAAAATATAAAGATATTGGAAAGAAATTTATTGCACTAAAAAAGACTCATTCTAAATATGACTCTATATTAAATGATTTTGATAAATTAAAATTAGAAAATGAATCTTTAAAAAAATGAAATTAAAACTTTAAAAAAGAAAAATTCTGTAAATGTCACTCATCCTCTTGAATGTGAAAATAATGAATTAAAAAGGGAGATTGATGATTTAAAGAAATCATTCGATACTTTTAGTAAAGGAAATGAATATTTTCAAAATATCATGGAAAATCAAAGAATTCAGTTTTGTTAGGATGGTATTGGATATAATAAGGAAAATAAGAAAAAGAGTTGTTCCAATTTATTTCAAAATAATGCCTCATGTAGTCATTCTAAATCTTTATGCACATATTGTGGTAGACATGCACATTATTCCAAATTTTATAATTTTAGAAAAAGAAAGTATAACAACATTAAACTATCTTGGATTCCAAAATAATTAATTATATATGCTAACCCTAACCAACCACATACTTTTTGGGTTCCAAAAGATAAAGTTTTTAGGTGCAAGACAGGTGTTGGTACTTGAATAAAAAAAATCTATGAGAATATAATTAGTATTAGATTTTTTTTTACTTCATGAATATTGTGATATGTTGTTTTCATATTTTATATGCTTATTTTCATGAAATATTTTTTCATATCATTATTGCATTTTATATGTTTTTTAATGATTTGATTAAATTTATATTTTTTTCAAATGTGTTTAATGCTTGAATTTGTGAATAATTCTATTTTGCTTTAAATAAAAGCATATGGCTCATAATTTTGTTAAATATTTTTTAATGAATAATTTATTTTTGAATATGATAAAATTGACATTTATGATTAAATGATAGTAAGTCATTACGTATCTTGATGATTATTATTTCTTATGACTATGCTTAAATTTTAAAAATGTTGATAAGTAAACATATTTTGATATGTTTTTGTTTTAGTATTTCTTTATGGACCTAACACATTCTTGGTATCAAAGAAAATATTCAAAGTTGTGTATGTTGCTTTTTGTGATAAGTTTTGGATTTTCAAAGCTTATGATTTGGTTTTGGAAGAATAATTGATATTTCAAGTATCTTTGCCAAAGATGAAAATACCACATTTGAAGAAAATATATCTTTGGATCGATAAGGTGGTAAGGAACACCTTTCTTAAACTCTAAATATCTTATGTTTCTTGATGATTAATTTTATGATCTTAATTGATAATTATTCATCTATATGTTATGTTTAGATTTATATTCTAGAATCAAGTCTTCACATATTCATTCATTACCTTTGATGATTTTGATGATGATATTTAAGTCTTCACATGTAAATTTGTACATTTATTATTTTTGATGATTTTATGTTGTAAGACGTGTACTTGATTTTAATGATAAAATTTTTGAGATGAAAATTCATAATCTTTATGTGTTATACATCTTTCATATATTTGTTCTTAATAATATTGAATTAATTCTTGATTTTATGGTATATTGATTTGATACGAAAATGTCATTTTAAAATTCTAATTATATGTAATACATGTTAATATTATGATATGCATTCATTAATTTTGATGATATGAACATATTGATCTTTTTTAGCTAGATTTATGGCATGTCACATGATTCGCCCCATTGCTTTAAAATTATTGACTTTCATGAAATAAAGTTGTTGAAATAAATTAACATTTGTGTTATTTATGCTTATTTAAAAAATCTTATGATTATTATAATACACTTTCAGTGATTTTGACAATATGAATTTATTGATTTTTAATTCATCTACTTGGCTTGTTATATATGATTATCCCTCTTGAATGAATTTTGATTTTAAAAAGGTATGTATGAAAAATTATTATCTAGATGAAAATAAAATGACACTTGTGATATTTGCGCTTGAATTTAAATTCACTTGATTATTGAGTGTTTGAAATAAATTGAAATTGATTAATTTATGTTGCATCCATTATTGAGAAATTTATTGATTGATTGATTTTGAAGTTAATCTTGAGCAAATTATTGTGTTATTTGTTGAGAACATGAGAATATTAATTTTGTGATGATCTTCTTGCTATTAACAATCTGCAATTAATGAGTTTATTTTATTTTGGCCTCATGATATGTTTAATTACTTGAAAATTGATTTAATTACTTTCATTGAAAAAAATTTACATCTTATTAGAATATATCAATTAAGAAAGTAAATGTTAAAAATATTGTATCTCATGAAGAGGATGCACCATAATTGTTATTTGCACATAAACCTTCTTTAATATCCCTTTGGGGGAGAAAAATATTTATTGAAATCTATTTATAGAAAAAATCCAGATCATGAATTTTGATATATTATTATGAATATTGCTATATGTTGTCTATTCCCAAGAATTTTATGCTCAAATCTCAAAAATGGAAACGCTTGAAAAAAAACGCTTTATTCAAATTATTTCAAAACATCGAGTTATGAAATTTATAATTGTTGTGTGCTTGAAAGTTTATTTTATATCATGATGATTTATACAAAAATTAATATGCGCCTATTGAAAATTTATATGTTGCAATTTTATTATATTTTTAGAGAGTTAATTATACTAATTGATACATGTCTTATATCTCTCATATTTATATTCTAACTCATGTTGTGCACTTAATCCCAAAAACTATTTGAGAACATTGAGTCATGATTTCTATTTATGCGTAAAAAGTGTGCAACCTAGTGCAATTGGTATCATTTATCATCTATCATTTATGCGCTTGAATTTATTAATTTTATCATCTTAGTAACTTATATGTTATTTGATTATATCCGTGTCTATCCGAAGATTCAAATGCAGGATTTAAGATTTTTTTTGAAATATGTTCCTATTGAAAAATTCCATTATATTCACATATGCTCTTATGATTTATGGTTGGATCCCAAGCACAAACTATTTTTTATAGGGGGAGCTTCACCTATTTACCATTGACACTCATTTTATTTGAAAAATCTTTTTAATAATGTCAAAAGGGGAGAAATATGTATGATTAACACTTATAATGCTTAATTTATTCATTTTAATCATTGTTTGTCATCGTAAAAAAGGGAGAGATTGTTACACCAAAATGTAATTAATGTACATTTTAATTTAATATAATATATTAATTTTGATGATTCCAGACATATATTATTATTTATATGCTATTTTTAGTTATGTAATAACTATAATTTTATATCTTTATGTTATTATTCATCATAATACTTGTCTAGTTGAGTTATAAATTTTTAGTTAGTTACTTATCATAATATTTATTGATTTTTATATATCTATATGTCATTATATTGTTATATGATTATATATCTATTTGTCATTATATATCACTTTCTTTTTATTATTTGGCTTATATATTTTTTGTTACATAAGTTTTTTTTTATAATATGTTAACATGCAAATTTTAATATATATATATATAATAAGTGACAATGGTGTTATGAATCGTAACTCATGCATAATAAACATGTATGATAAACATGCATGGAATTTTATGTGTTGCATGCTTGCATGCATACACATGCATATATGCATGCATACATACATAGATTATTATTTTATTATTTTTTTTATTAAAATATTTTTTTTAAAAATAATATATTTTTAAATATTTTTTATTATTATTAAAAAAACGGGTTATTATGGATTGGGTTTTATCATGGGGAGAAATTTATGGCGTGCTCTCAGTCACGGGCATCCGTTAGTGTATATATATATATATATATATATATATATATATATATATGTATATTATATTGTGGTACACTGTTTACCCCATGTGCCTGAGTACAAAAATTCATTGGGCCCCGCACTGAAAGACCTGCTCAAATTGAGCCACGTAAAGAATCTTCACTTAGTCCTTTCAAAGCCTTCGTGTGTTTATCTTTACCTGCATTTATGTACATCATATTTTTACCAACTTTCAACAACATGTGTTGCTAAGCCATAAAGGACAAAATTTCGTTTACGGTCCGTTTGATAACAACATTTGTCGTGGTAAATAAAGAATTTTTTTCATTTTTCATTTTTTAGTTGCGTTTGATAGTACTTATTTATCCTGGAAAATAATTACCACTTACACTAAGGTACTAACACCTAAAGTACAAAAAATTAATTTGCCATGGAATTCAATTCTTTGGGAGTCTCCAAAAAATTGAATTTCAGGAAACTAATGACTTGAAAATTAATTCTACCCACTTCTATCAAACAGGCCTTATATTTTTTATATACCTTCTTTTTGTCCGGTCATATCATCTGTGTTGAATTGGACCACGCATGCCTATCCATATAGTGTTAATTTCAAACCATATGTTAGTTATGTTATATATAATAACAACTATTTTTTTAGCCTGGGTACTAGTAATTTTCATAGTTGGCTTTTGAGCCAACTACGTCGGGATTCATTTTTTCAATGATTTGATATATATATATATACTGTATATTTTTTTATCCATATAATTTATGGGGTTTGAAACCTTGTTTCAAAGCTTAGTAAAAGTTTTGAAGCTAAGGCTACACGCACATATCTATATAATAAAGTAGAAAACTTATATATGTCATAAGATAGAAAGATGATGTCATCAATATAATTTATTCATGTAATGCCTCTTTTGCCCTTCACATTTTTAATTTCCCCCTCTTTTTTTGCTTTCCAAAATTACACTTTGATTTAAAATTTTGGATATTTTGGTCAAAATGACTTTATCAATTTGTTCAGACTCTTTCTTATGGTTAACCCACGGCTAAGATTGAATTTTGAAAGTATAATGATTTGAGAGTTTGACACGTGAACGATTGCTTTTATGACAGTACAAATATTTTTTACTAAGCATAAACACATGTCTTCCACGATCAAAAATGATTCTGAGTATTTGTACTGCCTCGAGCCTCCCACCCATCCCATCTTTCACCACTTCCTCTTAAAAGCAGAGAAGTATTACCTCTTAGATATGTGGTTTACAAGTTGACGCATGCTATCCTCCCACTTAATTTATCTTCTCCCACACGTCAATCCCCCTTTCTCTCTTCTCAAAATCCAAAGATCGTCTACTCTCTCTAAAACCAATCCTCATCTCCCCTTTTTATTTGGTGTAGCTTTAATTTTAATTTGGTAATGAACAGTTGCAGATGAGCTTCAAGGCTACGTTCCATAAGTGCACAAATTGGCAATCTCTCCTTCCTCACATCACTTCAGCTTCAAAATAATCGAATCACGGGAACACTTCCTAACCAACTCGATAATATTTTTCGCCTCCAAGTTTTGAACACCAGTTTCAACACCATAGAGGTTCTATACCTCAAAACATAAGTCGGAGCGCAAAAATCAGGGTCCTTGACTTGATGCAAAATGAGATCTCAGGACACATTTCTCAAAATCTCACCCGACTCACAAACCTCCGCGTTTGGAACTTAGCGAGAAACCATCTCTCGGGTTTCATTCCAACATTCATAGGTAACCTCTCATCACTCACTGTTTTAAATTTAGGCACCAATACACTAGGTGGCATGATACCCAGTTACAGACAACCTTCAAGGCTACGTCCTTCAACGACCTTCAAGGCTACGTCCTTCAAAATGGGTTATAATCAGAGTCTCTTTTGTGTTTTGGGTTCGGAGGGAGACCAAATCTTTACCGACAGGAGATTTTATCTCTATTACCACCAAAAAAAATTCCGACGATGAATATCCTACATAATTTCTACGAGTTTGTTAGGTTCGCAGTGGTTTGTTTGGTAATTCCTACGGTGGTTTGTTAGGTGGATTCAAAACAGGGGATTGTATATCTGTGTTAGTTTTTGTGTATCTGTGTTGGATTTAAAACAGGGGATTTGGTTTGTTGGGCAATGAAGGTGCTTGGGATTCAACCGGGCTGTTGAATGTCGGACGAGATGTCGGACAAGTCTGTGACAAGTGAATTTGTCATGGACTTGTCACGGTCATTGACCGTGACAATTCTTTGTCATGGTCGTGTCAAGGTCAATGACCGTGACACAAAACATGTATTTTTTGTCACGATCAATGACCTTGACAAGGGTGGCCGGCTGAAAGGTGACAATTTTGTCATTTTGGTGTAGTGCACATGATCTAATTTGGTTTTAGTTACTCATTTATACTTTAAGTGATATGATATTTTGTTTCTTTATATTTTTTCCTTAGTATACACCGTGATACGAGAGGATAACTTTGAAGTAAGGGGAGATATTATATGAGGGAAATACCTTATTTAGAGGGAGTATTTATGATAGTATACTAGTTATGATGAGAGATATGACAATGCATTATTGCCAATATATTTAATTGGTTGTATCAAATTTTGAAGAATGTTCCTCTACATTGGCATAATGATGAGGTTTCTAGTGTGTATTGGAAAACAGGGTTCAAGTGCTAATTGGAAGTTTGTTAATTATATCTTTCAAATTTTGTACAAATGTAATAAAAATTCAGTGTCTTTGGTTGAGCTAGTCATAAGTGAAAGGTTTCCTTATATACTTGAAATATTCTTTGTGTGTTTTGCCAAGCAATAGACAATGGGAAAAATTATAAGTGTATGGTATCTCATATGATATCTCTTTCATTAGATTGTCCTAATACTATTTCAAAAACACTCTTTGATGTCGGTTATAGAGGTCCTTTATAACGCCCCAACCCTGATTTATGAGTTACCCGTGGTTAATCCGGTCCAACCCGAGCGTTAGGTATGAAGTGCGATGAGACAACCTAAATAATGTTACTAGTCTAGTTTTAATTAATTATCATTTTTCTTAATAAGCATATGCGATTCCAATTTACATTAATCTACGTGAGGTTCCCGCAGGAAACATATCCGAAATCCAAGCATACGGTGTTACTAATGTAAAATAAAAAGGATACTTACATATACAATACTCTTAAAATACGGAACCGCATCCAACCTATCGTAACAAAGATGAAGGAATGAGTCGAATATCCAGTGGAAAAATACTATAATGCAATAAAGAATCAAAGGGCAGAAAAGAGACTCTAACACGTTACGTCTACGTGCACATGGAACTACAACACACACCCACACACACCCACACACACATTTATACACACACACACACACACACACACACACTTTTTAATGCATGAAATCGTTCCTATTCCCAAAACGTTATTTATTTCAATTAATTCGCCTTATTCTTATAAAAGAACCTCTTTTTACTTGACTTGACAATTCATTACTTGATTTAACACAACCGGTTAAATATTTTAAACAAATACCCTTTGTTTGGGGAAAAGAATTTTTTACACCGAAATTACCCTTTTACTCATACCAAATTTACCCTAGTATTTTCCTTAAAAATCACCTGTCCACTCATGCAAGCACCATATTAGAAAATACTAATTTTTCTTTGAAAGCCTTTAATAAACTGATAATATGCAAATATTGCGTATTTCATTCATCGAACCTACATATTTTAGCCCCCTCGGGTAAGTTAATCTCTATATTTAAGCCCGTTAACCAGAAAACCTCGGTTTATATTGTTAACATGCTATATGAGGTATAATTGGGCATTTGTAGGTATTTAGGTACTAATAATGGAGTTCGGACGCATTCTAATTGTTCCGTACGCAATCGCATGTTCAAGGGAAATTCGGTCAATTCACAGTTTGGGCACCTGGCCAACACCTACACGTAAGTTGTATCCCTCCTCGCAAGCTTCGCGTGGCCGTGGACGGTGCGCGATTTTGATCCCTAACGAAGAAGTTACGGCGTTTCTAGCGGAAGGAAATACCAAATACACCAAAATAGGAGGAAATGAGAAGCTGCCCCGCTTGATCAATCGATCGATCAAAAGGATCGATCGATCGATCCTTCAGATTTTGGCTTGGATCTCAACCATCGATCGAGCGATCAAAGGGATCGATCGATCGATGCCCTGTTTTCTGCAGATATTTTGTCTTTTCTTTTCTTTTTCCTTTTCTTTTCTAATTTCATTCCAACTTACTATATAACCCATTTTTGTGTAAATATCAGAATATTCAGTTTTAATTAGTTTAGCTTAGGGTTTGTGGGTTTTGAGAGCTTGGCTTCATTTATCTTTGGGTTGACAACCATATGGGTTGTGTATGTTGAACTTTCCATCTCATTTACCATTAATAAAGTTGTTCTTGTTGAATTCTTGCTTTGTAGATTAATTTACATGCTTTGTTAATTAGTTTACTTGCTTTATTTCCTGCTTTCCTAGTTTAATTAGTTGTAATTTAGTTTAATCATGTTGTGCCCTTAGATAAATAGGGTCGGGATTTCGTTCCGCCATTAACGGGCCCCGAGCTCCAAAAATTCAGTTTTGGGCAGAATTGCGTTTAATTGAACCCGTGCGAATTAAAGTCCGATTGTTACGCGTTTAACTTTCTCTGTCATGCATCGTTAGTGTTTATAGTGATAATTTAAGTTTAATCCGCGTGCGACCAATTTTCGGTTAACTATTTATTCACGCAGTTTTGGCCTAAATTCATTAAAGTGTGAAGTTTATGATTAATTGTTAATGCTCGATTAAATTGCTCTCGAGCTGGAATTCTGATTAATAGTTGTTTTCAAGCCGTATGGTTGGATGTTATCCCGATCCTCGCTTTTCTTTTATTTAGACTTAACTTCTCTCTTTTCTTTTATTTACAACCACCCATCACTTTTTACACATTTATTCCTGAATTGATAAATCCGTTACAATCTGTCGAACACTCCCTGTGGATTCGATACCCGACTTACCGCTATACTTGTATCGCAAGTGTAGTCCTAATTTAGGTTTGTTTGTATTATCGCGGTGAGATTAAAACAACGATTGTGTCTTTACACGAACACGCCTTTCACGCGTAGTTAAAATGGCGCCGTTGCCAGGGACTATTTTGTTATAGATTGTAATTGTCTTATTAGTTCATAGTATTCTTGCTTTTGTATTTGTATTCTTTGTTTTAACCTTTTTTGCAGGACTTCTACATTTGAGCGCCTAGAAACGCTTGAATTTTTCCCGTCGCACATCACTTTGTGGAATTTGCCCTCTTAAGCCTTTGTTGGGGTAAGCATATCTTATTCCAACTTTTCTGGTAATCCTAATGATAAATCTCAAAATTCACGTAAACCTATGACTTTTGGTCAATACTTGCAAGCCGAAAAAATTGCAACATCTAAAATGACATTGGGTGAGTATTACTAAAGTCAAAGTTTGGATTACATCAATTTTGGGCGTGATCATTTTGATTCTGGGTCGCAAGATCCTTATGATAATAATTTCGAAACAAATTGTAATCATTTTCAAAATTCTTATCTTAATGATTTTGATTGTAGTCCCGAAAGCAATTTCCAAACTTCTCAATTCTAAGAATCCGCTCCTCACCCTATGACTTTCGGTGAGGGACTGCGAATTCTTGAAAATGAGAGGATTGAAAACCGTTATCGGGAAGAAAATCATTGTTGGGAACATGAGTTGGATTTATTATTTGAATTCGACGATAATTTTTCTTTCGAGACTTCCGAAGTCGAGGAATGTTTTGAACCAAATGAGGTGCTTTTGTGTACTTTGGAACAAATCATCCTTGACTTGACCTATGGTATAGTAGAGAATGAAAATGAGGACGAAAGAGGCGTAGTATCCATTTGCAATGAACTCGTTTCTTCTTTGATTCTCAAAGAAGAAAGTTTCATTGCAAACGATCCTATTTCTTCCGAAATTCAATCTTACGATGATGATCACTCATCGCCTGAGATTGAATTTCTTTCATCCCCATCTTTATTCTGTACTGTCACACCAATTCCAGTACCCGATGAATTGGTTCAAAACTTTACACTTCCAAACCTTTTCACCGACGATGAGTACTCGCTCGAGCCGCCTTCCATGATGTTATCTTTTCCCTCATGTGCACCGCCTCCCATTCCAACTTTAAAATACTTGGGAGATGATTCAATTTTTCTTGGCCCACATGTGTATTTGTCGCCCGTCCTATCAAAATCCCCCATCCTCCCTTCCAAATTTGTAATTGGGGATGGTTCATCTTTTTCACCACCCACATGCCTTCCGTCGTTTGAACAAAATTCCTATTTTTCGGGAGGCATGCATGAGAGGGAAGGTCCACCATTGATATTCCAAAGTCAAAATGTTGTTTGGGTGGATCCTCAAAAATTCCTACTTTTAGTATATAGCTAATTAGCATTCCTATGTGTAGGTTGTATATACTAACTTTTTCATTTTTTATTTTTTCTTTATTTAGTCTAGTGTAATTAGTTAATCTCTTTTTATATTTTTTCTATGCTTAGTTCTAACTCTTTATGTAGGTTCAACAGATTGAAATTGCAGAAATTGTGCGTCCCAACATACTTTTGTTAAGAAAAAAGTGAAAACGGTCACAAAAATATTTTTTTTTCTTTATTTTACACACACTCATTCTCACGCATTTGAATTTATTTTTCTTTTTCTTGTTATTTTATTTTTCATTTCTTTGTGTACATGCATTTGTGTCGCTCGTCGTATATATTTTTCAATTTTTGGTTAACATATGTGTATGTATGTGCATATTTAGTCTAATTCTTTATTATTTTCTTTTCTTTTATTTCTATTTTTATTTTTATTTTTTTATTTCTATTTTTATACACTTATATATATATATCCCCTGTTAAAAACAGGAGGCCGTAGGCATTTACCTGCTTGATCGATCGATCGATGCCCAAGGGTCGATCGATCGATCGACTAGTTAAATGCCGAGGCAGGCCTGTTTTTCCCCTTTCCTTCATTTCTATTATCTCTCTTCTCCCATTTTCGAGCCCTAATTTCCCCCAACACCATTTCCTTCAAATTTCAGCCCTAGTCTACACTTCAAAGGTATAATCCTTCCTCTTTATTTAGGTATTTGTAGACTTTGGTTAATTTATGTCATATTTTCACTGGTTTATCCATTTTCTTGACATGTTTGAATGTGTGTTGGTTGTGTCCCTCTTTATGTTGTTCCAATATTTTTTCTTGCTTAATATTGCTATATATCCATTCATGAACACATTTTTGATGTTGCATTGTGATTGTGTTCATGAATGGGGCTACTTTGTTGGTTCAAATGGTATTTTCACCCTCGCCGCACATTGCGCACGCCAAGTGTTTGCTAAAATTCCCCAAACAATTTTCAATCCATTTTTGGCGTACACTTGGGTGATTTTCACTCGTTGTCGCATGTCGACAAATTTTATCGCAATGTTGATTTTTTTTCACTCAATTTTGCGCACGTGCACCCACCATTTCAACTTGTACACTAGCTAACCATTAATTGTGCTTACAATTTTTTTGTATTTCTTAATTATTGTTTTGTAGGTTGAAATGGCAAATCTCAAGAAATATAAGTTCACTTGGTGCGTTCCCAATCGGGGCCTCGAGGGGTTCCGTTGTGAGCAAGAGCGGGATTTGTTTCAGGCCTATTTTCAGACTTTCGAGAGGCCATTGGGTTATCATTTCGCCTGAACCCTTAATCATATACCGAAGGAGGTGCGTGTTCTATTGCACTGACAGGGATGGGATCCTTTTCTCGCTACCAATGCGTGCATCAATGAAGAGCTCGTCCGTATGTTTTACGTGAAATTGGTAGAGGTGAGAGGTCAAGGGCCTACTACATTTGAGGCCATGGTCTGTGGGGTGCAAATACCGCTACGCCGTTCTGATTTGGCGGCCTTTATGGGTGTGCCAGACCCTGCGAATCCTATCAGTTTCTTAGATGGGAATATGTTTGGTCATGCGACGTTGATTGAGGCCCTTGCCCCGGACGAGGGATGGAAGAAGGGTGCTTTTTGTTCGGTGGAAATGGAAGACTTACCCAAACTACTCCACTACATCAACGTACACTCTTTCATGGTGATGAGCAACCGATTTGAGGTGCGTCACAAGCACGCGACATTCATCTAAACTATGCTTAATAATTTGGGCGATATCAGTTTGCCCAAAATCTTTTTGGAGATGATGCTCGCGACATCCAAGTAGATTTCCTGGAGATATTCTCTTCCTTTTCCTGCCCTCATCACGAGGATCTGCACTTCACACGGTTGCCCAGAGTACGACATTGATCGCAAGCGTGAGCCACTAAGCTTCTCACAAAAGATAACATTTCGAAGATGTTAACTCACGCGTGGTGGGAACCGGGGAACAAAAGGCAGAGGGAAGAGGAAGCTGACATGGATGAGGAAGAGGCAAAGATGATACATACGGAGCAGGGTGAGGGTTCTTACATGCCACACACAGATTTTGATGCCTGCTTTGAGGCATTTCAGGCAGTGCAGGACCAGCGCTGGGAGGAGACCCAGCTTAGGTGGGATACGTGGGAGTCCCACCTGGACCAGCAGCAGTTAGAGCTGAGGCAGTAGCAGGCCGATCTGCGGAAGGATCGAGATAAGCACCGACAGGATAGAGCCAAGCAGGGGCAGGCGAGAGCGCAGCAGAGGCATACGTACCGAATGATGCAGGCGATGACGAGAGACATTTATTTGCAGCGGCATGATTCAGACGCCCCTATACCTCCTCATTTTCAGGACCATTCTGATCCTTGTGATTCCGGCCACTAGGCTACTGCTGTATTGGGTCATTTTTGCATTTCTGGGACGGATATTATGCTGTATTTTTTATTTTATTTTTATTTTTATTTCTTTCTTTTTAATAGTTATAATGTATTAAGTTGTTTTGTATTGAACTTATGAAATGAGCATGAGAATGTAGTTTGAGATTGTTTATTGGATTTTGATGTGTGTGGCCTTCCATTTTATAAAATCAAAATATTCACCATCAATTTATCTAGTATTTTCACTTAAACTCCTCTATATTGTTGTGACTTGTGACATAGATTCTTTTAACTTAATACATCAGTACATATTCTTCCTATGCTTTGTACTAACTTGTTTTGAAAATTCAATTGGACTTGTACTTATGGATATCGCTCCAAATTTGGGTAATATCATTCTTTTCCTATCTTTGTGTTGTGTTCTTTAATGGACGCATTGGGGACAATGCAACATTTAAGTTAGGGGGTGTGGGATATTCTATCCATTTCACTGTTTGGTCCTTGAATTTGACTACAATTTAGTTACAAAGCATTTTTTTTAAAATTTGTGCAATTTTAAAAATATTTTCTTTCTTTTTTCTCCTTTGTTGGGCTTTTTGCCCTCGTTTCCGATGATAAATTTTAATAATTGCCCGATCCATTAGACAATTCAATGATGCATATTCTCAATTTTAGAAGTTATTAGTCTTTAGTCCTCAAATCATTAATATTATGAGTAACTTCATGAATTAAACTTTAATCCCATGAGAGCATGCACTTTTATTATTCTATTAATTTGGTCTAAGATTTTTATAACTTGGTAATCTTTTGTTGCATTGTATATACTTACACCGAGTGAGATTAGTGACTTATCTTCATTTGTGAGTGTATACACTTTTCTTTCCTCTTTGAAAACATTACAGTCGTTGGTAATCTCTTTATTCTTTCATTAACCTTTCATTAATTGAGTTCATTCTTGAAATGTATTAGTTGATCATGATTTTCATATATTGTTTTGACTCAAGAATTGCATAAAATTTTTGAAATGATCATAGGCCATCTTTGTATATCACCCATATGACATTGACCTCACCTTTCAAATGTTCCCTAGTTAACCCACTTGAGCCTAAATACTAGCATTTCGTTTCATTACCCAAAATCCCATAACCAACTCCAAATTGGAGTTTCATGCCATACATATTACCTTACATACCCTTGTTTGGATTGTTACTTGGGATTGAATGATATAGTTATTTTTTGGTTGCAATTTGATCATGAAAAGAGTGAGAAAAGAAGAAAGTGTAGTGAAAAAGAGAAGAAAAAGTGAAAGTTTAAAACAAAAGAAAAAAGTGAGAAAGAAAAGAAAAAGAAAGATAAATTTGTATATATTGTATATAGTGATTAAATAATCCTTGTTACTATCTCGATTGTTATATCTATTGGTCGTTTGGAAATCATTTGTCCAATTTTGAAATTGCCCACTTTTTCCCAGTATCCCGAGTTTCATCCCCAAACACCTTTGAATCCATATATACATCTCTTTAGTTTCGTACCCTATCCTAGCCTACATTACAACCCTATTAAAGTCATATGTGATCTTAGGGTGCATTTAATTTAAAAGTTAAAATAGTTTTGATAATCTGTGAAAATACATTTTGCCTCATTTTATGTGCGGTATCTTTCACTGAGATTACAATTTTTATTTCCTACATAGCGTTCTTCAACTATGACATGTGCGCGGCCTAGTTTCCCTTTACATTTATTCCTTATGCCCGCATGTCCCGTGTGTTACCTCCCTGTTTCAAGTGAATTCATTTGATGAGTGTAATGCCCGTGAGGATTGACTTTTATGCATGCTTTGATATTTAGTATCCGAGTTAATTTAAGTTTTTACCAAATCATATTTTGCGTGTGCTCACTCCCCTCCCACATGTTAAGGTTTCAATTCATTGAGGTGCATTCTATAGTGTTAATAACTACGTACTTTTCACGTGAATTCGTTTGCCATGCTAATAATATGTTGAAATCTTATTCGTATTGTTGCATTTGTTGCATGCTTGATTGGGCATATTTTGAGGAAACTTTATGATGTTTGTGGGTTTCATCCCTAAAAACCCTCACGAGACGACACTCATCCACTAGGGTAACCTAGGGGTTTAACAGCTTATTGCATACGCTAAATGCAAACGAATCGCCCGCGAAAGTGGCCTTGTGCGACTATATCATACTTTTGTCCTATCTCCTACTTTTGATTTACTTGTTTTTCTTATTGCATCCTATTTCATTGTTAGGGACTAGCAATGTATAAGTTATGGGGTGTGATAATACGCAAATATTGCGTATTTCATCCGTCGAACCTACGCATTTTTGCCCCCTCGAGTGCCTTAATCTCTATATTTAAGCTCGTTAACCATACAACCTCGGTTTATATTGTTAACATGCTATATGAGGTATAATTGGGCTTTTGTAGGTATTTAGGTACTAAGAATGGAGTTCGGACGCATTCTAATTGTTCCGTACGCAATCGCATGTTCAAGGGAAATTCGGTCAATTCACAGTTTGGGCACCTGGCCAACACCTACACGTAAGTTGTATCCCTCCTCGCAAGCTTCGCGTGGCCGTGGACGGTGCGCGATTTCGATCCCTAACGAAGAAGTTACGGCGTTTCTAGCGGAAGGAAATACCAAATACACCAAAATAGGAGGAAATGAGAAGCTGCCCCGCTTGATCAATCGATCGATCAAAAGGATCGATCGATCGATCCTTCAGATTTTGGCTTGGATCTCAACCATCGATCGAGCGATCAAAGGGATCGATCGATCGATGCCCTGTTTTCTGCAGATATTTTGTCTTTTCTTTTCTTTTTCCTTTTCTTTTCTAATTTCATTCCAACTTACTATATAACCCATTTTTGTGTAAATATCAGAATATTCAGTTTTAATTAGTTTAGCTTAGGGTTTGTGGGTTTTGAGATCTTGGCTTCATTTATCTTTGGGTTGACAACCATATGGGGTGTGTATGTTGAACTTTCCATCTCATTTACCCTTAATAAAGTTGTTCTTGTTGAATTCTTGCTTTGTAGATTAATTTACATGTTTTTTTAATTAGTTTACTTGCTTTATTTCCTGCTTTCCTAGTTTAATGAGTTGTAATTTAGTTTAATCATGTTGTGCCCTTAGATAGATAGGGTCAGGATTTCGTTCCGCCATTAACTGGCCCCGAGCTCCGAAAATTAAGTTTTGTGCAGAATTGCGTTTAATTGAACTCGCGCAAATTAAAGTCGGATTGTTACGCGTTTAACTTTATCTGTCATGCATCTTTAGTGTTTATAGCGATAATCCGAGTTTAATCCGCGTGCGACCAATTTTCGGTTAACTATTTATTCACACAACTTTGGCTTAAATTCCTTATTGTGTGACATTTATGATTAATAGTTAATGCTCGATTAAATTGCTCTTGAGCCGGAATTCTGATTAATAGTTGTTTTCGAGCCGTATGGTTGGATGTTATCCCGATCCTCACTTTACTTTTATTTAGACTTAACTTCTCTCTTTTCTTTTATTTACAACCACCCATCACTTTTTACACTTTTATTCCTGAATTGATAAATCCGTTACAATATGTCGAACACTCCCTGTGGATTCGATACTCGACTTACCTCTATACTTGTATCGTAAGTGTAGTCATAATTTAGGTTTGTTTGTATTATCACGGTGAGACTAAAACAATGATTGTGTCTTTACACAAACACACCTTTCACGCGTGGTCATAAACACACTCTTTTTTTAATTATGGGTTAAACCTCTTTAGGGTCCGTTTGGTTCGTGGTGAAATACTTTTCACCGTGTTAAAAGTAAAAGGTGAATTATTAGTTCGGTGATTTTGTTTTCACCATCTCCGTTTGGATGGTCGAGTTTTCACTAGGTGAAAATTTTAAGTTTTTCACCATTTGTTGTTTGGATGGTCAAGATTAATATGATGAAAAAATAAAATGACCATATTACCCACATACTTGAAATGCATATAACTATTTTGATTTTCATCACACAAGTGTCAATGGCCATTAAAAAATATGCATTTACCCCAAACTAAAATTTGACATAATCACCCCCCCACACACAATTAGTCATATTTCGCTACGCAAGACAAATAAGTAAAAAAACAATACCAATTAAAAATAAAGTCCTTATTAAAAAAGAAAACAGTCCCAATTTAAAAAAAAAAAATCCAACAATGAAAAAAAACTGTCATTTGTAAAAAAAAAATCACAGTTAAAAAAAAAAGAGTCAACTATAAAAACAGTAGTCCGTAATAAAAAAAAAGTTCTCAACAATGAAAAAACAGTCCCAAATAAAAGAAAAGTTTTCAACACTGAAAAAAAAGCAATCCCAATTAAAAAAAAAGTCTCAACTATAAAAAAAAAGTGTTCCAATTAAAAGAATTAAAAAAAAAATAGTTCCCAACTATGAAACCGTCCCAATTAGTAATTAAATTCCCAACACATTACCATGCACCAAACAAATATTCATTTTTTTATTATTTTTTTTATGGGAATAGATATTCTCACACCCTCCATATGTTCCCCCACACCCTTTGAATAATAAATGACAATTGCGCCCTTAAATTTATAAAAGCAAAATGTCCAATTTTTTCACCTCCAACTAAAATAATTACATTTGATAAAAACAAAAAAAATATATTTTCAATAAAAAAAATTGTTTTTTATAAGTAATAATAAAAAAACTGTTTATAAAACGTAAAATCTTATCTATCTGTTTTATTAAAAAACTGTATATAAAACGTAAAATTTATTTTTCTTAAGAAACTTTTTTCTTAAAAAGTGTTTTATTTTTTATTTACAAATTTTATTTTTGGTTAAAAACAGTTTTTTTTTACTATATTAAAAATATTTTTTTTACTATTTTTAAAAAATATTATCTGCGGCAGCGGTATGTATAGGCGCTCTGACCACCTATACATACCGCTGACGCGGAGCATTTTTGTCTAATATGTTGGTCCGCGCTAATGGTATGTATAAGTGGTCGAACTGCCTATACATACCGCTGACGCGGACCATTTTTTTGTATAGTAAAAAGATTATTTTTAAAATAGAAAAAAAATAGTTTTTAACTGAAAAAATAAATAACGAAACAAATTTTTTAAATAAATAAAAGAAACAGTTTTTTAACTAGAAATGATAAAAAGAATGTCCATTTTTTAAAATAAATAACGAAATAGTTTTTTTATCAACGTCCAATTAAATAAAAAGTAATATGTTTTTTTTATAATTAACATAATATTTTTTAAATGAAAAAATAACTTTTATAATTTTTATATTTTCAGAATATTAAAATTTTAATTTTCTAGAATATTAGGATTTTTATTTTCAAAATATTATGTTTTATTTTTTTCTTAATATTACCTTTTTTTTTTAAAACAATAGATTTTTGGGCAAAAGATTATATTTGCTCAAATCATATTTGCATAGAGGGTCTTTTGATCTTTTAGTATTTAAATATTAAAAAGGGTGTGGGGAAAGACATAGAGGGTGTAGGAATAGTTATTCTATTTTTTATTTTTTATTTTAATTATTTAAATTATTTTTTTTTTAATTTTTTAAAATAAAAAATGAAATTTAGAAAAAAAATATTTTTTTAAAATGAATATTTGATGATCGTATTAATTGAGAGGGAAAAATGAATGTGTGATAATTGTAAGTGGAAATAAGAAAGGTTACTTTGGTAATAAGATAAATTTCATTGTTTTCACCTCTTAAATTATTCACTTTACCCATGGTTTAAAATGGTTAAAGTTTCACCTCACTTTTCACCATATTCATTTTATTTCACCGTGTTAAATGCCCAACCAAACACATATTTTACCTAGATAAATTTTATTTTAACGCGATAAAAAATATTTCACCATGAACCAAACGGACCCTTAGGTGGCTTAATTACCCATTTGATCATTTCACTTTACCATTCTTTATACTTCATGGACATTAGTCAATTTTCTCACACTACTTGTCCACATTATCCTTTATCGAAACATTTATTAATGTCATACAAGTTCGGTTGTCCTTTCTCATATTTGCCACCCAACTCATTTCTTGACATGTTTTATTTTTCATTATCTTTTTTTCAAGATCTTTCAAATATTCGCATACTTTAACGGGTTCTACATCGCCAACTATGCTACCATATGCTCTAGCCAGTGATTATGGATCTTTTAACCTAGGGCTCCGGGACCTTCTTAATTATTCTCAGTGTCATTCGATTTCATATTAATATGTTTTAACATTTTTCAAATGTCCACATAACTCCCCTTTCTACCGACCAAAAGCCAAAACCCGAGGTATCACCCCACCTTGTATTACACTTTAAAATCATCATTTCTTGTCCTTTACACACTTACGTTCATTTTATTCCAATATTACTTTCATTTAAGGCAATTTGTGTACCACCATTCCCAACATTTTTATTTCATAAAAATGTTCCGCTTTATGTAAAATTACCATTTTACCCATTTATTTCCAAACTTGTGTTTTTTCTCTGTTTTCACTAGTGTTATTTTGTAAAAATATTACTAAGTTATACACACCAACTTTTTGAATGTTTTAATACATTAACATTAATTTCACACTTTAGAGTTAACACTGATTTTAAGTTGAAAATATCTTTATGTCGCTACGCTCTTTCTCTAAGAAATACTTGAACATTTTGAAGACTACTTTTCAAGAAAATACCACTTCTTTTATTAACATATGTAGTGTTAAGACCATACACTTATCACATTTTCAACATTTATTCACACACTTTAAGGGATGAAACTTATACACTATTTGTTTCAAGTTAAAAATCATTCAAACCTAAATTAAACTTGTTTATATGCTTACCACCAAAATACTACAAGTTTATATACATAGAAAGAGGGATTTTAAGTCTAAAAATCCAAAATAATGAGTTTAACACATGCTTTATTCAGGAAATTTCATGATGTTTGCAACAACATGCTTTTTAAGACTGCATACATTTTTTTATCATCCGAACTTAAATAAATGCATATTTTTGTGAAAATCCCAGATTTTACAAGAAAACATTAAAACATTTGTTCACAAAATATCTTTAATAAGATAAATATTATTTTCAAAATATTTAATTACATAAAATGTTTAATACCAAATTTTCTTGAAATATATGTTTACTCAACACTCTTGAAATCCCCTTTTAATCCATTTACACACATTCGTGAGAAATACCCTCTATAAACCATATATGCATCATACTCTTACAATTCAACTACAAGACCAATACTATAGAAAATTAGAGTTTTAAGGTAAGAGTAGAGTTTTCCTACCTGAAAGAAGCTCGAACAATGTTAGGATGAATTGTAGAAGAAGATGGCAACCTCCCACCTCCTAAGGTGGACTTAATAAGGTTGCCTATCTCTACTAAGCATGTCTCTAGGAAAGATCCATAAATCTACAAGCAAAACCCCCCTTCAAACTCCATTGTTCTCTTCTGCTTTCCTTCTTCAAATATTTCCAACAACATCTCCAAAATTCATAACTTTGCCTAACAATGGTGTAGATGAGCTAATAAGGATAAAATATATGGGAAATTAAGAAATACTAGGGTGGCAGTGATAGGGTGGTGTAAGGTGGTTGAGGTGGAGGGGGATCTCTCAAGTGGTCGAGAGAGAAATCTGATATAATATGGGTTAAAATAACTTGAATCTCACTTATATACTTCAAAACCCTTGGGGGTTAATTCCCCAAAATGCCCAAGAAGTCAATCTCGAGCTTGATCTGCAGCCTTGAAAACATGACATGTGTCTTCATCTAACAACCCACATTTTGACAGAATTTTCCAAAGTGTAAAAATCGATTTCTAAATGTCTCGTTTGAACGAGAATGGACTTGTTTGAACGAGAATCACATTTCGTTCGAACTAGGTTGTATCTCATTCGAACGACAACACACATCTCGTTCGAATGTACTTCGAATGAAGTTCTAACGAGGATGGTCAATTCTATATATGATCATTAGAAGACCATTCAAACGAGAATTAAATCTCGTTCGACCGACTTCGGGTTTCATTCGAACGAGCCTAAATTTTCTACATATTACCTTTAAGTCCATTCTTCTTCCAATTAACTGCACCAAGACCACTATATTACCCAAATTCGACCCGTAATTCATCTTATAAGGTTCAAACCCTAATTGGGTCATAAAAATTCACCGAATCACAAGGGTATGGTAAAAGATGCAAGGGTGGGTATTACATTCTTCCCTCCTTCCGAAATTTCGTCCTTAAAATTATCAATCTGCCAACTCCTCAAGTTGTTGGGGTTTATCAACTCTTATTCTCAGTCGTAGTAATCCTTCAAGTATGGATCATCGAAGACCTCAATCACTAAGATGGCGTAATACGCTCCTCACACGTTGATGTCACCGAAGAGCTCGACATGCGAAACTCTTTAATGCTCACCATTAGGCCAACCATCAAGGTCACATGACCATCCTCGAGTCTCCACTTACTCGTTGATCACCCTTAATCAAGTCCAAATACTACTTTACTAATACCCAAAGCGTACCGGCGCCCCTGTCAGGCAACACTCTCTAGTGATTGATGCTCACCCAAGAGCAAACGACACACAACTATCTCCCAGTCAATTATCAAGACTTGTCTCAATTATTAGGACTACATATAATGAGTCTCCCTGAATTCTCGAGTCCTCCTCATCAAGAAAATTCACTTAAACTTGATACTAACCTCGCATAGCTAGTTAGTCAATCTAAGGTGCAACACACCAACCAAATCAAAATCGTGCTCCTGACTAACGTTATCCAAAAGATTCCTCTGTGAATCTAGGATCACTCTAGGCACCCAACTATGGATCATTCACCCGAGTATTGTACCAATCCACTCCGTGTGGAAAAATATCACTACATGCCAAGTTTTCTCGAGTTTTAACACCTTACTATATCCTCAAATCATAATTCTGCTCTTTATAACTAGAGCTTGTAATCGCCTCACCGACCAATTTATAAGATCGATAATTCTAATGAAAGCAGACATTATGAGAAAACCATGTTGTAAAACGTGTAGCCACACATTCACGAAACTTATTCAAACAAAGGGATATTTCAAATCAGAGTTCCCCCAATTTTCGAGCTCCAATGACCACACCTGATCTATCCGCCCTCATACTGAGTCAATCCATGCTATAACCAAACTACCATATGGAACAATACCAGACCACCGATATTGGGAGGACACCGTCCTCAACCATTGGAACTGAAGGAACACGATCCCCGATTATTAAAACTGAAAGGACATAATGAATTGGAATGAACAAATAATCATTCCGACGGAATCATATACACATGAAATCGCTATGGTTTATAAAGGTGAACCTTTATCGTATGCTTGAAGTCTACGACTCCTCCCAAGTGTTCTCATAAGATCCTAGCATATCCATACACCCTGGCTTGAGTCACCAACCGTGATGAATAGAATTACAACCCACACATATCCTCAAGATGATAGTAACATAAAAACCCATTGTCCCCTGGGACGTTAGACACTGGAATTCCCTCATTAAGAATGAGACTTCTCCCTTTTATCCTTCAAGAACGCGAGACATTCCAATCGATGAATGCTAAATTCGTTTATTGACACCAGCCTTATTTTACAAAGATGAACTTTTATTGTAGGCTTGAAGTCTATGACTCCTGCCAAGTGTTCTCATCAGATCCTAGCATAGCCATACACCCTGGCTTGAGTCACCAACCATGATGAATAGAATTACGAGCCACACATCTCCTCAAGATGAGAGTAGCATACGAACCCATTGTCCCCTGGGAAGTCAGCTGATGGAATTCACTCATTAAGAATAAGGCTTCCCCCTTTTATCCTTTAAGAACGCGAGCCATTCCGATTGGCGAATGATAAGTTCCCTTATTGACATCGTAATTTTAGTCAATGTGATGTTATGACAAACTTAACCCATCTGGGTTATTGCCTACATTATCGTACCATGATCATATCCCAATGTTTCCTTGGGTCGTACATTACTACGCAAAACATTCACTTTATTATAACCTCTAATGATACGAGGTGATCACTGCGCTTATCTCCAGATTTTACCCAAACTGAATTTACGTGATGACCATATTAGTCGCCATTAGCACTATAATGATAGCATGTCCCGTATAGGTCTACGCTTCCTAATCTGCACCAGTCTGACAAAACTTTCCAAGAACTAATCCTATCCCTTCAAGGGATATGCTAACTTACATTGTCAACACTTGTCGATCCTAATCATGCTTCGATATCCCTTTTGGGGTTCTATATTTCAAGTCCCTGATATGACATCATCAATCTAAAGTCCCAATGCATCTCCTAATACACATCACAAAAAAACCGGACACTTCTAAACTAGCTATTTTACAACAATATGTATCATGTCCAATTGTGGTATTAGTCTTCAATTATCCTTAGCAAGTAACCTCACTTACTTATAATATAGTGGGTGACCTCGCCAAGGACTATAAAATTCAACTCCTTAGAATTGGACCAATAACCTGAGATCATTATTTGTCCCTCAATACAATTATCACTAAAATACTAGCATTTCAAAATACCGAGCTTAACTGGTTCCCTAAGGACACAAAGAATACCCCACGTAAAAGTCCTTAACAACCGACGAGATTTCATCACCTATAAATCTTTAGTCGTAGGTACACTCTATAATTTTTTCCATATTACTCATAAAGATACTAGTCTACAAGCCTCTACACATTGTTCATTTTAATCATTTAACACTTCAAGGTGTCTAAACAAGTCGATTTATATTCCCAAATATGCCACAAACAATCTGTCTCGCAGACACTCCAAGGGCTTCCTTAAATTGTACTCACACCGAAAACTCCTCGCATCCCTCCATTACTTAGGCCGTTAAAATGAACGATGGTATTTAGACAAAAATATTATTTCCCCTTTTTGTTTGAACCTTGACATGGGTCTAAACTATGAACCTCTCCTCGAGATCCCATAAAGGTTCGAAAACTTCCTTCCAAATGGTTGGGGGCATAAACCGTGTATCAAATAATTGACTGACACTAGTAAGGATTATGGTAGGATATAGGATGTCGTGCACAAACTATAAGACTTTAAGTCCTTACCACCGACGTCACAAAGGATCCTACTCCTCAAAAGTATCATTATACTTTCTAAAACCTCATTATGTTATACTATATTGGGTTCACTCATATGTCACCTAAAATAATTATTGTCTCATATGTAAAACATTCACCATCAATGGCCCATAACTCTCATCATAACTTACGAGATACAACTTTCAATCGACAATTACCAGAGAACTTACTTACAATGATAGTATCCTATTGACTCAGGCCGAGCACACATCCTTAAGTAATAACTGACATGATTCTACATGCCCACTAAGTTATGAAATGTTACAACATGGCATTTCCCTAAGGATCAAGTTTGCCTAATCATATCATCGTTACTAACTACCCATAAGTACCTAATCAAGGAACTTAATGCATCCTTATTACAAAACCAATACCATTTAGACATGGAACCCTAATCACCTAATCTCTATAGTTGACTTTAAACAACTTATGTCTCTAATTCGATGGACATTATTCACCCTTATTAACATTTTAATAGACCTCTTACATAGTCAATGGTTAACACAAAAACACCTCATACTAAAAATTACGGTGTCACCACTATTGTCTCACACAGACATTTGCAAATTACTAATATGACCAAATCAGAAGCACAAAAGTTATTAATGGAAACTACTTGGTCACATGCTACTTGGGAATTAATTGTCCATCATTCTAATCTCCTTGACTCCAGCATGGAGAACACTAACTTAAATCGTCACCAATCCGGCGTGACTATCTCAACACCAATATTAACTTTAAAGATTGACTACCGACCTCATAATGTTACCGTCCAAAGGAACTTTGAACCTAGAGCTCTGATACCATTTGTAATGCCCCAACCCAGATTTATGGGTTATCCTTGGTCAACCTGGTCCGTTTCGAGCATTAGTTTTGAAGTCTAGTGAGATAACCTAAATAATTTTACTAGTCCAATTTTATTTAATTAGCGTTTCACTTTTTTAGCATGTGATTATAATTTTCATCAATCTACGTGAGGACCCCGAAATCCAAGCATACAAAGTTATTAGCATAAAATAAAAATGATACTTACCTGGACAACGCTCTTCAAATATGGAACCGCACCCAAACCGCCATAGAAAAGATGAATAAATGAGTCGAATGCCTAGTGGGAAAATACAATAATACAATTAAGAATTGAAAGGAAAAAAAGAGACTCTAACATGTTATGTCTATGTGCACATGCTACTACCTCGTATGTATACACCCACACACACACACTTTACTGCATGAAACCGTTCTTATTCCAAAAACGTTAGCTATTCCGATTAATTCACCTTATTCTTGTAAAAGAACCTCTTTTTACTTGAGTTGACATTTATTTCTTGATTTAGCACACCAAGTTAAATACTTTAACCAAATAAGCTTTATTTAATAAAGATGATTTCTTTACCGAAATTACCCTTTACTCATACCAAATTTATCCTAGTATTTTTCTTAAAAATCACTTTTTAACACATGCAAGCACTGCATTAGAAAATACTTTTTTTCTTTGAAAGCCTTTCATAACACACTCTTGTGTTAATTATGGGTTAAACATCTTAAGGTTTCTTAATTACCCATTCGATCATTTCACTTTATCATTCTTTTTATTTCTTGAACATTAGTCAATTTTCTAACATTACTTGTCCACATTATACTTTACCGGAACATTTATTAATTTCATCCAAGTTACGTTTTGTCCTTTCTTATATTCACCACACAATCCATTTCTTGACATGTTCAACTTTTTATTATCTTTTTCTTGAAATCTTGCAATTATTCGCAAATTATAACAGACTCCACACCATTGGCTATGCTACCATATGCTCTGGCTAGAGATTTTGGGTCTTTCACTGTAGGGATCCGAGCCCTTCTTAATTATTTCCAGTGTCATTCGAGTCGATATTAATATGTTTTAACATTTTCAAATATCCACATAACTCCACTTTCTACCGGTAGAAGTCAATACGCGGGGTTTCACCCCACCTTGTGTTACACTTTAAAATCATCATTTCTTATCCTTTACACACTTACGTTGACTTTATTCCAAAATCACTTTCATTTAGGACTATTTACGTAACACCATTTTCAACATTTTATTTCATAAATATTTTCACTTTATGTAAAATTATCATTTTACCCATTTATTTTCAAAGTTGTGTTTTTCTTCCATTTTTATAAGTGCTATTTTCCAAAAACATTACTAAGTTATACACATCAACCTTTCGAATATTTTTATTTATTAACACTAATTTCACACTTTGGAGTTAGCACCGATTTCAAGTTGGAAATCCCTTTATGTCACTACTCTCTTTCTCTAAGAAATCACTAAACATTTTGAAAACTACTTTCAAGAAAATACCATTTCCTTTATTAACGGATGTAGTCTTAAGACCATATACTTATCACATTTTCAACACTTATTTACACACTTTTAGGGTTGAAATTTCAACTTTCTTTGTTTCAAGTTAAAACTCATTGAAACCTCCATTAAACTTGTTTATATGTTTATCACCAAAATTCTGCAAGTTTTTATACATAGTAAGAAGGATTTTAAGTCTAAAAATCCAAAATAATAAATTTCACAAATGCTTTATTCAAAAAAATTCATGATATTTGCAACAACATGATTTTCAAGACTAAAGACAATTTTGATCATTCAAACTTGAATAAATGCATATTTTTGTGAAAATCCCAAATTTTACAAGAAAGCTTAAAGAAATGAGTTCACAAAATATTTTATTCCATAAAATGTTTAATACCAAGATTTCTTAAAATTTATAGATTTACTCAACACTCTTGAAATCAACTTTTAATATATTTACATAAAACTATGAGAAATACCCTATTTAAACCATATATGCATCCTACTCTTACAAACTCAACAGTAAGATCAATACTTTGGAAAAATAGAGTTTTAAGCTAAGAGTAGAGTTTTTCCACCTCAAAGAAGCTCTAATAATTGTAATATTAATTGTAGAAGAAGATGGAAACCTCCCACCTCCTAAGGTGGCCTTAAAGAGGTTGTTTGGCTCCACTAAGCTTGTCTCCATGAAAGCACCATAAATCTTCAAGAGAAACTCCCTTCTAACTGCACTATTTTCTTCTCATTTCCTTCTTAAAATATTTCCAACAACACCTCCAAAATTCATAACTTTTCCCAATAATGGTGTAGTTGAGTTTATAAGGCTTAAATATGTGGGAAACTATGACATACTAGGGTAGTTCAAGGTAAAGGGTGGTGTAAGGTGGCTGCGCCGGAGGGGGAGTTGTCAAGAGCTAGAGAGAGAGAAAAATCTGATACAATATTGGTTAAAATGACCCAAATGTCACTTATATACTTAAAAAACCTTAGAGAGAGAGAAATGAATTTCTGAACGTCTCAGTCGAACGATAATGGATCTCATTCGAACGAGAATCACATTTATTTTTAACCAGGATGCATCTCGTTCGAACGAGATATACATCTTTTTTGAAAGTACTTCGAACAATGTTCTAACGAGGGTGATCAATCCTATACAGAGGTCCTTCGTCCGATGGTCATTATAATACCGTTCGAACGAGATTTGAATCATTTTTGAACGACTTTGGGTGTCATTCGAACAATCCTGAATTTTCCAAATATTACCTTTAAGTCCATTCTTATTCTAATTCATTTCACCAATGCCACTATATTACCGAAATTTAACCCATAATTCATCTCATAAGGTCCAAAGCCCAATTGGTTCACATAGAGTCATTGAATCACACGGGTACGGTAAAAGTCGAGATGGTGGGTGTTACATCCTTATTCTTCTAAAAAGTTTCATCAAGACCTTGGAGTTTTCTATTTCATCCCTGTCATCACATCAATCACTCTAGGATGAAATTAAATTGATCTAGATGACTTAATTTTTTATGGTTATGAAACTAGAATGATTAAATAGTTTTTCAAAACCATATTATATTTTTGCCTTTTTTACCCTCACCATATTTTGTACATGCAGATATAATTAAAAAATATTCATCTTGTGTGATCCTAGAAGCCTCGCTATAGTGAATCTTATGCTTGGCTAGTCACAATTGTGTTGGTAAATCTATGGATATGTTCGTGTCATTTTTCTTAGATGGTTCTCTACGGCGAAGTTTTTCATCGCTACATCAAATCATCTATCTGGTCATTCCCTTGAAACCTTTAATCTCATAGAAAATATCTTATTGGTGTCGTAACCTATGTCACCACGGATTCATCAGTTCGAAGAATTTTCTTGTTGAAGCATCGTTGTAGAAAAAAGAAAAGATTGTGAAATATTTTTTATACAATTAAATATCTTTTATAAGATATTTTCTTAAAAACACTATTTGGTTGATGGGACTCACTAGCTCACCCTAAGTAAGGGTTTTTGTGTGTTTTAGCTTTACTCGGGGTTTTCAAATGATTACAATTATTTTCAGATACAACTAACCCTATATTGATCTTCTTTTTTACCAAGTTCATTTTTAAGAGAGAAAAAATCAAGAAAAAGTCAAGTTTTTATGTTCGTTAATTTTAGGAACTAAAATAATTTTTAGAGAAAATTAATCTTGTTTTTCTTTATACTTATTTCTCTTCTTTTCGTTTAATCAACTTTATTGTTGATCAATAAAAAAGAGGAAAGATAGATTTGCCCTAGTAAACACTATTGTCATTTAAAAGCCTTTTTAACTTCAGATATTTATTCCATTTGAGATTTATGATCGTGTGGTACAAACAATATTTTTTTGTTAGTTCATGGAAATATGATTTATTATTGATCAAGACATCAGATACATTGAGATTCTCTTCAATTTTATAAAGGTCTCCGGCTTTCTAAGAATTAGAGGAATGATGGTGAGGTTTAAGTTAGTGCGTTGTGAGATCACAAGACATTTATCATTCGGTAAATATTTACTAAGTTTTTAGTAAGATTATTTAATTGGCTTGAAGTTGTTTCTTGTTAGTGGGTTTTTCCTCGTACATCCGATGCTTTGTGTCGATTTATTCTTACAAATGAGTTTTAGCTCAAATGTTTAATTAACGAAGATTAAAATTTTACTTTTCTCTTAAATCTTTTGTAAATATTATCACATATACCTTAAGGATGTGATCGAACTCTAATCACTGATTAATATTTGAGAGTACAATTTTTAATTTGGTGCATTCTCCAATTCGATATGCAAATTTCATTTTCATACTCTCAAATCAATGTTTTTATAGTCTAATTATATCACTCTAAATAAAATTTTTGTCCGCAAACTTGATTTGGTAGCAACGAAGTTTGTTTGAAAACTCTAATCTTTTAAAAAAATATTTATATAGGAATATGTGCTAGTTCAAATTGAATTTATATCTTTTCTTAGCCATGGTGTGTTATGATTTTGGTAGTGAAGACTACTCCCCTTTATGCTTCTTTTACCCTTTCAAGATTGAGATTTAATATATATATATATATATATATATATATATATATATATATATATAGGGAGAGGTTCAAAAGTGAACATAAAAGATGAATATTTTAATGAACCTTAACAGAAAACACCTAACACCCAATCAATTTTAATTCATATGATGAAATTGGTCCGCGCTAGTGGCAAAGGACATGCGGGTCACACGCATGTCCGTTGCTGCTGCCGCGTGTCACACGCGTGTCCGTTGCTGCTGGCGCGGACCCATTATAATATAGGAATTTAAATTGATCGGGTGTTAGGTGTTTTTTGTTAAGGTTTATTAAAATGTTTATCTTTTATGTTGGTTTTTGAACCTATCCCTATATATGTGTATAATTCAAGGTGGTATGAGCCAGTTCAAACTAACATCTTGAATCCCCACCTCTATTGTCTCCTTTTCCTTGCCATCAATCAAAGAATTCCAATCTACCTAACATTCTATACGTTATGTCTACTATGAAAACATGATGTGATACCAATTTAAGATTTGGAAATATTTCAATAGAGTTAACTTATTTAACTAGATGTCAATCTCAAACAAACCAAATTCCAATTTTATTAAACCCTAAACATGTATCTATGTGATTAAAAGCATTAAATAGAATAAACATGCAAACATACGACTTCAGGAAAAATCCCCACAGGGAAAAACCTTTTATTTCACTGATAAAATGTAAGTCGCAACTTACGAACTTATAAGTTAAACACTATAATGAATTGACGCAAGAACCCATAAAGACCGCAGCCTTCAGATCAATAATGACTCCCACAAGAATCACAAGTACTGAAGTTCCTCCTTCAGCAGTGAATACCCTCAAGTACCCCTAAGTCCAGCAGTAGAGACAACACTCCACAAGAATAAACTTTGTTACGAAAGTTTTTGGGTTCCAAAGAAAATTCACAAAATTGTATGGGATTATTTTGGTAAATCTAAAAAGTATTTTATCCCTAAAAAGTGAAGACTTAATTGCAGTTGTTCTGCAGTTTGCGTAAATGAAAAGTCTTAATCAAGAAGCTTTAAGAAACAGGTTTTTAAAGGCTAATAAAAAATTTTGAGGCGGCGGAAGGTCGTTTAAATGACTTCATAATATCGTTTGAATGAAATTGAGATGTCATTTGAACGACCCAAGAAACGACCCTTTAAAAATCGAAAATAATATGGGTTCGTTTGATCCAAATGATATCCTGGCCATTAAACGAGTTATCTAACGACATATTAATGTCGTTTGAATGACATAGCCATGTTGTTTCCACGACAAGAATGATGTTTTTTTATTTTTTAAAGTCCGCCTACTGGTATCTCAGAAAAACATTATTAAGTTTGAAAAATGCCTCATTTTGATAATATCATTTTATAAAAAGTATCCCAATACTTAGTCAAAAATCTACGTAACTCAAAACTAAATCCATACCAAAGTATACTCATGTCACGTAGATATTGAAGATGCTCAATATTCAGATCCATCTTCTTGAACTTGTAAACTTGAATTAACTTGACGGTTGGAACGGGATACTCCATACACGATGTAAACTAGGAACAAGGGACTAGATGGGAAATATGTCCTTACATCTACAAACTAAAGGAAAAAGTTGTAATCAGTTCATCGCCTGTGGGATCTTTCTAATAGAGAAAAAGCCTTAATCTATCTATCAGATTGCCTGTTTGTCAACTTGTTTGGTGAAGAGAAAATGGAAGAGACTCTCAATAGGGAAAAGGAGCGAAAGCCACCCAGTTGCTTGCTAAATCGAAGAGAGAAAAAGGCACCGTACCTAGCATTATAGGAAAAGGGGATGAAACTACTCAAGTCTTGTTAATGAAATTGAAGAATGAATGGGAGGGATTATTTACAGTCCTTTATATAGTAGATAACTCACTATTGATTCTCTTTAGATAGCTCCCCTCCAGAGCGAGGGAAATTACCTTATCTACAACTCCTCCCCCCAGGATAGGGGTGAGGGGAAAGGAAACTAATCGAGTTCGAAATTAGAGAAAGAGATACAAACGAAAAAGGATAACCAATCTATGAAAGAACCTGAAACCATTTTATTTTAATAAATGTACGAGAAACGGTTAGGGGTGATGAAGTATGTGAAGGGGTTGGATGGAGATTCTCCAGCTCCACTCTTTGTTGTATATAGTTAAAAATATAGTGGAAATCTACGATTTAAAATCAAGCCCCAAAGCAATCCTTTTAAAAGGTCCTTGACCCATTCAAGCTATGAAAGTTACCTTTTGGATTAGAAAAAATTTGCTGCCTCTAAGACCGGTTGATCGAAGAGCTGCTAACCAAAGGCCGAGGAACTAACATGACAACTAATTCAATTATCTCAGCTTGCTACCTCGAGGAAAGAGGATAGGCACCGAATTAGATGGGAGGGAAGGTGTGCAAAGAGGCATACTGGCTAAATAGGGAGGTAAGCAAGGTACATAAAAGACTTAGGCAAGAGGCATAATGAATGAGGTTTATCCGATGAATCCTCCCCTGCAACAAAAGCAACATTGTTCGCCACCACTAGAGAAAAAAAATATGCGAGAGTCCAAGCTAAAAATACATGCATAGATAGTGATCTAATGATAAGGTTGACTATATATATGGATAGATGATCTTATACGAACCAATAGTGATGGCCTTTTTTTTAAAACAACACTAAAATTATTTATGAGGTTATGTTTATGGTATTTAAGCACTTCAGGGAACCTCTAAATGATCATCTCAAAATGATTGTCTTTGCTATTTGAAAAAAAAATCAGTCAAAATCTGTTAGTGTTCAAACAGTTTAAAAATTGACTGATTTTTTTTAAAATAGCAAAAAAAAAAAATTGAGTTGAATTTTTTAAGGGTTCCCTGAAATGTTTAAACATCATGAAAAAGCCACCACAATTTTTTTTCTTGCTATTTTAAAAAATTGGTCCTCACCATGGTCTGCACAATAGACTCCCTCTCTCTTCATATATATGTGCGTGTGTGTGTGCGGAGTACTTCACATTGTTATAAAGAGACCAACTTTTGTCAAAAACTCTAATTGCAAAAAAATAGATAAAAATTTTATATATAAAAAAGTTTGATCAAGGGGAATTTTACATAGATAATTTTTTTGAGTTTTTATCTTTAGAGAGAGAAATATTTTGTTTTTATTCTTGAATTTTGTCTTTGAATATTTGATATGTTTGGTTTTTAATATTAATAAAAATTCCAATAGAAGCTTGAAAACTCACATACAGGAGTGGCATCCAATAATTTCGTGACTTTTCACCAAGTTAAATTCTTCAACTTAAAAAATGATATTTTGGTTTGGTGCAAAGATTGAAAGGCATTGGTTGTGACCAAAATCTATCACAATTATGAAGTGTTCTCAATTTTTTGGCGCCTTCAACGAAATATATGGTATGAAAGAGTTGAATGTTAGTTGGGAATTTCATGATTATAAGATGTTGTCTCACTTTGTAAGTCTCTACCATAGTTCATTTATCATTTCGTTTGGCCCGAGATATTTTCCAGTTGTCATTGTTGGGGTTTTATTCTTAGAATCATGTATGACATTTACTTTTAAGTAAAGGCGTGTCAGATCATTTTGAAATAAGAATAATGGTTACAAGAATGACTTATATTTTATATAAATATATTCTAGACAAGTCGGCCATTAGTAGGAATTACAGTTTGTCAGATTCGGGTTGATCATTAGAAGATCAGGACTTCGTAACTAGAATTATTAAAATTTTCACCACCCATATAGGGTCTTGACATCCTATAAGAATGGTTGCGATGAAATTATAGTAGTTTATCTAAACCTATGAAAATATTTATGATGGTTCGAGAACTTGTATGATAGATTGACAGACGATACATCCCATGAATATATTGACCAACTCCACTTATTATATTTGAGTCTAAAGGATGTCTTCATTAGACTCAGTCACCCTCAAAACATTTGCAAATGGTGTATATATTATTAATCCCGATAGTAATGAGGATTGTAATACTTTCACAAATGTCACTTAGATTGCAATGGGTGCAATCTGATATTATATCGATTCCAATGATCTCTCCCGATTGGTCATATTAACATTCACCTAATTTTTTTCACACTACATAATCTCTTCCGCGTTAAAATTCTATATTTCCTTCCCCTTATCCTCAAACATTGTTGAAGTTGGATGTTGATTAACTATGTTAGTATCACTACGCATCTTCCATATTTGAGATTACTATCCCATGATTCCAATAATTATGGATAGTCAATGGAAGGAAATGTTCCATTTCCTTGAAAATATCAATATAAATAAGACTTTAAATTACTTTAGGAATGACAGATTGCTTATTTTCAGACACATGATTACTAAAATCTACCATTAAGATAGGGCTCACCATATAATTTCATTTTATAACATTTCTTGCATTATAATCTCCTTCAAAAGTTTTACGATTCCCATTGATATTCGAAAGGGAAATTTTATGTTCATTAAGTTTATTTTCTTGAATATCTTCCAATTGTTTTATTTTTTCTAATGTCATTTTAATCCTTCATTTAACAACATTTTTTTCAAAATTAACAGGGTTTATAGTGTTGTCCTCAATTTTGATTTCTTTTAAAAACATCTTTCATGATTCCTCCTTGATAATTGTGCTTTCTCCATTTTTGTTCCATTTCTAAGAACCATGATTTTTAACCACAGGTAGTTGAAATTTCTCCATGTTTTTATTATTTCTAATCGAACTCTTTATTTGGTCGATTCCCCCTTTCATAAATTTTTTCAACTTTTCCCTCAAAATATTAAGCAAAACTATCTTTTGGGATTCGCGAAGTCTTACAAATCCTTTTATTTCAAATTATACCCCATTCTCAACGAATAATAAAAATAAAATAAGTGATTCAATATTAACCCCAAGCTAATCTATTAAAGGTAAATTATATCATCAAACCCACAAAGATAAAAAGAATCAATTAAAAGACCAAAAGAAAAATCCATATAATTAAGACAAAATAGTATTAGATCTTGAAAATAGATAAGTGTTGGGGTAAAATGTTTAGCTGAAAAACTTTATAACTATGATAAAAAAATATAAAAACAATATCTGATCATATATTATATTCGATATCGATCAGTAATTAGATGAAGACTATATGTTTTTTTATAAAGACCTATAAAATATGCACAAACTCCGAGCTCAGTCAGGGTTGAGATCACAATCGCAGGAAAATCTCCTTTCCACCTAAAGAGTATCTCTCCCACTCCACTAATTTGATGATTGATCTTCTTCTTCTTCTTCTTCTTCTTCTTCTTCTTCTTCTTCTTCTTCTTCTTCTTCTTCTTCTTCTTCTTCTTCTTCTTCTTCTTCTTCTTCTTCTTCTTCTTCTTCTTTATGTGTTTTAATGATCAACATCTATGATGGTAAGACCAATCATATTCATCATTTTAAGTAATCCATGTATATATGGTACCACAATAATGCCCTTATGTGCCATGTTTTTACATCAATGTTGGGTGAGATCAACTTTAAGTGGTTTAAAGTTATGCCCTAGGTTAATCTCTACCTTTCATGATTTGTCCGATCAATTAACTACCCAATTTACCTTGAGTAACAATGATATAAATGAAGTGGTCAATATTATCTCCGTTTGTATTAGGCTTGTTTAATGTTTTATGTATTTTTTAAAATATGATTTTAGTGTATTTGAGTATTTATTTTATTAAAATAAAATATTTTTTAGTTTTTAAAATAATTTTCTTATATTAAAACTTTTGTTTTTCATATTTTATTACATATTCAGGTTATTTTTCACATGTCATCATTTAATTTGGTATCTTGAAATTTTCTGCCATGTCATCTGCCAAATAAGTTACCACATCAGCTCTCGCTTGCTATGTTGAAAGTTGACACATTAATTCTTTCTCACCCGCACTCACGCTTGCTCATCTTGAACCTAGTCCTAACTAGAAAGAGAAAGGTGTGAAACAAACCGTAATGGGATTTGAACCTTGATCATTTTTATAAAATGTTGATAGTCATATCACGTGAGTGAAAACTCAGTAGTTTTTTTTTTTAAAAAAATTGTCTTATATTAATTGTAATTTAAAACAATGTTGGTTAACCAAGTTTCTCTAAAACTCTCTCCTGTGGTCCACCTTGAGACTTTGGGGGCCCAAAAAGAATCATTGTTCATGAATTTGTTTTACAAACTCCAACCATAATAACTAATTTATTAAAAAGAGTTGTTTAAAACTCAAGAGACTCTCATAAAAATGTATCTGTTAATGAATGACCTTGATTGCAGAAGCCAAATCATATATTCTAACAAATAAATAATTTTCTTTATTCCTTATTAGATGTTTGGGACCAATTTAACTATATTTATGTCTATGAGAACGCCTTCTTAGTATTTATGTCACATCCCCCCTTATATTAACTCATTTTTACTACATTAGTTATGTTGTGCCCCGATGCCCAATTTGTGGGGGCAACCTCTAATTAACCACAATTCAGATATAATAATGATAAAATGGTAAAAATTCTTAGCACAATAAATATGTAAACAAGAGAGACAACAAGATATATGTGGTTTACTAACTTGACCACATCCATGGAGAGACCCGATTCCACCATATTTGAAGAAATTACAAGTACAATAGAGAACAAATAATGATAAATCACATCCTCACAATGATAAATCACACACCCTCTAATCTCGTACTCAAATCCCGAATAGCCATTTTACACCAACTCTCCACCCAAATAAATTCAATATCTAAGTCTAGAACCCTCTTAACCACTTGCCCTTAAACACACCTACATACACTCACATTACATGTAAATCCAGTATGTCCTGCTCCCATGTAAATCGGTGATAAATACCCCACACATTACATCTTAAAAACACCTACATACACTCACACTCACACCCTTCTTCCCCCTTCGAGCAATATCCATGGGTGAGAGGGAAAATACCTAACTTTTGACCCAAAAATCTCACCTTTGGAAGAAGTCTCTCTCTCTCTCTCTCTCTCTCTCTCTCTCTCTCTCTCTCTCTCTCTCTCTCTCTCTATCTCTCTATCTATCTATCTATCTATCTATCTATCTATCTATCTATCTATCTATCTATCTATCTATCTATCTATCTATCTCTATCTATCTATCTTTAGCTCTCAAGAGAGCATCCTAAGAGTTAGGGTTTTATCCCTCATAAGATTCTTTTCATAAGTGAAACATATTTGTAGAAAAACTTCCAAAATACCCCCACTTGAAAATCCTTATTTTGCAGATTTGGACCCATTCGCCGCGATGAATTAACACCTTTATTGGTCAAGACTCCCAAAGTGAAACATGCCAAAAAAACTCTATAGACATCCACGCCAGCAATCTGCCTTCGCTTAAGTGAATAATGTCTTCCCTTCTATGAACTTACTGCCATGTGTATTGTGAGACATTCTAAAAATCTCTACCTTGGTGAGAAATACTGTAAACCAGGACCGAGACTCAACCCGATGAGAATTACCCCCACATCGAATCTCCCTATTTGCCACGCCAATAAAAAGAACAACCATTTATCTTCATTTCACCAGCTACAACTATCTATGTACCGTTCAATGACTCTTAAAAGATTTAATTAATCCGTAAAAATTTCTCTCACGGTATAAACATCCCCTTGCAAATATCTCATTACATATTGAAAATTTCAACTTCTCTTCTTGGACATATTATGAACTTGAAAACATAGGTTAATGCCTAAATGTAGTTGTAACCAGTCAAATATACCCATCAACTCTGAAGATGTACCTCGATTCCACCCCTTTACTAGTAAGATTCCTTTCACATAATCTTCTAGAACATACACTCCACTTATCGGTTGTAAACGAGAGAATTTGAAAGAGCTTCCTCACTTATGCACTTTGTTCCCAAAATATACCATCGAGATCAATCAAAATAACATCAAACAATCACACAAAATTCATACAACACTGTGTGATTTATGAACTCTACCTATAATAGAGCACCATTGTCCTTGGAATTCATCACTTTTTGGGATTGTGATAATATCCCAAAAAGTTTATTAAATACCGCTAACTATCTTGAGGTAATTCTAGAGCAACCACCATCATTTTTTCAAATACCGAACTAATAAATGACTAATTTCCCTTCACACGTAGCAATGCTTATTGTCTTTGGATGTAGACATGCTATGAAAACATCCCTGATAATTCATTTTCTTTAGGGTGAATCAAACTGTATTAATAGACCTTGAGGGTGGTTATTAAACTTTTACAAATTACATTCCAACCTAACAATTACACCCTCCCATATTTCTCCGTCTTCCATTCTTCCATTCTCCTAATACATGACTTGTGTTGAAAAGAATGATCTCCGTTATACATCACTGAAAGCCAAGCATCCATTATTATTAACTCCCTCAACTAAAAATTATAAAAGCATTATCCCCTTGTCATGATTAAATGAACATACCTAAAAAATCCAATCATTAGTGGTTTGATACCAAGTATTATTTTGGATTTTTTACAAACACCTTATGAATACCAAGAACTCTGATACCAATTATTGTTCCCCAACACCCAATTTGTTGGGTAACCCTCTAATAAACCACAACCCATATATAATCAATATAAAATGGCAAAAATGACAAGCACAATAAAGATGTAAAAAATGGAGACAACAACAAGATATACGTGGTTCACCAACTTGGCTACATTCATGGAGAGGCCCAATTCCATTATGTTTAAAGAAATTACAATTACAATAAAGAATATATAAGGATAAATCATATACTCTCTACTTTCCCATGCAAATTACGTACAACCATTTTACACCAATTCTCCACCCAAGTTAATTTAAGTTATAATCTTAAAACCCTCTCAATATCTTGCCCTTAAGTGTTTCCCAGATATTTTCCATGTAAACCGATAAGAAATTCCCCATACATTACATATTAAGAAAACTTACATAAATGAAACACTCACACTCATACCTTTCTCCCCCTTGGATGAGAGGGAATATCTCTCACCCCAAAATATCACCATTGGAAGAAAACTCTCTCTCTCTCTCAAGAAAGAAAGAAAGAAACTCGAGTTTTTAACTCTTATAAAATTCCTTTTATAGGTGAAACCCATTTGTAGTAAACCCCCTAAAATACTTCCACTTGAAAACACTTATTTGGTTGATTTGGTCACGTTTATTCCGGTAAACAAATACCTTAGATGGTAACGTTTCCCAAAGTGAAACACGCTAAAAAACTCTGGAGACATCTGCGCCCAATGAGACACCTTCGCTGCAGTGAACCTGATTCCATGTAGATATTGAGACAAATTATGCACTTTACTTGTGTCCCCTTTATCAATGGCTTCACTAATATTCAATTTATAGGACACCATGGAATTGACTTTTATTCAAAAAACTTTGTAGATTGGTTTGAGTCCTGCATCATCTATGATTTTGAATATTAATTGATTAAAGCCTAATGACATTCATCACTCTTGTTGATACACTATTTTTATAATACTCTTTCATAACTTGGTCCAAACTTGAAAACTATACACTGATTTGGCTCGAATATTACATATATTCACCCTTTTTACTTATGCATTTTAGCCCCCTAGGGTACCTTAATTCCTATATTTATGCTTGTTAACAAAATAACTTCTATTTTATATGTTTACATAATTTGCGAGGTATAATTGGGCTTTGATAGGTATTATGGTGCTTAGTGGTTCGGCAGCGTTTCGAGGAAGTTCCGTCGACAATCGCATGTACAGGGGCATTTTAGTAATTTCAAAATTTGGGTTTCTATCCCAATGTCTTCATGGAAGTTGAATCCCTATAAGTCATCTTCACGTGTCCATTGACAGTATGCAATTATGATTAATGACGAAGAAGTTATGGGATTTCTCGCGGAGGAATGACAACACCAAAACCCCTTAAGACAAATCATTTCTTTTCCATTTATTTCTTTTACCACTTACTATATAAGTGGGTTTTGTGTATTTGAAGACATATATGCTAATATATCTTTCACTATCTTTCATTTTATTCTTATTTCTTAGTTAGGTTAGGGATTGGAGGTGATTTTGGGTGTGACTTATCTCTCTCCTAGGGTTTTACCAACTTTGATTTGTAAGAACACTATTCATAATTTCTCTCTTTAAATCCAAGCTTCCACTGTTCTTTTTACTTGCTTTGTTATTTATTTACTTTCTTTGTAACTTAGATTTAATTGCTTTCTTTACTTTCTTGCATTTAAATATAAGTATTTCATTATATTGTGTAGCTAATTTAGTTTGGGTTGAGATTGATTGAAATCACCTTAGGTTGATTTGGTTGCTTTGCTTTAGTGATGGGTTTTATGAGTTTAATTATATTGGATTGTTCTTGATTTTATGCCTAGGGGATTTAATGGGGTATATCATGTATGCTCCATATTTATGACCTTCTGTGTGTAATTTTCAGGTATTTATTGATGCTAAAATCATAGTAGGCTTTTATGACAATTTAGGGGGTGACAACTCTAGATTTAATTAATTCATGAAATGAGATTTAATCTTGGTAGACTTGTCTTTCCATGTATCATTTATACCTTTTTATTCCTTTTTGTAATCGTAGTTTAAACACATGCCTAGTATTATCTTTCCTTTTTGTTAACAATTATCTTTTACACTTTTATTCCTGAAGTATTAAATCAATATAATTCTAACAACTAGCATCTGTGGATTTCAATACCCGAACTAGCCACTATACTCTCTTAAAAGAGTGTAGTCAATATTTTAAGTTTTTGAATTAAGGCGGTAAAAATAAACAACGATTGGCGTACTGACACTACGCTACTTTTCTCTCTCGATCATACACCTATATATATGCCTTGAGGGGTTTGTATCCCTATATACTATATTGAAAGCTTCTTAAATAGCTAGCCGTGGAGTACCGTTCATTATTTGAAAATTACCACTATATAACTTAGAATATCTATATATATAAATTATATCAGGATTCAACCAAAATAATAATTGTTCTTGTCAAAATCAAGAAATACATTGCGAAGGTTCTCAAATTATAAAGGAATCTAAAATTTACAAACCTCACTCACACCTTTTACACAACACATGGGTTCTTTCACGCGAATCTCATATGACGATTCATTTTATTAAAGCGTAATAATACACACAAATAGTTAAATAAAAAGTGTAAAAAATGAATTAGAACTTACCGTTCAACCAAGAAATGTTGCATAGCTTATGAAATATCTTTTCATGTTTATCAATATTCTTACTTAGACCTGGGCCAAAAACCAAAGTAAGTTTAGACTCCGCTAAGGAAAATAACAAGAATAGCACCAATGAGGGCTGAAATGTACCACAGAGTATTGAAGTACTCAACCTGAAGTTTTGCTATTCATTTTTTCCCAATGTCATCATAGTGTTATTGGATATCCTCTTTTCATATGGGCATACAATGCAGCATTAGGAACCAAGTCCTTGCTCAAGTTATTGAAATTGAACAGTTGGGCCACTTCTTGGCTACTTTCGAGGCAATTGTCAAGCACTTTGGGCAACCTAAGTATCGATTAGAATTAAGAAAACGTATATAGGACATGATCCCTAAATCCTTTGAGACATTTGAATAAATTTCATAGACTATCGGGATAAAAAAACATTATCACTGGGGAGTCATCAACCATTACTTAAAGAAGCTTAAGGTACACGTAGAATCTACTAAAGACACATCAGACGTCAAAAAATTGATAGAAGAGCATTGTTTGGACTCAATTCCATCACCACGCAGCTCATTTACTTTGCAAATGGTGTATAGTTTTGTGGTTTGATGTTATTGATCTCTAAAAATGGATTAACTCCAATTTTACAATAATAGATAAAAATAAGAAAAGTGACTCAAATCACACACACAAGAGACACAAATTTTAGAGTGGTTTAGTTGTAAAATAGCCTACGTCCACTATTGTTGATATTTAGTAAGGAGTCCAATAGTTCGGTATGGTGTGCAAATGAGTGATTTTAGTTGTCCCTTGAGCTAAGGGATTAGTTTCTATTTATGGGGGAAGAAAAACCTAAATATGAAACATCTTTATATTCTCAGACATTTAAATCTGTATACAATAAATAAAACTCTTAGTATTCATAGCCAACTGGTATCCCATCTGAGTAACTGTTAATGTTTTGATTGGTCGGCCTTCCAACCAACTAAGTGTCTTTGGAGCCGATCAAGTGTGATACCCCGACTAATTAAATACCGGGTAGCTACTCCTTTATTAAATTAATACAAAATGCCAAGTTGGTTCAGTTAATAGCATCACTGTCGAAAACATTTTAATAATTTCTAACCACCTAGTATTTTAAAAGTAAGCTGCCAAATTTTAAATTAAATGTGATTAACATGCAATAAAAGAATTTTGAAAGAATAATATAACCATTCACCATAAAGAAGCAGTAGAATAATCAACGAATAATAATAAGTCTAGAGGAAATACTCCTCACCACAATCCTAATATGGAAATAAATAAAAGAAGTCTGCATCATGAATTAAATACAAACCAAAGTCTGAATAACTGAAATATAAAATGTCTCTAAAGAAATGGGCGACATGCCCTACAATGATGAAACTGAATATGGAGTCAAGACTAGAAAAGAGGCGTCTACTGTCAAGGCCCTGTAACTTCCACAACAGCTACAGCTCGTCACCTGAATGGAAACACTATGCCTGGTGTCCTTGTGGCTGGGCACCTAAAAGGTTTTTACAAAAAAAAATAGATTTGAAAGCAAACGGGTCAGAGCACGAAAGTGGAGAGTATTTTAAAAACAGCAAGTGCTTTAATGACATTTAAAACAAATGAATGCAAAATGCATGTTAGGACGTGCTCTCACATGAAATACTCACCTCTCGTCTAACTGTGCACTCATAACGTTCCTTTACCCATTCATGTGTTATTTGTATCTTAACTAAACCGTCATACGTTCTAACCCAACTACCCGTTTCACAACATGAATTCCCAATGTTATCACTTAAATAAAATAGCTTTACTTGAACTCGGATTTTCAATTATTAGCATTACCGTTTACTGGAGGTTATCCCCTTATTTATCTTCTCAAGGAGTTACTATAAATTATTCTCATAATTAAACATGACAATTCCTTCTGATTTAACCGTATATTATACACATCATAAATATACAATATAATCACCCCGAGGCTAAGCTGCGGTGCACACATACTCTGCTATCCATCCCGGTACATAACGTACATAAGGATTACAAATTCCGAATCTCTCAGGAATTGTTAGAATAAGCACAACACACAAAAATGGAGGCAAACATAATTCAACATATCCATGGGTCACGTACATACCTACGCTCCATAGTCAGCTGAATTATTAACTCACAAATAAGTCATTCTAGTATTATGTTCTTAAGGTACCAATCTAAATCCGGGCACACAAGGATGAGATGGCCCTAAGCGAACGTAAACCTCCCATGATAGCAAGTATGGTAGGTATGTCATACACATAAAATCATATACTAAGCATGCACACATCTTAGATATCTCAATATTAATAAAGGTATATTCTACATCCTTATACCATTATTCCAATTTTATACATTTTAAGTCTTTCGATAATATAAAATGTAGACTGACGACACATCTCACGTCATAGATTCTTGTACTTAAAACCTATCTCAAAGGGGTTATTAAGTTTCCTATTATTCCCACATATAACATCATTATTCTTAAGGTCCTTACTTCTGCCCCAAACCTCATTTCATCAATTTATTCAAATTTACTCTTTTAACCCTAATATTATCTCACTCCTCGAGTTTCATTAGCTTTTAGAATAATTCCTGAAATTGAACTCTAATTACGGTCCAAATTTTATAACCATACCTACTGGTCTTCCTTAAGCCTAAGGATATTCATAAAGTCACCAATAATATTTTCTAAGTGTTAACATCATTAAAATTTAACTAGGGAAAATTTTACTCTTTCTGGGAAGGTCGATCGATCGACCTTTACCTTCGATCGATCGATGGGGGTCGATCGATCGACTGATGAATGTCGATCGATCGAACGCACTAGGTAGGCTACGGACTGCTTCGTTTTGCAGTTTTCAAATCATCTCAAAGCACCATTATAATGCATGAAACTCTAATCTAACGTTATAATATCATCATACAACCATCCTACAACATTGTTAACGTTCTAAAACCAATAATTCATCAACTAAGGGCTTTATTTGGATCAAAACTTCATCAAGAACCCCAGTTTTCTATTTCTTTAAAGAACATTAATAAATCTCTTCTTAAATCCATTTTTATATCATCAAGGGTTATAATTTGAATTCATAATTCGTCCAGAATATGTCTACATGCAATTCCTAACATAATTCATAGTTTTAAATCCTCAAATTCATGGGTCTAATCAATCTTCCAAGATAAATTTGATAATTACCCTAAACATGGAAAAGCATAGCATTGAATCAATTGTAATTAAACCACTTGCCTTAATCGTTCTTCAGATTTGTTGTTGATTGAAGATGGTTGAATTCCTCTCTCTCTTTCTCTGCAGAATTCTCCTCTTTCTCTCTCTCTCTCTACAAGTTCTTCTGAAGATGACAATGGAGGTGCGGGTTGGTTTTTGGCAAGTTTAAAGTTTCTAAACTTCTCCCGTAGCCTACTACCTAGATTGGTGTTGGAAATGGTTTAGTGGGTTAAGACTAAGTCAGATTTTTAACTCTAATTTTCGTGGGTTTTAATTACCCAATTTTTGAAATTACCAAACTACCCTTTTGGGTTGCCGGTATGACCTAAAAATACCCCGGGACCCAAACTAAACCCCCGGCTAGTGTTTTCTGACTATTTCGACCCTTCCGAATTCGTTGGCGCACTCCAAATGACCATACGGGTGATAAAAATAAAATTCACTTTTTAATTCAAATAATTATATTCCTGACGCGACTGTCACGCGCGTCCCAACAAAATTTCCCAAATTTCCGTATTTCAATCTCGCGACAATTTCAATAGTTTCAATGTTCATATATTGCCATATATACATATTATAATCAAATACCAACTCACATCTCGTTAGTATTTTATCCGGATTAATTCTCAATTAATTCACATTTAATTCAATTAATCCCATAAATAAATATCACAAAAATACGGGGTATTACATACTTCCCCCCTAATAACAGAATTTCGTCCCGAAATTCGGAACTAGAAAGTACCTGGTAAAAATAACTCTGGATAACGTTCGCTCATCTCATCCTCGTGCTCCCATGTGGACTCCTCGACATTATGATGTCGCCACTGAACACGCACAAACGGAACTATCTTTGACCGCAGTTTCCGCTCACTTCGATCCAAAATAGCTATCGGCCCCTCCTCGTAGGAGCTATCGGGATGGAGATCGATGTCCTCCAAAGCAATGTGAGAATGAGCCAAATCATCTCTAAGATATTTCCTTAGCGAGGAAATATGAAACACATTATGAATCCTGTGCAAATGCTCCGGTAACCCAAGTCTATACGCAATAGACCCTATCCGCTCGATGATAGGAAATGGTCCCACATATCTCGGTCCCAACTTCCCCTTCTTCCCAAATCGCATAATCCCCTTCATAGGAGATACTCTGAGTAAAACCTGGTCCCCCACTTGGAATTTCCTGAAGAACCTCTTCGCATCAGCATAGCTCTTATGCCGATCCTGAGCTACCCGAATGCGACTTCGTATTAATTATATCCTCGCCGAAGTATCCTGAATCACTTTCGGCCCAAGTAGTTTGTTGTCCCCCACCTCCAACAAACATGCTGGGGAACGACAAGGTCTACCGTACAACGCCTCAAATGGAGCCATGCCAATGGTGAACTGGTAGGAGTTGTTGTAAGCAAACTCCACCAGTGGAAGGTACTGCTCCCATCCACCCTCGAAATCAATGATGCACATATGCAACATGTCCTCCAACATCTGATTGGTACGCTCAGTTTGCCCATCGGTCTGCGGATGATAAGCCGTACTCAATCGCAATTCCGTGCCCATGGCCTCCTGAAAACTCTCCCAAAACCGTGAAACAAATATCTTGTCCCTGTCAGACACGATATTTAGGGGCACACCGTGAAGTCTCACTATTTCTGCAATAAAGAGCTGGGCATACTGTCCCATAGTGTAGTAATTCCTTACGGGTAGAAAATGAGCGACTTTGGTCAACCTGTCCACAATTACCCAAATGGAGTCGTGACCTCTCTGTGACGTAGGCAACCCCGTGATAAAGTCCATGGAGATGCTCTCCCACATCCAAGGTTAATGAGAAGATGCCTCGTGTTATCGGTACTGAGGAAATTGAAGTTGTTTCACCACAATAAATGAGTTTGAAAAAAAGGTTTGCCTAAAAAACAGGCCTAAAAAACTACTGCTAATCAACAGGAATTGGTCAATAAAATTCAGGCTGATTTGGAGGCTACTGGTTCATCCTCTGTGGCTGTCAATTCTGATCTGACCAAAGGGTTGATAAAAGCTGGGACTTTTCCAGTTAATAGGGCATATGCTATTCCCATGCCCCGATCAAGATTGACAGAGAGAGCTTGCCAGAATTTGGCTTTGGTAATCCTTTTCCCTTCATTACTTGTCTTTACTGTCTTATTTTCTCCTATTCTAACATGATATTTTTCTCTTTTACAGTTTTAAATGGATTTTAACCAACATATGGAGAGTGATGATCAATTAAGTTCTTCCTCAGGTGAAGTTAAAGTGGCCTTTGAAGGTCTAAGGAAATCTTTGGAAGCTTCCCAACAAGCTTTGTAGACAAAGAAAAAAGCTTTGTGATAGACTAGGTTTTGTCATGGTGTCGCATCACCGACGCCGATCATTTGTTAAATTTATCTCACCAACTCTATGCAAAAACCTAAACTTATGACTACACTCTTTTAAAGAAGTATAGCGTCTAGTCCAGATATCGAATCCACATAGACAAGTTGCTAGAATTATATTGATTTAATACTTCTAAATTAAAAGTGTAAAAGGTAATGTTAGCAAAAATAAAAGATAACTAAGAGAAAATACTATTCTAGGCGAGAGTAAATTAAACTAAGATCAACAAAGCGAATAAAACTATTGGTTGCACTAGATATCCATCACCCCAAGTTAATTGGTATAAATGGTTACATGGGTTCACAAGTTATTGAGATTGCATCTCTTTTCGTCAATTGATTAAATCAAGAGTTGTCACACCCCTAAATTCGCATAAAAGCCTACTAAGATTTTGGCATAAACGGATACCCTGGAGATTACAAATGCAAGGCCGTAAATACGGAGCATATGTGATATACCCCTTTAAATTTCCTAAACGTAATAACTAGGACAAACCAATTGAAATAATCGAGTGAAAACCCATCACCAAAGCAAAGCAACCAAATAACCCTAGGTGATTTCAAACCAACACAACCTAATATAAACTAACTGCTAAATATGAATAAAAACATTGATTAAACTAACTAATTAATTTAACAACTAAAATTATCTAGGCATGGAAATAAAGGGAAATCATGAAAAACTAAGGAACAAAGCATAAATAAGAGGAAGCGAGTGAATAGTACAAGAAAAACTTACATTTATGGTGTCAAACACTCAAAATAAAATAGTGGAGAGGGGCAGTCCACAAATATCCCCAAAATATCTCTAATCCTTGGAACTAAAATAAAAAATGAGATATTTTCTAGACAAAATGAAAGTGGCTATTTATAGTAAGTTACAATAAAGGAACAAAAAAAAATGAAAAAGAAAATAGAAAAAGAAAGGGAAAGGAAGCAGCAAAGTCGCGCACAACAATAGACATTGCTGGTCGACCGCGGGTAATGATTGGTCGACCGCCAGAGAAGAAAAAGGCCACTGTAAAGTGCACAAGCCAAATCCGAGAAACCCGATCGATCGCGGGTCAGTGACTGGTTGACCAGTAACAACAACACAACCCACGCAATTTCGAATCTAAAATCGAAGCTTCATTGCTGTAATATGCCGAGACCACCATCCTTCATCTCAATTAACAACAAAAACCAAGACCGTGGTCTTCTGTTGTGTGTTGCCCTCTAAAACCTGCTATTGATTTCGTGTGTGGCCCAAATTAAAGCCAAAAATGGGGAAAATAAAGACCCAACCTGTGTTTAGTTAACCCGAGACCTACAAGCCTGCACTTATCAGACCAACCAAACGAAGATATGTTATATCTTTGTGGCAAAGGCCAAAAAGCCATATCCCAATTCAAACCAAAATTTGATGTAATCAAAACCCGAGCTAAATATGAGCACTGTGAAAATTTCCATGGCTGCAGGTTGATTTTTCCTGGAATTTTGAGGACCAGTACCTAAAGGTCATTTATTGAATTGTTGTGTTAAAAATGATTTCCCTTTTTTTTCTCCGATCAAATGCCCATGGATTCTTCGTTCGAACTCGGATTCATAAACCATTCGAGGTTACACGAAGCTTGTTTTGAGGACCTCAACTTATGTGAAGAGTTTGGGCAAAAATCCCAAAGTGTGAAATTACAACAATGCCCCTCAACGTGCTAATTTGCGATGAGACTTTACCGAAATGCACCCAAACTCCACACTAAGCCCCGTAACACCTACAAACACTCAATAATACCTCAAATAACATGTTAGCATATAAAACAGAGGTGTTTTGGTTAATGAGCATAATAATAGGAATTAAAGTACCCAAGGGGCCTAAAATGCATATGTTTTGAGGGTACAAAGTGCTATGATTCAGGACAAATCACGCCCCCCAACTTACACATTGCTAATCCCTAGTAATGAAATTCAAATCAAGAAGAACTATAAGAAATAAAAAAACATGAGATATATACAAAAGAGATAAAAAAAGATAAAAGCCCTTGATAATACGCAAATGTTGCGTATTTTATCCCTCGAACTAACGCTTTTTAGCCCCCTCGAGTATCTTATTCCCTATATATATACCTCATATTTCTATGTTAACATGCTTTTCAGGGGTTAATTGAGATTTTATAGGTATTTGGATGCTAAGTATGAAATTCAGACGCATTCCGGCTAATTTTCGTATGCGATCGCAAGTTCAAGGGCATTTTAGTCTTTCCACATTTTGGGCACCTGACCCAACATCTTCACGGAAGTTGTATCCCTCCTCGTAAGATTCGCGTGATCATAAATGGAGCGCGATTTCGATCCCTAACGAAGAAGTTATGGCAATTTTAGCGACAGAGAAAACCAATCCAACCAAAACAGGAGGAATTGTTGCAGACCTGTTTTGATCGATCAATCGATCAAAAGGATCAATCGATCGATCCTTCAATTTTTTCCCTTGAGATGAGACAGTGGGCATGATTTCCAAACATCGATCGATCGATCAAAGGGATCGATCGATCGATCCCCTGTTTTCTGCAGATATTTTTCATTTTATTTTCTTTTTCCTTTTCTTTTCTAACTTAATTCCAACTTACTATATAACCCATTTTTGTGCAAATATCAGATATAATTAGTTTTAGAAGATATTTTAGGTTAGGGTTTGCATTTTTGAAAAGTTCTCTTTCATTTCTTCTTGGATTGACACCCTTTTGGGTTTGTAAGTTAACTATTCATTCACCATCTCCATTAATATAGTGTGTATTTACTTAATTCTTACTTTGTAGTTAATTTACATGCTTTCATAATTAGGTTTAGATGCTTTCTTTCCTTGCTTTCTTGTGTAGATTTGTTGTGTTTATTTATCGCATTTCTTTATCGCATTTTTATCATGCTTTCTAGTTAAATTAGTCTAGATTGTGTCAGATTGAATTAATTTTGGGTTGATATGTTGCGTTGCTTTGGTGATGGAGTTTACGGGTCTATTTCGAGTGCGTTATCCTAGTTATTATGCTTAGGAGATTTGACGGGGCATATCATGTATGTCCCATGCTTAGTTGACGCCAAAATCGTATTAGGCTTTTATACGGATTTAGGGGCGTGACAACCCTTGATTTAATTAACTGTCAAAACGAGATGCATTTGTAATAACTCGTCGACCCATGTAACCATTTTATACTAATTAACTCGGGTGAGGGATATTCGACGCAGCCTATAGTTTTTACTCGCTTTGTTAATCTAATTTCAATACACTCGCCTAGATTAATCATTTCCCTTTTTCGCATCTTTTCATTTTTGTCCACTTTTATCTTTTACACTTTTATTTAGGAATATTAAACCATATAAATTCTATCAACTCGTCTCTGTGGATCTTTCGATACCTGACTTACCGCTATACTCACCCATTGAGTGTAGTTGTAATTTAGGTTTTTGTAATGAGGTGGTGAACATAAAACAACGATCAGCATTTTGACGCAACGCCACTTTTCACCCTCGATCAAAATGGCGCCGTTGTCGGGAACTAGTTTGTTTTAGACTTTATTTGATTTAGTATTTCATAGTATTTTCTTTATATTTGTATTTTTCGGCTAACCTTTTTGCAGGACATCTACATTTGAGCGCCAAGAAATGCTGGAATTTTTCCCGCGTGCATCTACTTTGTGGAATTCTCCACTTCGAGCCATTTTTGGGGTAATCATGTCTTATTCCAATTCTTTCGATAATCATTATGATAATTCTCAAAATTCTCGCAAACCTTTGAATTTTGGTCAATACTTAGAATCCCAAAAAATTGCAACATCTAAAATGACTTTGGGCGAGTATTACAAAAGTCAAGCTTTGGAGTGCGTGTATTTTGAGGAGGAGGATAATAATTTTGGGCATTTACCTCCTTATAATAGGAATTTTGAAACGAATTGCAATAGTTTTCAAAATTCCTATAATAATGAGTTTAGGTTTAAGTCCGATGGTAATTTTCAAAGTTCTCATTTTCAAGTATCCGCACCTTAACATATGACATTCGGTGAGGGTTTGTGTATGATTGAAAATGAGAAAATTGAAAATCGTTATCGAGAAGAAAATCATTGTTGGGAACATGAATTGGATTTATTATTTGAATCCGATGACGATTTTGCTTCCGAGACTTTTGAATTCGAACAATGTTTTGAACCAAATGAGGACTTTATGCCTACTTTGGAACAAATCATTGTCGATTTTTCCCATTGCATAATAGATATTGAAAGTGAGGATGAAAATGATGTAATATCTATTTCCAATGAAATCATTTCTTCTTTGGCCCCCAAAGAAGAAAATTTCATTGAAAATGATCTCTTTTCATTCGAAACTCAATCTTCAAGCGATGATGATTCATCTCTTGAGTTTGAATTTCTTTCCTCCCCATTTTCATTCTCTGTTATCACACCGTAACAAGTAACCGATGATTCGGTTTCAAACTTTGTAAGGACATATTTTCATAGGTCCGTTATCAATTTATTATGTCAAATACCGCTACACCGTCGAAGAGCATTCAAGAGACATCTACATCAAAGACGGATTCAAATTACTCAAGGTCTTCATCATTCAAGACTCCGTGAAGTTTACTTTGGTAAGGTTATGTTTTAAATACCTTAACTTTTCACTTAGAGCTTTTGGGATATTTTTTACAAAATATTTTTCTAAAAATTTTGTTTTCGGACTCCTTTTCGTAGAAAAATCATAACTAATTCATAAAAAATCAGAATGATACGAAATTGGCAGCCACGCGTTCGTATCGAAATTTTCTACAGTCTCGCGTGGAATCTCGCTTGATAGGTCTTTCGAACGACCTGAAATTGTCGTTTGAACGGCATAGCTTGTCATTAGATGTCATTCGAACGAGCTTGAATTTCGAGGCGGTGCGTTTTTATATAAATACTCATTAAATGAATCCGTTTACATTAAGAAGTCCACAGTTTTTGACAGACAGAAAACTGTGAAACTGCAAAATCCTTTTGGCTTCTTCTTTTAGGGTTTAATCCCTCCTTGTTTTCAATTCACAAAACTCCCATCTTGCTTTAGTGAATTGTTTTCTTGTTGAAGAACACACCTTGCTACTGTTTATCTTTGTGGGGAGAACTCTACAACCGGAGAGCTGTGTGTTATTATGGAGGGAGTCCTTATAAAGATCACACTTGTGGAGAATCCGTTTCTCTTCTTCACTGCTGCCCTCCTGGAAAGGGAAAGTTCCAGCCAAGACATCGAAACCGACATCTGCGGGTATTTCGTATGTCACCCCATTTCATTGTAATCCGTGTAAGACGTTTTCTTACAAATTATAGTGAAATTAAAGGTTTTACCCCTTTGGGGGATTTTTCTTGAAATTGTTTGTTTTATCCCGCATGCTTTATTTTATTGGATAAATCATCTAGATGCATGTTTTAGGATTTAACTAAAATTTAGAATTAGTTAAAATTGGATTTTATTTGAGAAGTCACAATATTTCCGCTGTAGCGATTCTACAAATTGGTATCAGAGCTTATTTAAGTGATCTCCACTTTACAAATTGGTATCAGAGCGTGTTGCACTAAGTTATTGTGTTTTTATCCTGATTTTTGCACAAAAATGGCTTTTGATGGTTTTGATGATCTTCGATGTCAAATTTTTGAAAAAGTTAATTGGAAAATTCACACGAACTCTTGTTTTAAATCTTCTATTGAAAACGATTCTGAGAGGTGTCCTTGTTGTGAGGGTGTTGGTCACACATTAGATGAATGTACCACAAATTTAAAGAAGAAATTGAATAAACCGATTTCTCATGTTTCTACCCTTAGTGATAGTTATTCGGAAGAAGAAGTCTTTTATGCTTCTAGGCGAGAGCTTACTATCCGTGTGATTAGTTATGAGAGTGAGGATGAAAAGAGTGAGGAGGAAGAAGAAGAATTGAGTGAGTTGAAAGTATCCTATAATAATTTGTATTTTGAATGTTTAGAGACAAAAAAGGCAAACTTGAAACTTAAAGCTCAATTGAAAGAGCGTGCCTTAAAAAATAATGATGATTTAGTTGAAGAACTTAGGGCACATGAGAAAATTTTCAAAGAGAATCTTGAGTACATTGAGGGTGAGAGAGATAGTCTTAGAGGGTTGATGGAGACTATGAAAAAGGAGCTTTTAGAGTTTGAGGATTCTAGACGTGTCCTTGAATCTAGGATAGGTGAACTTGAGGTGAAATTGAAAGATTCAAGTAAAGTGAAATTTGATTTGGAGTCTACGTCTGAAAAACTTGATAAGCTTTTAGGCACCGTCAAGATAAAAAAGAATAGGGGTGGGATTGGTCTTGAAAAACATGTTGCACCCATTCCCACACGTGTGAGAGAGCCTCCTAGGATTGTTAAGAAAGAGGCACCTAAGGTTGTTAGGAAAAATCCCCCTAGGAACATCGTAAGAGTGCCTCCTAGGATCATTAGGAGAGACCCACCTAGGCAAATTCGAAGAGAGCAATCGAGAAATTTGAGGAGAGGGCCACCTTTAGGTAACACACACCGCCCGATTTACACTTGCACACATTGCGGTAGGCAAGGCCATCTTAGGAGATTTTGTTACAAGCTTTTAAATGAATCTAGGAAGGTTAATAGAAGAATAAATTCGATTCCCCACACCCCCACACCTGGTTACACATCGATTTGGGTCAGGAAATCAGATTTAGAAGCTTATGGTTTACTTGTCCACGATTCCCGTTTTCTTGCACGTGATTCACCCCATCTGAGATCTTTTGGTTGATTGTGCTAGATGTTTGTCATACACTAGTAGACCTGGAAAAATGAGGCACGACACGATAACACTACACGACACGACACGAAATTATAAGTTAATGGGTTTAGTCTTATCAGGTTTGGGTCATTAACGGGTCAACACGGTAGAACCGTTATCATAACGAGTCGTGTTTGGGTTTGTACTCTTACACGATTAAACCCGTTTATACCCATTATCACCCGTTAATGGTACCGAGTTTTATTGGGTCGTGTGACCCGAACCAATATTACACGGGTACTAACGGGTACTAACGGGTATTAACGGGTACTAACGGGTAATATAGGGTCACCCAACCCGTTACCCGTTTAGACCCGTTAATATTAACGGGTCGTGTTTGGGTATCATCATTTGACCCGTTAGTCTTAACGGGTCGTGTACGGGTTAAAGGTGTTTTCACCCGTTAACCCGTTAACATGACCCGTTAACCCGTTAACACGACCCGTTGACAGCTCTATACACTAGCGTCGCATCATGGTATATTCTTTCTAGTGTCATGACTCACTTTGTCGTAGCGCACATTGATTTATTTGTTGCATTTTTGTGTTTCACTACTGTTTTAGCACTGTTTTTGATCTGTTTTCCCCCAACAGGTACTGTTTTCACGTAATTTTTGAACTGGGCATAACTGTATGACTTTCTGGTCAAACTGTAAAAATTTGGTTTTCTCGTTCGAGCGAAAACAGTACGTCGTTTGAGAGACATCTCTTCTCGCGCGAAGTTGCTTCTCGCGACATGCCCTTGTCGTCCGAGCGACAGTGCGATATCGTTTGAACGACCCGTCTGGAAATTTTATTTTTTGCTTCCCTTCTGATTCCTGTTCCCGGTGTTCATATGCTTAGATTTTTGGTACTGATGGGTTTGCTTCAGGTCGTTTATATGCAGTTATTCTTGGTATCCATGCTTAATTGATAACACTGCATTAATCATTTATCACATATGCATTCATTGTAGATTCTCTTGTGTGATTACTGTTTACTAGCATAGGATGTTGTGCATATCGATATTATATGCTTATTGCTGGTTGTATCATTTTGTAGTTATATTTTGAAAAAAAAATACAAAAAGATTTTATTTTGATAAAATTTTTAAATATACAAAAAGATTTTTGTATTTTGTCTACACTGTTTGTGGATAGACACTTGGATGACCGAGTCACAATTTCATTCCATTTATCCATGTGACTATTTGATAGTGTTTTGAGACAATAGGTCAATTCATCCATGTGCTTTATAATGTTTGGAGTCATTAAGATGCAATTAAGTGTTTCTCCCTACATGTTGGACTCATAGTTTCCTTTATTGCATACATGCACGGATTTGTTTGATTATTGTTCTTGACTTATCACATGTTGGTTGGGTGTCTTCATCTCAATCATGTCCTTAAAACAAACCAAGTGCAATAATACGAGAGTAATAAAAGTAGTGCATGTAAAAACCATTTCCCGTGAGGAATAAATTGTTTAGTTTGAAAAAATGATGAGTGAACATGGGAAAGGGTTGCGAGTGAATAATAATCATGTCGTGAAAGCCACCGTTTGAAAAGAGCCCACACAAAAAAAAAATAAGGCTATAAAAAGATGAAATATGCCAAAAATTTGGGCCAATAGGTTTTCTCTAAGTTAAGAATTTAGTACCTCTTCAGATATAAAGAATTGCATTATTATATATGAGGGAGCTTTGGATGGATATATCAATGGGTTTGCACGTCCTTTGAAAAGTTCTCGAATCGGCACTAAATAGTTTTGAACGTTATTGGTGTGCAAATCATTTAGACTTTGATTTTTTGATTTGATTAAGACGATGTCATTTAAATTCAACAATTTTTACACCTAAGGATTCTTTTGATGTTCATTTGTTAGGGGTACACGTATGCATCGTGCAGATAGGATTGATTGAGTTTATTTACCTATCGAATGTGTTCACACCCATTCATTATGTTTCCATGACTTGGTTGTTTGAGTTTAAATCCATGGTGTGATTTTTTTTGTATCCTATTTTTGTATGAAAAAATTGAACAATCAAAAATAGTTTGTGAATGTTTTTGGGATACTCCTCTGTATGCGCGTTGATTGATTCATATTTTCTACGAAATTTTATCGTGACACTCCATGTTTTGATTGTTTCTTCTTATCTGTCTATTTGGGGACATCATAAAAAGGGGGAGAAAGAATTATCATGTTATGGGGGAGTTTTTGCATTATGGGGGAGATTTGATTATTAATGCTTTATTCTTATATCATTTCAATATCATTTCAAACTCGATGCGTGACGAAGGTTTTTGCTTTATCCCATGTGTGTAGGTAGAAAATTGAAGATTGATATGTTGCACACCCTGATGAGAAAAGCTTTGAGATTTGACGAAGATGATTGAAGAACAGTTTTGAAGTCTTGCAAATTTATTCATGGGAGGGTAGATTTGTATAGGCAATTTGGTTTTTTGATAATTCGGATTTTTTATGTATGTACCGGCATAGGCATAAGGGGAGACTTGTAAGGACATATTTTCATAGGTCCGTTATCAATTTATTATGTCATATACCTCTACACCGTCGAAGAGCATTCAAGAGACATCTACATCAAAGACGGATCCGAATTACTCAAGTTCTTCATCATTCAAGACTCCGCGAAGTTTACTTTGGTAAGGTTATGTTTTAAATACCTTAACTTTTCACTTAGAGCTTTTGGGATATTTTTTACAAAATATTTTTCTAAAGATTTTGTTTTCGGACTCCTTTTCGTAGAAAAATCATAACTAATTCATAAAAAATCATAATGATACGAAACTGGCGGCCATAGGTTCGTATTGAAATTTCTTACAGGCTTGCGTGGAATATTGCTTGATAGGTCGTTCGAATGACCTGCAATTGTCGTTTGAACGACATAACTTGTCGTTAGATGTCATTCGAACGAGCTCGAATTTCAAGGTGGTACATTTTTATATAAATACTCATTAAATGAGTCTGTTTTCATTAAGAAGTCCACAGTTTTTTACAGACAGAAAACTGCGAAACTGTAGAATCCTTTTGGCTTCTTCTTTTAGGGTTTAATCCCTCTTTGTTTTCAATTCACAAAACTCCCATCTTGCTTTAGTTAATTGTTTTGTCATTGAAGAACACACCTTTCTACTATTTATCTTTGTGGGGAGAACTCTAGAACTGGAGAGCTGCGTGCTATTGTGGAGGAAGTCCTTATAAAGATCACGCTTGTGGAGAAGCCGTTTCTCTTCTTCACTGCTGCCCTCCTGGAAAGGGAAAGTTCCAGCCAAGACATCGAAATCGACACCTGCGGGTATTTCGTATGTCACCCCATTTCATTTTAATCCGTGTAAGCCGTTTTCTTACAAATTATAGTGAAATAAAAGGTTTTGCCCCTTTGGGGGATTTTTCTTGAAATTGTTTATTTTATCCTGTAGGCTTTATTTTATTGGATAAATCATCTAGATGCATGTTTTAGGATTTAACTAAAATTTGGAATTAATTAAAATTGGATTTTATTTGAGAAGTTGCAATATTTCCACTAGCGATTCTACAAATTGGTATCAGAGCTTATTTAAGCGATCTCCACTTTACAAACTTTAATGTTTTAAACCTTTTTGCCGATGAGGAGTACTTGCTCGAGTCGCCTTCCACGATTGCATCTTTGCCTTCGTGTGCGCCACCTCCCATTCCAATTTTAAAATCCTTGGGAGGATATACGGCTTTTCTCGGTCCCCACATGTTTTTGTCACCTGTTTAATCCAAATCTCCCATCGTCCCTCCAAAACTTTTAATTGACGATGGTTCATTTCTTACGCCTTACACATGCCTTTCGTTGTTCAAACGAAATTCATATTTTTCGAAAGGCATTCTTGAGTGTGAGGGTACACCGGTTATCCTCCAAAGTCAAATTGCTTTTGTGGTGGACCCTCAGCTATTTAGACTTCTAGTGTATAGTTAGTGTGAAGCCTAAATAGTAGGTTATATATAGTTAGCTTTTTATTCTTTATTTCTTTTTATTTTTTTCTTTCCTTTTTAATTTAGTCTAGTGTAATTAGTCAACTTTTTGTTATTTGTTTTTATATGCTCAGTACTAACTTGTTTTGTAGATTCTTTGGACTTGTTCTTATGGGGATCGCTCCAATTTTTGGGTAATATTGCTCTTTTCCTCTCTTTAACTTGGTTCTTAATTCACATTGACGACAATGTGAGGTTTTCAGTTAGGGGGTGTGGGATATTCTATCCATTTCTTTATTTATTCCATGTTTTTGGTCGCATGTTAGTTACTTAGTATGCTTTTTTTAGAAAATTCAAAAATTTCGAAAAGATCTTCTTCTTTTTTTCTCCTTTGTTGGGAATTTTGCCTTTGTTTTCGATGATAAATTTCAATAATTGCCCAATCCAATTGACAACCCAATGATGCATGTTCTCAATTTTAGAAGTTATTAGACTTTAGTCCTCAAATCATTGATATTATGAATAACTTCATGAATTAAACTTTAATCCCATGAGAACATGCATTTTTCTTGTTTTATTGAATTGGTTTAAGATTTTTATAACTCGGTAATCTTTTGTTGCATTGTATATACTTACACCGAGTAAGCTTTGTACCTTTCGTTGTTTGTGAGTGTATACACTATTCTTTACTCACTGAAAATATTGAATTTGTTGGAAATCTCAGTATTCTTTCATTTGATCGTTCATTAATTGAGTTTATATCTTGAAATGTATTACTTGAGCATGATTTTCATCTAGTGTTTTGACTCAAAAATTGCGTAAACTTTGTGAAATGATCATAGGCCATCCTTGTTATATCACCTATAATGACCTTGACCTCACCTTATACGTTTACCCTCATCATCCCCTTTGAGCCTAAATATAGCCCTTCGTTTCATAACCTAAATCCCATAACCAACTCCATATTGGAGTTATAAACCACACATACACCTTCCATACCTTTGTTTGGAATGCTACTTAGGATTGAATGATGCTGTTGTGTTGCGGTTGCAATTTAGGCATGTAAGAGTGTGAAAAGTAAAGAAGAAAATAGTGAAAAAGATATGAAAAAGAGAAAGCAAAAAGCAAAAGAAAACAAAAGAAAACATGAGAAAAAGAAGAAAACAAAAAGAAACAAAAAGTTGTATATGTTGTGTATATAGCTTAATAAGATTTTATTACTCTCCCCGATAATATATCTAATGCTCGTTTGGAACTTGTTTTCCAATTTTGATATTGCCCGCATTTTCCCATTATCCCGAGTTTTCATCCCCGAACACTTTGAATCCGTACATACATTCCGTTCATTTCATACACTAGCCTACATTACAGACCTATACAAGTCCTATGTGATCTTAAGTAGATGTAATTCAAAGGTTTAAATAGTTTTGATAATTTGTGAAAATATATTTCGCCTCCTTTAGTGAGCGGTATCTGATATACCCGTTTATATCCTCGGCCTGGCTGATGATAACCTCCAAACGGACGACCCTACAAGGGGTCGACCCCTCCTACAGGCTCCATACGACCCCTCATAGGGGCTGACCCTTCACCAGGTTCCAGACGACCCTACGAGGGGCCGACCCTTCACCAGGTTCCAAACGACCCTACGAGGGGCCGACCTTTCACCAGGCTCCATACGACCCTACGAGGGTACGACAGTACGAGACAAGAATTGGGCCAGGCTCACTACTGGAAGAAACTCTGCCCTCGGCCTCGGCTCATAGGCCGAGGGTGACATCATGACAGCGCGTGGCTTGGGAGACGCGTGGAACAGTGCGCGTGAGGCTCACATGGCACGTGGAAGACCGTTATAACAAAATCACACCCTCACGTGAGGGAATATTATGTCATCATTTGGCATCTACAGGTGTCAACAGGGGATTGGCTAGATCATCATTCACATGCACCATGCATACTTGGGGGGTACACTACACCCCCCAAGACCTATATATACTTGTCACCTACAACCCTACAGGGGATCGATCCATTAACTGTAGCCCTAGCTAAAAATCTGCTTGTACACACAGTAGAGAGAGAGAGGGTTATGTGCATTGTATCCAAGGCCATTAGTGCCCATACTTAGTGGATCACACACTCACAGTGGATGTAGGCCAAATTAGCTAAACCACTATACATCATTGTCTTATCACCTCTTATACTCATCCCCTTCTACATACTTATACACTTATTCATCTCTATGGCCACCATGGAAGCTACTGCTTGAGCTCACTATCACTTATCTGGTGGTGCCAAATCTTAGCATCATCAGTTTGGCGCCGTCTGTGGGAACGAGAAGACATCTCTTCCTTTGTACAGCTTGACCTCACTAGGCACTCTGGTGGTGAACCAACACTCACCCTGAGAGGAGGTGTTTCACCATTGAAAGAGACCCACTAAGGTTCCCAGGCTCACCAGTATTTTCTTCAGTTCAATTTCTCATAGCTCAAGCACATGGCACCTGAGATGCCACCACCACCACTTCCCCAGACGGATGATGGGGGAAGACCGAGCTCCAATCAGCCGCCGCCTCAGTCTGAGATGGCTGATGTGGCGGCAGCCTTAAAGTCTCTGGCAGCAAGCCATCGGATGATGCAGGAGCAATTCACAGCTCTAAGCCAGAACATATTAAGAGCACCAGGGGTTTCACCTGAGATGATCACACCGGCAGCAGCTCCAGGGCAACATGAGGCCAGGGGACCACCCCAGGCACCACGCAAAGACCTGCCACCCCCTCAGCGGCGTAGGGATGTTACTGACCCCCGGCATCTACGCCTGGGGAGGCAAGAAAACCCTTGCCCTGAGGATAGGTATGGATATCTGGAGGGGGAAGAGGCTCCTATAGAGTGCTGGGAACCTTACGAGGTCTCCAACAATACCGTACGACCCCTCCAGGACAATAGGGGAAAGTGCGGGAGACCAAACCCTGATGATCATCCAAGAGGATCTGCTTTTGATCGCTTGAGCAAGGGGTCGGCCTTTGAGAGGCTAGGCCCAGTAAATGACCTGCGGGAACAGTTGTCCAGGCCAAGAAGCGTTGCGAGATCCAGGAGGGAGGCAGCAGATGGCCGACCCCAAGGACGAGATGACGGCCAGAGGGAAGTGAACAGTCGACACAGGCCTGCTGCAGCAGAACCCTCCGTCCACCTCGGAGAGGCAGCAGGGATAACATCGGCCAGGCCGACCCTGTGAGGCCCTAGAATGACTCAATCCAGCGGTTAGAGGATAATATTGGTGATATATTGAAGAGCCGAGACCCTCTTCAGAGGGGATACACCATAGGCTCACCCTTTGTGGCAAAGATAGTCAACTTCCCCACGCCGTCAAAGTTCAAGCCACCTATGGTCACCCCAAGGTATGACTGGAGCACCAACCCCATCCACCACGTGGAGATGTATCAGTCGGCGGTAGACATATACTCTATCTCAGATGAGATGAGGTGTCATGCCTTCTCTGGTACCTTGACAGGGGCTGCGCATGTCTGGTACATGTCTCTTCCAAAAAATTCCATTGAAAACTTTAAGCAGATGGCCGACCTGTTCATCCATAATTTCTGCTTTGGGGTGAGGCCACAGAAGAAGACCACGCACCTGCTCTATGTTAAGCAGGGGAAGAGTGAGAGTCTGAGGGACTATATAGCCAGATTCAATAAGGAGAAGATGGAGGTGGAAGACTATGAGGAGAGCATAGCTATGACAGCCCTGATTGGAGGGCTCCAAAAGGGGAAGCTGTTATGGAAGCTTACTGAAGACCCTCCGAGGATGATGATCGAACTGTTGTCGATAGCAGGAAAGGTGATGAACGCCGAAGAGGCGATGGCTGCAAAATATGAGGACGAAAGAGGAGGTGCAAGTGGGAGTAAATACCCTAAGAAGAACAAAGAGGGGAAGAAGAGATCCGCGGATGACAAGTTCGCTGGGTACACCCCTATGACGGTCAGCTGTGAACAGATTCTCAATGAGATAAAGAGTGACCGATCCCTGAAGTGGCCTGACAAGCTGAGGGCAGCCCCCGGCAAGAGGAATAAGAACCTGTGGTGTGAATTTCACCAAGACCACGGCCACGTAATGGATAAATGCTTTGCTATGAAAGATGAGATTGAGAAGATGCTGAAGGAAGGGAAGCTCAAAAAGTACGTCGACAAAGGTGCCTTCAAGAGGGGCCGAGGGGACGACCCCAGAAAGAAGCGAGGCGATGCATGCAGAGAAGGTCCACAAAAAATAGGGGACGACCCTTCTGATGATGAGGACGACCCTGACCTCCCTCCGAGAGACGACTATGGCCCTGTCAAGAGGATTAATATGATCTCGCTCGGAGTGGGAATGATCTCCGGGGGTCTCGCAGGAGGAGGGTCTGAGGTCGCCGACAGGAAGACCCATGTGGCTGAGGCCAAGGCAGTGGCGAAGACGGTACACGCAACTTCCCTGGAGGTCAAGCAAGAAAAGAGGAAGAAGGTTGATATGGACACACTGATAGTGGGGTTTTCAAGAATGGACTTTAAAGGCCTCTTAGCCCCACATGATGACCCTCTCGTCATCACTACCAGGGTTCACGGATGCGAGGTGCCGAGGATCTTGGTAGACGGGGGTAGTTCTGCAGATGTGATGTTTTGGCCATGCTTCAAGGCCTTGGGTCTCAGCCGTGCTAGACTCGTCCCCTACCATCATCCATTGATTGGGTTCAGTGGGGAAAAGGTTCACCCCCTTGGGGTATATGAGGCCGATGTGAGGATGGGGGACGAGTGGCCGAGATGGCTCACTAAGAAGGTCAGTTTCTTTGTGATGGATGAACAGGAGTTTTTGGCCTACAACATCATACTGGGGCGTGTGGCCCTCAAGGGGTTTGAAGTCGTGTCGTCTACGGTCCATCAGATGATCAAATTTCCAACCCCTTACGGGGTGGGGAAAGTTCAAGGAGACCAGACGACGGTGAGAGAATGTTACTACAACTCCGCTGAAGAGAGGGAGGCACACAAGAGGGTTACAACCACTTATAATATTGATACCCTAGACCCCAGAGATGAAACGAAGCTGAAGAAAGGAGAGGCTGCGGAAGAGGTAGAATCCATCATCCTCGATGAGGATGACACGAAAAAAACTGTCCAAGTTGGCAAGTCTCTGAAGCCCAACATCAAGGAAGACCTCATTAAAATATTAAGGAGAAGGCGAAGCGTCTTCGCCTGGAGTCATGTAGATATGCCAGGGATTGACCCTGAAGTCATGTGCCACAAGCTCAATGTGGTAGAGGGAGTGAATCCGGTGAAGCAGAAGAGGAGAATTTACTCCAGAGAAAAATATGAGGTCATCAGGGACGAGGTCAAAAAATTAGAAGACGCTGAATTTATCAGTGAGGTCATCTACCCTGAATGGATGTCCAATGCAGTCATTATCCTAAAGGCCAACGACAAGTGGAGAATGTGCGTGGACTTCACAGACCTCAACAAGCACTGTCCCAAAGACAGCTTCCCTCTCCCCCGCATCGACCAGATGGTAGACGCTACCGCAGGCCATGAGCTCATAAGTTTCATGGATGCCTACTCAGGGTATAACCAGATTTTCATGAACCCTGAAGACTTGGAGAGGACCGCCTTCATCACTGACAAGGGGACATACTATTACAGGGTCATGCCTTTTGGCCTTAAAAATGCGGGGGCAACGTACCAGCGCCTCGTGAATAAAATGTTTGAAGACCAAATTGGGAAGTCTATGGAGGTCTACGTAGATGACATGCTGACTAAGAGTCTAAAGGCCGAGGATCATGTGGCAGACCTGGAGAGGACCTTTAATACGTTGGACAAATACAAGATGAAGCTTAATCCGGCTAAGTGTGTCTTCGGGGTCGGAGCAGGGAAGTTCTTGGGGTTCATTGTCAACCAAAGAGGCATCGAGGCCAATCCTGAAAAGATAAAGGCCCTTATTAAAATGAAGACCCCCAAGTCCATTAAAGACGTTCAGAGGCTCACAGGGAGAGTTGTTGCCTTGAACAGGTTCGTGTCTAGGGCCAGAGACAAGTGCTTGCCATTATTCAAGACCCTTAGGAAGGCCTTCGAATGGAGTGAAGAGTGTGATGAGGCTTTCAGTGACCTAAAGTCATACTTGGGGTCTCCCTTGCTGCTATCACGACCCGTGCAGGGTGAACGACTTTATGTGTACGTCACCGTCTCAGAGTTGGCCATCAGTGCATCCATTGTGAGAGACGAAGACGGGATACAGAAGCCCGTGTATTTTAACAGCAAGGCACTCCAGGGGGCAGAGCAAAGATACCCGAGGATGGAGAAGTTGGCCTACGCCTTGATCCATGCCTCGAGAAAGATGAAGCCGTACTTCCAGTCCCATATAATGGTCATCCTCATCGACTCTCCTCTTAGGCAGGTCCTACACAAGCCATAAAAATCAGGTAGGTTGATGGCCTGGGTTATAGAGCTGGAGGAGTTTGACATTGTGTATCAGCTTAGGACGGCCATTAAGGGGCAGGCATTGGCAGACTTCGTGGCTGAGTTCACTTGGGAAGATGATGAGGCCGAGGGTGAGACCCTCGGGAAGACGTATACAGAAGACAGACCCGCTGACACACCCGCAGATAGGGCTGAGATAAGCACCGCTAGAAGGAAAGCGGCTGAAAACGAAGAGGGAAGGTACATCTTTAGATAGGGGTCCCTCTCTGAGGGAAATTTTTTAGAGGAAAAGACTCTGTGGAGCCTCTTCGTTGACGGGTCCTCCTGTGACAGCGAAAGTGGAGCTGGACTGATACTATCAGCACCCGATGGCACAGACGTCGAATACGCCCTGAGGTTCAAATTCAAGGCCTCCAACAACGAGGCTGAATATGAGGCCTTAATAGCAGGCCTCTCCTTGGCTAAGTCTCTTAGTGTCGGCCAGATTTTGGTCCATAGTGATTCTAGGCTAGTACTGAATCAGATACTAGGAGCCTACGAGGCTAAGGACGAGAGGATGGCTAGGTACCTTGAGAAGGTGAGGTCATTACTGAAGGGCTTCAGAGAAGTGAAATTAAGTAGGGTACCTAGGCTCGACAATGGCCATGATGATGCCCTTGCTAGGTTGGCCTCGGCAACAAGAACAGACATCAGGAGGACGGTCCCAGTAGAAATTTTGCTTCGGCCAACTATTGAGGACGCTAAGGGAACACTCAGCAATTGCCTAAATATTTCTCAAGAAGCTTTGTGGATGGACCCCCTGATCAGATACATTAAAGAGGGTGAGATGCCAGAAACAAGGCAAGAAAGGAAGAAGCTGAGGCACAGGGATGCAAAATTCACTGTCATCGGAGTCACCTTGTACAAAAAGGGGTTTTTGCTCCCCTTACTTAGGTGTGTGCATCCTTCAGAAGTCCCTTCCATTTTGCAAGATGTGCACGAAGGATCGTGCTCAAGCCACATCGGGGGCAGATCCTTAGTGAAGAGGGTGATTACCCAGGGGTACTGGTGGCCGACCTTGGGGAAAGACGCAGCGGCATACGTAAAAAAGTGCGACAAATGTCAAAGATTTTCCACCATCCCTCACCAGCCCCATCAGCCTCTTACTTCCATTACATCCCCATGGCCATTTGCAGTGTGGGGTATCAACCTAGTAAGACCCTTGCCTAGGGCCATCAATAACTATCGATTCCTCATCGTAGCCATTGACTGTTTTTCAAAATGGTTGGAGGCGGAGCCGATGGTGACGATCACAGAGTAGAAGACCTTCCAGTTCATATGGAAAAATATTATATGCAGATATGGTCTCCCCAACACCCTCATCTCGGATAACGGGACTCATTTTAAGAATGCATCTCTACAGAAGTATTGTGAGAGGGTAAGTATCAAACAATTTTTCTCCACTCCTGGCCGACCTCAGGCTAATGGGCAAAAAGAAGTCACAAACAGGACAATCCTAGATGGAATCAAGAAGAGGCTTGAGGAGGCAAAAGGAAGATGGGTCGAGGAGTTATATGCCGTGCTGTGGGCATACAGGACGACGGTGATGACTTCTACCGGAGAGACCCCATTCATGCTAGCTTATGGATCAGAAGATGTCATCCCCACCGAGATAGGGTTTCCTACGCATAGATTCCAGGTGTATAACCCCAGAAAAATGCGGAGGAGAGGAGACTCGACTTGGACCTGGTTGAGGAAAGAAGGGAGGACGCTGAGATACGGCAGGCCGCCTACCAGCAGAGGACCGCAAGGTTCTACAATCATAGGATGAAACAGAGGCCTATCGCAGTAGGGGACTTGGTCCTCAAGAAGACTTGGCAAAATCCCAACAAGCTCCACCCTAACTGGCATGGTCCATATAGGGTCATTGATGAAGTTGTCCCTGGGACCTATAGACTAGAAAACCTAGATGGGGAACCTTTTTCCATTCCCTGGAATGCAGGCCATTTGAAGAAATACTATCGGTAGTGTTGTAAGGTCTTGAAAGGCCATAATTGTAATGAGAGTTGCTCCAACAGAACACTTTGCAAAATTAATAAGAAATATCAGTGTTTCCCTCATCATGTGGTTGTCAGTTCTAGCACGCATGGAAACATCTACAAAAAACCATTAGTTTGGTAAGTTGAACCCTCAGCTATAATGAGGCCCAGTGGAGGGGACGACCCCACCATTGTCCTCAAGAAAGACGAGGGTAGATTTCATTAAAACCATTAATTTGGAAAGTTGAAACCTCGGATATAATGAGGGCCAGTGGAGGGGACGACCCCACCACTGTCCTCAAGAAAGATGAGGGTAGACATTGTTAAAAACCATTAATTTAGTAAGTTGAACCCTCGGCTATAATGAGGGCCAGTGGAGGGGACGACCCCACCATTGTCCTCAAGAAAGACGAGGGTAGACTTCATTAAAACCATTAATTTGGAAAGTTGAACCCTCAGCTATAATGAGGGCCAGTGGAGGGGACGACCCCACCACTGTCCTCAAGAAAGATGAGGGTAGACTTCATTAAAACCATTAATTTGGAAAGTTGAAACCTCGGCTATAATGAGGGCCAGTGGAGGGGATGACCCCACCACTGTCCTCAAGAAAGACGAGGGTAGACATTGTTAAAAACCATTAATTTGGTAAGTTGAACCCTCGGCTATAATGAGGGCCAGTGGAGGGGATGACCTCACCATTGTCCTCAAGAAAGACGAGGGTAGACTTCATTAAAACCATTAATTTGGAAAGTTGAACCCTCAGCTATAATGAGGGCCAGTGGAGGGGACGACCCCACCACTGTCCTCAAGAAAGACGAGGGTAGACATTGTTAAAAACCATTAATTTGGTAAGTTGAACCCTCGCCTATAATGAGGGCCAGTGGAGGGGACGACCCCACCACTGTCCTCAAGAAAGACGAGGGTAGACATTGTTAAAAACCATTAATTTGGTAAGTTGAACCCTCGGCTATAATGAGGGCCAGTGGAGGGGACGACCCCACCACTGTCCTCAAGAAAGACGAGGGTAGACATTGTTAAAAACCATTAATTTGGTAAGTTGAACCCTCGGCTATAATGAGGGCCAGTGGAGCAGACGACCCCACCACTGTCCTCAAGAAAGACGAGGGTAGACATTGTTAAAAACCATTAATTTGGTAAGTTGAACCCTCGGCTATAATGAGGGCCAGTGGAGGGGACGACCCCACCACTGTCCTCAAGAAAGACGAGGGTAGACTGTTAAAATCATGTTTGGTAATTTAATCCCTCGGCTATAATGAGGGTCAGCGGAGGGGACGACCCCACCACTGTCCTCAAAAAAGACAAGGGAAAGGTTAGTGGCTAACAAAAAATAGTAAATCATGCAAGAAGCTGATATAGAAGACAGTAAAGGAGACGATATGATATTAATAAAAGTGAGATACAAGGTATCCAAGTTTTTTACAAAAAAGAGTACAAAAATAATAGATACATTGTGAGGGTATGGGATACAGGCAAACACCCTAAGGGACAATGTCAGAGGGCAGAGCCTCAACATCCACCAAGGGGGTCTCTTCAACAACCATAACTGGCCGATCCTCAGACGTGCCGACCCCCTCATCCTGCACTTAGGATTCTACTTGGGACAGAGCCTCGGTGATCAGAGGGTCGTCCAATCCGACAGCCTCAATTGAAGGGCGGACCGAGGAGACGACGTCGCCAAATCTGAGGATGACCCATCGACAGGCCGTCCTGATCCCCCTCTCCAGATATTCGAGGCCGAAGCCCTGAAACTCGTCAGAAACCTTGTAAGCCTCAACAGCATCGGCCTCGGCTTTCATGATGGCTGCTTCAAGGTCAGCTTTGTACTTGGCCTCTATGTTGGTCAAGTCCTCGTCCTTTTCCTTGAGAAGCAAGTCCCTGGACTTAATGTCCTCGTCCCTGGCCTTAATGTCCTCGTCGTGCTACCTTGTCAGCTCATCCAGGATCCTTGCATGCTCAGTCCTAGTACTTTCTAACTCGGCCCTAGCAGTGTCAAGCTCTGACTGAAGATCTGCCTCATGTTGGATAGCCCTCTCGGCTTCATGGAACTTTCCTTGGTTCTCAGCCATCCATTTTGTTGCCGAGGCAAAGGCACACACAGACTGCACAAGGAAATCAAACACATGTCAAGAGGCCGAGGATACAGTTGGTGAAAGAATGAAATTAAAAGAAGTGGTTCAAGACCAATACCTAGGCAAGGCCGTGCAGACTATAGTCGTACACTTTCGCGGGAGGCATTTTGGACAGGAACTCGTAGTCAGAGGCCGAGGGTGCATAGAACATTGAGGCCTTGGCTGCCCTCAAGTTTGCGATAAGTGATGAGGGATCGGCCCTCAAATGCGCCAGGTTTTGAGACCAGAAGGCCCCCATACTAGATGAAAAGGTCGTCCCCTCAGAGGCTTCGACCCTGGCCCTCGTCCGAGAATCAGGCCGAGGGTCCATAGGGGCCTCAGGCTCCTTTCTTTTATGACTATCGGTGGTTGGCTCCACCACCGTCAGCCCAGCGGCCCTTGTCTTCCTCGGAGCCTACTGAGGCTCCTTTCCTTTCTTCTTTGATAATCCTGATAATAAGCTGGGAGCAGTCATTTCCCAAAGATAATCCGATATACCTGCAGGACGACCTGATAAGAAGACGACACGTCAGAAAAATGCAGAGATAAAGAGAAAACACTTCAAAAATAAGTGAAGAATGGAAAATGTTCAGTATAACTCACACAGTTCTGTCAGAGGGCCGACCCTCATACCAGCTTCTTTGAGGAACCGAGGGGTCATCAGGTCTTCGAATTTTGCAAGTTCACCCTCTCTCCCTCGTCCTCTAAGGTAATAAACAATGTCCTTCTCCTCCAGGCTAAGTCCAGGGTCTGATCTGGCCTTCATGGAGGGGTTAGACCACTTCCTGGGGACCTTCGGACTATCGGCAACGGGCTCCCACTCCCCAGAGATGAAGAAAAACCTATTTTTCCAATCATGGTTGGAAGTTTGTGCCACATGGAGGAGTTTCTTCTCAGACCTCCTTGCCCCCAGATGATAATATCTAGGCTGTTTGGATGAAGAGGTAATGTTGTAACAACCCAAAAATAGGTCAGCCGAGGGCTCTTCGGTGAAGGCATTCTTCCATAAGGAAATATAGCCCAGGATCGTCCTCCAAGAGTTGGGGGGAAGTTGAGAGGGAGCAACACCAAGGGCAGAAAGGATGTCTACAATGGCAGTATGCAGAGGGAATCTGACTCTGACCTTGAGCATTTGTTCGTAAACTGAAACCTCTCCCTCTCCATAATCAAAAACCCTCTCAGACTCAGAGGCAACCCTCATAGTTATGCTGAGAGGCACTCCATAGGCATGCCTCCATATCAGGAGGTCGCGATCCCTAACAGAGGAGATAAAGGATGAGGCATGGGAGGTATCAACTTCATCATTTGTGTCATCGTCCTCGTCCTCAGTCCCCTCCCCCTCGGCCGGAGGGCCCTGTGGAAAAGCCACTTGGAAGGCATGGGGAGACAGGGTTAACACAGGGACAGCCTCAGAGGGGACCGTACCCTCAGCCTCTCAGCCTAAGCTTAGGTCAGACATCTCCCTCCTACCAGAAGTTTCAGCACCAGTTGGCGAGGATGCTCTCTCGTCCATCTCACTTGGTTTGGGAGTCTCGGCTGGACGAGCGGACGACCCACAAGACTCAGACGGTTCAAATGGTTTTATGGTGGCAAGAGGAATGGGAAAGATGGGTCATACCCAATTAGGGTCGGCCCCTCATCTTCTCTCTTCCTCTTCCTCTATTCGTCTGATCTCGGCAAAGACCTTCTCTCTCAAGGATGGGAACTCAGATACTAAGTTATAAAGTCTCCTAAGAATTAAAGGGAAGACTCTACACTTGGAGAAATTACACTAAACTTAGCTACAAACAAATGGGAAATTGACCAGGTTGGACATTTGGATCAAAACAAAGGAACTCAATGGTTTCTGTCAAGAACACCTAAGAACCAGTTACCGGAGAAGACGCCGGAAAAGGTTATGGCACAACCTAAAGAAAATGCAGCCCCACAACCCTAAAAAGCAAATATAAATGAAGGCAAAAGAGAGTACCTGATAAAGAGAGCAAAAAATGTTGCTAAGACTTGAAGAATTGAAGGCTGCAAATGGCAATGAAAGCTGATGAAACTCTAGAGAGAGAATGCTTGGGCGCGAAGAAGAAGAACAAGAAGAAGAAGAAGAAGAGAGAGAGAGAATTCAAAAATCCATTAAATACCTTAGTAATGAGTGGGCCCATTGACCAAGGCAGGACACAGCCCACGAGGAAGGCATCATTAGGGCACAAAGCCCCAAGATAAGTGTGCAGCCGCCATGCCTTGGAAACTGGAAGAGCAATGAGTATCTGCCCAGGTGTCACTCACCTAACTGATCATACATGCATCTCATCTAAAACACTATCCCTCAGCCATCTCAACAGCACATATGGATAAGGGCTGGGAGGTGATTGATATACCCGTTTATATCCTCAGCCTGGCTGATGATAACCTCCAAACGGAAGACCCTACGAGGGGCCGACCCCTCCTACAGGCTCCATACGACCCCTCAGAGGGGCCGACCCTTCACCAGGTTCCAGATGACCCTATGAGGGGCCAACCCTTCACCAGGTTCCAGACGACCCTACGAGGGGCCGACCCTTCACCAGGCTCCAGACGACCCTACGATGGCACAACAGTACGAGGCAAGAATTGGGCCAGGCTCACTACTGGAAGAAACTCTGCCCTCGGCCTCGGCTCATAGGCCGAGGGTGACATCATGACAGCGCGTGGCTTGGGAGACGCGTGGAATAGTGCGCGTGAGGCTCACATGGCACGTGGAAGACCGTTATAACAAAATCACACCCTCACGTGAGGGAATATTATGTCATCATTTGGCATCTACAGGTGTCAACAGGGGATTGGCTAGATCATCATTCACATGCACCATGCATACTTGGGGGGTACACTACACCCCCCAAGACCTATATATACTTATCACCTATAACCCTACAGGGGATCGATCCATTAACTGTAGCCCTAGCTAAAACTCTGCTTGTACACACAGTAGAGAGAGATAGAGGGTTATGTGCATTGTATCCAAGGCCATTAGTGCCCATACTTAGTGGATCACACACTCACAGTGGATGTAGGCCAAATTGGCTGAACCACTATACATCATTGTCTTATCACCTCTTATACTCATCCCCTTCTACATACTTATACACTTATTCATCTCTATGGCTTCCATGGCAGCTACTGCTTGAGCTCACTATCACTTATCCGGTGGTGCTAAATCTTAGCATCATCAGTATCTTTCATTGAGATTACAAGTTTTTCAGTTTATACATAGCGTTCATCATTTGTGACATGTGTGCGGCCTAGTTTCCATTTATATTTACTCCTTATGAACGCATGTTCCGTGTGTTACCTCCTTATTTCGAGTGAATTCACTTGATGAGTGTAATGACCGTGACGATTGAATTTATGCTTGCTTTTACATTTATCCAGTTTATATAAGTTTTTGCCAAATCACACTTTGCATGTGCTCGCTCCCCTCCCACATTTTAAGGTTTTGATTCTATGAGGTGAATTCTATAATGTTAATGATTTCGACTTTTGTGTGAATTCATTCACGTTGCTAATAATGCGTATGAAATCTTATTCGCTATTGTTGGGCTTGTCACATGTTGCTTTGGGCATATTTTGAGGAAAACATGTGATGTTTGTGGGTATCATCCCTAAAACCCCTCACGAGACAACACGCGTCTACTAGGGTAACCTAGGGGTTTAACGACTTATTGCATACACTATATGAAATCTAATCGCCCGCGAAAGTGGCCTTATGCTTTAATACCATTGTTTTGTACTATCTCCTGCTTTTGTTTTGCTTGTAGTTCTTGTTTCATCCTATTTCATTACTAGGGACTAGCAATGTGTAAGTTAGGGGGTGTGATAATACACAAATATTGTGTATTTCCTCCCTTAAACAGATGCATTTTAGCCCCCTCGGGTATCTTATTTCCTATATTTATGCTCGTTAACCAGACAACCTCGGATTTTTATGTTAACATGTTTTGCAGTTAATTGAGCTTTGATAGGTATTTGGATGCTAAGTACGAAGTTTGGACGCATTCCGGCTAAATTCAGTACGTGATCGCACATTCAAGGGCATTTTAGTCTTTCCACATTTTGGGCACTGGCCCAACATCTTCACGGAAGTTGTAACCCTCCTCGTAAGATTCGCGTGGCCATGAACGGTGCACAATTACGATCCCTAACGAAGAAGTTTCGGCAATTTTAGCGAAAGAGTAAATCAATCCAACCAAGACAGGAGGAATTGTTGCAGACCTGGTATGATCGATTGATCGATCAAAAGGATCGATCGATCGATCCTTCAATTTTTTCCTTCGAGCTGATATAGTGGGAATGATTTTCAACCATCGATCAATTGATCAAAGGGATCGATCGATCGATCCCCAATTTTCTGCATATATTTTGCCTTTTGTGGCCATCCCCGATCCCTGTTGCAGAGGAAAAGGATCCTTCGGGTCCCATGCGTCCCTCTCGGGAGCGCTTCGGCCGGCGTCGTTTGATATGTGATGTAAAAATGTAGAGATATTCAGAGTCTCCAGTTTATTTTACTCAAAACAGACAAAAGAAAAAGGGGAAGCCACCCCGAAGGATGGCATCCAAAGACATACTGGTGCGTGCGAAACCAAATGATTCGTGAAGGGTTCGGAGGCTTAGTTACGAAATGGGAAGGTGTTAGGCACCCATTTCGCCCTTTTGGTCTCTCATGGATATTTTTTTATTTTCCTTTATATTTCCCCCCGTGATATGTGTGCCTGTGTATATATAGAATGGAGGTAGGAATCCTCGACTTGTATCATGGAAAAGATAAAGCGAGTCATCTGTAGGAAGGTATAAGAATAATATTAGAAAGTAAGATTTACGCGATTACCCTTACGTTGATCGTTATAATGGAACGATAATGCATATGGGGTAAGAAATCACTAAGAACAAGTATATAGAATATAAGGAAAATGGATTTAGAGAAGATAGAAAATGAGAGAAAAAGTGAGAAAAAGGACTAGAGTCTCGGGTTTTACCTCGAGACACCTACGTAGCCTATAAAGGCATTAAAGTCCGCGTAGTTCGCATACAAAATGAGGGGTGGGGTTTATCCCATAAATACAAATGGGGATCTCTTATTTGTGAGTGTGTGTGTAGAAAAAGTGTTTTAGTTGTCAGAACAGTGTGGAAAAAGTGTGAGAATCCCTACTTGGAATTTATGAGCAAACCCTCTTTTTCTTATTTTTTTGGGTTTTTATTTATATGAAAATATGAGATGTGCAATAATACTAAATAAAAAGTATATTTAGGATGTGTGAGATGAGATAATAAAAGTGCTAAGTAAGAAAACAAGTTATTGGTAATTCAAAGAGAATTTAAGAGAGAGTTTGAGAAAGTTGGACCTTTTTGAAGATCTTGAGCTTGATCTTGAATGTTGGAGAGAAGCCCTTGAGCTTGGATGATGATGGAGAGTGGATAATTCAACAAGTTTGATGATAAGGATGATGAAAAATGGAAGTAAAAAAGGGATTTGGAAGTTAAAATCACGCTACCTTCGAGAGAGGTTTCTGGGATTCGTTCAGAAAGATTTTTATCATATCTGGACTCACCTTGCCAATGAGGTGAAGGCCTCCTTTTATAGGCCCAGTTAAGTGTCGATCGGCATATACCTGTTCTTGCCTATCGGCACGTGCCGATAGGTAGGGTCTGGAACCTGCCATTTGGTAGTGCGCTTCAGGCTTTTTCAGAAAATCGGCCGCCGCGGGCAAACTGTTGGTCAAAATCATGCATGGGGCATACCGTTGGAAAGGTAATTCAGAGACCTTTGAAAGTAATTTGGACCGCTCCCGGGTTCGGGAGCTGACTTTGGGTCAAATATGGCTCAGAAGCGTTTGTCGGTCCATTGGACGGGAAATCATTCGAACGCAAACGGATCATTCGTCCGCATGGTAAGTCCGAATCGCACATGGGGTAGACCGTTGGAAAGGTTAGGAGATTTACTTCGACATTCCAAAGAGTTTGACCTAGTTTGGAGTGTTGACTTTGGTCAACCGAGCCCGAGAAGCGTTCGGTGACCTCTCGGAGTCAAACAGATCGTTTGTCAGCATGGAAAGTCAGAATCAAGCATGGGATGGGCCGTTGGAAAGGGTATTCAGTGCCCTTAGAAGATTCATTTAGCCTTGATTGAACTGAAGAGTTAACTTAGGTCAAATAGAGCCCGGGAAAGCCCGGTGGCCTCTAGGTCAGGATCGGGCGCAAACGAATTGTTCGTCCGCATGGTAAGTTGAAATCGTGCATGGGGCAGACCGTTGGAAAGGGTATTCAGTGCCCTTTGAATATTCATTGAGTCTCGGTCGAGATGAATAGTTTGACTTTTTGGTCAAACTGAGTCGGAGAGTGCCCGATGTCTTCTAGGTCAGTACTCGGGATATGACCTAGGTTTGTAGTGATGAGGGGAGGTACTAGGGACCTAAGGAGAGTTAGGGGATAACAGAATGGGGTGTCTATAGAGCCCCTCGACGGGTGAGTTTGGAACAAATGATGACCGTCGAATATACACCACATGATGCTTTTGAGGGAGTATGATCGATTTAGAGGATCGAGGCCGAGTCTGAGGACCTAAGGAATGTGCTAGGGATGATCAATTCTGCGAATCAAAGCCGAATCTATGGGATTAGGGTAAAGGTTTGATAACTGAGGTCAATTCTTACCTAAGATTAGTGACGATTGAGGACCTGGGTCAATTCTGACTTAAAGAGTGGGGACGACCGAGGATCGAGATCAATTATGACCTAACTCAGGTGACGATCCAAGACAGGGGACAATTCTGACCTAAGAGTGGTGACGACTGAGGACCGAGGTCAATTCTGACCTAACTCAGGTGACGATCCAAGACCGGGGTCAATTTTGACCCAAGAGTGGTGACGACCGAGAACCGAGGTCAATTCTGACCTAACTCAGGTGATGATCCAAGACCGGGGCCAATTTTAACCCAAGAGTGGTGACGACCGAGGACCGAGGTCAATTCTGACCTAACTCAGGTGACGATCCAAGACCAGGGCCAATTCTGACCCAAGAGTGGTGATGACCGAGGATCGAGGTCAATTCTGACCTAAATCAGGTGATGATCCAAGATCGGAGCCAATTCTGACCCAAGAGTGGTGACGAATGAGGACCGAGGTCAATTCTGACCTAACTCAGGTGATGATCCAAGACCGGGGTCAATTCTAACCCAAGAGTGGTGACGACCGAGGATCGAGGTCAATTCTCACCTAACTCAGGTGACGATCGAAGACCGAGTCCATTTCTGACCCAAGAGTGGTGACGACTGAGGACCGAGGTTAATTCTGACCTAACTCAGGTGACAATCCAAGACTGAGGCCAATTCTGACCCAAGAGTGGTGACGATTGAGGACCGAGGTCAATTCTAACCTAACTCAGGTGATGATCCAAGACCGAGGCCAATTCTAACCCAAGAGTGGTGACGATCGAGGACCGAGGTCAATTCTGACCTAACTCAAGTGACGATCCAAGATCGGGGTCAATTCTGACCCAAGAGTGGATAAAGATTTGGTTTTGATTCTCCTGGAGAAGGTGCTTTGTGATTTTGATATGAGCTGGGGAGCTGATAGCTGGGGAAGTCTTTAGGAGACCTCGCAGGGGGGAACAACCTATTTTGGTGCCGTAAGAGAATTCCGCTAGGGGAAGTCATCAGGAAATCCTTAGAGATCCTTCGGAGCTTTGCCGGGAGGAGTTTCACTTGGTTTTTGAGGATTACGCTGGGGAAATAAGGGGTTCCGCTCGAGGGAACGCGAAATTTTCTTAGTGAAAATGTTCAAAATCCATCCTGGGATTTTCAGGAATTTTTTGAGGATTTTTCGGGGCTTTATGGTATTTTTTGGGAATTTTTGTACTAAATTTAAGGTGGGGTTCCGGTCGGCATGGTATGAGGAGTGCCATTCGGTAGTGGCACGGACTTTTGGGCTTCCTCAGGAAGGCAAGGGGTCAGTGCCAATCGGTATGGCAGGGGGATTGATGTGGAGGACGGGCTATAAGTGAGGTAGATGGCCCGGTTATTCATTTTGCTGGTGTTGGGAGGTTTCATGGTGGCATCGAGCGAAGACGTTGTCCATTTTTGGTTCTTGCCATACCTGAGGATGTTTTCGAACATCCCCTTCTATGATTGGGGGAGTCTGACCTTGGCGACCCTTTACTTTTCTTTGGATGCATTCAGCCGGTGCTGCAGACAGAACTTTACTGGGGCCACGTACCTTCTTGAGGTATTCTTTAATTTGTGCATTTTCTTTTCATGCATTCGCATTTTCCTTTCATGCATTTGCATTTTCCTTATGCGTCTCTTTTCATTTGTGAATTCAGACGTGGTTCTATGAGGTGATTGGGTAAAATACCCCGCTGATTGCTTTGAAGGACGACATTATTGAGGACTTCTGTCAATTGTATCAATGGCGTAAGGCCAATCGGCAGTCGACGGGATCTCTCTCCCTGGAGGCGGTGCGTCGGGTCTTGAATGACCTGACCAGTGGTAGGGTAAGACTCTTTCCATTTCAGTCTTGGTTTTTTCACCTTCTGATCTTGTATTGATTTATGCTCGCTTGGAGATTTTCAGGTGATCTTTTATCCCTGGGGGACAGCCATTCAGGATGTGGGGGTGACCGGGGTGAATGCACGGATGAGGCGCTTGCTGGTGCATGAGTTCGGCCATTCCTGGTACCTCAGGGAGAGGGTGATTCGTCAGATTACTTAGGAGGTGGTGGTGCCACCCGAGAAGCCTCCTACGTCTATGAGGCGGGAGCGACTACTGTCAGAGGATGAGAGGATCGCGGTGATGATTTGTGAGTCCTACCTGCTATACACCGATACGACGGTGCCGTATGACTATATGGATTTCGTGATGAGCTGGTTGATGGCACCCAACATATATTATACGTTGCCCTTCCTTCATTCGGGTTCGAGTCGGGCAGTGGGTTTTTCCCACAGTGGCGGTGGTCCATCGGCATCTGCGGCGGCGACGACCTCGAAGGTCCCTTTTGTGCGGTTGCATACCCCTTCGTACAATATTCGGTGGGCTGATGGAGGGATGGTGCCTATATTGCACCGTCCTCATGCGATGGATCCAGAGGAGTTGGGTTTGACAGAGGAGGTCCTCTGATCGGCGGTATACCTTTTAGTTCTTTTCTCTTTTTCTTTTTTGTTTTGGTCATCTTTGCTTTGGTACTGATTTTTCCTTTTCTTGCAGCAAGTCCGGGTGTCGACCACTTGGCTAAGGGATATTAAGGACTGGATATCTTCGGCGACTGCTCATATTCGAGATGCGATTCCTATTCCTTCTTGCTTGCTGCCTCATCTGGAGAGGACTCTGGCTCGGGTAGTGGTGGTGCGTCATCTCACCGTAGGAGGAAGAGAGCACGTCGCAGGGGTGGAAGCTCTTAGTGAGAGAGAGAGAGAGAGAGAGAGAGAGAGAGAATGTGGGTTCGGGCTGAGTCCCGTTGTTTTTTGCTTTTTCTTTTTATTTCCTGCAAAATTAATGTAACACAGAACACAAATATATGCAATGCAATGGAGTTTTTTATTATCTCTTATTAATGATGAATGAATGCATGCGCATTTTAGTTTGCTGCTGAGACCGTAAAAAAGAATATTTTTTGGAATTTTTTGAACGAAAGTTTTTAATTAAAAAGGAAAATTATATAAGGAGAAAAAAGGGATTCCTGAAATTCTGTTGAGAATATCAATTTATTTTTATTGAATTTTCTGATTTGACAAAAGAGGAAAAAAGGGAAATTTCCAAAAATGGGGGGTTGTTGATCGGCAAGCACCCTGACCTGCCTATCGGTAGTTCAGTGTAGTCCTATTAATTCAAAGCTTTGAATGGTACCCTCTTCAACCTTTGGTACCTTGTGGGTCAGGATTCCTTCCGATTTCTGCAGGGATTATGTCCCTTGTGAGGGTTTTCAAGTATAAAAAGAGGGAAGGGTGGAGTGTTTTCATCACGCATTTGCATTATTATCTACTTGCCCACTACTTCTTAGCCTTGCACGATGGCTCTCCCAGGTAGCACCGAGTTTGCCAACTACCTCGAAGCCTTGGAAGCTATGTGCTCTTATAATGTCGACTATGATGCTTTCAACATGCGTCGAGTCTCCTTGTGGTGCAATCGACCTCTTGAGTGGAACGTGCTGATGGCGGCGGTACAATTCTGGTACCCCGAAGACCATGTATTCCGCTTTGGGTGGAAGAAGTTTTTCCTACCTACGAGGAATTTTCTGTCATGATGGGTGTAAATCCCAGTGTTGCTGCGGCTTTGCCCGAATTTTCCCGCTCTCCTAGGGATTTGTTGGCCGGTCTTCTTCGTATTTTGCCTTCGGCGGCTAGATCATTGGTTGCTGGAGGAATAATCTCCCTCCCGGTGGTGCTGCAGTCCGTGCATTTGCTGGAAGTAGGTGATGCTGGCTATGCTGGAGCTGTTGTTCTGGGTCTGGTTTCCAAATTTCTGCTGGTGACTGGGGGGTGCAAGTGGACCCACAAATTGTAGCCATTACCTTATGGATGTCATATCGTCGCAATCATGCGACGGTGATACTGGCGGAGACCCTGAATGGCCTGGATGCCTGGAGAGAAGGCCGTTTTGACTTTTTGAGGGGTAGCCCTGTGATGCTATTTATGTGGTTGTCTGAAAGATTCCTCTTGGTGACTCCTCTGGAGTATCCCTTATCGGTCGTACCCAACTTCTTTTCACGCTACTTCATCAGCGTTGACCTATATATTGAGAACTGGGAGAATTGGCTTGTGGAGCATGGGGCTCGTGGGCTGTATTGGTCAATGCCTTGGCGGGGGACGTTGCAGCCCGTTCTGGATCTAGGAAAGTATTCATATGTGCGGCTGGTTGGTCGCAGACAAACCTCTTTTTATTTCCCTTGGCGGCTTTTGCGCTAATTCGACTGGGCGCAAATCGTGCCCCCTCAGACCTCAAATTTCTTTTCGGTAGAATATTTGACTGAGCACTTGCGCCTGTTACTTGGATCTATGTGGGAAAATCGGCGTCCATCGACCCGTCCCTCTCAGTCTGTCGGTGAGTTTTGGCATGTCCCCAAAGATTATATGAAGTGGTTTTGGAGGAAAGTAGTCAGCAAGATGTTGGCAGTAGAGACTGGACAAAGATGGTTTGTTTTATCTATCACCATGGAAGGGGATGTTGTGGTCTTTTTGAAGATGGTTAAGGCTAATCGATCCATGGAATGTTTGTGGCACTCTATTCAAGTAGGGGAGACTTGGGGACCTCCGGATGTAGATGATGAGGGTGCAGGCTCCTCTGGTGGCTGTGGGTAGGACTCTTAGAGAGTTTATTTGTGTAACAAATGTGGGGATTTTATTTGGATTTTATGGTAATGGGTAAGGTAGTTATCCGTTCCTTTTTCTTATGTAATCTGTGCTGAATTTTCTTATTAATGAAATAAACAAGTTTCTGATCATCCAGATGTGCCTCTCGATGAATTTTGTATTTTGAATTATCTATACTGATCGCTAAGGCATACATAATCCTTTTGTTCAAGTATTTTTAGAATGAACCTCTGTTCTCAGAGGTAAGAAAAGAATAGTATTTTGTGAAAAAGAAAGGGTCGCACTCATGTGCGGAGTATGAGCTGCCTACGTACCTCTGGGGTTTTTGAAAATGTTTTTATCTATTTGCAAAATAGTTTTTTGCAGAGGATCAGGCCCACGTAGTTCTGGATAGAGGGAAATGAAGAGCTTTTTTTAGAATAGAAGGGGGATGAGAAGAGTCGTAGCGCGCCAAGATTTTGAACTTAGGGATAGAATTTCTTGAGTCGGTCCAGATTGACTGGACGATCCATCTCTTCCCCATCTAGGTCAGTGAGCATGGCGGCATCGCTAGATAATATTTTCTTCAAAATGTAGGGGACGCTCCAATTGGGCTTGAATTTCCCTCTGGGGTCCCAGATGGGTTCTATTATCTCTTTGAGGGCTAAATCCCCCTCTCGAACACCGCGGTCCTTGACTCTCTTATTGAATGATCGCGTTATTTGGCGATGGTACCCCAGTATGTGGTACAGTGCTTTTAACCTTCTTTTATTTAAGCGGGCTAGCTCATCGAGACGGTTTTGCCACCAGTCTTCTTCACTAACTTTGCTTTCGAGCATAACGCGTAGCGAGGGTATTTCATGCTCCACAGGTAGGACTGCTTTCATGCCGTTGACCAGGGAGTAAGGGGTAGCCCCAGTAGAGGTTCGGATTGAGGTTCGATAGCCCTAGAGGGCGTACGAGATCCGGTCAGCCCAATCTCTACAACTTTCAGTCATCTTGCTAATGATAGCTTTGAGGTTCTTGTTGGTGGGTTCAACTGAACCATTGGTCTGAGGTCGGTAGGGAGAAGATTTGTTCCTCTGAATCCCATACTCGTTGACTACTTCTATGACTTCTGCTTCAAAATGCAACCCGTTATCTAATACCAGCTCGTGCGGGACCCCATATCGACAGATGATATTTTTCTTGAGGAATTTGGCCAATTTCTTGGCGTTCAATACTGTGTATGCCTCAGCTTCGACCCATTTGGTGAATTAATCGATGTAAACCAGGATGAACTCATGTCCGTTTGAAGCCTTTGGTGTAACCTTCCCTATGATGTCGATACCCCAGGTGGAGAACGACCAGGGAGAGTTCATGTTGTATAACTCTCGCGGAGGCAAGTGTTAATGATTAAAGAATTGTTGGCATTTGAGGCATCTACGGACATAGGCGGTGCAATCCTGGATTATGTGGTCCAGTAGTAGCCCTGTCAGATGATCTTCTTGGCGAGCATGTGACCATTCATGTGGGGTCCGCATTTCTCGCTGTTGATCTTCTGCATTATTTTCTCAATCTTAGCCCCAGCAATACAGTGTAGATGAGTTCCATCGAAGTTTTACTTAAGTAGGGCTTTATGACAGATAATGTACTGGGCGGCCAGTCTTCGAAGAGTCATTTGATCTTTCTTATTGGAACCCTCAGAATACCTGCGATGTTTGAGGAGGCATCAGATATCATTGTACCAGCAATCGGCTAGTTCGGGATCTTCGGTGGAGACAAGCTCAATATGGTAGCAATGGGTCAGTTTGTCTTGCTTTTGGACTAGTAAGAGGGTCATTGTTATTCCCTCGGGCATGTTGACCATGGAGGCCAAGGTGGCGAGAACATCGGCTAGGTTATTCTTTGCTCGGGGTAGATAATTGAAGGTGATATCTCAGAATCGGGAGGCTAACTCTTCTTATTAGGCATGAAAGGGTTGGAGCTTTTCGTCCTTGACTTTCCACTTTTCGAGCACTTGAACGATGATAAGGGCATAATCCCCGTACACATTAAGGTATTGAATACCTATCTAGAGCGACTTTGAGTCCCACTTTGCATGCCTCGTATTCCGTCATATTGTTGGTGCAAGGAAAATCCAATTTAATGGCGATGGTAGTATGGGAGTCATCTGGGGCGATCAGGAGTATCCCAATGCCATATCCCTTTTTGTTGGCAGCGCCGTTAAAGAACATTTTCCATCGAAGGCGGTCTTGAGTAGTGCAGAGGATATTTTCAACTTGGAATTCGAAAATTCGAACCTCCGCTTCTTCTACAGGGTAATCGGCAAGGTAGTCAGAGATGGCTCTTCCTTTAACAACTTTTTGTGTGACGTACACGATATCAAACTAGACTAGGAGCATCAACCATCGGGCCATTTGACTGGATAAGGCGGGTTTCTTAAGAAGGTATTTGATGGGATCCATTTGGGATACAAGTTTGATGGGGAAGGCGAGCATGTAGTGTCGCAACTTTTGGGTGACCTAAACAAGTGAGACACACACCTTTTCTAAAGCAGTGTAGTGGACCTCGTGCCCGGCCAATTTGCAACTGACGTAATAGATGGATCTTTCTTTGCGTGAGTCTTCAAGATATTGGGCTAGAAAGACTCCATCTACAGTGTCGATTATGGTTAGGTATAGGAGCAAAGGGAGACCAGACTGTGGTGGCATGAGCACTGGAGGTTGGGTCAGGTATTGTTTGATTCGGTTAAAAGCTTCTTGGCAGGCCTCGTTCCAAAACCTTGGTTGAATCCTTTTGGAGGAGCTTCAAGATTGGTTCACAGATGGAGGTTAGCTGGCTAATGAACTGGCTGACATATTGTAATTTCCCAAGAAAACCTCAGACTTCTTCCTCTGTTCGTGGTAGTGGAATCTCAGGTATGGCCTTCAGCTTTGCAGGATCTGCTTCTATCCCTTTTTTGCTGACCATGAATCCTAAGAGTTTTCCCTTTATAACGTCGAAGACACACTTCTATGGATTAAGTCGCATCTGATATCGTCGCAGTCGTTCAAAGAACTTCCGGAGAGCGAGAACATGACCTTCTCTAGTTTTGGACTTGATAATCATATCATCCACATAAACCTCAACCTCATTGTGAATCATATCGTACAGGATGGTTGTGGCATCCCTTTGGTAGGTAGCCCCAGCATTCTTGAGACCGAATGGTATAACGGTGTAGCAAAAGGTTTCCCGTGGGGTGATGAATGCGGTTTTTTCTTGGTGTTCAGGGTGCATCTTGATCTGGTTGTATCCGGCAAACCCGTCGATGAATGAATTGAGAACATGACTGGCTATGTTGTCCACGATTATGTCGATATTGGGTAGAGGATAATAATCCTTTGGAGAAGCTTTGTTTAAATCTTGGTAGTCCACACACATTCGAACCTTCCCTCCTGATTTTGGCACAGGTACAATGTTGGCTAGCCATGTGGGATATTCGATCACCCGAATGAAACCCACGTTTAACTGTTTGACCACCTCTTCTTTGACCTTGAGCGACCATTCCGTGCAGAGTTTTCTCAATTTTTATTTCACCGGCTTGTAATCTGGGAGAGTGGGGATCTCGTCCTGAGCTATTTCAGGATCAATGTCGGGCATATCATCGTAGGACCATGCGAATACATCCACGAACTCCTTCAGCAATTCTTCGAGTTGTGCACGCTCATGCTCGTCAAGGGTGGCCCCTATCCTAATCTCGTGTAGTTGGCTACTAGAACCGAGATTAATAACAACAGTCTCTTCTTCATTAACTTAAACGCGGTTATGCTGTTTATTATTAACCTTATTTAGATCAGTTAAGAATTGTTCATTTGAAAAATCACCATCATCAAAAGTTTGATTAGAATCCAATCAGTTAATGTAATGCACAAAAAGATACTCAAAATCTTCGTTTATTTAATTGATAGGAAAAACAGCATTGAGAACCTCATCAAAAGAGGTCTCGATTACATTTGAGCAAGGATAGACAACAGAATAAGAAATAGGGTAAACATTGGTGTTAGGGGAGATTTCAAGAGGTAGAACTGGCGCAGCATGCCAGTTGAGGAGGGGTGTATCAACAACTGTAATCAGATGGGATGGATCCATTGATGTAGTGCCTGAATGAACCATGTAGAGTGCCAGCCCCAGTGTCTGCAAGTTGAAGGAATCTTCATAATCACTTTCCTCAGTCTCTTCGGTATCTTTGAGGAGAGGTTGCACTTGTGTGGGAAACTTTCGGTCCATGGGTAGCTATTTTGGAAAAATATCTCCATTCTCGGCCTCATTTTCTTGTCTGTGTGGTCATACCATGGTTCAGGAAAACTATAAAATGGGAAGTCCTCGCCTTCTTTGATGAATCGTCCATTTAAGGAGTCTCCTGAGATAGTTCGGATGCAGCCTAATCTTATCTTTGGTTGAGACTGGCGGATCATTCTGAGCTCTCATTCTGATGGTTGATACCCCAAGCCACAAGGAGGAAAATCTTTCTTCAGTTCGATGGGCTCAAGTATCCCTTGCTGCCTTTGCCCTAGCCCCAGTCCGAGCATGAAGTGAATATTTCTGAACATCTGAATCACATTAACATTGCCATGAGGGTCATATTCTGGACAAACCCTTTCTTTGAAACCATCCCCTGCCGGGAGTAGGAGTGTCTCAACTTAGAATCCTGATAGGAGCATATCACTTGACCCGTGCTATATCTCAAGAATTGGACTGCTGGTGCTTGCACCCTCGATATTTCTGTCGTCACCCAAAATGGTGATGACTCGCCCATCGGCGAAGAACTTCAATTTCTGATGGAGTGAGGAAGAGACAACCTTGATATTGTGGAGCCAGGGGCGTCCGAGTAACAGGTTAAAACAAGCTGGGATGTCTATGACTTGGAACTCAACGAGGGGTTTATAGGGCCAATCCCTATTATAAGTTTTATGGATCCCATCACCTCACGATGGGTATTATCGTAGGCACGCACAACGGCGGAGGTTGGAGCGAGGTCGCTTTCTTTTAGGCCTAAACACTTGAAGGTTCTTAGAGGGCAAACGTTCAATGCGGATCCGTTATCGACAAGGGAGAGTGGCACAATCTTACCCATAACTCCGACGGAGATGTTGAGTGCATGATTGTTATTCGGCCCAATTCTGGGGATTTCTTCTTTAGAAAATGATAGCATTCGGGTAGAGGTCAGGGATCCGACCAGATTTACCGCTTCTTCTGGTGTGGTAGAAGGAGGAACTATGGGTCCAGTGAGTAACTTGATTAAAGCATTTTTGTGCAGCTGGGAAGACATGAAAAGCCCCTATAGAGTGATGTTAGCTTGAGTTTTCTTCAGTTGATCGAGGATCTTGCTCTCCTCGATGGTCATCTCTAGCATAGGAAGGTTTTCAACGCCCTTCCCTTTGTCATTTGCTGGTAATGAGCTTGGAACCTGGTAATGTCTCCCTGATCTGTTCATGTGATTTACTGAAGAAGGGAAGAACACGAATCCCATTTCCTCGTCAACCTCAGGTTGTTCTGCCAACCTGTTTATTTCTCCCGGGAGTTCTTCAAATGATATCATCCCACATATGTTGGCTACTGGGTCAGCTCTTCCTGAAACTTGTTCTTCGCTCGAATCTTTGAATTCTTCCACCCATCCGGTGGTAACAATTATATCTTTCCATGTAAATTCGATGCATTCCACAACTTCAACTTCTTTATACATGTCCTCCCATTCTGTGGGGATATGTGTGATCGAAGGGACCAAACGCCCTTATAGTTTCAAAGTGTCAAGTAACCCGGTGATAGTGCAAATGATGTTGGTTTGCCTGAATAATTCTGCCATAATATGGATAACATCATATAAGCTGACTTTGTTGGTTGGTACCACCCACTTGTCTGAATCTCGGGCCCATTTCTGTGCTTCTAAGAACAGTGTACTAAATTTTTGGAAATTGATGACCATCTGTGAGGGTAATTTCAGCCCGAACTCTAGGAGTTGGTTTAACACCTCTGACAATTCCATACTTCCATTTTCAGAACGGGTACGGACAATGATGCATGCTCTGGTAAGGAGTGACAGTGCCTGATCAACGAGGCTAGTAGGGTGTAGGAGGAAATATGGGTAAATTTGAAGAGGTTTAGGAGAGTATATGGGTGTGATTTGAGTTGAGGGATCGAAATCTGGGGTTTCTTCCAAGAAGATGGCATTGGTGTGATTTGGGAGTGGGTTGTGAGTAGTGTTTAGCTTAGGATTGGCTGGTGGGGCGATGGTACCCCGATCAATGAGATATTGGATTATGTTCTGAAGGTGAAAGCATTGGTCGGTGGTATGGACGACAGTTTGGTGAAAGGCGCAATGAGCATTGGTCTTGAATTTTCTTGGAAGTGGGTTTGGAAATGGACGTGGATCCAAAGGTTTGATGAGGTTTCGGCTTAACAGGGCTTGGTAAACTTTGGAGAGGGGATCATGGAGCTCAGTATATTCCCTTTGGATGGGGGGAGGGTGACTTTCTGGTGCCAATGATATGGTAGGTTGAGAGATGTTGTTGATGATTGAGACTTTAGCACTGGCAGGCTTGTCATACTTTATAGGGGTGAACTGTCCGGACACCTTCATCGGTTCAACCTCTGTTTTAACGAGACTTTCCTCGATTTCTAGTCCAGCCTCTCTGAGAGCTCGGAAGTGGGGATAGTATTGTCTTCTCATCATTGCTCGGACATGGGGCAAGAAATTCTTCTTCACTATGTTGACTTCCTCTTCCTCGGATGGCCGATTGGTCATGGTAGCTACTTGCTCTCTCCACCGGGTTATGATGTTACTGACTGATTCTCCAGGATTCTGTTTGAGCAGTTCTAAATAACCACGGGTGACCTCAAGCTCTTCGTTGTATTTATACTTCGACATGAATTCTGGGGATAAATCCTCCCAGCGATGGATTCTGGATTCCTCAAGAGATAAAAACCATCGGAGGGCACTATCCTTAAAAGTTTGCTAAAATAATTGGGCCATCAATTATTCAGAATCCCCTAGTAGAGTCATGGAACGATGGTAACTGCGAAGATGAACAATTGGGGGGCCACTCCCTCCGAACTTCTCGATATTTGTCATCTTAAACTTCTCAAGTAACCTCACTTTAGGATAAGGAGACATGTGGGTGTAGTCCATGTAATTCCCAGAGATTCTAACTTGGTCAAACTTCTTGGTGAGCATCTTGAGATCCTCTTTGACTTTATTCAACTCCTCCTCTTTTGAATCAACGATCATAGGAAGGTTAGCCATAGGCTGGGCGATATTTAGCATTGGAAGTTAGGCAGGAGGCGGCCCATTGGCAGGAGAGGCACGTGGAGCGGGCTGATATTCTTTCGGAACCCATATAGGCTCGGGTGGACCCATAGCATGAGGGAATAGGGCCTCGGGCTCTTGAGGAATATGAACCTGGTTTCATTTCATCTCTCGGACCTCAATTTGGAGGTTGTCAATCTTGGACACGAGCTGAGCTAGGACTATCGTCAGATCTGGCTGTTTAACTGGTGCTTAATCTGTATTCTCCATGGAAAATGGATGGATTCCGGACTCAGAAGAAGTAGTAGAGGAACAGATGTAAATCTGGGGTGATTTGACTGAAGCCAGTAGGGAGACAGGCCAAGGGCTTGCGATCGACCTGAGAAGGCGTAGGATGAGATTTATTTTTGAGAAAGGAAGAACTATTTTTGGATTTTTGATAAAGAAGGGAGAAATGTTTTTGAATTTTTGATAAAGAAGGGAGAAATGTTTTTGGATTTTTTAAAAGAAGGGAGAAATATTTTTGGATACGTGACTCAGCATGATTATTATGATTATTATGTTCTCACTTGTATTTAATTCTCTTAAATGCAATGACAAACGGGACCCAAGCCTGTAAAAGTGGGGTTCTTAATATATGCGAAGCTACTACTGGACTTGTAACCAGGCTTACGGATAGGGTACCGTTTTAAAAATGCGCAAAAATTGGGTGGCAGATCGGCCCAGAATTTTGGCAGAGTTTCGGGTTGAAATCGGTAATCTAAAGTGCGTGTCCTAGGTTTGACACCTATATGCGAGTATGCAGTTAGTTGGGTGAATCGGCATGGGTTCCCCCCTTTGGTGTGACTTCCACGATATACGTCTTACTCTTGCGGGCAATCGGTACGTGTGGACAAGCCATTTGATATACCTGAGTGTCCGTGAATTGCCTCACCATATACCTCGTGGGGACGGTACGTGTGAGAGCGAATTCGATATACTCGATGTACGTGATCGAATTCCCTGTGATATACCTCCCGTCATGACTTCGGTCAAGCGGTACGATTTGGGGGAACCATTCAATATACGTCGAAGGTACTTGGCCAATGGAAGGTGGGAGTCATATCGCTTAGACTAACTACGATTTGCCAGACCAGCGCCCATCACGAAGTGACCCTCCATTTACTGGGTAAAATTTAGTCAATATCGATGCTCTTTGGTCATGTTGTGTGAATCATGCATGATTCCCTTATTAGTATCTTATGATGAGAATGCCTTTCTTGATTATGTCAAACTGGGAGCAAAGTACAACTACCCCAAAGGGTACACCAAGTATGGAGGGGTGATGCGTGCAACATGGGGATATATGTGATCCTAGGTGCACATGGTGTGAAGTGTACATGGAGAATTTTCTACAAGTGTGTGAATATAAGCATAAGCATGGGATACACATAGAGAAGGGGAACATGCGGATATGGGGAGGGGGGAAACATAAACAAACATAGCATCCATTCAAATAGAGTCAAGCCCACAAACAAGTAACACATATCCCCAGCAGAGTCGCCACTGTGGCCATCCCCGATCCCCACCGCGGAGGAAAAGGATCCTTCGAGTCCCGCGCGTCCCTCTCGGGAGCGCTTCAACCGGCGTCGTTTGAGATGTGATGTATAAATGTAGAGAGATTCAGAGTCTCCAGTCTATTTTACTTAAAACAGATAAAAGAAAAAGGGGAAGCCACCCCGAAGGATGGCATCCAAAGACATACTGGTGCAAGGGAAACCAAATGATTCGAGAAGGGTTCGGAGGCTTAGTTACAAAATGGGAAGGTGTTAGGCACCCATTCCGCCCTTTCGGTCTCTCATGGATATTTGTTATTTTCCTTTATATTTCCCCCCGTGATATGTGTGCATGTGTATATATAGAATGGAGATAGGAATCATCGACTTGTATCATGGAAAAGATAAAGCGAGTCATCCGTAGGAAGGTATAAGACTAATATTAGAAAGTAAGATTTACGTGATTCCCCTTACGTTGATCGTTATAATGGAAAGATAACGCATATGAGGTAAGAAGTCACTAAGAACAAGTATATAGAATATAAGGAAAATGGATTTAGAGAAGATAGAAAATTAGAGAAAAAGTGAGAAAAAGGACTCGAGTCTCGGATTTTACCCCGAGACACCTACGTAACCTATAAAGGCATCAAAGTCTGTGTAGTTCACACACAAAACAAGGGGTGGGTTTTATCCCATAAATCCAAATGGGGATCTCTTATTTGTGAGTCTCTGTGTGTGTGTGTAGAAAAAGTGTTTTAATTGTGAGAAAAGTGTGGAAAAAGTGTGAGAATCCCTACTTGGAATTTATGAGCAAACCCTCTTTTCCTTGTTTTTTTGGGTTTTTATTTGTATAAAATTATGAGATGTGCAATAATACTAAATAAAAAGTATATTTAGGATGTGTGAGATGAGATACTAAAAGTGCTAAGTAGGAAAACAAGTTATTGGGAATTCAAGAGAATTTAATAGAGAGTTTGAGAAAGTTAGACCTTCTTGAAGATCTTGAGCTTGATCTTGAATGTTAGAGAGAAGCCCTTGCGCTTGGATGATGATGGAGAGTGGATAATTCACCAAGTTTGATGAAAAGGATGATAAAAAAATGGAAGTAAAAAAGGGATTTGGAAGTTGAAATCATGCTGCCTTCGAGAGAGGTTTCTGGGATTCATTCAGAAAGATTTTTAACAGATCTGGACTCCCCTTACAAATGAGGTGAAGGCCTCCTTTTATAGGCCCAGGTAAGTGCCAATCGGCATATACCTATTCCTGCCTATCGGCAGGTGCCGATAGGCAGGGTCTGGAACCTGCCATTTGGCAGTGCGCTTCCGACTTTTTCAGAAAATCGTCCACCGCGGCCAAACCGTTGGTCAGAATCGTGCACGGGGCATACCATTGGAAAGTTAATTCAGATAACTTTGAAAGTTCTTTGGACCGATCTTGAGTTCGGGAGTTGACTTTGGGTCAAATATGGCTCGGAAGCGTTTGTCGGTCCATTGGACGAGGAATCATTCAGACGCAAATGGATCGTTCGTCCGCATGGTAAGTCCGAATCGCGAACATGGTGGACCTTTGGAAAGTTTAGGAGATGTACTTCGGCATTCCAAAGAGTTTGACCCGGTTTGGAGAGTTGACTTGGTTAACCGGGCCTCAGAAGCGTTCGGTGACCTCTCAGAGTCAAATAGATCATTCGTCTGTATGGAAAGTCAAGATCGCGCACGGGATGGACCGTTGGAAAGGGCATTCAGTTCCCTTCGAAGATTCATTCAGCATCGGTTGAGATGAATAGTTGACTTAGGTCAAACAGAGCCCGGGAGCGCCCGGTGGCCTCTAGGTCAGGTTCGGACGCAAATAAATCGTTCGTCCGCATGGTAAGTCGGAATCACGCACGGGGCGGACCGTTGGAAAGGGTATTCAGTGCCCTTCGAAGATTTGTTGAGTCTCGGTAGAGACGAAGAGTTTGACTTTTTGGTCAAACTGAGTCGGAGAGTGCCCGGTGGCTTCTAGGTCAGTACTCGGGACATGACCTAGGTTTGTAGTGATGAGGGGAGGTACTAGGGACCTAAGGAGAGTTAGGGGGTAACAGAATGGGGTGTCTACACCTTTTATTTTCTTTTTCCTTTTCTTTTCTAATTTAATTCCAACTTACTATATAACCCATTTTAGTGTAAATATAAAAGATAATTAGTTTTAGAAGATAGTTTAGGTTAGGGTTTGGGTTTTTGAAGAGTTATTCTTCATTTCTTCTTGGATTCGCACCTTTTTGGGTTTTTAAGTTAACTATTCATTCATCCTCTCCATTAATATAGTGTGTATTTACTTAATTATTGCTTTGTAGTTAATTTACATACTTTCCTAATTAGGTGTACATGCTTTCTTTCCTTGCTTTCTAATGTAGATTTATTGCATTTATTTATCGCATTTTTTTATTGCGTTTTTATCATGCTTTCAAGCGAAATTAGTCTAGGTTGTGTCGGATTGAATTCATTTCGGGTTGACATGTTGCTTTGCTTTGGTGATGGAGTTTACGGGTCTATTTTGAGTGTGTTGTCCTAGTTATTAAACCTAGGAGATTTGACGGGGCATATCATGTATGTCCCGTGCTTACGACCTTGCGTGCGTAATTTTCGGGGTATTTATTGACGCCAAAATCGTATTAGGCTTTTATGCGGATTTAGGGGCATGATAACCCTTGATTCAATTAACTTTCGAAACGAGACGCATTTGTAATAACTTGTCGATCCATGTAACCATTTTATACTAATTAACTAGGATGAGGGATATTCGACGCGACCTATAGTTTTTACTCTCTTTGTTAATCTTGTTTCAATACACTTGCCTAGATTAATCATTTTCCTTTTTCGCATCTTTTCCTTTTTGTTCATTTTTATCTTATACACTTTTATTTAGGAATATTAAACCGTATAAATTCTAGCAACTCATCTATGTGGATCTTTCGATACTCGACTTACCGCTATACTCACCCGTTGAGTGTAGTCCTAATTTAGGTTTTTGTATTGAGGCGGTGAACAGAAAATAACGATCATCATTTTGACGCATCGCCACTTTTCACCCTCGATCAGCCACTTTCGCGGTTTGCATTTAGCGTATGCAATAAGCCGTTAAACCCCTAGGCAACCCTAGTGGATGAGTGTTGTCGCGTGAGCGTGTTTAGGGATGAAACCCACAAACATTATATGGTTTGCTTAAAATATATGCCCAATCAACATGCGACAAGCCCAAAAATAACGAAAAAAATTTCAAACATGTTATTAGCAAAGTGAATGAATTCACACAAAAGTCCGTATTTTTAACATTATAGAATAAACTTCGTAGAATTGAAACCTTAAAAAGTGGGAGGAGAGGGATCACATGCAAGGTATGATTTGGCAAAAACTTAAATATATAGATAATAAATATTAAAGCATGCATATAAGTCAATCCTCACTGGGCATTACACTCAACAAATGAAATTACTATGAATGGGAGGTAATACATGGGACATGCGGGCATAAATAGTAAAATTAAATTGAAACAAGGTTGGGCACATGTCACGAATGAAGAGCGCTATATATAAAATGATGAACATGTAATCTCAATGAAAGATACCGTCATTAAAGGAGGCGAAATTCATTTTCATAGATTATTAAAATTATTTAAACTTTTGAATTAAATCACCCTAGGATCACATAGGACTTAGTAGGGCTGTAATGTAGGTTAGGGGTTAAGGTTATGAAAGGAATGGAATATTTATGGATTCAAAGTGTTCGGAGATGAAAACTAGGGATAGGGGAAAATAGGGGCTATTTTAAAATTGGATTATAATTTCATAACAAGCATTGAATATAACAATGGAGAGAGTAAACAAAGATTATTGAACACTATACACAACATATACACATATCTATTTTTTTCCTTTTCTCCTTTTCTTCTTTTTTCTTTTGTACTTTGTCTTTTTCTTTACTTTTTCACTTATTTCTTTTATTTACTTTTCTCACACTCACATGACTAATTGCAACCATATAATGAAAATATCATTCAATCCCTAGTATCATTCCAAACAAACGTATGGAAGGTAATATGTATGTTATATAACTCCAATTTGGAGTTGGTTATGGGATTTGGGGTTATGAAAAGAAAGTCTATATTAAGGCTCAAAGGGTTTGACGAGGGAAAACATTTAAGGTGAGGTCAAGGCCAATATGGGTGATATAACAAAGATGGCATATGATCATTTCGTAATGTTTACGCAATTCTCGAGTCAAAACAAACTTTGAAAATTATGCTCAAATAACACATTTCATATAGGAACTTAATTAATGAGTGATGAATGAAAGAATAATGAGATTACCAATGAGTGTAATGTTTTAAAAAAGGAAATAGAAGTGTATAACACTCACAAATGAAGAAAATCCAAAAGCTCACTAGTTGTAAGTATATACAATGCAATAAAAGATTACCGAGTTATAAAAATCTTAAACCAAATCAATAAGGCAACAAAAGTGCATGTGTTCATGGGATTAAAGTTTAAATCATGAAGTTATTCATAATATCAATAATTAAAGACTAAAGTCTAATAAATTCTAAAATCGAGAACATGTATCATTGAGTTGTCTATTGGATCGTACAATTATTAAACTTTACCATCAGAAACAAAGGCAAAGCGCCCAATAAAGGAGAAAAAGAAAGAAAATCTTTTTGAAAAATTTAATTTTTTACAAGAAAAGCATGCTTGGAAAGAACATATAATCAAATCAAAGAAACTACCAATGAATGGATAGAATATCCCATGCCCCTAACTTAAAACCTGACACTGTCCTCAATGTAAATTGGGAACCAAGTTAAAGAGAGGAAAATAGCGATATTACCCAAAATGGAGCGATCTCGTGAAAGTACAAATCTAATGATTCTACAAAACATGTTAGTACTAAGCATAGCGAAAGAATTCCGTTTGAACAACGGAAGGCATGTGTAAGGGAAAAGAAACGAACCATCCCCAATTAAAAATTTTGGACGGAGGATGGGAGATTTGGATAAAACGGGAAACAAATACACAATGGGGCCAAGAAAAATAGAATTATCTCCTAAATATTTTGCAATTGGAATGGGAGGTGGCACACATGGAGGCAAAGATGCCTTCATGGAAAGCAACTCGAGCAAGTACTCCTCGTCAGTGAAAGGGTTAAACATTTTAAAGTTTGGCACCGATTCATTAAGACTTGTATCGGTTTGATAACGGTGAATGAAAAGGGGGAGGAAAGAAATTCAAACTCAAGAGATGAGTCATCATCGCTTGAAGACTAAGCTTCGAAGGAAATAAAATCATTTTTAATGAAATATTCTTCTTTGGGGACCAAAGAAGAAATCATTTCATTGCAAATGGATACTACATCCATTTCATCCTCATTTTCGTTCTCAAATAAGCCATGGGCCAATTCAAGAATGGTTTGTTCCAAAGTAGGCATAAAATCCTCATTGAGTTCAAAACATTTCTCAACTTCAAAAGTCTCGGAAGAAAAATCATCATCTGATTCAATTAGTAAATCCTGCTCATGCTCCCAACAACGATTTTCAAAATTTTCATCTTCAAGCATGCGCAAGCCCTCACCAAACCTCACCTAAAGTCATAGGTCGAGGTGCAGATTCTCGATAATGAAAAGTTTGGAAACTATCATCAGAACTACAATCAAAATCATCATTATAAGAATTTTAAAGGCTATTTCAAATCGTTTCAACATTTTTATAATAAGGATTTTGAGGCCCAAGATCGGAATAATTATTCCCAAAATTTCCATAACCCATAATTTGACTTTTGTTATACTCGCCCAAAGACATTTTAGATGTTGAAATTTTTTGGGCTTATAAGTATAGACCAAAAGTCATAGTGGTAGGGGGGTTTTGAGAATTATCACTACGATTACCAAAAGAATTGGAATAAGACATGCTTACCCCAACAAAGGCTCAAGATGGAAAATTCCACAAAATGATGTGCGATGGAAAAATTCTAGCATTTCTTGTCACACAAATGTAGAAGTCCTGCAAAAAATTTTAACAAAAAATACAAATAGAAAAAAAATACTACGAAATTCTAAATAAAATAAATTCTAAAACAACTTATCCCCGACAATGGCGCCAGTTGATAGACTGGTTTTGCCGTGGTGTCGCGTCATCGATGTCAGTCGTTTGTTATATTCGGCTCACCAGCTTATGCAAAAACCTAAAATTATGACTACACTCTTTTAAGGGAGTATAGAGACCAGTCCGGGTATCGAATCCACAGAGAGAAGTTGCTAGAATTATATTGATTCCATACTTTTAAATTTAAAGTGTAAAAGATAATGTTAACAAAAACAAAAGATATCTAAGAGAAAAGATTATTCTAGGCGAGGGTAAATTCAATTAAGATTAACACAGGGAATAAAACTATAGGTTGCATTAGATATCCCTCACCCCAAGTTAATTGGTATAAATGGTAACATGGATTCACAAGTTATCAAGATTGCGCCTTGTTTTGTCAATTAATTAAATCAAGAGTTGTCACACCCCTAAATTCGCATAAAAGCCTACTAAGATTTTGGCATCAACAAATACCCCGGAGATTACAAATGCGAGGTTGTAAATACGGAGCATATGTGATATACTTCTTTTAAATTTCCTAGGCGTAATAACTAGGACAACCCAACCGAAATAATCGAGTGAAAACCCATCACTAAATCAAAGCAAACAAATAACCTTAGGTGAGTTCAATCCAACACAGCCTAATTTAAACTAGCTGCTAAACATGAATAAAAACATTGATTAAACTTACTAATTAATTTAACAACTAAAATTATCTAGGCATGGAAATAAAAGTAAAGCATGAAAAACTAGGGCACAAAGCATAAATAAGAGGAAGAGAGTGAATAATACAAGAAAAGCTTACATTAATGGTGTCAAACACCCAAATAAAATGGTGTAGATGGGCAGTCCTCAAATATCCCCAAAATATCTCTAAACCTAGAACTAAACTAAAAAATGAGATATTTTCTAGATAAAATAAAAGGGGCTATTTATAGTAAGTTACAATAAAGGAACAAAAAATAAATGAAAAAGAAAATAGAAAAAGAAAGGGAAAAGAAGCAGCAAAGTCGCGCACAACAATAGACATGGCCGGTCGACCGCGGGTAATGATTGGTCGACCGCCGGAGAAGAAAAAGGCAACTATAAAGTGCACAAGTCAAATTTGGGAAACTCGATTGATCACAGGTCAATGATTGGTCGACCGGGAGCAGCAGCGCAACCCACGCAATTTCGAAGCTAAAATCGAAGCTTCATTGTTGTAATATGCCGAGACCACCATCCTTCATCTCAATTAATAACAAAAACCAAGACCATGGTCTGCTGTTGCGTGTTACCCTCCAAAACCTTCTATTGATTTCGTGTCTGGCCCAAATCAAAGCCAAAAATGGGGAAAATCAAGACCCAAGATGCGTTTAGTTAACCCGAGACCTGCAAGCCTCCACTTATTAGACCAATCAAATGAAGAAATGTTATATCTTTGTGGAAAAGGCCAAAAATCCATATCCCAATTCGAACCAAAATTTGATATAATCAAAACTCAAGCTAAATACGAGCACTATGAAAATCGCCATGGCTGCAAGTCGATTTTTACTGCAATTTTGAGAACGAGGACCTAAAGGTCATTTATTGAATTGTTGCGTCAAAATGATTTTCCTTTATTTCTTCCCCAATCAAAGGCTCTTGGATTCTTTTTTCGAGATCGGATTCACGCACCGTTCATAGCCACATGAAGCTTATTCTGAGGACCTCAACTTTCGTGAAGGCTTTGGGCAAAAATCCTAAGTGTGTAATTATGATAATGCCCCTGAACGTGCTAATTTGCGACGAGACTTTGTTGAAATGCACCCAAACTCCACACTAAGCATTGTAACACCTACAAATGCTCAATAATACCTTAAATAACATGTTAGCATATAAAATGGAGTTTTCCTGGTTAATGAGCATAATAATAGGAATTAAAGTACCCGAGTGGCCTAAAAAGCTTACGTTTCGAGGGTATGGAGTGCTATGATTCGGGACGTATCACTTGGGAAGAAGATTTAAGGACATCCAATAAGAGGGAAGATCTGGCTGAAGGAAAATTAACCTCTGCCGATTAATAATTTAAAACTATTGAGGTTGTTTACAGGTGGTCGAGGACAGCCTGTCAGGGAATCAAGCCCTTCTTAAAGCTGTCGAGGAGAAAGTCGTAGGTCTGACTTCTAATCTTGTTGTAAAAAAGGCCAATAGTAAGAAAATAAGGGTAACCTCCTTTAATAAGGGTAGGAAAAAGCACTGTTACCTGCCTCTACATAGATTGAGTACGTCAAGAATAAGTCTTTCAAGAAAGGTTAGTCGGAGGCACTCAAGGAAGTCAACACAACTGAAAACTCAGACTTGTTTCAGAGGCATGACCCGGGCACTCCCTAAACTTAGAGGAAGAGTTTGATGATGAGAAGGCCTAGGGAAATCTTCTATGGCTCCTGTTGAGTCTGCCTTGGTGCCAATTATCCAATTTGACCTTCCTCCTGGACTTTAGTCTAGTTAATCCTCAAGACATAGATAAGGTCTACTTTTTCTTTAGTCTTGTAACTTGTTGGACTCTTCCTTTATGTCATGTAATAGGAGCATCCCTTTGTAACACCTTTTTATTACCAATTAAAAGATCTTCTTTTAGTTTAATGCATTCTATTGACTGTACTTGTTTCTCTTTGCTTGGTTGCCAAGAAGTTCTATTTCCTGCTTTATTTAACCTCCTTGAATGGCCTCCCCAACTCATATATATATATATATATGGTCTTCCAGTTTGGGAATAGGAAAAAGGTAATAATTTATGTTGAGTTCGACCTGCTTAAGCGAAGTGGGAACCTTCTAGAAGCTGTTCATGCACCCATTTCTAAGGAAGATTTGGTCAGGTTGCTAGGACGTAATGTCTCCAGCCAAGTCAAAGAGTCATATATCGAGCTCCATTGTTTGTTGTATAGGGTTATTGATAATAATAATAATGCTGCATACTATGAGATGATCGAGCAACTACAAGAAGATCACAATCAATCTAAACCTTTACTTCATGCTAATTATGAAGCCAAATATATGTCTTTGAGTGAAGGTTGGGGTTTTCACAAAAAGTTGCAAGACATCACTTCTGCTTTGAACAAGAAGGAATTATCTTTAAAGTAGGATATGGAGAATTCCCAAGAAATTTTTTCTATGCTGGAAAAGGAAAATAATGCCTTGAGGAATGAGCTAGATAGTTTGAAGAAATCATCTACTAGTGGTCCTGATGAAGGTGCTTCCTTTTTAGTGATTAAAAATGCAAAACTATTAGAGGAACTTGAAATACTGTAATAAAAAACCAAACCTGGGAAAACTTCCAGGCAGAGGATAGTTATCTGACCAAAAGTTGATGAAGAAAGAACTGATAAAACTTTAGCCGACGAAGTTACCCAGTTGAAAGCAAAGAATATTGTTATTGCTAACTTATCTACCCAACTGAAAGCCAAAGATATTGCTATTGTCGACATGCAGCTCAACTGGCATCCTAAGATAGTGTCATCAAGAAACTTTAAAACTAGGTGGAGAGGTTAACCATTCAATTCCATAAACAACCCAGGGAAGTATGGGTGGAAGGTTATAATGAGGTCTTAGACAACATGGATGAGCAACTTGCTCAAAATAATCGTGAGGGTTATAAATGGGGATGGACTAATCTGCTCACTTTACTGAAGTATGACTAGAATAGTACCTTATGGCATTGGAATGACCCATGCTTATTGGATTGTGACAAGCATACATTCAAATTGAACATAACATGGACCCCCTTGATACTATTCCTGAATGTCTGATAACCAAGTATCTTCGGGATTATGATCTTCACGATGAACAGGAAATAGTCTGTCATCTTGATTTGATTAATAGGCCGAGCAGCAATAATAGGCAAATGTTGAGAGATTTTAACTATATAAACTCTCCATATACCCTTGATGATCCTCCAGTTGGGATGGACAAGGCCCAAGGGAAACGTCCAGAAGAATAATTTTGGTTTTGTACTTGCGTAACTTTAATTGTAACACCCTGTTATTTGTCAATAAAAACACTTTATTTCATGTCTTAAATTCATGATTTGCGTGTGCATTTGATTGGGTGCCTGCTTTAAGTTTAAGGTTATTTAATCGGTTGGCTGACTGGGTAATCTACTTGTTTAACAAGTAATGTGTTCAATACTTTAACTCGAATTGTAGGGCCTTAGATTCTACTAAGGCACTTAGGTAAAGCTGTAAGCAATTTCAAACTAAGTGTTGACATTAGTTATCAGAGGTAACCATGTATTTAGGAATGTATATGTATATTCCTATGGAATCTTAGGAATGTATATATGTATTCATGTGTTTTAACTTAGTCGACTAAAGCTTCTTGTTCTTGTACATGATGTTTGACAGGCTTCGTATTCGTGACTTATCCGAGAGGAAGTCATACATGAAGTAATGATCATGGCCGATTAAATGTATCAGGAATGTATATATGTATTTTTGTGTTTAACTTAATCGTGAAACATTAATGTTAGTTAAGTTGTTGGTGCATCTCGAATTTGATAAGTTCAACCTGATTAAGTATTTGTTGTCTTTTGGTTGGTAAAGACTGAAGACCAAGATAAACAAAAACATGAAGATTGGGTTCCTATTTTTGTTGGGGATGTATATCACCATATTCCAAAAAAATTGTAAAATAGAAGCATAATTGAACTGAAATCAAGATTTTTATTGAACTTGAAGAAAAAGAGTACATGATGCTTTTATTTTACTGATAGTATTTTCGAATGGGGTCGGCATTCCAAGGGTTCTTTAATTCCTCCCTATCAAGAGTCTTTAATTGAAAAGTTCCCGGTCAAATGACTGTCAAAATACGGTAAGGACCATGCTAGTTTGCTTCCAACTTATTACCTTTCTGAATGACTTTCTTGAGGATGTAATCATATTCTATCAAGTTACTCAACTTGACCCTCCTATTATAAAAATGTACAATCCTTTGTTGATAAGAAGCATCTCTGAGGGCAGCGTCTTCTCTGACTTTTTCCACCATATCCAAGTCCAACCTTCTCATGAGATCACTTAATAGGGAATCAAAGTTCAACACTCTATGAGTTGTTAGTCCTATCTCGACAAGAACCATGGACTCTACCCCAAAAGCGAGCATATAAGGTGTTTCTCTAATGGTTATTATCGGTATTGTTCTATATGCCCAAATAACATAGTGAAATTCATTGATTTCGTTGACCTTTGTAGCATTAAGTCTCTTTTTCAATCCATCAAGTAAAGTTTTGTTCGTTACTTTTGTTTGACCATTGCATTGTGAATGTTTCGGCGCAGAGTGAAGTTTTGAATCTTAGATTGAACACAGTATGCTTTAAATTCATCGTTAATAAACTGGGTGACATGGTCAGTAATAAAGGCATAAGGCATGCCATACCTCCATATGATGTGTTTCCATATAAACTAAAATACCTTCTCATAAGGCATCTCTACTCATGATTCCACTTCCACCCATTTTGTAAAATAGTCTACAACTATCAGTAAGTATTTAAACTTCCCTTTGGCGGTCGACAATGGCTGACCAAATCAATTCCCCAAATGGTGATAGGCCAAGGAGAGGTAATTGGTGTTAAGACAGTCCCTGATATTCTATGAATGGATATAACCCTCTCACACTTATCACATTTTTTTGAGAAGGTTCCATAATTTACTTTCATGGTAGGCCAATAATATCCTTGCATGGCGATTCGTCGGACTAGCAACCGACCAGCCGAATGAGCCCCGCATAATCCTTCATGCACCTCCTTGATTAACTTAGTTACTTTCAGGGGATGGACACACCGTAGTAAGGAAATAATATATCCCTTTTTATATAGAACTCCACTCTCTAATACATACCCAACCGCTTTGTATCTAAGTTTCCTTGCATCTTTTGGATCAGTTGGTAAGGACCCTTTTCTATGTAATCTTTGATTGGATCCATCTATGATGGTCCCAAATCTAGAGTAATGAAATTAATCAGAATATCCTCCTCTATGATCCTGGATGCTAAGATTTCCATTGGGATGCTTCTCTTAAATTCTATCTTGGTCGTTGAGGCTAGTCGAGCAAGTGCGTCAGCTAGAGCTTTCTTTATCCTTGGTATTCTAACCATTTGTATTGCTATAAATTTTGTCATCACGTCCATAGCTTTAGCCAAGTATCTAAATTTTAAATCTCCTTTGATTCTATATATCTGAAGCACTTGGTTGACGATTAACTGAGAATCACTATGTGCCATTACCTGGTCGGCACCTAGTGATAAGGCTAATTCAAGGCCTATAATTAATGCCTCGTACCCAGCTTCATTATTTGAGGCTTGAAATTAAGACCTAGGAGCATATTCAACATCAATATTGTCATGCGTCTTAAGTATAATACCATCTCCACTACTTGTTGCACATGAAGATCCATCCACACATACTTTCCATAATGGAATATCTTTGTCAAAGCTTTATGTTAATAGAACTCCTTGATGAAATATCTTCTTGCTTTCTTCTGCATATCATTGGGCCATCTCTTGAAAAATGGATGATTCAGGTTAATTGTCTACAACCTTAGCTTGCTTTGGAGCTAAGCTCTCTTTCGAAGAATTCTGCTCGGTAGGAAAGTTTGGTTGGTTGATGACCTCTGGCTTTGTAAATTCCAGAATAAAATATGTTATAGTTTTCCCCTTTAATGATGATCATGGCTCATAGATGATATCGTATTCTCCAAGTTCTATTGCCTAACACATCAGCCTGCCTGATTTCCCTGGTTTATGAAGCACTTGTCGAAGAGGTAAATCAGTGTATACCATTATAGTATGTTCTTGAAAGTAACGCTTCATTCATCTTGAGGTTTCAATAAGAGTTAAGGCTAATTTTTCTAAACATGAATACCTTATCTCTGCCCTCTTAAAGACTTACTAGTGTAGTATACTGGTTTTTAGACTCCATCTTCTAGTCGGATTAACGTCAGGCTAACTGCCGATTTAGAAATAACTACATACAAATATTATTTCTCTCCAAAAATTAGTTGGGACAGTAATGGTGGAGATCCAAAATACTTATTCAAATCCTGAAATGTTTTTTCACACTCTTCGTTCCACTAGAAGGTCTTTCGGAGTACCTTAAGTAATGGTAAGCATTTATTTATTGCTCGAAAAACAAACCGATTGAGGGCAGCCACTCTTCCAGTAAGTTTTTGAACATCTTTTTTGTAGGCTAAATATTGAATCTCAATCAGAGATTTGATTTTGACAGGGTTAGATTTTATTCCTCTTTGGTTCACTATAAAACCAAGGAACATGCTTTCTTGCACGTTGAATACATATTTGGCCAGGTTGACTTTCATTTATTACTTTTCCAATTGATTAAACGTTTGACTGAGGTCCTTGATGTGATTAGAAGCTTTTTTTCCTTTGGTTAACATATCATCTACATATACCTCCATGTTCTTCCCAATCTAGTCTTCGAACACTTTATTTACCAATCTTTGGTATGTTTCTCCATCATTTAATCCTAAAAGGCATAACGTTGTAGCAGTAGGTACCTCGATTGGTAATAAAAGAAGTTCTCTCTCTATCTTTTGGCTTCATTTTTATCCGGTTGTAACTAAAATAAGCATCCATAAAACTCAACAACTCATGTTCTATAGTGGCATCTAATAATTCTTCAATTGTGGTAAAAGAAAAATGGTACTTTGGGCATGCCTTATTAAGATGAGTGAAATCTACACACATACGCCATTTATTGTTCTTCCTTTTAACCATTACAACGTTTGCTAACCATTCTTGATACTTGTCATCTTCAGTGAACTGATCTTTTTACAATTTTTCTACCTCCTATTTGATGATCTTGTTCTTTATTGGACTAAACACCATGCACTTCTATTTGATTGGCTTAGCATCCTTGCTGATATTGAGTTCATAACAGAAAAAATTGGGATAAATCCCAAGCATATCTTCATGACTCCAATAAAATACGCTATTCCTTTCCCTAAGGAATATGATTAATTCATGTTTTATGGATGGCACTAATGTGGAGCCAATTTGAGTAGCCCTTTCTGGATTTTCATCCTCAAGGATTATGCTTTCGGTAGTTTATATTGTTTTCCATTTGACCATTTTTGTTTCATCCTTGGGATCCAAGGTGTCAACTTTCGTTTCATTAGAGGTGTCAACTTGGTAGGTATTGGGTTTTTTTTCTTTAGATCGATCAAGTCTTCCTACTCGGCTAAAGTAAATTATCATTATCTGACCACTTTATAATCACCCTTTACTACATCGAATCCAAAGTGGGGAGGGAACTTCAGACATTGGTGGACAGTGGATGGAACAAGTTTAAATTTCTTCAAACCTACAATGTCGAGAATCATGTTGTAGCTTGACTGGACATTCTTATCTATGATGAAGATACATATCTTCTTTATTCGGCTTACTCGATAAATGCCTAATAACACCATCAACTTAACAATTCCTAAAGGATAGACTTTTTCCCCCGAGAAACCAATCAGGGGTCTGTGGTATGGTTCTAGTTGACTTGTCGTCAATCCTAACCTTTTGAAGAAATTATATAACATTATATCTATAGAACTTCCATTATCTATCGAAACTCTGGTAATTATAGCTTCCTGAATTCTAAATTTAATGCCCCGAGGGTCATCACATGGATATAATACACCAAATACGTCCTTTTTAGAGAAATTTATGACAAGCTTGTCTTTATTTACTTTCCTAGGCTGACCATCATCATCATCATTCAATTTGATGTGTCGTATATAGGGGAAAACTTGAGCTTCATTCAGGTAAGCTTTCGTCTCAGCGATATCGTCTCCTCATCCAACATCCCCACCTGTGATGACATGACAATCAAAAGAACCAAAGCTTACCATAGCTACCTTAATTCCTGGTCGTTTGGGTTTCGTTGGTAGGTTTAGATCATCGTCGTAATCATCCTCGTGACCTCGCTTCTTGTCATCTCTAAGCTTGTAGGGGGAGTCTGACCTTGATATGGTTTCTCGGCCTTCATGCCGATCAACGAACTTGTTCAGTTTTCCTTGATAAATGAGGGATTCAATCTCATTCTTTAATGAAATTCAATTGTTAGTCATGTGCTAATGATCTTTATATAATTTATAGTATTTGGACGTGTCTATCCTATTGGGTGGTGCTCTCAGCTTCCAAGGCCATTTTAAGTCTTTGTTGTTTCTGATCTCCTTAAAGACATGATGGATACTAACTGTTAGTGGAGTATAAGCTTCATATTTTTTTGGTTTCTCTTCTTTCTTGTTCTTCCACTACTTCTTTCTTCATGCTTTATCGTCGAGGTTTGTTTTGCAACCATCGCTTCCTCGGTATTCATAATTTTCCCAACCTTGGCCATGATTTTTGTCATGGTTTTATGGGGGTCTTTTGCCAATGCATAATATAATTTCTCTGGAAGTAGCCCACTCATCAAGGCTGTGATGAATGTCTTTTTCTCATAATCAACGACTTCTAACTTCTCATTATTGAAACGAGTGATGTATTCCCTGGTGGTTTCCCATGATCGTTGCCAAACACTTAGAAGATGATCTACTATTTTAACTAGCTTGGTCCCAAAGAAAAAATTACTAATAAATAGCTCAGCGAGCTGATTAAAGGTGGATATTTATCCTGGGGGCAAGGTGTTATACCATATCTGGGTTGAACCAGTGATGATGGTTGAAGAAGCTCTGCATCTTATTTCTTCAGGAACAGAGTTTACATCGACTGCAGCTTGATCTTGCTCAATATGTAAAACTAGGTTAGTCTTACCATCATATTTGGGGGTAACCACTGGTGTTTTAAGATGAAGTAGGGAAATCAACAATTGTCTGGATGAAAGGAGACCCATTGACAAAATTTCGATGTAATGGATTCTTTTTCTTGGCCATTTCCCCCAGTCGATCTTTGGATTGACCCCTTCCATGAAGGATTTTCTGCATTAGATCTATTGGAAGAAGCTCGGACATCCTTGCTAAGAATTTATGCTGAGCTTTCTTTCTGAAAAGTATGTTTGTCATGCACAGATCCTCGAGCGCTTGTTCTAGACCCGAGTGATCCCTCATGGTGGTTGGCACGATATTCTCGTGATTTGGATAGTTCTCTGTGATGACTTCTATTTACTCATGGACCAAAGAGATCAAAAGACGAAGTTATTCTTAACCTTTCAGTAATGCTTAGATGTTCAGGGGTACGAGAGAGGCCATCATAGTAATTCGTAGATCTGATTGATAAACTGGCCCCTAGGCGATAGGAGTTATCACATGAAGACCTGGAATAATTGTTTTGATTATTCCTTGGAGGAGGGGGTGGAATTTCTCTTCTGTGAGATGGATCAGTGGTATGAATAGATGGAGCGGTAGGCCTGACTTGCAATGATTGAGCCATTTGCCTCATAGTTTATTGCATCACTTCTTGACCTTTCGTAAGATTGATCAAAATTCCATTTAAGTCTGCCGCGCTAGGAGGAACATTGCCTACAGTAACATTACTGTTTTCATGAATTTCATTCACCTATATCAATCCTTCAGGATAACAAAGAAAATAGGTTTGGTAGAGAATGATGATAGACAAATGTTCCCATAAATGGCGCCGATCTGTTGTTGTCTATAATTGGATTAACTCCAATTTTATAATAATAGATAAAAATAAGAAAAGTGACTCAAATCGCATACACAAAAGACACAGATTTCAGAGTGGTTCACCTGTAAAATATCCTACATCCATTGTTATTGATATTTAGTAGGGAGTACAATAGTTTGGTGTGGTGTGCAAATGAGTGATTTTAGTTGTCCCTTGAGCTAAGGGATTAGTTTGTATTTATTGGGGTGTCAAACCCTAAAGATGAAACGTCTATATATTCTAAGACATTTACATCAATATATAATAAGTAAAGCTCTTGGTATTCATAACCGACCGGTATCCCATCCGAGTAACTATTGATGATCCGATTGGTCAGCCTTCTAGCCGACTAACTGTCTCTAGAGACGATCAAGTAGGATGGGCGGGCACGTTGGATGACATGTGTGAATTTATCATTGGTCCACATGGGATTATAATTTTTACATACAACAGATGTATTGATTTTTCAAGATAAAGGTTTCATGTAAAAATACTTTACGATCGTAGGAAGGATATGACCAATAGTGCTAAATAAGAGAAAAAAATTGAAGATAGGATATGAAAATATTATTTATATTGTAGATAACATTTGAGATTGTATCGCATCCATTATGACAATGCTTTCAGCTTGTACAGAATTTTCAAATGGCCTAGTGAACACAGGAATTTTTCGTCCTTTACTTCCACCAAGAAAGCAAACGAGGTGAAAAATGACTGACACGTGGAAGTAACACAAATAATTCAAATAATGGAAGGTTTTACCTATTTTTCTTATATGTGTAGTCAATTACAAGAACATTGGTAAAACACGTAGCCAACTTAATTGATGTTGGGTTACTGAAGAATACATCCTTTAGGACACCTATACTTTCAAATCTCTTATGCCAATATACATAATTTTTCTCAGAAAGAAGATGCAAAAGTTTTTGCATTGCATTTCAACCTTTCTTCTCATAAGTCTTAATCTTATATTTGGCCTTATAAATTATTCAGAATGTAGAATAATTTGTTTGTGCACGTTGTTTCAATGTGGTCAAGACCTATTTTAGTCCAATATAATTTTCCACCAACTCCTTCGTAATCTTCCACTCCTCTCAAGTTAACTGACTAGTATAGGAGTGATCGACCAATATCCTTAGCACTTTATGATTGCGCAACCCGTATATAACTAATACCTGCAAACATGATCACCCAGAAGGATGCCTTTCATTTGAAAAGGACAATCACATTTATTAGTGCCCAAGTTCCTTTTCTTTTTCTTGTCACCACCATCTTCCTTTTTGATGTGTTTCCTATCTGCGTCGCTTCGTTCACAACCCAATATGATACACGATTTTTTCTTCAGCACTAGTTTTTTTTTACTTTAATGTACTGATAGTGACATTAAGACTTTTCTTGATTTGTTGAACACAGTCAATTATTGATTCATAAGATATAAAAACATAAAAATGACGAAACACGATAATTACTTGTTGTGAATAACAAAAAATACCAAAAATAATTGATCACATTCATATGAAAAATGTTTGTACCTCGTCGGTGGTGAATTCAACTAAATGAACATGCTCAATGGCTTTGGAATCTTTTTTGTAATTAAATAGACCCTATCACAAATCACTAAAAATTATAAGCGTTGAGCTGATATAAATTGTAATAAAATGGAAATTAAGTTATGAGATATGGTTCTTACAATTTCCAAATTGGGGAACTCATTCCTCAAGTTAGGTCTTTGACTCTTATATTCATTATCATATGAGAAATTAATTTGTTTTTTGACCGTGATGTTAAAAATGAACCATATGAGAAACCTGTTTTAATTTGTAAAGGCCTGATTACCCGATGTTTAATTAGACGAGATGTTACAGATGGTATCAGAGCATTAAGTTCTAATGTCCATAGGACCTGTATGGCTTACTACGTTTTCAGCGTATCGTTTATTTGACATAGAGCCCTCTTATTAGGACAGTTTCTTATATCTTTGCATACCTTGAGATATCGTACTTCTGTTATTAAATTTTGTATAAACTATGTGCTTATACAATTCGATATATTTTCAAATGCCGCTGAGGAGAGAGCGAGCTGAGAGGGCCGCAAGCACAGATGGGGTGGGGGAGGATCCTCAGGAGCAACAGGTACCGCCACCACCAGCATAGATGATTTCTACTACTCAGGTGGCAGTGATAGTGGTTTAGGCAGTAAAGACAACTATGAGGGCCATGACAACCCACTTCCCTCAGCCTCAAGCTCAGCAGCCCGCATCACCAGCTATTTTGGCCCAGTAAGGGCCACCCACTTGGCATAGCATCAGAGAGACCTTCCAGAATGGACATCCGCCCGAGTTTCAGGGTGGCACAGATGTAGTGGAGGCATGTCTTTGGAAGAAAAACATTCAGCGACACTTGCACATGCTAGATTGCAGTGAGGTTCAGCGATAAATATTGGCCACCTTCAAGCCAGCAGGGGCATCCATTCAGTGGTGGGAGTCAGTAACCACAGCTGAGGAGAGAGACTCAATGACTATTTCAGAGTTTTGGGTGTTGTTTGACCGCAAGTACTTTCCGCAGCATTAGAGACAGAGATGAGAAAGAAGTTTGGTGAAGTATGTTTGAGTGACCGCTCAGTTGCTGATTATGAGGAGGAGTTCACCCGCTTGGAAAATTTTATGCCAGACGAGGTGAGCAACGAAGATAGGAAGAAGACAAAGTTTGTGGATGGCTTAGCCTGGAAAATCAAGCAACACTTGATGGGTAATCCCGCGTTGATGACATATACCGATGTTGTTAACGCGACACTTTTGCACTGTTAGGACTTTCATTTCCATGGGAAGGGAAGTAAGAGAGGAGAAAAGTCTATGTAGTAGGGAAATACTGGGAGGATTAGTGTTAGTGGGACACCACCCCAGCAGTAGCAGACAGGGGGCACACAAGGGCATAACTCCCGGCAAGGGAACTCTTCCAAGATATTTAGATTTTGTGGGTACCGATCAGATAGACATGGCCAGCAGGGTCCCCTGCAACAGTAGTAGGTTCCCCAGGGTCGTCAGGGTCAAGGGAACTAAGGGGGTGGCCAGCAGGGATAGGGCCATCAGGACCTACATCAGGGCCATCAAGGGAGGTAGTTTTAGGGACAGTGTTTCACATGTGGCCAACAGGGTTACAAGAGCAGGACTTCTCCACAACTTATTGGGGCGCACCGTCAGGGTGCCCAGTAGGGGCAGTAGGCTCCAGCTCCAGGACCAGTGCCAGCCCCACCCCAACAGCAGGGCCAGATGCACTACGGGTGTGTATTTAATGTTTGAGATGTGCCTATACCTCCAGCACCTCCGACGCCACCTGTTGTAGTGGGTACATTTTCTATTCATGGATATGAGGATATAGTACTATTTGATACTGGAGCATCTCACTCATTTATTAGGAATAGATTTTTATGAGCCGCCGGTTTATTAGAGACAACCGACAGTCTTCTGATGTGTGTAGAGTCACCGATGGGTAGGATTTCATTGATTTATGCGATTTGTAGAGGAGTCGATATTAAGATTGGGAAACTAAGCTTAGTGGCAGACCTCTTAGTGTCAGATATGGAGAGGTATAACGTGATTCTAGGTATGGACTGGGTAGCAGGCTACAAAGCGATAATATATTGCTATGAGTGGATGATTGTGTTTTTGATTTCGGGACAAGAGATGTTCCTGGTGGCAATGCCTCTTCCCGAGGGAGGATCGCGAACTCATTTATATTACATCGAGGAGGAGACCTCGCAGGAGGTGGTCGTTCCCTTATATTTGATTCATGTAGTGAGGGATTTTGAGTACATGTTCCAAGAGACACCCGAGCTACCATCGATCCGAGAAATTGAGTTTGTCATCGACTTAGCAACGGGGACGAGATCGATTGTCAGAGCTCGGAGATGCAGGAGATGATAGAGAAGATTCAACTGCTCTTGGGTCAGGGTTTCGTATGACGGAGTACATCACCTTGGGGTGCTCCAGTATTGTTTGTGAAGAAAATGGATGGTTCACTTTGCCTGTACGTGGATTACAGAGAGTTAAACAAGGTGACGATACAAAACAAGTATCCGTTACCTAGAATTGATGGCTTATTTTATTAGTTAAGAGGGTATGCGTACTTATCCAAGATCGATTTGAGGTCAGGCTATCACCAGCTGCGTATTCGGGAGGAGGATATTCCTAAGACCTCTTTCCTATCACGGTACGAGTCTTACGAGTTCAGGGTGATGCCATTTGGACTCACTCATGCGCCTGCAGTGTTCATGGATCTCATGAACAGAGTATTTAGAGAGTTTTTGGATCAGTTTGTGATAGTATTCATCGATGACATCTTGGTTTACTCACGAACAGAGGAGGAGCATGTCGAGCATTTACGGATGATTCTGCAGACGTTATGGGACCATCAGTTATATGCCAAATTCAGTAAATATGGATTTTGGCTTCGGAAGGTATAGTTTCTCGGTCACATTGTTCCCGACAGGGGTATATCTGTTGATCCAAGTAAAGTATTGGTGGTAAGGGAGTGGAGGCAGCCCACTACATCGACCAAGATTTGTAGTTTTTTGGGGTTGGCCGGATATTACTGTCTCTTTCTTCAAGGGGTTCTCAAAGATTGATGGGCCTTTGACGAAATTGACTCGTAAGGGAGTACCATTTGTGTGGAGCGACCAATGTCAATTGGCCTTCGATGATTTGAAGGATAGATTGACTTCAGCACCCATACTTGCATTGCCTAGGAGTGGAGTAGAGTATCGGGTCTACACAGATGCATCCCTACAGGGACTTGGGGGTGTGTTGCAACAGGAATATAGGGCAATAGCTTATGCATCTTGAAAGATAAAGCCCCACGAGAAGAATTACCCCACCCATGACCTAGAGTTGGCAGCGATCATTTTTGTGTTGAGGATATGGAGGCATTACCTATTGGTGGAGAAATTCACATTGTTCACGGATCACAAGTCACTTCAGTATCTCTTCACACATAAGGATATGAACATGAGGCAGAGGCGGTGGCTAGAATTCATGAATGACTACCAGTTTGATATACAGTATCATCCTGGAAAGACTAACGTGGTGGTAAACGCTTTGAGCCGACGACCGACTGGAGATTTAGGAGAGGTGTGGAAAGCAAAGTGGAGTGATCTCCAGCAGGAGGATGAGGTTGTCAGAGCCTACATGGCATAAATTGTTATCACTCCCGAGATTATTATGCGGGTAGTGAAGGTACAGGAAGAGGATCAGCTCTGTCAGGATAGAGTACAACAGTTATTAGCTGAGTGTACAGAGGACTACTCAGTTAGCTCCAAGGGAGGCTTGCACTTTAATGGGAGGTTGGTAGTACCTGAGGATGCAAAGTTGAGACTTGCAGTTATGACTGAGTCTTACGGTTTCAGATTTTCAGTACATCCCGGTGGGAATAAGATGTACCAGGATATAAGGAGATAGTAGTGGTGGGCAGGCATGAAGAGAGACAGAGAAGAGTTTATCTCAAAGTGTGCTACTTGTCATCTGGTGAAGGTTGACCATCAGAGACCTTCGGGGATACTACAACCACTTGAGATTCCTGTGTGAAAATGGGAGATCATCTTGATGGATTTTATTACTGGGTTACATACTTCGCAGCGGGGTCATGATTCGATATGGGTGATAGTGGATCAGTTGACCAAGGTTTCCCACTTCTTGCCAGTTTGCACAGACTACGACATGATTTAGTACGCGTTGCTATTCGTTTAGTAGATTGTTAAGCTGTACAGAGCTCCATTTAATATTGTGTCTGATAGAGACAAAGTATTTGTGTTGCATTTCTGGCAGAGCTTTTAGGAGGCTATGGGTACTGACTTGAGATTGAGTACAGCATATCACCCCAGATGGATTGATAGACAGAGAGGGTGAATCAGATTCTAGAGGATGTGCTGTGTATCCTGGACTTCAGGAGAGGTTGGGAGCGATACCTTCCATTGGTAGAGTTTGTGTATAACAACTCGTACAAATTTTTATCAGGATGGCACCGTTTGAAGCACTGTCTCGGAGACCTTTTCGTTCGCCTGCATGCCGGTTAGAGGTGGGGGATAATAAGTTGTTAGGACCTGAGATGATTCAAGAGACTACAACCAAGATTGAGTTAATTCGAGGATGCATTCGAATAGCTCAGGATATGCAGAAGAGTTATGCTGACATCGATAGGAGACATGTGGAGTTAGAGGTTGATGACCAGGTGTTGGTTAGAGTATCTCCTATGAAGGGGATTATGAGATTTGTCAAGAAAGGGAAGTTAACATCGAGATATGTGGGGCCGTTTCCTATAATAGAGAGGGTGGGACCGGTAGCATACAGGCTGGGACTGCTAGAGGACTTATTGTCACGTTCCACTTGAGGAGATTGACTTACAACCATACGCCTCATATGAGGAGAGGCCCATGGCTATTCTAGATCATAATGAGCATAAATTACGATCCAAAGTGGTGCCTTTGGTGCGAGTTCAGTGGGGTCACCACAATGTTGAGAAGTCGACTTGGGAGCAGGAGGATGACATGTGAGAGCAGTATCCAGACTTATTTACCATAGGTATGTCCAAATTTTAAGGACGAAATTCCTTTGTAAGGGGGAGGTAGTAACACCCCGTATTTCTGTGTATTTTTAAATTACTTCAAAAAATAATAAGGGAAAATACATTTTATTTAAACTACGCGAGTGAAGTAATTTAATGTGCTTTAATTAATAAATGTGATTATTAAATATTAATCTAGAGATAGATACAGATTAATATTTTGATGAAATATACTAAGTGTGAATAGTAAATAATAAATGATTATCATTATACGGCATAGCGAGTAATATGTGCGTATTCTAGTTTATCTCACCATGAGTAACGTGTAGACTATTTTGAGGTAAGGAATGAGAAATATATTTTAAGTAAATCGGATGAGAATTTAGAGATCATGAATGATTCCGGATGGGTCGAAATAGTTGAAATAGTGTACCTGGGGATATAGTTTGGGAGTCGGGTCAATATTGGACCAAATCGGCACCTATTAAGGGCGTTACGGTCATTTTTCTAAAAGTGGTCAAGGGACCTACGAAATTAGAGTCATATATCTGATATGTAGAGATTGGGCTTAGGGTTCATAACACACAAGATTAGAGAGGCCATTAGAGAAAAAAGAGAACCATTGTCCTAAAGCCTAAGGAAAGAATTGAGAAGGCGATGAAGGGTTTCTTGCACCTCAAGTCAATTGGAAAAGAAGATTGGAGAAGAAGCAATTAATCATTAGAAAAAAAAATCACGAAATCAGATCAATCAATATAAGGCAAATGTTTATTGCAAATTGAATTTAAGTTATAACACCCATGTGTAGGGATTTCATGAATATATTTTTTTTTTTATTTCAAAACCTTGATGAAGAGTACCAATTGATTTCATCTTGGGTTAAATTGCATGTAGTTAGGGTTTATATTTGTAGAGGATTGTAAATCAAAAGATTTTTTCTTCTTACTACAGATTTAAATCAGTGTTTTGAATGGAATTTAATAGATGAACACAAAACTAGTTTATGAAAGAGTTTTGGGAGGGTTAATTCATTCTTTATTGTTTTTGGTGAAGTTTTAATATGTTTGAAATGTTATAAACCATCCTAACTCTAGTAGAAATAGTTGGGAGCGATCAATTGTGAATTTGGTAAAGAATTGATGAGATTTGGGTATCAAAAAGGTGTAAACACACTGCTGCGAAACAGAGAACTTAGTTGCAGAAAACGAACCGGTCCGGCCTTAACAGAAAAACAACCCGGTCTGCTCCTGGGAAGTGAATCGGTCCGGTGCTCTGAAATTTTTAAAATCATTCTCCTCTCTTGTATTCCAAAATGTACGTAGTGGGGGAATACTTATGCACTTGTGAAAATAATATTGGGAGATATATTATTTTATAGTACACCTACGAGGGGAGTACGAAAGTGAAGTAAACTCGTAAATAAATGGTAAAGTACGATGAATATTAGAGAGAATAATATTACGTACTAGTTTAAATAATTTGGTTGTGTAAATACAAAGTATATTGATACTTAGGCTGTGTGAATACCTAAAGTATGCTTAATTCGGTATTGGGGTCGATGATTATCTGGACCAATACATGAAAGCTTGCTTTGGGGTCGATGATTATCTAGACCAAATCGAAGTTAAAAGATATTGGGGTCGATGAGTATCTGGACCAATATAAATATGCATAACATTTACTTTGGGGTCGAGGGATATGCGGACCAATGTAAATGATAGGATGATTGGGGTCGATAATTAGCTGAACTAATAATCCTTATAATATATATATATATTGTGTGAAATATACATACTTCATGATATTCTACTTATGTGCCAAAGTAGACCTGTAGATTATATATATATATATAATAAATTAAGTAGAGAGAAATTTAATTTTTAAATTTAAAATAGATTGGGAATATCTATTGTAAATTAAGTAGTGGAACTTAATTATGGAAGTCGAATGATAAATCTGAAATGCTTTATGAATTAAGTAGTGAGACTTGATTATGATGATTAAAAATAACACATGTGAATGTTATATGAAAACTGAAATACACGGGGATGTTAATAATAAAGCGTGTTGTATGGGTTGTACGATAGAGTAGACCATTAATAAGATCGGTTATATACTTTAGTCGAGATAGATTGGGTGTGAGGGCAAGGTGGTCTAAGTATAAGACGTTAGGTGTGCACATTAGATGAGAGGTGAGGAGACTCAAGGGAGTGTGCGTGAGCCTATCATGTGTAATCAATAATTGACTTTAATTGCGATAAATTACTTGTTAAATGTTTTCAAACTGTTTTGAGTACTAACTCTTGCTATAAAAATGTTTTCAAAACCTTTTACGTGTCCATCCATAAGGGCGCCTTACTTGAGTTCATTATAGGGATTTGGAGCTGTAGAACTGTGGATGCTGACAGGATCATTGAGTAGCTAACTCTTTCATTCAGATCTAGCATAGGATCTGATTCTTATGTTTCATATGTAGACATGTTGTCAGTTGACTCCATTACTGTTCCAGATTTGTATCAGTTTTACTTTGTTGTTGTATTGTGAATTTTTGCGTGGTTGTGATGTTAGCCGACGGTTAATTCGGCTTGACTTTACTGCTTTTACATATTAGTATTGGTTTGGATTTTAGTATCTTGTGTATGTTTTTTTAGTTTTCATACTATTCTATCATCTTGTTTTATTCGAAAGATAAAATTTGGCACTGGTTTAAATTAACGTAGGTCGTTAGTAATTAATTTATTTTTCGACAGTGATGCTAAGAATGAACCATATGAGAAACTTGTTTTAATTTGATAAAGGAAAAATGATCAAATGGATAAAAATATATCTCAAACAAATCGAGTCAACTTTGAATGTTGGTATTTTGATCATCTTCTTGTTTGGTTGGTTTTATTTGTGTATTTAAGAGAGCTAGTTTTTTCCTTGTAAAAAAGCTCCAATATAATAAAGAAAGCAATGCAATTGTGGAAAATAACAATGGTGGGGGATGTTGGTGGTTAACTGTGAGATTGTTGTGTGTTGTTTGGTATGGCCTTGAAGCTTAGTATTTCACATTAGGTTTTGAAATGAGAAGTGGAAGTATTTTTTTTTTTAAGTGGGAAGATAATTTTTTTGTCATTTTTATTTGGAGTATTTTAGCAAGTTTATTCAAATTAAAATGTTAGCAACTTCAGTGTTTTGTAGTAAAATATAATTTGACTTTTATTGTGGTGTTAGGATTAAAATTTTGAATGTTTTAACGCACCCTATTGTACAAAACTTCTAAAATATCTTGGTGTGGTTTATAATTTGAAAATGACGACTATATGACTTAAAAAATCTACAAATAAAAATTATATTAAGATTAAATCAAAATCGTAACCTTTCTTGTCTAGATCAAGAGTTACATCACAAAAATTCTCAAACTATAAAAGAACCTTAAATTGTCAAACCTCTCACACCTTTTACACAACATGGGGTTCCTTTCACGCAAATCTGACACGACTATTCATTTTATTAAATGGTAATAACACACACAAATAGTTAAACAAAACTTTTAAGAAATGAATTCGACGTTACCGTTCAACCAAGAAGTACGACATAACTTAAGAAAAATGTTTTTGTGTTTAGTAATACTCTTACTTAGACCTGGGCCAAACACCAAAGTACGCTTGGACTCCGCTAAGGAATAGAGCAAGAATAGCACCCAAGAGGGCTAAAAAGGACCACGGGGTCTTAAAGTACTCAACCTGAAGTTGTGCTATCCATTTTTTCCCAATGTCATCGTAGTGTTCTTGGATATTAGTTTTCGTATTAGCATAAATTGAAGCGTTGGGCACCAAGTCCTTGCTTATGTTATTGAACAATTGGGCCACTTCTTCGTCGCTCCCGAGGCAATTGTCAAGCACTTTGGCAGAACGGAGTACCTTCACGTCATTGGCGTCATCGATTAGAGAATCGAGAAAGCATATATAGGAGGTTACCCATGACTCCTTTGGGACACCGGAACACATCTCAAAGGATACCAGGTTCAAGAACAAGGACTCCGTGGAGTCATCAACCGTTATTCGTGGAAGCTCAAGGTACGCACAAATTTTACCAGTGACATAGCTGACGTCAGATAAATTGTTAGAGGAGCTTTGCTTAAAATGAATTCCAGCACCGCGCAACTCGTTTACATTACGAAAGGTATATGGTTTGAAGGATTGATATTTTGATTTTTCAAGGTGAAGGTTGCCTGCAAAAAATAGGTTACAATCATTGCAAGGATAGAACCAATAACGCTAAATAAGAGAAAAACTTGAAAATATCATATGTTCATTCCCAATATTAATTTCATATACGAAAAAAATTGTTTATATAGTAAATAACATTAGAGGGTGTTTCACACTAATGACACATGCTATACCCTCAAAATAGTACAATTTTTGTTATCAACTAAATCAGTATGCAGAGTAAATTTCTGCAACATATTTGTGTATCTGTTGTCATTGGATTTTGAGGAGAGAATTTTTTATTTTATTTTAAATAAGTTAAGGCTTGATTAAGGCATTTTCAAGAATTGTATATTGGGCACTACTGCATGACTTAATTTATGTCAGTGTTACCTCTCGGGCTATATGTGTAAGTTATTGGGGACAATAATGAGGGACTTTTCGTGGAGAGGAAATTAAGATAACTTCAAGTATTTCTTAGCGAGTTGGTATGATGTTTGTAAGCCTCTGGAGGAGGTGTTGGAGGGGTGAGTATCTTAGGTCGTTTTATTAAAGTCTTCCTGGGTAAATAGTTGTAGAGATTCAATAGAGAGAAGCATATATTGTGGAGGAAAGTAGTGGTGGCCCGGAGTTGGGATTCTCATTATGGATGGGGTCCTCGAATGGGGCGTTTAGCTCATGAAGGGGGGGGGGGGGGGGGTACAAAGCGTGGGTATGGGGGAAATTTTCACACCTCATGACCTTCCAGTTAGGAAGTGGGAATAGAGTTAGATACTGGAGAGATAAATGGGGGAAAGATGGCATCTTGGAGGAGCTTTCCTCGGGGATCTTCAGTCTTGGTAAGGATAGAGACGGTCTAATGGAGGGTCACAAGGTGAGGGTAGGGGACCGTGTAATGTGAAATTCGAAATTTAGAAGGGATTTGCACGATTGGGAATTAGAGGAACTAAATACGTTTTTTAATTAGTTGGACTCGACACCGACTCTAGTAAGAGGGGAAAACATTTTGAGATGGGTGCATTCAAGGGATGGACTCTTCACGGTTAATAACTATTAAACGGAGTTGAGGGGATTTGGGAGTGTTTATTTCCCGTGGAAGGAAATGTGGAAGCCTAAGGCACCTTTTAAGATTCTTTTCTTAGACATATTAGCTTAGCAAAAACAAATGTTAAATACATATAATAATTATTAAAACAACGACGCTTAATAGCAAATTAAGATATGTGGATACATTGGTGATGTGTAAATTGAGTATGTATCTTAGTTTCCTATTTTATACTCTTACATAACCTCTTTTGTCTCGCTAATTCTCTGTAAAACTCTAAATATGTAAATTTATTTTACTTATAATTTAAAAAAAAAGGAATTTTTAAAGGCAATTGCTGAGATACATCAATCAAAACTCATATTCTATCATGAAATTTTCGCTAAAAACTATTAGCAAGAAAGACTCACTTTCAAAGGCATTTTTAAGTATGGTAGTTATTCAGATTTAAAATTCATATTTTATACAAAAATTCAATCGTTACACAAACGTTCTAAAAATTTGTGCATAGTTTGTGTAAAACTAACTGTACTTATGAACGACAATTTGATTTATATAGTAGGTTCATAATATGTCATTATATATTATTGTTTTCTCAAATAAATCTAAGTGTGAGAGAGAGAATAGCACAGTTAGATTTATTTGAGAGAAATATATATAGTACTACTCTTGTGCGGATCAGTTCTCATTTCAAGAGTGCGGAGCGGACATGTGTCATCTCGCGGCGTGCCTAGAAATTTTAGGCTAAATTATAGGCACTCTCTCTTCTAAAAATTATCGGCTAAATTATAGGCATATTCTCTCTTCTAAAAATTATCGGCTAAATTATAGGCACACTCTCTCTCTTTTCTCGGCTTAAATATATCCGGTCCGCACTTTTAAAATGCGAACTGATCCGCAGAGGAGCAATATATATATATATATATATATATATAGTCCTGCTAATGTGCAGACTAATCCGCATTTTAAGAATACGGACCGAACATGTGTCACCTGGCGGTGACCCCAAAAAGAGAGAGAGTGCCTACAATGTAGGCGATAATTTCTAGGGCACTGTTAGGTGACACATGTTCGGTCCGCATTCTAAAAATGCGGACTAGTCCGCACAAGAGCAGGACTGTATATATATATATATATATATATATATATATATATATATATATATACAATCCTGTTCTTGTGCGGACTAGTCCGCATTTTAAGAATCGGGACCGGACATGTGTCACCTGGCGGTGAGCTCAGAAAAGAGAGAGAGTATGCCTATAATTTAAGCGATAATTTCTAACCGCACTGTTAGATGACACATGTCCGGTTCGCATTATTAAAATGTGGATTAGTTCGTACAGGAGCAGGACTGTATATATATATATATACAGTCCTGCTCTTGTGCGGGCTACTCCGCATTTTAAGAATGTGGACCGGACATGTGTCACATGACGGTGACCCAGAAAAGAGAGAGAGCGTGCCTATAATTTAGGCGATAATTTCTAGGCGCACCATTAGGTGACACATGTCCGGTCCGCATTCTTAAAATGCGAATAGTCCGCAGAAGAGCATTATTATATATATATATATATATATCGCACCGACGAGCATATTATGTAGATGTTGGAGAAGATGCACGGGAGCTGAAGGTAGTCCACGCTCTAGATCTTCATCTTGATTTCGGGTATTCTGTGTTTTTGGGAAAGAAGCAGGAAGAATCTTTTGGATGCTGATATTTACGAACGCATTGATCATATCCACAAGGCTTTTCCTGGCGGTTGTTGTTGATGCTTGTATTCTAGACTCCATTAACACCTCCAGAACCCAAAATGGAAGTTGGTTCTCTGTCAGAAACAAGTCTTGTTGCACAAATGCTACCTGCCAGAGGTATTCAGGAATTTATTATATATTTTTTGGGTGGAAAGGCAACCTGTACGTGGGCCATTACCAAATTGTCATTCTTTATTCATTACATATAGTAAAAAAATTGTTACAATGTTAAATAAATAGATATTCTTTCTCTATTAATCATGTTATAATAAGAAGGCTAACAAAAAAAAATATATAACATGAAGGCTGAAACAGTTTTTGGTGCTTTGTTGTTTCTTTTACACATACAATTACAAAAATGTGATGATACACGTACTATGCTATGCATATATACTAGTGTGAAGGCACATATATCATTATTCTGATATTTTTATTGTTTATCATAATATTTAATACCGAGTTATATTTTAGTAATATTAAGTGTAGAGCATAGGTTGGTTACCCACTTAATATAGAGTATAGAGTATACATATCCAAATTTATAATACACTGTGCTTATAGCACAACCAAGTGTCATGCGTAGGATGACAATTTAAAAGATGATAATTTTAGAAAATGAGACAATAACATGAGGAAGTGAGCATTGATAAATCGGGTTGCGTAGCATTATACCTGTTGATCATTCATTTGGAGGGAAATTATGTTTGGTATCTGTCGGTAGTAATTATTTACTACACACTCAATGAAAAACAGAAGAAAGCAACCGTCCAAGAGCATCATCCTCGCCAATTCTTCGTTGCTGAACATTTCAGTCCACTGATCTTCGTAGTAGTCCCTCAGTTTTGAAATATCGTTGAAGATTTTGTTGAGCATGACTTCGAGATGCTGACGATTTTCGGAAAAGAAGTCGTTGGTGATCTTGGGTTTCATTTTCTGGATTGGAGTGGGAAAAGTGATAAGGTCCAACGGACGCAACCCTGGGCGTGTAGTGTTTGTCCCATTCACTGCCATTTTTTAACGTGTGGGGGAGCCTTGGGATTTGAGGTTTCGGACGCTGATTGGTTCCAGCACTTGATATGGAATCAATCCACTGCTCGCGGCAAGGATGGGATAGTTCCTGCATGAATGTTGTTGTGGCACTTTGTTGATTGGTCGTCTGCTTCTCCAATGCCTCCCTAATCGCGGCGACCACCTCCACTTTTCCACCCATTTTTCTTCCGCAAATTTGATGTCTATTGTCTGCACGTATATATAGTGGGGAAAGGTGGGGTGGGGTGCGGTTTATATGTGGCATGGAAGCAACGAAAGACCTTTTTACATTGGTGTCTCAACTTGTGCCTAGTAAAACATGATACATATATACCGTTCTTGCTTAAAACGACAATTTTAAAGAATAAGCTAAATCAATAATTAAGATCGAGATTTGTTAATTACGTTTTTATAAGAAAGTTCACTCTTTATTTAACACATTCCAAAAATCAAAAACCAGCGTAGTACTATTAATCAAGAACAAATGAATTATTACCTTTTTGTTATTTTTACATTTCTTTTTCAAATTCGACCTCAATTTCGTGGCATGGTCGGCTCTGGCCATGTGCCAAGTAGATAATGACACATGATCCATTTTAGAATATGCACACACACACACACACACACACACACACACACACACACACACACACACACACACACACACACACACATATATATATATATATATATATATATATATATATATATATATATATATATATATATATATATATATTTTAGGAGTCCAAAAATATTTTATATATATTAAAAATGTAAAATTTTAAAATAAGTTTAATTTTTTAGGGGCCATTTTTTTAACTACCCAAAAAACCCACCTAAAATGGGCCCCTAAAAAATAAGTTTAATTTTTTAGGGACCCATTTTAGGTATTTAATATCTTTGTACAATATTTTTTAAAAAGGGTCATAAATTGATTTTCGCACAGGACACTCTCAATCTTAGGACCGACCCTGTTTCGTGGGGTTAAGGCAAACTTTTGAATGAGGCTATGCTATATATGCTAAAAGAAAAGTTCTTAAACTGCATTAGAAAACAATGAGTGGTTAAAATCTCATGGCCAGTTTTGGAAAAAGCAGTGGCATTGAGTTATTTTCTGGAATTGTGTATCAATCTTTTAGGAAGTGTGAATAAAATTGAAAGGGAATGTCATACATTTGAGGATTTGTATGGTTTTGGAAAAAGTTTAAATGAATGCTTATTGAGTTTTTTAAACCCCTAAATATTCTGAAAATTTGAGAACTGAAGAAGTGGCTTCTCATGCCTCCCTATTTTTATCATGCATGGGAGAATTCAACCACACATGTATTGCGTGGAGGACAACATATATAACACAATAGTTATAAACAATTTTGAGTAAATACCAAGCTTATTACAATTTTAAAAATATATGAAATTATAGCCTAAAATATTTTAGGAGATGCGACTAAAATCAAAAAATTTATATAATTATTACGCCGTGTCTCACACCCAAATGAAACACAAAACGGCTACCCCAAGACAGATTGTCGTGACATCGATTTTCCAGTGAGGGACATGTGGAAAACAAGATGTGGGATTACATTGGGATTATGCTCTCTACACTGATGGGTACGTTAGGAAAAAAAAACACGTGTCAATTAAATGTAACACAAAATAAAATTTGTTTAATCATCTTTGAAAGGATTACTATGATGCTTAGAGTTAATTAGCTAGAACAATTATGTGGGAGACTTATCAAAAAAAAATGTGAGAGATTTGCTATAAGTATTTATCTTTTCGTCTTAATATTTTAATTAATCATGTATGAGTGTCTCCATGATCCATTATTAAGAAAAAATGACATTGTTGTGACACGTCAACAAGCACTCTCTCAACCGAGAGGTGCTGGGCTCGAAACCTCTTGAATGCCCCTGACGCATTTTCCTCTACCTTTGGGGACCCGCTCATTTTTCTTCTTTATGTGTGTAAGGATGAAGAGACCCCCTCACTCTCTCAACCGAGAACTTTACCTTTTTTTAGGGGGGAAAAAAAAGCTACGTGATGTGTTCCACACACCTTGTATTAGGGGTGGCCGTGGGCCGGGCCTGGGCAGGCCCGGTCGGGCTCGGGCCGGACTTGAAAAATTAAGTGTTATCCCAAGTCCGCTCGAGCCTAGATCGGGCCTTATTATGTAATCCCAAGCCCGCCCAGATTTGAAAGCTCTTTACCCAAGCCCGCCCGATCGGGCCCTATTATGTTAATTAAAAGATTTTTTTTAAAATTAAAATACCTATTTTTTTATTTAAAGACCAATTTTTTTAATTAAAAATCTGTTTTAAGCGCCATATATTACAAAGTCCATATATAAAGTTTCTCACTTTACATGAAAAGACTTGGTATACGTTTTTATATTTATAGAAGCCCCCCCCCCCCATATATATATATATATATATATATATATATATATATATATATATATATATATATTTCGGGCCTCGGGCCGGGCCGGGCCTCATCAGGCTTAAGAACTCATGCCCAAGCCCGCCCGAAAAAAAATCGGGCCTATAAAATTTTGCCAAGCCCGCTTTACGGGCCTATTTACCTTACCCAAGCCCTATTTTTTTATTGGGCGGGTTGGACGGGCTTGGCGGGCCTCGGGCCTATGGCCACCCCTACCTTGTATGTTGAAGTGAACCAAGTACGATACAGAATAATTATTTAGACATCAACTTGTTCACTTGCTAAGTTCTAAAATGCAACAAAAACTACTTCTTATGTGTATTTATTGTAGGGAATTAAAAATTCTTGAACTACTTTTTGTGCAAAAGAAAAACTTTCTTGAAATACATAAATTGTTTTAAAACACCCATATACGTTGTTAACATTATTTATACGTTGTAGTTAAAATTTTCCTAAAAGATTTATTCCCCTTAGCAAATAGTGTAATTTAAGGAGTTTTTGTATGAAAGAATAGTTGAAAGTATATATATATATATATATATATATATATATATATATATATATATATATATATATATATATATATATATATATATATATATATATATATATATTAAGAGGGTCTCCAAGGGACCATAAAGAGAAGACCAAAAGAACGAGCCTATTTTTTTAAAATAGTAAAAAAAAAAACATTTTGACTTGATGAGGCAAGTCACATAAAAAAAATCCGCTCAAAAGGAGTTTGTTTATTATTTTAAAAAAATCGATCAAATATATGTCAGTTTTTAGTTGCTTAAAAACTGACATATATTTGACCAATCAGCTTAAAAAATAGCAATTTTTATTTGACCAATTTTTAAAAACTGACATATATTTAACCAATTTTTATAAAATAGCAACACACTATTTTGAGCTGATGTTTTTTATGTGGGTTCCCCGAAATGTTTAAATACAACACAAAAAAAATCAACTCAAAATAATTATTTTTACTATTTTAAAAAAATTGGTTCGTTCTTTTGATCCTCTCTTTAAGGTCCTTTGGAGATCCTCTCCCTATATATATATATATATATATATATATGCAGTCCTGCTCTTATACGGACTACTCCGCATTTTAAGAGTATGGATCGGACATGTGTCACCTGACGGTGAGCGCAGAAAAGAGAGAGAGTGTGCCTATAATTTAGGCGATAATTTTTAGGCGCACCGTCAGGTGACACATTTCCGACCCACATTCTTAAAATGCGGATTGGTCCGCACAAGAGCATATATATATATATATATATAGATATATATATATATATATATATAGAGAGAGAGAGAGAGTCTCTCCTATAAGGACTCCTTATGGTGTAGACTCCGGTACATACCATTTTTTTAAAGTAGTAAAAAAATGAATTTTTTGAGACTCCGGTACATACCATTTTTTTAAAGTAGTAAAAAGATGAATTTTTTTATGAAACTTCATGGATATGATTTCCATGGTAGGAAGATCATCTCCATTTTTTTCATAAAAAAATTCAAAAAAAAAAACGTTAAGATGAAGTGATATGTAAAAAAATAGTATAATTATGCATTTTCGACCGTTGAAATGTTGGTGATCATCTCACCCATTTTTTGATTGAATTTTTGGATGAAACTTCATGGATATGATCTCATTAGTGAGAAGATCATATCCATGAAGTTTCATAAAAAAATTCAATCAATAAAGCTGTTGGCGCCGACCCAACATTTTAATGGTTCAAAATGCATATTTATACCATTTTTTTACATATCACACCATCTCAACGGTTTTTTATTGAATTTTTTGACGAAAAAAATTGTAGATGATTTTTTCACCATGCAAATCATATCCATGCAATTTCATCAAAAAATTCGTTTTTTCATATTTAAAAAAATTAATATATATCAGAGTCTGTACTATAATGAATAGACTTTATATATATATATATATATATATATATATATATTGCACTTATCCCTTAAATATATAGATACGAGGTTCGAGAAGATATTTCTTTTGCATCAACTTTATCTACATGACAAGCATGTTATTATATGTTCATACTTTATTCATATATCAAGTTTGGTATTATATAAAAATGACAGTTCAAAGTGTTGCTTCTTTTACTTTCTTAAAGTGATGGGATTCATTTTCCACCAACACCACGGCTTTTCTTCCTCTATTAGGGTCTGTTTGATAGAAAATTGAAAAAATACAAATGATTTCAGGACATTTGATTTCAGGACAAATAATTCCAAGGCAAATGAATATTTTTCAACTTGTGTCTATTTGATACAAGTTGGAAAATCATCAATTTTTCACATTTTCTATCAAACGCAAAAGCTAGAAAATAGATATAAAAGTGGAAAATTTGTTTACGGAATATATATATATATATAATAAATATATATTAATAAATATACAAAATATATGAATATATATTATATTATTTGCGGAATATATATATTCCATATATACAAAATATATGAATATATATTATATTATTTGCGGAATATATATATTCCAAAAATTAATATAATTTGCGGAATATATACATTCCGTAAATTATTATTAATTTTCGGAATATTCATATATTTTGTATATTTTTCCGAAAATTAATAATAATTTACGAAATATATATATTCCGCAAATAATATAATAATTTAATAATATATTTAATATGTGAATATATTTCGTAAATAAAATATTATATTTTCATAGATTTTGTACATTTAATAATATAAAAATCTATTATTTTATTAAATATAATAGATTTTTATATTATTAAATGTACAAAATCTATTAAATATAAAAAATCTATGAAAATATAATATATTATTTACGAAATATATGAATATTTATTATATTATATACTGAATATACTAAATATATATTATTTACAGAATATATACATAATATTATATTCTGTATATATGTAAATTATATATATACTAAATATATAGTATTTACAGAATATATACATATATATTATGTATTTATGAATATATAAATATGTATAATATACGTATACAATATAATATGTCTGTATATATACACATATATAATATATTATATATGTGTATATATACATCACTGTTCTAAAAAACCCGCCTAGGCTTCGCCTAGGCTTAAGGCTTGGGAGAAACGTCTCGCCTCGCCTTACGCTTTTCACGCCTTATTTTTGGTAAAACCCTTAAGGCGCACTTTTTTCTAAAAATAACAATGCTTTAGTGAAACGATGTCTCCTTTTAAAGAATTTATTTACAAACCGGACCATTATCTCATTCAAAATAATCAAATAGTATTTTAATTTGCATATATTCAGTCATATTTTTATGATATGTGCAATTTTTGTATTTTAATAGCCTTGTTATGGTTAAAAAATATTAAAATATATTAAGAAGGCCTAAACGTCTTTTCCCGTCTTTTTACGCCTAGGTCCGCCTAGGCTTCTAAGGCTTAAGGCTTGACATCCACGCCTCAATCACGCCCCATGTTTTTTAGAACCTTGATATACATATACAGAATAATGTATATATACACATATATAATATTATATTATATATGTGTATATATACATATTATATATGTGTATATTATATATGTATATTATATATGTATATTATATATGTATATGTATATTATATATGGGTATATGTATATTATATATGTGTATATTATATATGTATATTATATATGTATATGTATATTATATATGTGTATATTATATTGTATATGCATATTATATATATGTATATATACAGACATATTATATTCTGTATATTATATATGTATATTATATATGTGTATATTATATTGTATATGTATATTATATATATGTATATATTATATATATGTATATATACAGACATATTATATTGTATACGTAAATTATATATATGTATATATATAGAGTATATTATATATATGTATATATACAAAATATAATATACATATACATAATATATATGTATATATTTTGTAAATAATATATATTAAATATAAGGAATATATGAAATATATAAAATATACAAAATTTATGAAATATAAATATATATTAAAATATATGAATTATATAAATTATATAAATGTACGAAATATATAAATATATGAAATATATATAAATATAGGAAATATACGCAATATACATATATGTGCTAAAATATATAAAATATACTAATATATATTAAAATATACGAAATATATATATTTATATATTTATTAACAATATATATTTATATATTTATGAAATATATAGAGTTATAAAAAAAAATTGGTTTCAAGTGATTTGCCACCCAAAGGTGGCAAACAAAAATCTGACCCCCCCCCCCCCCCCCTCCCCCCCAAAGAATTGAATTCCACCATAGGGTGGCAAATTGTGCTTAAGGGGTGTTGTACATAGAAAACAAATTTCAGGGCAAATTAAGGCTATCAAACAGCCTAAAAGCTGGAAAATACCAGAATTTTCCAACTTTTAGGAATTTGCCTTGGAATTTTTGTGCTATCAAACGGATCCTTAGGGGAATTAAATTCCTTTCTTTGACAAGCAATATTATATGCATTGCTTAAAATTTCGTTATGGGAGCATTTTTCTGTAGTCCAAACAAGGACAGAGCCCCGAAGGGCGGTCGCACCCACATAGTTCCGATTTAAAAAAAAAAAATCTGAACCTATATGTAAGTTTATGAAATATAAGGCAACAAAATAAAAGTTTTTCAAACTGTGAGGGCGGATAGTGTAAATACTTTAATTCGAAACCTAAAAACTCACCCGCCCGCTTTCATTCGACCCGCTTCTTTCCATTTCCCAAAAAAACAAAACCAACTGTAGGAAGGCCGACATTGCCCCTATACCCTGCCCTCTCGCTTCTAGGAAACTTCTCTTTCTGTTTCACTTTCTCGATTTCTCCTTCGTCATTGTCGCCGGATACTTTTTCTCTGGTAAGCTTTTTTTTACTCTTCTTTACTTATAAGTTGTATGGATCTATTGCTATTAATTACTCTCACGTAATGGATGTTGCTATAATAGCTATTGCTATTAGTTAAAATTTGATTAATTTTATTTGTTGAAAGAAACATATTTATATTATTGCTTTAATTTTTTGTTTGTTAACTACTTTATGAAAAATGGAGTAAAATATTTATTGCTGATATTTTTTTTACCTTTTCTATTTTTAGTTGCTGAATTAATATATATTACTTGTCAATTAGTTGTATTATCTATTTGATGAAATTTCTAATTTTGCAAAATTTAATTGTTGTTATAGAGTTGCTTTCCAAATAACATAAATATTTCTAATATGTTTAAAAAAATAATGTAAACGGTATAAATATATGAAAATAATAAAACTGTTGATAAGTGGAAATTTTAATTATTATATATACAAAATTCAATATTTTACATATTAGGGCAATATAATTGTTTATATCTCCACATATCTTTCTAACAAGATACAAGTGGATTTTATGTGAAGTCATTGTGTTTCGATCTTACATGTTGATTTCGGCTCGGAAAACTTGAAAAGCAAATGGTTTGGATGTTTCGTTGGAAACATGTGGAAATTTAAATTCATGATTATGTCGGAAACGACATTGTGGTAAGGCTCGAACTTTTTAGATAGTTAATTTATCTACATATAAACTCATAATAACTACTTAATGCACGCTCATATTTGAAAGATTATAAGTTAAAACCCAATTCTAATAAAATTATCCAATAACACATGTACAACTCTCAATTTATTCATACAGGGTGATAAACTAACCGATAATATATATATATATATATAATCAATGATAAATTCTTAAGGCGCAATATAGATCAATTTCTTTTGAAATAATAACAAATTATTTTGAAGTGAATTTTTGGGGGTATTTAAATATTGCAGCGAATCTCCCCAAAAAATCTACTCAAAATGACTTTTTTGCTATTTTTAAAAAGGGCGGTGAATATATGATTGTTTTAAGCCACTTTAAAAAATCAATCTTGACCATGTTTTAGAAATTACAAAAAATCATTATGAGTTGATTTATTTTCTTAGAACGGGTTCACTGAAATATTTAAATACTCCCCCCCTAAAAATACAAATAAAAACTCAAAATATTGGTAAATGTACTTGTAAAATACCCTAAATAGTTGACTTACTTGAGTCTTCAAGTGTTTCAACTAATTGAATATTTTTGTCAAAACGCTTTTCTAGTTTGAGTTCACTCTTTTTGGTACATCATGTAACGTTACTCAACTGTGCAAGACTCCTAAAGTAATCAAACGTAACTCTGTGCCCATGGCCTCCTGAAAGCTCTGCAAAAAATGGACCATAAAAATTTTGTCTCTGTCAGACACAATATTTATCGGTACCCCGTGCATCTTAACAATCTCCACTATGAACAACTGCGCATAATGCATCATCTTAAAGTCTGCGAACCGGCAGGAAGTGGGCCATCTTGGTCAACCGATCTATAATGACCTATATGGAATCGTGACCTATCGGTGATGCAGGTAACCCTGTAATGAAGTCTATGGAGATGCTTTCCCACTTCCACACGGGAATCTCTAGTGGTTGTAGCATCCCTGATGGTCTCTGATGGTCAACTGTCACGAGCTGACACGTGACACATTTCGAGACAAACTCTGCTATGTACCGTTTCATTCCTGCACACCAATACTGCCTCCTCATATCCTGGTACATTTTATCCCCGTCGGGATGTACCGCAAATATTGAACCATGGGACTCTGTCATAACAACATGCCTTAACTCCTCATCCTCTAGAAAAATTAACCTCCCATTTAGGTGTAGGCCTCCTTTCGAGCTGATTGAGTATCCCCCTGCTCCCTTGGCTAACAGCTGGCGTACCCTATCTTGGCAGATCTAGTCCTCCGCCTAAGCCCTCATCACTCGCATAATGATCTCTGGTGTGATGGATAGAGCTAATATGCAGGCCCTAGCTACATCATCCTCATATTGAAGCTCTCTCCACTTCGCTTTCTAGACTTATGATATATCCCCAGTTGGTCTCTAACTCAATGCGTCTTCCACCACATTAGCCTTACTAGGATGATACTGAATATCAAACCGGTAGTCTTTCACGAATTCTAACCACCTCCCCTGCCTCATGTTCAGATCCTTCTGTGTGAAGAGATACTGAAGTGACTTCTAATCCGTGAATAAAGTGAACTTCTCTCTTATAAGATAATGTCTCCATTTCCTCAAAGCAAAAAATGACCACTGTTACCTCTAGGTCGTGAGTGGGGTAATTCCTCTCGTGGGGCTTTAGCTTTCTGGATGCATAAGCTATAGCCCTTTCCTCCTGCTGAAGCACACCCCCAAGTCCCTGTAAGGATGCGTCAGTGTAAACCCGATACTCTAGTCCTCCTTTCAGCAAAGTAAGTACGGGTGCAGATGTCAACTTATCCTTCAGCTCGTCGAAAGCTAATTGACAATGATCACTCCAAGTGAAAGGCACCCCTTTCCGAGTTCGATTCGTCAAAGGACTGGCAATGTTTGAGAATCCTTTAATGAACCACTTGTAATAACTGTCCAATCCCAGAAAGCTGCGCACCTCGATCGGTGTCGTGGGATGTCCTCACTCTCTCACTGCCGACACCTTACTCGTCTCCACCGCAATACCCCAGTCTGACACCGTGTGGCCAAGAAACTGTACCTCTCGCAACAAAAATCCACACTTCCCGAATTTGGCATAAAGTTGGTGATCCCGTAGCGTCTGTAGAACCATACGCAGATGCTCTACGTGCTCCTCCTCGGTACGCGATTAGATCAAGATGTCATAAATGAAAATGATGACAAACTGGTCGAAGTAATCTCTGAAAACCGTATTCATGAGATCCATGAACACTGCGGGAGCATTGGTGAGCCCGAATGGCATCACTCTAAACTCGTAAGATCCGTACCGCGATAGGAAAGCAGTCTTAGGAACATCCTCATCTCGGATAGGCAGCTGATGATACCCTGACCTCAAATCGATTTTGGAAAAGTAAGATGCCCCTCTCAATTGGTCAAATAAATCATCAATCCTAGGTAACGGATACTTATTTCGTATTTTCACCTTGTTCATCTCCGTATAGTCCACGTACAACCGGAGTGAACCATCCCGCTTCTTTAGAAACAACACTGGTGCAGCCCATGGAGATGTACTCCACCGAATGAAACCCTGACCCAGGAGCTGCTGAATCTGCTTTCTCAACTCACGCATCTCTGAAGGGGACATACGGTAAGGTGCTCAAGCAATGGGCCTCGTCCTCAGTGCTAAATCGATTACAAACTCGAATTCCCTGTTGGGTGGCAACCCTGGTATTTCCTGGAACACATCCTCGAAGTTCTTCACTACCGAAATTGAATCCAATGGAACTACCACCTCCTATGAGGTCTCCTCCTCGATATAATACAAGTGTGTGTGCGACCCTCCCTCAGGTAGAGGCATCGCTATTAGGAACATCTCCTATCCCAAAATGGAGAACACGATTATCCTCTCGTAACCGTCCACAGTCGCTCGATAACCTGCCAACTAGTCCATACCTAGGATAACATCATACCCCTCCATATCTAACACTAAGAGGTCCGCCGCTAAACTAAGCCTCCCGATCAAAATGTCTACCTCCCGACAAATTGAGTGAATAAACTCCCTGCTGCCTACTGGCGACTCTACACACATACGAAGACTACCCACGATCTCTAGTAACCCGACCCATTTAGCAAATGTAGATTTAATGAATGAATGAGATGCTCCCGTATCAAAAAGTATACTACCCTCATGACCATGGATGAGAAACATACCCTCAACCACTAGCGGCACCTGCTGCGCTGGAGAATTGGGGACATCCCGGATGTTATACACACGCCCGTAGTGCATCTGCCCCTACAGTAGTTAAACTTAATTATGGAGGTTAAACGATGAAAGGATAATTAGGGTTGATGATTATCCAGACCAATGATCGTTATAGTATATATTGTGAGTGAAATATATACCGTATAAATAATCTGTTTGTGTGGGATAGTAGATAGTTAGATGACGTGTATACATCTAAAAGTAAGTTGAGTAGAGAAACTTAATTATAAAGATTTAATGTTAGATAGTGGATCGAATGGCACGACGAATAGTCGTGCATAATGAAAATTTAGAACATATTTGTACTTAATTATTTTTCGATGCATTGGAAGTCCCAAAATGAGTAATAAAACACCTTGTTGCACAGATAATGGAGGGCCAAAGCCTAATAGTTTGAACTGCCGAGAAGTAGGCCGTCTTAAAAAAATTCACGAGTTTTTGTTTGAATAACATGACAAATAGTTGTGCATAGTGGAAAATTAGAACATTGTTTACCGAATTATCTTTATGATGCATTAGAAGATCCAAAACGGTCAACAAACACGGTTTTGCGCTGATTACGGAGGGCCAAAACCAAATAGTTTGAACCGACGAGAAATAGGTCATCTTCTGAGAGTGCGCGTGCGTTCAAATGAATTAATTATTTAATTAAATTCCAATTCCAGTCCCAACAATTTTTAACTCTTGTAAACAAACGTGAATGATTAATAAATTAATCTAAGCATCCAAGACAACCAAAAATGAGGAAAAAATCCCCGAAGGGCAAAACCATTTATTTCACTATAATTTGGTAAATCATAACTTACATGGATTATAATGAAATAATTTGACACATGAATACCCGCAGGTGTCGATTGACGTCGTCAGTAATGGAACAACCTCATAAGCTCTACAAGAACACTCAGTTCTATTTCAGCAAAGATCCATACTCACCAGACCGTAATATCCTTAGACTTCGATTAGTACCATGAACGGTACCGAAATCAGCAACATAAGATTTCAGAAAAATATCTCTTGGGTTCCACAAAACAATTCATAAAAAGTAGAAGGGATTATGAATTAAATGGACAAAAAGATTTTGGACCCTTAAAAGTGAGAAGAAGACATACTGGGAAAAAATATTGAATTTTTTTTTCTATCTCAAAAAGTGTTCTGTTAAAAATAAACTTTTCTTCTCCACATTTTAAAAATGTACGAGTTATGCATTATATAGAAGAGATTGAGTTAAAGTTGATAAACATTGGCAGGCAGTTATTTAACATTCATTGGCTTGATGCCTTTTATAGATGCATGTTTCTTTTAAAAGGAATAGAGGCGGAGACGTGCGAATGTAAAAGAAGAAGTGGCGTTTAAATAAATTCTTGACTTACACATGCCAATCATTGGAAAATCATTGCCCTCCATTTTTGTGGCCAGCGTAGGTGCGTGGCAGCAGATTTTTATTGGCACAGTTGCCAATCATTGGCGTGAAAGCTTCAACAAACAAAAAGGCGTGTTACCCCTTTTTTAAAACCCTATTAGCTGCCGAAAACTCCAATGGTTTCTTTTAAAGAGAAAACTCCTTTTATTCCTTAAAAAAAAATTACACCAAAGTGTACGAAAATAGCCCTTCAAAAAACTTCTTTTATATACGAAAACAACCCTTTTAAAAAGACTACTTTTATATACGAAAACAATCATTAAAAAAGACTTCTTTTATATAAAAAAAATTCTTTATAATTCTATTAAAAAATCCCAACACTTTTAATATAAATGCAAATGGAACTTTAAACATATTTTTACCAAAATTATCTCATTGGTGCTTGAATGTTGAAGAGTGCTTCTAATTCGGATCCGGAGTTTGTAGATAATGGCGTCCTCAATTATTTGACGAGTTGTAGCAGTATATGACATAATTAAATGTGACGGACAATGTCTTTACATCTTTAAAAAATTCACGAGTATTTCTTTGAACTGCGACACAAATAGTCGTTTGTAGTGGGAAATTAGAATATTTTTTAATGTAATTATATCCCGATGCATTAGAAGACCCAAAATAAGCAAGAAAACACCTTGATCCACGGATTATGGAGGGCCAAAACCTAATAGTTAGAACCACCTAAAAATAGGACGTCTTCAAAAATTTCACGAGTTTTTATTCAAATGGCATGACGAATAGTCATTCGTAGTGGAAAATAAAAACATTTTTGTACCTAATTAATTTCTCGATGCATTGGAAGACCCAAAATGGTCAAAAAACCACCCTGTTGCGCAGATTACGAAGGGCTAAAAAAAATAGTTTGAACCGCCGAAAAATAGTTGTGTTTAAAATATTCACGAGTTTTGGTTCGAACGGCATGACGAATAGTAGTGCGTAGTGGAAAATTTGAACATTGTTGTACCTAATTATTTTTTCGATGCATTGGAAGACCCAAAACAATCAACAAACACCTTATTGCGCGAACTACGGAGGGCCAAAATCTAATAGTTTGAACCGACAAGAAATAGGTCGTCTTAAAAAAATTCACGAGTTTTTTCGAACGACGGGACGAATAGTCGTGTGTAGTGAAAAATTAGAATATTTTTGTACCTAAATATTTTACTGATGCATTGGAAGACCCAAAACGGTAAAAAAAACACCTTGTTGCACGAAATACGGAGGGCCAAAACCTAATAGTTAGAACCGCTGAGAAATAACACGTCTTCAAAAAATTTACGAGTTTTTCTTCGAACGGCATGTCGAATTGTCATGCATAGTGGAGAATTAAAAATTCTTTTCAGTCATTTTCTTAGAGTTGAATGCTTTCGGAGCACTACATTTGGTGAGTGGATTCCACCTATGCTCAACCGCGTTCCAAACGTTCCCATCTATTAATTTTAAGAGAAAACACATCCGCACCTTCCAGTAGTAATACTTTGTCACATCAAAAAATAGAGGACAAGTAACCGAACTCTCCTCTCGATTAAAATACATGTAAACCTTAAACGTGCACAGTAATGGGGATAAAACACGACAAACTGGTGTAACTTCTGATACCAATTTGAAAAATGTTAATGCGCTAGATTTATTATCACACCCTATCTTTGGTATAAATGTAAAAGATAGTACAAAGAAATGAATTACACTTCAGGAGAAAAATAGAACTTTATTCATTAATATACTCTCACAACTATTTACTACCACAACAAGGGTGAATTATTAATGTTATTTATTATTCCCAAATTTGAAAAATAACATAGGTCATCGAGAAACACCATTCCTCGATTACATCCTCTTCAATATCCCTCGGTATAGTTATATAAGCAAACATATGATCCATGCATATCACAAAAAGGGAGGGGGACTTAGATTCCTTATCCCAAAACATCTGGAGGAAAAATTAACTAACACGAGTATGCTAAGAAGATTTCAACCAATTCTATGACAATTCTATGTATATATAATTTGGAGTTTGTATGGAGTTAATTATTTGCTAAAGGAAGCATAAACACAACTTGTTTAATAAAGAATGTCAAGGATTTATAAATTGATAATCCCATAATTACCAGCTTACTAAGAGTTATGTAAATAATTAATTTGAAAAATGGTGTAAAAGACCTTTTGACTCAAAATTTATTGAAGTATATGCGAAAAAATATTGGGGTCAAAACTCATAACTTGAAAAAAATAAAAGGGGTCAATATAAAATCGATTTCTTAAATTATATGCTTTGATACCAATTTGAAAAGGGATGGTTCACTGAAAAGTTCAAATTTTAAATTTCTTTTAAATTAAACTAAAGTTCACAAATTAAGTGGTGAGACTTAATCATAGATATGGAAAGATAGCATGTGAAGAATGTTACTATTGTGTTAATTAACAAATGAGTGATGTTAATAAATTTATGTACTGTATGGGAGGTACGGGAACTTGGACGTGTAGATAAGTTCGGCTGAATACTCTAGTCTAATTATCTTGCGTAGTATAGTTAGGTGGGCTAAGTATAGAACGTTAGGTGTGCACTATAGATGAGAGGTCAGGAGAACTCAAGAGAGAGTGTATGCGAACATGTGTAACCAATAACTGAATTTTATTGTGATAAATTCTTCCTAAATATTTTCAAAATGTTTAGAGTACTAACTCTTGCTATAAAATATTTTCAAAACCTTTTAGATGTCCAGCCACAGGGACGCCAGACTTGAGAATTTCATTCCAGGGACTCAGAGCTGTAGCACTGTGGATGCTGACAGGATCTTGATTAGATGATGCTACCTTTATGATTTAGTGTAGGATCTTATTTTATATTCCATGTATGGACATGTTGTCCGTTGACGATTTATAGTTATTCAGTTCTTTTTAGTATTATGGATTGTGGTTTTGAACTTTTAGTTGATGGTTTATCGCCAAGTCTTTCATTCATATATATTGTGTTGGATTGAATTCTAGTATACTGTGAATGTTTTATTTAGTTTTTTGTGCATGGTACATTTTATTGTGTTAACGAAGATAAAGTTTGGCACCGGTCTAATTTCACCTAGTTGATTAGTAATTAAAAAGTTTTCGAGAGTGATGCTAAGAATGAACCATATGAGAAACTTGTTTTAATATAATAAAGGCCTGATCACCCAATGTTTAATTAGGCGGGGTGTCACAGATGGTATCAGAGTATCAAGTTCTAGTGTCCTTAGGATCTATACGGCTTGATATGATTTTAGCGTATCGTTTGATTGATATAGAGCCCTATCATAGGATTGTTGTATTCCTCTACGTATGTGGCTTACGTTATCCTGCTATTAAGTATAGTTGATGTGATTCATATACGAGTTCGATTAGGTATGGTACATCAAACACTGTAAGGCCGCCAGCGAAGGGCGTTAGAAGGACTGTAGGAGGGAAGGGCTCAACATAAGTCTTAGAGTGTCCAGGTAAGGGTAATCGTGTTAGAGATCATCATAATGTTATTCGAGCAGATAACAAGCAGTATAATCTTTCGAGGATGGTAATTTCTCAAACATCATGGTAGAAAATAGTGGTACAACTTCATACTCACCCAGCATTGTAAGTAAGGAGGCAAAGATTGGCCTTGTGAACTTCGTACATGGTGAAGGGATACAGGAACTTAATAAAGGGATTTGTAGGTTGAGATTTGAACCTCGGGAAGAATACTCGAAAGTGAATGAGAATGCCGGTTAGGGTGACCAGTGTGATGTCATCAAGATCCTTGGTTTGCAAGCTTACATAAATGCTAGGGATCCGTTGAAATATTTTAGATCAATGGAATTTACTACCAAGTGATGGTAGGTTTAGTGGGGACAGGCAAGGCCAACACCGAGTTCCACAGGATAAGTGGGGGCCAAGGAACACCAGAGGTAGCAGCCTGGGTCAAGACTACCAAGTCTGTGAGAAGGATCGTCATGTAATACCAAGTAGAGATAGAGGAATGGGAATGACACGGAGAGGTGTCTTACTTTTAAAGATTAGGGACGCATGTGCGGCCCTAGTCCACCTTAAGTTAGGGAACGAGAGTCTTTGGCTAGCTGGGGCAACGATTTATAGAAATTTTGGTTCGGCTGGGATGAGGGTGATATGCCTAAGAACCATTTAAGCCACCAGCATTATTGACTATTGGAAGTATGAGTTTTATCCTCGAGTAGTAGGATAAGTTTTATGTGACACGAGTGAGTCACAGTATTCTATTAGCACTAGATTTGCGTGTGAGAAGAGTTTAGTGGATATATCGTTGATAGCACTATAATGTGTATATAGTTGCCTTTGTATAGCGGGACTCTATTTAGTACTAACCGCAGGGGGTAGGTGCAGACACAGGGAGTATATGAATGTTGGAATTAGCCGTTCTAGTGAGGCGTCATGGGAGTATAATATTATCCTGGGTATGGACTGATTAGCGATGTAGGTGGAACGATAGAGGGCAGTGATAGCAATGCCATTGTGTTTAATATTCCAGGGTAGGATGTGTTGTTTGACGAGGCCTCACCTGAAAGAGGGTCGATCTCACATTTATATTATATTATGGTGGAGACTTCGGAGAGCATAGATGTCTCGTTGTAGTTGATCCCGATGCACAAGGACTTTATGATAGGATTCAAGGAATATCGGGTCTATTGTCAAGCGGATAGATAAACCTCATTATTATAATTAGCGCTAATTCCTAGTGATAGTGAGAGCGCAATGTTAGTTAACTCCTTTAGAGATACGCGAGTTGGGATTCATAAGTATATGGTTAGGGGTAACATCTGAGTGTCCCGATTGTGTGTTTGCAGCATATGGAACTCAATCACCACCAATACTAAGTGATAACGCATTGGGGAAAGTTCCTTATTTAGGTGTTGATACGAGATTAAATTCGCATGAACTTTTATAAACATCGGTAGTAGAGGAACGTTGATGGATGCCAGGGCATCAATGTTGAATATAAATCCTCGAACGTGTCGAGAAAACACTTTGAACTGAGAGTTATAATACGATATAAGGCCAGTAGAGCCGGTAGTGTTGGGAAAAAGCACTAAAGCCTTTTTCTCACTATGAGTCGAAGGTTGGGAAAATCTCAAGAGGAATTAAATTACGTTTTATGGGATGATTTAGAAGACCCATGTACTATAACTTGATCGAGAACGTGAGGAAAATCTTGAGAAAAGTGTGTGACATTTGCAATGGGTGTGCAGATATGCGCGAGTTATAGGGTGTATGGGAACCCTGGTTAGTTGGTTTACAAATCGTCCGAGATAGAGGGGTGTGGAAATTAATGCGTGTAAAGTATACCTATGGGGCATTTATCAGTTAAGCTGAAATGGTATGATGGCTTGAACGTCGTGTGAGAAGGACGATGATCTAAGTATATATATGATAAGAGATCTAGCACACTCTAAATAGGTTGAAAGGTTATAGGAAGCCATTAAAAAGACATCTCTTGATAAAGACACGCTAAATAGGTTGAAAGGTTATGGGAAGCCAGTAAAAATATATCTCTTGATAAAGACGAGTCCCAACTGTTGTGGGAAAATAGAGCGGAGCTTTACTTAATCAAATGATGAGAGTGGCTTGCGCGCACATAGAATAATGATGACTATATGGAAAGAAGACACAAGAAGTGTGCCAGTTGCAAAAAGTGCACGGGCTGTGTGACTATTGGTATACCCCGGGGGAAGAACGGGAGTATAAAGCACAACTTAAATCTGAGATATTATAAGTGGGAATAGGTGTGGGGGTGAGACTGTCTCCGGATGCACCACTCATAGATGGAAAAAGGTTGGCTCGAGATGATCAACTAAAATTTGATAACAAGACTACGGGTCTAGTGATGGAATGGGTAGGTAGACTACTAAAATGCATTGATGGGATGCCAACATCGTGACTAGGGCAATAATTCCTCCGAGTGTATGGAATGAATTAGCTGAGATGAAGTGATTGTTATGCTCTCTTTGAAAATAAGGATTGCACCGGTGCAAGGTGCCTTCTAATATTGTTGTGAATCAGGATGAGATCCTCCAATCCCACCTTTGATGGGGATTATCAGGAAACAATGGGGACGAAGTTTTGTTTTAGGCATATGGTAGCACCTATAGGTCGAGGGTTAGACGAGATGTGGTTTATTATGCTAGCTAATGCGAGTAGTGTGTGTGGTGACTTATAGGGTAATTATGGGGAGAAATTACCGTTGGTAGAGTGTGTGTAAGAACTTATACCAGTTTATCAGGCACGAGGTACTTTTTGAGGTTTGGAGTGGAAAGCCTTGTCATCCACCCTCTAGTTGATTAGAGGTGAGGGGATAACTAGATTGTTTTGGACTGACCGTGATTTAGAGTTTGTTGCTAAGAGTGGAGTGAACCACAAACTATTTTGGGTGAATTGTGAATGTCGTAAGAGCTACGCCACCATGAATCGAAGTTTTAAATACTGACATGAGTGGTCAGAAGTTATCATGATTCCTCTTATGAAGGGAGTTTTGATTTGTGGTTAGTAAGGGGGAATTGGCGCATAGGGAGGTGCTACCTTTTGGTATGGATATGATAGAGCCAGTATTGAGATCATTGTAATACCCCGTAATTTTATTAATTTTATTTAATGGGATTGATTAAATTAAATGGAATAATTATTTAGAACTTAATCCGAATTTAAATACTAGCGAGACGAGAGTTGGTATTTGATTATGTTAATTATGTTGAATATTACAGAGTGAATATGGTAATATATGATTAATGAATTTATTAATATTATCGTGATTTATAAATACGATAATTTCAAAAATTAAGTTGGGAAGCGCGTGTCAGTCGCGTCAGAAATCAATTTAATAGATTTTAAAGTAAATTTTAATTGTATCATCCGTATGGTCATTTCGAGCGCCAACGTGTCTGGAAGGGTCGAGATAGTTAGAAAACACTAGCCAGGCGTTTAGTTTGGGTCCCGGAGCATTTTTAGGCCTAATCGGCAACCCATGAGGGTATTTTAGTCATTTTAAATTTTGATGAATAGTAACCTACGAAAATTGGGTTTTGTTTATCAGCTAACCTTAGGGCTATGAGGGCCATTATGTGTTAAAACCAAATAGTGGGAAACGTGAGAACAGAGGAGAAGTTACAAGGGTTTTCAAGGCCATAACCACCACACACCATCGCTATCGCCGGATTTGTGATCGGAAAGAGAAGGAGAGCCAACCTTTATCGTCATCAAGGGATCAAAACTTCTAAACAGAGGCAAGTGATTTGACTTACAATAATTCAACACATATAATACCCATGGTAGTTTAGAATTAGAGATTAAACTAGAAATATTATTAATCTCATGAATTGGAGAATTTAATCTTGATAATGGGTAGGTTTTGCATGTAGATGAACTTTTGGTATGTAGAGACTACAAAATCATAATCCATGTGTACAAATTCACAAATTAATGTTGAGAAATTTGATGTTCTTGGATAAAATTTTGAAGAACTAGGTTTAGAGGAATATTTATGACCTTTGATCTAAGAAACTATTAATTTATAATGGTTTAATGATTCTAAAACGTTAGAGATTGTGGAAACATGTTGGTGTAATGAGTAGTATACTTGGTTGGGAGTTTGGGACGTTGTAATGAAGGATTTCAGGTGTAAATTTGGATAACCCGTAACTGTTTAAAGAATTTCTTGGCAAACACCTGCTTGATCGATCGATCGACTCAAGAATGTTGATCGATCAACTGGTTCGATCGATCGACCATTTGACTTCGATCGATCGACCCCTCCAGATTTTTGAAAGCTTTATCCTCTAAGGTTTAATATAAATCCCAAGCCTATAATGTTTCTTAGGCTGATTAATATAGTATTGTGGGACTTAGTTAAGGTCAGTAGGGTTTTAGTTGATGCCAAAAAAAATGGTTTACCTTATTGAATTTAATTGTTATTACTTATGAGGGACTACCGAGTGAGGTACGGTTAAAAATCGTTCGAATTGAGACTATAATAGCAATGAATGATGTTGTAAGGATAGGAACGGTAATGGAGGGACTTTAAGTACTGAGATAACCTTAGAACCTAATAGGAGACCTTATAACCATTTTGGGATCGGTTTAGGTACTCAAATTGATACGAAGAGAGAGTTATCAAGCTAAATATATATTATGTAGAATGTTCGGAATAAACTTACTACGTATGAGACGTATAAGATGGAATGTGTGAATAAATATATTAATATATCATTACTTAGGTTGGGTGAATGCCTAGTTTATGAATTTCTTATGTGTATGACATACCTACCATACTTGCTATCACGGGAGGTTGTCTTTCGAAAAAGGACCGTCTGATCTTTGTGTGCCTACGGGGGGATTTAGATTGGTACCTTAAGGACATAGGGCTATGAAAGACTTATTTATGAGTTGATAAGTCAGTTGATTATGGGAGCGTAGGTACGTACGTGACCCGTGAGTATGTGAACTATGTTCGCCTCCAATATGTGTAATTTTATTTATTGAAACGGTTCCTGTGTGATTTGAAATACGTAGTCCTTATGTATGTGATGTACCGGGATTTGATTGGAGAGTATACGTGCACCGCAGCTTAGCCTAGGGGTGCCATATTTGTATATATATGTTGAGAATAATATACTTGTACTTGTAACTGCCTCACTGTTAAATCGTGAATGTGAATAATTGAGATATTTGAATGGGATTAAAAATGTGAGAATCTATATCGTAATTGATGTAATAATTTGATTAATGTAAAGGTGAGTTATACGCAGAATATAGTAGAATAATACGAATGGACCCCTATATTATTACAATGTGAAGATAGGAAGTGGTACAGACTAGTTAGTTAGCGGCATAACTAGGATGGGTTAAAGGTACGTTAGGCGTGCACATTAGTTGTGGGGTGAGGAACTCATGCGAGAGACGTAAGTAACTTACATATAATATTTACTGTTTAGTGTAATTAAACACTTGCTATATTTTTTAAACTGTTTTCACCTTGGGCTCTGACCCGTTTTCTTTCAAATCTATTTTCTTGTAAAACCATGTTAGGTGCCCAACCACAATGACGCCAAGCATAGGAGTCCATTACATTGACGTGTTGTAGCTGCTGTGGAAGTTACAAGATCTCGATATTAGACGCCTCCACATTCTTCACTTGATTCTATTCAGGGTTACTCATCTGTTATGGCATGTCGCCCATTTCTTTTTAGAGATAGCATTCTCAGACTTTCAGTTTTATTTCAGTTTTGGACTTATCTATTTATTCAAACTTTTGTATTGGGAGTTATTTAGTATTTTGGATTATTCTGGGGAGTGTTACTCCGGACTCATTTTTATTCCATTATTATTCTGTTGTGATTATGATGTGGATGTTATATAGTTAGCTTATAATTAATTGGTTGCATGTTAATTTAATGTAATAAAATTTGGCACTTCACTATTTTAAATATTTAGTGGTTAATGATTAAGTAAATGTTTTCGACAATGATGCTATGAACTGAACCAACTTGACATTTTGCATTGATTTAAATAAAAGAGTAGCTAATCGGTATTTAATTAGTTGGGGTGTCACAGATGGTATCAGAGCATCATGTTTTAGAGTCTTTAGGATTTGTACGGCTTGTTATGTTTTTCGCATAGCGTCCTTTGATATAGAGCCCTATTATTAGGACTGTTGCACTCTTTGATTATGTTTTGTAGACTACGTACTTATGCTACAATGTTATGTATGGTCGATGGATTTATATAATTCATTTTAATTTCAGATGTTACGCATGAGGGAGATACAAAATAACACCGCTGAAGGAACAAATGCGGGACAAAACCAACAAGTACCTCAGGTACACCAAGAGGAAATCACTGAGATAAGGAATATCATGGTGCAAGTAGTGAATACCGCAATATTACAGTACCAAAATAGCAGTGTACATCTTACAGGGGGCAAAAGAACGAGAGAAGTTGATCAATATGGCATTGCTAAAGTTATCAACTAGGAGAAAATACCGCTGTCGCAGTGTCAAGTGCCTCAAAGTCGTCAAGACCAGGAGGACAATAAAAATGGCGGGAAGAGCCAAACCCGCCAAAGCCAATAAAGTCAAGGGAAGAGGGCTACCACGAAAAGGTGTTTTAAATGTGGGAGAAATGGCCATACACATCGGGATTGCCCGGATTCGGCTGGTGAATAACCTTGTCCCAATTGGCAAGGACAACTAGGCATAAGAAGGAAAGGGCTTCAGGGTTAGTGTTATAAGTGTGAACAACAGGGTCACAAGTGGAGGGACTGGCCGCAACCAGATAAAGTACCAGGACAGGATTCCTAACATGGGGAAGTCTGGATAGTTACTCCAACATCGCATACACCAAAGAAACATCACGGAGTACAATATGGATGTATCTATAATTCCCGATATGCGATTATGCCATTCATACCGCAACTATTACCTGCGTTTGGGGGTACGATAATTCACTAATTTTAGTGCCCTTTAAGATAAAGGGTAAATCTTGAATAACTTAGATGTGTTACAATTTATTACTAAAACTTTAAGAAACGTGAGCGTAGAATGCATTCTTATCCTGATTTTTGAACTAGTTAACGACGATTTGAGTGATAATATACCGTCACAGTGATATTTTTGTGTTCGTTAGAAATTGTACTAAGTGTCACTTGAGAAGAGGCAGGGCTATATATATATATATATATATATATATATTTATTATGGTGACGTATAAAGACTTCGTAAAGTACGTCGTCTAGTTATATCTAATCCCGGTGGGTAGGGATGTCTATTAAAGAAATTCAAGAGTTAATGAAATGTTTCTGAGCATGGGGATTATCCCATAGTAAATATTAGAGTCTAACGCCCAGTTAGTAGAAGGAATGTGTTGAGTATCGTCTCACTTGTCATGAGAGAAGGTAAGTTAATTTCGTATCAAGAAGCAGGGATACGGGGTACAAGTCAGATCCTCATGGACCACAAATCTCACCGACCAATAATGTTAATTAGTAGTGTATCGGGGGGGGGGGGGGGGTCCTTGTTTGGATTTCACTTTGCGAGACATCCCATGCATGAAACCTAGTGAATGTCGGGAGCTGGGAGTATTTGGCCTTTAGTACACGGATTAGTACCCCAGTTGTCATCCGCAAAGGGAACGATAACTTAAGTGTTGTCAAATGTCTTACCTCGTGTGTAATTCGAAGCGACAAGGAGGATATTATAGCTACAATTATTAGGCTGATTGAGCCTAACCCTATCGAACCTTCAGAGTTACGAGACCAGAATAAGCAGCTGTTGGGTCAAAGCTCCATCACGAGGAGTACCTCGTATTAGGGTGCTCCCGTGTAGTTTGTGAGGAGAAAAGGGATAGACATTTACGGTTGTGTGTCGAATACTGGGAGTTGAATAAAGTCATGATACATAATATGTATCCGTTGCCTCGAATCGAAGACTTATTCGACCAGTTGAGAGGAGCCGCCTTCTTCTTAAAATTGATTTGAGATCGGGTTACCATCAGTTGCGAATTAGGGAACAGGATGTCTCAAAGATTGCCTTTTTAATGAGATATGGTTCCTACGAGTTTAGGGTTATGCCTTTTGGCCTGACCAACGCCCCAGGCATGTTTATGGACTTGATGAATAGGGTGTTCAGAGAGTTCTTGGATCAATTCATCATCGTCTTCATTGATGACATTCTGGTTTACTCCCAGAACGAGGAGGAGCATTTCGAACACTTGAGGAAGGTTTTGCAAACACTGCATCAGCACGAATTATATGCAAAATATGAGAAATGCGGGTTTTATCTAAAGGAAGTTCAGTTTTTGGGGCACATCCTTTCTGACAAGGGGATATCTGTTGATCTGAGGAATGTATCAGTGGTGAGGGAGTGGGGACAACCCATGACACCGATAGAGATACGTAGTTTCTTGGGCCTAGCAGGATACTACAAGAGGTTTATTCAGGATTTCTCGAAGATAGCGGGTCCATTGATGCGCCTGACTCACAAAGGGGTGCCATTCATCTGGAGTGATGCCTACCAGTTGGATTTTGACAAATTGAAAGACAAGCTGACCTCAACACCAGTGTTAGCATCACCCAGGCCGAGAGTGGAATATTTACTCTACACTAATGCTTCCTTACTAGGACTTGGGGGTGTGCTATAATAGGAGAGTCAGGTTATAGCTTATGCTTCTCGAAATCTTAAGCCTCATGATAGAAATTACCCCACCCACGACTTGGAGTTAGCGGCAGTCATATTTTCACTTCAGATCCGGAGACACTATCTCCTTGGGGAGAAATTTCGCTTATTCACAGACCACAAGTCCCTACAGTACCTCTTCACGTAGAAAGAGCTGAATATGCGTCAATGTCAGTGGATCGAGTTTGTGAAGGATTATCAGTTCGATATCCAATACCACCCAGGGAAGGATAATGTGGTAGTAGACGCATTGAGCCGTAGGCCAATAGGTGAGGTGGCCAAGATGTGGAAGGTGAAGTGGAAGGAGTTTGGGCACCAAGATCCCGTGGCCCGATCATTCATGTCTGTGATGACAGGTACACCCCAAATCATTTTGAGAGTAGTACAGGCTCAGACAGCAGACCCGTTCTGTCAAGAAACAATAGTACGATTACTAGTAGAGGGGGTCGAGTCTTATAAAGTTAGCTCAGACGGGGGCTTACGCTTCAATAGAAGATTAGTTGTTCCTGAGGGGGAAGACTTGCGACATGAAGTGATGACAGAATCACACGGTTCACGATTCGCGATACATATTGGTGGGGATAAGATGCACCAGGATATGAGGCGATAGTACTGGTGGAGCTGGATAAAGAGGGATATTGTCGAGTTCATTTCGAAATGCGCCACTTGTCAGCTAGTAAAAGTGGACCATCAGAGACCAGCAGGACTTCTACAGCCATTAGAGGTTCCTATGTGCAAATGGGAGAGCATTTCCATTGACTTCATCACGGGATTACCTACATCACAGAGAGGTCATGATTCCATATGGGTAATTGTGGATCGGTTGACCAAGGTTGCTCACTTTCTGCCAGCCCGGACATACTACACTACGGGAAAGTATGCGTAGATCTTCATAGCTGAGATAGTGAGACTCCAAGGGGTGCCTCTCAATATCGTGTCCGATAGGGATAAGATCTTTGTGTCATGATTTTGGAAGAGTTTCTAGGAAGCTATAGGAAGAGGGTTACGGTTGAGTACAGCCTATCACCCATAGACAGATGGGAAGCTCGAGCGGACGAATCAAATATTGGAGGACATGTTGCGTATGTGCATCCTCGACTTTGGCGGAGGTTGTGAGCAGTATCTTCCACTGGTGGAGTTTGCCTATAATAACTCCTACATGTTCACTATTGGTATGGCTCCATTTGAGGCGTTGTATGATAGGCCTTGCCATTCCCCAACATGTTGGCTAGACGTGGAGGACAACAAGCTACTTGGGCCGGAGGTGATTCAGGATACTTCAGCGAGGATAGAGATATTACATAACTGTATTCGGGTTGCTCAGGACCGATATAAGAGTTACATCGATGCCAAGAGGTTCTTTCGAGATTTTAATGTGGGGGACCAAGTACTACATCGAGTGTCTCCTATGAAGGGGATTATGCATTTTGGGAAGAAGGGGAAGTTGACGCCTATGTGGGACCATTCCCTATTATCGAGCAGATTGGACCAGTTGCGTATAGACTTGGGTTACCGAAACACTTATCATCCATGACGTGCTCCACGTTTCCTCATTGAGGATATTTCTTCGAGATGATTTGGCCCATGCTCACATTGCTTTACAGAAGATTAATTTATAGACTGATAGTTCCTATGAAGAGGGACTGACTGCTATCCTAGATCGTAGTGAGAGAAAATTGAGCTCGAAGATAGTACTGTTAGTGTGTGTTCAGTGGCGGCATCATAATGCCGAGGAGTCTACCTGGGAGCACGAGGATGAGATGCGCGAGCGTTATCCAGAGTTATTTTTGCCAGGTATATTTTATTTCCTAATTTCAGGACGAATTTTTGTTATTAGGGGGAAGTATGTAATACCCCGTAATTTTATTGATTTTATTTAATGGGATTAATTAAATTAAATGGAATAATTATTTGGAAATTAATCCGAATTTAAATTCTAGCGAGATGAGAGTTGGTATTTGATTATGTTAATTATGTTGAATATTACTGAGTGACTATGGTAATATATAATTAATGAATTTATTAATATTATCGTGAGTTATAAATACGGCAATTTTGGAAATTAAGTTGGGGCGTGGCTGTCAGTCGCGTCAGAAATAAATTTAATGGATTTTAAAGTAAATTTTAATTATATCATCCGTATGGCCATTTTGAGTGCTCCAACGTGTCCGGAAGGGTCGAGATAGTCAGAAAACACTAGCCGAAGGTTTAGTTTGGGTCCCAGGGCATTTTTATGCCTAATCGGCAACCCAAGAGGGTATTTTAGTCATTTTAAATTTTGATGAATAATAACCTACAAAAATTGGGTTTTGTTTACCAGCCAACCTTAGGGCCATTTGAGCCATAATCTGTCAAAACTAAATAGTGGGCAACATGAGAAGAGAGGAGAACTTACAAGGGTTTCCAAGGCCATACCCACCACACACCACCGCTATCGCCGGATTTGTGATTGGAAAGAGAAGGAGAACCAACATTTATCATCATCAAAGGATAAGAACTTCTAAGTAGAGGCAAGTGATTTAACTTACAATGATACAGTACATATAATACCCATGGTAGTTTAGAGTTAGAGATTAAACTAGAAATATTATTAATATCATGAATTGGAGAATTTAATCTTGATAATGGGTAGGTTTTGCATGTAGATTAACTTCTGGTATGTAGAGACTACGAAATCATAATCCATGTGTACAAATTCACGAATTCATGTTGAGAAATTTGACGTTCTTGGAGAAATTTTGAAGAACTAGGTTTAGAAGAATATTTATGACTTTTGATCCAAGAAACTATTAATTCATGATGGTTTAATGATTCTAAAACATTAGAGAATGTGGAAACATGTTGGTGTAATGAGTAGCATACTTGGTTGGGAGTTTGGGAAGTTATAATGGGGTATTTGGGATGTAAATTTGGAGAACCCGTAAATATTTAAAGTATTTCTGGGCAAACACCTACTTGATCGATCAATCAACTCAAGAATGTCGATCGATCGACTGGTTCGATCGATCGACCATTTGCCTTCGATCGATCGACCCCTCCTAATTTTTGAAATATTTCTTCTTTAAGGTTTAATATAAATTCCAAGCCTATAATTATTCTTAGGGTGATTAATATAGTATTTTGGGACTTAGTTAAGGCCATTAGGGTTTTAGTTGATGCCTGAAAAAATGGTTTACCTTATGGAATTTAAATGTTATTACTTACGAGGGACTAGCGAGTGAGGTATGGTTAGAAATCGTTCGAATTGAGAGTATAATGGTAATGAATGATGTTCTAAGGATAGGAACTGTAACGGAGGGACTTTAAGTACTGATATAGCCTTAGAACCTAATTGGAGACCTTATAACCTTTTTGGGATAGGTTTAGGTACTCAAATTGATACAACGAGAGAAATTATCAAGCTAAATATATATTATGTAGAATGTTCGGAATTAACTTACTATGTATGAGACTTATAAGATGGAATGTGTGAATACTTATATTGATATATGATTACTTAGGTTGGGTGAATACCTAGTGTATGGATTTTTTATATGTATGAAATACCTACCATACTTGCTATCACGGGAGGTTGGCTTTCGAAAAAGGGTCGTCTGATCTTTGTGTGCCTACAGGGGGATTTAGATTAGTACCTTAAGGACATAGGGTTGTGAATGACTTATTTGTGAGCTGATAAGCCAGTTGACCATGGCAGCGTAGGTATGTACGTGACCCATGGGTATGTGAACTATGTTTGCCTCCAATATGTGTGATTTTATTTATTGAAACGGTTCCTGAGTGATTCAGAATGCGTAGTCCTTATGTATGTGATGTCCTGGGATTCAATAGCAGAGTATGCGTGCACCGCAGCTTAGCCTAGGGGTGCCATATTTGTATATATATGTTGAGAATAATATACTTGTACTTGTAACTGGCTCACTGTTAAATCGTGAATGCAAATGATTGAGATATTTGAATGGGATTAAAAATGTGAGAATCTATATCATAATTGATGTAATAATTTGATTAATGTAAATGTGAGTTATACGTAGAATATATTAGAATAATATGAATAGACCCCTATATTATTACAATGTGAAGACATGAAGTGGTACAGACTAGTTAGTTAACGGCATGACTTGGATGGGTTAAATGTACGTTAGGCATGCACATTAGTTGAGGGGTAAGGAACTCATGCGAGAGCACGTAACTAACATGTATATAATATTTACTGTTTAGTGTAATTAAACACTTGCTATATTTTTTAAACTATTTTCACCTCGGGCTCTGACCCGTTTTCTTTCAAATCTATTTTCTTGTAAAACCATTTTAGGTGCCCTGCCATAGGGACGCCAAACATAGGAGTTCCATTACATTAAAGTGCTGTAGTTGTTGTGGAAGTTACAAGATCTCGATATTAGACGCCTCCACATTCTGCACTTAATTCTATTTAGGGTTACTCATCTATTAGGGCATGTCACCCATTTCTATTTAGAGATAGCATTCTCAGACTTTCAGTTTTATTTCAGTTTTTGACTTATCTATTTATTCAGACTTTTGTATTGGGAGTTATTTAGTATTTGGATCATTCAGGGGAGTGTTACTCCAGACACATTTTTATTCCATTATTATTCTGTTGTGATTATGATGTGGATGTTATATAGTTAGCTTATAAGTAATTGGTTGCATGTTAATTTAACGTAATAAAATTTGGCACTTGACTATTTTAAATATTAGGCGGTTAATGATTAAGTAAATGTTTTCGACAGTGATGCTATGAACTGAACCAACTTGACATTTTGGATTGATTTATATAAAGGAGTAGCTACCCTATATTTAATTAGTCGAGGTGTCACAATCATATGACTGATAGAGCGTATCACTACGTAGTGAATTGAGAAAGCTTGTTGAAATTTGAGGCTACAGTGATTAAGCCTTTTGATAGGTGGGTCTAGTGGGTGTATAGTGGAGTAACCTTATGTTATTATGATTTGAATTTGGGTACTAGAGGATGTCGTGATTTTAAAGATCCTAAGTTTTAGTACCAGCCTTATCCTAATTTCGAGGAAGAAATTCCTTTATAAGGGAGAAGTATGTAATACCCCGTATTTCTACATATTTATGGTTTAATTAATTCAGAAATTAATTGGAAAAATACGTTTTAGTTAAATTACACGTGTGACGTAATTTAATGTGATTAAATAATATAAATGATTATTAAATACTAATCAAGAGATTGAGACTGATTAATATTATGTTATGAGATTTACTATGTGCGTGAATAGTAAATAATGGTGGATTTTTGATATACAACATAGTGAGTGATATGTGCGTATTTTATTTCATCTCAACCGAGAGTCGCGTGTAGACAAGAATTGAGGCCGAGATAAGAATTATATTTTTAGTGACTCGTATGATGATTTTGAGGTCACGGGTGATTTCGAATGGGTCGAAATAGTATACCCGGGGATATAGTTCGGGTCCCGGGTCAATTTTAAACCAAACTGACACCTATTGAGGGTAATTTGGTCATTTTAAAAATAAGGGTTAAAGGACCTACGAAAATTAGTAGCCTATATCTGGTAATTAGAATTGGGAGTTAGGGTTCATAACTCACAAAACTTAGAGAGGCCATTAAAGAGAAGAGAGAACCAATTTTCAATGCTTAAAGAGGAGTTTTGAAGATGGGGAAGGAATCTGGCACCTCAAGGAAATTGGAATGGAAGATTGAAGAAGGAAAACAATCAATCCTCAACCAACAACCATGAGATTAGATTAAATAAACAAAGGCAAGTGTTTATTGCAAATAAAATTAATGTTATAATACCCATGTGTAGGAATTTTAGGATTTGAGTGATTTTATTGAAAAATCTTTGATGAAAACTATTGATTAATTGCATGTTTGGATAGAAATCACATGTAATTAAATTTATATCTGTAGAGGATTAAAAATCAGAGGAATCATGATGGTTAAAACGAATTAAAAGTCTGGGTTGAAGATTGAAAACATGGGAAGAACATGTCATATTAGGGTTCTTGGATAATTAGAAGAATTGAATTATTCTGGGCTAAATTGGAAGGATTTATAGTGTTTAATTCGTTGGACATCATCCTAGCATATGTAGGAATGGTTAGGTATCGTTAGATACAAGTTTGGTGGATTATCTTGGGAGTTGGATAATTGTATATGGTGAAAAACGCATGAAGAAGAAGAAGAACGACGTCTGCCACTACTCGATCAATCGATATCGACCCTTGAATGTCGATCGATTGATGGAGTCGATCGATCGATGCTGAAGGTCGATCAATGGACCCTAATTGATTTTGGGTTCTTTTATTGGTTGAGTTCTATTAGATTTCTGACACTTAAGGGGAACCTTAGGGATGATTTTATATCTATGTGGGGACTTGATAAAGACTAGTAGGTGTGTAATTAGGATCCATTAAGGTCATTGAGTGTAGGACTTAAATCATGGATCGATCGGGATAATCGAGGGAGATATAGGTCAGGAAAATTGAGAATTGAGCTACGGAGAGAGAGTAAACATCAATTCCATTTGTAAACCAGTAGGTGAAATATGGTAACTATTAAATTTATCTATCATGGGGTAACTAGGACCCTTAAAGTTGTGTGAACACTCCTATATATACGATAGTGAGATAAATCGTAAGGTAAATAGTACGACAAATATGTGAGAGATATATACATTGTACTAATGCGTATTATCAAGTTGAGTGAACATCGCTTGATGCATAGTAATATATAGGTTGTGTCATTGCCTATAGTATACTAAATGAATATTGGTGATCAAAGTATGAGTCCAAGCCAATAAAGAGTAGAGAGAATGCTCGAATAAATATGAAAGTGAAATAAATTCGTAAAGCAAACAAGTACGGTGAATATTAGAAAGAAATATATTACGTACAAGTATGAATAATTTTGTTATGTGAATACCTATTATATTGATTACTAGGTTGGGGGAATACCTAAAGTATGCTTACTTTTGTATTGGGGTAGATGATTTTTCGGACCAATACATGAAAGCTTGATTTGGGGTCGATGATTATTCGAACCAAATCGAAGATGAATAATATCGGGGTCGATGATAATACCAGACCAATATAAATACGTATGACCTTTACATTGGGGTCGAGGGATTTCCGAACCAATGTATACGGTAGGTTTATTGGGGTCGATGATTCGTCGGAGCAATAAATCCTTATAGTATATATTGTATGTGAAATATATACCTTATGATTTTCTACTTATGTGCGATAGTAGACTTGTAGATGATATATGTAGAGATGTACATCTAAATGGTAAATTAAGTAGAGATAAATATAATCAGGAAATTTAAAATAGACTAGGAATAGGCTATAGTAAATTAAGTAGTGAAACTTAATTATGGAGGTTAAATGATGATAGGATAATTGGGGTCGATGATTATCCGGACCAATGATCCTTATAGTATATATTGTGAGTGAAATATATACCGTCCAAATAATCTGCTTGTGTGGGATAGTAGATAGTTAGATGACGTGTATACATCTAAAAGTAAGTTGAGTAGAGAAACCTAATTATAAAGATTTAATGTTTGATAGTTGATATCTAAAGGATAAAATAAAGTGGTGAGACTTAATCATAGATATGGAAAGATAGCATGTTAATAATGTTACTATTGTGTTAATTAACAAATGAGTGATGTTAATAAGTTTATGTAATGTGTGGGCGGTACGGGAACTTAGATGTGTAGATAAGTTCGGATGAATACTCTAGTCTAATTAGCTTGGGTAGTATAGCTAGGTGGGCTAAGTATAGAACATTAGCCCTGCACTGTTGATGAGAGGTCAGGAGAACTCAAGAGAGAGTGTATGCGAACGTGTGTAACCAATAACTGAATTTTATTGTGATAAATGCTTGATAACTATTTTCAAAATGTTTTGAGTACTAACTCTTACTATAAAATATTTTCAAAACCTTTAAGGTGTCCACCCACAGGGACGCCAGACTTGAGGATTTCATTCCGGGACTCAGAGCTGTAGCACTGTGGATGCTGACAGGATCTTGATTAGACGATTCTACCTTTCTGATTTAGTGTAGGATCTTTTTTTTATATTCCATGTATGGATATATTGTCAATCGACGATTTACAGTTATTCAATTCTTTTCAGTATTATGGATTGTGGTTTTGAACTTTTAGTCGATGGTTTATCGGCAAGTCTTTCATTCATATATATTGTGTTGGATTGAATTCTAGTATAATGTGAATGTTTTATTTAGTTTTTTCGGCATGGTACATTTTATTCTGTTAACGAAAGATAAAATTTGGCACCGGTCTAATTTCACTTAGGTGATTAGTAATTAAAAAGTTTGCGACAGTGATGCTAAGAATGAACCATATGAGAAACCTGTTTTAATTTAACAAAGGCCTGGTCACCCGATGTTTAATTAGGCGGGGTGTTACAGTTATGTATGTGATGATCTGAGGTTTGTGCAATTATGCACGGAATATAGGGTTTATGGGCATCCTGGGTGGAGCCGGAGTATCTTCGGTGCGGATACTTAGCAGATTTGGGAGAAAATGCAAGGGCAAGGATTTTAGGTATATTCCGAATAGAGGGGAAGAAAATTCCCCTCGAGATGAAAATGTTGAGCATGGGTGCGTTTGGAGTGACATTGGGTGCGTCACAACCTAATATTATTACCACTAGGATTCACGAGTGATATGGATATTAGTGGATGTGTTGGCCATAATATCCATATTATATATATATATATATATATATATATATATATATATATATATATCTAGGTACTGTGGGATAATGGGGTTCTTTGGTGTTAACCACGAGAGAGTGGGGGGTTACACTAAGAGGATGGTTGCATTATATGAGAGATTTCCTCTTTCAAGAATTATGAAAGTAGAGTGGATGATTTTTCCAAGTTCCAACTGGTTAGCTATAGGTTGGGGCTATAGTGGTTAGTTATAGTAAAACTAGGTGTTCATAGTTCTAGGGTATGAATTGTCTTCGCTAGGTCTCACCTGAGATAGGGTCTAACGTATATATATCAGTGTATATGATTATGATGTGTTACATAATAAAATGTTAATAACTGTTAATTAAAATCCCGGGGAGTAGGGACGTTATTAAGGTGATTCAGGTTGGGTTGACTTATTGTCGAGCGGGGAGATATAGCTCGGGTTTTATTTTCTCGCAAGAAAACTACTGATAGTAAGGGCGTGGTAATATATGTTGTCCTTTTTATCGTAGGAGTGGATATGTATACTTTTATGCCGAGAGAAGGGCATTTGGGGTGTTATAACTGTGGGATTGAAGTTATATTATGGTTTAAAGGCTGGTAAAAGCTGGGTGTTACTTTGTGCGGTTAAGCATGGGTACAGGGTGTATGGGAGCTCTGGTTAACTATATTCACTTAAGAAATATGTGTGATAATGCTAAGGGTAAGTGATTAGGGAGCTAGTCGAGACTGAGAGTATAAGGATTATCTGAATTTCGAGGACGAAATTCCATTGTATGGGGAGAAATATGTAACACCCCGTAAATTCAAGGACCTTTAATTTAATTATATTTGGGAGAAAAAAAAATTATTTTATTGGGAGGAATTAAATTAATGATTTGGAATTTTTTTAAATTGGAGGATTTGTTCAAATTGGCAAATTGATATTTAATTATTCGGATTATTTTGTGTCGCATTTTTTAGGTAAAAAATTGGAGAATGTTATAAATTAATTCGGATGGCAATTCAAAGTGCACGGTTGAGTTCGAATGGGTTGAAATAGTTGGAAAAGAGTACCCATGGGTAAGAAATGGGTCTCAGAGTATTTTTAGGCATATTTAAGCCTATATAAGAGTGTTTGGGCTCTTTTTATAAATCGCACAAGTCTAAAAACGGGATTGAGTTATTAAAACCTAAAAGTGAGAGGGTGCGGCACCCATAACACATTTTAGAAAACACTTTTAGAGAGAGAAAGTGGGTGAAAGTGGGAGAAGCCATGGGAGCCAAAATCAAGCAAGTGTGTGGGTTCTTCATCAAATCACCCTCATCTACATCAACGAATTCTGATCCTACGAATCCTAAGGCAAGTGGTTAAACATTATTTTAAATTAATTGCATATTTCTATTCATATAATAGTGGGTGTGATAAGATCATATGGTTTTTGGGTTAGGATGGGTATGATTGAATTGTAGAACAATTTCTTGAATTTGAAGAAGTTTATGAAATTAGGTAAATTGAACCATCATTTTAGAAACTGTTTTGTGACGTTGTGGTGCCAAAAATGGCTACTATGTTCGCGTCGGTGTCGTAGAAAATCCAGCTTTCTAAAATTTGTTCTCTAATACGTTTTCTCCAAAAACGGCTCCAAAATGCCTCAAAATGACATTTTAAAAATCTGGGCAGATTCGTGGGGCAATTTTTAAGAAATGTTATTTTTAGTTGTTATTCTGTTGGAGGTTACCTAGATCGATTGACTTTGATTGTTATTTTATAATAAGGACATTATGCTTAAAGTGGAGATTAGGTTTACATAAAGTGAGACAAGTAAGTATTGAGATAATTGAGAAAATAATCCATAAGGGAATTAAGGTTGAAATTGAGTCAATTGAAAACCTTAGATTAATAAATGTGCAAAATTTATTGAGGAGAATTTTGGATAATGAATTGTGGATACTATATTTTTGGACCAAGAGTGAGTCCGGTTATGTTGGTTGTGTGATGCGAAGATAATAAAATTTATTAATGCGTGGTTAATTGAATTTGAGTGGGGATATTGACTCGGGTATAATTTTGGGACTAGTGCTACAAGGGCTTTGGCAAGGATTTAGCTGAATTAATTTATTATAGGGTTATATAATAAATTTTGAAATATTCAAAGTAATAAGGGTGTTAGCCTTAAGAATGTGGGACTTGAGGAATAAGTTCTACAATATGAGATTTCAGACCAAAGAAGCAAGTTCGGGTAATTTAGTTGGGTGACACAACTTGAATGATAAATAAATATTTGTGGGAATTATTTAAATATCAAGTTGGTATATAGACTTGGGACTATTAGGCCAGTGTTACGGTAATTGTGCATGGGTAGCCTGGATTTAATTATATAACATATATATATATATATATATATGTGTGTGTGTGTGTGTGTGTGTGCTTTATAAATATTTGTGTGAATAATATTTATAGGAAATCGTACCCCTCTAGTGCTATCATGGGAGGTTGTGCGATGTGGGTGAATCCCCTGGCTTGAGGAGCTAGGTGAGTATAGTCCCTAGGTCATAGCGTTCGAGGTCAAGAATGAGAAACTTTGGGTATGATTCGGTCTCATTCCGAGAGAAACTATGACCGCCTCCAATTGCTTTTTTTTATTTTTACTAATTCGGGAAGTTAATCGTGTCAGGGGCTCGGGTGGATGAGTATACCCGGAGTATATAGAATTTTAGAAAGCATCCGGTGAGTGCCTACTCGGGAGGAGGGATTATATATTTACGACATTTGTGTGAATGTTGTAATATGATGTTACATATATATGGTGAAGATATTTATATGCTGGTGAAATACATAATGTGAATTGTATTGATATTTCATATGACTCGTGAGAATTTTATATGGTCCCAAATGAGTAATGCTTAATTAAGTTAATGTGATAAATAAATTATAAATCGTATATGAAACATACTCGGGCTAGAGTAGTGTGACATGAAGGATATCACCGAGAACTAGTTACGGAGTAGGTGACTAGATGGGTTATATAGAAAAGTGTTAGGTGTACACAATAGTTAAGGGGTTAAACGGTCCTCGAGGGAGTGAAACACTAGCTTAAATATGAAGAGCATTCATTCATTTTTATTTACTGCAATTTAATTCACTTGCTAAATATTTCCAAAATGTTTTGGTTTCTAACCCTTGCTATAAAAATATTTTCAAAAACTTTTAGGTGTCCAGCCACATGGATGCCATAATTGTTCTATTCCAAGGTTACGCACCTGCAACATATGTGGATGTTGCAGAATTTCGACTTAGCCGCTTCATTCATTTCCTTTATAGATTAGGATGCAATAAATATTTCATTTTGAGCATGTCGCCTAGTTATTTCTTTTGTTCTAGTTAGATGATGTACTTATTTTATTATTCTCGTGGTTCGTATTTTTTGATTTGGGTTTGTAGCTGATGGTTTTCTCGGCAAGGATTATAAATATTCATTTTCAGTATTGTTTGATTCAGTGATTGCGTGTATGGTTTATTATATACTATTTCACATGTTGTTAGTGAGATTTAATAAAAAGATAAAAATTTGACACCGTGTCTTTTGAATACTAGATGATTAGTAAGTTGTAATTTTTTTTTCACAGTAATGCTAAGAATGAATCAGATGAGATTCCTGTTTAATTTGATATAGGACTAATCACCCGATATTTTATTGGGCGGGGTGTCACACCAAGATGATGTGTGAGTAATTCCTTGGAAGATGATAGCGTTGAGAGTCTGCATCCATTGAGTTATAGCTCTGAGGGATAGTTCTTATTCCTATATAGTGTGTGATATATAAGTATGGATATACTTGATGTGTATAGGATATTGTATATATATATATATATATATATATATACGGACAAAATAAATAATGAAACGTGGTATAATTTCTGGATCATCTGGGAGTATAAAATCCGGAATAAAAAATGTGATACACGTATATAATGATGAGGATATTATATATGAGGATAATAACACTAAAACGTGATTAGTGTATTATAACTAGTGATATTTATTCAAAATGAACGAATAAATTATAGGTGAGAAATTATTATAGTAAGCTATCGCGAAAGCTTAGAATGTTGTATACGTGGTATTTGAGATAGCGTATGATGATTTAGTTACTGGGAGATATTTGTTAGGCGGGGTTGCTTAACTAAGGTGCTTAAAAAATACATGCTTTAGGTGTGCACTGTTAGATGGGAGGTGAGGCGTATCTCATGGGAGTGCGACATCCGTTTAAAGCATGGAGAGTATCATATGGAGAGTATCATATCATATTTTGATTATTAAAGTTTGTTAAGCACTTCTGCCCCGTATGTATCTTTTCTTCTTCTTCTTCTTCTTCTTCTTCTTCTTCTTCTTCTTCTTCTTCTTCTTATTCTTCTTCTTCTTCTTCTTCTTCTTCTTCTTCATATTTCTTAGGTGTCCAGACATAGGGACGCCTAGATGACTATTCTTTCAAGTCAGACGTTGCTGCCGTAGCTGTGGATGTTAGTAGAAAACTGTTTAGATGCGCTTTTGTTCTTTTAATCTAGATGGGAGGTGTAATTGTGATATTCGAGCACATTGCACAACTGTTGTTATTTATTTTTTATGCGCATTTTCATTTACGTCTTTTCGATATGGTTGTATTGTTGTTTTATCGAAAGTTATCGGTTATTATTTATTCATTTCAGTTGTTGTTCATATCTTTATATTGATGGATTTATTGTGTTATGTTAAAAAGATTAGGAAGTTTAAAATTTGACTCCAAGGCTAGTAGGTTATTAGTAATTAAATGATTTTTGACAGTGATGCTGAGAATGAAACGCTATGAGATTCCTATATAATTTGATATAGGACTGATCACCCGGTATTTTATTAGGCGGAGTGTCACACTTTCATCTTTGAACACCATGGCTATTGTCAAATTTTAAATGTTAAAATTACTACAAATGCATGACCTATTGGAGTATAGTGAGTATAAGTACAGGTCGAACCTACAGATATTTGGTCAATTTTTATAAATTACCGACTTTCTAATTAGACAAAATGAGTGTATAAATATGATTGTATCTAAATTAACTCAAGGGCAAATGAATAAAATGACTACAAATTATGTAATCAAATATGGAAGAAAACTAGGACGTTGGATCTGTTTATCTATTTTAATTAAAATCACATATTAATTTAATCCATATTCCCGAATTTATAACTCAAAATGTACTCACTCTCATCGCATACATTTTGAAAAATACAACAATAAATGTTCACAAAATATTTTAACGTCTCTTAAAATACACGCCTTAAATAGCTATTTCCTCAAAGATTTCCATTTTTAATTTTAACTTTGCATTTGAGCATAAGATATCAAACAATTCAATGTAAGAATAATCCATCAAAAGTTACAAATTTAAATCTTAAAACATGATCTATCAAATAATTTCAGAGGTTTAAAAAACACTCTCGTATAGTTTTAAATGAATATCGAATTTTTATTTTCAATTAACACACGTCAGGAATTAACATTGAATTAAATTAGCACCAAATTTATTTAATCATGATAAAGTTCACCTAGTCCTATAAATAAAATTACTCATGTGTCATAATTGAAACATAAATATTGCAAGAAGAAATAATAATTGTTATTAGTAAGATTCAACTTACAAAATTTTGAGTCCAAAACTTGCATACTAATATACAACGTTCCTCCCAAATTTGCACATAAATAGTCTTACAAACACTAAAAAATTACACATAAGGTATAATATTAGTTGTGTTCCAAAATTACATTCGTCTAATAATTTCCCCTCTATACAAATCTGTCTCACTAAAATGTACCCCTCAAATTCGAAAATTATCTCTTCATTTATACCCTAGACACTTTGTGTATACAAGACAGAAAGGAATGAGGGAAAAAAAGAACAAAAAAGAATTTTAGGTTCTTGAAAATTTCGGATAGAATAAACAAAGAAAGGGGGAAAGGAGACATAGAACAAAAGAATAAAAAGAACCAAAATAAAATAATAAAACGATAAAAATAAAGAAAGAAAATTTGGGACAATGTGTTTCAGATAAATTAATGAAAGGGGAAGAATAAAAAAAGTGGAATTGGGTAGGAAAAGATAAGAATAATAAAATAATAAAAAAGAAAAAGACAAAACAAACTAGAAAAACAAACATACGTCTTCGGTTAATACAAATACGCATGTGAGAAGAAAATGGATAAATAAAGAATAAAATAAAACAATAAAGAAAGTAAAAGAAACAAAGGGGTGGGAAGAAGAGAAAATCTCGAACAGAAGTATACAAAGAAACGACAAAACATGGGAGAATAAATAAAAAATAAAGAATAAATAAATAATTAAAAGATAAAATAAAGAAGCAAAAAGTAAGAAAACAAAGGACAAAAGAATTGGGAGGTGAAAGAATCTCGGAGGAAACAAACTGATATGGGGTGAAAAGGAATCTTGGTAAAAACGAAACATAAGAGTAAAAAGTATTAAAGAAAAAAAATAAGGAATAAAAGAAAGAGAAAAGGGTTGATCTCAGATGCCACGACAAACCAAACAGGGGACCGCTCGTGGTGGAAGACGACGCGCTCAGGAGATGCGTTCCATGTGCCCAGGAAAAATCGACGTGTGACTCGAACCCTTGACCTCTAGTACTAAAAAACCTCCCCTCTCTCACCACTCAAACGACCATGGTTCTCAAAATATATATTGCACGAGTAACCCTTTATTGTAAACAATTTTCCAAAATTATAATTAAACCCCAAAGTGCCTTAACTTTCACATACGACCTCTAATCGACGAACTGCAAGAACTGACGTGACCCTTCTTTCGGCGCCGAAAATATTTCAGTAGTTCTCGATTCACGGGGTTTGACTTGAGACTTTAACTTTGATTTTCTTTTGATTTCAAACTTTATGCGGTCATAATTTCTTTGTTTGAGATCAAATTGGCACGCCATTTGAAACTAGATGTTCCTTGATTCGAGGCCTAGAACTTTTATGAATAGTTTGAGTTCGAAATTTGTCATTTTGAATTTGTCATTTTACCCCTGAAGGTGCGTGAGTGATAGTATCTTACCCAAATTACGTCCAGACTTTGGCATTTGCATCATAAACCCTGTAAATACTCAAAATAAACCTTTCACAAGCAATTATCAATGAATATTTAATGTCATGAGTATAATACATGAGGTTAATAAGCACTGGGTTTCAAAATTGCACTATCTAAATAACAAAAAAGAGTGTAAAAGCTCTTTATTTATGATGCAACATGGCTTACGAGTCCTAGGTTGGGGTATAAATAGTACAAATTAATAGACTCTTCAAATGCCCCCAAACCTAAACCTTACTAATACTTAAGAAAATTAATTTTTTTAAAATATAACTCACTTTAGTACGAATTACAATTGCACTTAGCATGTGCAATAAGCCATTAAAACCCTAGATTTCTCTATGGAAGAGTTATATCATGAGGGTTTGTAGTGAATATACCCTCAAAATTCAAAAGCTTGACTCAATTTACAAAAGACACAGAGGTAATATAACCAAGTTTTAAATGAAAATTTCATAAATATAGTACAAGCTCACTTTTGAATCTCAACTTATTGTGCATGTGTGCATAGCCAATATAGTCGTCCAATTCAAAGTTTTGATCATTAAGTTTCTTATCCAAAAGTTTATTTTGATTAAATTATCACGAGATGCACCCACAATTGAACACTTGGAATGGGTAGTTTTCTCGTTATATGTGAGTAAAAGAGTAAATTTAATGAGTAAACTTCACATATACATCATGAAAGACGGACATTTTATAATGGATGATTATGATCTCGTGAATGGAAAATCGGTTACTTTTTTTAAATTTTAAATCACACCATATATCCTATTCATCTTCTTTCCAAACTATAACTAACTTATCTTGAGATCAATTAGGACTCTTTTGGTTGTATTATAGGCTTGAGTTTTGTCTAGAAAGAACGGATTTTGGAGTTTCAAAATTTTATGAGAATATAGAGGTTTCTCGATATTTTGACTTTTTAGGCACTTTTTCAAGCCTCAATTTTTTCATTTTTTTTATTTGCCAAACTCGCATTTTCATTTCATTTTTTTTCTCATTCTTTCTTTCTTACGCATTATTCTTGCAAATATTATTCTTTTGGCCTTTTTCTTACTGTAATTTTACCCTGATATTCTTAGAAAATGGCTATGGATTTTTGTGTTTTCAATAAAAAGGTCTTTTTTCTTTTTGGCACAAATGGGCTTGCAACGGAATAATGTAAAAAAAATGGTTTAATCTCGTTTGTTAAGTTCCACTTAGTTAATTTGTGTCTTAAGTAAACTTACTAAGACATCTAGTTGATAAGATTCACATTTTAACTTTTTGTTTTCAAAAATCGAACAAACCAAAGGATTTGAGATCATTAACAAATTAATTGTTGAAGGAAAGTTTGAGTTATCTTAACTCAGATTGATTTAAATCTCTCTCAAATGATGAATGGCATACTTTCTCACGGGGTTAAAAATCTTCGCATTTATTCATTAAGAATATTAACTTCCGGCTCACCATTTTCAATCAAATTACGTGGATAAGTGTCAAAATTTAATAAGTTGAGAGATTTGTGAATTGATTTTTTATTAAGAAATGTTTCGAAACTCAATTATATTAAAAACCTTTTTGGATTTTTTTTATATTCTTTTTTTTACACATTTTTTTTCAAAAAATCCTTACCCTAAACCTAAATGTTACATTATCCTCAATGTATTCAAATAGAAATATGGACAAAGCAAATAAATTAAAGAAGTAAAAGAACAATATTACTCGAGAAATCTGCTTGTGTTACCCACTTCCAACCATTTTATCATATATCAAAAGCCAAAACAATTGGCAACTAACCCAACAAACACCATAAATACATGAAGGCACACAACGAATACACTGAGTGGAATAATAGCGATGTGCAAGCACGATGTAACATGGATGGTTGTAACAACCCTTATTTTTCATGCTCAACTGATCAGGCCAGGCACAAAATACAGGGAGTGTTAAGATAATTTAAATCATTCTCAACATCAACGTAAACATAAAAATGACAATAAATAAAAACCATCCACAATAAAAACTCAATAAATGACGACAATAAATCCAACCGAATAGAGGTAAAATAAAAATCCAATATATAAAAAATTCTTTTATACAAATGTCTCAATTGAAAGAAAGAATTACAATAGTAACCACCTCTGAGAAGAACTCCTGAATACAAATGATAATTGAATGAAATAAACTCCTACTCTTAAGATGATAACTGAATTTCTAATGCCACAAGTCTGAATGCTCAGCCCTACTTAAATTGTTTATAATAATAATAATAATAATAATAATAATAATAATAATAATAATAATAGTAATAATAGTAATAATAATAATAATAATAATAATAATAATAATAATAATAATAATAATAATAATAATAATAATAATAATAATAATAATAATACATGTAATAGTGGTGGTGGTGGTGGTGGTGGGGAAGTTGTATAGATTTGGTTCAAATACCGAGATTTTCAAGAAATATCTTCAATAATATCAATGTAAAACATGAGACTCATTTACAATAAACATTCAACCTATCGATGATCAATGCCATGAATACCTCACCTCGCATTTAGTATAAGTACTACAAGCATGTCCTAACCCAAGGCATAAACTATACTAAAAGTCTTTATTTCTAGACTAATAAGTGAGTAATTGATAATCAAATACAATAGGGAAGTAACTAACTACACGCGTACGTAATTGAACCCAATGTTCACTTTTTACTCTCTAAGATATTCACGATCTCAGAAACGTGACATTTTATTATTTTGAATTCTTTTCATGAAACGTGTTTGTCACTAAACTATTACGTCGCCGCACAACATGATTTTATGTTAACCCCACTCATGTCACTCGTATGATAATATATACAAAATCTCATAACACAACAATGTAATGTGATATAGGGATTTAGATCAAAGTGTCCATCATCGGCTAACATTATATACAAGTATATAAGTGTCACAATATTAAACTGATGAGTGCTTAATTAATTTACAATTGAAATAAGAATGTAATTAATTACTCAAGTGAAATAAGAATATAATTAATTACTCAAGTGGGAATTTACCCCACATACTCCTTCACAATGTCATCCATAATTAAAGTACCTTTAACTTAAACTGTACAATATAGTGACATAGGGTTTAATTAATATTTATTTAACTAGATTTAAGTATTAATTTTTACAGTCATAATTTTAACCACACACGAAGGCATCAACCTTTGGGGACATGCACTTGCCTCTATCGGTAAGTCCGTAGGAGTCCCTCACCTAATGAACTTAAGCTATATCAATATATACAAATGAGAATGGGGCATTACTACGTTGCTCAGCCAACAGGTAGCTCCATACTAAACCCCACCGAAGGACCGGGTCATCAACCACTCTCATTAAGAAGTTTAGACTAGCTAAACGCAAGATATAATATATTAGACCTCCCGATCGCCTACGTAATCAGTCAGGGTTATGGTACATGGTCACCGCCTCCAATATAAGACCTCTCAATTTCTAACATTATCAGTCAAGGTTATGGTACACAGTCAACGATTTCAATATAAACCCCACCAATATATTTATCATGAGTACGATATGTTCACATAAAAATTCACTACACATCTAGATAATTGTTGCATGTATTCATACTACTATATAATATTGTTCCCTCGCTCATCTACCCAATTTAATATAATCCCAAAACTGGATGTTAATAAATAGTACTAAGTTCAAAATATCCATCATACGTAAATATTCCTAATATTAACTAAATATAATATCTCAATAAACTAAATTAAACAACCTTAACCAAAATCCCAAACACAAAATCACTAACCCAGAATTTTAGCATTTTTATCCTGAATTAAAATATAAATCCAAGCCAAACTACAATGAATTACTGGGTCATATTTGAGAAAATATACATTAGTCACTCTAGTTTATAATATAACTTTAATTTCCTCAATCGGACTTACGGTTTAATAGATATTCAAGTTTTCTAACAAGTATAAAATTTCCCCAGAAAATAGCCTAAGATTTTGGGTCAACTTTATAGATAAATCTGTATGAATTGGAAACTAATTAGATATCTTACCATACATGGTTGGAAATATATGTGAATATAGTTTCATATAAACGTATAATAACCTAACAATCATTTATAGTCTAGGTGATATTCACATTTAAGTAACAGGTGAACAATTTGTCCAAAAAACAACCTCAAATTTTGGGTCAACTTTATAGATAAACCTATACTAATTGGAAAATAATCAGGTATCTACCATATAGTTTTGGAAATATTTATGAATATAGTTTCATATAAATTTTTAATCACCTAAAAATCATTTATAGTCTCGGATATATATAATTTTTACTAATAGGTGTATAATTTGTCTAGAAAACAACCTCAGATTTTGGATCAACTTCGTCTATAACTCTATATTAATTGGAATATCATTAGGTATTCTACCATATATAGTTGGAAATGTATGTGAATCTGGTTTTATATAAACTTTGAATCACCTAAAAATTATTGATATTCTAAGAGATGTTCAAGTTTTACTAACAGATGTACAATCTGTCCGTAAAATGAGTTTGACACAAAGTTCATATTCTCCAAGTGCCAAAAGTTGTCATTAATAACCCAACATTAAGTTTTAAAGCTTCTAAACGACACAAATATAATATTACTCCAAGTTTAAGGTGTATATATTAACCTAAATTAACCAACTATAGGTGAATAAAAGCACTTTTAATTACTAATTTCATTTATCTTCAAACGTACATGTCTTTAATGTATAGTTCATAAATTTCTAATTTACCCATTTCATCACAGGGTTTCATCTTCATCAACTAAGATAATAACCATCTTCCAAAACTTATATTATAATATCTTTATTGCAAGATATTTCTAGCCTTGATTGAATAACAATTGATTCTGTGTCTGCTTTGATATCTTGTACTTCTTCTATGCTCACTCATTTGTCTTTCAACTTCCCCCCTCTTCTCTCTTGTGTTTTTGGGCTGGTATGGTTTCTTCCAAAATGAAGAGAAATTATATAGTTTGACAAATTTTTTCTATTTGCACTTTAATCCTGCATAAATTAATTATTACTATTTTTGCCCCCTAAATGAGCCCAAAATACTACTCCTAATAGCCTAAAATTTAGCCTAAGGGCATACCTATCTCCCGAACCAAACTTAAGACAATAAAAACACACATCCAGGTCTAAATATCACTCTAGATCCCAGTCTAAATGGTAATACCTGACACACACGGTGACATCTCATAGTGTAATAAAATACGCACCATCATTTTTTTGCATAGCACATAGTCCAAAAATTATTTAATTAATATCACTGATTCATTATTCAAAACACATGAAATAAAAATCAAGTCACATGTAAATTAAATTACCTTATAAATTATGCATTTTTTTTATTATTACTAATTCACACAACTAGAAATTAAATTCATTTATTGATTAATTTCTCCTTAAATAATTAATAAATATAGTCCGTAAAAGTACGGGGTATTACATTCTTCCCACTAATATAGGAATTCCGTTCTCGAAATTCACTAAAAAGTATTATGAAACTTAGTTGCATAAATTCCACAGGCTCATACATACTAACTCATACCCGTATCATCACGAGATAAAGAAATAAGGCTCATATACAACTACTATAGTATGCCACGACTGGGGCACCCATACACCCAATACCATGTGTACACACGCACAAGTATAACATATATATAACACACATATACATACAAAACTCAAACATATATAATATGCACAAGAATAAAGTAAAGGTATACTCAAATATCTTACTACTCATGACTCAACCTTTTTCAGAATTTTCCCTACCTTGTTTTTTTGGTGGTGCGAATGTTTTCTCGGTGCTCTCGACATTGTATTACTTGGAAAGTCTAGGAATATCTAGACACTTGATGCATTATCTCTCATATAAGTTGCAGGGATAAATTTCCAATCGAATTAATTTGTATATAATTGACCTAATTTCGGACAAAACATTTGAGTCATATGTTAGACTTTGTGTTGTAGATCTCATAAGCCTAAGGTGTGTTTAATGAAGACGTAGCAACCAAGATTCATAGTTGGATACATCATGTTGTTTTCAGAGTGCCATGTTTGCCTTCACGTTTATGAAGGATGTCGTAGGTATGAATGCATATTGAATATGGATCCTTGGATATTTTTAAGGTTCTTTGTTTTTGAACTCAAAAATGTTTGGAACTATTTTTAAATGGTTTTTAAGAAAAAATATTCATTAAAATGAGAATTAAACTCGTTAGACCGAAATTAAGTTTTCATTTGAACGACTTATGATCTAGTTAGAACGAAATTATAATCTCGTTGGAACGAGCTTCGAATGCCATTAAATGAGAATCCTCAGTTAAGAAGGAACACAGTTGCTTGAAGGTCGTTAGAGGCATGTTCAAATGAGAATGAATTGTCATTCGAATGAGATTTAAAGTCATTAGAACGAAACTTGTGTCTTCATTTGAATGAGATCACCATCTAGAAATTTTTGTTTTACTATTTATAGGCATGTTGGACTCAAATATTTTAAGAACTTTTGGAGAAAAATGTTTTCCTATCTGTTTACCAAAGTTCCAAAACCTTTGTTTCACCCTTTGAGTTTAAAGATCCAAGTTCTTCATATTCACATGTTTTGAAGATCTTTACTTTTGACACCAAGGTTTGTTTCTCTACATATGAAAAGAACGTGTTTCATTTAATGAATTAGTACTTGTTATTTACATGTGGTGGACTCTGTGTTTGTGGTGTTGCGATAAAGAAGCGGTGGATTCCATGTTCCAATTTGTAGACGGTTATTGAGCCTCATCGGTAGATATCGAGACATGCATGGACTCGTTAATTATGGTAGCTTGCGTGGGTGGAATCCTGCGTTGCACTATATAGGAGTGATTAAAGATTGAAGAGCTTCAAGGTTTTTGGGGATGGAGTCGTTGAGTAAGTTTACTATAACTTTTGTAATTCCGTATCATAGTAAACTATTTGGCTAGGCCATTCGAGAATTTTCCCTTTGTGATTTTCCTCGTACATTAGTGTGTAGTGTTTGAATTTATTTATTTTATTTGCTTATCACCTAGATGTATGTTTTAGGTTAAAAAGATAAAATTGGGTAAATCAGTTTTTCATAATAAAGGTTTAAAATTAGTGCACTATTTTTATAGGGTTAATTCGTTTCAAATTTTAATCTTTAAAATTAAAAAAAATCAAAAATAAACTTTTTTTTAGAATACCATCCTTAACTAGTGGGACCTGTATTTTAAATTGGTATCAGAGCCCGATACACTAAGTTACATATAGATCCTTATTTCGTGTTGTTTAGGGTGGTTTATTTGTCCCTCTTTCTCTCTCGTGTTGGTTTTGTTTGTTTCACTCTTGATGGATTCTTATAGTGATAAGTTTTTTGATGTGTTTAGTGATGACAATGGATGATGTTAGAGATATCACCACCTCAAATCAGTGAATAACTCAATTTCTAACTATGTTAATGAAAACAACATAGCAATGCAAGAGATGCATATATGTAGCTAAAGAAAGGATGAGAGATGAAGGAAGATAGAATCATGTAAGTGGTTTGACCTTGGCCTACTCCACTGTGCAAGGTAATGAGTGTTTTCTGCTATAATAGGGCTCTGATGTCCATGAAAATATACACTCAAGCTTTCTTTCTCTATGTGCATAAAGTAGCAGAGTTTCAGTAGGGCTTGTAATTTTTCAATCCTTTGTGAAGAAGAAAAGGTTGTCTTTTATAGCATTGGGGGTGCACAATGTCACCCCCAAGCATGCACCTGGTGTGCATGGGATGAATGGACGAATGAGAAAATGCCAAATATTTTTTGCATGTGTATGTCATGATGAAATAATATTCTCCCCGTGTGGGGAGTTAATCTTCTATAACGATTTTATCCATATGTTCTGACAATGTGAAGGACACATGTTCTGCGCGCGATGTTGATGTCGACTTTGGGAAGTCTCGACTGGACGAGACTGATGAATTAATTTCCTGATGGATGATGGAAATAAAGATACCCATTCTATAAATATTTTTATAAGTCTCGACCTGATGGCATCGTACAAGGTCGACACCCATCAGGGTTGAGACTTAGAAACACTGTGCCATGAATATTGAGATAGACTTCATGGGTAGTCGTAAATGTTCTCTTAATCGGGTCTTAAAGGTTGATACTGTTTGATACGGGCCACTGTGGGAGGGCCATGATGTTGGGCCTAGTCTTATCCAGAGGAGATCATACTTATGTATATCAATCACCCCTAGACCTTAGTTTTCAATGTATACAGGAGGCTGAGGTGTAATGTCATCTTTCGTCCTATTATGGGATGTCTTTCAGTGCCATAATGCAGCCTAGTGACGTGATTGCACTGAAGAGGCATCAGGGACGTCATTTTAGTACTATGATAGAAGTGACGTCTGATGGTATCGAGTGAACACTTATCACCCTTTATATGGCGTGAAGTGGGGCCCGAGAAGTGGCGTTAGTGTGTGCCGTGGAGGATAGTTCCCTGATGATGGTTCATTGGCAAATGCACTTTATTATTGCCAGGTTTAAACCTAAAAAATTACATTTTCTCTTTTTTCTTCATTTCTTCCTGCCTAAGCCTTCATAGAATACAGAGTTCCCGTTCCCTTTATTTCTTCAAATCTTTTAGTTCCTGGCATCAATCCTCCCTTTTAATTCATTCTAAGCTTTACTTCTTCTCAGGTAACCTTCTTTTACCTTCATTTTTCATTTCTGTTGGTGGTTTTTAATTTTGTTTTTCTCTGGCAAAAATATTCATCTTCTGAGCACTATCTTTAGTGGTTCTAGGGTTTGTCTAGCGGTTCATGGGTGATATCTAGCTTACTGAGGGTAAAAAAGTTAGTGTATAAGAGGAAATGTCAATATTTTAGGCATTGGTTCATTTTTTCGACGGTGCACTGATCTTCTTCTCTGGAAACATTCAAAACTGTTCTTAACTAGTTCTTGTTTGAAAACTTTTAAGTTCCCTTGATTGATCGTAGAATCAACATATGTCAATGCCATTTCTATTTTTTATGTACCGAAGATTTTACGAGACAGGAGAATAGTATCCCCACCTTAGAGAATATATACTTAGAGAATTTCAAAAGGCCTAGGTCGAGGCTAAGGGGAAAGTGGAAGCCGAGTGCAGACTTCCCCTAAAGCCAGTTCTTTTATCTGTCGTTTGTCCTCCTTTACTTCTTACTTACTCTGTTATAACCGATACTAGGGTTATCATTAGTATTAGTAGTGACTCAATGTCGATCGCTTCTTCTCGGGGTTCTCAATCCACTTATTCCCCAGGTTATAGACCACAACACATTCTTAAACCACCAAATCATCGGTGTAGGGATGGGGGTGACTCCTTGGAGGAAGCAATGCAGGTTCCTGACTCTCGAGAGTGGGGATGTCGGGTCAAGTAATAGAGGTCACCCCAAACTCCATCCAACTAGTCAGAGGGCATTGAGCCTAAAGTTGTTGAACTTTTGAATGATAATGAGCTGAGAGTAGAGGTGACGATTAACCAACCACTAGTGGCTATATCCATCTCTACCATGATCGAGGACGAGTTTGTAAATAAAGATCCTCGTAGCCAAGCTCCAGCAGACGATGGGGACGAGGATGAGGATACTGATGAGGACGAGATGGATACCATGTATGCCTCAACAATCCCTAGTGATGTCTGGGAAATAGACTTGATTTTGTGGAGACATCTCTGCGACATCAAGTCTTCTATCAAGATTAGAGCTCCTTCCAAGGAAGAAAGAGTGTTCAGCAAGCAAGTTGAGGACGTGGTTAGTGTTTATGAGCAGATGTTCAAAGTTGGCTTTCGGCTGCCAATTCACCCGAATGTTAGGGCCATCCCTGCCAGTATTGGTCTCTCTCTAGAACAACTATCTCCCAATGCATTGAGAATATTACTCAGGTCCATTCAACTTTGGAAGCTAGCATACACCGTCGGCTTTCAAGTTAGAATTTTTAAGGCTTGTTACACTATCTACACTACTAAATCCCAGTCGTGATACTTTCATTTAGTAGCCTAATAATCTGATACGAAACTCTTACATATCAACCAAACTTCCAATCATATGACTGGAGGTCTCGGTACTTCTTTATCTCGGGCGATTGGAATTTTGATGCCAACGTCCCTTTTGGCGCTCATGAACCGAGAGTCCCCCAAAAGTGGGGTAAGGTGTTTATGTTTACCAATCTTGATCCCAGCCTTATCATAGATAGTGGAAAGAGCAGTGATCACCTTTGCACATCTGGTAAGAAGATAGTCGTGCTTAAAGCCTTGATGAAGCCGAGCATTTTTGCTGAGACTGGGCTCGGGGTCAATCCCTTAACTGAATTGCATAAGTTCATTTTTGCAAATAAATATATCGTCATCTTTTCTTAATTTATTCTAGCCAACACTTATCACTTGATTTGTTTGTTGATCGTGTAACCGAGGTTTCAGAAAAATTTTAGAATATGTCTGCTCCTATGATTGATAACCTCCTCTCTAATCTGGCAGGTAGAAAGATTTCTCCCTCATAACCATCCAAGAAGATGACCACCTAGGGTCCCACCACAGCTGAAGGATCCAAAAAGAGAAAGGAAGTGCCTGAGGGCATTAGTGTCAACCCTCCTCGGCCATCAAAGAAAAGAAAGGGCATGCCATCCAAAGTTACTAAGGTCATAACCATCCCTAATTCTGACGATGATGTGGCTACTTCTTGTTTGTCTCAGCTTAGTATGATAACTGACTCATTACTTGGAAGCCATATAATGGGAGATACTATTGGTTTGATTATGCTCGAGTCCTATAACTGATACTTTAACTCAGAAAATACTTCTCGGGTTGCTGACTTTGCACTCCAAAGGGATACCTAGGTAACTGCTCTTACCATTTATCATTTTATTTCATCTCTTTTCTAAGTGTAACATAGTCCTTTGTTAACTCTTCTTCTTTCTGTTTTGTATTCCGTTCTTGCCTTTTACAACACGCAATTATGGGTCAAGTAGAATTCCCATAAAATCAAGCAGGTCGAGACTGCTATCAAGGAGAATGAAGAGTTAAAGAAGAATCTTCTGTACTTTGAGGAAAATAACAAGAAGGGGATTACTAACTTGGGAAAGCAGCACATAGAGGCACTTTTGAATCAGAGGATGGGACTTAGGGCTAAGATAGATGATTTACTTAGAAAGCACAAGGCTGAGGTCAAGGAGTTAATGGAAAAGTAAATCTCAGCCTTTAAGTCATATGACGAGTTCTCCAAGTACATAATCCACCGAGCATTGATTTTTTACCCTAAACTTACTTCTATTGACTCTTAACTCCGTGAGCTTTTGGAGTCCTTTGATCCACGGGGACCCAGAGAGATTAGTTGCCTTGAACCAGGTCTAGGCCAAAACTAAGGCCCAAGATGATTCTTTTGAGATGATGCTTATGACCTTGGATGACACAGTCGGAGCCAATGATGCCAATGACCAAAAGGAAAACACTGAGACTATTCCAAATCCTATTACCTCTGAGGTCCCAGTTAAGATCGAGAATGATAATGCTAAGAGTTAGACTTCTTCTTTTTAAGGGTGACCACAAAGGTCATATTACCTCTATGATCTCTAAATGCCCTACTGTGTAACTTCTGCTTAAACAATGCTATTTTTAGCCATGATATTTTTGTAATTATTTCACTCTTTGACTTCGTCTTTTGATTCAAATGTGAATGGATTTCTTATTTGAATGTGAATGGAATTTGTGATTTTTTCACAACTGTGGTCTCTGATCTTTACTTTTATCACCATCGATTAAAGTTTAAGCATGACACTCAACTATGTTTTACCACTTGTTACAATGACTTTCACCACTGCAAATACCATTTAATAACGATCTACATTATTAGTGATGTTTAATAAGGTTGTTACCCCCCTCTCGGTGTTATTGGGAAAGTATGAAGAAAATGAGACTCCTTATAGACTTGCGTATCACCGAGAGAGTTACAATATAATTTCACCATAAAATGAAGTTACAAAATCATAATAAAGTAATTTTTAATTTTGTCTTCCCCACTATAAGTGATGTTGTAAAGTTGATCCTCCCTCTCGGCATTATTAGGAGAGTATGAAGGGGACGAGATTCCTCATAAACTCTTTTATCGGCGACAGAGTTATGAATAAATTTCACCATAAAATGATGTTACACAATAATAATAAAATGATTTTTAATTTAGTCTTCACCAGTACAAGTGATATTGTAAAGTTGATCCTCCTTCTCGGTGTTATTTGGAAAGTATGAATGGGATGAGAATCCTCATACATTATGGTATAGTCGAGAGAGTTACAATCTAATTTCACCATAAAATGATGTTTTTTAGTTAAATTTTGGCCAAACCATATGTAATTGATGATGATAAGCAGGATAAGTATGAAGCAACACTAGGAATTTTCATTGAACTTTTAATTAATGAACTGAGTTTTCACTACATTGTAATACAACTCTTTGCAACTAAGCAAGACATTGGTCTTCTATAAAAATGAAACAAACATGAGTATTTATAGTATCTCTTCAAATGGTTTGCATTCCATGGGTTTGAGAAGGGTTCACCCTCAAGATTTTCAAGCCTAAAAGTCCATGGCACAACCTCTTTTATTACTCTATATGGCCTGTTCTAGTTAGGATGCAATTTATTGGGTTTCTGCCAAACCTTCTTCAAGACTAAATTCCCAAAATCATCCTATATTTCACCCATTTTTTTATAAAATCTTATATCTCTTTGTTGATGAGCCGAATGCCTGACCGCGACATCCTCTCTTCTTTATTCGATCAGATCTGAATCCAATTTCCTCTCTTTCATATTGGCCTCTCGGTCATAAGTTTGGCCTTTGTGTCTAGGGAGTCCAAGCTCCATTGAAATAACCACTACGGACCCATAGGCTAATATAAACAGTGTCTTACCTGTCGGCATTCTTTCAGTAGTCCTATATGCCTATAGGACCCCATGCAACTCATCTATCCACTAGACCTTTGCATCTTCTAGGTTCTTCTTGATCCCTTTAAGTATGGTCCTATTGGTGCTTTTGGTCTGATCATTGGCTTGTGGTCGGCCACGCGTTGAGTAAAATTGTTTAATTCTGAGCTTGGTGAAATAAGCTTTCAGTGACTTGTTTTTGAATTACTTTTCATTATCTAATGTCATAGTATGAGGCATGCCATATTGGCAAATGATACTTCTCCCTATAAACTTGAATGTCTTCCCTTCCATGATAGTTATCATTGCCTCAGCCTCCACCCATTTTGAATAATAGTTCATCACTATAATGATATACCTATAATTTCTTGGCGTTTAAGGAAAAAGGCTTACCAAGTCTATTCCCCATACTGCAAATGGCTAGGTTTAGTTATGAACGAGAGAGGCTGGTGGGGATGATGTAGAATACTGAAAAACCTCTAAAATTTGTCGTACTTCTTCACATATTTAGCTGCATCATTGGCAAGTGTCAGCCAAAAATATCCCCGAGTGACGATTCTCTTAGCGTGGGATCGGGAACCGATATGACTCGTGTAAGAACCCTCATGAACATCCTAAAGTACGTATTCGGTCTCAGAATGCATTAGAGCAAGGGGAGAAGAAATCCTCATTTGTAAAGCATATCCCCTATGATGGTGAAATTTGTAGGGCGATATCTGATATCTTTTTTCTTTCGAATCTAGACTTTGGTAGTTCCCTATCGCGAATGTACTTTATTAACTAATCCATCATGGATTCTCCTAAATTCAAATCGAGACAAACATCACGCGTCTCTCATCTTCCTTAATAGTCAACCTCAATCGTATCTTGACAAGCACTGTGCGCCTGATCTCGATTCTTTTTGCCGAGGCTAATTTGATCAGAGCATCGGCTAGGCTATTCTCTAATCTTGAATTCACATTACTTTGACTTCTCCAAAACTCATTAACATTTTTCTGACTCTGGCGAAGTACTTAGCCATTTTCTTATCTTTAACCTCATAGATCCCCAAAATCTGATTGATAACTAACTAAGAATCTCTATGGGCTATAATCTAGCCAACATTCAAAGCTTTGGCGAGGAAGAGGCCTGCTAGTAGGGCCTCACACCCCAATTTATTATTCTACGCCTTGCAGCTGAATCTTAAAGAATATTCAATACTGTTCCATCTTGGGCCGATAATATTAACCCAACCCCATTGTCGCTCTCGCTAGAGGAGTCATCTACAAAAAAGCTCCAAAGAGGTCCCACTTTTGAAAAGGTACCTTGACCCAAGATTCCACTTTTGAATAATACATCCTTTTATGCAAGGCTGACTTTTGCATTTTTGGTCGTTAGCTCTATTAGGACAACTATCAGAATTCTTACTTCTTCGCCAATCTCATTATCATTCTCGACCCAGGTAAATTCGGCCACAAAATCTGTCAATACCTGCCCCTTGATTGCATTTCTAGGCTGATAGATGATGCAAACTAACCTAGCTCTAATGACCAAGCCATTAACCTACCCAATTTTTTGAGTTTATGAATGACCAGCCTCAAAGGAGTGTCGATGAGCACCACATTGTATGCGCTTAGAAGTATGGCTTCATCTTTTTTGAGGCATGGATGAACATGTAAGCCAGCTTCTCTATTTTAGGGTAGTTGAGCTCGACCCCTTGCAATGCTTTGCTATTGAAATATACTATTTTTGAACTCCATCGTCGCCTAGGATAATGGTCGTGTTGACAGCCGTATCTAAAATGACAATAACATTAAAGACCCCAAATATACCTTTAACTCTTAAAAATATTTCTTACATTCTTCTTACAAAACATAAGGTTTCCGCAATATATTAAAGAAGGGAAAACACTTGTCAGTTTCTAGAGAGACAAAACGATTAAGGGTTGGTGTTTGAATATCAATCAGAGCTTTGATCTTCGCAGCGTTTGCCTCAACCCCCCTCTGGTTCACAATAAACTCAAGGAATCTTTCTGTACCGACCCTGAAGACACACTTGGCTGGATTCTTCTTCATCTTATATCTATCCATGGAGTCAAAGGTACGTTCAAGATCGGCCACATAGGTTTTGGCCTTCAAGTTCTTCGTCAGCATTACGTCTACATAACTTCGATAGTATTCCCAATCTGATCTTTGAACATCTTGTTGACAAACCTCTGGTAAATTTCCCCATTATTCTTCAAGCCAAAGGTTATTACTTTATAATAGTAGATTCCTTATCTGTGATGAAGGAAGTTTTCTCGGCATCTTTTTTATGCATGAAGATTTGATTGTACTCGGAATATGCATCCATAAAACTCATAAGCTCATGACCACCCGTAGCATCCACCATTCGATCGATTCGAGGCAAAGAAAAACTATTTTTTAGGCAAGTTTTATTAAGATTCGTAAAGTCCACACACATTCTCCACTTTCAATTACGCTTTGGTACAATGACGACATTAGAGAGCCAATATGGGTACTGGACTTCTCTTACATAGTCAGTTGTCTGTAGTTTCTTAACCTCATCCTGGATGACCTTGTACCTTTCTCGAGAAAACGTTTTATGTCTCTTATTTATAGGCTTTGTATCCTTATCAATATTAATCTAATGACAGATAATCTGGGGGTCAATCCCTGACATATCTCCATAGATCCAAGTAAAAATACATTGTCTCTTTCTCAAAAGTTTCACTAGATCATCTTTCACCTTTGCCTTTGGGGATGAATCTATTTGGATGTTGTTTTTCTGGGTCATCCTCATTGAGAATGATGGATTCTACCTTCTCATTGGGTTACTCCTTTTTACTCTTCCTCTCATCCCTTGGGTCGAGAGAATCAATGTTGTATGATGTCATCTTTCTCTTGTGGGCCTCTCTTTCCTCGATCGATGTAAAGTAGCAATCTCAAGCTTCCACTTGGTCACCCTTCACTTTTTAACTCTGTAGGGAGTCGAGAATTTCATTATCTAGTGGATGGTGGAAGGTACAACCTCAAATTACTTAAGAGCCACTCTACCCAAGATAATATTATAGGCCAAGAACACATGCAAGCCTATGAAAAAAACTGACCTTCTTCATGAGACACCTCGGTCAAATGCCCATGCAAACCTCCATCTCATATACCCTAGATGTTTTCTCTACTAAAGGAAATCATTGGCTGATGATATGGTATGAGTCTTTTCTTACTTAGCTGTATGCCTTTGAAACAATCCTTAAACATAATGACGGTCAAACTACCCCCATCGATGAGAATGCATGACACGTCATAGCCATGAACTCATGTACTAATGACCATAGGGACGTCATGTGGGTATGCCTTTAAAATCCAATCTTGAAAAATCCATAATAAGAGTGTCCATGTCTGTCTTCTTCAATTTTCTCGGCTTTGCCTTCGTTAACCACCATTCACTTCAGTGATATTTTACTTCTACGACGTGAGATTTTCTATTGACTGGATCAGTGTCTCCACCTGCTAGACTGCCACTTATCATTTTCACATCAAAATAGATCATATGCAGTGCTCATTTTGCCTCTAAGATTTTCACCGAGAGGTCAAGGTCATCATCTCCGCTATCTTCTGAATCATCCTTGCCTTAATTTGCTTGAACGTCCACTCTTGGGTTATCATATCACCCTCGATTGTCTCTCTTCCATTCATCGTCTTTTTTTCCATTCATGTCCATGTACTTCCCGAGCTTACCCTATTTCAGTAGATTCTCTATCTCTTTTTTTAAGGCAAAACATTTTCCGGTTGTGTGGCCATAGTCTTTATGAAACTCACACTACTTGTTTTTGTCCCTCTTGTGAGGAGGATATTTGAGATTTTTCGACCATTTAAGTTCTCTTTCATCTTTTATTTGATTTAAAATAAAGTTAGGGCTTGCAGTCAATGGAGTATACTTGGTGAACTCAACATCATTCGACCTCTTTTTTCCCTCTTTGTCTTGACCTTGGCCTGATTTCCCATTGGTAGACTCTTTCATGTATCCTCTCTTGGTCTCCATGGCCTCCTTCGCATTCATGATCCTCGTTGTCAGGGACTAGAGTTATGTCATGGTCATTGGATGATCCTCGAAGACGTTCCACATAAGTTTTTCTGGTTGTAGGCCACTGATGAGGGCTGTCATTGCAATATTTTCATCGTAATCTTCCACTCTAACTTTTATTTATTGAAATGAGAGATATACTCCCTCAGATATTCGTTCTTCCCCTATTTGACACGCAATAGACGAGTCACATGCTTCGGTGACTTCATGCTAAAGCAGAAGTCTCGGATGACTTTTTCTTCTAACTACTTAAAAATCTCTATAAAGCCTCTCGGTAGGCTCGTGTACCAGACTTGTGCTGTTCTTATAAGGGTGCTTGAGGAGGCTTAGCATCTCATCTCATCAGGGATTGAATAAATATTAGTTATCTATTAATAAATGTCAATGTGGTGTACTAGATTGTGCTCCCATCATACCTCGACATTACACTCGACGATTTGAACTTAACCGGGGTAGGATAACTGGAAATCCTCGACATAAATGGTGATCCCTCCATGTAACCTCCGCGGTTGGGGTCTCAGATATTAATCAATCTATCGAGCTTGTCTTCTAAACTTTGAATAGAACTTCTTCAAGGCTTTTCTTCCGCCATTGCATTATCTCGACTCCCTTATTTCTCAACTTCTTTCGGGGATAGCTCTCGGTCGGTAATTATCTGTCGACTATTGACTTCTCTATTATCCTTCTTTTTATGACCTCATCTTGACCTCTTAGCTTCATAATGTATATTTCCTCTTATGGTACTTATGCTGCGAGAGCGGGAGTGTTTGTCTTGTCCTACTTCATTTCTAGGGCCAAGATGGTCAATTGATGACCCTCCTTCGAGATGATCAAAGTCTAATCCTCTACTCAACCTATCAAATGCTAAACCTACCTGTCGAATCCCGGGAGTATTTTAGACTCTATTATCCTTATAGGTTTGTGCTGGCGTTGCTCTACGGAGAACAATGTCACCAGAAATCTCATATCTCTCCCAATAATCTTTCTCGTCACTGTCCCGATCATCTAGGGACCTTTGGACCTACTTTCCAAGGTGGATGGGTCGTGGATCAAGACATCTCTCTGCCTGTGGTAGTGTTGTGATTCTTTGGTTGGGGTTGGTGGTGGTCCCCATGCCACTACATCCACCACCTTTCTAGCTAACGGAGTAATGATCTCCATTTCTTGGTCACAAGGGATCCTCCAAATAACACTTTGCCTAAAAGCCATAAACTTTTGTTGCATTTGTTATTGGCTGGACACTAAGGATCTCAATGCCACTACCACATCATTCATTTTTGAGTGGGGAAACAGATGGCTAGAGCCAGCTTCGTCATTATATGGTGGGTTAATGCCCATTCCAGGAGGATTCATTTCTTTATCAAATAGGGAAAAAATGAATTACAATTTTAGAAGTGAAATGCTTCAGGAAAAGACTGAAGAACGCAACCTGATCTCTTTCAATGGCGATCCAGGCCTAGTAATGGTGGATCTGGGTCACCACCAGAGATAAAGAGGAGTTTTTAAGTGAAGAAGAAGGAAAATAAAATCTCTTCCTACAGACGATACCAAAATTGATGATACTAGGGATATCACTATCTCAAATTAGTGAAAAACTCAATTTCTATCATTGTTAACAATGGTGAAAATAACATATTAATGCAAGAGATGTATATATGTAGCTAAAGAAGGTATGAGAGATTAAGGAAGACATAAACATGTAATTAGTTCGGCCTTGGCCTACTCCACTGTGAAAGGTAATGAGTGTTTTTCACTATAATAGGGCTCTAATGGCCATGGAAATATACACTCAATATTTCTCTCCCTAAGTACATAAAGTAGTTGAGTTTCAATAATGTTTGTAATTTTTTGATCCTTTGTGAAGAAGACAAGGTTGGCCCTTATAGCGTTAGGGGTGTTTAGTGTCACCCCCAAGCACGCACATAGTGTGCATGGGATGAATGGATGAATATGAGAATGCCACATGTGTCTTGCATGTGTGTTATGATGAAACAATATTCTCCCTATATGGGGGGGGGGGGGGGGTTAATCTTCTATACCGGTTTTGTCCACATGTTTTCGCAATATGCAGGTCACATCTTCTATGCACAATGTTGATGTCAGCTCTGGGAAGTCTCGACTGGTCGATACTTATGAAGTAGCTTCGTGATGGATAATGCTGAGAGTGATACCCATCCTGTAATTATCATGATGAGTCTCGACCTGATGGCGTCGTTTGAGGCCGACACACATTACAGACGAGAGAGTATTCAACAACATTCATAGGTAATCATAAATATTCTCTTGATCGGGTCTCAGAGACTGAGACTGTTTGATACGGGCCACTATGAAGCGTGCCTATATGAGGATGAGTCTGAGTTGCACTGTGGAAGGGTCATGATGTTGGGATGAGACTTATCCAGACGAGGTCATACTTATGTATATTAATGACTTTGATATTCAAGAGGAGTTTAATGGGTTTTATAACCGTGCTAAAAATTTATCTTGTTTGAATTTGAAGTTTGCGAAGAGAATTAAAATTCTTGAAAAATAATTTTTTTGTTTTAAATCTTTGATGGAACTTTGCAAATTGTTAAACTCAAAGAGATTTCTTTAGTGAAAAGGTTTTGGACATGGACTATGACATTAAAAATTTAGAAGTGTCCAAGAAGGAGAGTGAGGTGAGAGTTCAATTTTTAAAGAAAGAATTAGAGGACTCTAAATTTCCTTAGGTTAGTATATGTGCCATTGAAGATAATGATAAATTGATTAATGATTTTAGGGCACGTGAGAAGAATCTTAGGGATAAGTTCTCTTGCATTGAGGGGGATCGAGATAACCTTCTAGGAATGACTGAAAATTTAAAAAAGGAGTCCCCAACGCTTGAAGAGTCTAATTCTTTACTTTAGTCTAGAATTTTGAAGTTAAAAGACGATATAAGAAACTCGAACAATGTTGGTAGTGATTATTCTGTCTTTCATGATTCTAATGTTTCTCTTGCTAAAGCCAAGTTCATTGTTTATTTTAGAGGGTCAAGAACATCACAGGGTGTTAAAAAAGGTAAACTAAAGATATCATTCCTCGTCGCGTCTTCACGTGCACACACTATGGTAGGAAAGGTCACCTTAGGAGTTTTTTTTATATGATCTTAGAATTAACCCTAGTAAGTTGATGTCTAGTATCCCCTTGGTTCTCAAAACCCGTTTCATTAGGTATACATCCATTTGGGTTAGGAAATTAATTTTTGAGGCATTAATTGTTAGACTGGTTGATTCTCGCATACTTGCAAATGAATCTTCACATGCTATATCTTATAAGTGATTGATTTGATGTTTTGGTTTACATTTTTATATGTTTCCTAGTTGTATGTTGTTTGTAACTTTTATTTTTATTTTTTATTTATTGAGTCATATTGAAAAAAATACAAAAAATAATTTCTTTTTCTTTTGAGGCAGTTTTTAAAAAGTGGTATTTTATTTTGAATTTTATTGAAAACCTCAAAAAGATTTTTGGTTTTTGTGCATTTTAGTTTTACCCATTTTGTGGGGCATATTGTTGTGTGTGAATCCAGTTCTCTTTTACTTTCCATATGGCTAGAACGTTTGGTTATAATTGTCGACACTTAGAGTGTTCTTAATCATACTTGCATGGGGTTGATTCAGACATGATTTGCTTTATGGATTCCACTTTCTATTTGCCTCCGCACACACATGCACGAGCTTTTAGAGCATTGACTGCACATGTATATTTGAGCTTTGTGAGATATTCTCCCATAATTCTTGTCATCTACATATTTTGTGTCTGTGAGATATTTGTGCATGTAAGAACCATTGGCCGTGAGCTTATTTATTTAGTATTGAAAAATATAAGGGTGCCTGGTGAAAGGCTATGAAAGGGGAAAATAAGCTTTGTCAAAAAGCCACCGTTGGCAAGAGCCTAATGAAAAGATTAAAGGCAATAGGAATAGAAAAATTGCCAAAAGGCAAACATTGTTGTTTAGTTTGTTTAATCTATCAAAGGCAATAGCTTCAAAAGAATTATGAAACGAAAAGAAAAATATGATATATGTTTATCTTTTGAGGATGTTTAGTTGAAGATCAACGGGTTTGCCCAATAATGAATCCAAAGTATGCTTATTTTGTCATGACGATATTGATTTGTAGAATCATCAATATTCTAAGCTTTTGTGCATTGTGCTTGTTTTTTCATAGATTTAACTTTATCTTGTCAGTTGAGGCTAAATATTAGTTTGATAAAGTTTTGTGGTCAATTAGAACTTCTTGAACATATTTGAGTGTGTGGATAATAATTCATTTGTATCCAGTTCACACCTATTTATTCCATCCCACGTGTTTAGACACATCAATACTATGCTAGTCTGGAAAGCTTATATGTTTTCATTTAGTTTTGTGGTAGTTTATACCTATGTATATGTACTGGTATTTCATTGGTATATTTTGCATATGTTATATATGGTATCGTATTTCGTGTCTTTGCAGTTTGCAATTAGTCCATATTTGCCACATGCTTTATTATTGAATTTTACTTGGCATGCTTTATGATCATATTGATGTCTCTCATTGTTTTCTTTGAAATTCCTCTTCTCAAATTGGTAATTTTAAAATTGGTGTTATACTTCATGGCTTATTCATATTGATAACTTTTTGCATCGATATTGATATTGTTCATCATAGTTTAGACTATTTGCGCTTGAGTTTCCATGTTGTGTGTTTGTTTCACTTTACACCATCGCATATTATATTCCCTTCTCCCCATGTTTAAATTTAGTATCTTATGATCACATATTTAGGTGTAGATTTGGTTTTTAGGTGGAGTAATTTTTTTTATGTTATCTAGCTTTTTCTAGAACAAACAAGGGGAGAAATGGTGTATTTTCTTGCATGATTAGGATATCTTTATTTTAGGGGGAGACGTCTTACCTAGGGTGAGATTGTTTTAGATGTCATTAGATGTTTATTCATTTGTAGATTTATACTTGTTATATTCTCTTTGCATTTGGAGGGTTGTTTAAATTTACAGTTTTACAACAATGTGACAAAGTTTTCAAGCAGAATAAAGCTACACAGTTTGTGTGTTTGTCGAGCGTCTGCACTCTTTTTCATTTTTGGGGTTGGGGAATGAGTCTTTTTAGAGAACTTAATGACCCATAGGATTTGTGTTTTGGTTTTATCCTGGAATATCCAAAGGGGGATATTTGTAAGGACAAATTTCCAATCGAGTCAATTTGTATGTAATTGACATAATTTTGGACAAAACATTTAAGTTATATGTCAGGATTTGTGTTATTGATCCCATAATCATATGATGTGTTTGATGAAGATGTAGCGGACAAGCTTTATAGTTGGATACATCATACCGTATTCAGAGTGCCTAGTTTATCTTCACATTTACCGAGGATCTCGCATGTATGAATGCATATTGAATATGGGTCCTTGGATATTTTTGAGGGTGTTTGTTTTTTAACTCAAAATCATTTGGAACTATTTTTAAATGTTTTTTGATTTCAGTCTCGTTAGAATGAGAAAAATATTTTTTGATTTCAGTCTCGTTAGAACGAGAATTGAACTTGTTAGAACAAAATTGAGTTTTCATTCGAAGGACTTCTGATCTCGTTTGAACAAAGTTTAAATCTCGTTAGTACGGGCTTCGAATTCCATCAAATGAGAATACTCTATCAAGAAGGACCAATATTGGAAGGTCATTAGAAGCATATTCGAATGAGAATGGGTTGTCGTTCGAATAAGATTTGAAGTCATTAGAACAAAACTTGTGTTTTCATTCTAACGACCTCGTGTTTTCGTTTGAACGTAATCACCGCCTCGAAGTTTATATTTTACTATTTATAGGCATGTTTGACTCATTTTTTTTAAAACCTTTGGCAAAAACCGTTTTCCTATATGTTTACCAAAGTACCAAAACCCTTCTTTCACCCTTTCAGTTTAAAGATCCAAGTTCTTCATATTCATATGTTTTGAAGATCTTTAGTTTGGGCACCAAGGATTGTTTCTCAACCTCTGAAGATAATATGTTTCATGCACTGGATTTTGTACATGCTATTTATATGAAGTAGACTCCATGTTTGTGGTGTTGCGATAAGGAAGCGATGTATTTCATGTTCCTATCTGTAGATGGTTGTTAAGCCTCATCGGTGGATACTAAGACGTGCGTAGACTCGTGCGTTGTGGAAGCATGCCTGGGTGGACTCCTGTGTTGAACTGTGGAGGAGCGATCAAATATTGAAGAGTATCAAGGCTTGTGGGGATCGAGTCGTTGAGTAAGTCTATTATCAACTTTTATAATTCCGTATCGTATGAAGTGTTTGGCTGGGTCGTGAGGTATTTTACTTTATGATTTTCCTCATACATCAGTGTGTCATTTTTGGATTTATTTATTTTATCTTCTTATTACCTAGATGTATGTTTTAGGTTAAAAACATAAAGTAGGGTAAATCATTTTTTCACAATAAAGGTTCAAAATTGGTGCAATGTTTTTATAGGGTTAATTCGTTCAAAGTTTTAATCTTTAAAATTGAAAAATCTAAATATAGAATTTTTTGTTTGGAATACCATCCTTGCGTAGTAGGATATGCGTTTTCATAAGTAATGCTTATATAATAACTAAATTTCCTAACACTGGGTCATCTCTTAACTCCTGACTCGTACTAAGTTTCATGTCTGGGACATCTCGCATGCGAAATCCAAATAAGGAATCTTCCTGATACACTACTACCCAACTCAGTCGGTTATCAAAATCAATTGTTCCCAGACCCAACATGCAATAATGCACGAACCATGCAATTATCAACATTACACCCACCCTATTAATCCATAGTATGGCATTACCATCACCCAAGAATAATTAATAAAACACATCAAGCGTTCACGGGACCCATTAATTTATAAGGGCCTCCCATAACTCATAGTTGAGTAACACGACGTAAAGGGCACTCACTACCCAAGAAAATCACTATACACAGCGTATACACATTTAATTTACGCATATACTTTAAATGACGTAGTCACTTCCATATGGGATGGCATCTCTCAATACCAAAGTCATAGCCTAGTGAACACCAAACAATAATTCATAGGATTGCGTCAACAATCAATCCACATATAGGAGATAACTCTCGGCACAACACTATGCCGAAATAAGGTACATCATTATACAATACCCAAATATTATGAATCATGCACTTCATAAATCCTAGAATAAAGAACTTCATCAATAGGAAACCTAAAATTCTCACATGTCGTAGATGCTCATTCGAACAACACATCTATAAACAACGACACGAAAATAGGGTTACTCTAAGTACATATCTCCAAGTAATAACTATGTATCTTGAGCTAAACAGTCCCTAAAATTATATATAAATAATTTATGCTTCAAACTGTGTAACATTAGGCACACATAACCAATCATCCTCAATCAGGCGGTGGGTCACACACACTATCCTACACACTAATCAACACTTAAACCATAATATTCTATTCTTAGTTAACTCACAAACTAGATAGCATAAAACCCATTATACCCCAAGTAGTGAAAAAAAAATATAAACAAAAAATTACACAAATAAAATAAATCATCTACACTTTAATCTCCACATCATTGCACTCACTCTCAAAAAGGTGTTATTTTTCAAAACACGCCAAGCCTGCGACTATCACTCAAGTGACGGTAGTAATGCCAATAACTTAAAATTTATTGGTCTAACCAAATCCATCTTTGGTTACTACAGTATAATAGCTAGAATCCATACACGGGTACCTGCAAACTATACGGCCATACATTTAATGACTTAAATGATAATCATAATTCACCTTAGGATATTTCTCTCATTGCTCATCTTTCGCCTTGTAGCATACTCCTCTATTTTTCCCCAACTATCTCGAACAACAGTACTTTTGATCTTAAACTCATAATTACAATCCTTAATCAATATATGTTTTTTTGAGCTCTTTGGAACTTACTCATTGCTTAAATTTTGCATAACTAATATATTCACTATATACTCCCACAACAAATAGGCAAATACATTCTCACAATAACACCTCAATGGGTCATCTCAAACCAACCAACATAAACACCAATTCTATGATTACAGTTTTCACATACTACGGTGTGCTAATAAATTATTTCTAGCTAGTTCCAACTCATTCTTCACGATCACACGGTGACTCTACTTCTAGGCCAAAAGTTAACACATTGCTTCACTCTTATTCATATACGAATTAACCTTAGAAATTATTCTTTCTCTACTATGATCTAAACACAGTTACACTCTCTCATGGGAATTAATCACCTGTAGACCCATCATCACACTCATATTATTTAGCTAAAATGCAGTAATCCATTACCCCCTCTCTTAGGTGCATGAAACCTCTCAAAGGTTTTTTATTAGCCTTAATTGACATTATAATCCATATCATCCAAGGTGAACCCAAATCTTTAATAGGTTCTTTGAAACTCAAATTCCTAAATGTCTTAAAAAATGAACTCAACGTGAAAAACATTCATTAGTTACACCTACAAAAGTATCTAAGTTGCAGTAATCACCTTGAAAAGATAACTTTCAAAAATTATCCTCACAGCAGTGGTGAATGCTTTTGCCCACCCACTCATTATATCCTTGACCATTAACTCATGCATACATCATCGTGACACCAGAATACAAAACCCTATGACAGGCTCTAAACATATCACAGAATGCTCGACGTAAAGCGAAACAGACATAACGCAGATCATAAGGACACCAGAACCTGAATGCTCAGATACCAACTATAACAAACCCTATTTTTCATGAACAGTTCATCAGGACGGACACAAAATAAGGAGAGTGCTAAAATAATTTATATCATTCTCAACATCAACGTAAACATAAAAATGATAATAAATAAAAACCATCCATAGTAAACACTCAATATAGGATGACAACCAACCGAACTGAGATAAAATAAAACTCCAATATATGAAAAATTCTTTTATACAAATGTCTCAATTGGAAGAAAGAATTATAATAGTAACAACCTTTGAACCAAACTCCTGAATACAAATGATAATTGAATGAAACAACACTCATACTCTTAAGATGATGACTGATTTTCCAATGCCGCAAGTCTGACTGCTCATCCCACCTGAAATTGTACATAATAATAATAATAATAATACCTATGGGGGAAAAATATTTATAGATTTTGGTCAAAGACTAAAAGTTTCTAGAAGTATCTCCAATAACATCAATGTAAATCATGAGACTCATTTACAATAAACATGAAAACCATCGATGCTCCTTGCCATAAATACCTCACCTCTTATCTAGTGTAAGAACTACGAGTATGTCCCAACCAAAGACATAAACTACACTAAAAGTCTTTTTTCTCTTGACTAATTAGTAAGTAATTGATAATCAAATGCGATAGAGAAGTAACTAACTACACATGTATATAATCGCACCCAATGTACACCTTTCACTCACTACGATATTCACGATCTCATAACGTGACATTTCATTATTTTAACTTATTTGATTTAGCGTGTTCGTCATAAAACTTTTACGTAAGAGCACAATAGGATTCCTTATTAACCCCAACTCGTGTCACCCAAATGATAAGATATACAAAATCTCATAACACAACACAGTAAGGTGACGTAGGGATTTAACTCAAAGTGTCCATTACCATCTAACATTATATACACATATTTAAGTCTCATAACATTAAACTAATGAGTGCATAAATAATAAATAATCGAAATAAGAATGCAATTAATTGCTTCTGTGAAATAAAAATGTAACTAATTACTGAAGTGAGAATGTACCCCACATACTAACACTCACAATGTCATCCACGATTAAAGTACCTTTAATATAAACCATACAATAAAATGACATAGGGTTTAATTAATATTTATTCAAATAGAATTAATTATTAATTTATACAAATAATTTTAACCACATAAAGGCATCAACCTTCGGGGACACGCTCGTGCCTCTATCGGCAGGTCTATAGGAGTCTCTCACCCAATGAACTTAAGTTATATCAATATATACAAATGAGAACGGGGCATCACTACACAGTTAAACCAATGGGTAGTTCCATCCCAAACTACACCGAAGGACTAAATCATCAACCTCTCTCATTACGAAGTTTAGTCCAGCTGAACGCAAGAAATAAAATATAAGACCTCCCAATTGCCAAAATAATCAATTAGGGTTATGGTACTTGGTTACCACCTCCAACATAAGACCTCATGATTTCATACATCATCATTTAGGGTTACGATACACGGTCACCACTTACAACATAAACCTTACCGATAGATTCATCATTAATATGGTATGCTCACATAAAAATTCACTACACATCTACATAATTGGCATATATTCATACTACTATAAAAATATTATTCCCTCGCACGTCAACCCAATTTAGCACAATTTTGAAATTGGATGATAATAAATAGTACTAAGTTTTAAGTATATAACCTACATAAATATTCTCAATATTAACCAAATATAATCTCTCAATAAACTAAGTTAAAGAGCCTTAAACAAAAGTCCAAACATAAAATCACCAGCACGGAGTTTTAGCATTTTTTTCCTAAATTAAAATATTTATACAGACCAAACTACAATGAATTAATGAGTCATACTTGACATATGTATATATATATATATATATATATATATAATGAGTCTAGTTTATAATTCAACTTGAATTGCTTCAATCGAATTTACGATTTAGTCGATATTCAAGTTTTTCTAATGGGTGTACAATTTGTCCAACTGAAATTGACATACCATAACTTGGTGCTTGGGTGGTAGAACTACACAGTAGCAAGAATCGTGATGGATGATATGGAGGGGAAGAAAAAAACCTAGAATCTCCAATTAAACTAACACTATAACTATATATATAAAATAAAAATGCTATGTGTATGCAATTCTTCTCTCTTTGTCTATTTTCAAATTCCTACCACACACACTTTCATCACACCCAACACATCTACATAACAACAAATCGTGCTTCGTTATTCTCAATTATTTCTATTCTATTTTGCTGTTATTCCGTTCATTTTAGTTACTCTTTGTAGGATATGTACACTTTATTACCTGTTTGCATACTTTTTCCAAATGCAAGTAATAATCACTCTTTTTCGATTGATATATTTATCACTTTAAAGATGGAATTCAATTGTTGAAATACATTCTTTAACTAGATGATCTGATCCTTTTCTATACTGTCGTATCATTTATTTGTAGGATTAAGTTTTAAAAACCTAAAATATAACTGGGGTCTTTATTACCTATTTAAATACTTTTTCCAAATGCAAGTGGATGCTTCCATACCGTATAACTAGGATTTACTCATTTTGTATACTGCCATACAATCTTGTGGAATTAGACTGTTTTGTATGCTGCCATCTTAGAGTTATTATTTAATACTCCAAACTAAGTGGCTGATATGCCGTCTCAAATTTGTTTTGTATGTTGCCATATTTAATTTACGAACTTTGAAACCGAGATGGAATTTTATTCTCCATACTAAGTGGCGTGTGGTGGAAGTAAACAATGTCTTAAAAAGGTTCAAATATGATAGTTTTAATTATTTTTACCCGTTGCTCCGCTTTACTTATCGTTAACGATTTCATTTTCTAGTTTTAACTATGTTTATTATGATGTTATGATGGAAAAGCAATGTAGGCTCATGTTTAAATCCATATAATTTCGTTATTGCCTAATTTCTCTTACTAATTTATTATTTTTAGTCAACAATTGGTTATTTTAAATGGAAGGAAGGGAAACAAAGGAATTTTTTATTTTAGTATTCTTAAAATAACAGTATTCATAAGGCAGTTATATAAAAGGATACATAAATTACTTTCTCAATGGTCACATTTTGTTGTAGATTCCAATATGTCATTTCTAGAAGGTTCTCTCTCTCATTATTTTGTCTTTCTTTTTTCATCAGAGTATTATTTTTCTTAATCAAATTCTATAACAAGACAATAAAATGAATTTACTGGAATTTTAACAGTTAGACTATTAACATAAATGCATCATTCTCTCTCAATGAATGTTACTAAAATGTTATATGTCAATAACAATGTATGAAATTACACATATGCTTCAATTTTAATATTACAAGTTTATACACTGGCTAAATTCTTCGAGGTAGATACTAATTTTTTTGTCAAATATGTAAACTGTTTAGTAATGATTGTTTTCCACATCAATTAAGTTTAACTTTTATTTTTCTTATGCTCACGCATGCGTTCAGAAAGTTATTGATAAACATGTTTAAGTTCGGTAATCTACACTTCAGAATTTGAAGGCGAAAAATTAATTACATTGTCATTATGCCTAATGACTATTACACTTCATTCAAGCCTATCACATTCAAATGTTATAAATCTTGAATATTTTTCATCCATTACGTAATGCAGAACATTACCATTTCAAGTCATGAAAAATAGGATGCTCAGAACACAATTACACAGGGATTTCCAGATATACATGTCGCACATGAATCGAATTCTCAAACTTCAAAAATGAAAATTCCCGAGGAAGGAAACAGCATAAGGACGTCAAAGAGACTCAAATCAACAAGGTAACCTTTAATAAAGAATGTTACGTGCACATATAGGCATTATGAAATTAACTTAATTTTAATACATCTATATATTTTATAATAAAATGTCATTAATTTGTAGGAGAAAAAGAATAGAGATCAAGGATTTTGGGAGCACATTGCCATTTGGAACACTAAAGACATTTTCTCATTTGAACAATCATTATGTTTTGGGTTTTCTTTACTATAATACACTGACTAGAATATTATACAAATACTATGTGACTGCATAGCTCATTTCCATATAATTAAGGAATTTCGTTAAGCGAGTATCACAAAATTTAATACTTACTTTAAAAAAATATCGTACTACACATTACCACCCGCGCATCTCACAGAATACATGATAGTTTATGATAAGAGAAACTGCGGTTATCACCTCAAATACCAATTTTACCTGCAGGTAGGTGGTCAGTACGAAGTATCATTAAAAACTACTATTCTATACAAGGTAGAAATGGAACTGATTTGACAAGTCTGCGTTGGAGTAGCTTTTAATTCTAGCCTCATTAAGAGTTTTCCTACGAGCTATGTGATACCATATTTCTAATGTCTAATTAATTTTAAATTAATAATGATGGATCGAATCATGCAAATGCCTGGATAGTTGAGTGATTTTCGATCCAAGGAAGGGTGATGAAATCCCCACCTTATCATACAATTGGACTTTTGTCCATAAGTCAAATTTATGCAATGTGCTTATTGAAATGTGTGAAAATAAGTCCACATAAGGAGCACAAAAAACATACATTCGACGTGGAATCTTTACAGTCTTTTGTTTACGCTGGGCCAAAGTTGTATCTAATTCTCCATATTTTGTAGAGAGAAAAATATGGAGAGTTTGGGAAAATATATAAGGGAGAGAAAGTGTTACTTTACACACTTTGTGTTAATTTCTACTTCATCTCATTTCTATTTTTGTTTTAAATTCTCAATGATCTTATGCATCATCTCATATTTTAGATATTGAAATATTGTGTTATTGTAGAGAGAATTTTTGTGCTTTAATGTTGAAACATATTTTTACAAAACTAGAATCTCTTAGATTTTTAGATCAAAATTTTATTGAATATATTTATGATCTAAATATTTTGAATTTTGTGTTGGATACTATATATTGTTGAGATCATAATTTCTCTAGATCTTGTATGTTTATTGAAAATCTTTTCTAGATCTATTTTCTCATATTTGGGAAATAATTTTTTAAAACACTACTCTCATAAAAATGAAATTTATATTTTTGAGAGATTGATCACACATTTTAAAGTGATTGAATATTCTTATTGTGTCTCCATGATTAGTGTTGCATGTAGTTTTTAGAAAGAATGTTTATAGGATTTACATGATGATATTATTTGAATTCTTTTTACAAAATTGTATGTTGTTAATTTATGCTTAAAATGATAATTTCTCTAATTGTTAGTAGAAATATTTTATTTAGACAAATGCATGTTTAATTTCTTTTCTAAGAATTTCTTGAAAATATTTTTGTGAAAACAAAATGTTTAAATTGATTCTTTCAGATTTATATGCTTGAATGATAATATGTCTTGAAATCTATGTGAATCGATTATGTGAAGATTAATGATTGAAAATGTATTTTTTAAGTTTTTATAGAAAACTTATATGCTTGTGTTATGAGTTAAGTTCTTGCATGGTTTGCATTTAGAACATATTCACTTACACATTTTGCATAACTTAAAACATAGAGAGTATGTTATTGGTTGAGAGATTTTGACTAATGAGTCGAAGTTACTGAAACGGAGAAAGGAAGCAGAGCTAAAGAACGGAGAAAGGACAAATTCAGAAGCCTTAAAGAAGTCAGATTTAATACCGGGGAGTGTAGGTATATTTCTAGACTTAGAATAGAATCTGCTTGTATGATTTGTTGAATGATTGTAACCTTAACTATTTTAGTAGAATTTTTGTTTTGTGGTGTAGAGACCACCATGGATATTTCACCAATTGGGTGAGGTTTTACCCCGTAAAAAAATCATGCATTTATTCTTCTTTGCCTCATCTTCTTTTATGTATGATTTGGAATTAAATTTGTTATATGATTTAATAATTTGAGCTAGAATAATTAATCATATGAGATATATTGTATTATAATGTAATAACTCAAATTGTTGTTAATTTGACTTTAGAATAAATCAGATTTAATTGATTTTAATTTCTGCATGTATTAAAATCTGGTTAGTTGAATAATAAAGTTTTTCTTGATTTGATTATATATATGGTATTAGAAAATCTTGCATGAAAATAGAGTATGTTCATCTGCACCTATGGAGATTGTTTCATGGCTGCTCATTTTATTTTCAATTGGTATCAGAGCGAGTCGCTCAAAATAAGATTTAACCGTCTGGAGTGTTGATCCTTTATTTATTGATCATATGATTTCATGTTACAAATCTGATTATTTTTTATATCCATAATATGATGATGAATTTTTATATGTATGATCTCATGGTAGACAACATGTTATTTTATCTCCTCTAATTGTTCTCACTCTATATCTTGAATTTAGAACCCCTATTATGGTTTGAATGTTTAGTATGATAGTTTTTTGTAACCATAACATTGGTTGAGGGGGAGAGACCTTATTTGTTGATTACTCTAGAATGTGATGATCTTGTATAAATTATGTCTAATACCCTTGATTTAATTTTTTGACTTGATTTTTTCTGAAGACTAGATGAATGTACATTTACTCATTTTCTATTTTATTTACATATTTTCCTGTCATAATCATGGTAATTATATGTCCACTGAGATTTTAGGGTACAAATGTTTGTCAATTCAAAAGACACCTCTTAAAATCATGTTAATTTAGGAGTGACACTTGATTAGACTCGTTTATATGTTTCTTGTGGTAATTATATTTAATCTTCTCCATGTTATCACTTTTCCATCCATTGTCTATTTGAGACAAAAAGGGGGAGAAAAGTACATCATTCTTATTAGTCTTCATTCTTGAATTATATTAATGATATCTTGGTTTTAATAATTTATCAATTTTTATGATATCTTTCACTTGTTCTTGTGAGTTTGGTTTTAAAGATTTATGCAGGAAATCACAAGAAGGTGTTAGGGTAATTAATGTATAGTTAAGTCTTCTAATTTTTATTTTCTAGGATTTTTTGGATTGTGTAGAATAGTAATTGTTGTATAGGACTTAGGTTATTTTATTTTTTCCTAAGATTACCATGATGTACTCAAAGGGTTTTGTCATAAATATCCAAAGGGAAGATTGAAACACTCTAAATCTTTAACTTCCTTGAGTCTATATTATTTAGGCGTCTCAACTAATTTGGATACTGTGTCAATACATATTTTTAGTCCAAGACCACTCTATGATATTTCATGCAATGCTACTCAACTATTCAATATTCCTCTACTCTACTCAACGTATATATCCGAGTAAAGGTATATCATGTGTGGATGCACATTGTACGTATGTGTGACAACCCGCTCACCAAAATAAGGGGTGGCCAGCCCAATACTCCAATATAACGGAATCATGGATGGAATCATTCTCAGCATCATAACAGAATGTAGAGTATCCTGGATAACCACCCAATATTTCAGAAAACGGGTTGCCAAAAATTTTGATTTGAAAGTAAATAAATGAAAACAAACAACCCAATTCCTGAAAGATAAGGGAAACCCCAAGACATATATAAATAATACAACAAGAATACAATAAAGAGACCGAATATGTAACCGGTCACTTAAGCTGATACACCAATAATACACAAGTACAATAAGTTACTTATTACATTACATTAGACATTTACAAAAGCTTGGGCCTCTCGCCCGAATAACAGACTTGATCTTAACTAGAATGAAAATGAAAGCGTCTATACCAAATGTATCCCGTAATACCCGCAATGCATCACGGCTCGTCAAAAACATCGGAGTAGGAATTCAAATCAGGCATCCTTGCGGCGGAGTACCTGAGCAGAGACAAGAAGAATATGCAACAGGAAAATGTAACCGGTCAGGGCCCGGTTCTATATGATTTCCAGATGAATAAAGGGTATGACAGTTATGTAATATAAACCGTGAAGAAAGAGAAATAAGAAGCTACCTATACGATTTAAAACATAAGCTAAGCAGGAATAAAAATAAGCAGCATTAAACTAAAGACTTCACCCAAGGTGCTAATTATTTTATATATCTTTTCCTTAGCAGTAAATATATTTATAAACACAATATTTTGCTCTTTAAGGCAATTATATTTCAATTTTACCCTTTGTAAAAATCCTTTCCTTATCAGGAAAATAATCATTTTCAAATGCTCTTTGTGGCATTTGTATGTGCTCTATGTGGCACTCCATCATGCTCTATATGGCATATCAAAATACATCAAGTCCCACTTGATTATGAACTGTTATATTATATACATATAACGTACTCTAAGACCGCCCGTCCGGGTTTCCCCACTGAGCGCGCCCCTAAATAACCATCATCTTCCAGGGCCTATCATAAGACAACCTGGGATCCTATCGCAAACGTCGGGAAGCGGCCATGAGCCTGCGTGGTAGCCAAGACCACACCTGGAATCTCCCTACCCCCGCAGAAATAATATACAACCATAAGCGCTCCCATGGCCTAGGACTATATCCACCCTGCATTCATTAGCCAGGGGGCTTCACCTATCGTGCGGACTTCCCTTAAGATGGTATTTAGAGAGGTGTGTAACATCCATTTTTATTTATTATATCAAAATCAAGTAAATCATTATTTACCGGTTCCATGATTGAGTAAATTGTCATTTACTACTATCAATTCCATTTCCATTTATATGTTTCATTTTATTCGAAACCATTACTGTTTACGTCTAGTAATAGATAGAACTTATTATCCGGAGCCATACGATAACTTATATCAACACTACAACCTCAAAGGAGTAAATAAACTCTTCATTATCTCCAAGCATTCTAGGAGGTTATTTTAGAACCCCAAGGTTATCATCTTCCGAAGGAATGAAATGACTTTCAATTTATTCTCCAAACTCACCTTTATGGCGTTATTATGAACCACCAAGGTTAACATAGTTCAATCGAACTTTTAAAGTCTCCCAACATTCTTTTGGGGTGGTAATATAAACCATCAAAACTCGAATAGCTTAATTAAGCTCCTAAGGTCTCCCGAACATAACACTACATCTCCTAGTTTTATAATAATTAACTAGAAGAAAAGAATGCCTTATCATTAATAGGCCTAACCCCGAAAAATCCCCACATAACCCATTCCTAATGTAGGGTAGACAACTAACTCATCTCACACTCTAGGACTCTAAGTTTACTTCATTCAAGAAGGTTCATAGTCCCTATATTTAAAGAAAAGGATTAAAATTGAGTTATAAAAATTAACTCAAAAACAGCAGGAAAACGAATCGATTCGCCCAAGGGCCGAATCGATTCGCCCTAGCGAATCGATTCGCCCAGAAAGCGAATCGGTTCGGACAACCAAACCAACCTTCTGCAATTGACCGAATCGATTCGGTCTTAACCCCGAATCGATTCGGGTTATGCAGACCTGCCAATTTCCCCTTAGCGAATCGATTCGCCCAAAGGGCCGAATCGATTCGGACCTGCAAATCTGCCAAAAATGGCTACGAAGGATTATGAACCCTAAATACTCCAAACCCCAAATCTCTTCCTTTTCATACACAACCAACAACAAAAATCTACCCCAAACTAATCTACATGATTATTAACCATCAAAACCCACAATTTCTTCAACATAAATCAAGACTAGGGTTTAAATCCCATAAATTCTACATTTAAACCATAAATGGAAATACACAATTATCATACAATTTATGCATCTTAAATCACATATTAGCAAGTAGAAAACTTGCCTTAGGGTTGATATCTCAGATTTATTTGGAGAAGAAGCAATCCCAAATCCTCCATCTTCAATCTCTCTCTCATTTCTCCATTTCTCTTCCTCTTTCTTTCTCTCCTTTCTCTCTATGTTCAAGACATAAAATGAGGGAATGAAATAAGGGGCAAGACCAAAAATCGGGGCTTAACATAATTCTCCCAACTTAAATGGTTAATACCACATTAAAATGACTCGCAAATACGCATATAAGCTGAAACCAGGTAAAAGTGCCCGAAACACAAAAATACAATATGGCACTTATCTTGACTGTCTCGCACCTTCCGAGACTAACTACACCCTCTAAACTGGCATCCGGAATTTTATAAATTATTTCGAGTTCCAAAAATCATTTAAACTATAAGGCCATATAAAATACATGACACTACAGACATGCAACCTGATGTTATTTACTTTCACATGCAGTAAATATGCATCAATCTAGTAAATATTAACTTTCAATTCATTAAATTAATATTTACTCCAGTCCCCACATTTTATATAATTACCTTATGCGGTAAAATCAGTATAAAATGAGCCTCCCAGAATTGAGGGTTGTTACATAATCCCCCCCTTAAGAGGGAATTTTGCCCCCAAAATTCGGGCATACCCAAATCTGATAAGGGTATACTACTCTAAACTAGGATTCTACCATGCTAAACAAACTCCTCGTTATTGCAACGTCCCAAATGGACTCAGACTAAGGTCGACCTTGTCGATCTCAGTCAATCATCTTTCGTTCTCTAGTCTAGCAGCACAAGGCGCTCTTCACTAACCATCGATTCTAGCTTCCTATGGAGGAACATGATGTCCACATGACTCGGCACAATTAGCCGAATCTTCAGAATTAAGTTACATCTCACCTCGGGGTATCCATACCGGCTCTAAGTGGCTTAGCCCCAACGCTACTCAGTTATCCCCCGCATCGACGTATCTCATCAAGGCGTATGGCTTAAAAGGCAAATCTCTCAAGAAATGTTCCGAGACCATTCCAAGTCTAAGGAACATATTACCCATTGGTTCCATCCAACGAGTTTACGAATTACTCAACTGACCATGCTAGGCCACTCACAATACCATGCCTTAGGAAATGATCCATAAGACCACTCCAAAACTTAATGGTTGCACGAAAATCTCCATCCATACCATCACTGCTCCCATCTGCTATGTATACTAAGGCGCACGTTCGTAATATGCCTTTCGGCATAAGCAAATTTCCTCCCTTTCATCCATCCACTTTAGGGTGGTAGGATATACGTCATTTCCATACGGTTCCCATTACTTTGCGGAAACTCTTGCTAAACCTTCGACACGAATATATAGTCTCGGTCCACCCTATTATAATAGGCACCTCCCACGGTTCTACCATTCCCCATCGAGAATGGGGTGTACTCTTCTACATGTAGTCCGTCCATAATGGGCGAAAAAGCAACGATTGGGTTGACGGTCACCAATTTTCTCAATTGGGATTATGACCAGTTCGATGCCGGTAGTTCCATGCAAACGTCTATGAATACCCCTCTTCATTCCACCACTACTCTTCTTCGCACGAGTAGGTGAAATTTTCAATCACAGATCGAAATGCTCTCGCTATAGAGTCTTCGGAGTCATACTCACTCTACTTGGCCTTCCATGCCATAACCATTTTCTCTGACGAGTTATCTACTCGACACGTCCACTAGCCCAATCGCATTTCCTTAGCGAATGAGAAAATATCCAATCACTAGTTCTTTTGAACTCCGAGCACCAACTCGATTTCTCCCACAACATTTTGCAACAACTTGTTGCTTACGAGAAGGACCAAATTTCCTGCCCAGGAAGTAGTGCCTTATCTATTTAAGGTGATCACTACCACGATGAATCTTAATTCAAGCACGGGATATTACTTTCCACAGGTTTAAGCTTGTGCGACGCATAAACAGTGAGTCTATGCCCTAGTATTATTACTCCCCAATCCTGGCAGAGCTTACTCATTAAACTCACTCTCGAGCTTACAATCATGGCTCAGGAGTGAGGATCCACCCGTCCTCATTAACTAACCGGAAATGAAGTTACCAACGTAACAATATCTCTAAGAAATGCCTCATATCCTTCGGCCGAACCTACCAAACCTCTCGTGACCCCATAAATCTCGTTCCTAGGGATCGAATCCCTATCTAGAGTTAACCCACGACTTATTCGTGGTCAACTCCTAACAACCATCCTAAACTAACACCACCTACCCTCAAGGTCTTACATCCTAAAAAAAAATCCTAAGGTCTATCTATATATCCTACCTAAATCGTAAGCACATAATACCAAAGACATCCCTAGTGCCCAAGACCTTACTCAACTTCCAACATTCGCTCGGGTTCATGCGTGGGACGTCTCGCCGAAGCGAAATCCAGACAAGGAACCCTCCCGTTACACTACTACCTTGCATTGTCGGTCATTAAGATGTGACGGTCTAAGACACATGATCGGGATCGGTACAATTCTACAAATAAGATTCTACTTCTAGACTTTACCTTAGCATTCTATATATGAAATAAGAGAAAGGAAATATGGCATCTCTCCACTCCCAACGTCGTTAAGGTTCACGCGTGGAGCATCCTGCAAAAGCGGAATCCAAACAAGGAACCCCTCCTATGCATTACTACTTAACTTTGTTGGTCGTGGAGATAAGTCATAGCATCCACACACAATGCAAGTAAACAATAGAACACTCAAACCAAGTAACTCATATGACACATATACATATAAAAATATCATCACTCGCTTCATAACGAGTGAAGAAAAGATAGAACTTCAATACCACGGAAGTCATATAATTACCCTTCTATAATAACGTAAATACTACTACAAGCTCAAAGTACACACCCGAGTCTATCGTAGACACAATACTACTAAATCTTATCCTAAAGAACATACACTACCCACCTATAGGGTAGAATTCCCACCACAGTTTGTGCCAAGCACTCCGGGTCAATGCTAATGGTTCTCAGACTCCATATTCGAGCCTTACACATACCAACATTATCTCCACCAACTCCCTAACCAGGCACTTTACTCTTGCCCTTGCTCTTCACTCAACGAAGTTTAAAATGAGTGGTTCTACACTCCACATCATAGCCGTTATTCCGACTCTGGCTGACAATGATTGCCCATGCAGTCCCTCTTACTTTCTCAGTAAAAGAGGACACGCTCTTGGCCTCCTCTTCCTCAGTTCAACGAAACCTCCCCAGGTGGGTGTCCACCAATGGGGTTTCACGATTCTTACTCCATCAGAAGTGTTAACAACACCTATTTTGGAGCCTAACACTTCATGGTGCATGATCTCGTTTCTCTAACCTTACAACACCATATTCGACATTGGTCTTTAACCGAACATTTTATGAACATTCGAGAATCCACCTTCTCCCCAATCCAGTTATCCCAGAGAAACTCGCCATCGCAAGTATCCACCGGGCTTCTCTATGGGCCAAACTTCTGGCACCCACGAATATAGTGACCACATTTTCACCACCTCAACACCTCTTCTATGGGTGAAGGATTTTCTTCCATTCTACTACAGGGCACTTCTCCACTTCAATATAACATCGCGTGAATTCTCAAGTTTAGTACCACTTCCTACTTCTTGCGGTACTTGGGAAACTAAATCATCTAAAATTTGTAGTCGTAATAGCGAAACAGAAATTGCTACAAAAAGGGAGCGGCCTCTAAAGCGGTCCTCCTCCCCGACCACAACTTACAGTTCTCCACAAACCTTCCCATAACGCCCTTCTTCTATCGACCTATTATTCTCACACGAATACGCAAAAGATTTATAGATTCTACCTCATGATAGAATAACGAAATCTCACAAGGCAAATCAACGATCTTAATCCTAAGGCTTTACATCAAATCAAGAGCAACGCTGAAAACTTAAGGCGTCCACACAGATTCCTAAAGACTCTAGAACCTGATGCTCTGATACCATCTGTGACAACCCGCTCACCAAAATAAGGGGTGGCCAGCCCAATACTCCAATATAACGGAATCATGGATGGAATCATTCTCAGCATCATAACAGAATATAGAGTATCCAGGATAACCACCCAATATTTCAGAAAACGGGTTGCCAAAAATTTTGATTTGAAAGTAAATAAATGAAAACAAACAACCCAATTCCTGAAAGATAAGGGAAACCCCAAGACATATATAAATAATACAACAAGAATACAATAAAGAGACCGAATATGTAACCGGTCACTTAAGATGATACACCAATAATACACAAGTACAATAAGTTACTTATTACATTACATTAGACATTTACAAAAGCTTGGGCCTCTCGCCCGAATAACAGACTTGATCTTAACTAGAATGAAAATGAAAGCGTCTATACCAAATGTATCCCGTAATACCCGCAATGCATCACGGCTCGTCGAAAACATCGGAGTAGGAATTCAAATCAGGCATCCTTGCGGCGGAGTACCTGAGCAGAGACAAGAAGAATATGCAACAGGAAAATGTAACCGGTTAGGGCCCGGTTCTATATGATTTCCATATGAATAAAGGGTATGACAATTATGTAATATAAACCGTGAAGAAAGAGACATAAGAAGCTACCTATACGATTTAAAACATAAGCTAAGCAGGAATAAAAATAAGCAGCATTAAACTAAAGATTTCACCCAAGGTGCTAATTATTTTATATATCTTTTCCTTAGCAGGAAATATATTTATAAACACAATATTTTGCTCTTTAAGGCAATTATATTTCAATTTTACCCTTTGTAAAAATCCTTTCCTTATCAGGAAAATAATCATTTTCAAATGCTCTTTGTGGCATTTGTATGTGCTCTATGTGGCACTCCATCATGCTCTATATGGCATATCAAAATACATCAAGTCCCACTTGATTATGAACTGTTATATTATATACATATAACGTACTCTAAGACCGCCCGTCCGGGTTTCCCCACTGAGCGCGCCCCTAAATAACCATCATCTTCCAGGGCCTATCATAAGACAACCTGGGATCCTATCGCAAACGTCGGGAAGCGTCCATGAGCCTGCGTGGTAGCCAAGACCACACCCGGAATCTCCCTACCCCCGCAGAAATAATATACAACCATAAGCTCTCCCATGGCCTAGGACTATATCCACCCTGCATTCATTAGCCAGGGGGCTTCACCTATCGTGCGGACTTCCCTTAAGATGGTATTTAGAGAGGTGTGTAACATCCATTTTTATTTATTATATCAAAATCAAGTAAATCATTGTTTACCGGTTCCATGATTGAGTAAATTATCATTTACTACTATCAATTCCATTTCCATTTATATGTTTCATTTTATTCGAAACCATTACTGTTTACGTCTAGTAATAGATAAAACTTATTATCCGGAGCCATACGATAACTTATATCAACACTACAACCTCAAAGGAGTAAATAAACTCTTCATTATCTCCAAGCATTCTAGGAGGTTATTTTAGAACCCCAAGGTTATCATCTTCCGAAGGAATGAAATGACTTTCAATTTATTCTCCAAACTCACCTTTATGGCGTTATTATGAACCACCAAGGTTAACATAGTTCAATCGAACTTTTAAAGTCTCCCAACATTCTTTTGGGGTGGTAATATAAACCATCAAAACTCGTATAGTTTAATTAAGCTCCTAAGGTCTCCCGAACATAACACTACATCTCCTAGTTTTATAATAATTAACTAGAAGAAAAGAATGCCTTATCATTAATAGGCCTAACCCCGAAAAATCCCCACATAACCCATTCCTAATGTAGGGTAGACAACTAACTCATCTCACACTCTAGGACTCTAAGTTTACTTCATTCAAGAAGGTTCCTAGTCCCTATATTTAAAGAAAAGGATTAAAATTGAGTTATAAAAATTAACTCAAAAACAGCAGGAAAACGAATCGATTCGCCCAGAAAGCGAATCGGTTCGGACAACCAAACCAACCTTCTGCAATTAACTGAATCGATTCGGTCTTAACCCCGAATCGATTCGGGTTATGCAGACCTGCCAATTTCCCCTTAGCGAATCGATTCGCCCAAAGGGCCGAATCGATTCGGACCTGCAAATCTGCCAAAAATGGCTACGAAGGATTATGAACCCTAAATCCTCCAAACCCCAAATCTCTTCCTTTTCATACACAACCAACAACAAAAATCTACCCCAAACTAATCTACATGATTATTAACCATCAAAACCCACAATTTCTTCAACATAAATCAAGACTAGGGTTTAAATCCCATAAATTCTACATTTAAACCATAAATGGAAATACAAAATTATCATACAATTTATGCATCTTAAATCACATATTAGCAAGTAGAAAACTTGCCTTAGGGTTGATATCTCAGATTTATTTGGAGAAGAAGCAATCCCAAATCCTCCATCTTCAATCTCTCTCTCATTTCTCCATTTCTCTTCCTCTTTCTTTCTCTCCTTTCTCTCTATGTTCAAGACATAAAATGAGGGAATGCAATAAGGGGAAAGACCAAAAATCGGGGCTTAACATAATTCTCCCAACTTAAATGGTTAATACCACATTAAAATGACTCGCAAATACGCATATAAGCTGAAACCAGGTAAAAGTGCCCGAAACACAAAAATACAATATGGCACTTATCTTGACTGTCTCGCACCTTCCGAGACTAACTACACCCTCTAAACTGGCATCCGGAATTTTATAAATTATTTCGAGTTCCAAAAATTATTTAAACTATAAGGCCATATAAAATACATGACACTACAGACATGCAACCTGATGTTATTTACTTTCACATGCAGTAAATATGCATCAATCTAGTAAATATTAACTTTCAATTCATTAAATTAATATTTACTCCAGTCCCCACATTTTATATAATTACCTTATGCGGTAAAATCAGTATAAAATGAGCCTCCCAGAATCGAGGGTTGTTACAGTATGTACTTGACACATTACGCATTCATACATATAGATTCGGCACACATATTGAATATATTCACCCTCTATACCTATGCATTTTAGCCCCTTTGGGTACCTTAATTCCTATAATTGTGCTCATTAACTAGACAACCTATGTTTTATATGTTAACATGCTATATGAGGTATTATTGAGCTTTTGTAGGTATTATGGTGCTTAGTATGAAGTTTGGTCGCTTTTCGAAAAAGTTCCATTGACTATTGTAACTTCGGGAACATTTTAGTAATTTTAGAACTTAGGTTTTGGTCCCAATTTCTAATAAAAGTTGTATCTCATTGAGTTCTCTTTGCAAACCCGCAGACGGTGCATGATTCCGAATTATAATGAAGAATTTATGGCATTTTTGGGAAGATTTTGTATTCAAAAGCACATTCAAAGGCACATTCACGGGTATTTTAGTCATTTCATTATTTGGGTTTTTGTACCAATGTCTTCTTGGAATTTTTATATCTCTGAATTATCTTCGCGTAGACTCCAATTGCGCCTAATTCAGAGTTATAGCGAAGAAGTTATGACATTTTCCGTATTGTTGATCCGGAATGCAAAATTGAGAAGTGCTATGGGCGAATCGATTCAGAAAATTTCCAAATCAATCTAGAATGCCTGAAAGTCCGCAAATTTCATTTTTTAAGTTGGTTTTTGGTTGGGTATATAGGGGAAAACAATTTATTAAGCGGGGGACTTCTTTTTTACACTTCTAGGGTTAGAACTTTGGGGATTTTGTGGAGCTTTCCCCTCTCCTCCATTTATCTTGAATGTTTGTCCATTTATATATGTAAGTCTACTATTCATTATCTTCCTTAGCTAGTTAAAGCTTTATTTACTTTAATTCATGACTTATATTTATGTTTCTTGCCTAGTTAATTAATTGTAGTTAATTTATTTTTTGTTTCCTTTGTTAATTAGTTAATTTATTTACTTTAATCATGTTTAAGAGCTAGTTTAAAGGGTTGGGGCCATGTTTCCGCCATTGATGGGTGTCGAGCTTCGAAAGTTAGAATTTGTGTAAAATCTCATTTAATTGAAACCTCTTATATTAAAGTTAGAATATTATTCATTTAACTTTCTTTGTCACGCAACATTAGTACTTATAGAGATATTTCGAATTTAATATGTGTGACCATTTTCGATTAAATGTTTTATCTCGCATTTTTGGATTAAAACACTTCATCTGTGATGTTTACGATTAACTAAAAAATGATCGGTTAAATATTTTCGAGCCGAAATTCTAATTTTGCATTATTTATCCCAAAACGGGGATGTGATTCCAACTCTCGTTTCATTAATTGTAGTATAGTGTTAACTTCTTATTTTTCCTTTTTACCATTTCCAACCCATCACCTTTTACACTTTTATTTTTGAAGTGATAGATCAATTAAAATCTGTACGACACTCCCTGTGGATTCTTGATACCCGGACTGGTCGCTATACTCCCTTGTCAAGTGTAGTCATAGTCGAGATTTTTGCATTGAGGCAATAAACCGAAAATAATGACAGTGCTTCTACACGAGCACACGGTTCGCGCTTGATGTCGTAACTTCTTCGTTATAACTCGGAACTAGGTGCGATTGGAGTCTATGCGAAGCTAATTTCGAGGGATATAAATTCCTAGAAGATATTGGGACAAAAGGCCAAATAATTAAATGACTAAAATGCCCTTGAATGTGCTTTGAAGACAAAATCTTCCCAAAAATGCTATAACTTCTTCATTATAATTCGGAATCATGCACTGTCACCAGCCACCTGAAGAGAAATAAATGACCTACAACTTCAATGTAGAACTCGGGACGAAAACCCTAGTGCTGAAATTACTAAAATGCTCCCGAAGTTACAATAGTCAACGAAATATTTCCCAAAAGCGACTATACTTCATACTAAGCACCATAATACCTACAAAATCTCAATAATACCTCATATACCATGTTAACATATAAAACAGAGGTTGTCCTATTAATGAGCATAATTATAGGAATTAAGGTACTCGAAGGGGCTAAAATACATAGGTATAGAGGGTGAATAAATGCAATATTCGTGTCGAATCACACCCCCTAACTTACACATTACTAGACCCTAGCAATTAAGTACAAAGAAATAATAACTACAAGTAAACCACAAAAAGGAGATATGTACAAAGGGGATAAATGCGACTTTTGTGGGTGAACGATTGCATTTAGCGTATGCAATAAGTCGTTAAACCCCTAGGTTATCCTAGAGGATGAGTGTCGTCCCGTGAGGGTTTTGAGGGATGAAACCCACAAAAATCAAATTTTCCTCCAAAATATGCCCAAACCAACAAAACATACATGCTCAATAATAAGGAATAAGATTTCAACATGTTATTAGCATTGTGAATGAATTCACACAAAATTCTGTAGTTATTAACATTATAGAACGAACTTCGTCGAATTGGAACCTCAAAAGTGATAGGGGAGAAAGCACATACAAAATATGATTTGGAAAAAAATTATATAAATCGGATAAACATAAAAGAATGCATATATTAATCCTCACCGGGCATTACACTCAACAAATGAAATCACTATGAAAGGGGAGGTAAAACACAAGACATGTGGGCATAAAGAGTAAATGTAAATGGAAACTAGGCCGCGCACATGTCACTAATGAAGAACGCTACATATAAAATGAAAAACATGTAATCTCAATGAAAGATACCGCTCATTAGAGGAGGCAAAATGTATTTTCACAGATTATCAAAACTATCTAAACTTTTGTGACACCCCGCCTAATTAAATACCAGGTGATCAGTCCTTTATTAAATTAAAATCAAGGTGAACGGTTGGTTCATTCTTAGCATCACTTTCGCAAAATAAAATTTCCAATTGAAACACCCTAAATAATTAAGCTAAGTGTCAAAACAATTTTTAAACCTTGTTTCCATTTTATTAAATCCAAATATGAAAACCTTTTTAAATAACCAACAATTTAAGAACTCTGACATACTAAAGATGGATAATAACACACAAGAATTAGATTCATCCATATAAACCAAACCAGTCTAAACTATAATAAAACCATCCTGACAATAATTAAATCCCAAAGAGTACCAACTAATGGAAATATAAAGGAACGTAAATCTCTGACAAAAATCCAAACTGAATAGTGAAACAGGCGACACATTCCCTAACTAATATGAACTAAAAGTAAGAGTGGAGTCAACAATGCGGTCGTCTAAGCAATGGCCTGCAACTCCCACATAAGCTGCAGTGCGTCCGGTCTAAAGAACCTAAGCATGACTTCCCTGTAGTCGGGCACCTGTATTATATACATACATACATACATACATACATACATACATACATACATACATACATACATACATACATACATACATACATACATATATATATACACACACACACACACATAAGAGAGAGAGAAGAAATAACAGGAAATGGGTCAGAGCCCGAGTGTAAAACAGTTTAAAATTTGTTTAGCAAGTATTAAAAATGCTTACCAGCTAATGCAACAACCATGTTAGTATGAGACACTCTCTTGAGATTTCTCACCTCTCATTCTAGTGTGCACGCCTACCGTACTAATAAATCTCATAAGTTTCCCTAACTTATTCCATAAGGTTTTATCAGGTGACAACCGAGGCTATGATATTTATTTTAGGAAATCATTCTCTTCGAAATTTCTACGTTATTTAGAACAACTCATTTCCCTTATAAAGTTCCCGAATGCTTATAATAAAATTGAAGCATTTATTCATTACTTATTTACTTATACGCACAGTAGAAAGTTCCTATATAGATATACGTATATATATTAGTCACACATATGATATATATACTAACGGTACCCCACATAAAACCTATGCTGCTAGCATACTCTGCTATCAAGTCCCCGTATCACACAAACTAAGGGGAATGCTAGTCCGGAATCACTCTCGAACTGTATTAACATAATACACAAACAAATGGAGGCGAAGCATAGTTCCAAGTCCTAAGAGGTCAGTACATACCCTCACGTCCCTTAGAACATCTGACTATCATTTTCGGATAGCCTGTATCGAGGATACTATCTTCTAGGGTACGAGTCAATATACCCCATAAAGGTCCAATTGAGATAAGACCGTCTCGGCGCGGAAACCCCCGTGATAGCAAGTAGCCCAGGTATGATTTTTACATAGATATATAATATGCACAATCACACAGTTATATATAAATATTCATATTTCTAAATTAGATGCGCTCACAACCCATAATTATAATTATCCGCTCTTAGCACATTTGTACTTGATTATCTCGCACAACGGATTTGTCACTTTTATTCTCATATATATAAGTTACTCCATACCTACTTCTCGTCTCTCGAAGTATTCTATCTCCCTAAGTATAATTTCAGTAGGCACTCTCACTTACCTTCTAGTCTAACTTCCTTACAAGTCTCGACCTTTTATTAAATGCACGCATGACTTCATATGTATGAATAACTCCCCGTTAACCCTTAATTTCATCTTACATTAAGTTCTCACTCAACGGAGTTTACCTAGACCTTACTGGTCCTATTTGTATCCCATTATGCTCTAACAATAATAATCAAGGGTTACTACTCATTTTAAATCGGATTAAACCATAATAAGAGGAATATGCAATTTTTCAGGAGGGGTCGATCGATCGATCGATGTTTTTGGGTCGATCGATCGATCAAGCAATTATGGCGAAAACTACATTAACCCAGTTATGGAAATCCATCTCCAACCTCAACCAAATCTCCATATATGATTCCCAAACTCCCAAAAAATGATACTACAAACATTATATACCCAAATATATGATTTTCTATGTGAAAGGTGTGAGTTTTCATCAAGTATAACAATTTAAAGGGGTAAAATCTATATAGATTTCAAGAACCCTAATCTTTTCTGTAAATTTCAATTCTTCCAATTCTTTTCCAGATTTTCTACTTCTAAATTCATGAAATTTCATGGTGTATCCTCTACATACGAATTAGATGTCCAGAATATGATTACTTCTTCTACGACATGTGAATTCTAGTCTCCAAACTACACTTTCGTTCATGAAACAAGTTCTAAACAACCCTAGACTAACATAATTGAGACATTAACTAAAAATAAAGCAAGATAGATACTTTCCTAGAAATTGAGTTTCTAATTTGTGGAAGAAAGTGGTACGGTTGCATTCCTCGTCGCGCGATCTACGACTCCGTGGTGGTGGCGGTGCAAACGGTTGAGTTTTCGGCCTTGAACTGCTTGGGAAGCTTTCCCACTTCTTCTCTAATGGGCGTTCTTTGATTTTGCTCTTTTTAACCCTAGAGGACAACTCCTAAAGGCTGATATAACCATGGGAAATTCGTGGGTTTAATTGCCCAAAAATATGAAATGCCCATAATACCCTCCCGAGATGCCAATTAGACTTAAAAACGCCCCGAGACCCAAACTTGACCCCCAGGTACACTTTTCTGACTATCTTGACCCTTTCGGACACTTTGGCTCACTCGAAATGACCATTCGGGTGACTTATAATTCATTCACTTTTAATACTAATAAATTAATCCCGACATGACACAGGCACTTCCCGGTTTAACTTCCATAATTATCAAATTATACACTCATGATAATTTAGTAAATTCGATTATACATATTACTTTATGCACTAAGTAAAGTTCAACAAATTCCCAATAATTACTAACTCTCATCACGCTGGTAAATATTTAAAATAATTTCTCGATTAATATTAAATTAATATCTCAATTTAAATTTAATAAATTCTCAAATTTAAAAGTCATAAAAATACGGAGTATTACAACTTTTAAATTGAACTCACCCTAGGATATCATAGGACTTTATATGGTTGTAACATAGGCTAGGCTAGGGTTATGAAACGAAGGAAATATGTACAAATTCAAAGTCTTCGGGGATGAAAAATTTGGGATAATGGAAACTTACGAGCAATTTAAAAATTGGAAAATGATTTCCATAACAAGCATTAAATATGAAATTGGAGAGCATCAAGGATTATTGAACACTATATAAAACATATACAAACTTTATCTTCCTTTTTCTTTTCTTCTTTTTCTAACTTTTTCTTTTGTTTTTCACTTCTATTTTTCTGTTTTTCAATTCTTTCTTTTTCATCACTTTTCTCACTCTTTTCATGCTTAATTGCAACCGCAAGACAATAACATCATTCAATCCCGAGTAACACTCCAAACAAAGGTATGGTAGGTAATATGTATGGTTTATAACTCCGATGTGAAGTTAGTTATGTAATTTTAAGGTTATGAAACGAAAGGATAATATTAAGGCTCAAAAGGGTTGATTAGGGAAATATATAAGTTGAGGTCAAGGACAATATGGGTAATATAACAAAGATGGCACATGATCATATCCTAAAGTTTACTCAATTCTCAAGTCAAAACAAACTTTGAAAATCATGATCATGTTACACATTTAAAAAATGAACTCAATTAATGAACGATCAAATGAAAGAATAGTGAGATTACCGACGAATTCAACATTTTCAACGAGGAAAGAGAAGTGTATAACACTCACAAACGAAGAAAAGTCCGAAGCTCACTCAATGTACGTATATACAATGCAACAAAAGATTATCGAGTAATAAAAATCTTAAACCAAATCAATAAAACAAGAAGAGTGCATGTGGTCATGGGGTTAAAGTTTAATTCATGAAGTTATTCGCAATATCAATGACTTTGGGACTAAAGTCTAATAATTTCTAAAATCGAGAACAAGCATAATTGAATTGTCTATTGGACCAGACAATTATTAAAATTTATCATTGAAAACAAAGGCAAAATGCCCAAGAAAGAAGAAAAAACAAAGAAAATATTTTTAAAATTTTCAATTTTTTTTAAAAAAAGCATGCTTAGTAACTAACATGTGATCAAATCAATGAAACTACACAATGAATGGGAAGAATAACCCACATATATTGTTTTATATTATTAATTGTGTGCCTAAGTATTTTATAAAAGTAAAATTTGAATTAATTTTTGCTAAATATTAAGTTCCTATTATTTAAAATAATTTTCAGAATTTAGTGATAAAAATAATTTTTCAATTTGAAAAATAATTTTTCGAAAATAAATTGCGTGTTAAATAAATTTTTGTTTAATTAAATTTTTTGAACATTTCATATTACTATTAGGAAATTTGAATTGTTAAAGTGTTAACATTTGATTTTGTCAATATTCTTTTAGCTTTTGAAACAATACATGCTAGTGTATATTATTTAGTTCCATTGGGCCTTTAATATCTGGTTTTAACAAGTAGATTTCGTCCTATAGATTTTTTACTTTAGTCACTTCATTAGACGTGTTTGGAGCTTTATTTATAGGAAGCCTTAACATAAGGACATGTTATGGCCAAATTTAGGAGCTACACCCTCTAGCTATATGCCTTAGCTATTATTTTGTTTTAACTGCTAGACCACAAGGTCATCATGAAGGCCTAGATTTTTGGCCCTTAGGTGTAGTGATTAGAAGTTGTGTCCTATTGCATTAAATGGATTTCATCTAGTTTATGATTTGACCATATGACCCATTTGGCTTTAGATGTTAAACAATTGTAGTTTGTCTATTTATGATTTAATAGAGATTTCCTTAGGATTATAGTTTCTTACTATCATATTTGGTATAAATTAGTAACTAAGGAAGCCTATTACCTTAGGTATCTATATAGCCATAGGATACCCATTTCATTACATGCCTATGTTGTATTGATTTGAATGAGTAGAACTGCTACAACCTATAGCTTTCAGCCAAACCATGCTTAGAACATCCACAATGGTGTGATACATGGACAAAGAAACAGGCAAAGTTGCAAATTTTGTGCCTCGCACTGGTGGAGGAAAGTTACCCCATTTGGTAAAGGGAATAGTAAAGGATTTGCAAAGTTATTGAACGCTTGCTGAATCAGTAAAACTTTCCTACGAACTTCTATTGTTCATGGAAACTTCCTACTAACTTATTTTCTCCGTAAGAGTTCCTACGAACTTCAGAAGTTTAAGAACTCCTACGAAAAAAAGAAGTTCGTAGGAAGTTTCTACGTAGAATAAAAGTACATAGGAATGTTTTTACTGAACGGTTAATTTAACAGCAGATTTAGTTATAAATACTACCCCAGCTCACTCTCAATTTTTGATTCCCACCCCCAGTTTCTTCCAATTATAATTCCTCTCTTATTATTCATTATTTTCATCGAAACTATATAAAATTTCCATAAAAAATATGTCTTCCTATCAACCGACTACTTCTAGTACAACTTGATAACTTAATATGACTCCATTTGAGGACGAAGGGCTATGTACCGTATATGCAAAATATACCTACCGAGGTATTGAAGGAAACTCAATAACATTGGGCAAATTTTGGGATACTATGATGAATGAGTATAAAATCACGCATGGAATTATAATTATTCGTACGAGATCCATGCTATCAACACGTTACAATCGTATATCGCATCTCATAATGATATATATTGCAAATATTTCTCACCAGCTAAACAATATGGGATGCGGGATGAACGAGTTCCAAGCGGTTCCAAATGCACAAGACGCGTACCGCGTTGAAACCAACAAACAATTCGCGTTTGATAACTGCTATCAAATTTTGAAGGATTTGCCAAAATTTGACTTGCGAAACACTACAGGGAACGATGACAACCCTAGACCCATAGGCAAAAATTATAACTCGGGGTACAAGTTGTACTGGATAGACCCCAGGCAGGAAGGGTGAGAAATAACATGCACGTCAACGAGCATGTTCTGACATCTTAGATTGTAACACCGTGATACTCAAACATTGCGAAGACTTCAATGTAATGTTTAAAAGAAAGTGGGAGTGGAAGAATAATCATTTACTAAAATTTGACTCTCAATTGGATGCGTTTATTGAGATGATGCGAGCTGTTCAACTCACCAAAAAAATAAAATCAGCTCATGCGCCTAGGCCAAGAGCAGTCATACATCATGGAGTTGGATATGAACAATATGAATACATTACAACAACAGTTCCATTTTAAAAGGTTCAGCGACCTAACATCATAGTTGCTGCCATCGAAGCTACGATTTTTTAGTTGCAATCGAACACTCTCGGGTCATCTAAACCTTCATTCGGTACAACCAGTTCAATCAATGATGAGTAGTATTATATATATAACAAATCACCTATAAATATTCTAGTCCATGATTTGTTATATAATCTTGTTTTATATTTCAAAGATGGATTTATCTCCCTAAATTTATCCATTTACAATGGATTATACACAGATATTGTCAGTAACGATTGGTATGGGAAGAAACTAATTTTTCAAACTTATCCGATTAATACTTCTTGGCGATTTCTCAATGACTTTGGTCATATATTCATAATCTCTCCCAGTTCGGAGCCGGAAGACGAATTTAAGTACCTTTGGGAACACCTCACATAGCCAGATAAATTTGATGAAATGTATGACCAGAAGGTGCTTTGCCATTACCATCACATACCCATGCCAAAAAATCAGGCTGCCACACTTTGCCCAATATCATATCCTGAAGAATCGAAGATGTTTTGTTTTGATTTATTGGAGGAAGAGATATGGAAGATGGAGAGGCACTTACAACATTATCGCAAAGCACAATGTGCGATGCTATCAGGTCGTCAGATTCAGCAATAATTAATTAACATATATAACGACTCTGCGATGGCATCTGATAACGACATTTCTGACTATAACAATTCTGGTTTTGATTACTTTTCGGAATGCATATATGAAAATGATGGGGAAGATTACGAACCAAATATATCAAACTATAACGAAGAATATGTTGATATCGATACGCAACGATCTTACTTACGTAAATGTTTAGTGCGCAATGGGAAACCATTTTCTTGTACTTCTACTAGGTTTGACCTCAGCATTTGAACAAATAATCCTAGTAATAATTTCTTTCATGTATGAGTGTTTGTACTATTTAAGTCATTATTTCAATAACAAAGGGTAAATTTATGACCTAATATTCCTTGTGATGATCATTTGAATTGGCCACGGATTAATTAATATGTAACTTTGAGTTTTGCAATTTCGTATTAAATTCGTTTCTATGCATAAGTGCCATAGTATTTTAAACTCCATAATTTAAATTAGAGTGCCACTTTGATTTTAAAATATTAATAAAGTAAACAAAAGTGTAATAAATTAGTTGTCTTCATTCCATGTGTAATAAATAAAAATAATAAGCAAAAAAATTTAAAAGAAAATACAATTAATTTGAGATAGCTATACATAATAAATTCAAAACATTTTTCAACAGTGGTTAACGATTAGAATAAGTTGACTCTTATTTTAATGAAACATAAACTTCATATAAGCAGCTAAATAAGATAATTAGAAAATATATCTCAAGTAATTGCCACATGCATTCAACACCAGTTAACGATCGTTGACTTGATTTGTCTCATATTATAAGGGCATAAATAGCCGAACCCCAATCATATTCCCCAACCTTAGTAACATCCTCCAAATAATGTAAAAATCCGATATCAAAAGTGAAGTTGACATTTGGAAAAAATATACTCCCGATTGTAATACACCGTATTTTTCATGGATTTTAAATTTAAGGATTTATTAAATTTAATTGAGATAAATTAATTTAATTTTAATCCGAAATGTTGTTTTAAATATTTAATAGCGTGACAAAAGTTAGTAATTATTGGGAATATATTATTTATTGCATATTACTGGATGAGTATAGTAATATATGAAATTTATTTTATAATATTGTCACGCGTGAATAAAATGACAATTATGGAAATTTAAGTCGGGACGCGCCTGTGTCGTGTCGGGACTAAATGTTGATTAATAAAAGTGAATATTTTATAAGTTGTTCGTATGGTCGTTTTGAATGCGCCAACATGTCCGTAAGGGTCTAGATAGTCAGAAAAGTGTACCCGGGGGTTTAGTTTGGGTCTCGGGGCGTTTTTAGGCCTAATTAGTACCCCGGGAGGGCATTTTGGTCATTTCACATTTATGGGTAATTAAACCCACGAAAATCAGTAATCTATATCAGCCATTTAGGTTAGTCAGCTAGGGTTAGAAATCACAAACACAAGAACGGCCATAGGAGAGGAAGGAGAGAGCTCTCAAGGCAAATTCAAGGCCCAAAAGCCATCCGTTTGCACCGCCACCACCACCAACGCGTAGATCGCGCAACGGACTACGCAACCACACCAAAATCATCTGCAAACCAGAATGTCAAAAATCCCAGGCAAGTGTTTATCTTGCTTATTTCGTTGATGCATCTTTCATATTAGTGTAGGAATGATTAGGATGAGTTTTATGGAAGAAAACCTAAGATTTGAGATATGAATCGCATGTAGTTATGGTTTAAATGATAATTCTGCAAACCCTTGCCATGTAGAGGAATTTACCCACGAAATTATGATGTTTATAAGAAGAAATTTCTGGAAAAACAGATTGGAACCATGATTTAGAGATTTTTAGGGTTCTTGAATATTTAAATGAATTATGGCATGATTAATTCATGTTTAGTGACGTAAATTGACATGCTTTACGTAGGAAATGTATGATATCATGTTAGGATGTTAGTAGTACAAATTTTGAGACATTTGGGATTGTAAAATATGGATTTGGTGTAAGTTAGAAGATGAAACCCGTAACTGCAATTCTGCGAAATCGTTTAAGTTTATCCCAGGCGGACCGGTCCGGGTCTGAGGCGGATCGGTCCGATTGATCGGATCAGTTCTTTTATTCTGAGGCGGATCGGTCCATTGATGATCGGATCGGTTCTTTTCCAGGCTTCATCGGTTCGCTTGCGGTCCAGGGTATACTGGCCTTCAGTAGTCGGATCGGGCCGGTTCTGAGGCGGACCGGTCCGGTTAGGGCAGACTCCTATTTCCTTTTAAATGAGTTAAATTCAATTTATTGTGAGATAATTCTTGGGCATCCTTGATAAAATGTTTTGGGAGATAGGGAAGACCAGTAGGACATGTGAATAGATTTTGGGACCCTTGATGTCGGGCAAAGATTGTATTTTGGGATAATTACATAAGGGTCGGTGAACTTATGATTTAAAGAGAGAGACCCGTAAGAGAGTTACTTTGGGACAAAGGTGGATACCAACTGAATTTTATACTTGGGAGGATAGAATCCCTGAGCGTTATGTAGTAAGTGGAAAGGTTCCGCAAAATTAAAGTAAGATGTGAACGGTTATACGTGATAACTAAATAATGATAAATAAAAGTCATAACTATGGGATTTGAGAATATACCCATTATTGATTTAGTAATATTAGTATAGTTATATGATTGTGAATGGATATACTATTTATGTGTGAAAATCATGCCCACGCTACTTACTATCCCGGAGGTTACCGCGCTGGGACAGTCTTATCTTGATGGGACCTTTATGGGGGATATTGACTTGTACCCTAGAAGATAGATATCCTTGGTACAGGCTATCACTGTGATAGTTCAGACGGTCCTAAGAGACGCAGGCATGTGCCATCCTCTTAGAGACTTGGAATCTATACTTCGCCTCAATATTGTTTGTGTATGTATGTTAATACAATTCGAGAGTGATTCCGAATGTATTCCCCTTAATATGAGTGATATGGGGCTTTGGATAGTAGAGTATGCCCGCACCATAGTTTATTTGGGGTGCTGTTATAATATATATATTATACGAGTAGTTAATATATATATGAAATTTTGAAATTTGGAACTACCTACTGTGAATTGATATGTAGGACATGGTTGATGACTCAAATTGTAAATACTTGTTTTGAGAAAGTATAATATATCACTGGAAAAACTTTAATGACTAATAAAGTTAAAATGAGAACTTTGGTTATTAATTGAAATATTCTTTTCAAATAATTGTATCGTTAAATTTTGAATCCTGCAAATATCCTAAGATAAGTTCAATCATTGGGGAAGGATAGCGTGTTATATGATGAGATAAACCATTAGGAGGGTTAGTGCGATAGGAGTGCACATTAGAAGAGAGGTGAGAATTTCTCAAGAGAGTGTTGCACTAATATGTTGTTGCATTGGCCTGTATCAATTTAAATACTTGCTAAACAATTTTTAAATCATATACACTATCAGGCTCTGACCCGTTTCTCTCTCTCTCTCTCTCTCTCTTGTATATATATGTATATATTACAGGTGCCCAGCCACAGGGGCGTCTTGCTTAGGATCCCTTGAGAGGAACGTGCTGCAGCTTAGGTGGGAGTTGCGGGCCACTTGATTAGACGATTTCATTCACTTGATTCTTCTTCTATCATTCTCAGTTATTGGGCATGTGTCGCCCTCTCCACCATTTATCTGTTTTATTGGGACATTTATATTTCAGTTATTTCTAGTACCGTTACTTTGGGATTTATTCAGCATGTATGTTTTTACATTTAGTTTTAAATGTTGGGATTTTGGATGTTGAATGTTTAAAGTAATTGGATTATGTTCCAGGATAATTGTTGTATGATTCTTACTTATTTAAAATGTTGTTAATAATTAAATAAATAAGTTTTTCTTTAAAAATATAATTTGGTTAGAAAGGTAAAAAAAAATGGTTTTGACACTTAGCTTAATTAATTAGGGTGTTAATTTGGAAAAGTTTATTTTTACGACAGTGATGCTAAGAATGAACCAACTGTTCACCTTGATTTTAATTTAATAAAGGAGTGATCGCCCGGTATTTAATTAGGCGGGGTGTCACAGGTGGTATCAGAGCATCAGGTTCTAGTGTCCTTAGGATCTGTACGGCTTATTATGCTTTCAGCGTTGCTTTGTTTGTTATAGAGCCCTATGTTTAGGATTGTCGATTCCTTTGACGAGATTTCGTTCTCCTGCTATAATGTGTATACACTAGTGAATTCTAATTTCGTTCGGATGTGTGCGCGTGCCGAGCGATGACGAATGTCAGAAGAGGACCGTTAAGCGTACATCAGGAGGCAGGGCTCAGTTGAGATTATGAAATATATCAGAGGATGATGACCGTAGTCGAGGTCACCTCCATTATGGCACGAGAAGCCACGACTAGAAAGGAGACTAAGGTGCAACAATGATTTTCAAATGCTGTTATAGTCAAATGAGGTGCGAGGGTAAACTTACCCAACGTATTACAAAAACGTGTAGAGACTGTCAGTGGGAAATTTTAGAAACGCGAAAATTGTATGTGTTTACCAAAGGAGGTAAAGTATCCAAAGGCTTAAATATATGACGGAGTGTGGCAAACTGAAAGTGAAAATTTAGAGAGAATTTTCTTGGCTTTCGGGACGAAATTATAACGGTTGGAGTCAACCACCAATTTTAGAAGTGGAATGCTATGCCTATAGGAGAACCTTAGGTACAGTGTTGACCGTATGTTCCTTCCTCAACTGTTCAGGATTAGAAGTAAACGTGGTTCTGAACTCATCGCGGGAGGGCATGACAGAAGTCCAATTGTGGATATAAATCCTAATCGTTAGCAAATTTTGTATCGAAAGAGGTAGATACTAGTGGAGGAAATGACTCCAAGTGAGAGACCAACTTGTAATAATAGTTGATAATACTCGAGGAGGAAATTCAGATGGACGACCGATTCAGAGGTTGACAATGTCATATTTTGTCAATATAGATGATAACGCTTCTTTGTGGGGGAAGTTAAAGGAATCGAAGAATTTAGTCGAGAATAAGACTGAATACAACGGTGGTGGTATAGCACCACAAAAGGATGTGGATACACATCAGGAAAACCATTTAAATGCTTCAGAATAGTTAAATTCTTACCTAGTGATGGTAAATTCAGTAAGTACTATTATAGATAGTAACATAATCTTTATGGCCTAAAAAGCTAAGGGAACAACCGGGATGGCTAACAGGAATCGAGTCTACTAAAGTCCGAGAGAAGGACAATCCTAAGCTGGTTAGTAGGACAGGTGATAAGTGGATTATGTGTTGAGGTATTTTGGTACGGAGTGAAATTGCTCGCAATAATATGTTCCAAAGTGAGAAAAAGGGACAAGAATACGGTGCCTAGTAAAGGATGATGATTAAAAATAATTTTGTTTTGGTTTGGGCAGACGTGTTACGTCCGAAAACCATTTGTGCAGTCAAGACGATTGCCAGGATGGAAGCATAAGTTGTATCCTTAGAGGATGCGGCGTGTTTATGTGACACGACCACTACAAAAAAAAGTACTTTTTAAGATGGAGGCTTTTGAGACGGCAAAATTTGAGTCTCTAAAACTAACTTTTTAAGACGGATAAAATTAACTGTCTTAAAAACTATTAATTTTTAAGATGGCTAATTTTACCCGTCTCAAAAGAGGCTACTTAAGAGACAGCATATTACAACCGTCTCAAAAAGTGTACTTTATGAGACGGCTAAAACTAATTTGGATTCCCTCTTTTAATAATTTTCATTCCCGCTTCATTATGTTAGCCTTAACCCGAGTAAACAAAAAAAAAAAGGAAAAGAAAAACCCACATGTGATATCTCTTCTTCACCGCTCAAGCCCTAGTCGTTGGTCACATGCGGACATGCCGCTCAAGACCTATCCCTTGTCGCCCTAGCCTTAGCCATCACCGCCTTAGCCCTCACCATAGCCCAAGCCGATGGCTAAGCAGACAAGAGCGGGTAAGTAGTATTTCTTTTTTGTTGATTGTTGATTTCAATAATTTTATTTCAGATTTGTGTTTCATAGTTGGGATTTAGCTTACTCTACTTGTGTTCAATCGTTGCAATCATTTATACATGGATTGTGTACACTTTCGTAACACAATTCCTGCTGTTTGTACATTCTTTCGTATTTGTTCATTAAATGATTTCAATATGTGAAAAAAATCATTGGTGTTTTTAATTAGGGGGTTTTGGGGAAAGGTCCTCATAATTCTCAAAGTGTATAAAAATAGGGCACTCCAAATAATTTTATAAATTTAGTCCCTGTACAAAAAAACCATGAAAAATGGTGGCGTTGACCAAAAAAATGAACTCCTAACTCTAAAAGGACCACACAAATAAATGCTATTGTACCACATGTACTAGATTTATAAACTTGAAAAGCATTGTCCTAAAAATCCAAATATAGGAAGGAACATGACCTTTACCTTAATTCTCTATTTTATTAATTATTGTGTTACCATAACTGAAATATATGGCAGTGATAAATTTTCACTCTTAATGGACAAATATGTATATATATAGTTATATGTTAAATATAAATATAAATATCATAGTTATGGAAATCATATGTTTTTCATTGATGGATATTTGACAGGGTTCATTGGCATTTAAGTACTTGATATAGCCTCGGACATTCAAGTTATAGTATCGTTAACCTGATACGAATAAAAGGTTATTGTAATTATTGGTTATTGATTAATATCATCAGTTTTTGTAGTGGTGATAGGAGGTTGAGGGTGAGCCAATTGAAAACCCGAATTGTCAATTGGTTGTTGTAGTTTAGTTTTAAGATTAATTTATGAGAATATGCACATACTTGTTTGTGTGAATTTTAGTTAGAAATATTGATATGTTTGTCTCAATAAATTAATTCATGTCCTTTGCAAGTAGTTTATACCATTAATTTGATTTACTATTCCATTATAATTTTATTTTGTGATATATGTGATGGACCCAATTAATTCAAACACACGTCATCATTGAAAAGATCAATAATCAGTATGGAATCAAATGAGATTTTTTTTAAATAGACATAAATAGGTTTATTTCCTTACCTACTTTTCTTTCATTAGCTTTTTTAGTTTTTATTGTTAGTTTCTTTTATGTATTTGAATTATATTATTTGTGTTGGGTGAAGTTTGCGTATACTTTGATACCTCGTTAAATTCGTGTTTGGACCACATATATGTATCTATGAACTTCACTACTGGTGTGTTGAATTTATGTGATGTAGTTTGGAATGGACTTTACTTTTGCGACTCTTTAAGATAGGGTTTGTGGAAGTCCAAAAATAGAAAAGTTAGGTTTTGGGAGAAAAGTTTTTATTATATTAGTGAAATGAAAAATTAATCCTAAAGTTTGGGTCATTTTCAATTTTAGACTCGATGTTTCAAAGGTTGCAGGATGTCAGTCAAGGCTCATACCGCGACCGATTTAACTAGGTATTGTTACCCACCGATCCAATTTCGAGTTACGAGTTCAGTTTTCGATTATTATTGTGAATCAACCCTATATCATTAATTTATCAGTAGTATCGACTCATATCGGTGATATTGCGGTAGAATTGGCCCATATCGGCAATATCACAGTACTATCGACCCATATCGGTGATATATCGATCGAGATGGTATAAATTACTAAGCATCGATCTCTCTATCTCAATTTCTAACGCACTCAATTAAGCGTCGATTTGGCATCCATGTCACGATCGGAGCAATCGATTTTACTATATATTAATTTAGACTAGTGTCCTTAAAGTGTATGATTACTTACATTATATATATTATTAACTAGTAATAGGTACTATTATGACATTCACCAAGGATCTTAAGTTGCTAGTGTACAATCAGTGTGAGAAAAAAGAAAAAGTCATGCTATATTCTCTAGGAACAAAGCATATACACCGTTAGTCACCATCACTTAATGTGCTATTATTGATGTATTGGTCAATTGGAATATGATCTTGTAAATCTACTTGAGCTTGCCTTTCGAGAGAATTGATGAGGGAGATATATCATAGTTTCTAGAAATTAGTTTTGCAACGTGAGTTAACAATGCTTAGGTTTATAACTTGAGGCATTTATTTGTATTGGATCTTTCTAGTTGAATAAGATCTGTATTGGAAATCAGTCTTGCAATGTAAATTGTATTAGGCTTGTATTAGGTTTATAACTTGAAGTATTTATTTGTATTGGAAATCAATGTTGCAATGTGAATTAACAATGCTTGTTGATGTAAAAGGTGTTGGTTGAACTGAATCTAGTAAAATAACTATTTGCAATGTCATATTGTAACTTAATTATTAACGAGTTAAAATAACTATTGTTTCTTACATAAATGTTTCTTGTTCAAGTTTTTTCTCCAGGTCTTTAAAATATTGGTATTACACACTCACTTTGTCTTCTATGGCTACTGTTTGTTGAATTTTTGGTAAGAAATTTGTTCCAACATCATAGCCCTTGATATTTTTGAACTCTCTGCACCAATTGTTCGCCATAATGCATGAATATTTGTTTCAACCCATTCTGAGTAATTTACACCCCAACTTCATTTTCTAGCGAACCAGATTTCTCCCGTGGCCGTTGCCATGGAAGCTAATTTTAAACATAATCTCGTATATTCTTAATTGGGTTCAGGGCTCAACTTATTCTTGACAAATTTACTTTTCTTATGTTTGGGAATCATTATTCTTTTTTAAATATCAAATTATAGCCTTATATAACCAACAATATTGGTGTTTCCTCGAGTGTTTTATTGGTCTTAAAACTTCCACCCTGGATTGTAATCATCCCGCACCCCTCTATGGATTAACCCCTCTTCTGTGTATTCTTTGAAAAAATGCCATGAATCATTGTAGTATTATAATTAGATCAAGAAATGAATCCCACAACTGCTAGAAATGAAGTTAAGTTAAATCCCCAAGAAAAAGTGTTGAAGAACTCCAAAAATGATAGATTAAAAGAGTCTGCTAAACCTTGCTAAACCTTGGGCAGATAACTCCTTCAAATTTAAGAATTAATGCTTATGGAATAGAATGCAATGATCGAACCTCTTTTTAAGTTTGATGGCACTGCGGTGACGCATTTTAATTGGCTGAATTGCTATCATCATTTTTATGTAGTCTCCACATCAAACCATAATGAAACTATCCAGTGGAAGATACCCCAAGCCTCATGCCTAGGCGCCGCCTAGGTGGCACCAAGGTGCGCCTTTTAGAACACTGCTTTATCATAAAAGATTCTGTGCTGAAACCCATCCCTTTAATTTTATCTCCAAAGAAAACACATGTAGACAGCAGCTCACAGTCGAACTCGAGAATAGCCTCAAAAGTTAAAACTAATGGTCGTACCATGTCCCACATAGGCCCTTATTTCTTGCAGGCCTATAATCCAAGGACCCATATGAACAAAGAAGCATTACCTCATCCAGATTACTCAAAGTGGTGAGTGGCTAAAAATAATGCAGGCTCTTAAACGTACAACCAAACAGACACCCCCCACAATTGGTCTAGGACGATGGTGATGTGGACCAGACCACATCAGTGGAAGCCAAATCCACGAGTGCTAGGACTGTAAAATGATATAAGCTACTTAAACTTAAATTTAGTGGTTAAGGTCAAACCTTTTTAATTTGTGAAGATAGGACTGTAAAATGATATAAGCTACTTAAACTTGGCTCTCGTCTCAATCAGTTAAGGCTTGTTCGGGATTGACTTGTAAAATAGAAATACCAAGCTTTAACACATTTAAGGTTTTTTAATTTATTAAAGTCAGCTCAATAATCTTGTAAACACTTTAAATACAATGCAGTGGATAAAATTATCTGTCCTATAAATGTAAGAGAAATTGATTCAATCACTTCCTAGGTTATGAATGAATCTGAACTGGACAGGGGTCTGAGTGGCATTTTTTAAGCTATTATAGAGCTAAATCGAGTCCTAAATTATATATTATTTGAACGATTATTTCCCTACTTAATCCCTTTTTCTCGTTAAATATATAATCTAAACAAAATTCACATCCCTAGAACTTATTCTAAATGCTATTAAACATGAGAATTTGGGTCGAGTTTTAGCGTAGGAACATGGTGCAAGAATGCCAAAAAATTAGGTGTCTTGGAGAGCAAAACTTGTAAAAGCAATAAATAAGTTGGGGTAAACTCTGTTTTCCTTTAGTTGAAGGAGTCATGGGTTTAAAATGATTCCTGATATATGTAAAGCATCTAGCATGAAAATTTTGTGGGATTCAATGTCTTAAGACAGTTTATGATCCAAATTTTTTTTTGAACAGGTATAGCAACTGCTCGAAACCATTAGGTTATTTATCCTGGTATAACAACTGATTGAACAGGTATAGCAACTGCTCGAACCGGTATAGCAGTTTTTTTTAAGGATAAAAGAGACACTGATCAGTTCATCACTGAAATTGATGAATATTTCTATTGGAATTTATCTTATAATGGGTATTTCGAGTCTAAATCTGCTTGGCAGACTAAGGTCAGTTCATCCTTCTTCTTTCCTGTAAAAATCCATTTGGAACAAATATCTTCCTCCTAAAATTACCATATTTTTGTGGAAATGCCTCCATAATATTGTTCCAATGGATTCAAATATCCAATTTATGGGCATTAAACTGGACTCTATTTGTAGATGTTGCCTCAATTTCCTTCAATTAGTCATTCGATTTGTTTAATGTTAAGGTGTTAGTTCTAAGACCATGCCAAATCCCCTCATACACTGAGTAGGATTCTTAAACTGAATCATATAACCTTCATCAATACTCAAGATAACTTGGTTGTGATTAAGGTGTGTCTAGTTTTGTGTGTAACTCCAATAAGAAAGATGTGCCATTTACTTTCGCATCAAGTGACTACACTTGAAAGATTGTTGTTATTATGTGATCCTAGATCAAAATATAAGAATTTTTTGTGAACAGAGAAAAGAAAATGTCTCTCTCAGTTGGTTCTACCATCATTAACCTTCCCATATCCATTGACAATTTTATGTGGACTAATCCTATTTATTCTTTTGTGGAGGAATTTGGCATTGTTAAGTTAGGTTTGAAGAGATGTGTAATAGTTGGCTTGGAGTCATATTTTATCCCCAATGAGAAATATCAGAAAAAGGTTCTATGTTCTTTGAAAATTGATGTTGATTTTGTCGATGAGAAATAACAAGAAAAAATATGGTTTTGGCCACTACTACCGAAACTAAGTATTCTAAGGGTCCTGCCTCAAAACATATTGTTTCTTCGATCATTGTTCCTTCATAGGAGGCTAAGGAACCAAAGCATGCAAAACATTCTAAACCAAGAAAATAAGCGACTCAGTTTGTCTAGGACACGACTCCTGAATTTGTAACCAATCAATCTCCTTATTATAGTAACGTTTTTCTTATGCTTTATGATTTCCTCAGTAAAGTTGATCCCCCGAGTTCTCTTATTGAAGAAAATGTTGTCCAAAATTCTTATTTTCCCCTTCTTTAGTGGGAAGAGTTTTCATTATTCCATGGTCATAATGTACATCACTCGAAATTATTTTGCCGAAAACTTCCTCTATTACCATAGTTTTTCCCGAGGGATCTTATGATGATCACCTCAAGTTGCAATACCTGATGAACATGTAACTATGTAATTGATTTTCTTATATTAGGACCATTTATGGAATGATTAATTCTTATAAGTCTTGACGTCATTATGTTATAATTTGTTTTAGGAAATTTTCCCCATTAGTTGATAATGGTCCATCCTAATTTCCAGAGTTAGTCTCTAGTTTTTGGTGACTAAAAGATCCACTTGTCAGATCAGTCTACACATATTCAGCTTCCTGTTATTTTTCTAGCCTGCCTAATTCACAACTAACACATGTCAGTTGGTGGAGCTTGTTCTATTAGAGGTATTTAGTTTGCTTCATTTTTAAACATACAAATTTTCCAACAAATATTGGTCAATCATCTCTTGTGTTATGGTTGGTCTTCAACTGGTTCATCACATTCTATTACTACTGAGTTTGATATGGGACAAGAAGCTTAAGGTTCCATAATTTCAATATATCGATAATAGAATCCTAAGGTGAATTCAAGTCAGTAATAAATCTTGTAGGTAGGGGAAGGTCCTTGGAGCTCAGATAAATAAGAAATATTGACTAAGGTGACAAATCTTACCTTATTTCAAAGGATAAACCCCATCTTGCAAAGGGCGTGTTGTCCCTTTAAGGGTTGACTCGCCAAGTAGTGTCTTTATTTCTTACTTTTCCTCTCGGTTGTTGTGAGTTGATTCAAACCAACTCATGTTTTATCTTAATTGAAGATTTTGATACGGTGTTACATGGTGTATTGCACATTGATTTTATTTAGATGGTACTCAGAATGGTGGGTAGGCTTAGTTTCTTTATTACTTCGTAAATCGGTTATAGGGCATTTTGTGTACCATAGCTAACTGCGTTTTGTGTACCATTTGTTGCAGGAAGTTTACCGTTGGAGCTTTTGCATCTATTCTCTCGAACAAAGACCTTGTCACTTATGTCCTCTTTAGTCTCGCTCTCAACCACATGCAGGGTGAGATATATTCAAGTTAATTTTTTTTCATTATGTTGTCCAACAGTAAAAGGAAACGTAATGTGTATATTTATTTACATTAGTTGTTTAGAGTGTTGTGGCTATTTCTGTCGTCATTTTTGAGTTAATTTTTATGTTTAAACAGGTTGGTTTTCATGAATAAATAAAGGAGACTCTGTCGAATTTTTAAAAAAATATTAAGTGTTTTTAAAAGTAAATAATATGAAGATGATTTAGAGTGGCATGAATAGAGATTTCAATTATAAATTCATGTTTGTTTCATGTATCATTAACGTGATTAATCCCTCTCTCAATTTTATTATTATGTAATTAAGTTGATTATGTATGTTATATGTACGTACACAGATTCATGGCAAGAAAACATCGACGTTGTTTGAATATGTGCGGTATCATTGTCAAGGAAAGATCACTTGAGAAACAACCATTCACAACACGAGTGGAAGACGATTTAGAGATACATATATCGATATCCCACTGGAGTGAGGTGTTGCAACCCCAACCAATGACCCTAGTGGCACCTAGTCAGAGACGTCAATGACCCATATCAACTAGGTAATAACACATCTTTATTCTATTTTTTTATATGTATGTGATGGCGTGTTAGGTAAGATATATATTGTGGGTATTCCGCCCTTAGTTTTTTATAATGTTGCGGCTATTTTTGTCATTTTTGAGTTAATTTTTATGTTTAAACAGGCTGATTTTCATAAATAAATAAAGGAGACTCTATCGAATTTTTTTAGAAATATTAAGTGTTTAAAAGTTAATATTATGAAGATTTACAAATTTGATAAGGTTTTTAAAGATTGTCATCTATAGGTACTATTAAAAAAGATTACTTCCTTGTTTAAGGTAACTGACACTAAATAAATTTTATTGCAGGTCGAAATTTTTTTTGGACAAGGCAAGTCATTGAAGTCGTTTTGATGGATGTTGTTTGATTCAAGATTGCGAGTTTACTTTGCTTACATTATTTTATTTTAGGAATAGACGGGATTTTATGTATTTTTTCTAATGAGATAAGTGAAATTTTGTAGAGAAATTTAGTTTGGTGGGCACAGTGTTGAAATTGTCTATTTTATCTTTGTATGAACTATAATTTTAGTTGAATGGAAAGTTGTGTGTTATATTTGTTGAAATGAAATGTCAAATATGTCATATATTATTTTTAAGAGTTTTTGTTTAAAAGTATATTGAGCATATTATGGCATGGATGAAATTTTAATTTTGGCGCAAAAATTATTAAAGACGGCTTCTTTGCCGTCTCAAAAGGGTTTCATAAACGGGGACTTTTTGAGATGGTTAAGTTATCGTCTAAAAAAACTATTTGGGGACGTATGTTGGTGTCTCTAAAAAAACTTTAAAAGACGGATTTTTTGCCGTCTCAAAAGGGTCCTGTAAACAATGACCTTTTGAGACGGCGTATTTCCCGTCTCAAAAGAACTTTTTGAGACGGCTTCTGCCGTATCAAAAAGCTTTTAAAACGGGGGTATAATACTACGCTCCTTTGCCGTCTCAAATGGCGTCACAAAAGGCTTTTGAGACGGCTAGAGGACTTTTTGAGACGGTTGGAGCACCGTAGTAAAAAGCAATTTTTTTTTGTAGTGGACCGAGTCACCATATTTTGTTCATTGCTAGATTAGCATGTGAGACGAGTTTAATGCATATCATTATAAATGTTACCATTATGTGAATATTTTTCCTTAGTATAGCGGCATTTTTCTTTGGTGCTATCCGCGGGGGATGAATGAGTATATTAACAGTGTTTTATACTTTATTGAGGTTACTCGTTGTAGTGATGCGATACACGAGTATGATATTATCTTTGTTAAAATGTTATAGAAATGGGTAGTATGATAGTGGGCATTTATTGCAAGGCTATCGGAGTAGTTACATTAGTGCAACATGTTTTTTTTTGGCGAGCCTTTACCTGTAAGAAGGTTGGACTCGCACTTATATTATCTATCCTAAAGACTTCGGAGGAGATAGTGGGCTCGAGATATTCGATACCAATGTATGTATAGATTTTGTCAGTATGATTCAGTATGTACCGGGATTTACCGTTGAGCGAAAAGACTTGACTCAGTATTATGTTTAGCACTCCGGACTTAGTGATAGGAAGAGTGCAGTGTTATATTTATCCTTAAGAGATGTGGGAGTTAAGAGTTATACCCCTAATGTTAGAAAAAGGAAATTTAGAGAATTTCGATCGTATGTATCCGAGGTTTATAGAATGTAATTACTATCAGCCAATACGGGACGATAGTGAAATTAGTGAAACGTTCTTTGTTAAGCATAATTACGGGAGAAATTCTAACTTTTCTATCAAGGGACGGAATAAAGGGGTATATACTATGGACGGAGGACCTAACGGAATTCGATAACTGACAATGCTAGGTAGTAGTGTATCGGGGGGGGGGGGGGGGTTCCTTGTTTGGATTTCGCTTTGCGAGACATCCCACGCATGAAACTTAGCGTAAGGTTGGAAATAGGGAGACGTTTGGTCACTATTCCATGAGTTTGGTACCCTGGTCGAAATGGGATCAAGTAATTATGTATGTAAGTTGGAAGTTGAATTTTGTTTTGAGGTCATTGGAGACGGGTTTTTGTGGTAGGAAAGCATTGAAAGTTATCCCCACGAGTTGAGGGGTGGAACGATGATAAGGAGAATTTAAGAATTTTGATTTCTAGGGTGATTGAGAGTACCCAAATGTCATAACCGCGTACAGAACACAAGGTGAATAAAGAGTTGGAATGATTTTTAGCTTGGATTATCTGGAAAGAACTTTATATTATACAAAAGAGATGACCTGTAATTATTTTGATGAATAGAGCGTTAGTGATTTATTTTGGTTGTTATACCTATTTGGGAAAATTGTTGTACTTATCTGAGGAAGGTTGATAATTATTATTCCTCTTTTATTGTCATGGAATTTGAATGCCCTATTCCTTCTATTCCGTTGAATTTAGTTAGTCCTACAGATGAGTAGCACTCCGTTCGCTCTCCCAGGGCGGTCGGAGTGTTGCAAAAATGTGGGCATCTTGGTTAAACTACAGTTAAAATAGTCCGAGTCGAAGGGACGTGGTAATAGACGTGTGAAATATATGTTTGTGGGACTAGTATAACGAAGTGGAAGTGATAGAGTGGATTAAACGTCACATGAGGGGAGATAATCCATACATAAGTGTGCAATTAGAATAGCACGCCCTAACTTGATTGGAAGGCTGTGGGAAGCCATTCAAGAATTGGTATTCCTTGAATAGAGTAGAATTTAATTGTTATGAAGCACACCCGGAGCGGAGTTGTTATTAGTCAAGTGTGAGAGAGACTTGCGCATACAAAGATTAATGATGTTAGTATAGTATAAGAGATCCAGAAGTGCGCTTTGTGGAGAGAAGAGCACGGGTCGGAACTTTCGGCATACTCCAAGGAAAGAAGGGGAGTATTATGTGTCACTTAATGTGAGACATTTCAAGGGAAGAATCGATGTTTAGCGAGACGTAGTGAGTAGTCTCTACATGCACTGCCCATAGGTAAGGTTTGGTTGAAAGAGGAGAATCAACCAAATAATTTTGTGTTTATCGAAAATTCCTGAAATTGGAAGAGGTTGGTAAAGTCGGTAAAGTTCTTGGATGGATTGCCATCCTCAAAACAAGATCAAGGGTTTATCCCGAACATGTGAATTAAGTCGACGAGAAGGAAGTGATTGATATTCCTTTGGGCTGGCTTACAATATTAACTAGTATGCCCCAGACTTCCTTTGAAAGGAAGGATCGCGCTAGTGCATGGTCCGACGCAGTATAAATTTCTGAATCAGGATGAGATTGGTGAATCCCACCTTTGATATGGGATTTCAGGAACCAGCGGAGATAAGATTTCATTTCAAGTAAAATGTATCACCCTTAGCCAGGGAATAAGCGCATGGTGATTAAAGATTAGTGGAGCCACGTGAAGGAAATTTTGGAATCTTGGTACGATGATTTCAAGAATGCTCTGTAGAAGCACTCGTACCTGTTTGTCGCGTACGAGGTACTTATTAAGGTTTTGTTATGGAAGAACCTCGACTATTCTCCTTCCGTATGTTTAGAGGAGAGTAGATAATCAAAATTTTTGATCGGTCGAGAAAATATCCGATATCTATTGGTGAAATTCCACGACTGTTTTAGGCAGTCAGGAGTGGTCAAATGTTCGTATGAACTTCTCAGAATGGGATTTTTGTGTATGAATAAATACGAGTAATTTGTCATGTAGTGAGGAGCGGCCTCCTAATGATAGAGAGATAAGGAAATTATAACGTATAGGCGTGACCTATGCGAATGTTGTCGGGTGGGAGCACAATGTGAAGTGTCTCCAATGAGAATGTAAAACAATGTTGCTGTGAGGAAAAAGCTATAGTGATTGAGAGCAAAATAGATAGTTTCCGTACTGACAAGGATATCTAGAACTGTGCTACCTGGTAAGCCTTATTTTCTGAATTTCGGGACGAAATTTCGTTATTAGGGGGGAAGTATATAATACCCCGTATTTTCATGGCTTTTAAATTTAAGGATTTATTAAATTTAATTGAGATAAATTAATTTAATTTTAATCCGAAATGTTGTTTTAAATATTTACTAGCGTGACAAAAGTTAGTAATTATTGGGAATATATTATTTGTTGCATATTACTGGATAAGTATAGTAATATATGAAATTTATTTTATAATATTGTCACACGTGAATAAAACGACAATTATGGAAATTTAAGTCGGGACGCGCCTGTGTCGTGTCGGGACTAAATGTTGATTAATAAAAGTGAATATTTTATAAGTTGTTCATATGGTCGTTTTGAATGCGCCAACGTGTCCGGAAGGGTCGAGATAGCCAGAAAAGTGTACCCGGGGGTTTAGTTTGGGTCTCGGGGCGTTTTTAGGCCTAATTAGTACCCCGGGAGGGCATTTTGGTCATTTCACATATATGGGTAATTAAACCCACGAAAATCAGTAATCTATATCAGCCATTTAGGTTAGTTAGCTAGGGTTATATATCACAAACACAAGAACGGCCATAGGAGAGGAACGAGAGAGGTCACAAGGCAAATTCAAGGCCCAAAAGCCATCCGTTTGCACCGCCACCACCACCAACGCGTAGATCGCGCAACGGACTACACAACCACACTAAAATCATCTGCAAACCAGAACGTCGAAAATCCCAGGCAAGTGTTTATCTTGCTTATTTCGTTGATGCATCTTTCATATTAGTGTAGGAATGATTAGGATGAGTTTTATGGAAGAAAACCTAAGATTTGAGATATGAATCGCATGTAGTTATGGTTTAAATGATAATTCTGGAAACCCTTGCCATGTAGAGGAATTTACCCACGAAATTATGATGTTTATAAGAAGAAATTTCTGGAAAAACATATTGGAACCATGATTTAGAGATTTCTAGGGTTCTTGAATATTTAAATGAATTATGGCATGATTAATTCATGTTTAGTGACGTAAATTGACATGCTTTACGTAGGAAATGTATGATATCATGTTAGGATGTTAGTAGTACAAATTTTGGGACGTTTGGGATTGTAAAATATGGATTTGGTGTAAGTTAGAAGATGAAACCCGTAACTTCAATTCTGCGAAATCGTTTAAGTTTATCCCAGGCGGACCAGTCCGGGTCTGAGGCGGATCGGTCCGATTGACCGGATCGGTTATTTTATTCTGAGGCGGATCGATCTATTGATGATCGGATCGGTTCTTTTCCAGGCTTCATCGGTTCGCGTGCGGTCCGGGGTATACTGGCCTTCAGTAGTCGGATCGGGCCGGTTCTGAGGCGGACCGGTCCGGTTAGGGAAGACTCCTATTTCCTTTTAAATGAGTTAAATTCAATTTATTGTGAGATAATTCTTGGGCATCCTTAATAAAATGTTTTGGGAGATAGGGAAGACCAGTAGGACATGTGAATAGATTTTGGGACCCTTGATGTCGGGCAAAGATTGTATTTTGGGATAATTACATAAGGGTCGGTGAACTTATGATTTAAAGAGAGAGACCCGTAAGAGAGTTACTTTGGGACAAAGGTGGATACCTACTGAATTTTATACTTGGGAGGATAGAATCCCTGAGCGTTATGTAGTAAGTGGAAAGGTTCCTCAAAATTAAAGTAAGATGTGAACGGTTATACGTGATAACTAAATATTGATAAATAAAAGTCGTAACTATGGGATTTGAGAATATACCCATTATTGATATAGTAATATTAGTATAGTTATATGATTGTGTATGCATATACTATTTATGTGTGAAAATCATTCCCACGCTACTTACTATCCCGGAGGTTACCGTGCTGGGACAGTCTTATCTCGATGGGACCTTTATGGAGGATATTGACTTGTACCCTAGAAGATAGATATCCTTGGTACATGCTATCACTGTGATAGTTCAGACGGTCCTAAGAGACGCAGGCATGTGCCATCCTCTTAGAGACTTGGAATCTATACTTCGCCTCAATATTGTTTGTGTATGTATGTTAATACAATTCGAGAGTGATTCCGAATGTATTCCCCTTAATATGAGTGATATGGGCCTTTGGATAGTAGAGTATGCCCGCACCATAGTTTATTTGGGGTGCTGTTATAATATATATATTATACGAGTAGTTAATATATATATGAAATTTTGAAATTTGGAACTACCTACTGTGAATTGATATGTAGGACATGGTTGATGACTCAAATTGTAAATACTTATTTTGATAAAGTATAATATATCACTGGAAAAACTTTATTGACTAATAAAGTTAAAATGAGAACTTTGGTTATTAATTGAAATATTCTTTTCAAACAATTGTATCGTTAAATTTTGAATCCTGCAAATATCCTAAGATAAGTTAAATCATTGGGGAAGGATAGCGTGTTATATGATGAGATAAACCATTGGGAGGGTTAGTGCGATAGGAGTGCACATTAGAAGAGAGGTGAGAATTTCTCAAGAGAGTGTCGCACTAATATGTTGTTGCATTGGCCTGTATCAATTTAAATACTTGCTAAACAATTTTTAAATCATATACACTATCGGGCTCTGACCCGTTTCTCTCTCTCTCTCTCTCTCTCTCTCTCTTGTATATATATGTATATATTACAGGTGTCCAGCCACAGGGGCGTCTTGCTTAGGTTCCCTTGAGAGGAACGTGTTGCAGCTTAGGTGGGAGTTGCGGGCCACTTGCTTAGACGATTTCATTCACTTGATTCTTCTTCTATCATTCTCAGTTATTGGGCATGTGTCGCCCTCTCCACCATTTATCTGTTTTATTGGGACATTTATATTTCAGTTATTTCTAGTACCGTTACTTTGGGATTTATTCAGCATGTATGTTTTTACATTTAGTTTTAAATTGTGGGATTTTGGATGTTGAATGTTTAAAGTAATTGGATTATGTTCCAGGATAATTGTTGTATGATTCTTACTTATTTAAAATGTGGTTAATAATTAAATAAATAAGTTTTTCTTTAAAAATATAATTTGGTTAGAAAGGTAAAAACAAAAAATGGTTTTGACACTTAGCTTAATTAATTAGGGTGTTAATTTGGAAAAGTTTATTTTTACGACAGTGATGCTAAGAATGAACCAACTGTTCACCTTGATTTTAATTTAATAAATGAGTGATCGCCCGGTATTTAATTAGGCGGGGTGTCACACCGATAACATAGAACCAAAAAGCCCGAGATATGATTGGGCACATATAATCTGTTATATTTTCGGCCTTGACAAAGTTTTCTATGTATTTTTCAGATCGTAAACAGGAATTCCCGCATCGATAAATCTTTGTATATGAATTTCGGTGAAAAATTCATTTACAGTATTTGCAAAATTTGTATATTTTTCATTTGGGAGATTTAGAATGGGTAGCCTTGTCCAATCGGAATGCCTATACATAATTTAAAATTCTTATCATATATTGAAACAATTATGATTACTGATACACATTCAATTTATGAATATATGTACAACAAAATATAAAACAACGTATGGTAGTTGGAAGGTAGCCGCCGTATCCCACCAACGTTTAATCATCGACGTCACAATGCATTGATTGGAATTGGGCATCACCATTGAAAATGCGTTTGACATATAACTGACAGTGTCAATAGTTTCTTTGATCGCCGATTTTTTCTCTCCGATAAATTTGTACAACTTCATTTGGCCTGCCGAATTGCCCCTAAATTCGAGCTTATTTTCGTTTATAATCGGGGTTTTTTCGTATGATGCGTGTGATAGTCCGTCGTAAATACGGGTATAGTTATCATATACGGGATTTGACGGTTCAATCAGTGTGAATGGAGCGGGAATTGTCTTTGAAGTTGACTCGTGCCTTTTGATTTACCGATATTGAAATGCTTCTTCCATTTGGAGAATTAAAGTGTTTAGAAAATGAAGTTGGTTTGAGGGATGGAAAGGAGGAGAGGAGGGGATGCAGTGGTGTTCTTTTTTGCATTGCGGGGGAGGATGAAGCTACCGTTTAAATAAACTGAAGAAAAGAGGGCCATTTTCTAGCTGTTATGTGAACGTTGGGTTCCTACAAACTTCTTTTGTTCGTAGGAAGTTCCAATGAACTTTTGTTATTCATAGGAAACCCATCACTGTATGCGCTTCTTATTGGCGAAAGGTAAAGGGTGGGATGGTTTGGTAAAGTTTCCATTCATCATTCATCACCACTAAGGATGCTCTTGCCTGTTGCAAAACTGTCCGTTTATACATGTGATCGTATTTGACCGAATGATATATGTTAGGATTATATTGTTCATTCTATTAACCTTCAGCTCTTACAATTTGTCCAAGTTGAGACTATTACAGTAGGTTAATTACAATTTTGTGACCATAGGGAATTCGTATTTGTTACTGTTTAGGAGCCTTTGTCACTTGTTACCCAGTAGTGAACAGTTGTAGTAGGTGTAGTACTTATTTTTCCTTACGTCGCCTCATAATTGTCGCATTTGAACTATTGGTTAATAGGTTATAGCAGTTAGGATCCACTTGGGATTCTTTTGGTCTATAAGGCTTTGATCGTTGGATTTTAATGCCAGTTGTTCTGAATATATTCGTTAGAGAGTTTGTTACCAAACTCAATACTGTTTGTTGTGTTCATTTGATGGTTTAGGTTTTTAAACGGACTGAGTTTGTTAAAATTGTTTAAGTTGTTATAATATGTTAATTTGTTATACTAAGAATTAATCTCAACCTTAGAATTAAATTTTTTTAATCTCAACCGTTCATATTAAATTTATAGAATAATCTTTTCTCACCTATATAAATATCATTATAGAGTTTATTGGAGTTAGTTGTGTAGATCAAATACTTTTCTAGAGTGAGAAACACAAGAGGGTTTTTGCGACTTTAAATAAATCCATGCGTGCTTTAAATTTTGCATTTAAAACCTAACACGAGAAAGTAGGGTTTAAATCTAGAAACTAGCCTAATAATCTGAAGTAGTTATTATCTACTTAACGAACTACTTTAATCAAGATAATAATTAGGACTCTAATTAACTTGCCCAACATTATTCAGCTTGTAGTATAGTTAAAAATTTACGAAACGTTTGAATTGGTCCCCCTTGGATAATCTATAAAAACTCATAGGTAATTAGGGTTTATTCGAGCACTAGAGACTATTGCGCCTTAGTTGACCGCTCATTTCACTAATCTCTGAGAGTACCTTGTGCGCGCTGAAAGATTGCACAAATGTCTTTTAGCGCTTTCACACGGTTGCTTTATTTTCCAATTTTTTTCGTTTTTTTTAATGAATGTGCTCCTAAAAAATAACATAAAAATAACTACACCAAGAGTAAAGTGCGACACAAAAATATTAAATAAAAATATAAAAATACTTGAGCTAACGGTGTAGTTTGACACAAGGAGAAAAAGAGAAAAAGAAACAAATAATAAAACAAAAAGCATAATATAATAATATATTTTTTATCTATATTCTGAAAAACGTCATACGCTACTGCAATTATTTTTTTAATTTTTGAATTTTAAAATAAAATAATAAAAAATTACGGACACTGTGAAATCTAGAAATTTTCAGAATAACAAAATTATTATTTTCAGAATTTTCAAGTTTTTATGTATTTTGTGAGATAACCAGTGTAAAAAACTATTATTTATTAACAAAAAACTTAAATATGATTTATTTTAATTCTAGAAATAGTAATATATATATATATATATATATATATATATATATATATAATTTTTAGTTTATAATAATTTGACCTAGTCCCTAAGTCAATATTTTTAAAATCGACACAAATCCCCGACAACGGTGCCAATTTTTTTTTGTTAAATTTTAAATGTTAAAATTACCGAAAGTGCACGGGTTATTGGAGTATAGCGAGTATAAGAATGTGTCGAACCCAGAGAGATTTGATCAATTCTTATAAATTATCGAATTTCTAACTAGAGGAAATGAGTGTATGAATATGATTGAATTTTAAATTAGCACGAGAGCAAATGAATAGAATGAGTACGAATTTTATAATCAAATATGGAAGAAAACTAGGGCGTTGGATCCGTTTATCAATTTTAATTAAAATCACACATTAATTTAATTCCGTATTTTCGAAGTTATAATTCAGAATTCACCGACTCTCATTGCGTACATTTCATAAAATACACCAATAAATGTTCACAAATATTTTAACGTCTCTTAAAATAGATGCCTTAAATATCTATTCCCTCAAAAATATAAATTTCTAAGTTTTAGTGTTGCATTTAAGCATGGGAGATTAAACAATTTAATGTAAGCATAACTCATTAAAAATTAGACATTTAAATTCTTATAATATGATTTATCAAATAATTTCGGAGGTTTAAAACACACTCTCACGTAGATTTAAATGAATACTAATTTTCATTTTCAATTAACACACGCCGGGAATTAACTCTGAATTAAATTAACGAGCAAATTTAATTAACCATGATAAACTTTACCTACTGCTGTGAATAAAATTACTTATGCGTCATAAATGAAACAAAAATATTACCAAATGAATTATTAATTTTCATTAATAAAATTCAACTTACAAAATTTTGAGTTCAAGACTTAAGTACCAATACACAATGTTCCTACTAAATTTACACCGAATTAGTATATATGTTTAATAATCTCCCCTCTATACAAATATGCCTCACTAAAACATGCCTTCCAAATTCGAAAATGACCTCTTCACTTATACCCTACACACTTTGTTTATACAAGACAAATAAGAACGAATAGATATATTGGGGTGTTGAAAATTTCGAACAAAATAAATGAAGCAATGGGGAAAGGAGACATGGGACAAAAGAATAAAAAGAACCAAAAAAATAATAAAAAGATAAAAGAAAGAATTTTTTTTGGGACAAGGTGGTTCAGATAAATTAAAGAAAAGAAAAGTGGAATTTGGTACGAAGAAACAAGAATAATAAAAGAACAAAAATAAAAAGACAAAACAAACTAAGAAAAATAAGCAGACATCTTCGATTAACACAAATACGCATGGGAGAAGAAAATAGATAAAGAAAGAATAAGATAAAATAATAAATAAAGCAGTGCCACTAAATAATTTAGTGGCAATTTTTAATGATTAGTCACAATTTTGTTTTGCAACTAAAAGTCTTTTTTCTTGTACTCCATCCCCAATTGTCAATTTTTTTCCAGTCGCATGTTGCGCGTATCCCCAGAGCGTCATCTTCCCCCACACACGGTCCCCTATTTTGGTTGTTGTAGCAGCCGAGATCAACCCTTCCTCTTTTTTATTCCTTATGTTCTTTTTCTTTTATATTTCTTATTTTGTTGTTTTATTTATACTAAGATTCCTTTTCCCCCATATCAGTTTGTTTCCTTTCATATTCTCCCACCTTCCAATTCTTTTGTCCTTTGTTTTCTTACTTTTTGTATTCTTTATTTTGTCTTTTTATTATTTGTTTATTCTTTAATTTTTTTAATATATTCTCCCATGTTTTGTCCTTTCTTTGTCTACTTCTTTTCGAGATTTCCTTTTTTCCCACCGATTTGTTTCTAAAGACCTGCTACTAATACCTTTAGGGAAAAAATTTTGGCGTTTGCTACTAAATGTTATAAATTTAGTGACAAATAAATTTTTCTACTAAATGATTTACTTTTAGTGGGAAAGTTTTGCTACAAAAAAAATCAAAATTGTCACTAAAAACATGTTATTTTCCACTAAAACTTTCTTTTTGTAGCAAATATATGATTTGCTACCACAACTAAGTTTTTACTTAAGGTCAAGATAGTTCTTTGGCAATTTAGATTTGTCACTAAAAGGTTCTTTTTGTAGAAAATATAAGATTTGCTACCAAAACTAAGTTTTTTCTTAAGGTGAAGATAGTTATGTGGCAATTTAGATTTCCCACTAAAAATATTATTCTGTTGCAAATTATTGCCTCCCCTAATAGTTATTGCATTTAATATTCATATTTTAATAATAAAATAATTAACCAATAATACTAGATGATTTCAATTTTCTTATTTAATATTTGAGATAATTAGGACAATCTAGTAAGAATTTTTATGCTTCATTGCATCACAAAATATATTTATAATATTGTATACTCAATGTATTTATAATATTCCACACCAAAATCAAGTTAAATACATCAATTACATAAATCGTTTCATCATTTACAAAAAAAAATGAGTACAAAAGAAATATATATGAGAATCATTTATAGTTCATGTATACATTCGTTCTTTCATTGCAGCGTTCTCCCTTTGAGCTTCATTTGCTTCTCTCCTCGCCTCGTCAGCTTCCCTTCTTGCCTCATCAACTTCTCTCATGGCCTCAGCAACTTGTTTATCCCTCTCAATATCTTTTTCCCTTTGCATAGCTTCAAGTTGATTGGTCTTAGAACCATCCCCATGCCCACGTACATAACCAGAGCGATACCCTTTCAAGTTTCTTTTGAAACCTAATTCCTCGTGTTGGTCCTCTGACTCGTTTCTTGGAAGATGAACCTAGTAAAACGTACATACAATGAAAAGTTAGTTTAAAGGACAATTAACACTAACATAATAAAGAATATATGGTCTGAATAATAAACTATATATATATATATATATATACGAATTGGATGTGATGTAATCAGATAAATCAAGGCATATATAACTGCAAAAAAAAAAAAAAAAAGCCGAGGTAGGTTATGTGTCACCATTACTGCTGCTTTGCCTACTATCCTACTTTGCCTACTGCTAATAAATAACCTAAGGCTCATATAGCTGCCAATAAATCAAGGCTTTGCCTACTATCACTTTTCTCTCGAATCCTAAACTATTTGTTATTAAATTGTAGCGCGTTATAAATTTACGATATTTATAATATATTTTTTTTAAAGAAAAAAAATGAAGAAGAATTATGAAATATTTGAGAAATCGCTAATTTGAGTTTATTGGAATGGAATCAGAACGTTAGTACCTATACGTAAATCGCTAGAGTGTTGGTAACTATGGGTTCTATGAACTCTTCTTTAGACAAATATTATCATAATACAATGTTGAGCTTTTACGAGGTAATGTTCATTTCCATTATGTCACTTCTTATAAAGAGAAAAGGAAATTTAAATTGCATTTCACCTTAAACTATAATAGCTCTCTTTGCATCTGAAGTGCAACAATGGAGAATAAAATTACAATCACAAGTAAAGATTAAAGTTTTCAAATCCTATTTCATTCCACTAACACGGTTAGTTGTAATGTTGGGCTCATAATTATTGCGAAAACCACACGATTAGTTTAAAACTACCATAAAAAGAGGGTGTAGAAGAATTACAGGTTCCCTTTGATCAGCTAGCATCCGTAGCATCAGTCCTGGCATACGAGCCCCAGTAGTTACCAGAGCTTCGTGCCTTATTTTTTCTCGTATATTTTCACCATTAATTCTCTATTAATCGATTAATCTCTTACTTGAGTGTCGTTCTTTAAGTAGTTAATGCGTCGAGCTTTAAAGAAAGTTATTCAACCTCTGCCTGGATAAGAAAAAATATCAAAGATTGGGATAAAACAACATGAGATATGCTTAGAATATTAAGTTCTCATCAAAATATCATATTAAGAAATAATTCTCATACCCGCTTCCTCAATCTAGACCTTCTCGCAGATTCTCGATTAGACTGCTTCTTTTTTTCTCATTTTAGCTCCCATAAATTATAATAATAAAATAAGTAAGAAATTAGTTGTAGGCCCCTGAGACTTGGTCAACGTAGTACATATACGTGTTTGTAACAATTTATTTTGCGGCCCCTGTAAAATATATTCGCATCTGTAAAACATTAGCATTGTATATATAATATCCTTGCAAAATTATCTTCGCAAGCTTTAAAATAACAACTTCAGTGACTAGACACTATACTATATATCTTCATTGTAGGGACCTAGGTCAAAACGTCCAACATAAATAATGAAATCATAACATAAAAATTAAAGTTGTAACATTTTTTAGGGGGTAAATTTCAATTCCCCTTTTCAAGAGAGAGAGAGAGAATTGGATTGGATAAAGCAACCGAGCTTGAGTAGTGAAAAAGTATATTTCCCTTTCAATGAGGAGGGATATTTTGAGATCTTTGATCCAAAACTATTCCATTCGCCCCTTTTTGAAATTATTAAGAGTATGGAGTTCATGAGTGTCATTGATTTCAACAAAGTCCATTCACCCCTTGTCATATGCAGAATGTACCTGTATCCAGGTTTCATTAGGTACCGGTGAACAAGGTGGTTGAACACTTGCATTCATAGTAGGAGAACTGCTAAACTCTAATGATGTGGTCACGGTAGGAGAATGTTTGGGTCCCATGACTTGTCTTGAAACTTTAAGAGGAGCTAAAGTGGCATCTGTCACTATCTCAGAGACTCCATTTGCTTCCTCGAAAGGGACTGTGTCTCAGTCTTTCCACCTAGAGCTACTAAACATTTGATCCCAAACTAAGTCTATACCAAATGTTACCATGAAACTAAACATTTGGTCCCAAACTAATTTATCTATCAGAAAATAACAACAACCATGATGCGTAATCACCAATATGCGTAATCAACAATGATGCGTAATGATGAGTAATCAACAATGATACCTAGAAATAAAAAAACAGTGTAATACAATAGGTGTAATCAGTCAAGATGCCAAATAATTTGAAATTTAATTATTTTCTAGACGAGCCAAATAATTCGAAATAGAGCATGTCTACTCCAAGTTTGAGAGGTTGTGGATCAAAATCTTTTCCGATAGTTTAGAATAGAAAGCACTTCGACCTGGTGCTAGGCCGGGTCTTTGAAACTATGCTAATATAATTTTGGAATGCTAATATACTAGTACAAAGAAAAATGGTTCTAGTAGTTGAAAATTAGCAATTTTCGCTTCCACGTAATAAATTAAAGCAAACATTTATTGGTTTTTCATTTCCTGTTTTCAAGTAATTGAATGTAAACATTAGAAATACTACCACAAATTGAATAAAGAATCCATCTTTAAAACATTCTAAACTGCTCTCGTAAGAAAAGAACAATGAAAAGTCATAACAAACAAAAAATTGTAAGAAAATTCCATTTAATTATATATTTGTTTCCAAAAAGTCTTCAAAGGGGAAAGTGACTTAAAAACAAACATTGATAAAAAAGGGGCTTTATAAATTTAAGACCTATTTTAATATGTATTTTTTAACTAGGACAACAACATTTTATTTATAATTTCACTCCCTATTTTTTAATAAAATCGTTGGCGCGACCTATATCCAAAAAACGTCAACCAATCACAGTATGCCATGTCAATCGATAATTTCAAAATAGGGACTAAAAATGGAAACCAAATGTTTGTTGCCCTATATCCATAATTGATATTATTTTAGTTCCTAAAAATATATAAACTAAAAAAATTAACAAATAGTTATTGCATGACAACACCCATGCAAATGAGATTCAGTATATAGTGCGACATATGAGCATTCACCTAAAAAGTAAGAATAATATACACCAATATGCACTATGATATCGAAAAAAACTTGTGAAACATAATACCTGCCAAAATTTACTGGCAACGTTTTACATTCGATTACACAAGATGTCTAATCACCAAAGATTGGTTAACATGAGATCTAAAACCCCAAGACAAATGATGCGTAATCACCCAAGATGTGGAAAAATTTATATAAAAACGCATCAATATGCGTACAAATTTAGGGGGAATAAATCAGCCAAGGATACGTAATTTTTTATTTATTTATGTTTAGTAGTTACTAATTTTGGGGGGTAATTATTTGTTTTTCAGTATTTTTGTGACAAATTAATATATTTTGCAACTAAAGAATCTGTATTCGTGGCAAACAATTTAAATTTGTAACTAATTAGAATTTTGGGTTCCTGCTAAGTGTCTAATTTTCCCCTTCTTAAATTTAGTGGAAAAATTAGTGGCAATTTTAATTTTTTGCCACTAATACATTATCTTTTAGTGGCAAACATAATTTTTGCCCCAAATTATACGTTTTACTGGCAATAAATGATTATCCACTAAAAAATTTGCCACGAAATGATATTTTTTCTGGTAGTGACTATGGTTCGAACCTTTAACCTCTAGTACTCAAAAACCTCCCGTTTATCACCATTGAACCAACCATGGTTCTCGAAATATATATTACACGAAATATACATAACCTTTATTCAAACCATTTTTTTAAAATTATAATTAAACCCTAAATCTGCATAACTTTCACTTACGACTTCGGATCGATGAACTCTAAGAATTGATGTGATCCTTGTTTCGACGCCGATAATATTTCAATAGTGCTTAGGTCACAAGGTTTGACTTCGGGTATGACCTGGAGATTTGACTTTGATTTATTTTTTATTTCAAACTTTGCACGGTTATAATTTCTTCATTTGAGCTCAGACTGATCTGTTGTTTGAACTCAGATGATCCTTAATTCGAGGCCTACAACTTCCATGAATATTCTGAGGTCTACAACTTCTGTGATAGTTTCTCATCTAAATTGCGTCCAGACTTCTCCATTTTCATCTTAAACCCTATAAATATTCAAAATAAACCTTACACAAGTGATTATAATTGACTATTTAAGGTTATGAGTATAATATGTGGGTTTAACGAGCATGGGGTTTTAAAATTTCACTATTAACTCAAATTATTTATAATTTTTTACTTTTTTCTAAATAACAAAAATGATTCTAAAATCTCTTTATTTATGATGCAACGGGGCTAACAAGTCCTAGAGTTGGGTATAAATAATACAAAATAATGCCTCAATAATGGCCGAGCTCCTGAACAAGGCATGAAAGAGCTTTGATCATACCAAGTTCAACGTTGGGGGAAGTTCAAGTAGAAAGGATAAAGACATATCAAATAATCAGAGACAATATTGTCTGGGGAAGTGTGACGAATACACACCTCTTACGGTGGGACACTACACTAAAATGATAATTTAGTAACAAATGTTTTTTTATTTACTAACAGTATCATACAATTGATATTTCTCACAATAAATTACCATTACTGATACAAATAAGTGTTACTAATATTAGTTCATTATTTTAAAAGCAATTTTTTCCTTAAAAAAGAAGGTAAATTTGCTCCCAACCCAAAAAAGACCCCGACTATACCCACTCTCTCCAAAGGGGTAGCCAAATGAGACCTCCCTCTACGTTCTTCTCCAAATAGATCGCCAAAACCCCATCCTCTTTTCCAAATCATGATTTGGAAGTACCTAGGGTTTGTTCATTTAGAAGAATTGCGGTTTGGAAGACCTATTGTTTGGTCATTTGGAAGAATTGCGGTCTCAAAATCAAGATCGATTTAGATTCAGAAACCTCTGTAAGATTTATTTCAACTCTTCTTAATCTACACTCTTATGTATGCACTTCATTGTAGATTCATCTCGAAATCACGTGTGTATTTGTGTGTTTAAATATTTTCATGAATTTACATTAGTTTGTTTATACGTTAATCATGTGGTTATAGCTGGGATTTTTTAGTGATTGTGTACAGGTTAATGTATTTTTTCGCGAAACATTCGATTTAAAGTATGGTGGGGTGTAGTATGAGTGTGGTAGTTATGGGAAGGAATCTGGACTCTTCTAGAACCTGTGTATCAAGGGTTATGATGTGGACTATCTTTTACAACTTTATTACTTATTCAACTAGTGAGATTTTTGGAGGGGCGCTCCGGATCTAATTCTACTCTCCCATTTGTTTGCCTTTTCCCTCACAAACCACATCCTCATGTGTGTCTTTATGTTAGGAATTCATTATTATTTATGAATTTTATCAAATTAAGGGTGCTTTTCTTAGGAAAACCAAACACCAAGAGTTTGCCATTAATTTGTGTACCCATAATAAATGCAAAATTCAAATCGGTGCCCTTAAGTTGAGACATAGTGAGTTATTGGATTAACCATACAAGGCTGAACTTTAGATTTGAGGTGAGCTAAAAAAACTTTCTACATTCATCTCGATTATGTTTATTTACACATACTTCATTTTGTTATATTTGACAAATATCAAATATTTTTTAAAGAAAATTAAGTCGTACGCTTATATGCTAAAAATGTGAAGAAACATATTGCAATCAAGGTTATAGATGGATCGTGTAAACTATGGAATCCAACACATTTGCAATCTTATATTCTAGGAAGAACAAATTGAGAAAAAAGGTAGATAAGTTAATACTAATTATTGAATGAAATGTGCATACGATTGAGAAGATAGGTTAGACTGTAGCATTTAGTCAACAGGGTTCATTTTCGTCTTTAGTTTGTTATGCTGGTTGGTCTTAACTCCACTTATCCTTATATATTTGATTTTTTTGGGTTCATTTTTAATCTATTTTGAGCTTTGTGTTGAGTATATATTTTGGATTGAGTTCTTAATGTACAAATGAAAGAATCTACTGGGACTGTGAATTTTGTTTTTGTACTTAAACAAATCCAAAGTACAACCACTTCTTGCAACATTAGTACACAAAAATACTTAATAAAATGAAACTTAAAAATGATTTGATTCTTCCATTATTATATAGAAGTGTAGGACATACTACCTCATCAATCAAGTTACTAAAACTTTAGTTTAAAGTAAATATATGCATGGTCTCACCTTATTGTTACTGGATTATGAAAGAATTATATAATCCAATATCAGGTATTAATATTTTAGTAATCTATAGTTATGACTATGTTATATAATAAATTATATAATCCAATTCATGTATTAATATATTAGTTTTGATTATGTTTTTATAATTTTTAGCATTCATCACATTATTTCTTATAAAACTTAGCCTTAAGTTCTTTGTAGTAAGTGGTCAATATTACTGAGTAACAAAGGTTGTACTTATAGTTTCATGTAATCTTGATATGTTTAAATCTTATAGATGAGTAAATAGTAATCAATCTTGTTATATGCGATTCCTCATAGGTGAAGTTTTCGATTATGTGCGAGCAGGTAATGCTTTTGAAAGTTTGAGTAACAATACAAGATCCAGGGTGCGCTGAAATAGCTGGTTCAAATCACGTTTGTGAGGGGTGTTCATTTGTTATTCAGATTTTTATATATCACGATAAAAGTTATTAAGATTTTTATTATGCACTTCTATTGCATTTTGTAGTGCTAAATCTACAAATATCACAATTCAAAATATCATTATCTTTCACATTGTGAAATTAGTAAATTTCATAGTGTGAAATTAGTAGATTTTGCAATGTGAAATTTTAGTATTTTTCATAATGAGAAATTAGTACATTTTAATAGTGAAAATTTCATTAGGCCTGTATTGAGAAATATTGAGTGTTGAACTAAATTAAGTTATGCATATTGAATTAAAGCGTATTGAATTAGAATAAGTGATGCATAAGATTATTGAGCTATTAAGATTTATGTTGAATTTTATTTCTTTGAATGATTTCATACCAAGTCTAAATGAATAGAGAAAACATATGATGTTTACTAAGAGCGCATTACGACTAATATACCTTGTTCTTAACATTATTGGTTATTAAACTATGATTAAGGGACATCCTATTGACATGTTGACAATCATCATGTCTTTTATTTTCCTCGACCTACAGAATCATACAAATAAATCATTGGCTTTTGATCATCTGATTATTTGTTAGATTTACTCAATTGGGGTACTCAAGTTTTATACGACATATTTGGGGCCTATGAGAGTTTCTATTTCAAGCTCAACCATTGTAAAGTGATTACTTCATTGACATATGATGACCCTCTCATTCTAGTGATTATAGTATTAATATGAGGGACATTAAGAAGTTGATTGTAATGAGTTTTCATTTTAGAGAGGTCTACTCAAAAGGCCTTAGTCATTTTATTAACATGTTTAGGAGATCAGTCTGTGACAATTAGGAGACTAAAATTGATCCATAGAATCTTTGGCTGCTAGATGTTTTTGTGCAGTGGAAATGTAGCGGTGTATAAATAGTAGTTTATTTTTCGATGAGGTAAAAATATTTTTGAGCAACCTTTATACTTTGATAGTATTTATGTGCGTATACTGATAATCATGTACTTAGACTCTAATGCACTTGGTTCTTTGTAATGGTTTTGATTATCTTTCGATCTATGTTATGGATTGGAATCGATAATGATTGGGAATATGAATATCACAGATCCCTTTATCAAGGTACATTTACTTCATTTCTTATCATATTTTCAATACACTAATTGAATAGTTGAAAATTTTGTACTTGATTTCACCCTTTTGCAGTAATACAAGGAGAATAACGATGACACCACGGTACATTTTGAAGTTATCTTGTCAGAGGATAACTTAATGATGGTAGTACAAGAAGGTTTTCATAACTTGTGGATGGAAATGGGGCCCCTTCAACCCTAGGGCCCTAGGTAGTTGCCTAGGTTGGCCCAGCCGACACTGCCTTGAACAAAGTATGTATCAAATTATATGATCTGCTTAAACTATTTCAAACAATACAATTTAATTCTTGTATTTACCCTTTGATTATTTTCTTGTGCAGTTACTCAGAAGATTTCCTTGAGTTTTACCAATTCCTTGTGAAGTTACTTGATTATCATTTCTGAGTAATTATACATATTGGAGGCCAAATAGATTTGAAATATGGCAGAAGCCTAGATCTACTTGTTTTCTCTACTCGAGTTTAATTTCCAAAAATCACATTTCATATCTAAGGTTCTTCCTAATTAAATTCTAAGAACTCTAACCCCATAATAGTCAAGAAAACACAATTACATCCTTGTATATTCAATCCCCTCATGGTAAACCCCATATATTCAAGATCATAATTTCTATGTAATTGATTTTTAAAGATTCAATCTTTCTATCCAAGTTCTACACATTCGTCATTTAAATCTCAGAATTAATTTTGAAATATAAGTGTGATTAATCTCAATTAATAATCAATCTAAAATCCAGAATCCGCTATCATTTAAATTTCTACACAAATCAACCAAAGTCTAAATCTTCAATGCTTTAAGTCTCAGATTTCTATCTTCAATCATGAAAGTAATTAACTGTAATATTCAATGCTTTAAGTAACTACTTGTCTTAGTGGATTCAAATCTGACGTTCTCTAGATGTTTGATGATGTGTTGAATCCTTTGTCTTCTCCTTTATAAGATTTCTCTTCTTTCTTCTTTTTTTTCTCTTCTCTTGAACTTTCTCTCAAACTTTCTTGCATAGAATAATAAATGTGGGCTGCCATCCACCTTTCCAACCTCTTAATTGCTCACTTAATTATCATAATCCCGTTTCTTCGCTCAACCTTAAGTGTAAAATGACCCTCACACCCTTATACGGGTCCTATTTTGTCTAAAAATCCCCCAGAATCCAATCAAAACACTTGGGTACCTATTTTGGACTATTTGGACCCTTACCGGATCACCAGTGCACTCGAAAAGGTCATTTGAGTAACTTAAATCCAAATATGCTAACATTTCATTAACCGGGCCCGACATGCATGTACCATACGCATCGCCCATAAATTACATCAATTTGTTAATGTAACACTCTATCTACATATAAAATAAATCGCCACTTTCACTCATATACGACATATAATAAATCATATACCTATTTACTTATCACACAAAAGTGAATAATAATAATAATAATAATAATAATAATAATAATAATAATAATAATAAATATTAATCTTTTATCTCGCTAATTAATATTTACTGAATCCCAATTTAAGTTCCCCTGATTAAATTAATAATATTAAGCACACGAAAATAATTATTAAGAAAAGTGCAGGGTATTACATTCTTCCCCTTAACCTTGGAATTTTGTCCTCAAAATTTGAATGTACCTGCCACAAAGAGCTCTAGATAGTTTTTTCGCATGTCATCCTCATTCTCACACATCGACCCGATAAGATTGTGGTGTCCCCACTACATACGCACTAATGGTACCACCTTTGATCGAAGCTTTTGCTTGCCACGGCCCAAAATGGCCACATGTCTCTCCTCAAAGAAAATATCTGGATGTAGGTCAATCTCCTCTAATGGTATGTGCCAGTAAGCCACGTCATCCCTGAGATACCTCCTCAATGACGACACATGGAACACGTCTTGAATCTACTGCAAATGCTCCAGCAAGGCGAGCCTATACGCAATAGGCCCAACCTTGTCGATAATGGGAAAAGGCCCCATATACGTAGGTGCCAACTTCCCCTTGTTTTTGAACCACACCACTCCCTTCATGGGAGATACTCGCAGCCACACCTGATAACCCATGTCAAACTCTAAAAATCTCTGGATAACTCTTCTGCCTAACCTGAGTTACCCAAATGCGACTCCTGATCAACTCGATCTATGCTGACATCTTTTGAATCAAATTCGGGTCGAGAAGCTTGTTATCCCCTTCCTATAACCAACAAGAGGGGGAACAATAAGGTCTCCCATACAAATACTCAAATGGTTCCATGCCTATAGTGAACTGGTATATGTTTTTACACAAAAATTCTACCAAAGGAAAATAATGTTCCCAGCTACCCTTTAAGTCATGAATACGGATCCTTAGCATATCCTCAAAAATATGATCAACCTCTCTGTATGCCCATCGATTTGTGGGTGATAAGACATGATCAAACATAACTTTATCCCCATCTCCATCTAAAAAATTAGGCCAGAAGTGGGACATAAAGATCTTATCCCGATCTGAAACAATGTTTAGATACATCCTGTGCAATCTAACTATCTCTTCTTTGAACAATTGTTCATATTGACCTGTTGTGTAATCCACCTAAATTGGCAAGAAATAGGCTACCTTTGCTAATCATTCCATAATGACCCTGATAGAGTCGTGACCCCTATATGACATCGATAAACCTATGATGTAATCCATCAACCTTTACCTCTGACAAATGGTGTACCTAAAGACAAACCCTGCTATGTCCCGCTTCATACCGGCCCACTAATATTATCACCTCATATCCTGAGACACACTACACCAAAAAGTCTAAATCGTCACCTTTGAGCTGGTTATCCTTGTCACGATCATTGATCATAACCAAAAAAACATGCATTTTTTTTATAAAGTCCGTGATAAGATATTGTCACGGTCAATGATCGTGATAATGTTAAAGAGTTGTCACGGTTAAAGATCTTTATAGTTCCGTGACAACTCTTATAATTAAAACCCTAGATGCCTATTTTTTCCCACCGTTTCCTTCCCTCCATTTTATCTCTCTACCGCTCAGGCGACGAATCTCTCTCTCTCTCTCTCTCTCTCTCTCTCTCTCTCTCTCTCTCTCTCTCTCTCTCTCTTTATATATATATATATATATATATATAAGGTAATTTTTTTCTGTCGCTCTCTTTCCTTTGTATATGTGTAGGACCAAATGTGTGTGTGTAGGTGGGTGGGTGTGTAGGTGTGCATGTGTGTGTGTGTGTAGGTGTATAAGGGTAGGGGGTCAGTGGGGGAAGGAGGGGAGCAGTGGGGGTGGGGGGAGGGGGACCGTGTGTGTAGGTGTGTAGGGTATGTGTGTGTCCGTATTAGACGATTCGATGTGCCCCGACCTTATAACATGAATTGCATTGGTATTGATATTGATATTAAATTTGAATTGCATGAAACTGAAATTGAATTTGAAATTGAAATTGGAATTCAATTTCAATTGAATTGAATTGGTATAAATTGGTATGAATTTAAATTGAATTTGAATTGGTATTGATATTGGTGTAAATTGGTATAAATTGAAATTGATTTTAAATTAAATGAAACATACTTTAAATTAAATTAAACATACTTTAATTTACATAATTAAATGAAATCTCTCGAATTGTGATAAGACATAATTAAATGAAACATACTTTAAATTACATATAATGCACATAGATACTAGCCTCTAGTTCTTATGCGCACGCATTCAGTATCCCTTACGCCCGTTCGAGAGTCATTACCCCTGTAATGAGATCTCTCGAATTGTCTCATTTGGACAGTTTGGGACTGCATAGTTTCTATGTAATAATATTCTTAATGGCTTAAACTTGTTACTTTGGGGGGAAGTTTTGTTGTCATGTCTTAATGTTCTCTGGGTACATACTAGATGAGGAAATGTTAAGTGTTATTTCAATTGACAAATTGAAATAACACTCACACTTACGAATCTATGTCGTGTACTTGGAGAACTATGGGGATATGCTGCCGAAAGGAGTATGAAAATCTCGATCGGTGTCCAATACACGATGAACCCAGACATGTCCAATCTACTAGCAAGAAAGGCATAAGCTCAAAAGTGCCTAAAAGTGTTAAAATATTTTCCCGCTGGACCTAGATTAAAGCAATTTTTCACAATACAATGGATAGCGGAGGTAATGACTTAGCATGTTAAGGAAGAAGTATGGGATAATCTCACGCGTCATCCTATTTATTCTAAAACTTAGAAGAGGTTGAGTTTTGAGTATCCCAATTTTTCTCGAGAACAACGTAACATTCATTTGGCAATATCAACAGATGGTTTCAATCCATTTGGAAATTGATCGAGCGCAAATCGTGTGCTCAAGTCGAAGCACTGTCGTTTTTTCGGTTCAATTCCTCAATGCAAAAAAAACTAAACTATGACTACACTCAACAAGGGAGTATAGCGGCCAGTTCGGGTATCGAGAATCCACAGGGAATGTCGTATAGATTTTAATCAATTTATTATTTCAAGAATAAAAGTGTAAAAGGTGATGGGTTGGAAATGGTAAAAAGGAAAAATATGATGTTAACACTATACTATAATTAATGAAACGAGAGTAGGAATCACATCCCTGCTATGGGCTAAACAACGCATAATTAGAATTTCGGTTCGAAAACATTTAAATTGAGCAAAATCAATTAATCATAAACATCACACAATAAGGAATCCAGTCCAAAGTTGCGAGATTAAATATTTAACAGAAAATGATCACACGCAGATTAAATTCGGATTATCACTATAAACACTAACATTGTGTGACAAAGAAAGTTAAACGCATAATAAACCAACTTTAATATGCAAGGTTTCGATTAAAGAGAATTTTACACAAAACTCAACTTTCGAAGCTCAATACCCCTTAATGGCGAAAACGCAACCCCAACCCGAAAAAATACGGACTACACATGAATTAAACTAATTTAAACACTAATTAACTAAACAAACAATAAATTAATGAAATAAAACAAGTTATCTAGGCATGTAAATAAACTAAAAAGAAAGAAATGAAGGAAAAATAACTATATTAATGGTAGGGATAATGAATAGTATAACTTACAACACCAAAATGGGCAAGACCCAAAGAGAGATGAAGATGAGCTCTCAAAACCCCCAAAATCCTAATCTAATCTAAGCTAAAATGAATTCTATCTCATCAAAATGAAACGTAATATTTATAGATACAAACCCTAGTGGCAAAATAGTAAATAAGAAAACTGGAAAAATCGGGGACCGAATCGATTCGGAAGGAACCAAATCGATTAAAAAACAATGGAAATAAAAAATTAGGTTCTGGTTCCAAAGAGAATTGATTTTTACTTGTCCGAATCGATTCGCACCTGATAGTCTACAATTCTTAGCTTTCTCCAACTTTATAGTAAATGCCGTAACTTCTTCGTTATAAATCGAAATTAGGCACAGTCGGAGGCTACGGAAAGATAACTCAGAGGGATATAACATCCAAAAATATTATGCCAAAAAATATATGAAATGACTATAATTCCCTTGAATGTGCCCTTGAGTGTGGTTTTAAAGTCAAAACCATCCTAAAAATGCCATAACTCCTTAGATACAACTCGGATTCATGAACCGTCGGTATCCACGTGAAGAGAAATAAAAGGGCTTCAACTTCCATGAAGGGTTCAGGATTAAAAACCAAATTTTGAAATTACTAAAATGCCGCTGAAGCTGTAAAAGTTGACAAAATTTCACTGGAATGCTACCGAACTTCACACTAAGCACCAAAATACCTAAAAAGCTCAATTATTCCTCATATAGCATCTTAACATATAAAACGGAGGTATTCTTGTTAATGAGTATAAATATAGGAATTAAAGACCCGCATGGGTTAAATGCATAAGTATAAGGGGTGAAAAATACCATATGTGTGTCGAATCACACCCCCTAACTTACACATTGCTAGTCCCTAGTAATGAAGTACAAAGCAAGAAGAACAACAAATAAACCACACAAAAGGAGATATGTACAAAGGGGATAAATGCTAATGTCGCGGGCGAACGATTGCATTTGGCATATGCAATAAGCCGTTAAACCGCTAAGTTACCCTAGTGGACGAGTGTCGTCTCGTGAGGGTTTTTAGGGATGAAACCCACAAACATCAAAGTTTCCTCCAAAATATGACCAATTACATGCGATAAACTCAACAATAATGAAAAATATTTCAAATACATTATATAACAAAGTGAATGAATTCACACAAAAGTCCATAATTATTAACGTTATAGAACGAACTTCATCGTATTGAAACCTTAAAAGTGGGAGGGGAGAGAGCACATGCAAAGTGTGATTTGGCCAAAACCTAAATAAACCAGATAAGTATATAAGCATGCATGTATGTAAATCCTCACCGGATATTGCACTCAACAAAGGAAATCACTATGAAAATGGAGGTAATACACGAGATATGTGGGCATAAAGAATAAATGTAAATGGAAACTAGGCCGCGCTCATGTCACAAAGAAGAACGTTATATGGGAAATGAAAAATGTGTAATCTCATTGAAAGATACTGCTCATTAAAGGAGGCAAAATAAATTTTCGCAGATTATCAAAACTATTTAAACTTTTGAATTGAATACACCCTACAATCACATAGTACTTGTATAGGGTTGTAATGTAGGTTTGGGGTTAAGGCACTAAATGAAAGAAATATATATGGATTCAAAGTTTTTGGGGATGAAAACTTGGGATAGTGGGAGATTGAGGGAAATTCCAAAATTGAAAAGCAAGTCCCTAAATAAACATTAAATATGACAATTGGAGGGTGACAAGGATTATTGAACACAGTATACAACATATACAACTTTCTCTTTTTTTTTTTTTTTTTTTTTCAAACTTATTTTTTTTTTCACTACATTTTCTTTTCTTCAATTTTCTCACTCCCACATGTGCAATTGAAATCGCAAAACAATAACATCATTCAATCCCAAGTATAATTCCAAACAAAGGTATGGTTGGTAATATGTATGGTATATAACTCAAATATGGAGTTGGTTATGGGATTTTTGGGTTTTGAAATGAAAGGCTATATTAAGGCTCAAAAGGGTTGACAAGGGGAAACATATAAGGTGAGGTGAAGGCTAGTATGGGTGATATAACAAATATTGCCTATGATCATTTCATAAACTTTACGCAATTCTCGAGTCAAAATAAATTTGAAAATCATGCTCAAGTAACACATTTTAGAAAAAAGAAATCAAATAATGAACGATCAAATGAAAGAATAGTGAGATTACCGACGAGTGTAATGTTTTCAAAGAGGAAAGAATAGTGTATAACACTCACAAATAAAGTAAAGCTCACTCGGTGTAAGTATAGACAATGCAACGAAAGATTATCGGGTTATAAAAATCTTAAACCAAATCAATAAAACAAGAAAATTGCATGTGCTCACGGGTTAAAGTTTAATTCATCAAGTTATTCATAATATCACTGATTTAAGGAATAAAGTCTAATAACTTCTAAAATCGAGAACATGCATCGTTGAGTTTTCAATTGGATCGGGCATTTATTAAAATTTGTCATCGAAAACAAAGGCAAAAAGGCCCAAAAAGGAGAAAAATAAAGAAAATATTTTTGAAATTTTCAATTTTTTTACAAAAAACGTGCTTTGTAACAACATGTGATCAAATCAAAAGACAAAACAAATAAATGGATAGAATATCTCACACCCCTAACTTAAATATTGCATTGTCCTCAATGGGCATTAAGAAGACAACACAAAGATAGGAAAATAATGATATTACCCAAAAATGCAGCGATCCCTGGATAAGTACGAGTCCATTAAAACTGCAAAATAAGTTAGTAACAAGCATAGAAAAAATAATAAGCAAAAAGTTAACTAATTACACTAGACTATAAGTAAAAGGAAATAAAATTAAAAAGAAATAAAGGAATAAAATCTAACTATTTACAACCCACAATTTGGACTTCTAACTAACTATACACTAGAAGTCCAAATAATTAAGGATCCACCGAAAATGGGATGTGACTTTGAAAGATCAATGGTGGACCCTCCAAAGAAAACATTCCTCCCAAAATATATGAATTCCGTTTGAAAAACGAAAGGATTTTGGGCGGAAGATGGCGGATTTGGATAATACGGGGGACAAGACCACATCGATCTTGGGAAAAATAAAATCACCTCCCCAAGGTTTTTCAATTGGAAAGGGGGATAGGTCTAGTGCAAGTGAATAGCCCATGAGATGGACCATCTCAAAATAACATTCTCGTTTAAGAATCGGGTCAAAGTCCTCAAGACTTTCAATCGATTCTTGTGATAAATTTAACGGTTCGAGAATAGTAGGGAATAAAGGAAAGGCGGGACCTTCAACCTCAATATAATTGAAAGAATTAATATGAGGTTGAAATTAAAAAGTTATTGGATCACTCTCAATCATTTCTTCCTCAAAAAAGGGTTTAGGTGAAACGCAAGTTTCAATCTCAACCCGGTTTGGTAGAGAAATGATTTCATCGTGTATGGAATTATTTTCTAAAAATCATGCTTTAAAACTCTCAGATTGGTCATTAATTTCCTTAATAATTAACTCATGGTAAAACCAACAAGAAAACATTTCATCTTCTTATGCGGGTTGATTATGGCTAATGGATTCCTCGCTTCCCAACTTATCCTCATAAGGTGATGAGGGATTACTTACATACTCTTGAATTTCACGCTCAATGCGCTCATCTTCAAGAATTTGTAGGCATTCTCTCATTGTTTTGGGAGTATAACTTGGAAAACTATTCTCACAACAATTAAGGTTATCTAAAGAGTTATAGCGAGACATTTTAAAATAGGCAATTAAACAAAAGTGACAAGCACCAAAATTTAAATTTCTCAAAACAATCTAGCACAAGTAAAAAAGAAGTGGGAAAATAAAGAATACAAATATGAATAAAAGACATATTACAAAATATTAAATCAATAACTATCTATAACAAAATGCTCCCAGGCAACGACGCCATTCTAATCGAGCGCGAACCGTGAATTCGAGTTGAAACACTCTCGTTGTTTTTGGTTTACCGCCTCAATGCAAAAAAAAATAAACTATGACTACACTCGACAAGGGAGTATAGAGGACAGTCCAAGTATTGAGAATCCGCAGGGAATGTCGTATAGATTTTAATCGATTTATTATTTCAAGAATAAAAGTGTAAAAGGTGATGGGTTGGAAATGGTAAAAAGGAAAAATAAGAAGTTAACACTATACTACAATTATTGAAACGAGAGTTAGAATCACATCCCTGCCATGGGCTAAACAACGCATAATTAGAATTTCGGTTCGAAAATATTTAATTGAGCATAATCAATTAATCATAAACATCACACAATAGGGAGTCCAATCCAAAGTTGTGAGATTAAACATTTAATAGAAAATGATCACACACGGATTAATTTCGAATTATCTCTATAAACACTAGCGTTGCGTGACAAAGAAAGTTTAACGCATAATAAACCAACTTTAATACGCGAGGTTTCGATTAAATGCAATTTTACACAAAACCCAACTTTCAAAGCTCAATACCCATTAATGGCGGAAACGCAACCCTAACCCGATAAACGTACAAATTACACATGAATTAAACTAATTTAAACACTAATTAACTAAAACAACAATAAATTAATGAACTAAAACAAGTTATCTAGGCATGTAAATAAACTACAAAGCAAGAAATGAAGGAAAAACAACTATATTAATGGTAGGGATAATGAATAATACAACTTACAACACCAAAATGGGCAAGACCCAAAGAGAGATGAATATGATCTCTCAAAAACCCTAATCTAATCTAAGCTAAAATGAATTCTCATCAAAATGAGACGAAATTTTTATTTATACAACCCCCGGTGGAAAACTAGTAAATAAGAAAACTGGAAAAATAGGGGACCGAATCGATTCGAAAATAGGGAAAATCAAAAAGTAGGTTCTGGTGCCAACGCGAATCAATTTTGACTTGTCTGAATCGATTCACACGTGACAGTCTACAATTATAAGCTTTGTCCAACTTTAGAAAAAATGCCGTAACTTTTTCGTTATAACTCGAAATTAGGCAAATCGGAGGCTACGTGAAGATAACTCAGAGGGTTACAACATGCAAAATGACATTACGCCAAAAAAAAATTATGAAATAAAAGTAAATCTTCTGATTATGGACCTAATATGCAAATTAAGAATCCTAAATTTAAGAATGTTAAGCATAAAAAGACCCTAACTGGGAATAAAACATGGTCTAGGAAGTCAATTTTATTTGACTTGCCTTATTAGAAGAATAACTCGGTGCGCCATGTATTGGATGTGATGCATCCAGAGAAGAACATCGCTAAACATATTGTGGGCGCATGCCTTGTAGGGAGTCATTCGAAGGATGGAGAAAATGCACAAAAAAACCTTAAAGCGTTAAAATTTAAGCCACAACTATGGTTGAAAGAAGATAGTAGGGGAAGGAAAATAATGCCCCCCGGTGCGTTTACTTTGATGAGTGAGGAAAGTAAGGTGCTTTTAAACACAATATATAATTTGAAAGTTCCATCTAATTTTTCATCCAACTTGTAAAGGATTATGAACTATGTTATCCATGATTTACTTAAGTGTAAGTCCCACGATTGGCATCTGATCATGGAATTGGTTCCTCTATTGTTTAAGCACTGTTTCTCCAAGCATAAGGATTTACGAAGGGCTATTATGCAAATTAGTATCTGCTTCTCACTTTTATGTGAGAAGGTAGTCAATCGAGATCATATAGTGGCTACAAAATTGGCAGTGAACGAAGAAATTTGTGTGTTGGAGAAGTACTTTCCCCCATTATGTCCATCCTCGATCCTCGCCGTGGGCGGGCGCATAAAAGAAGGATCCTCGGGTCCCGCATGTCCCTCTCGGTAGCGCTTCGGCCGACGTCATTTAAGATGAGGTTTAAAAATGTACAGAGATTTAGAGTCCCCAGTCTATTTTACTCAAAACAGACAAAAGAAAAAGGGGAATCCATCCCAAAGGACGGCATCCAAAGACATACTGGTGCATACGAAACCAAAATGATTCGAGAACGGTTCGGAGGCTAGGTTACGAAATGGGAAGGTGTTAGGCACCCATTCTGCCCTTTCGGTCTCTCATGGATGTTTGATATTTTCCTTTTTTATTTTCCCCGTGATATGTGTGCATGTGTATATATATAGTGGAGATAGGAATCCTCGACTTGTATCATGGAAGAGATAAAGCGAGTCATCCGTAGGAAGGTATAAAAATAATATTAGAAAATAAGATTTGCGTGATTACCCTTACGTTGATCGTTATAGCGGAACGATAACGCATATGGGGTAATACGTCACTAAGAACAAGTATATAGAATATAAGAAAATTGGATTTAGAGAAGATAGAAAATGAGGGAGAAAGTGATAATAGGACTCGAGTCTCGAGTTTTACCCTGAGACGCCTACGTAGCCTATAAAGGCATCAAAGTCCACGTAGTTCGTATAAAAAATGAGGGGGGGGGGGGGTTATCCCATAAATCCAAATGGGAGATCTCTCATTTGTGAGTGGTGTGTGCATGTAGAAAAAGTGTTTTAGTTGTGAGAAAAGTGTGAGAAAAGTATGAGAATCCCTATTTGGAATTTATGAGCAAACCCTCTTTTTCTTGTTTTTTTGGGTGTTATTTTTATGAAAATAAGAGATGTACAATAATACTAAATAAAAAGTATATTAGGATGTGTGAGATGAGATAATAAAAATTTCTAAGTAATAAAACAAGTTATTGCGAATTTAGGAGAATTTGAAGAGAAAGTTGGACCTTCTTGAAGATCTTGAGCTTGATCTTGAATGTTGGAGAGCAGCCCTTGCACTTGGATGATGATGGAGAGTGGCTAAGTCACCAAGTTTGATGAAAAGGATGGTGAAAAGTTGATGTTAGGAAGGGATTTGGATGTTAAAATGACGCTGTCTTCATGAGAGGTTTTTGGGATTCGTTGAGAGCAATTTTTATCAGAATTCGGCTCCTCTTGCAAATGAGGTGAAGGCCTCCTTTTATAGGCCTAGGTCACTGCCGATCGGCATAGACCTGGTCCTGCCTATCGGCACCTGCCGATAGGCAGGGTCTGGAACCTGCCATTTGGTAGTGTGTTTTAGGCCTTTTTGAAAAATTGGCTGTCGAGGGAAAACCGTTGGTCAGAACGGTGCATGGGGAAGACCGTTGGAAAGGTAATTTAGAGAACTTTGAAATTCATTAGGACAGCTCCCGAGTTCGAGAGTTGTCTTTGGGTCTAATATGTCTCGGAAGCATTTGTCCGTCCATGGGACGGGGAATCATTCAGACGCAAATGGATTGTTCATCCGCATGGTAAGTTCGAATCATGCACAGGGTGGACAGTTGGAAAGGTTAGGAGACGTACTTCAACATTCCAAAGAGTTTGACCCGATTTGGGGAGTTGACTTTTGTCACCGGTCCCTGGAAGCATTCGGTGACCTCTTGGAGTCGAACGGATCGTTCGTCTGCATGGTAAGTCAGAATCACGCACAGAGCAGACCATTGGAAAGGTTAGGAGATGTACTTTGACATTCCAAAGAGTTTGAACCAGTTTGGGGGGTTGACTTTGGTCAATCGGGCCCTAGAAGCATTCGGTGACCTCTTGGAGTCAAATGGACCGTTCGTTCGCATGGTAAGTCAGAATCGTGTACGGAGTGGACCATTGGAAAGGGGTTTTAGTTCCCTTTGAAGATTCATTTAGTCTCGATTGAGCTGAAGAGTTGACTTAGGTTAAATACAGTCCGGGAGCGCTCGGTGGCCTCTAGATCATATTTCGAACGCAAACGGATCGTTCGTCCCCATGGTAAGTTAGAATCGTGCACGGGATAGACCATTAGAAAGGGATTTTGGTTCCCTTCGAAGATTCATTCAGCCTCGGTCGAGCTGAAGAGTTTAACGTTTTGGTCAAACGAAGCTTGGGAGTGACCGATGGCTTCTAGGTCAGTACTCGGGATATGACCTGAGTTTGTAGTGATGAAGGGAGGTACTATGGACCTAAGGAGAGTTAAGGGGTAACAGAATGGGGTGTCTATAGAGCCCCTCGATGGGTGATTTTGGAATAAATGATAACCGTCAAATAGACACCACATGATGCTTTTGATGGAGTATGACCGATTCAGAGGGTCGAGGCCGATTCTGAGGACTTGAGGGGTGTGCTGGGGATGACTAATTTTTTGGGTCAAAGACAAATTTGCGGGCTTAAGTGATGAGGGTGACCAATTCTATGGGTCAAAGCCAATTCTGCGGGCTTAGGGTGAAGATCTAATAACCGAGGTCAATTCTGACCTAAGATTGGTGACGACCGAGGACCGAGGTCAATTCTGACCTAACTCAGGTGATGATCCAAGACCGAGGTCAATTCTGACCTAAGAGTGGTGACGACCGAGGATCGAGGTTAATTTTGACCTAACTCAGGTGACGATCCAAGACCGAGCGCAATTCTGACCTAAGAGTGGTGACGACCGAGGACTGAGGTCAATTCTGACCTAACTCCGGTGAAGATCCAAGACCGAGGTCAATTCTAACTTAAGAGTGGTAATGACCGAGGACCGAGGTCAATTCTGACTAACTCAGGTGACGATCCAAGACCAAGGTCAATTCTGACCTAAGAGTGGTGACGATCGAGGACTGAGGTCAATTCTAGCCTAACTCAGGTGACGATCCAAGACCGGGGTCAATTCTGACCTAAGAGTGGTGAGGACCGAGGACCGAGGTCAATTCTGACATAACTCTGGTGACGATCCAAGACCGAGGCCAATTCTGACATAAGAGTGGATAAAGATTGGATTTTGATTCTGGTGGAGAAAGGTGCTTTGTGATTTTGATCTGAGCTGGGGAGCTGATAGCTGGGGAAGCTTTTGTTTCTTTAGGAGGCCTCATAGGGGGGAACAACCAATTTTGGTGCTGTAAAAACTCCGTTGGGGAAGTGATCAGGCGATCCTTAGAGATCCTCCGGGGCTTTGTCAGGAGGAGATTTACTTGGTTTTTGAGGATTTCGTTGGGAAAGAGGGGTTCCACTTGAGGGAATGCGAAATTTTCATGGTGAAAAATGTTCTGAATCCTTCCCGAGATTTTTAGGATTTTTTTGAGGATTTTTCGGGGCTTACTGGTATTTTCTGGGAATTTCTGTACAAAATTTAAGGGGGGTGCCGGTTGGCATGGTATGAGGGCTGCCATTCTTCAATGGCATAGACTTTTGGGCTACCTCCGGAAGGTAAGGATTCAGTGCCAATCGATATGGTTGGGGTCAGTTCCGATCAGCATGGAGTTTGGCATCCTATATAAAGGGGGCGCATCCTTTCATTTTTTTCACAGCTTCTTTACTTTCTCTCTTTCTGCGATTCCTCTGCAAATCATTCTACTTTCGATCTTCAAGAAATGGCCGCTTTTATGAGCCCTGCAGTCCACAGGGAGTGGTTGACCGTTGATGACTGGGCGAATGTGGAGTGGAGGACCAGGGCGCCTCTTGCTTTGGGAAGTGAGAACTCCTTTGATGCGTTTGAGCTTATTGCGGATGAGTGGACTTTGCTGCGAGAGTCGTCGTGTCATCGCTCTTCGAGAGTGAATCCTGGCGGTTATGTAAGTAACCTGACCTTTGGCATTCCTTTCTTTTTGGTGATTTTTCTTTCTATCTTGACTTCTGATGAGATTTTTTTCTTTTGGCCAGTCTGATAATTCTTTGAAGAACATGCGCACCCGCGGGACGACGGGGCTCATGGATGTCTGGGAGCATCTCCCACCTGTGGTGGATTGGATGGTATCATCAGCGGGTTTTGGGAGGTTGGCATCTGCGCTCGATGAGACGCCTCGTTCGACAGAGGTCCTGTGCGCATTCGGGGAGAGGTGGTGGGATACTACCCACACCTTCCATTTTGGCTTCGGGGAGATGACTGTGACTCCCATAGACGTGCAACAACTATTGGGGCTAGATTGTGATGGAGAGAAGATAGAGGTGCATCGCTCTTTGCGGGTGAGACTGGAGGCAGTGCGTGCGGCACTTGGTAATGTAGGGAGGATAGTTTCTGGGGATTCTATCCGGCTGTCCCTGCTGAAGGATGTTCTATTGGGCAGGGTGATTAATGTGGAGGTTGGGATGAAAGTGAGGCAGATGACCCGATTATTTATTTTTCTGGTGTTGGGAGGTTTCATGGTGGCGTCGAGCGGCGACGTCGTCTATTGTGGTTCTTGCCGTACTTGAGGATGTTTTTTAACATCCCTTTCTATGATTGGGGGAGTCTGACTTTGGCGACCCTTTACCCTTCTCTGGATGCATTCAGTCGGTGCTGCCGGCAAACCTTTACTGGAGCCACGTACCTTCTTGAGGTATTCTTCAGTTTGCGCATTTCTTTTCATGCATTCGCATTTTCCTTATGCGTATCTTTTTTTTTGTGAATTCTTATCTTTGACAGACGTGGTTTTATGAGGTGATTGGGTGTAATACCCCACTGATCGCTCTGAAAGATGACACTGTTGGGGACTCCTGTCGATTGTATCGATGGCGTAAGGCCAATCGGCAGTCGGAGGGATCTCTCTCTCTGGAGGCGGTGTGTCAGGTCTTGAATGACCTGACCAGTGGTAGGGTAAGACTCTTTCCATTTTCAGTCTTGGTTTTTGCGCCTTCTGATCTTGTATTGATTTATGCCTTCTTGGAGATTTTCAGGTGACCTTTTATCCCTGGGGGACAGCCATTCAGGATGTGAGGACGATCGGGATGAACGTGCATATGAGGCATTTGCTGGTGCATGAGTTCGGCCATTCCTGGTATCTCAAGGAGATGGCGATTTGCCAGATTGATGAGGATGAGGTGGTGGTGCCACCTGCGTAGCCTCCTACGTCTATGAGGTGGGAGCGACTGCTGTCGAAGGATGCGAGGATCGCAGCGATGATCGGCGAGTACTATTTATTGTACACCGATACGGCTTCATCGTATGACTATATGGACTTTGTGACAAGATGGTTGATGGCGCCCAGCATATATGATGCCCTGCCTTTCCCTCCCGCGGGTTCGAGTCGGGCGGTGGGATCTTCCCACAGTGGCGGTGGTCCGACGGCATCTGCGGCGGCGACTTCAGAGATTCCTTTTGTGCGATCGTACACTCCTTCATACAACATCCGGCGGGCTGATGGAAGGATAGTGCCTATGTTGCATCGTCCTCATGCGATGGATTCGGAGGAGTTGGGGTTGACAGAGGAGGTCCTCCGACCTTCGGTATACCTTTTTGTTCTTATCTTTCTTTTTTTTCTTTTTTTGTCATCTCTGCTTTGATACCGATTTTGCCTTTTTCTTGAAGCAAGTCCGAGTGTAGACCACTTGGTTAAGAGACATCAGAGACTGGATATCTTCGGTAATCGCCCATATTCGGGATGCGGTTCTTGTTCCTTCTTGCTTAGTGCCATCTGCTTTATCCAGAGAGGACTCTGGCTCGGGTAGTGGCGGTGCATTGTCTCGTCGTAGGGGAAAGAAAGCACGTCGCAGGGGTGGAAGCTCTTAGAGAGAAAGGAGAGAGAGAGAGAGAATGTGGGTTCGGGCTGAGTCTCGTTGTTTTTTAATTTTTTCTTTTTATTTCCTACAAAATTGATGTAACAGAGAAAACAAATAGATGCAATGCAATGGAATTTTTTATTATCGTTTATTAGTGATGAATGAATGCATGCACATGCACTTTTTACTTTGCTGCTGAGACCGTAAAAAGGAGTATTTTTGGAATTTTTTAAAGGAAAGTTTTTAATTAAAAGGGGAAATTATATAAGGAGGAAAAGGGATTTTGAAATTGTATTGAGAATATAAATTTATTTTTATTGAGTTTTCAGATTTGACCAAAAGAGGAAAAAAGGGAAATTTCTAAAAATGGGGGGTTGCCGATCGCCAAGCACCCTGTCCTGCCTATCGACAGTTCAGTCCAGTCCCATCAATTCAAAGCTTTGATTGGTACCCTCTTCAGCTTTTTGTATTTTGTGGGATAGGATTCCCTTCGATTTCTGCAGGGATTATATCTCTTGTGAGGGTTCTCAAGTATAAAAAGGGGTAAGGGTGGAGTGTTTTCATCACACCCTCGCATTCCTACTTACTTCCCCACTTTCTCTTAGCCTTGCAGGATGGCACTCCCTGGTAGCATTGAGTTTGCTAACTACCTCGAAGCCTTGGAAGCAATGTGCTCATATGATGCCGACTATGATGCCTTCAACATGCATCGAGTCTCCTTGTGGCGCAGTCGGCCTATTGAATGGAACATGATGATGGAGGCTGTACAATTTTGGTACCCCGAAGACCATGTATTTTGCTTTGGGTTGGATGAAGTCTGTCCTACCTACGAGGAATTCTCTAGCTATGCTGGAGTCATTGCTCTGGGCCTGGTTTCATAATTGTTGCTGGTGAGTGGGGAACTGCTGGTGGACTCACAACTTGCAACCATTACTTCATGGATGTCATACCGTTGTAATCCTACGATGGTGATACTGGCGGAGACACTGAATGGTCTGGATGCTTGGTGAGAAGGTCTTTCTGACTTCCTGAGGGGTAGCCCCATGATGCTGTTCATGTGGTTGTCTGAAAGACTCCGCTTGGTGGCCCTTCCAAAGTATCCTTTGTCGTCTGTACCCAACTTCTTTTCACATTACTACTTCAATGTTGGTTTGGATATTGAGAGCTGGGAGAACTGGTTTGTGGAGAATGGGGCTCAAAATCTGTATTGGCCAGTGCCTTGGTGGGGGAAGTTGCAGCCTGTTCTGGAGCTAGGAGAGTACTCATATGTGCGGTTGGTTGGTCTCAGACAGACCTCTTTCTATTTCCCTTGGCGGCTTTTGTGCCAATTTCGTTGGGCACAGGTCATGCTATCTCAGACACTAAATTTATTTTCGGTAGACATTTTGACTGAGCGCCTGCATCTGTTGCTTGGATCTCTGTGGGAGAATCGGCGTCCGTTGACCCGTCCCTCTCAGTTTGTCGGGAGAGTTTGGCATGCCCCTGGGGATTATATGAAGTGGTTATGGAGGAGATTAGTCAGCAAGATGTTGGCAGTGGTGACTGGACAAAGGTGGTTTGTTTTATTTGACACCATAGAAGGGGGTGTTTTGATTTTTCGAAGCTAGTTTAGGCTTATCGGTCCATGGAGTGTTTACAGTACTCTATTTAGGCAGAGGAAATTTGAGGACCCCAGGATGTAGATGATGAGGGTGCAGGATCCTCTGGTATCTGTGGGTAGGACTCTTGAAAAGTTTATTTATGTAATAGGGAATAGATGTGGGGATTTTATTTGGATTTTTATGGCAGTAGGGGTAAGGGAGTTATCCGTTCCTTTTCTTATGTAATATGTGCTGTAATTTATTATTAATGAAATAAGCAAGTTTTTGATCATCCAGCTGTGCCTTTCGATGAATTTTGTAATTTTGAATTATCTATACCGATCGCTAAGGCATATATAATCCTTCTGTTCATGTTTTTGTTAGAATGAACTGTCGTTCTCGGAGATAAGAAAAGAATAGTATTTTATGAAAAAGAAAGGGTCGTGCTCCTGTAAGATGTATGAGCTGCCTACGTACCTCTGGGGATTTTGAAATTTTTTTGTTTTTCTTGAAAAATGGTCTTTTGCAGAGGATCAGGCCCACGTAGTTTTGGGTAGAGGGAAATGAAGAGAGTTTTTTTTATAAGAATAGAAGGGAGATGAGAAGAGTCGTAGCGTGCCGAGATTCCAGACTAGGAGTATAATTTCTTAAGATGGTCCAGGTTGGCTGGACGAGCCATCTCTTCTCCATCTAGGTCAGTGAGCATGGCGACACCGCCAGATAAGATTTTCTTCACAATGTAGGGGCCTCTCCAATTGGGCTTGAATTTTCCTCTGGGGTCCCAGATGGGTTCTATTATATCCTTGAGGGCTAAATCCCCTTCCCGAACACCACAGTCCTTGGCTCTATTATTTAATGATCGCGCTATTTGGCGATGGTACCCCTGTATGTGGTAAAGAGCTTTCAATCTCCTTTCCTCTAGGAGGGTCAGCTCATCGAGATGGCTTTGGCACCAGTCTTCTTCACTAACTTTGCTTTCGAGAATGACGTGTAATGAGGGTATTTCCAGCTCCATAGGTAGGACTGTTTCCATGCCGTAGACCAGAGAGTAAGGGGTAGCCCCAGTAGAGGTTCGATATCCCCAAAGGGCGTACATGATCCAGTCGTCCCAATCCTTATAGCTTTCGGTCATCTTGCTGATGATGGCTTTAATGTTCTTGTTGGCGGCTTCAACTGTACCATTGGTCTAAGGTCGGTAGGGAGAAGATTTATGTCTCTAAATCCCGTACTCGTTGACTACTTTTGTGACTTCTGCTTCGAATTGCAACCCGTTATCTGATACTAACTCGTACGGGACCTCATATCGACAGATTATATTTTTCTTGAGGAATTTGGCCACTTTCTTGGCGTTTAATACTGCGTATGACTCAACTTTGACCCATTTGGTGAAGTAATCAATGGCAACTAGGATGAACTCATATCCATTTGAATCCTTTAGTGTAACCTTCCCTGTGATGTCGACACCCCAGGTGGAGAACGGCTAGGGAGAGGTCATGTTGTATAATTCTCGCGGAGGCAGGTGTTGAGAATTAGAGAACTGTTGGCATTTGACGCATCTCCGGACATAGGCGGTGAAATCTTGGGACATGGTGGTCCAGTAGTATCCCTATCAGAGGATCTTCTTGGCAAGCATGTGACCATTCATATGGGGCCCGCATTCCCCGCTGTGGATCTTCTGCATTATCTTCTCAAGCTCAGCCCCTGCGATACAGTGTAGATGAGTTCCATCGAAGTTCCTCTTGAGTAGAGCTTTATGACATATGATGTATGGGGAGGCTATTCTTCGAAGGGTCATTCAATATTTCTTATTGGAACCCTCGGGATACCTACCATGTTTGAGGAGGCACCAGATATCATTGTACCAATAATCGTCTAGTTCGGGATCTTCGATGGAGACAAGCTTAATATGGTAGCAGTGGGTTGGTTTGTCTTGCTTTTTAACTAGGAAGGGGGTCATTGTTATTCCTTCAGGCATGTCGACCATGGAGGTCAAGGTAGCAAGAGCATCGGCTAGGTTATTCTTTGCTCGAGGTAGGTAATGGAAGGTGATATCTCGGAATCGGGAGGCTAACTCTTCTAAGTGGGCATGGAAGGGTTGGAGCTTTTCGTCCTTGACTTTCCACTTTCTGAGCACTTGACCTATGATGAGGGTAGAGTTCCTGTAGACATCAAGGTATTGAATACCTTTCTTGAGAGAAACTTTGAGGCCTACTGTGCATGCCTCATAGTTCGTCATGTTGGTGGTGCAAGGGAAATCCAATTTGATGGCGATGGGAGTGTGGGAGTCATCAGAGGCGATCAGAAGTATCCCAACGCCATATCCCTTTTTATTGGCAGTGTCGTCAAAGAACATTTGCCATTAAAGGTGGTCTTGAGCGCTGTAGAGGATATTTTCATCTGGGAATTCAAAGATCCAAACATCTGCTTCTTCTACGGGGTAATCAACGAGGTAGTCAGAGATGGCTCTTCCTTCAATAGCTTTCCGCATGACGTACACGGTGTCGAACTCGGTTAGGAGCATCAGCCATTGGGCCATTTGACTGGATAAGGAGGGTTTCTCAAGCAAGTATTTAATGGGATCCATTCGGGATACAAGTTTGATAGGGAATGCGATCATGTAGTGTCGTAACTTTTGGGTGACACAGACAAGTGCGACACATGCCTTTTCCAAAGCAGTGTAGTTTACCTCGTACCCGATCAATTTGTGGCTGGCGTAATAGATGGCTCTTTCTTTGCGGGAGTCTTCAAGGTATTGGGATAGAAAAGCCCCAGCTGCAGTGTCGGTTATTGTTAGGTATAGGAGCAAAGGGAGACCAAGCTGTGGTGGCATGAGCACTGGAGGTTGGGTCAGATATTTTTTATTCGGTCAAAAGCTTCTTGGCAGTCCTCGTTCCAAACCTTAGTTGAATCCTTTTGGAGGAGCTTAAAGATCGGTTCACAGATGGAGGTTAGCTGGCTGATGAACCGACCGATATATTGCAAATTCCCAAGAAAACCTTGGACTTCTTTCTCTATTCAGGGCGGTGGCATCTCAAGTATGGCCTTCAGCTTTGAAGGATCTGCTTCTATCCCCTTCTCACTGACCATGAATCCCAATAGTTTTCCCTTTGTAACGCCGAAGACACATTTATGCGGATTGAGTCTCATCTATACCGTCGCAGTCGTTCGAAGAACTTTTGGGGAGCGGGAACATGACCTTCGCTAGTTTTGGTCTCGATAATCATATCATCCATATAAACCTCGACTTCTTTATGAATCAGATCGTGTAGGATGGTTGTGGCAGCCCTTTAGTAGGTAGCCCCAGCATTCTTGAGACCAAATGGCATGATGGTGTAGCAAAATGTTCTCCATGGGGTGATGAATGTGTTTTTTTTGGTAGTTTGGGTGCATCTTGATTTGGTTATATCCGGCAAACCCGTCTACGAATGACTTGAGAGCATGACTGGCTATGTTGTCCACGATCATGTCGATATTGGGTAGCGAATAATTATCCTTCGGAGAAGCTTTATTTAAATCTCGGTAGTCTACACACATTCTAACCTTCCCTCTTGATTTTGGCACAGGTACTATGTTGGCTAGCCATGTGGGATATTCAATCACATGAATGAAGCCCACGTTTAATTGTTTGACCACCTCTTCTTTGACCTTGAGCGACCATTCAGTGCAGAGCTTTCTCATTTTTTGTTTAACCGACTTGTAATCTGGGAGAGTGGGGATCTCGTGCTGAGCTATTTCAGGATCAATGCCGGGCATATCATCAAAGGACCATGCGAAGACATCTGCGAATTCTTTTAGCAATTCTTCGAATTGTGCGCGCTCATGCTCGTCAAGGGTGGCCCCTATCCTAATCTCGCGCAGTTGGCTACTAGAACCGAGATTAATAACAACAGTCTCTTCATTAACTTGAACGTGGTTATGTTGTTTATTATTAACCTTATTTAGATCAGTTAAGAATTGTTCATTTGCAAAATCATCATCATCAAAAGTTCGATTATAATCCAAACAATTAATGTAAGTCACATCAAGATACTCAAAATCTTCGTTTATTTCATTGATAGGAAAAATAGCATTGAGAACCTTATCGAAAGAGGTCTCTATTACATTTGAACAAGGATAGACAACAGAAGAGGAAATAGGGTAAACATTGGGGTTAGGGGAGATTTCAAGAGGTAGAACTGGCGCATCATGCTAGTTGAGGAGGGGTGTATCAACAGCTTTAATTAGATGGGATGGATCCATTGATGTAGTGCCTGAATGAACCAAGCAGAGTGCCAACCCCAGTGTTTGTAAGTTGAAGGAATCTTCAGAATTACTTTCCTCATTCTCTTCAATATCTTTGATGAGCGGTTGTACTCGGTGTTGGAAACTTTCATCCCATGGATAACTATCTTGGAAAAATATCTCCATCCTAGGCTTCATCTTCTTGTCTGTGTGGTCATACCATGGTTCTGGAAAACTGCAAAAGGGTAAGTCTTCGCCTTCTTTGATGAATCGTCCATTCAAGGAGTCTCCTAGGATAGTTGGGATGCAGTCTAATCTTCTCTTTGGTTGAGACTGGTGGATCGTTCTGAGCTCTTGTTCTGATGGTTGATACCCCAAGCCATAAGGAGGGAAAGCTTTCTTCAGTTCGATGGGCTCAAGTATCCCTTGCTGCCTTTGCCCTAGCCCCAGTCCGGGCATGAAGTGCATGTTTCTGAACGTCTGAATCACATTGACATTGCCATGAGGGTTATATTCTGGACAAACCCTTTCTTTGAAATCGTCCCCTGTCGGGAGTAGGAGTGACTCAACTCGGAATCCTGATAGGAGCATATCATTTGACCCGTGCTTTATCTCAAGGATTGGACTGCTGGTGATTGCACCCTCGACATTTTCATCGTCGCCCAAAATGGTGATGACTCACTTTTCGGTAAAGAACTTTAATTTCTGATGGAGTGAGGAAGACACACCCTTGATACTGTGGAGCCAGGGTCGTCCGAGCAACAGGTTGAAACAAGTTGGGATGTCTATGACTTGGAATTCGACGACAGGGTTTATAGGGCCAGCCCCTATTACAAGCTTTATGGATCCCATAACCTCATGGAGGGTATTATCGTAGGCATGTACAACGCGTAGGTTGGAGCGAGGTCGCTTTCTTTCAGGCCTAAACACTTGAAGGTTCTCAGTGGGCATACATTCAAGGCGGATCCATTATCGACAAGAGAGATGTTGAGTGCATGATTGTGATTTGGACCAATTCTGGGGACTTCTTCTTCTGAAAATGATAACATTCGGGTAGAGGTCAATGATCCAACCAGATTTACCACTTCTTCTTGTGTGGTAGAAGGAGAAACTGTGGGTCGAGTGAGTATCTTGATGAAAGCATTTCTGTGCAGCTGGGAAGACATGAAAAGCCCCCATAGAGTGATGTTAGCTTGAGTTTTCTTCAGTTGATCGAGGACCTTGCTTTCCTCGATGGTCATCTCTGGAATAGGAAGGTTTTCAACTCCCTTCCCTTTGTCATTTGCTGGTAGTGATCATGGAACCTGGTAATGTCTCCCTGATCTGGTCATGTGATTTACTGAAGAAGGGAAGAACATGAATCCCGTTTCCTAGTCAATCTCAGTTTGTTCTGTCACCCTGTTTATTTCTCCGAGGAGTTCTTTAAATGATATCATCCCACATATGTCGGCTACTGGGACAGTTCTTCCTAAAGCTTGTTCTTCACTCGAATCTTCGAATTCTTCCCCCCAACAGGTGGCAACAATTATATCTTTCCATGTAAAGTTAATGCATTCCACAACTGCAACGGCTTCTTCATACAGGTCTTCCCATTCTTTGGGGATATGTATGGTTGAAGGGACCAAGAGCCCTTATAGCTTCAAAATGTCAAGCAACCCGGTGATACTACAAATGCTGTTAGTTTGCCAGAATAATTCTGCCATAATCTTGATGACATTATCTAGGCTGACTTCATCGATTGGTACCACCCACTTGTCTGAATCTCGGTCCCATTTCCGTGCTTCTAAGAACAGTGTACTAAACCTCTAGCAATCGATGACCACCAGTGAGGGAAATTTTAACCCGAACTCTAGGAGTTGGTTTAACACCTCTAACAATTCCATACTTCCATTTTCAAAACGGGTACGGATAGCGATGCATGCTCTGGTAAGGAGTGAGAGTGCCTGATCAGCGAGGCTAGTAGGGTGTAGGAGGAAATATGGGCAAATTTGAAGAGGTTTAGGAGAGTACATGGGTGTGATTTGAGTTGAGGGATCGAAATCTGGGTTTTGCTTCTAAGAAGATGGCATTGGCATAATTTGGGAGTGGATTGTGAGTAGTGTTTGCCTTAGGATTGGCTGGTGGGGCGATGGTACCCCGGTCAATGAGATCTTGGATTATGTTTCGGAGGTGAAAGCATTGGTCCGTGGTATGGCCAGCAGTTTGGTGAAAGGCGCACTGAGCATCGGCCTTGAAGTTTCTTAGGAGTGGATTTGGCAATGGACGGGGATCCAAGGGTTTGATGAGGTTTCAGCTTAACAGGGATTGGTAAACTTTGGAGAGGGGAGCATGGAACTCAGTGTATTCCCTTCGAATGGGGCCAGGGTGGATTTTTGGTGCCTATGATGTGGTTGGTTGAGAGATGTTGTTAATGGTTGAGACTGTAGAACTGGCAGGCTTGTTATACTTTCTAGGGGTGAACTGTCCGGACACCTTCTTCGGTTCAATCTATGTTTTAACAAGGATTTCTTTGATTTTTACTCCCGCTTCTCTGAGAGCTTAGAAGTGGGGATAGTATTATCCTCCCATCGCCACTCGGACATGGGGCAAGAAGTTCTTCTTCACTATGTTGATATGTTCTTCTTCAGATGGTCGATTGGTCATAGTAGTTGCCTGCTCCCTCCACCGGGTTATAAAGTTACTAACTGATTCCCCAAGGTTCTTTTTGAGCAGCTCTAAATCCCGATGAGTGACCTCAAGATCTTCGTTGTATTTGTACTACGACATAAATTCTCGGGCTACATCCTCCTAGCTACGAATTCTAGATTCCTCAAGAGATAAAAACCATCGCAGGGAACTATCCTTCAAAGTTTGCTGAGATAATTAGGCCATCACTTCTTCAGAAGCCCCTAGTAGAGTCATGGAACGATGATAACTGCGAAGATGAACAATCGGGGGTCCACTCCCTTCGAACTTCTCGATATTTGGCATCTTGAACTTCTCGGGTAACCTCGCTTTAGGATAAGGAGACATGTGGGTGTAGTCTATGTAATTCCCAGAGATTATGACTTGGTCGAACTTCTTGGTGAGCATCTTGAGATCCTCTTTGACTTTATTCAACTCCTTCTATTTTGGATCAACGACCATAGACAGGTTAGCCACAGGCTGGGCAATGTTTGGCATCGAAAACTAGGTAGGCGGTGGCCCATTGACAGGAGGGGTACGTGGAGTGTGCTAATATTCTTCGAGAACCCAGATAGGCTCGGGCAGACCCATAGCATGAGGTAATAGGGCCTCGAGCTCTTAAGGAATAGGAACCTGGTTTCGTTGCATCTCTCAGACCTCAGTTTGGAGATTATCAATCTTGGACACAAGCTGGGCTAGGACTGCCGTCAGATTCGGCTGTATGACTGGTACTTGATATGTATTCTCTTTGGAAAGTGGATGGATTACAGACTCGAAAGAAGTAGTAGAGGAACGGACGAAACTCCGGGGTGATTTGACTGAAGACCGAAGCCAATAGGGAGCCAGGCCAAAGGCTTGCGATTGACTTGAGAAAAGGTAGAATGGGATTTATTTTTGAGAAAAAGAGAAGAAACTATTTTTTGATTTTTGATAAATAAGGGAGAAATGTTTCTGGAGATGGAACTCAACATGATTATTACAATTATTATGTTCTCACTTGTATTTAATTCTCCTCAATGCAATGTCGGACGGGACCCGAGCTTGGAAAAGTGGGGTTTTTAATATATGAAAAGCTACGGCTGGACTTGTAACCCGGCTCACGAACAGGGTCCCATTTTAAAAATGCGCTAAAATTTTGGGCGACAGGTCGACCCGAAATTTCGACAGAGTTTCGAGTTGAAACCGGCAATCTAAAGTGCGTGTCCTAGGTTTGACACCCATATGCGGGTATACAGTTGGTTGGGTGAATCGGAATGGTATTCCCCCTTTGGCGTGACTTCCACGATATACGTCTTGCTCTTACGGGCAATCGGTACCTGTGGACAAGCCATTTGATATACCTGAGTGTACGTGAATTGCCTCACTATATACCTCGTGGGGACGGTACGTGTGAGAGCGAATTCGATATACTTGACGTACGTGAATGAATTCCCTGTGATATACCTCCTTTCATGACTTCGATCAAGCGATACGATGTGGGGGAACCGTTCGATATACATCGAAGGTACTTGGCCAATGGAAGGTAAGAGTCATATCGCTTTGGATAACTTCGCCCTGCCGGACCAGCGCCCATCATGAAATGACCCTTCAGTTACTCGGTAAAATTTAGTCAATAACAATGATCTTTGGTGATGTCTTGTGAATCATGCATAATTCTCTTATTAGTATCTTATGATGAGAATGCTTTTCTTGATTATGCCAAACAGGGAGCAAAGTACAAGTACCAAAGGTACACCAAATATGGATGGGTGATGCGTTCAACATGTGGATATATGTGATCCTAGGTGCATATGGTGCGAAGTGTACATGAAGAATTTTCTACAAGTGAGTGAACAGAAGCATAAGCATGGGATACACATGAAAAAGGGGAACATGCAAATATGGGGGAAATATAAACAAATATAACATCCGTGTAAATAGAGTCAAGCCCTCAAAACATACAAGTCCCCAACAGAGTCACCATTGTGGCCATCCCCAATCCTCGCCACGGGCGGGCGCGCGAAGGAAGGATCCTCGGGTCCTACGCATCCCTCTCGGGAGCGCTTCGGCCGGCGTCATTTGAGATGAGGTGTAAAAATGTAGAGAGATTTAGAGTCGCCATTCTATTTTACTCAAAACAGATAAAAGAAAAAGGGGAAGCCATCTCGAAGGACGGCATCCAAAGACATACTGGTGCATACAAAACCAAAATGATTCGAGAAGGGTTCGGAGGCTAGGTTACGAAATGGGAAGGTGTTAGGCACCCATTACTCCCTTTTGGTCTCTCATAGATGTTTGTTATTTTCTTTTTTTATTTTCCCCGTGATATGTGTGCATGTGTATATATATAGCGGGGATAGGAATCCTCGACCTGTATCATGGAAGAGATAAAGTGAGTCATCCGTAGGAAGGTATAAAATAATATTAGAAAATAAGATTTACGTAATTACCCTTACGTTGATCATTATAACAAAACGATAACGCATATGGGGTAATACGTCACTAAGAACAAGTATATAGAATATAAGAAAATTGGATTTAGAGAAGATATAAAATGAGGGAGAAAGTGAGAATAGGACTCGAGTCTCGAGTTTTACCCTGAGACACCTACATAGCCTACAAAGGCATCAAAGTCCACGTAGTTGGCATACAAAATGAGGGGTGGGGTTTATCCCATAAATCCAAATGAGAGATCTCTTATTTGTGTGTGTGTGTGTGTGTGTGTGTGTGTGTGTGTGTAGAAAAAGTGTTTTAGTTGTGAGAAAAGTGTGAGAAAAGTATGAGAATCCCTATTTGGAATTTATGAGCAAACCCTTTTTTTCTTATTTTTTTGGGTGTTATTTATACGAAAATAAGAGATGTGCAATAATACTAAATAAAAAGTATATTAGGATGTGTGAGATGAGATAATAAAAAGTGCTAAGTAATAAAACAACTTATTGCGAATTTAAGAGAATTTGAAGAGAAAGTTGAGAAAGTTGGACCTTATTGAAGATCTTGAGCTTGATTTTGAATGTTGAAGAGCAGACCTTGCACTTGGATCATGATGGAGAGTGGATAAGTCACCAAGTTTGATGAAAAGGATGGTTAAAAGTGGAAGTTAAGAAGGGATTTGGATGTTGAAATCGTGTTATCTTCGAGAGAGGTTTTTGGGATTCGCTGAGAGCGATTTTTATCAGATCTGGGCTCCTCTTGAAAATGAGGTGAAGGCCTACTTTTATAGGCACAGGTCACTGCCGATCGATATAGACCTGGTCCTGCCTATCGGAACCTGCCATCTGGTAGTGTATTTCAGGCCTTTTCAAAAAATTGGCTGTCGAGGGCAAACCGTTGGTTAGAATCGCACACGGGATAGATCGTTGGAAAGATAATTCAGAGACCTTTGAAATTACTTGGACTGATCTTGGGTTCAGGAGATGACTTTGGGTCAAATAATGCTCGGAAATATTTGTCGATCCATGGGACGGGGAATCATTCGGACGCAAATGGATCGTTCATCCACATGGTAAGTCGGAATCGTGCATGGTATGGACCATTGGAAAGGTTAGGAGATGTACTTAAACATTCCAAAGAGTTTGACCCAGTTTGGGGAGTTAAATTTTGTCAACCAGTCCCTGGAAGCATTCGGTGACCTCTTGGAGTCGAACAGATCATTCGTCCACATGGTAAGTTGAAATCACACACGAAGCAGACCATTAGAAAGGTTAGGAGATGTACTTTGACATTCTAAAGAGTTTGACCCGGTTTGGGGAGTTGAATTTTGTCAACCGGGCCCTGGAAGCATTTGGTGACCTCTTGGAGTCAAACAGATCGTTCGTCCGCATGGTAAGTCGGAATCACACACAGAGCGGACCATTGGAAAGGGGTTTCAGTGTCCTTCGAAGATTCATTCAGTCTCAGTTGAGCTGAAGAGTTGACTTAGGTAAAACAGAGCCTGTGAGCACTCGGTGGCCTCTTGATCATGTTTTGGACGCAAACGGATCGTTCGTCCGCATGGTAAGTCAAAATCACGCATGGGATGGACCATTGGAAAGGGATTTTAGTGCCCTTCAAAGATTCATTTAGCCTCAGTCGAGCTGAAGAGTTTGAATTTTTAGTCAAATGAAGCCTCGAAGTGCCTGATGGCTTCTAGGTCAGTACTCGGGATATGACCTGGGTTTGTAGTGATGAAGGGAGGTACTAGGGACCTAAGGAGAGTTAAGGGGTAACAGAATGGGGTGTTTACACCCATATTTTTTTGACATAAGTGTTCACTTGTTGGTACACCTATGCGATGAGGCACTTATTTGTGGGCCCAATTAGATATTAGTGGATGTATTTGTTTAAAATATTGATGAAAGTTTTCAAAGATTACGTCAAGAATACACAAAACATTGAAGGATCAATTGTAGAGGAATACATCATCGCGGAGTCATCAATCCACACTCGGGAATATATTTATGACTCGACCAACGTGGATGACATTGATAGGTTCGTCGTTGAGGGTGGTCATGGGATGGAAAAATGAGTGAAATTAATGAGTTTGCAACATGAACAAGTAGCTCGTTATTTATTTGACACACATGAAGATGTCGAATAATGGAAAAAAAAAGTTCAAATTGTTTTAACTTTTACATTATTTTAATTTTTACATGATTAATTTTATAATACGTTCGTCATAATCTGTGCAAAAAATATGAAGCATGTGAGAATAATAAAAGACAAAAAATAATGACACACTCAGATAGTGAATTTAGGTTGTGGTTGTCACACGAGGTAATTATATTAAAAATGATTGTTATTAAAGTTCACATTATAAGAAAGCTTTACAACTAACTTAATTAATTTATCTATATTCCCAGCTCTTAAAGATGGGTGATGTGACACCAAGGCTTGATCGTCTAGCCACTGGACCCTTGTTCATGGCACAAGAGTACAAAAAGTACCGATTGAATGCTTATGTATTCAGTGCATGGGTGTGTGATGAAAATACAAATGTACATAACTCGGGCATTTCATACAAGGATCTTACTTTCTTTCGAGCGACCGTGAAAGATAAAAACCTCGTTGAAGCTGAAATGACTTACCATGGTATAATTTGAAATATATTTAGATTGGACTACGTAAGCTTCAAAGAGGTTGTATTTTACTGTGATTGGGTAAGATTTGAGGATAAAAATGCTTGTAAAGTTGATCCTAACACCAATTTGATCATGATTGACTTGTCCAAGTTGAAGAGCAACGAATACGTGAGCGATGAGCTATTTGTTTGGGCTTTTCAAAAGGTCAGGAAAGTGATTTACTCAGAGTATATAAACAATGAGCCATGGTCAATCGTCCTACATATGTCAGAGCATCTAAACAGTAATGTGGGTGACTTGGCATCTTTGATTTGTATCGAATATTACATATTTCTGCCCTTTATCTTTATGCATTCTAACACTTTTACGGTCTTAAATGCCTATATTTATGCTCATTAACCAGACAACCTTGGATTTGTATATATACATGCTTTTCAGGGGTTAATTGTGCTTTTGTAGGTATTAAAACGCTAAAAGTGAGGAACTGTTGCATTTCAGAGAAGTTTCGTCGCTGGACGCTACTTTAAGGAAATTTTAGTCAATTAACACTTCATCTACAGCTTATGGAAATTCCACAGATGTGTATTTCATTGAGTTAGCATCACGTGGCCACAAACGGTGCATCATTTGGAGTTCAAACGAAGAAGATATGGCCATTTCCATTTGCAACCCTTTCCCCCCTCTTTATGGACCAATAGCTGCCAGAAACAGAGTACCGGTCGACCGAACTTGTCCCCCGGATCCACCGCAGTTAAAATTTAAGCCTGCGAAGGGAGAAAGAACGTTGGGACCTGGTCGATCGATCGATCAATGGTCCTGATCGATCGATCGATCCTGTCAGATATTTGGCAATTCAGTTCCTTTTTTTTTCTTTTCCCTTTTCTTTTCTATTTTAATTCCACTTACTATATAAACCAATTTTTTTTGTAATAGATGAGGATAATTAGTTTTAGATAGTTTTAGGTTAGGGTTTGGAGGTGGAAAGCTCATTCTTCTTCCTCTCTTCGTTTGACACCCATTTGGGTTTGTAAGTGTGCACTATTCATCATCCTCTCCATTTAATATAAGTTGTATTTCCTTAAGTCTTGCTTTGTATTTAATTTACATGCTTTCATAATTATGTTTACATGCTTTCATTTATTGCTTTCTAGTGTAGATTTATCGCGTTTATTTATCTCATTTTTAATAAGCTTTCTAGCTAAATTAGTCTAGGTTGTGTCGGATTGAACTCACTCGGGTTGACGTGTTGCTTTGCTTTGGTGATGGAGTTTACGGTTCTATTTTGAATGCGTTGTCCTAGTTATTATGCCTAGAATATTTTACGGGGCATATCATGTATGTTTCGTACTTACGACCTTGCGTGCGTAATTTCTGAGGTATTTATTGACGCCAAAATCGTATTAGACTTTTATGCAAATTTAGGGTGTGACAACTCTTAATTTAATTAACTGTCGCAATGAGACGCAATCGTAATAACTCCTCGACCTATGTAACCATTTTATACTAATTAACTCGTATGAGGGATATTCAACGCAACCTATAGTATTTGCTGCTTTGTTAATCTAGTTTCAATACACTCACCTAGATTAATCATTTCCCTTTTTGCATCTTTTCCTTTTTGTTCATATTTATCTTTTACACTTTTATTCTTGAAATATTAAACCTTATAAATTCTAGCAACTCGTCTTTGTGGATATTCGATACCCGGACTTGGCCGCTATACTCACCCGTTGAGTGTAGTCATAAGTTTAGGTTTTTGTATAGAGCATGTGAGCTGAATATAAATGACCGAAGCGCACGTGACGCTCGTGCCGCGGCGAAACCCCGCCTATCAAGCTCCTACCGAATATTAATCTATTTTTTATGTTAACCCGAATTTGAAATAATTTTTGGATTTGTAATAAATATTCCAATTATTTGTAATGACCAGTGGCTGTATTATTCTAGTGCTCTATTATTATCAGACGATAATTTAATGCTTTTTATTTATTTGTACTTAATTATTTTAATGCTTGTAATAACCAATGAGTGTATTCTTCTAGTGCTTTGTTATTATCGGATTTGAATCAATATTGGTTTATAGTTAATGAATATTTTAATTAGGATTTTAATCAATTTAAGCATTAATTTAAAGTCCATGACCCGAGAGCATGTGTCCGGGGGGGGGGGGGGGGGGGGGAGGGTAGTGTGCATGGGGGGAGGGGTTGCAGTGTGCATGTGTGTAAATTGAATTTAATATTGGGTATTGGCATTGGTATAAATTGGTATTAGTATAGGTATAAATTGAAATGGATATAAATTTGTATTGATATTGTATAAATTGAAATTGATATCGCATGTATTGTTATTATCGAATTTGAGCATTAACTCGAACTTCATATAAATGTTTGTACTAATAATAACAATTTTTGAAAAAAAAATCTTCATCCCAGCGTGGTAGCGGAGGCCACGAGGGAACCTCGGCCATGTAATACCCCGTAATTTTATGGATTTTAATTATGATAGTAATTAATTGAAATTGCTTTTAATTGTGGGATTAATTAAATTAATTTGGGATAATTAATTGGAAATTAATTCAAATTTGACGAGAGTTAGTATTTAAATATGATGATAATGTTGAATATTACTGAGTGATTATGGTAATATGTGATTATTGAATTTATTAAAATTGTCGTGAGTTGAAAATACGACAGTTTCGGTAATTAAGTTAGGACGCGCATGTCAGTCATGTCAGGATCAAATTTAATGGATTTAAAAGTATATTATTTTTATGTCATCCGTATGATCATTTTGAGTGCACCAATGTGTCCAGAAGGGTCGAGATAGTTAGAAAACACTAGCCGGGGGTTTAGTTTGGATCCCGGGGCATTTTTAGGCCTAATCGGCAACCCGGGAGGGTATTTTAGTCATTCCTATTTTTGGTGAATAGTGACCCACGAAAATTAGGAGATATTTATCATCCAAATCTTATGATTATTAGTTCCATTATTTGTTAACCACAAGATAGGGTAACGTAAGAAGAAAGAAAAGGGTTTCAGAAGAATTATAAGGGTTTCCAAGGCAAAACAACCACAACCATCGCCGGATTCGTGACCGGAAAGAGAGGGAGAACCAACCAATGTTATCATCAACGGATCAGAACTTCTAATCAGAGGCAAGTGATTTATCTTTCAAATATTCAAAGCATATATTTTACATGATAGTTTAGATTTAATGATTTATCGTAAATAAGTGAATTGATTATGAAATTGGAGAATTAAACATTGAATATGGGTAGGTTGCATGTAGATAAACTTCTGGGTGTATACTAATTATGAAACCATGATCCATGCGTAGGAAATTGTGAATTTATGTTGAGTTTTATGAATATCTCAAAGGAAATAGGATAAATAGGGTTTTATGAAATTTGGGTGTTTTGATCCAAGAAACTTATGATCCAAGATGATTGAATGATTCTAATACATAAAAGATGATACTAATATATTAGTAGGATGATGAGTGAACTTTCTTGGGAGTTTGGGACGTTGTTGTAGGAGGGTAGTGAGACTGGGGTCTATGAATAACTGGAAAGGGTGAGGCGTGACCCACTCCAATGGACACTGTCTGCAAGTCTTCAAGGTCTCCTGGTGCAACTTCTGAAGAAAAATTCTCCTTCTGGTAACAATGGAGCTCAAGCTTCAACTCACTCCCTACAAGAAGATGAACTTTCACAGTAAAAATAGCAATTTTCTCAAGGGAAACACCTGAGAGTGATGGCTGTTAGTGGGGAGTGAAGGAACAAGGCACTCAACACTAAGAGAATGAGCAGGGAGAGAATACTAAGTAGGTCTGGTGATATTTTAGCAGAGTAACAGTGCAAATTTTCTTCTCTATCTTTTGACCTTGCCCAGAGGTCTATTTATACATGGGCGTAAGGGGTGAGCTGGCGATTTTGGGCGCCAAAATTGAGAGAGTTGGTGGGGAACAATGTCTGAAGTGTACCATTTGTCCCTACCTGCAGGCAGCCTGCCTGTCCCCTCTGCAGGCGCCACCTGGCACCGACCAAAACTCAAAAAGCACATATGTCCCCTAATGGAGACAAAATAGCAGATTTGGTAGTTATCTTTTGAAACGGTAACTTGTGGTGCAATTTTGCAAATCTTTGAGAGAGAGGACCTTAAGGCCTCACTCCCTCTAAAAAGTGTTATTTTTCTTGAGAGAGACCTCGAGGACCCCCTCTTCTGGAAAAGTCATTTTTCTTGTAAAGAGTTTATTTCTTGTGCGTAGCCTCGAGTGGCTTCTGGGTCTTCCTACTAGTATTCTCTCAATCCTATAGTGCTAAGTGGTTGAGCTTGCTCAACATACCTTATCCCTCAGCCGCCAAGCCAAAACTCCCAGGAGGTCCTGACGCGCCTGTTCGAGCCCTGCTTGCTCGACTAGGCAACCTGTGCAAGGAAGTAAAGTGTTAGTGCTGTTGTTCATTTAGAGCCTGCTGTTTCATGATGAAAACTCCTGTAGCAGCACTTCTCTACTAACATTTCTGCAGTGACCCCTGCAGTGGCGCTGACGCTTGAAGCGGCGCCGACCCTTGTACTGGCGCCGTTGCTCGGAGTGGTGCTGACGTCAGAGGTAGCGCTGATGCTTGAATCGACGCTGACATGTGAGGCGGCGCCGACCCTTGTCCCGGCGCCGACGCTTGAAGTGACGCCGACGCTCGAAGTGGCGCTGAAGCGTGAGGCGGCGCCGACCCTTGTCCCGGCGCCGATGCTCGAAATGGCGTCGACGCTCGAAGTGGCGCTGACGCTTGAGGTAGCGCTGAGGCTTGAATCCGCGCTGACAGGTGAGGCGGCGTCGACCCTTGTTGCGGCGCCGATGCTCGAAGTGGCGCTGACGCCTGAGGTAGCGCTGAGGCTTGAATCCGCGCTGACAGGTGAGGCGGCGCCGACCCTTGTTGCGGTGCCGACCCTTGTTGTGGCGCCGACGCTCGAAGTGGCGCTGACCCTTGTTGCGGTGCCGATGCTCGAAGTGGCGCCGACGCTCTAAGTGGCGCTGACGCGTGAGGCGGCGCCGACCCTTATCCCGGCGCCGATGCTCGAAATGGTGCCGACGCTCGAAGTGGCGCTGACGCCTGAGGTAGCGCTGAGGCTTGAATCCGCGCTGACAGGTGAGACGGCGTCGACCCTTGTTGCGGCGCCGACGCTCGAAGTGGCGCCGACCCTTGTTGTGGCGCCGACGCTCGAAGTGGCGCCGACGCTCAAAGTGGCGCTGACGCCTGAGGTAGCGCTGAGGCTTGAATCCGCGCTGACAGGTGAGGCGGCGCCGACCCTTGTTGCGGCACCGACGCTCGAAGTGGCGCCGACCCTTGTTGTGGTGCCGACCCTTGTTGTGGCGCCGACGCTTGAAGTGGCGAAGTGGCGCCGACGCTCGAAGTGGCGCTGACGCGTGAGGCGGCGCCGACCCTTATCCCGACACCGATGCTCGAAATGGTGCCGACGCTCGAAGTGGCGCCGACGCCTGAGGTAGCGCTGAGGCTTGAATCCGCGCTGACAGGTGAGGCGGTGCCTACCCTTGTTGCGGCGCCGACGCTCGAAGTGGTGCCGACCCTTGTTGTGGCGCCGACGCTCGAAGTGGCGCCGACGCTCAAAGTGGCGCTGACGCCTGAGGTAGCGCTGAGGCTTGAATCCGCGCTGACAGGTGAGGCGGCACCGACCCTTGTTGCGGCGCCGACGCTCGAAGTGGCGCCGACCCTTGTTGTGGCGCCGACGCTCGAAGCGGCGCCGACGCTCAAAGTGGCGCTGACGCCTGAGGTAGCGTAGAGACTTGCCGCGGCGCAGACACTTGAAGCGGCGCAGACACCTGAAGTGGCACCGACCCGTGTAGCGGCGTAGAGACTTGCCGCGACGCCGACACTTGCGAAGGCGCTGACACTCGAAGTGGTGCCGACCCTTGCAGCGGCGTAGAGACTTGCCGCGGCGCCGATACTTGCAGCGTCGTTGACACTTGCAGCGACGCTGATACTTGCAGTGGCGCTGGGGGTTCCTGATGAATATGAGTTTCTGCCGGGACCCTGGGGGGTTCCCGCCCAGTATGAGTTTCTACCGGGACCCGGGGGGTTCCTTCTCAATATGAGTTTCTACCGGGACCCTGGGGGGGTTCCTGCTCAATATGAGTTTCTGTCGGGACCCTGGGTTTCTTCTCAGTATTTTTAATAAAATAAAATTTTTACTTTTTTTTATAGGTAGACACCCTTCTACATTAGCCCCTCGTGCAAAGTCTTTTGTGTTGGGTAAACCAAAAGGCTTTGTACGCCATAAATTCATTTATTTTCTGGGACCCTAGGATTTCTTCATCATTCCCCTTAGGGTCATTAAATGTTATGTCACTTCATCCCAAGTTTTGTAAATGAGGACACTTATAGTGGACCTCCTTATCTCAGTATAAACTTGGGCGGAGGAGTATAAACTTGGGCAGAGGGGTTAACTGAAGTGAGACCCTCACCCTTGGCCTTCTTCTGTGGACTTTCATCTTGGGTGGAGGGGTTACTCGCGGTGTGCCCCTCGCCCTTTGCCTTCTTCTGTGGCCTTCTATCTGAGGCGGAGGGGTTACTCTCGATGAGCCCCTCGCTCTTGGCCTTCTTCTGTGGCCTTCTATCTTGGGCGGAGGGGTTACTCACGGTGAGCCCCTCGCCATTGGCCTTCTATCTTGGTCAGAGGGGTTACTCGCGGTGATCCCCTCTCCCTTGGCCTTCTTCTGGGGCCTTTCATCTTGGGCGGAGGGGTTGCTCGCGACGGGCCCCTCGCCCTTGGCCTTCTTCTGCGGACTTCCATCTTAGGCGGAAGGGTTGCTCGCGGTGAGCCCCTCGCCCTTGGCCTTCTTCTGTGACCTTCTATCTTGGGCGGAGGGGTTTCTCGCGGTGAGCCCCTCGACCTTAGCCTTTTTCTGTGGCCTTCTATCTTGGGCGGAGGGTATGCTCGCGGTGAGACCCTCGTCCTTGGCCTTCTTCTGGGGCCTTTCATCTTGGGCGGAGGGGTTGCTCGCGGTGTGCTCCTCGCCCTTGGCCTTCTTCTGCGGCCTTCCATCTTGGGAGGAGGGGTTTCTCGCAGTGAGCCCCTCGCCCCTGGCCTTCCATCTTGGGCGAAGGGGTTGTTCGCGGTGAGCCCCTCGCCCTTGGCCTTATTCTGTGGCCTTCCTTCTTGGGCAGAGGGGTAACTCGCAGTGAGCCCCTCGCCCTTGGCCTTCTTCTGGGGCCTTTCATCTTGGGCGGAGGGGTTACTCGCGGTGAGCCTCTCGCCCTTGGTCTTATTCTGTAGCATCAAGTTTGGGAAGAGAGGGCACTCAAGGTGGATCCCCTCGACCTAGGCTATTTTCTGTCAAACTTGCAATCTTGGGCAGGTGGAGCCACTATAAGTGGATCCCCACACTCCAAGCTATTTTACTATTTGTTCACTTGGTTGAGGACTTCTCAATATTAGCCCCCTCGTGCAGAAGTGTCTTGTAATGTCGAGGGACTTGTGCACGAAACTGTCGTACCTTTTATTTATACTTGGCAGTTGCTCATAGACTGTGAGCGCTCCGGTGCCCTTGGAGCCTTAGGTGCTAAATTGTCGCACCTTATATTTATACTTGGCACTTGCTCATGACTGTGAGTACTCCAGTGCCCTTAGAGCCTAAGGTGCTCATCTGGAACACCTTATATTTATATTTGGCACTTGCTCAAGACCGTGAGCGCTCCGGTGCCCTTGGAGCCTTAGGTGCTAAACTGTCGCACCTTATACTTATAGTTGGCAGTTGCTCAAGACTGTGAGCGCTCCTATGCCCTTGGAGCCTTAGGTACTAAACTGTCGTACCTTATATTTATATTTGGCACTTGCTCAAGACTGTGAGCGCTCCGGTGCCCTTGGAGCCTTAGGTGCTAAACTGTCGCACCTTATACTTATTGTTGGCAGTTGCTCAAGACTGTGAGCGCTCCTATGCCCTTGGAGCCTTAGGTACTAAACTGTCGTACCTTATATTTATATTTGGCACTTGCTCAAGACTGTGAGCGCTCCGGTACCCTTGGAGCCTTAGGTGCTAAACTGTCGCACCTTATACTTATAGTTGGCAGTTGCTCAAGACTGTGAGCGCTCCTATGCCCTTGGAGCCTTAGGTACTAAACTGTCGTACCTTATATTTATATTTGGCACTTGCTCAAGACTGTGAGCGCTCCGGTGCCCTTAGAGCCTTAGGTGCTAAACTGTCGCACCTTATACTTATAGTTGGCAGTTGCTCAAGACTGTGAGCGCTCCTATGCCCTTGGAGCCTTAGGTACTAAACTGTCGTACCTTATATTTATATTTGGCACTTGCTCAAGACTATCAACTGTGATAGGGAGGGTTCCTCACCGATGATTAATTCTTCTGGGGTACCTCGCACGTCGACGTCGCCTCTAAGGGTGTCTCGACATCTACCAATGTTGGTAGAGGTTCCTCGCGTATCGACCTCCTATCTGAGAATGTCTCGCCGACTGCCAATGCTATCAAGGGGTTCCTCGCGTATTGACCTTGGGTCCGAGGGTATCTCGCCAATCGTTGGCACTACGGGGAGTGTACTGCTGACCAAGGTTTCATCGCGGGTGGACACACTATCCGTGGGTTCCTCACAGACTACCAATTTTGCTAATGTCTTCTCGCCCGATATCGGTTTGGGTTCATATCTGTCGGGTTCCTCGACCCTTGCTGTTGGTAACTGTGATGATTCTTTGCTGGAAATGTGTGGTAGTCTTTAGCATGTAAGTGGTTCCTCGCCGGAGGTCCCAATACCCGAGGGTCCCTCGTCGGAAGCGCTGTTAGTTGCTGGTCTTTTGGATGAAGGTGTCTCGACCTCAAATATTGTCGAGGGTCTCTCGCCTCTTGAGGGCTCCTCGTGCGCTGCTACTCAATCCCAATCTTTTGTGGCTCGTGCTTTTTTTTCCAGCAGGTCCCTCGTCGAGATTTTCTTTGGAGGGTTGCTCGTGACCCACGGACGCATGTTGCTATTATCGAGGGGTGTCTCGACTTCTCGTTTCGTCGAGTGTTCCTCGTCTGTCGGAACATGTGTTGGAGAGAGGGAGTCTCGACTGATTCCCCTGTGAACTTGGGTGTCTCGACCAGTGGGTGTGTGGAGATGGTAGTCTCAAGCAGTGGCACTCAGTTAGAGATGGTCGGTGTCTCACCCGTCCCCCTTGATGTGGCTATTGTCGAGGGCCCGAAGCGAGTGGACCCCTCGTCCGAGGGTCTCTCGCCAGTCGCCTTGGGTTCTTATAAAAAGATCAGTTGCGTTGGGAGACTATTCGTGGTCTTCACGAGGAACACGGTGTCTCGACTGAGGCTTTGCTGACGGCGGGGGTATCTCGACGGTTTGCGGTCTGCGCGAGGAACACGGTGTCTCGCCCGATCTGGGTGCGAGTTTGAATTTCTTGGTTGAGACGGACGCCAGCAAGGGTTCCTCGTCAGTAAGTCCCCCATCTGAGGGTCTCTCGCCCCGTTCAAGACCTCGCGATGTTGATATTTTTCGGCGAGACATGTTTTTCTCCATTCGAGACCTTGCGTGTTTAGGGCCACCGCCTCAGATCTCCTCGCCTCCTATATCTGCGTATGAGGGCCTCTCGCCCATGACAAGTTTTTTTTATAAGTTCTCCGCGTGATGATGTGTCCTCTACAGATGTCTTGACGCGCCATAGTGCTGGCAGCGGTTCTTCGCGCGTTGGCGCGAATATGGGGAATGCTTCCTTGTATCCCGTAGCGGAGGGTCCCTCGCTCAATCCGCCGTTGGCGTCTGGGGGCCTCTCGACCTTGGGTGTGTCGACGCCCACGATCTTTTCTGAAGTTTATCCAGTTGGTTTGGATAAGGGTATCTCGGATTTTTCTGGCGCCGACGGTGGTTCCTCGCGCGTTGATCTAGGCGCGGGGAGTTCTTTGTCTATTGAAAATGAGCTTTTACGGAGGGGGGGTTTCGACCCTAATATTTGTATTATTATCTTCTTTTTTTTTTTTTGTGGGTTGGGTTCCTCGCACCTCGGCGCTGATAGGATTCCTCAACCTTTCGCGAACTTGTGACATTGACAGGGGGTATCTCGACCTCGGGTGTCTCGACTTTGGGCTTCGTCGAGGGTTCCTCGTGCGTTTACTTTATACTTGAGGGTTCCTCGTCGGCTACCATTGCCACGAGGTATTCACTGAATTATGAGGGTTCCTCGCGACCAACCTCGTTGGCGAGTTCTTTGTCCTCTATGAATTCCATACGCACTTTTTCTGTCGAGGGTTTTCCATCCTCGAGTTCCTCGCGACCAACCTCGTCGGCGAGTTCCTCATCCTTTATGAGTTCCACACGCACTTTTTCTGTTGAGTTTTATGAATATCTCAAAGGAAATAGGATAAATAGGGTTTTATGAAATTTGGGTGTTTTGATCCAAGAAACTTATGATCCAAGATGATTGAATGATTCTAATACGTAAAAGATGATACTAATATATTAGTAGGATGATGAGTGAACTTTCTTGAGAGTTTGGGACGTTGTAATGAAGAATTGGATGTGTAAAAAGAAAAAAACCCGTAACTATTTAAGAAATCTGGGCAAATACCTGCTTGATCGATCGATCGATCCATCCAAGAACGTCGATCGATCGACCCCTCCAGATTTTTGGCAATTATTTTCCCTTAAGGTTTAATGAAAATCCCAAGACCGATGATGATTCTTACGGTGATAGATTTGATATTATGGGACTTAGTTAAGGGCAGTAGGGTCTTAGTTAATGCTCGAAAAAATGGTTTACCTTATGGAATTGAATGCTTTTGCTTACGAGGGTCTACTGAGTGAGGTAAGGTTAGAAATCTTTCGAATTGAAACTATAAAGTGAATGAATGATGATGTAAGGATAAGTTTAAGTAACCTTTTGGGATAGGTTTAAGTTTAAGTAACCTACGGAGGGACTTTAAGTTACTGAGATAACATTAGAAACTAATAGGAGACCTAGTAACCTTTTGGGATAGGTTTAAGTACTCAAATTGATACGACGAGAGTTATCAACCTAAATATATATTACGTATGATGTTCGGGATAAACTTACTACGTATAAGACTTATTAGATGGAATGTGTGAATAACTATATTGAAATATGATTACTTAGGTTGTCTGAATGCCTAATGTATGTATTTCTTATGTGTATGACATACCTACCATACTTGCTATCACGGGAGGTTGGTTTTCAGGAAAAGGGCCATCTTATCTTTGTGTGCCTTCGGGGGAATTTAGATTGGTACCTTAAGGACATAGGATCGTGAATGGCTTAATTATGAGTTGATAAGTTAACTGACCACGGGAGCATAGGTATGTTCATGACCCATGGGTATGTGAACTATGTTCGCCTCCAATATGTGTGAATTGTAATGATACGGTTCCTGAGTGATTCGGAATACGTGATCCTTACGTACGCGATGTACATGGATTTGATAGCAGAGTATGCCTGCACCGTAGCTTAGCCTAGGGGTGGCTTATATGTATATATGTACTGAGAGTGAATTATATATATATACTTGTGACTGGTTCACTGTTCCTTAGTAGATGTGAATAACTAAGATATTTGAATGAGCTAAGAATGTGAGAATTTAATTAACACTTGAGTAAGTAATTTAATGAAATTTAATATAGGTTATGAATATGATTTGTTTGGGTGTTAAGAGTAGATACCCTATGTTAGAATGCGAAAGCAGGAGTGGTACAGACTAGTTAGTTAATGGCATAACTAGGATGGGTTAATGGTATACATTAGGCATGCACATTAGTTGAGAGGTGAGAAACTCATGTGAGAGTACGCAACTAACATGTATATAATATGTGTTGTTTAATTATAATTTACAGACTTGCTAAATTTTTAAACTGTTTTCACCTCGGGCTCTGACCCGTTTTCCTCCAAATCTATTTTTGTTTTGTAAAAATATTTTAGGTGCCCAGCCACAGGGACGCCAAGCGTAGCAATTCCATTCTGATGACATGTTGTAGTTACTGTGGAAGCTACAGGATCTCGGTAGTAGATGCCCCACATGATTCCTGATTTCTTCAGGGTCATTTATATCTGTTAGGACATGGTGCCCAATTCTTATCTAGAGATTGTAGATGCAGACTTTCATTATTTCATATATATTGGTTTAATCATACTCTTGTATCAGGATTTTATTTACTCTGCATTATTATTATTAAAGTGTTTACCCCAGAATCAGTTTATTTCATTCCGTTGGTTATTTACATGAGATTGTTTATGCGATCGATTGTTGTTTATTTAATTACTTGGTTAATATTAATTTAATTAATAAAATTTGGCATCTCGCTTTTTAAATATTAGGTGGCTAGTAATAAATTAAATATTTTCGACAATGATGCTACGACTGAACCAACTTAATAGTCTATATTAATTTCATAAAGGAGTAGCTACCCGGTATTTAATTAGTTGGGGTGTTATAGGTGGTATCAGAGCATCAGGTTTTAGTGTCCTTTCAGATTTGTGCGGCTTATTATGCTTGTAGTGTAGCTTTCTTTGATGTAGATCCCTATGTTTAGGATTGTTAGTTTCTTTGATGAGATTTGGTTCTCCTGCTATAATGTATATTATAGCGAATCTTATTTGCATTTGGGTGTGTTCGTGTTCCGAACAATGCAGTGTGTCGTGCGAGTTGGGCGGACAACAGGAGGCAAAGCTCAGTTGAGGTTATATGGTATATTCAACAATGATGACCGTAGTTGAGGTCACCCCTATTATGGTACAAAAAGGCAAAACGGTAAAGATGGCTAAGGCACAACATATGACTTTTAGTAACCCCTATAGTAAAAAGTGGGGTCAAATTAGTCTCTCCCAGCAAGGTTGGAATGGGAGAGAGTCAGATGAAATATTGAAGAGAACTAACAGTGGAAATTCTAGAAATGCAAAAATGACATGTGTTAGCTAACGAAGGTAAAATATCCAAAGACTTGGTCATATGTCGGAGTATGGCTAATTGGGAGTGAAAATTTGGGGTAAAATTTTTCTTAGCTCGTAAGAGCAGAGTTACAATGGTGAGAGGTAACCACCACACTTAGAAGTGGAACGTTTTGTCAAAAGAAGGCGCATACGTATGGTTTAACCATAAGTTCCTTCATCAGATGTTTAGGATAAGATGCGAACATTGTTCTGAACTCACACAAGAGGGTCGAACAGAGGTCACTTTGTCAAAAGAAATGTAATTAATTAGCGAACCTTACACCGGATGAAGTAAGTGCAATGGAAAAGAGGACATTGAAGGGAAAAATTAATTTACAAGAAAAATCGTTTGCACTTCTGGGGAATTCTTCTCGGATAGTTAATGCAGATGGTCACAATGTCGCATTTTGTTAATATGGAGGTAAACGCTTCCTTTTGTGGGGATCTACAAGGATCGAAGAATTTAGACAATGTAAGACTGGGGGAAATGGTGTTGGTGAAGCACCACAAGGGGGACACCCATCAGGGGAACCATTTAAATGATTTGGATAGCAAAATTTTTACCGAGTAATGGTGATTTTAGTAAGAGTTATTGAAGCCAATAGGGTATTCCTTAGGGCCATCAAAGCTAAGGGAACAACGAAAGTAGTCATCAGAGTCGAGACTACCAAGGACTGAAAGAAGGACAATCCTAACATGATCAGTGTGACCGGAGATAAGTAAAGAATGTGTAGAGGTATCTTTTGGGGATTAAAACCCTTGCAGACAGGTGTGTTAAGTCTAGGAACCATTTCAGTATCCAGGGCGATTGGCAAGGCATAAGTATCAGTTATATCCCCAGATGATGATGCATGTTGTATGTGTCTGGAACGATTTACTCCATTTTTAATTATTGCTATATTCGCATGAGAGCCGAGTGTAGTGCGTATATCAACAATGTTATTATTTACGTGAATATTTTCCAGGTATAGTGGGGTTACATTTAGTGTGATCCGCGAAGGATGAATGGGTGTGTCGGTAGTGGTACATACTGTAATACCCCGTAATTTTAAATGACTTTTAAAATGGGTTATATTTTAAATTAATGGATTAATTGGATTTTATTATTAATTAATTCATTCGGGTTTTATCCGGACGGTGGATATTAAAATGGATGATTCTGAATATTACTTAAAGATATTTAAGTAATATATGAATGTGATGTCATTGATATGACTGTATGATATAAATTCGGTAATTTATATTTTTAGTCAGGCGCGGTATGGGACGTGTCGGGACTAGTTTATTAAATTAAAAAGGAAATTTATTTTCTATCGACCTTATAGTCATTTCGACTGAGTCGTTGCGTCCGGAAGGTTCGAAATAGTCAGAAAAGTCTATTTGGATGTTAATTTTGAGTCTCGGGTCATTTGTAAATGAATAGACAACCCGAAAGGGCATTTTGGTCATTTTTCTAGGGGGATGAATAGTGATTTCGGATTTTGGCCTATTATACGTATTGGTAGATTAAGTGTATGTGGGTTATTCATCTCCTCTACACAAAATAGAGAAGTCATCTTCCTAGAGAGAGTGAAAGGGTGCTTGGGAAGGGAAAAGCCTACTTGGGAAGGAGAAGAACAAGAACCAAGGTTCACCACCACCAACCACCACCGGATTTTGACCGGAGAAAGGACAACCAACTGAGATATACTACACCAAAGGATCAAACCTTCAGTAAAGTCAAGTGCTTGATAATGGCAATTTAAGTTTGTATATTGTCCATGTTAGAATAGTATGAAAAGAGAAGATTATTCATGTTTGGAAGAAATAATGGAGTGATTAAATGGATTTCTGGAAACTGAAATGATATAGGAATTAAACTCATGTTTTAGGTTGATAATAATCCACGAAATAGTCATGAATCTGTTGAAGAAATTATGAAAACCATTAATGTGTTCTTGAAGTTAATATGTTGATGATTTTCTGGAAAATGAGGAGATAAACATGCTTTTTAATCCAATCCCTTGATGATTCTAGGATGTTTAGAGTATTGGAAATCGTTCATATATGTTGATATATCATGTAGTAAAGATTATAAGTCATTTGGGATGTTTAGATGAAGGTTTAAATGATCATAAGGTTCTAAACCCGTAGTTGCAGAAAATGCAGAAAACCAGGCTGTGACCTGAGGGATCGATCGATCGACCCCTGCCTTCGATCGATCGACCTCCCCAGAATATGTAAAGTTATTTCTTTTTAAATGTTGAATCTTATCCCAAACCTTTTGTGGATCTTTGGTGATTATTATTTGGATATTATGGGACTTAGAAAATATCAGTAAACCCTTGATAAGATTTGAATTAATTTGATTTGGATACAAGTGATTAAAATGATGAAAATTATATCGAATGGAATTTCGATTGCTAGATTCATTTGTTAAATTCTAAATGGAGATGTATGAGGATTAAAGATAGGACCAGTAGGGGTGATTGAATATAACACCTGGGTATCCTTAAGTTTACAAGAGGGTTTAATCCAAAGTGAAAGAGGATGTGTTTATAAGAGATTTGAAACTATCGATTTTAACCTTAATTAAAAGGAGAACTAAACTCGTAGTAATTCGGGAGAAATGATGTTATGGACCAGTAGGATATTAGTGAATTCTTACTGAATATATGTTGAGGGAAAACCTATTTAAATATTGTGTATTGAGTGAGGGTAGCCTTAGGGTTACAATTTGAACATCAAGGACTGAGTTTAAGCTCAATATTGATTTCGCAAGGACGGAGTGTAATACAAGAGCGTAGTGGTGTGTCTCCTGGATAGAGATGGGAGTTTAGAATACATTTGGTTGAAAGAAGGTATGAGGTTAGCCCGATCGCATAGTTAAAGTTGTCGGACCTCCTCGATCGACAAAGTTAAGTAGTAGTGTATTGGAGGGGTTCCTTGTTTGGATTTCGCTTTGCGAGACGCTCCGCGCATGAACCTTAACGACGTCGGGAGTGGAGAGATGTTATAGGATGAGAGTATAAAAAAATTATGAAGTAAAGATATGATATTTTAATACGTGGAATTTAAAAGGGATATAATGCTACGTATGGGAAATATCTTAGGGTAGTGATAATACCTTATTGATAATATATTATAGGTATGATAATACCTATTGGATTGATTGATGATTTATGTGTATGACATACCTAGCTTACTTGCTATCGGTGGGAGGTTTGTGCGTGAGGGCAGTCATATCCTGATGAATCCATGGGATCTTTGATTTGTCGCTCGAGAACATAGGTCTATGAAAGACTTATCGGGGAGTTGATAAGTCCGCTGACTGTGGGTACGTAGGTATGTGCGTGACCCATGGATACGAGAACTATGTTCGCCTCCAATTTGTTTGTTGTTGTTTTTGGTTCGTGGAATCTTACCGAACCTTTAGTCCCCTATTCGACGACCTGCGATGATGGGACATGATAGCAGAGTAATGCATTGCACCGCAGCTTTGACTCGGGGTGCCGTATTATATATGAATATATATATATAATGGATTAAATGATTGAATGGATATATTGTGGTTAAATTTATCTACGGTGATAATTGTAGATAATAGTGAATAGAGAAAGATAATGGAATTAAGTTAATGAATGTTTATGCTTATAGAATTGAAAAGCTTAACTCATGTTAATGAGAAACGACTCATATTAATGAGTAATGACTCATGTTAATGAGAAACGATTCATATTAATGAGTAATGATTCATGTTAATGAGAAACTAATCATATAAAGGAGAAATGTAAATGAATAATAATGTGACGTATGGTATGGGACATACGGGGATTATGATATGAGAATGGAATTATAATATGGAGACTACAAAGAGGAACCATTAACTAGGATATTAATAGGAAACATTAAGTGTGCACTCTAGTTGAGAGGTGAGAATAACAAGTGAGAGTTGGATCTAACATGTACATAATAAATGCTTTATTGCACTTGTTAAATACTTGCTGTTTTAAAAATCATCTACACATTCGGGCTCTGACCCGTTTCCTTGCATATTTTCTCTTCTATTGTATCTCTATATCAGGTGTCCAGCAACATGGACGCCAACCTTAGCGGATTATGACAGGCTATGGATTTATGGAGTTTTGCTTAGACTCCTATCTTCATTTGATTCACGGTATTCTTAGTTAGGGCATGTCGCCCAAAGGATTTTCAGTTATCTTTTCTATCGAGGTCAAATACTATTGTATTCGGATCTTTTTAATACAGTTGTTATTGATGGGATTACTGTAATGGATTAATATTATTTGGGAATGTTTATTCCAATTGCATTTTAATTATTTTGTGTTATTTATTGGGTTATCAGTGTTGTAGAATAAGATGTGTTGTGTTATTCTTAAACAAAAAAATGGTTTTGTTGAAATTTAAATTTGGAAAGTTTTTAACACTAGCTTAATTGGGTATTGGGTGAGTTGTAAATGTTTTCGACAGTGATGCTAAGAATGAGCCAACTGTATATTCTGTTTTAATTTTGTATGGGACTGGCCACCCGGTATTTAATTAGGCGGGGTGTTACAGGTGGTATCAGAGCATCAGGTTCTAGTGTCCTTTAGGATCTGTATGACTTACTGTGTTTTCAGCTTAGCGTTCTTTGATGTAGAGCCCTATGAGTAGGATTATTGCTTTTCTATTTATGCCTACAAAGGTACGATGACTGCGGTCGAAGTTGCTGCAATTGTCGCTCAGGCAGTCAATGCTGCTTTAGCTGTTGTTCAGCAGGCTCCAGCACCGGCACCAGTTGTGACACCCGCGCAAGGGCAAGTGTTTCCTACTTCATGGGAACGAGCAAGGGATGCCTTTCAGAAAGCGCACCCACCCGAGTTTCAGGGAGGATCAGATGTTGTGACTGCTAGCCAATGGAAGAAAGATATCCAACGGCACTTGAGAACGATTGAATGCACTGAGGTTCAACGTCAAATACTAGCCACATTCAGGCTAGTAGGGGTAGCTTTGCAATGGTGGGAAACTACGACCACTATGGAGGAGAGGGACATAATGACTATCCAAGACTTTTGGATACGGATTGATGGGAAGTATTTTCCTTCCGCCATCCAGACAGAGATGAGGCGGAAGCTATTTGATTTGAAACAGGGAGAGAAAACTGTGCTGGAATATGAGGAAGAGTTTACGCGATTAACTAATTTGGTACCTGTAATACCCCGTATTTTTCATGATATTTATTTATGGGATTAATTGAATTAAATGTGTATTAATTGGAAATTAATCCGGATAAAAATACTAGCAAGATGCGAGTTGGTATTTGATTTTAATGAGTATATATATGGATATATATGAATATCGAATCATGAAATTGTCGTGAGTTTGAAATACCGCAATTTGGAAATTTTGTTGGGACGCGTGTCACAGTCGCGTCAGAAATATAATTATATTGTTTATTAAAAAGAAAATTTTAATTCTATTAACCGTATGGTCGTTTTGAGTGCGCCAACGCGTCCGGAAGGGTCGAAATAGTCAGAAAACACTAGCCGGGGGTTTAGTTTGGGTCCCGGGGTATTTTTAGGCCATACCGGCAACGTAAAAGGGTAGTTAGGTAATTTTGGATTTTTGGAAATAAAAACCCACGAAAATTAGGAATTAATATCTGATGTGGACTTTACCCACTAAACCCACTAACTACACCTTATGACCTAATGGGCTACGGGGGTTATTAGAATTAGTTCCAAGAATTTCCTAAGGCAAACCCTAGCCACCATTGTCACCTTGGAGAAGAAGAGCTTGTAGAGAGAAAAGAGAGGAGAAATCCTGCAGTTAGAGAGAGAGCAATTCATCTTCAACATCAAATCAGAGAAATACATAAGGCAAGTGGTTTAATTTACATTATTTTGCAGTAAATGTTTCTTCCATGCTTAGACAAATTCTAAAATTTCATTTGTTTGGGAGATTGATGAAACCCCATAAAATTAGAGTTATATATTTAATTTTGGATATAGGTTTGCATGTAGAAATGCTATTGGATGATTGAATTAAAAGAATTACTACTTTTTGTGTTACGAAAACGGATTTTATTAGGCTCATTGATGATCTAAAATTTCTAGGGTTCATGTTCTTGAGATTGAGGAAAAATGTAGAGTTTTGATATTTGGATGATGTTTAGGATGAATTAACCCCACAAAACACGTTAGTATATGACCTAAGTGTGTTTAGGAATGATTAGAAAGCTTGAACAATTGTTGGATTGATGTTTACATGAGATTAGATGTGAAGAAAAGTTGGAAAAACGAATTAGAAAAATTCTGGGCTCGAAACTGGCCTCTCGTTAGAAGACCTGCCCAGGTCGTTCGAACGAGCTTCTAACGAGGAGACAGTTTTCTTTATAATGAGAGGGATGTTCGTTCGATGTCTTTCGTTCTAACGAGATCTCGTTAGATGCCCAGTTCGTTCGAACGAACTTTCGTTCGAACAGCCTCGTTCGAACGAGACTTCTAACCAGCTGACAGTTTAGGCATTTTGGCCTGTTTTGATTTCGCGTGTCCCATAACCTTGTTTAATTGTAGAGATAACATTCCCTTGATGATAAATTGATATATTTGGGATATTTGGGATATAATGAGGAGTAAAACATAGAAGTGTGATTTGAACCAACGGAAATTATGGATTAGGACGTGAGTGTCTATTACGACGTGAGAATAATTGACGGCTTGAATAATTATATTAACCGGGAATATGTAAATTGTGTAACATTATAAGTCGGTACGAAAATGAGAAGTGTACCATAAATAAATTACGGTGATTACTAAGATGTGTGTATACTTAGTATACGTATATGATTTTATGTGTATGACATACCTACCCTACTTGCTATCACGGGAGGTTACGTTCGCTTAGGGCCCTCTAATCCTTGTGTTTCCCGGATTTAGATTGGTACCTCGAGAACATAGGTCGGAGAAGGACTTATTGGGATGTTAATAAGTCTGCTGATCGTGGGAGCGTAGGTATGTGCGTGACCCATGTGATGTGACTGTGTTCGCCTCCATTGTTTGTGATTTTGCTATTATCTGAGAACGATTCCTGAGAGATTCGGAATGCGTGATCCTTATGTACGTGATGTACCGGGATGGATAGCAGAGTATTTGTGCACCGCAGCTTAGTCTCGGGTGCTTGTAGTGTATATTTATGGCGTGACTAATATACACTTAAATAATGAGAACTTTCATGTTAAGTATTATGAGTATAATTATGGTAATGTTTTGAGAAGTTATAACGGGATAACCGGTAGAGAATTGTATTGCTAATAATTGAGAATCCGAGTTTAAGTAACGCCCACTATTTAGTTGATAACTCTAGAATGCATAATGAGAATCGAGTAGTAAGGGGTAGAACTTATTTCGGTTTGGTTAATTACGTATATCACTTAGATGGGTATGGTACGTTAGGAGTGCACAACTAGTCGAGAGGTGAGTATTTCATGTGAGTGCACGTCCTAACATGTATTTTGCATTCATTGTTTTAATGTTATTAAAACACTTACTATTTTAAAATACTCTCCACTTTCGGGCTCTGACCCGTTTGCTTTTAAATCTACTTTTTGTAAAAACCATTTTAGGTGCCCAGCCACAAGGACACCATGCATAGGATTCTCATTCAGGTGACGAGCTGTAGCTGTTTGTGGAAGTTACAGGACTTTGCTAGAAGACGCTTCATCTATCTTGACTCTATTCAGATTTCATCAGTTGTAGGGCATGTCGCCCATTTCTATTAGAAACATTTCCTATTTCAGATTTTCAGACTTTTGGCATGTAATTAATTCAGGATATATTGTTTTACTTATTTCAGTTGTGGGATTGTTGTGAGGAGTTTTCCTCCGAACTTATTATTACTTTGTTGGTTATTCTATTACTTCGTTATGGTGAATGGTTGTTATTCTTTCTTTAGCCTCTTATTTCATGTTAATCAGAGTTAACTTAAAATTTGGCAATTCACTTTTTAAATACTAGGTGGTTAGTAATCATTAAAATGTTTTCGACAGTGATGCTGTTAACTGAACCAACTTGGCATTTTGTATTAATTTTAATAAAGGAGTAGCTACCCGGTATTTAATTAGTCGGGGTGCCACAGGTGGTATCAGAGCATCAGGTTCTAGTGTCCTTTAACGGCTTATTATGTTTCCGCTGAGCTTTCTTTGATGTAGAGCCCTATATTTTAGGACTGTTGTATTCTTTTGTATATGCTACGTTCTTCAGCTATTTCAAGTTTATAACTGTGAACTTATAAACTTTGTTCTTATTTCAGATGCCTCCACGACGTGTACAACGGATTCCCAGGGATGCAACGCCAGAACCACAGCCCGCACCAGTTCAGGGCACGATGAATGCCGCCGAGGTTGCAGCCATTGTGGCCTAGGCGGTAAATGCCGCACTAGCCATAGTTCAGCTGGCACCACCTCAGGCGCCAGTATCCGCGCCAGTTCAGGCACATGCATTCCCGTCTTCTTGGGAACGTGTACGTGATGCTTTTCAGAAAGCACACCCACCGAAGTTTGCAGGTAGCTCCGATGTTGGGGTTTCGAGTCAATAGAGGAAGGACATTCAGCGGCACCTGAGGATGTATGAGTGCACCGATGTCCAGAAGCAGATACTAGCTACCTTTAATCTAGTGGGGTCTGCACTGCAGTGGTGGGAGTCTATTACCACCGTGGAGGAGAGAGATACACTCACTATACAGGAGTTTTGGGTGCGGTTTGACCGCAAGTACTTTCCGTCAGCTGTTCACACAGAAATGAGGAGGAAGTTGATGAACCTCAGACAGGAAGGTAAGACTGTGGCCGAGTATGAGGACGAATTCACCAATCTGTTGAATATTATTCCGGATGAGATACCGACAGAAGAGAAGAAGATACAGAAATTTACAGACGGGTTGACTTGGAGAATCCGTCAGCATTTGTTGGGGAATCTATCGTTGGCCACTTATTGTGATGTGGTTAACGCTGCACTGTTACACTGCCAGGATCACCGCTTTCACATGGCTAAGGGCAAGAGATCGGGAGAGTCCATCCATCAGGGCAGGACTGGAGGACATAGTGCCAGTTGGGCACAATCTGTTCAGGGGTAGAGACAGGGTGACCAGGGTTCCCAGCAGGGGGATCACAAGAGATTCAGATCGGGGAATTTCAGGCACGGACAGGGAGGTTTCCTGCAGGGCCATCAGAGTCCGAACGGCCATCAGAACCAGCAGGGTCAGAATGGTCAACAACAGTTTCAGCAGGGCCAGGGTAGGAACGGTAACGGCCACCAGGGCCGGGGGCAGTAGGGACAGAGAGGGGGGAACTTCCCGGGGAAGTGTTACGTTTGTGGCAAGACTGGCCATAAATGCCAGGACTGTCCTGATAAGGGCAGGGCCCCGCAGCAGCATCAGGGTGCTCGACAGGAGCCGCAGAGACCCGTGTTTCGCACCGCCCTCCCGGCGCCACCACAGATGGAAGCATTACCACCCATTCCAGCGATCCCAGTTCAGCAGGGGCAGCTGCAGTATGGGAGAGTATACCAGCTTCAGCAGGCAGCAGTTCCACAGGCACCACCCGCTATTGAGGGTATGTTTCCTATCCATGGCACTATGGGTTGGGTTTTGTTTGATACGGGGGCAACGCACTGTTTTATAGCTACACATTCTACGAAAGCCTTAGGGTTATTATCCACAGCAGAGAGCACAGTGACGTGTGTAGACTCACCATTGGGGAGTGGGTCACTTATTTTCTTTATATGCCGGGGATTGGGGGTAGAGATTGGTAGTTTGGTATTACCTGCAGACATTTTGGTATTAGATATGCATGAGCACGATGTGATTATTGGTATGGATTGGCTCGCAGCTTATAGAGCCATGATTGATTGCTTCGGTGGGAGCATTGTTTTTGCCATTCCGGGGAAAGAGATGTTTGTAGTGGCGATGCCTTGCCCAGAGGGAGGTTCGACCGCTCATTTGTATTACATGGAGGAGGATACCTCTAAGGAGGTTGTGATTCCTTTAGATTCGATCCCAGTTGTCAGGGAGTATTTCGATGTGTTTTAGGAAATACCAGGCCTACCCCCCAGTCGAGAGATAGACTTTGTCATAGACTTATTACCAGATACGAGACCTATAGCACGTGCACCGTACCGTATGGCTCCGGTAGAGATGTGAGAGCTACGAGATCAGATAGAGCAGCTGTTGGGTCAAGGCTTTATTCGCAGGAGTACCTCACCTTGGGGCACTCCAGTTTTGTTCGTAAAGAAGAGAGATGGTTCACTGAGATTATGTGTGGACTACCGGGAGTTGAACAAGGTCACAATACGGAATAAGTATCTGTTGCCTCGAATCGATGACTTATTCGACCAATTGAGAGGAGCTTCTTTCTTCTTAAAGATTGATTTGCGATCTGGTTACCATCAGTTGCGTATCAGGGAAGATGATGTATCGAAGACTGCGTTCTTGACGAGATATGGTTCCTACAAGTTCCGGGTTATGCCTTTTGGCTTGACCAACGCTCCAGCCGTGTTTATGGACTTGATGAATAGGGTGTTCAGAGAGTTCCTTGATCAGTTCGTCATTGTCTTCATTGATGATATTCTGGTTTACTCCCAGACAGAGGAGGAGCACGCAGAGCATTTGAGACAGGTTTTGCAAACGCTACGTCCGAACGAGCTGTATGCAAAATATGAGAAGTGCGGGTTTTGGCTGAAGGAGGTTCAGTTTTTGGGACACATTATTTCCGACCGGGGGATATCTGTTGATCCGGGGAAGGTATCCATGGTGAGGGAGTGGGGACAGCCCACGACACCGATAGAGATCCGTAGTTTCTTGGGCCTAACAGGATACTATAGGAGGTTCATTCAGGGATTTTCGAAGATAGCGGGTCCTTTGACACATCTGACTCGTAAGGGTGTGCTGTTCATCTGGAGTGATGCCTGTCAGTTGTCATTCGATGAGTTGAAGGACAAGTTGACCTCAGCACCTGTGTTAGTATTGTCGAGACTGGGAGTTGAGTATCTAGTCAACACCGATGCGTCCCTGCAAGGACTTGGAGGTGTATTACAGCAGGAGAGTCAGGCCATAGCTTATGCGTCCCGTAAGCTTAAGCCTCACGAGAAGAATTACCCCACTCATGACTTGGAGTTAGCGGCAGTGGTATTTGCCCTTCGAATTTGGAGACATTATCTTTTGGGGGAGAAGTTTCGATTGTTCACGGACCATAAGTCCCTACAGTACCTATTCACGCAGAAGGAGTTGAATATGCGGCAGCGTAGGTGGCTTGAGTTTGTGAAAGACTATCAGTTTGATATCCGATATCACCCGGGGAAGGCTAACGTGGTGGCAGACGCGTTGAGCCGTAGGCCAGTAGATGAGGTGGCAATGGTGTGGAAGGCAAAGTGGAAGGAGTTGGGACACCAGGATGCAGTGGCCTGATCATTCATGTCAGTGATGACGGTTACACCGCAGATTGTCACGAGAGTGGTAAAGGCACAAGCAGATGACTCATTCTGTCAGGAGCAGATAGTCCGATTACTAGCAGAGGGAGCCGAGTCCTATGCCGTTAGCTCAGACGGGTGATTACGCTTCAATGGGAGATTGGTAGTTTCGAAAGGGGAGGAATTGCGACACGAGGTGATGTCAGAGTCGCACGGCTCGTGGTTCGCGGTACATCCTGGTGGGGAAAAAATGTACCAGGACATGAGACGTCAGTATTGGTGGAGCGGGATGAAGAGAGATATTGCCGTGTTTGTTTCTAAATGCGCCACTTGTCAGCTAGTAAAAGTGGATCATCAGAGACCGGCAGGACTTCTACAGGAATTTAAAGGTCCCGATGTGGATGTGGGAGAACATATCCATGAATTTTATCACGGGGTTGCCTACGTCACAGAGGGGTCACGACTCCGTTTGGGTGATTGTGGACAGGTTGTCCAAAGTCGCTCATTTTCTACCCGTAAGGACAGACTACACTTCGGGACAGTATGCCCAGCTCTTTATTGCAGAGATAGTGAGACTTCACGGTGTGCCCCTAAATATCGTGTCTGACAGAGACAAGGTATTTGTTTCACGGTTTTGGGAAAGTTTTCAGGAGGCCATGGGCACGGAATTGCGGTTGAGTACGGTGTATCACCCGTAGACCGATGGGCAAACCGAGCGTACAAACCAGATATTGGAGGACATGTTGCGTATGTGCATCATTGATTTTGCGGGTGGATGGGAGCAGTATCTTCCACTGGTGGAGTTTGCTTACAACAACTCCTACCAGTTCACCATTGGCATGGCTCCATTTGAGGCGCTGTACGGTAGACCTTGTCGTTCCCCAGCATGTTGGTTGGAGGTGGGGGACAACAAACTACTTGGGCCGGAAGTGATTCAGGATACTTCGGCAAGGATAGAGCTGATACGGAGTCGCATTCGGGTAGCTCAGGACAGGTAGAAGAGCTATGCTGATGCGAAGAGGTCCTTCAGGGAATTTGAAGTGGGGGACCAGGTTTTGCTCAGAGTATCTCCTATGAAGGGGATTATGCGTTTCGGGAAGAAAGGGAAGTTGGCACCGAGATACGTGGGACCATTTCCTATTATTGAGCGGATTGGATCGGTTGCGTATAGACTTGGGTTATCGGAACATTTGCATCGGATTCACGATGTGTTTCATATTTCCTCGCTAAGGAAATATCTTAGAGACGACATGGCTCATTCTCACATTTCTTTAGAGGACATCGATCTCCAGCCTGATAGCTCATACGAGGAGGGGCCGATTGCTATTTCGGACCGAAGTGAGCGGAAACTGCGATCAAAGATAGTTCGGTTAGTGCGTGTTCAGTGGCGATATCATAATGTCGAAGAGTCCACATGGGAGCGCGAGGATGAGATGCGCGAACGTTATCCAGAGTTATTCTTACCAGGTACTTTCTAGTTCCGAATTTCGGGACGAAATTCTGTTATTAGGGGGGGAGTATGTAATACCCCGTATTTTTCATGATATTTATTTATGGGATTAATTGAATTAAATGTGTATTAATTGGAAATTAATTCGGATAAAAATACTAGCGAGATGCGAGTTGGTATTTGATTTTAATGAGTATATATATGGATATATATGAATATTGAATCATGAAATTGTCGTGAGTTTGAAATATCGCAATTTGGAAATTTTGTTGGGACGCGTGTGACAGTCGTGTCAGGAATATAACTATTTTGTTTATTAAAAAGTGAATTTTAATTCTATTAACCGTATGGTCGTTTTGAGTGCGCCAACGCGTCCGGAAGGGTCGAAATAGTCAAAAAACACAAGACGGGGGTTTAGTTTGGGTCCCGGGGTATTTTTAGGCCATACCGGCAACGTAAAAGTGTAGTTTGGTAATTTTGGATTTTTGGAAATAAAAACCCACGAAAATTAGGAATTAATATCTGATGTGGACTTTACCCACTAAACCCACTAACTACACCTTATGACCTAATGGGCTACGGGGGTTATTAGAATTAGTTCCGAGAATTTCCTAAGGCAAACCCTAGCCACCAAGAGAGGAGAAATCGTGCAGTTAGAGAGAGAGCAATTCATCTTCAACATCAAATCAGAGAAATACATAAGGCAAGTGGTTTAATTTACATTATTTTGCAGTAAATGTTTCTTCCATGCTTAGAACAATTTCTAAAATTTCATTTGTTTGGGAGATTGATGAAAACCCATAAAATTGGAGTTATATATTTAATTTTGGATATAGGTTTGCATGTAGAAATGCTATTGGATGATTGAATTAAAAGACTTACTACTTTTTGTGTTACAAAAATGGATTTTATTAGGCTCATTGATGATCTAAAATTTCTAGGGTTCATGTTCTTGAGATTGGGGAAAAATGTAGAGTTTTGATATTTGGATGATGTTTAGGATGAATTAACCCCACAAAACACGTTAGTATATGACCTAAGTGTGTTTATGAATGATTAGAAAGCTTGAACAATTGTTGGATTGATGTTTAGATGAGATTAGAAGTGAAGAAAAGTTGGAAAAACGAATTAGAAAAATTATGGGCTCGAAACTGGCCTCTCGTTAGAAGACCTGCCCAGGTCGTTCGAACGAGCTCGTTCGAACGAGCTTCTAGCGAGGAGACAGTTTGCTTTCTAACGAGAGGGATGTTCTTTTGATGTCTTTCGTTCGAACGAGATCTCGTTAGATGCCCAGTTTGTTCGAACGAACTCTCATTAGAACAGCCTCGTTCGAACGAGCTGACAGTTTAGGCATTTTGGCCTGTTTTGATTTCGCGTGTCCCGTAACCTTGTTTAATTGTAGAGATAACATTCCCTTGATGATAAATTGATATATTTGGGATATTTGGGATATAATGAGGAGTAAAACATAGAAGTGTGATTTGAACCAACGGAAATTATGGATTAGGACGTGAGTGTCTATTACGACGTGAGAACAATTGACGGCTTGAATAATTATATTAACCGGGAATATGTAAATTGTGTAACATTATAAGTTGGTACGGAAATGAGAAGTGTACCACAAATAAATTACGGTGATTACTAAGATGTGTGTATACTTAGTATACGTATATGATTTTATGTGTATGACATACCTACCCTACTTGCTATCACGGGAGGTTACGTTCGCTTAGGGCCCTCTAATCCTTGTGTTGCCCGGATTTAGATTGGTACCTCGAGAACATAGGTCGGAGAAGGACTTATTGGGATGTTAATAAGTCTGCTGATCGTGGGAGCGTAGGTATGTGTGTGACCCATGTGATGTGACTGTGTTCGCCTCCATTGTTTGTGATTTTGCTATTATCTGAGAACGATTCCTGAGAGATTCGGAATGCGTGATCCTTATGTACGTGATGTACCGGGATGGATAGCAGAGTATGTGTGCACCGCAGCTTAGTCTCGGGTGCTTGTAGTGTATATTTATGGCGTGACTAATATACACTTAAATAATGAGAACTTTCATGTTAAGTATTATGAGTATAATTATGGTAATGTTTTGAGAAGTTATAACGGGATAACCGGTAGAGAATTGTATTGCTAATAATTGAGAATCCAAGTTTAAGTAACGCCCACTATTTAGTTGATAACGCTAGAATGCATAATGAGAATCGAGTAGTAAGGGGTAGAACTTATTTCGGTTTGGTTAATTACGTATATCACTTAGATGGGTATGGTACGTTAGGAGTGCACAACTAGTCGAGAGGTGAGTATTTCATGTGAGTGCACGTCCTAACATGTATTGTGCATTCATTGTTTTAATGTTATTAAAACACTTGCTATTTTAAAATACTCTCCACTTTCGGGCTCTGACCCGTTTGCTTTTAAATCTACTTTTTGTAAAAACCATTTTAGGTGCCCAGCCACAAGGACACCATGCATAGGATTCTCATTCAGGTGACGAGCTGTAGCTGTTTGTGGAAGTTACAGGACTTTGCTAGAAGACGCTTCATCTATCTTGACTCTATTCAGATTTCATCAGTTGTAGGGCATGTCGCCCAGTTCTATTAGAAACATTTCCTATTTCAGATTTTCAGACTTTTGGCATGTAATTAATTCAGGATATATTGTTTTACTTATTTCAGTTGTGGGATTGTTGTGAGGAGTTTTCCTCCGAACTTATTATTACTTTGTTGGTTATTCTATTACTTCGTTATGGTGAATGGTTTTTATTCTTTCTTTAGCCTCTTATTGCATGTTAATCAGAGTTAACTTAAAATTTGGCAATTCACTTTTTAAATACTAGGTGGTTAGTAATCATTAAAATGTTTTCGACAGTGATGCTGTTAACTGAACCAACTTGGCATTTTGTATTAATTTTAATAAAGGAGTAGCTATCCGGTATTTAATTAGTCGGGGTACCACAGTACCAGTTGAAGTACCTACTGAGGAGAGGAGAGTCCTAATGTTCACTGATGGGTTGAACTATAAAATTCGCCAACATTTATTGGGGAATCTTTCATTACGTATGGCAGATGAGGGCCATTGGACGGATAGCGGAGATCGTACTTAGGAGGTTATGAAGTATGTTCAAGTATGATGACCGTAGTCGAGGTCACCCCTATTATGGAAAAATTGAGGAGAGTCATCAGTAGAAGTTCTTGAAATGCGTGAATTGTGTATGTTCCCTAACGAAGGCAATATATTGAAAGGCTTGGGTATATAGTGGAGTGTGGTTTACTAGAACTGAAAATTTGGGGTGAAATTTTTCTTGACTTATCGGAGCAAAGTTATAATATTGGGATTCAACAACCATCACCCGCAAATGAGGGTATGTTTCCTATCTAAGGAAGTATGAGGCGTATTGATTTTTGTAGTGATTGATATTGTGTAGGAAAAGGGTTGTTAAACTTAGCCTATGGCATCGTTATTTACGTAGACTCACTGAGGGGTGTGGGACACCTATATATTACTTGTTATCACGTGGGTTTGATTTTTATGGGATTACTTACCTTGGGCATGTCCGAGCGTGATGTGACTATCGGCATGCATTGACTTGTGGTATATGAGAGCATATGTCTGCATCTTGTCTTCTATAAGAGAGTAGATGCGTAGACTCTATTTGAAATCGAAAAACCAAATTTTTGTTTTAAATCGATAAACCTGATATTTTTTTTATAAACCAAAATTTTATATTACTGACTAAGGACCTTAGGAGTTTCGATGACCGACTACTTTAGGAAGTAGTGTATCGGGGTGGTTCCTTGTTTGGATTTCGCTTGCGAGACACCCCACGCATGAAACTAATAACAGTTGGGAGTCGAAATAAGTTAGGTCTTTGGGAAACGAGTTTATAACCTTTGCGAAACTTTTAATATGGAAAGCGGTACGAGAGGGTGTATGGGTGCACTGGATGATTGGATTGTAGTATTTTTCATAATTGTGAAAAGGGTAAGTAATTGAGACTTCAGGATTTATTTGTTCACTACGAGAGGATCATTTTTCCCAAAGTTTGTCACGAGGACGGTATAGGGAAGATTTGGTAAAGTCTAAATTTGATTCAGTTAAAAACTATATGGTGAGGCTTGGCGTATAGCATCGATAGGGATTTTGTTAATGTACTGTATGGGCGGTACATCTTGGATTTCTTGCGATGTGCGATTTATACTCGGAGTTGACCTCACTGGTATGACTTATACTCCTGAATTTCGGGACGAAATTCTGTTATAAGGGGGGAAGCATGTAATACCCCGTAATTTTAAATGACTTTTAAAATGGGTTATATTTTAAATTAATGGATTAATTGGATTTTATTATTAATTAATTCATTCGGGTTTTATCCGGACGGTGGATATTAAAATGGATGATTCTGAATATTACTTAAAGATATTTAGGTAATATATGAATGTGATGTCATTGATATGACTGTATGATATAAATTCGATAATTTATATTTTTAGTCAGACGCGGTATGGGACGTGTCTGGACTAGTTTATTAAATTAAAAAGGAAATTTATTTTCTATCGACCTTATAGTCATTTCGACTGAGTCGTTGCATCCGGAAGGTTCGAAATAGTCAGAAAAGTCTATTTGGATGTTAATTTTGAGTATCGGGTCATTTGGAAATGAATAGACAACCCGAAATGGCATTTTGGTCATTTTTCTAGGGGGGTGAATAGTGATTTCGGATTTTGGCCTATTATAAGTATTGGTAGATTAAGTGTATGTGGGTTATTCATCTCCTCTACACAAAATAGAGAAGTCATCTTCCTAGAGAGAGTGAAAGAGTGCTTGGGAAGGGAAAAGCCTACTTGGGAAGGAGAAGAACAAGAACCAAGGTTCACCACCACCAACCACCACCGGAGTTTGATCGGAGAAGGGACAACCAACTGAGATATACTACACCAAAGGATCAGACCTTCAGTAAAGGAAAGTGTTTGATAATGGCAATTTAAGTTTGTATATTGTCCATGTTAGAATAGTATGAAAAGAGAAGATTATTCATGTTTGGAAGAAATAATGGAGTGATTAAATGGATTTCTGGAAACTGAAATGATATAGGAATTAAACTCATGTTTTAGGTTGATAATAATCCATGAAATAGTCATGAATCTGTTGAAGAAATTATGAAAACCATTGATGTGTTCTTTAAGTTAATATGTTGATGATTTTCTGGAAAATGAGGAGATAAACATGCTTTTTAATCCAATCCCTTGATGATTCTAGGATGTTTAGAGTATTGGAAATCGTTCATATATGTTGATATATCATGTAGTAAAGATTATAATTCATTTGGTATGTTTAGATGAAGGTTTAAATGATCATAAGTTGCTAAACCCGTAGTTGCAGAAAATGCAGAAAACCAGGCTGTGACCTGAGGGATCGATCAATCGACCCCTGCCTTCGATCGATCGACCTCCCCAGAATATGTAAAGTTGTTTCTTTTTAAATGTTGAATTTTATCCCAAACCTTTTGTGTATCTTTGGTGATTATTATTTGGATATTATGGGACTTAGAAAATATCAGTAAACCCTTGATAAGATTTGAATTAATTTGATTTGGATACAAGTGATTAAAATGATGAAAATTATATCGAATGGAATTTCGGTTGCTAGATTCATTTGTTAAATTATAAATGGATATGTATGAGGATTAAAGATAGGACCAGTAGGGGTGACTGAATATAACACCTGGGTATCCTTAAGTTTACAAGAGGGTTTAATCCAAAGTGAAAGAGGATGTGTTTATAAGAGATTTGAAACTATTGATTTTAACCTTAATTAAAAGGAGAACTAAACTCGTAGTAATTCGGGAGAAATGATGTTATGGACCAGTTGGATATTAGTGAATTCTTACTGAATATATGTTGAGGAAAAACCTATTTAAATATTGTGTATTGAGTGAGGGTAGCCTTAGGGTTACAATTTGAACATCAAGGACTGAGTTTAAGCTCAATATTGATTTCGCAAGGATGGAGTGTAATACAAGAGCATAGTGGTGTGTCTCCTGGATAGATATGGGAGTTTAGAATACATTTGGTTGAAAGAAGGTATGAGGTTATCCCGATCGCATAGTTGAAGTTGTCGGACCTCCTCGATCGACAAAGTTAAGTAGTAGTGTATTGGAGGGGTTCCTTGTTTGGATTTCGCTTTGCGAGACGCTCCGCGCATGAACCTTAACGACGTCGGGAGTGGAGAGATGTTATAGGATGCGAGGATAATTAAATTATGAAGTAAAGATATGATATTTTAATACGTGGAATTTAAAAGGTATATAATGCTACGTATGGGAAATATCTTAGGGTAGTGATATTACCTTATTGATATTATATTATAGGTATGATAATACCTATTGGATTGATTGATGATTTATGTGTATGACATACCTAGCTTACTTGCTATCGGTGGGAGGTTTGCGTGTGAGGGCAGTCATATCCTGATGAATCCATGGGATCTTTGATTTGTCGCTCGAGAACATAGGTCTATGAAAGACTTATCGGGGAGTTGATAAGTCCGCTGACTGTGGGTACGTAGGTATGTGCGTGACCCATGGATACGAGAACTATGTTCGCCTCCAATTTGTTTGTTGTTGTTTGTGGTTCTTGGAATCTTACCGAACTTTTAGTCCCCTATTCGGCGACCTGCGACGATGGGACATGATAGCAGAGTAATGCATTGCACCGCAGCTGTGACTCGGGGTGCCGTATTATATATGAATATATATATAATGGATTAAATGATTGAATGGATATATTGTGGTTAAATTTATCTACGGTGATAATTGTAGATAACGGTGAATAGAGAAAGATAATGGAATTAAGTTAATGAATGTTTATGCTTATAGAATTGAAAAGCTTAACTCATGTTAATGAGAAACGATTCATATTAATGAGTAATGACTCATGTTAATGAGAAACGATTCATATTAATGAGTAATGATTCATGTTAATGAGAAACTAATCATATAAAGGAGAAATGTAAATGAATAATAATGTGACGTATGGTATGGGACATACGGGGATTATGATATGGGAATGGAATTATAATATGGAGATTAGAAATGAGGAACCATTAACTAGGAGGTTAATAGGAAACGTTAAGTGTGCACTCTAGTTGAGAGGTGAGAATAGCAAGTGAGAGTTGGATCTAACATGTACATAATAAATGCTTTATTGCACTTGTTAAATACTTGCTGTTTTAAAAATCATCTACACATTCGGGCTCTGACCCGTTTCCTTACATATTTCTCTTCTATTGTATCTCTATATCAGGTGTCCAGCAACAGGGACGCCAACCTTAGCGGATTATGACAGGCTATGGATTTATGGAGTTTTGCTTAGACGCCTATCTTCATTTGATTCACAGTATTCTTAGTTAGGGCATGTCGCCCAAAGGATTTTCAGTTATCTTTTCTATCGAGGTCAAATACTATTGTATTCGGATCTTTTTAATACAGTTGTTATTGATGGGATTACTGTAATGGATTAATATTATTTGGGAATGTTTATTCCAATTGCATTTTAATTATTTTGTGTTATTTATTGGGTTATCAGTGTTGTAGAATAAGATGTGTTGTGTTATTCTTAAACAAAAAAATGGTTTTGTTGAAATTTAAATTTGGAAAGTTTTTAACACCAGCTTAATTGGGTATTAGGTGAGTTGTAAATGTTTTCGACAGTGATGCTAAGAATGAGCCAACAGAATTTGGTATGGGACTGGCCACCCGGTATTTAATTAGGCGGGGTGTTACACATACCTTATTGAAATTTCTCATTTTAGTGTTGTGTTATACGCGTATGATACTATCCTAATTATGGTTTTTATAATATGCTTAAATCGACAGTGTGCAGATATTGCAAGTCTATCGGGGTTACTACCTTAGTGTAGAATGTTTTGTTCTGGCGAGGCCCCATCTGCGAGAGTGCCGGGCCTGCATTTATATATTTGTATATATGTATTATATTTATTGTTGAGACTTCAAAAAGTATAATGGTCTTGGATATTTGTTCCCGGTATGTGTAGGGACTTTATTGATATAAATCGAAGTGTATTTAGTTTACTGTTCAGGGGAGAGATTTAGATGGTTATTCTAATGAATGCTAAGGATGTGGTAATAAGAAGAATGGATTGTTATATCACCCTTTAGAGACGTGGAAGTTAATACTCATAGTTGTATGTCTGGGATGAGATTTTGAGAGCCCCGATTATATTTGCATGATGTTTATGGAATGTGATTACCATCAATGTTAAGAGGCAGTGTCTTTCAGAAGAAGTTACTTGTTTAAGTGAAATTATGAAAGGAGATGTAACTTTGATGTCAAGAGACGAGAATATAGGGGTGCATGTTATGGACTGAGGGTCTAACGGATTCTGATGACCGACAATGCTAGGAATTAGTGTATCGGGGGGTTCCTTATTTGGATTTCGCTTTACGAGACATCCCACGCATGAAACTTAACGTAAGGTTGGAAGTAAGGAGATGTTTTTCCATTCATCCATGATTCGGGTACCTCGATCGTTATGGAAGTATGTAGTTATAACAGGAAGTTAAAGGGGTAAATTACGATATAAGGCCAGTAGAGCCAATTATTAGTGAAGAAGTACTGATAATTTTGTTTTATTTTGGCAGGTTGAAGGATGAAATGATGTTAGGAGGATATAGAATTTCAAATTCGGGGGTGATTGAGAACTCCCAAGTGGTATAGCCACATTGCAAATGCAGGGACAATAAAGAGTTTGGAGTACTTATGAAGTGTATGCGATGTTTAAACCCGTATGCATGGGTTATAAGGGGTGTAGACACCCTAGTTTGCTAATGTGATAATCATCGAAAGAAGAGACATAAAGATGAGTGAGTTTTATACTTGTGAGACTGATATTACAAAATAGTGTAGGTAGAATGGATTAAGCGTCAGAAGAGAAGGATGATAATCTATATATTCATGTGCAATCGGAGTAGCACGCCCGAAATTGGTTGAAGGGCAGTGGGAAATCATTTTAAAAGTGGGTATCCCTTGAGAAGATAAATATTTAACTATTATGGATAAATTTGGAGCGAAGTTCCACCCAATCGAATGTTGAGGGTGGCTTAAGCATAAATAGAGTGAGGATGTCAATAAGGTATAAAGAGTCCGGATTTGCACAATGTGGTAAAAAGTGCACGGGTCAGAACTTTTGGTATACGCCGAGGGAAGAAGAGGGTTATTAAATACTACTTAATAAGAGAAATCAAAACTGAAAGTTGTTATTGAAAGGGGTATAGTAAGTAGTAGGTCGGTTTGGGTAAGATGATTAGCCAAATAATTTTGTATCAAGCCGACGATTCCAGTGATGGAAGAGTCAAGTTGGTAAATTTCTTTGAGGGGTTGCCAACTTATAGATAAGTAATGAGTTCTTTCAAATGTGTGGAACGGGTTTTCAATAAGGAAAGAAATTGTTATATCCTTAGGTGATTTACACTATTAGATAGTGACCGCGCCGATATGTGGCCTTACCCAGTATTAATCCGAACTAGGATGAGATACCCGAAACTCAACTTCAATATGGGGTATAAGGAAGTAGTGGGAATAGTTTTGTTTTGAGAAAGTTGTATCACCTATAGCCCGAGGAATAGGTGCAAGGTGATTGACGATTGATGGAACTGTATGAAAATAAATTTTGGACTCATTGCAATCCTTTGATTTCTACAACGGGTATAGATCGTAAGTGATGTATAATATGGTAAAAAGGAGAGGATATTACCTAATAGTAGATTTGTGTGAAAGCACCCGTACCTATTTATAGTGGACAAGGTGCTTACAGATGTTTTGTATAAATAAACCTAACCATTATTCCTCTGGATGTTTAGAGGTGAGCGGGTTATCGGTGTTTTGGGATCCGTCAGGAGTTAGAATCCGATGACTATAATGGGATAACCACCAACCGTCTGAAAGTGGCTTTCCCTTGTGTAAATGTCATAACGCCGGGAACAGGGATTCGAAGAACGGACAAAAGTAGTCTGATGTTTTATGGTTGCTACCAGGATGGGAGTTTTGTGTTTAGATAAACACGGGAATTGATATGAAGTGAGGTGAGAACTCACAATAATATTGAGATAATGCGGCCAATGATGTATAAGCTAGTCTTATTTGAATGTTATTTAGTAAGAGCACAACGCGAGGTTCATTTATTGAGGTGTAACCCTATGACTGATAAAGTGTCAAGATTGTTCAACAAGCTTGTTGTGAAGCGGGGGCTATAGTGATTGAGCCTTTCTTTATATTTCATTTTAGTACTGGTGGATACCTAATTTTTCCAGGTATGCGTACTTTTTCAAATTTCGGGACAAAATTCCGTTATTAGGGGGGAAGTATGTAATACCTCATAATTTTATGGCTTTTAATTATGATATTAATTAAATGAAATTGCTTTTAACTGTGGGATTAATTAAATTAATTTGGGATAATTAATTGGAAATTGATTTGGATTTAAATAACTAGCGAGACAAGAGTTAGTATTTAAATATGATGATAATGTTTAATATTACTGAGTGATTATGGCAATATGTGATTATTGAATTTATTAAAATTATCGTGAGTTAAAAATACGGCAGTTTCGGTAATTAAGTTGGGACGCGTGTGTCAGTCATGTCAGGACCAAATTTAATGAATTTAAAAGTATTTTATTTTTATGTCACTCGTATGATCATTTTGAGTGATCCAAAGTGTGCGGAAGGGTTGAGATAGTCAGAAAACATTAGCCGGGGGTTTAGTTTGGGTCCCGGGGCATTTTTAGGCCTAACCGGCAACCCGAGAGGGTATTTTAGTCATTCTTATTTTTGGTGAATAGTGACCCACGAAAATTAGGCGATATTTATCATCCATCACTTATGGTTATTAGTGCCATTATTTGTTAAACACAAGAGAGGGTAACGTGAGAAGAAAGAAAAGGGTTTCAGAAGAATTCCAAGGGTTTCCAAGGCAAAACAACCACCACCATCGTCGAATTTGTGATCGAAAAGATAGGGAGAACCAACCAATACTGTCATCAACTGATCATAACTTCTAATCAGAGGCAAATGATTTATCTTACAAATATTCAAAGTATATATTTTACATGATAGTTTAGATTTGATGATTTATCGTAAATAAGTGGATTAATTGTGAAATTGGAGAATTAAACATTGAATATGGGTAGGCTGCATGTAGATAAACTTCTGGGTATATACTAATTATGAAACCATGATCCATGAATAGGAAATTGTGAATTTATGTTGAGTTGTATGAAGATCTTGAAGGAAATAGGAGAAATAGGGTTTTATGAAATTTGGGTGTTTTGATCCAAGAAACTTATGATCCATGATGATTTAATGATTCTAATACGTTAAAGATGATGCTAATATATTAATAGGATGATTAGTGAAATTTTTTGGGATTTTGTGATGTTGTAATGAAGAATTTGAGGTGTAAAAAGGAATAAACCCGTAACTGTTTAAGAAATCTGGGCAAATACCTGCTTGATTGATCGATCGATCTATCCAAGAACGTCGATCGATTGATATTTTTTATCGATCGATCGACCCCTCCAGATTTTTGGCAATTATTTTCCTTTAAGGTTTAATGATAATCCCAAGACCGATGATGATTCTTACGGTGATTAATTTGATATTATGGGACTTAGTTAAGGGCAATAGGGTCTTAGTTGATGCCTGAAAAAATGGTTTACCTTATGGAATTGAATGTTATTGCTTACGAGGGTCTACCGAGTGAGGTGCAGTTAGAAATCCTTCGAATTGGAACTATAAAGGGAATGAATGATGGTGCAAGGATAAGAACAGTAAATGAGGGACTTTAAGTTACTCAAATTACATTTGAAACTAATAGTAGACCTAGTAACCTTTTGGGATAGGTTTAAGTACTCAAATTGATACAACAAGAGTTATCAAGCTAAATATATATTACGTATGATGTTCGGGATAAAATTACTACGTACGAGACTTACTAGATGGAATGTGTGAATAACTATATTGAAATATAATTACTTAGGTGTTGTGAATGACTAATTTATGGATTTCTTATGCGTATGGCATACCTACCATACTTGCTATCACGGGAGGTTGGGTTTTGGGGAAAGGGCCATCTTATCTTTGTGTGCCTTTGGGGGGAATTAGATTGGTACCTTAAGGACATAGGATTGTGAATGGTATATTTGTGAGTTGATAAGTCAGCTGACCATGGGAGCGTAGGTATGTGCTTGACCCATGGGTATGTGAATTATGTTCGTCTCCAATATGTGTGATTTGTATTGAGACAGTTCCTGAGTGATTCGGAACACGTGATCCTTACGTACGTGATGTACATGGATTTGATAGCAGAGTATGCGTACTCCGCATCTTAGCCTAGGGGTGCCTTATATGTATATATGTACTGAGAGAGAATTATATATATATATATATATACTTGTGACTGGTTCACTGTTGCTTAGTAGATTTGAATAACTAAGATATTTGAATGAGCTAAGAATGTGAGAATTTAATTAACACTTGAGATAAGTAATTTAATGAAAGTGAATATGGGTTATGAATATGATTTGTTTGGGTGTTACGAGTAGATACCCTATGTCAGAATACGAAAGCAGGAGTGGTAAAGACTAGTTTGTTATTGGCATAACTAGGATGGGTTAAGCGTATACGTTAGGCATGCACATTAGTTGAGAGGTGAGAAACTCATGTGAGAGTATGCAACTAACGTGTTTATAATATGTGTTATTTAATTGTAAGTTAAACACTTTCTAAATTTTTAAACTGTTTTCACCTCGGGCTCTGACCCGTTTTCCTCCAAATCTATTTTTGTTTTGTAAAAATATTTTAGGTGCCCAGCCACAGGGACACCAAGAATAGAAATTCCATTCTGATGACATGTTGTAGTTATTGTGGAAGCTACGGGATCTCGGTAGTAGATGACCCACATGATTCCTGATTCCTTCACGGTCATTTGTATCTGTTAGGACATGGTGCCCAATTCTTATCTAGAGATTGTAGATGCAGACTTTCATTATTTCATATATATTGGTTTAATCAGACTCTTGTATCAGGATTTTATTTACTCTGCATTATTATTATTGAAGTGTTTACCCCAGACTCAGTTTATTTCATTCCGTTGGTTATTTACATGAGATTGTTTATGCGATCGATTGTTGTTTATTTAATTACTTGGTTAATATTAATTTAATTAATAAAATTTGGCATCTCGCTTTTTAAATATTAGGTGGATAGTAATAAATTAAATGTTTTCAACAGTGATGCTATGACTGAACCAACTTAATAGTCTGTATTAATTTCATAAAGGAGTGCTACCGAGTATTTAATTAGTCGGGGTGTCACAGGCCAGTATGCCCCCCAAATGGGGAAAATTGGGGTCCGTCGTTGAGAATAAGACGACATTGTTAACTAGACAGCTAGAGTTGCTGAAGGCGATCGTGAACCTGGGGTACACTGATTGGAGGGACGTGCCTAATGACCCCAAGATTAGCATCTGGGGTACTATAGGTAGTGTATTTATATTTATATTTATATTTATAAGAAACTAACACTTACTTTCTTTTTGGTTTGTATTTGTTTGACAGGGACAATTCAGCCTTCCCCCACATGTTCGCGACTCAACGTTGGAACAATTAAGGGATCAATATAAGATGTGTGGGAAGAATATGCGGGAATGGTACTTTGTGAATACCCGAGAGTCCATTCTGAGAGTACGTGACACCGTCCCCATGAACGAGCCGATCTCATTGGCACAATGGTAAATGTTTGTTGACAATGAGATGAATGAGCAACAATTGGCATCTCGCCAATCGGGGAGGGAGAACGGGTGGAAAAGTTGGACTTGCACTACTCCGGGCGGACATCTTACACTAAGGTGGAACACAGGATGGTAAGTTTTTATTTTTCTTTTAATTTTAGTTTTATGTTATTCTAATTTATAATTACTTTGAATTATTTACTAATTCTTCATTATTATATTTCAGAAGACGGGGAGTAGCCCTAGGAGTAGGCCATATAGGCTCGATGCCTATGTGGTAATTTGGATGAAGAAGGAGAAGGACAGTGAGGTGGTCCCAAGCGTCGTAGCCATGATTGTAAGTTATAAATATTTAATTATTTAATTACGTTAATTTTTTTATTTACTTAATTAACTAATTGTGTACTTTTTGTCATTTTAGGAAAAATTTAAGGAAGTGCATGAGTCGCAGTCTGATGTCGACAAAGCATCTTTGGCTACGGATACACTCATTCAAGTGCTTGGGATGTATTGCAAGGGGAGGATTAGAGCCATGGGTAGGGAAGTCTACGATCATCGGAATGGAGACGAGGAACACCGGGTTGACACATAAGGTGGACACCCATGATGATAAGCTATCAAGGTTGGAGGCTACGATCCTAGATATGTACGCCTTCATGAAGAGTTAGTTTGGGAAAGGTAAGGATAAGGATAAGGGAAAGGGTACGGATAAGGAGAAGGAGGTAGAGGTAGACAAGGACGTCATTGTTTCATAACCGATACGCACGAACTCACCACCATATGATCCATTTCCCATCTTCACTCCCATCGAGCGGCCTATGTCAACAGTCGATTGGGAGTGCATGTTTCTACTCGGCATATATTATGGGGACTAGATAGAGAGGGGGTTGAGGGACCCATCCTTCCTCTCGGGTCTGCTGGTTCACGGACGTCCCCTCGACAAAGACCTTGACAAGTTTGTCTTGTCACGATTTTAGACCTTGACAAGTCAATTATTTTGGTGTAGTGACAGATTATCCCCTTCGAGATGCATCAAAAACCGACCCATGCGCCTCCTTCATCACTGTACACTTAGGTCCTCATAGTCTTGAACAATCCAATCCCCATAAAAGCATAAGCCACCCTCGGCACTGATTGATTAAGACCCCTCTCCATCGCCACTAACTGTTTGTATCCCCTCTTGACAAGGAGCATTCCTTGCTTTCACCTTTAAAACCCTCAAAATGATCTCGGGTGTGATGGTCATCACTACCGTATAGGCCCAGACTACCTCCACCTCCTCTTGAAGTTTAGCTTGCTTCACCTTCCAAATCGAGTCTAGTTCTCCTACAGGCATACGACTCAATGCGTCTGCTCTTGTCTTTACCTTTCTCGAATGATACTATATATCGAACTGACTAAGGTGCCCATATACCCGATACGATGTGCACACTTGCACAAAGTTTACCAACGCAACATGCATACATCCAAAAATTAACCATTCATACCATGTATGACCATACAATAAAGGTATACTCAATTACCTACCAATCGCGACTCAGCTCTCATTGAGATTTCCCCACTTATCTACTAGTGATGAAACCATCCCTAAGTGCTCCCGACATTGCACTCCTTATCTTCGCTAGAATTAAATCATATAATAGCTCACTACTTAATACGTTACATCTTAACACATGTAATGCGTAACGTAATAAACTAATGTCCTCGATCCCATTGTCTTTCAACTCTCGATACTTACTAAGCCTCATGCGTGGGACGTCTCGTAAGCAAAATCGAAATAAGGAACCCCCTCGATACACTATTTCCTATCTCTATCAGTTATCGAGACTCGTTGGCCCAAGCCACAGTACTAGGGAATCCCAAGGTTAAGTACTCCCATGAACAAAACCCTACCCTAAAAATCTTCTAATTCTAATCTCTAGACTCCATCATCTCTAGTCATACGATATGACACTCACACTATCGCCTAGACCCGATACTAAGTCGATACTCAATCTCCCGACTCGATGGTAATCCCAGTATGTCCTGAATCACATCAGTAAAGTCTCTAAACACAGGGATAAAATATAAGGAGACAACTATACTCTCTGAAGTCTTATCCTCAATATAATATACACGGATGCTCAATCCTTCCTCAGGACGGCATCGCCACAAGAAACCTATCTTGCCCTATTATAACAACCACGATAGTCCTACTATAATAGTCCACCATCACTCTAATCGTCTCTAACCAGTCTATACCTAGTATAACTTCGTACATCATTAAAATGAGTAGATTTTCTAAAAATATAACCCCCCAAATGTCCACACCCACGCCCCTACAGATAGAACGAATGAGAGCCCCGTTACCCAACGGTAAATATACAACCATAATAATATCTGACGCTATACCCATTAAACCCATCTCATGCGCGAATTTATTGCAAACAAAAGAATGGGATGTGAAATAATACCCGTCCCACGTTTTCGTGGATAGGAAATATACCCCCAATATTTAACGGTAGTACATGTAAGAATCATCCTCGGAGGTGATACCCATGCCCAAACTGCCCCTGTCCTTGCTTGCGAATGATGTAATACTGGAACTATTGGTGGGGCTTCAAGCTACTATAACTGCTATATTGGCTTGGCATTTTACTTCTGATCCCTAGACATATTCAGGAGAGCATGCCGCATGTAGCCTTGCTCCCCACATAGGAAACATATCCTTATAAAATCCACCTACCTATAGCCCTACTAACCCTGACCAGTCTATCCCTAACTCTGGCCCTGCTAACCCTGACCCTATTAGCCCCCAGTCTGGTTCCCCTAGCACTACTGGCCCTAAGGGGTATGCTGCTAGCCCGGATAGCTGATTAGGCATAAATTCTTCCCAATTTATCCCTTAATTTAGTTACTTTTAGCACCTCGAACAACGTAATTTATTTGACTTTATCTCATAATCTTGCTAATGACTTATCCTAATGGGTACACCAAGTTTCTAGTATTTCGTATTGCTTTTACAGGTATTTGATGTCAAGAAACGAAAGAAAGAAACCGAAAGAATCGAGAAAGACAAGAAGGAAAGTTAAAAGGGCAAAAGTGTATTTTTTACCCGGAATTCGGATGAGGTACCTAAAGAGAAGTTGAAGATATCACTTCTTGAGCACATAGGAAGAAACATCACCTCAATCGGAGTCCCAGAACAAAAGATATGAGCAGTAAAAGTTGGAAAAAAAAAGTCAAACAGGCAGACCGATCCGCCCCTACCCCGGACCGGTCCGATGTGCCATACTCCAGAAGACCCCGGATCGAAAGCAAATCGAAGAAGGATGAAAAATAAAAGAATCGGTCCGCCCCGGACCGATTCGCCAGAAAATAAAAGGAACCGATCTGCATGGGAGGCAGACCGATCCGCCTAAGGTCCGGACCGATCCGGCTATCGAGATCTTAAAATCTTATCTTCTCCTAAGAAGAGTCTTAGTGAAGCTGAAACTCTTGAATTCTTGTAGAGTATAAAAACCCGTTTTATTATCATTATTTGAACGGGGAATTACGGAGAATTTTAGTTAATTTTCCATTCTTTTTCAGAAACCCTAGTTAGATACAATTACAGTTTTAATTCCAATAGTTGAAGATTATTCAGAAGTTCTTTGATTACAAGTGTTCTTAATTTCTACTGTTACTGCTTTGGTGAAATTAGTGAGTTGTTTCCTTTCTTAATTTCTTTTCTACATCAATTCAAAAGTTTTCCTTAGATTAATCATGGTTTTCTGCACATCAAACACTGTTTTCATTACTTTCAGCATGCTAGGCTAGATTTTCTAAGGCCGGGATACATGAACCCAGCCTGATGTGTTAGTTGTATGTGTATAACATTAATCCTCTGAATTTAGTGATTGATTACGACCGTATTGCATAGGAACACAACAATTGTATCTCTTTAGATCTCGTTTGCCTCTGGGTAATCGGGATGCTTTAGAATGCAATTCGAGTGTCACTATCGCGATTCCGATTTACTCATCCTCAGATTAAGTATGATGCGGGCTTGAACCTCATATACGTAATGCTTGGGAGTACTAAATTCTGGGTCTAATTAATCAGTTAAATTTACGATTAGTATTATAAGTACAATACAATAGGGTTGGGGGATTGTATTCCCGTCCTGGTTTTCTCATCACATAGTTTAAAGTTTCAACACATTTTTCATCAATATTTTAGGTAACTTAGTCTAATTGAATCTTTTCATAATTTCATAATTGCACTTAGTTGTAGTCATAATTTCATATTTTCACTTAGTTGTAGTCAATTCTCGAAACCAAATCATTTTTTCTTTCTTTTTAGAGTCAGAGTTAGGATTCCTTCGTCTTTTCCCGTCGTTACAACTTCGTTGTCTTACTTCCCTGTGGATACGATCCCGACTTATCGGGATTATAACTAACGCGACAGGCTTGCACTTGAGCCTAGAGTGAACGCACATTAGAGACACTTTCTGAGTCGCGTCAATTTTTTGGTACCGTTGTCGGGGAACTAGGTAGACTTAGGATTAGATCGAGTCAATCTAAAGCTTTGACCAAAATTTTCAAAAAAATCCAAAAACATAACAAAATTCAAAATGCACAAAAAGATTCACCGCCATCTCTCATAAGCTTTTAATGCAAAATTCTGAACTCACTCCCACACCCCATAATACTCCAACCAACATTCACGAAAATCCAATAGTTGAGTATAACCCCGATAGCCCCCACACTCCTAACGCCCCACAGTTCTGGATTCCACCTCCTATACCGTCACACTCAATCTCCAATAACACTGTGTTTTCCTTCTTAGGACACACCTCCGAGCACACTTCGAGCACACCAAGTGAGAGCACCGAGTCGTTAAGTAAGGGAGAGATGTCACAACACAGTAATGCACCAGCCGGTGAGGAAGAGGCTCCGTACCGCCCGCTCAGAGAATTTTTATATCCCGAGCGCACTGTCACTCCGGGATGCATTATACTCCCGTATAATGCTGGGCAATTTTGCTTTAAAATGGGATTATCCAGATGTTACCCCATTACCATGGTATGGATTTTGAAAAGCCATGCCTTCACATTAGGGAATGTGAGGATGTGTACGATACTCTCAATGATCAAACTTGTACACAAGAGGTGATTTGCCTCAAAATCTTCCCCTTCTCGCTCAAAGATAAAGCTAAGACCTGGCTATGGTCTTTACCTCCAAGCTCGATTCCATCTTGGAACGAGTTGCAATCGAGATTTCTCAAGAAATTCTTCCCACCACATCGAACAATCTCCATAAAGGCTCAAATTCAAGCGTTCAGACAATCTGAAAATGAACCATTTCATCGATGTTACGAGCATTTCAATGAGTTAGTTACTTCATGCCCCCATCATGGATTTGATTCAGTGCAATTCATTTCTTTTCTCTATAATGGGTTGAACCTTAACTCCAAGAACCTCGTTGAAACCATGGGTAGTGGTTCGTTTATCGACTTAGACCCCCACGATGCTGAGCTTCACCTGAGGTATGTCGCCGAGACTACCCAATCCTAGGATACATCTGACCCTAATGCTCAAAATCGAAATCGTCAAGTGACCACCACTCCATCGGCGTCCGACCTATTTCATGTAGAAAAGAGTTCTATAGCGGACAGTCGGATCGATATACTTGAGAAAGAAGTGCGAGACCTACGTGGGATACGTGGAAGAGGACCAACTAGATCCATACTAAACCCCGTCGAAAAGGTGTGCGCGATTTATGAGGCGGGTCATTCAACTGAGGAATGCCCGACTATACCCGCCTACAAAGTGATGCTTCAAGGGAAAGTTAGTGGTATAGGAGGATTTAAGGGTAATTTCGGTGCACCGTACGGGAATTCTTACAACCCTTCATGGAAAAACCATCCTAGTTTTAGCTATGGGCAACAACATGCTGCGATGAACCCTACTTCCCATGTTGCCCCACCTCCACCTCAACACTTTCAACAAGCCCCACACATGCAAGGACATGTTCAAGCACCACCACCTCAAGGAGCTTATATCCCGCCACCGCGAAGAACTCTCGAGGATACCATGAATCAATTTATCACAAGACAGACTGCAACCAATGCCATATATGATCGCCTGATTAGTGATATAAATACAAGTCTGTCAAAGATACATTCCTCGTTGAGTGTTCAAGAGAAGGGCAAGTTTTCTGCCCAAGGTCAAAGACCACCCCAAGGTCAAACTAGTGTTATCTCCACCTCTACTGAACATCAGGAGCAATGTCAAGCTGTGACCACTCTTCGTAGTGGGAGAGTCATTGATTTATCACCTCCCCTACACGACAAAACGAAAGACAAGAAGATTTCTCCCGGCACGAAAGAGGCCGAAGATGTCCCCTTGAAAGAGAGTGACAAATAAGACATTAGTGAGCCCGAGGTAGTAGTGAAACCACCCTCCGAGGCACCATTTCCTCAAAGTTTGATTCCTTCCCATAAAGAAAACTCACGTGATGACGTGCTAGAAGTGCTAAAGCAAGTAAAGCTGAACTTACCTTTCCTTGATGTCATCAAGAAAATCCCAGCTTATGCAAAAGTCATCAAAGACTTGTTGGCGGTAAAGAGAAAGATGAAGGTAAAGAAGAATGTCTTTCTAGCCCAGAACGTGAGCTCCATTCTACTAAATGATCTCTTGCCTAAATTCAAAGATCCCGGTGCACCCACCATTTCCTGCATCATTGGAGAAAATAAAATAAAAAAAGACTTACTTGATTTAAGAGAAAGTGTCAATATCCTCCATTATTCCATTTATAGGAAACTTGATTTGGGTGACCTCAAGACCACAAAGGTCACTCTTCAATTAGTGGATCGAACTGTGAAGATCCCAAGAGGCGTAGTCGAGGATGTGATCGTCCAAGTTGACACTTTTTACTTCCCGGTAGACTTTCATTTGGGACACGGAGCCCTCCTTTAACTCGAGAAACCATGTTCCCATCATCCTTGGGCGCCCGTTCTTAGCTACGACTAATGCAATAATTAATACTCGGAATGGGCGAATGCAACTCACCTTTGGGAACATGACCTTAGAGACCAACATCTTCCACATAGCCCAACATACGGGGGAAGAAGATGATCTTCACGCAGTGAGCTTCATAGATGAGATAGTAGAGGAGTACTTTAAGGAGAATTATTACGGAGACGCCTCAGGGTCCTGCTTAGTGGCAAACCATGAGAGTGAGGGGACGTACACCGACTTCGAGAGGGAGGTTAGGGAGTTGAGAGAGTTACTCGATGAGAGAGCATCGAACGAGGACGCGAGAGATATTAATTGGGTTTCGTAATTCGAGGAGTTACCACCAAGGGATACACGCATGGTTCCCTCCAGCCACAAATTTCCAACCCTTGAATTAATGAAACTCCCCTCCTATATTAAATATGCATACCTAGGAGAGGATGAGACATTTCCTGTTGTTGTCTCCTCTAGCTTAGACGAAGAGCAGGAGGGTAAACTGTTAAAAATAATAAGAAAGCACCAAAGTGCTTTTGGTTGGTGCATTGCTGATTTGAAAGGGTTAAGTCCTTTGATTTGCACTCACAAGATCCATCTCGGAGAGGATGTCAAACCCTTAAGAGAAATGCAAAGAAGGCTAAATCCCAACATGAAAGAAGTAGTGAGAATCGAGATTATCAAGTTATTGGATGCTGGGATTATCTACCCAATCTCGGATAGCAAATGGGTGAGCCCCATTCAAGTCATCCCGAAGAAGGGTCATGAGATCTTTAATAAGGGTCTAATAGATCCATGGCTAGTGTATGAGGTTCCACGCATACCGAACAAACTTTCCAAGAAGAGAGTTCGGCACAAACGAATGGTATAACAGCCAGAGCTGCCTCAGCCAAATCTAATCTAGAAGAACACCCTTAGAAAGGATTAATAGAACTTTTAGAATATCGTGTGGGAGAAATAACTAAGTCTAAAAATACCTTACAAAGGATCTTTGTGAAAGGATCTCCTTTTATTCCAACCACTTTGGATTTCCCTACACCATCTAAATTCAAGACACCCGTGGTCACTCCCAGAGATGATGATAAGACTGACCCTATCCTTAATTTTAAACAATACCAAGAAGCAAATGACATTTACTCAGTTTCAGATCATATGCATTGCCTAGAATTATCAAGTACCATCACTGGCTCTACACAGATTTGGTATAATAATCTACCCTGAGGACAAATCGCTAGCTTTCAACAGCTCGCCGAGCTATTCATCAGTAACTTTTTCTTCGATTCCAAACCCATTGAAAGGATATCCCACATACTAAGTGTCTTTTAATGGCCAAGGAAGACCACTCGTGAGTATATAACTCATTTTAATAGTGAAAAGCTAAAAGTGGTGGATTATGAAGAGAAGACTTCCATCACTGCTTTGATGAGCATACTTATCCCTTAGAAGTTGTATTATGCATTAGCCAAAAAACCCCTAAAACCATGACTGAGTTGATGGCTAAAGCTGGAAAGATCATGAACGTCGTAGAAGCTATGGTCGCAAAACAAGTTCCAAGTCCTAAATCCGTTAAGAGTTCTAATAAGAACGAACAAAAAGATAAGAAGGCCGATAAACCAAAGATATACGATAAATACACTCATCTAACTATTGGTGTGCATCACATCTTGGAGGAAATTAGAGGAAGAAGAGACCTCAAAAGGACGAAAAATATGAAGTCCCCTCATAACAGGAAAGATAAGTCCAAGTATTGTGAATTCCACAAGGACTATGGGCACACAACTGACAACTGTATTGCATTGAAAATTGAGATTGAGAACCTAATTTGGCGTGGAAATTTATCTAATTTGTATCCTATGATAAAAATGCTACCCTCCGAAACCCTAGAAAGGGAATTTCATTGATCGAGGTGTAAACCGAGCGTCCGTTTAATAGGCTAGTCGTTGTTATCGGCTTCCAACCTCAAATCAAAAAACCTAAACTTGTAACTACACTCTTAAGGAGTATAGTGGTGAGTTTGGTTATCGAATCCACAAGGAGTTAGGACGTGTGAACGTGACGACAAAGGTAAGGTAGTTTAATCTTAAAGTTGATGTTAAAAGAAAAGAAAAGAAAAAGATGATTGATTTTTGGATTTTATCTATGAATTAACTAAATTTAATTAAATTAACCTACGCATGCTAAATTAACTAACTAAGAAGGAATTAATATGAATGAAGAAATGGGTTAAGAATACACCCCCCCAAACCCTAGTGTGTATGCCAGTACAAAATTCGTCATAAATTAGATAATTGATCAGACCCAGTCTTTAGTACTCCAAAGCATTGCATATATGAGGTTTAAGCCCGCATCATACATAATCAAAGAATGAGTAAAGTAGTGTTTCAATAGTTCACACGCGTTGCATCCTTAAGCACCCCGGTTACCTAGGGCAAACGAGGTCAAAAGGTCTATAATGGTTGTGAAACTATACAACACGATCTAATCACTTATTTAATTTAGAGGACAAATTTTATATCCATGCATACCACATCGGGTTGGGTTCATGCGTACCCACCCTTAAAAACTTAACTTAACATGATTAAAATAAAATAAAACTTAAAACTGAAAGTGCAGGAATTCATACTAAATCTAGAAAATTGAGAACATGACTTGAATTGGGATTGGAAAACTAGAGAGCAACAATTAATTAAACTAACTATGAAGGTAGTAAAAATAATAAATTAAAATTACTTGCAATGAATGAATGATGAATCTTGAATAGAAAGTTTGAATGTTGAATAGTAACCAAATTTCAAAACTAGGGTTCTTGGATACAAGAAAACTTTAAAAACTAACTCCCCATTTCTTGGTTTCTTTCACTGTTTTGAGTTCTCTTTGGCACTAAATATCTGTAAAAACAGTAAAAAATACATGAAACTCGGGGTACTTGTTAGAAGAAGTCATTAGCAATGATATGGGATAAAAACAAATCAATTATGTTGTTCGAGGTACTAAAACTACCAAGTTAGGAGGATAAATTCAGAAGAATTTATGCTTAGTCAAATCCCCTTAACTTAGAACTTTGCGCGACCCGAGCAATGTAAGAGAAATGAGTTGACTTTTGAAATTCTTTTTATTAAAATAAAATTCCACTTTCACAGGCAAACGATTGCATTGAGAATATGCAATAAGCCTTTAACCCCTAGGTTACCCTAGTAGGACGAGTTTCCTCTCGTGAGGGTTTGCAGTGAATACACCCACAAAATTCTTTATTGACTCAAATGAATATCAAAATACTTAAAAATTGTACAATTTAAAATTTTCAAAAAATAATGACCATAAATTCATAGTCAAATGTCTCAAACCATAGTGTGTGTGTGCAAAGCCATAAATTAAACCTCAAATTTCCACTGATTGCGCATTACGTTACTTTTTGAAAATTTGTTTTGATTCAAATTCTTACGGATGCACTCACAAACGAATCACTCGGATTGTGGTTATTTTCTCTCGATATGCATGATATAAAGAGTAAATACAATGGACATAAATTTACGCATACAAAATTGAAAAGAAGGAAATATGTGGTGAAAAGATCTCATCATCGGAATACAGTTCTTAGGAAACGGGAAACATCATCTCTTAATCACACCATTTTAATCTCTTTTATTATTTTTTCATGTCTTAACTCTTCATGAAGTAATTAATTTCTCCATTAGAACTCGGTTAGGACTATTTGGGCTAAAAAGTGTAAAGGGTAAAAATGGGAATGGGCGGTATGTTCGGAATTGGAAAATGTCCTTACGACGTCCATTAGTGCTTTTTCGGGCATTTGCTCATTTTTCTCTTTCTTTTTCTATTTTCTTTTTTTTTTCTTGCTATTTTTCTTTTATTTCCCTTTTTTTATTACACACTTTGGACTTACTTGATGAATTTCCAATTTTTCACAATTCCGGGCGATTTGGATTTTTTGGGTTATCAAACGAAAGGGAAATATTTTATTAGGCTCAAAGTGGGTTGCAAAGGGATAATTTTTTCACAACTTTATTATGGCTAATATTTTTGGGTTAAAAAAAGAGGGCCTACTTCATTGTCCAAATTTCTAATCACATTACCATATGCATCTCGAGATTAATTAAGTTTAGAGATATATTTAGCATGAATTTCGAGACAACATTACACACATTTTCGATAACCGATCAAAACAAAGGATTGAGATCATCGACGACTTATTAAAACTCTGAAAAGAACTTTGAGTTAATCATAAACTTGGATTGATTTAAAAACACATAAAAAATTGAAAGGCTCGAATCTCACCGAGTTTGTTAATCTCCACACTTATTCGTAAAGTCGTCAATTTTCTTTCAATTTCCATCTTCGGTCAATTTTCGCTTAGTGCATTTTGATTGTTAATAACTTGAGACTTTAAATAAAATAAAGGTGTTATTTTTAAAACTTTTAAATTCCAATTTTTATTTATTTTGAAGAAAAATATTTTTAACTTTTTTCAAAAATTTTCAATTTTTTTGAAATTTTCTAAAAAAAAACACACTTGGAAAGAACATGTGATCGAATCAATGAATCTAAACAATAAATGGGAAGAATATCCCACGCCCCCTAACTTAAATGTTGCATTGTCCTCAATGCGAATCAAGAACACAACATAAAGAGAGGAAACGAAAGATATTACCCAAATGGAGCAATCCCCGATGAGTATGAGTCTATTGAATCTACAAAACATGTTAGAACCAAGAATAACAAAAACTTTAACTAATTACTATAAACTATAAAAAGGAAAAGGAAAAAGAAAAAGATAATTATGTACAACCTACGATTGGAACTTCTAATAACTCATGCAGTAGAAGTCAAAAAATTTGATGGTCCACCCAAAATACAATTTGACTTTGATGGATTAATGGTGTACCCTCACTAGAAAGCATGCCTCCCGAAAAATAAGAATTCCGTTTGAACAACGGAAGGCATGTGCAAAACGGAAGAAACGAACCATATCCAATTAAATTTTTTAGGGTGATAATGAGGGATTTGAGTGCACAGGGGGACAAGTACCATTGGGATCTAATAAAAATAAAATAGTGTCCCAAAGATTTTTCAAGTAGTATGGGAAGTGGAGCACACAAACAGAAAGATTTCATATTGGAAAATAATTCAAGTATAGAGTCCTTGTCCTCAAAATCTTCTCCCCTAAAATTTTCAATTAGATATAGTGGAGTGACACGTCTATGTGTATGGCCCATAAGATGAAGCATCTCAAAATAACATTCCCATACAAGAATCGGGTCAACGTCCTCAAGACCTTCATCCAATTCTTGTGATGGATTTAATGGTCCGATAGTAGTGGGGACACAAGGAGATAGTTGATCTTCAACCTCAATAGATTTTGAAATATTTATAAGAGGTTGAGGTTCAAAAGTACTTGGATCACTCTCAATGATTTCATTCTCAAAATTTGTTGGTGAAACGTAAGGCTCGACCTCCGGTAAGTTTTCAAAATAAGAATCAAACTCCTTGCTATATGGTTCCTTTTCCCAGTCATCTCTAATGGTCCTTTTTACGCCTTGCATGTACATAAGTAAGGTTTTTCCAAAGTAGGCTTCCTAGGATCTAGCACCTCAGATTCCTCATTTGTTCAAAAACTTACTTCATCTTCAAAAGTATCGAAAGAAAAATCATCATTGGGCTTAAATAATGCATCTAACTCTTGCTCCCAAAAATGATTTTTTTCTCGATACTCTTTTTCACACCTTTTGCCTTCAAGCAATTCATTTTGATAAATTTGAATAGCCTTAGAACTGGGCTTGTATTTATGAGACTCATCTTTAGTGATATTGATCCAATGTTCATAAATATTGAGTTAATCCTTCTCCTCACTATTATCATAACAATTAATGCCACCAAAAGAGTTAAAGTAAGACATTTCAAATTGGGCATTTCAAAAGCGTGACACACATATTTTTTAGTTTTTTTTTATTTAAGGTCAAATTCAGGATTAACCATCCTAACCTAAAGTCTACCTAATTCCCCGGAAACGACGCCATTTTGATCGAGGTGTAAATCGAGCATCCGTGTAATACCCTAGTCGTTGTTATCGGCTTCCAACCAAAATACAAAAAAACTAAACTTGTAACTACACTCTTAAGGAGTATAGTGGTGAGTCTGGGTATCGAATCCACAGGGAGTTAGGACGTGTGAACGTGACGACAAAGGTAAGGTAGTTTAATCCTAAAGTTGATGTTAAAAGAAAAGAAAAGAAAAAGATGATTGATTTTTGTATTTTATCTATGAATTAACTAACTTCAATTAAATTAACCTATGCATGCAAAATTAACTAACTAAGAAGGAATTAATATGAATGAAGAAATGGGTTAAGAATACACTCCCCCAACCCCTAGTGTGTATGTGAGTACAAAATTCGTCATAAATTAGATAATTGATCAGACCCAGTCTTTAGTACTCCAAAGCATTGCATATATGAGGTTCAAGCCCGCATCATACATAATCAAAGAATGATTAAAGCAGTGTTGCAATAGTTCACACGCGTTTCATCATTAAGAACCTCGGTTACCTAGGGCAAACGGGGTCAAAAGGTCGACAATGGTTGTGAAACTATACAACACGATCTAATCATTAATTTAATTTAGAGGACAAATTTTATACCCATGCATACCACATCGGGTTGGGTTCATGAATCCCCACCCTTAAAAACTTAGCTTAACATGATTAAAATAAAAGAAAACTTAAAACTGAAAGTGCAGGAATTCATAACTAAATCTAGAAAATTGAGAACATGACTTGAATTGGGTTTGGAAAACTAGAGAGCAACAATTAATTAAACTAACTATGAAAGGAGTAAAAATAATAAATTAAAATTACTTGCAATGGTTGAATGATGAATCTTGAGTAGATCTTTGAATATTGAATAGTAGCCAAACTTCAAAACTAGGGTTCTTGGATACAAGAATCATTTAAAAACTAACTACAAAGAAACCCTAACTACTAGCCTCCGACAACGTGAAGTAAAAAACCTCCTCTTCTTCCTACTAGAGTTTGCCCTTTTATACGTATCAAAAATGACTCTTCCCATGCCTCTCCACGTTTTACAACTAATAAAAAGGAATTATACAAGAAATTTCAAGAGTTGAAACTCTTCATCTTCCAGAATTAATTTCAACTTTGGCTTTCTTTCCCCAACTTTGACTTGCCAAATCTTTTGATCCAGAGCTTCGATTTGACTGTCGTTTCTTCTTGTGTTCTTGTAATTTAGAATTATTCAACTTTCTAGTTTTCCCCACCTCCGGAATATGGCTGTAAAATTATGAAAATGCCCTTTAACTCCCCATTTCTTGGTTTCTTTCACTATTTTGATGTCTCTTTGGCACTATATATCTGTAACAATAGTAAGAAAACACAAAACTCGGGGTACTTGTTAGACGTAGTCATTAGCAATGATATGGGATAAAAACAAATCAATTTCATTGTTCGAGGTACTAAAACTACCAACTTAGGAGGATAAATTCAGAAGAATTTATGCTTAGTCAGGCAGAAGACATTGTCTTCAAATCTCCACTTGTTCTTCCCATTTGCAAACTTTGCCTTCATCCGGTGTGTCTTGATTTCTGCTTTAAGTACCTACACACATGAGATAAATAAATATACCTCATGACACATCGAGTTTTAAATAAGATTAAAATTTAATTAAATTCTCCCTCATAAATCAAATTCATCAAAACTCGCTTTTTAATTTGTCCCCCCCCCCCCTTTGTTTTTATCTGAAATAGACAAAGAAGTAGAAACATAAGCATGAAATACGAAGCATCATGCAGAAGATATGATATCATCACAAAAAGACATAAACCAAATGCGTAATGATAATCTCAAAGACCATTAAAACTAACTATTTTTGAAAATTTTATTTTTTTCTTAAAAAAAATAAATTTCATAAACAACATACAATACCATATATAATATATGCAAAATATACCAAAGCAAATCCGATACATTTATATAAGTATAAACGACCACAAAATATGATACAAAATATATAAGCTTTACACACTAGCATAGTATCGATATGTCTAAACATGTGCGATGGAATGAATGGGTGTGAACTATATACAAATGGATTATAACCCAAACACTCAAATATGTTCAAGAAATTCTAATTGACCATAAAACTTTATCAAACAAGTCTTTTTCCTCAAGTGACAAATAAAGTTGAACTTAATGAACAAGACAAGCATAATGCACACACGCCTAAACTATTGATGATTCCACAAATCAATAGTGTCATGACAAAATAAGCATACTAGGGTTCATTGAGAAAACCCGTTGATCTTCAACTAAACTTCCTCAAAAGATAAACATTATCATATTTTCTATTTCTTTTCTTTTCTTTTGAAGTTATTCCTTTTTGAATGATCAAACAAACAAAACTATGTTGGCACCTTTTTGGCAATTTTTCTATTTTTATTGCCTTTATTCTTTTTATTGGGCTCTTATCAATGGTGGCTTTCATGCAAAGCAACCTGTCTTTCGCAGCCCATTCTATTGCTCACTCATATCTTTTCAATACTAAACAAAATTCTCATAGACAATTGTTCTTACATGCACAAATATTTCGTAGTCACATAAACATGTAGATGACAGAATTGATAGGAGAACATCTCACAAAACTCAAATATACATAGTGAAGTCAAAATCCAACAAGCTCGTGCATGTGTGTGCGGAGGCGTATACAAAGTCGATTCCATAAAAAAAATCAAGTTCGAAACAACTCCATTAACATGGTTAAGAACAATCTAAGTATCTTAAGTCATATCCAAATGTCCTAACCACATGAAAATTGTGGAATGAGTTGTATTCAAACACATTAATATTCCCTACCAAATGTGTAAAACTAAAATACAAAAAAATCAAAAAATCTTTTTGTATTTTTTCAAATATTGTTTTGATTAAAAATCTTTTTAGTTTTTTTCTAACATGACCCAATAAAAGAAAAATATAATACAAAAGATACATAAGTCATAACACTAGCAAATATATATCATGAAGTGCAACTAGAGTATGACAAAAAAAATCATGCAAGCAATCATTTATATGATATAACAAGTGAAGAATCATGTGCAAGCATGCGATAATCAACTAGTCTACCATCTAGCTCATCTAAAACGGATTTCTTAACCTAAATAGGTGTATACTTAACGCTTCCAGATTCGGGAACCAAGGGGGAACTAGACTTCAACTTCCTAGGGCCTCTTCCAAGATCATAACCAAACTCCCTAAGATGACGTTTCCTACCACAATGTGAACATGTGTAAACGCGAGGAACGTTACTTATGAGTTGATCTTTTCTAATGTCCTTGGATTTGGTTGATCCTCTAAAAAAAACAATGGCCTTAGCTTTAACACCGGACGCATTAGAAACATGTGAGCTAGTGCCATCACTACTAGAACTACTCGAGTCTTTTAAATCATCTTTTAACTTTAAAATTTTAGACTCGAGCAAAGAATTAGACTCTTTCAATTTTAGGGACTCCTTCTTTATATGTTCAATCTTTTCTAGAAGGTTATTTCTCTCCCCCTAAATGAGCGCAAACTTTTCTCCAAGAGTATTCCCACGTGCCTTAAAATCATTCCTCAAAATACTATCCTCAACGGCACATACTTTAACCCTAGAATTTTTAAAGTCCTCTAATTTTTTTTCTAAAAATTGGACTCTATCACCACTCTCCTTTTTGGACAATTTTAAAATTTTAAAATTAAAATCCATGTCCACAAGTTTCTCACGAAATAAATCTCTGACTTTGAACAATTTGCAAAATATCCATAGAGGATTTATAATGAGAATTTTCTTTTTTAATAATTTTAATTCTTTTAGTAAATTTCAAATTTAAATGATTTAAATCATCAAAATTATAGGAACCCATCGAGAGAAAAAAAAAAAACTAATAAGAGAGATGAATAAACAACCACCCTAAAACATCACTAAATAAGGATCTAACACGATAATTTAGTGCAACCCACTCTGATACCAATTTGAAAAATGATGATATTGTAATACCCCGTAATTTATTGATTTTTATTTAATGGGATTAATTAAATATAATGGGAATTAATTAGAAATTAATCCGAATTTAAATACTAGCGAGACGTGAGCTGGTATTTTCTTATGATGATAATATTGAGTATTACTGAGTATATATGGTAATATATGATTATTGAAATTATTAAAATTATCGCGAGTCATAAATACGACAATTCGAGAAATTAAGTTGGGACGCGCGTGTCAGTCGCGTCAGAAATTAATTTAATTATATTAAAAAGTAAATTATAATTTTATCAATCGTATGGTCATTTTTAGTGCGCCAACGTGTCCAGAGGGGTCGAGATAGTCATAAAACACTAGTCGGAAGTTTAGTTTCGGTCCCGGGGCATTTTTAGGCCAAACCGGCAAACCGGGAGGGTATTTTAGTGACTTTAAAATTTAAGAAAATAAGACCCACGAATTTTAGGGTTTATTAAATTATTATTGGGAAGGATATTAGGTCCATTATCAGCCAAAAAGAAAATGGTGGGCTACGTGAGATAGAGGAGAAGTCACAGAAGGTCTTCAAACCATAACCAGCACCTACCACTGCCACTTTCGACAGAATTATGATCGAAAAGAAAGAAAGAACCAGCCCTTGGACATCGTCAACGGATCTGAACATCATTCTTAAGGCAAGTGATTTGATTCCATTAATTTTCAGCGAATACTTCTTCCATGTTGATGTAGGAATTGTTAATAGCCTTGAAAGATGATGAAAACTCATGAATTTTGGAGTAGAACTCTAAATCTTGGATAGGAATTGCATGTAGGTTGGTTATGGACGAAATTCAGTAACCAAACATAACCCTTGATGAATTAAAAACGGATTAAAGAAGAGAAATATCATGGTTTTTGAAGAAAATAGGAAACTAGGGTTTCTATGAAGATTTGATCCATATAAGGCTAATTGTTGATGATTTAATAGTTTTGGAATGTTAAAAATAAAGTATTTAGGTTGTATAATGATCCTATAACCTTAGTTTAGAAGTTCATACCTTGTAATGAATTTTTTGGACAAATTTGGGACTGAAAAACGAAGCAGTCCGTAGCCTCACCTCGATCGATCGACATTCATAGGTCGATCGATCGACCTCCCCAAAAATTGTTATTTTCCCCTTGTTGAATTTTAGCAATTTCGATCCTAGAGAGTGATTGGTGGGGACCTTGTGAACACTTTTGGATTTAAGGAAGACCAGTAGGTGTGTATATGAGACCCGAATTGTTATTAAAAATTAAAGTTGGGATTCAAGTTAAACCTAATAAGGTTCGACGACAAAGGTACTATTAAAGACCGCAATTGAATGAGTTAAATCTATATAGTTGATAATATAAGGTTAGTGGCAGAAGTATGGACCTTAAGAGTATTGGTTTAAAGTGTGGGTAATAATAGGAGACTTAGTAACCTTTTGGGGTTAGGTTTTAAGTACTTGAAACTCCGACGTGAGATGTGTCGGGGGACTATATTATATAATTATCCAAAAATATAAAAAATGTACTAATTGGAGTAACGGTATAGGGATTGAGAACATACCTTGAATAATATTATAAATTATCTAAGTTGTGTGAATTCTTAGTATATGGATTTATATGTGTATGGCATACCTACCATACTTGCTATCATGGGAGGTCGGCTTTCGGAACAGGGCCATCTAATCTTTGTGTGCCGACGGGGGGATTTAAATTGGTACCTTAAGAACATACGGCTGTGAATGATTTATTTATGAGTTAATAAGTCGGTTGACCATGGGAGCGTAGGTATATGCGTGACCCATGGATATGTGAACTATGTTCGCCTCCAATATGTGTGATTTTGCTTATTGAAACGATTCCTGAGAGATTCAAAATACGTGGTCCTTATGTACGTGATGTACCGGGATTTGATAGCAGAGTATGTGTGCACCGCAGCTTAGCCTAGGGGTTCCCTTATTGTATATTTATGTTGAGATTAATAAACTGGTGATTATAACAGACGCTTTGCTAATGTGTGAATGTGAATACTTATGACATTTTTAGTAGAGTTAAAAATGAGAATTTCCTATAAGATTTAATATAAATTAATCTGAGAAGTAAAAAGGTAGATACTCACAAGTTAGATTGGAATGTCTTGAACAAACCCCTATATTATAATGTGAGGACAGGTTGCGATATAGACTAGTTAAGAACGACATATCTAGGACGGGTTATGGATATTCGTTAGGAATGCACATTAGTTGAGAGGTGAGAAACTCATGTGAGAGTGCGTAACTAACATGTATTTAATATTCATTATTTAATGCAATTAAACACTTACTATATTTTAAACTGTTTTCACATCGGGCTCTGACCCGTTTGCTTTCAAATTCATTTTTCTTGAAAAACCTTTTAGGTGCCTAGTCATAGGGACGCCAAGAATAGGAGTTCCATTTTAGTGACATGTTGTAGCTGCTGTGGAAGTTACAGGACCTCGATAGTAAACACCTCCACATTCTACATTAATTCTATTTCAGATTTATTCATCTATTAGGGCATGTCGCCCTTTTCTTTTAAAGACAGCTTTCCCATACCTTCAGTTTCCAATTCAGATCTAGAGATTATTTAATTAATTATTCAGACTTTGTATTTGGTTTTATTCAATATTTGGATTATTCAGAGAGTGTTACTCTAGAATCATTTATTATTCCATTCATATTCTGTTGTGACTGTGATGTGATTGTGGTATCATTAATTAATAAATTAATTGGTTGCATGTTAATCTAATTTAAATAAAATTTGACAACTCACTTTTTAAATATTAGGTGCCTAGTAATTGTTTAAAAAAAATGTTTTCGACAGTGATGCTATGAACTGAAGCAACTAGACATTTTGTATTAATTTGAATAAAGGATTAGCTACCCGGTATTTAATTAGTCGGGGTGTCAGAGGTGGTATCAGAGCATCAGGTTCTAGTGTCCTTAGGATCTGTACGAATTGTTATGTTTCAGCGTAGCGTCCTTTGATATAGAGCCCTATATTTTAGTATTGTTGTACTCTTTGTTGTATTTTACGCTCTTCAGCTATTTTGAGATATTAACTATGGACTTATAAGACTTTTCTCTCCTTTCAGATGCCTCCACGACGTGCACAGAAAGTTCCCAGGGGTGCCAAGCCCGAGCCACAGCCTGCACCAGTTCAGGGTTCTATGAACGCTACAGAAGTTGCCGCCATTGTATCCTAGGAGGTAAATGCTGCTTTAGCAGTTGTGCAATAGGCGCCACCTCAGGCACCTGTGGCCGCCCCAGTTCAGGCTCATGCATTTCCGTCTGCTTGGGAATGGGTCCGAGATGCCTTTCAGAAGGCACACCCTCCGGAGTTTGCAGGTAGCTCCGACGTCATTATGTCCAGTCAGTGGAAGAAGGGCATCCAAAGACACTTGAGGATGTACGAGTGTACGGATGTACAGAGGTAGATACTGGCTACTTTTAAGCTGGTATGAGCAGCGTTGCAGTGGTGGGAGTCTGTTACCACCGCGAAGGAGAGAGATGTTCTTACTATTCAGGAGTTCTGGGTGTGGTTCGATCGCAAGTATTTTCCCTCAGCAGTTCAACCGAGATGAGGAGAAAACTGATGAACCTTAAGCAGGAGGGGAGGACAGTATCTGAGTATGAGGCCGAGTTCACAAATCTTCTAAACATCGTTCCCAATGAGATTCCGACTGAAGAGAAAAAGATTCAGAAGTTCATGGATGGGTTGACATGGAGGATTCGTCAGCATTTACTAGGTAATCTCTCGTTGGCCACTTATTCTGATGTGGTTAACATAGCATTACTTCACTACCAGGACCACCGCTTTCACTTGGCAGAGGGTAAGAGAGCAGGAGAGTCCAACCATTAGGGCAGGACACGGGGGGAATGGTGCTAGCGGGGCACAATCAGCTCAGGGTCAGCACATGAAGGGTGATCAGAGTTCCTAGTAAGGGGATTCTAAGATATTTAGATCTGGAGGTTTCAGAAAAGGTCAGGGAGGTTTTTGGCATGGCCAAAAGGGTCAGCACGGCCATCAGGGCCAACATGGCCAACAACAGCATTTTCAGCAGGGCCAGCATGGTCAGGGTAGGAATCGTAATGGCCATCAGGGCCGTGGGAAGTAGGGTCAGAGAGGGGGAAACTTTGTGGGTAAATATTTTATGTGTGGAAATATTGGCCACAAACTCTAGGAGTGTCCTGAAAGGGGCAGGGCCCCACAACAGCAGCAGTAGGGTGCTCGACACGAGCCCCATAGACCTATGTTTCCCGCCGCCCTCCTAGCACCATCGCAGATGCCAGCTTTACCACCCATCTCAGCAGTCCCAGGGTTTATCAGCTCTAGCAGGCCACAGTCCCATAGGATCCACCCACTATTAAGGGTATGTTTTTTATTCAGGGGACTATGGGGCATATTTTATTTGACACGGGGGCCACACATTATTTCATTGGCATGAGATTTGCACGCACTATGGGTTTAATATATACCGCGGAGAGCAGTGCTACTTGCATTGATTCGCCATTGAGCTAGGGTTCTGTGATTTCCCTTATATTTAGAGGTTTGGGTGTAGAGATCGGGAGGTTTACTTTACCTGCTGATATGTTAGTGTTAGATATGACCGCGTACAATGCGATTATCGGTATGGATTGGCTAGTTGCGTATCGAGCCATGATTGATTATTTCAGTAAGAGTATTATTTTTTCCATACCCGGGCAGGAGATGTTCCTAATGGCGATGCCTCTCCTGGGGGAGGATCATCCACTCACTTGTATTATATAGAGGAGGAGACCTCAAGGGAAGTAGTGATACCACTTGATTTGATTCCAATTATGAGGGAGTTCGCTAACGTGTTCCAGGATATTTCGGGATTACCTCCTATCAGAGAGATAGACTTTGTTATCGATTTGACGTCGGGCACTCAGCCGATAGCCCGCACACTTTATCGTATGGCTCCAGCGGAGATGAGGGATCTAAGTGATCAGATAGAGTATTTATTGGGTAAGGGGTTTATTCGTAGGAGTACTTCACCGTGGGGTTCTCCTATGTTGTTCGTTAAGAAGAGGGATGGATCTTTGAGGTTGTGTGTAGATTATCGGGAGTTGAATAAAGTCACGATATGGAATAAGTATCCGTTGCCCTGAATCGATGACTTATTCGATCAGTTGAGAGGAGCAGCCTTCTTCTCAAAGATTGACTTGAGATCAGGATACCATCAGTTACGTATCATGGAGCAGGATGTCTCGAAGACTGCCTTCTTGACGAGATATGGTTCCTACGAGTTCAGTGTTATGCCTTTTGGCCTAACCAATGCCCCTCGTATTTATGGACTTGATGAATAGGGTGTTCAGAGAGTTCTTAGACCAATTCGTCATTATCTTCATTGATGACATTTTGGTTTACTCCCAGACAGAGGAGGAGCATTCCGAGCCCTTAAGGCGGGTTTTGCAGACTTTGCGTCAGAACGAGTTGTATGAAAAATATGAGAAGTGTGGATTTTGGCTGAAAGAGGTTCAGTTTTTGGGGCATATCATTTCAGACAGGGAGATATCTGTTGAGCTAGGGAAGGTATCAGCGGTGAGGGAGTGGGGACAGCCCACGACACCGACTGAGATACGTAGTTTCTTGGGCCTAGCAGGATACTGTAGGAGGTTTATTCGGGGATTCTCGAAGATAGCGAGTCCTTTGACACATTTTACCCGCAAGGGAGTGATATTTATCTATAACGATGCCTTCTAGTTGGCATTCGATGAGTAGCATTGCCCAGACCGTGAGTAGAGTATCTAGTCTACACCGATGCCTCCTTACTAGGACTTGGGGGTGTACTGCAACAGGAGAGTCATGCTATAGCTTATGCTTCCCGTAAGCTTAAGACTCATGAGAAGAATTACCCCACCCACGACTTGGAGTTAGCGGCAGTCGTATTTGCTTTTTGAATTTGGAGACATTATCTCCTGGGAGAGAAATTCCATTTATTCACGGACCACAAGTCCCTACAGTACCTTTTCACGCAGAAAGAACTAAATATGCGTCAACGTAGGTGTCTTGAGTTCATGAAGGATTATCAGTTCGATATCCAATACCACCCAAGGAAGGCTAACGTGGTAGCAGACGCGTTGAGCCATAGGCCAATAGGTGAGATGGCCAAAGTGTGGAAAGCAAAGTGGAAGGAGGGGCCGATTGCAATTCTAGACCACAGTGAGAGGAAACTGAGGTTAAAGATAGTACCGTTAGTACGTGTTTAGTGGCGACATCATAATGCCGAGGAGTCCACCTAGGAGTGCGAGGACGAGATACGCGAGCATTACCCAGAGTTATTTTTGCCAGGTATACATTATTTCCAAATTTTGGGACGAAATTCTGTTATTAGGGGGGGAGTACGTAATACCCCGTAATTTTATTGATTTTTATTTAATGGGATTAATTAAATATAATGGGAATTAATTGGAAATTAATCAGGATTTAAATACTAGCAAGACGTGAGCTGGTATTTACTTATGATGATAATATTGAGTATTACTGAGTATATATGATAATATATGATTATTGAAATTATTAAAATTATCGCGAGTCATAAATACGATAATTCGGGAAATTAAGTTGGGACGCGCGTGTCAGTCGCGTCATAAATAAATTTAATTAGATTAAAAAGTAAATTATAATTTTATCAACCGTATGGTCATTTTGAGTGCGCCAACGTGTCCAGAGGGGTCGCGATTGTCAGAAAACACTAGTCGGAGGTTTAGTTTGGGCCTCGGGGAATTTTTAGGCCAAACCGGCAAACCGGGAGGGTATTTTAGTCATGTTAAAATTTAAGAAAAAAAGACCCACGAATTTTAGGATTTATTAAATTATTATTCGAAAGTCCATTAGGGCCACTATCATCCAAAAAGAAAATAGTGGGCTACGTGAGATAGAGGAGAAGTTACAGGAGGTCTTCAAACCATAACCACCACCACTTTCGACGGAATTGTGACCGTAAAGAAGGAAAGAACCAGCCCTTGGACATCATCAACGGATATGGACATCAATCTTAAGGCAAGTGATTTGATTCCATTAACTTTCAGCGAATACTTCTTCCATATTAGTGTAGGAATTGTTAATAGCCTTAAAAGATGATGAAAACTCATGAATTTTGGTGTAGAACTCTAAATCTTGGATAGGAATTGCATATAGGTTGGTTCTGGATGAAATTTAGTAACCAAACATAACCCTTGATGAATTAAAAACAGATTAAAGAAGAGAAATATCATGGTTCTTGAAGAAAATAGGAAACTAGGGTTTCTATGAAGATTTGATCCATATAAGGCTAATTGTTGATGATTCAATAGTTTTGGAACGTTAAAAATAATGTATTTAGGTTGTATAATGATCCTATATCCTTACTTTAGAAGTTCATACCTTGTAATGAAGTTTTGGGACAAATCTAGGACTGAAAAATGAAGCAGTCCGTAGCCTCACCTGGTGTGATCGATCGATCGACATTCATAGGTCGATCGATCGGCCACCATCGATCGATCGACATCGACCACCATCGATCAATCGACCTCCCCAGAAATCGTTATTTTTCCCTTGTTGAATTTTAATAATTTCGATCCTAAAGAGTGATTGGTGGGGACCTTGTGAACACTTTTAGATTTAAGGAAGACTAGTACGCGTGTATATAAGACCCGGATTGTTATTAAAAAATAAAGTTGGGTTTCAAGTTAAACCTAATAAGGTTCGACGAGTGAGGTACTATTAAAGACCGCAATTGAATGAGTTAAATCTATATAGTTGATAATATAAGGTTAGTGACAGACGTATGGACCTTAAGAGTATTGGATTAAAGTGTAGAGAATAATAGGAGACTTAGTAACCTTTTTGGGTTAGGTTTTAAGTACTTGAAACTACGACGTGAGATGTGTCAGGGGACTATATTATATAATTATCCGGAAGTATAAAAATGTACTAATTGGAGTAACGGTATAGGGATTGAGAACATACCTTTAATAATATTATAAATTATCTAAGTTGTGTGAATGCTTAGTATATGGATTTATATGTGTATGACATACCTACCATACTTGCTATCATGGGAGGTCGACTTTCGGAACATGGCCATCTAATCTTTGTGTGCCTACGGGGGGATTTCGATTGGTACCTTAAGGCCATAGGGCTGTGAATGATTTATTTGTGAGTTAATAAGTCAGTTGACCATGAGAGCGTAGGTATGTGCGTGACCCATGGATATGTGAACTATATTCGCCTCCAATATGTGTGATTTTGCTTATTGAAATGATTCCTGAGAGATTCGAAATATGTTGTCCTTGTGTACGTGATGTACCAAGATTTGATAGCAGAGTATGTGTGCACTACATTTTAGCCTAGGGGTGCCCTTATTGTATATTCATGATGAGATTAATATACTGGTGATTATAACTGACGCTTTTTTAATGTGTGAATGTGAATACTTGTGACATTTTTAGTAGAGTTAAAAATGAGAATTTCCTATAAGATTTAATATAAATTAATCTGAGAAATAAAAAGGTAGATACACACAAGTTAGATTGGAATGTCTTGAACAAACCCCTATATTATAATGTGAGGACAGGTTGCGATATAGACTAGTTAATAACGACATATCTAGGACGGGTTATGGATATTCGTTAGGCGTGCATATTAGTTGAGAGATGAGAAACTCATGTGAGAGCGCGTAACTAACATGTATTTAATATTCATTGTTTAATGCAATTAAACATTTGCTATATTTTAAACTGTTTTCACATCGGGCTCTGACCCGTTTGTTTTCAAATCCATTTTTCTTGAAAAACCTTTTTAGGTGCCCAGCCACAGGGATGCCAAGCATAGGAGTTCCATTTCAGTAATGTGTTGTAGCTGTTGTGGAAGTTACATGACCTCGATAGTAGACGCCTCCACATTCTACATTGATTGTATTTCAGATTTATTACTCTATTAGGGCATGTCACCCTTTTCTTTTAGAGATAGCTTTATCATACCTCCAGTTTCCAATTCAGATTTGGAGATTATTTAATTAATTATTCAGACTTTGTATTTGGTTTTATTCAATATTTGGATTATTCAGAGGAGTGTTACTCCAGACTCATTTATTATTCCATTCATATTCTGTTGTGACTGTGATGTGATTGTGGTATTATTAGTTAATAAATTAATTGGTTGCGTGTTAATCTAATTTAAATAAAATTTGACAACTCACTTTTTAAATATTAGGTGGCTAGTAATTATTTTAAAAAAAATATTTTCGACAGTGATGCTATGAACTGAACCAACTGGACATTTTGTATTAATTTAAATAAAGGAGTAGCTACCCGGTATTTAATTAGTCGGGGTGTCACAGGTATCAACGAAAAAAACTTTTTAAAAATTTAGGATCACACGATAACTTGGTGCAATAGTCTAATACTAATTTTAGAAAATAGTAAGAATTTTCTGACACCACTTGTAAGAATGGAAGGTACTGATACCACTATGAGAATGCGTAAACAAATGTGCACGGCAAAGATAGTCACAAACAAAAATTCTAAATTTTTTTCTTAATCAATTTTATCTTTTATCCTAAACATACATCTATGTGATAAAATAGATAAAGCAAACCAAACATTCAACCAAGGCAATGTCTCGGGAAAAAACCCTTTTCGAGTAAAACCTTCATTCAATACATTAGAATTACAAGACAATCGACTTAAAGACTACTTGATAACTGCCACAAGTATAATGCACTAATCTTCATAAATCTCTAAAGAACATCAATGATCCTCACAAGAATCAGAAGACTACAGTCCTCTTACATCCGCAGCCTTCATCTTCCGCAGTGAGTTCCCTCGGGTATCACACGTCAGCCATGTACTTCGTTAACACTGTTAGCATATTGTTGGTTGACACTGTTAGCTAACACTGTTATAACATGCATGTACTTCGTGATTGGATGATGTAGACAACTTGTATGCACGTGCACATGGGGAAGATATGCATGTGTTCTCCCCCACATGTCAATAATTAACTTGTGATTATTTTCTCACCATGTATGTAAAACATGCACTCACCTAACCTATGAAGGTAAGTCACGTGTCCCACTATATTCTCTCTCCTCTAACTGCATATAAATAGCACATACCACCGATATGCGGGTAATATATGAGACTTATCCTTACTATTATGTTGTTCAATTATAGATAGAACTTTTGAGTTTGTATTATGAACTCATTCATGATGATTTCCCATTCATCAATACAATAAACATCACCATTTTGGGACGACCACGTAAATCTGATTCTTCCTCTCTTTTTATTTAATCTATAATTAATTCCTTTTAGTATTTCAATAATTATATATCTTATATGTTCATATGCTATTAATTATTGTATTAAGCAAAGACAATTATTATACCAATTATTGTAATAACACAATAGACATAGGATTTTTTATTAGAAGGTTGATGAAAGATCGTACAACTGAAGACAATTTAAATCTTCTTACTAAACTACATAGAAATATAGAACTTTATTATCACGAAAGTATAATAAAGGATGTCGTTGATATATGAAATGAAATTTTACAATGCATCTATAAAATTTTGCACACAAGAAACAAAAACAAAACTAATTAAACGGTAGAGATTTATCTCACATCGTAACTTTTACATATTCATCGGATGCTCATAAATAACATATAAGAATACAATTGCAAAAAATATGTGATTCATATACTTAATATCAAAGTTAAAAGAAAACCATTTATCATTATAAAAAATTTAACAATATATATTGAATCCTAAATACCCAGATATTCAATTAAAAAAACCTTACTTCTCACAACAGTGCTTGCATCTATGAAGAACCGTTTATTTTGTTTAAAAATAGACAAAAAGAATGAAACATAACACAAAACAAAAGTATAAGAAAAGAAAAATTAATAATATACATACATGTGTCACACATACCCGGTTAGTTTAGAAGTAGTGAAAAAGATATATACCTATGTCACACAAACCCTCTTAGTTTAAAAGTAGTGAAAAATAGAAGTGTCGCGAGCATTATGGAAATTAAGATAAAGTAATCGTAGAATACAATGTTCTTGTGCATTTTTTATAAGCAATGTCTATATATGTAAAAGGTTTTACAACTACTATAACCAATTAACTCGAGCAACATCAGAGTGGAATGAAATTTACACATAAAACATGAATTAGTAGAAATATATAGATATATAGATAAAAAAAAATTGTACTAATACTTACAAAATATCATAAAATTATATTACAAAGTAGTGAATAATTTCCTTTGAGAAGTTAATTAACTTGATCCATAACAGTTCTACTTAATAAGGAGTTACCGACTTGATCTCAAAAATAGTTATTGATAGAAACTTGTTTTAGGTTGGTCTTAGCTAATTTCTACCAATTAACTAATAATCACATGGTTATGAGATAATTTGCAATAGATTAAGTATGAAAGTAAAGTACGGATTTGAGAGAGGAAGTATAAGGCCCATATTTACGTGGTTCGACCCAATTAAGGCCCTACGTCCACAGGTGCAATGGTTTTTATTCTTTTAACTTGTAATCTCCATAGGAGGTACAATCTACATACAAGATCTCTCTCCACTTTGACAGCATAACTATATAGAAATATCTCATTCCTCCTTTGACGCTATTGTGTAACACCCCATACTCTTAGGAATTAATTAGAAATATTATCAGATGAATTGCCATTATTATTTTAGAATTTTATTTGTAGATTAGAAAGTAATTAAGTATGTTTTTATGGATTTTAGTGCAATGACTTTAATAGTTTATGAATTAAATAAATTAAGTATGGAATGTTTTATATGTACATGTTTTAATTAATTAAAATATATGTGCAATTTATTGAATTTTATTTTACTTGTTTTTAAATTAGTTACTAGGTGACATGCCAAAGATGTTTCATATTTTATTTTAATTTTTCGGCATTGTAATAAAACCTTATATATTTTGGAAATATTAATAGTTCTTCTTAATAATAAAATTAGAAAAATATGAATTTTAAATGAATATTAGTTCGTTGGTGATTAATAGGGCTAGTGTGCTTAATTTGACTTTATTTGAGAATTTGATAGAGATAAAGTTAGGCAGATGAGAAGGTTAAGATATGGATGACTTTGGTAGGTAATTTATTTGCTTATTTTTATTAGAAATAATAAAAATAAAGTTTGTAAGAATAATAGTTGTTAAATAATCAATATGCGAGCTTAAGGCTCATTTAATGAGGAAGTTATAAGGGGTTTTGAAGAGATAAATGAGAAAATAAAGTGAGAAATAGTGAGATCCAAGGCATAACGTGTTTATTGTTATAAAATATGTACTAGCATACAAACCGTGCGATGCACGGACGATGTATAATAAGAAATATAATGATAATTATTAAAATTAGTATATATCGTAAATTCAATATCTCATCTTAAATACATTATGAAACATTAGTTTTTTCATAAATAAAATTTGTCTGTTAATTTTAAATATTTTTATCATATAAAACTATTTTTTATAAATAAAAACTTCAAAACAATTGTACTTATCTTATATAAAAACAATTATACATATTTTGATTTATTTTTAGTCTAAAAAACTGTATATCTTTAAGGATGCAAGCTTAAAGTTTTTTCTATAAATAAAACGTTAAAAATGCTTTGATAGACAATTTTTTTTATATTAAAAACAATTTAAAATTTTGAAAATTTTGTTAACTTAAAAACTATTTTGTATAAATAAAAACATCAAAAAAACTGTGCGTATTTTATATAAAAAAATTATATATTTTTTTATTTGTTTTTATTTTAAAAAACTTTACGTCATTTATAAATAAATATTAGAAGTTTTTCTATAAATGCAACGTTAAAAATGTCTTTATAACCATTTTTTATTTATATAAAAAAATATTCAAATTTTGAAAAAAAAAATCACTGTTTTTCTAGAAATAAAAACGTTATATTGATAGAGTAGTATTAGAAGTATTGTGTAATGTGATTTGAGTAGAGAATAATGAAAATAGATTAATTGAATCAAGATTGTGTTGGATTGAGAGATTAATTAATGGACCCTAGAATGAATCGTCTTTTTAGTTTTTAAGAGACTTTTAATTTATTCATTTTTTATGATAATTATAAAAATCAGTATATATCATAAATTCAATATCTTATTTTAAAGCCGTTATAAAATGTTAATTTTTTAATAAACAAATTTTGTCTATTATTTTTAAATATATTTTTTATATAACAACTATTTCTTATAAATAAAAACGTCAAAACAACCATATGTATTTCATATAAAAAAATTATATTTTTATTTATACTAAAAAAATTATATTAAAACTTCTTTAAATTTTTTTCTGAAAATAAAAATGTTATAAAGATGTAGTAGTATTAGAAGCATTGTGTAATTTGATTTGAGTGGAGAATGATGAAAAGAGTTCAATTGAATCCAGATTCCGTTGGATGAGGAGATTAATTAATAAAGTCTAGAATTAATCATCTTTTTAGTTTTCAAGAGACTTTTGATTTATTCATTTTTTTTATTTGTTTCAAAGATATTTTTTATCTATCCATTTTGTTTGTTTCAAAGAACACAATGTTCAAGACGAGAGAGAGAGAAATAGTAAGTACTAAAGCCTCTAACTCCTCTAATACTATCATAACAAATGTTTATAAAACATGATTTATATATAAAAATGTAAATATTTATTACAAAAAAGTTTGTTGAAAAAATTAATAGTTTAGGGTCTTGGTATAATTTACCCTTTATTTTATTGAGTATACCATTTATGTTTAGAAGAAAAACAAAACAAAACAAAACAAAACAGTAGAAGTGCCCATAAATGTGTAAGATCAAAGACATAATTATTTAAAATAGGAGGGCAATGATATCGTAAATGTTATTTCTACTATTTATAAATAACAATTGTACAGAATTATGAACAATTAAAATAATGACAGAATAGAAACAGAATAATAGAAATGAAATACTTACTAGAATTTGCAGAAATAATAATAATAATTAGAAAGAAATCCGAGCCCTGTTCAACAGTCTCCTTAAGACAAAATTATTCCTCCAACGTGCTTGAGTTTAATGAATAATTGCCTCCCAAGATAGAACGGATTTTCGGATTTAATCAAGCAGCACAGCAATGAATAATCCCAGCGAACACAATTTCTGTGTTTGTACTTAACAGAACCAAGAACATGCAATGCAGAAATGAAGAAAATAATTTTCTGGGCAGAGGAAATAATTCAGTAGCAATTTCGGAATTTTTCAGTAGTTAAAACTGAGGGGGTAACATTTTATTTATAGTAAATGTCTTGACTGTTGGGAACAGTCAAAACCGAAATTAACTGTCAAAGCAGTTAATTTGGTTAACTGCTGACTCTTGAAATTAACTGATTATCAGTTAATTAAAGATTAATTAATTCCGTAATTAATTAATTAAAGCCCAGAAAGTTAATTAGATTCGGCCCAAAAATTTAAGAATTTTTATAAGCCCGAGCCCGAACCGAGCCGAGCCGGCCGGACGGACGGACGCGCGCGCGCGCGCGTGTGGACTTTTGACCGAAAGTCAACCCGAGCATAGCTTAGGTCATCTCCCCTTCAAAGAGTTGGGATACCCCCAAGGCATCTAAGCCTTAGTCCATACTTGGGGTGTTATTAACTCATCAAAATTCCACTACTCTTCCAATGTGGGACAAGAGTTAAAACACACCCAATTCATTAACTTTCATTGCTTTGTGAGTCACTTTGGGGACATAATTATCATTCATAACTTATTGAAATTGGACATATGAATATACTACGTTAATCTCCTTGCGGAGGTGAACGCGCTCGTATATGGTCCCACAATTTCCGTAGTGTGGGTCCCACCTAAATTTGAGCTCAAAGTTGCTCAAAAATCTGTCCAGAAAAATCTGGACAGCTTTAAATACCCTTTTATATTCCAATTTTCCAACAATCCCCCACATGAATGATATATCGCTATAAATAAAACAAAACAGATGCTGATGCAGATGCAGACACAGGTTGAGTAAAACTGAAGACTTATTGCATCGGGAGAAGTAGCCTAGTGGCCTTGAACTTTCCTTAGTGATATACTATCGGATTTACTTGGTTAATCAGTAGACTTCACGTCCTTGAACCGTCAACCGTTTTTGTAAACCTAGACAACAGTATTCACACAACAATTCTTCAACACAGTTGGTTCTCACGTTTGTGTTCATTTTGGCCGTGAACACCACTTGGTTCCGTAAGTATTTTAGAGAATATGCCTTTCATTATTCTCATAGAAGTGGCCCCCTTCTTACTTACGTAGGTGACTTCCATAAAGAGTATTCTGCAATACCCCACTTAGACGTACTAAGATATAGATGTCATTAAAAGCATAACTTATCCTAATTTCGCGGCAGATATGCACTGTCTCATCTTTGGAATGGATAGGATTAAATATCCTCCAGTGCTTACTGAATACAACGTAGTTCGGTTTGCCCATTAAACCTAGATCTTGGGATCTCCAGTCAGCTAGGTTGGGTTGCCACTATATTGATTCTTATTTATTTATAGGCTTTAGACCCATTCCTCTCGATGATCTTTCAACTTGCTCTCGGTTTAAACCTTTCGTTAGTGGATCCGATATATTATCTTTTGACTTTACATAGTCAATTGTGATAATTCCGTTTGAGAGAAGTTGTCTAACGGTATTGTGTCTACGACGAATATGTCGTGACTTTCCGTTATACATGTGATTTTGTGCTCTTCCAATAGCTGATTGGCTATCACAATGTATACATATTGCGGGCACAGGTGTAGACCAATTTGGAACATCCTCTAAGAAATTTCGAAGCCATTCAGCTTCTTCTCCAGCTTTGTCTAGTGCAATGAATTCAAATTCCATTGTTGATCTAGCAATGCACGTTTGTTTTGAGGATTTCCAAGATACGGCTGAACCTCCGAGGGTAAACACATACCCACTCGTAGACTTAGAGTCTTTTGTATCAGATATCCAATTTGCATCGCAATGTCCTTCAAGAACAGCTGGATATTTTGAGTAATGCAATCCATAGTTTTGAGTATATTTTAAATAACCCAAAACTCTCAATATTGCTTTCCAGTGATCTCTTCCTGGATTACTCGTAAATCGACTTAGCTTACTTATTGAGTATGCTATGTCCGGTCGCGTACAGTTCATGACATACATTAAACTGCCGATAATACGAGAATATTCTAGTTGAGATATGCTTTCACCATTATTTCTTGCTAGATGTAAATTTACATCTACAGGTGTCTTGGTAGGACTAATATCATACTTCTTGAATTTTTCAAGAACTTTCTCAATGTAATGAGATTGAGATAATATAAGTCCATCCGATGTTCTAGAAATTTTAATTCCTAATATAACATCGGCGATTCCCATATCTTTCATGTCAAATCTACTACTCAACGTTTGTTTTGTAGTTTTGACAATTTCCAAGTTACTACCCATGATAAGCATATCATCAACATAGAGGCATACAAGGACATATCCATTATGAATGTATTTAAAGTAAACACATTTATCGCATTCATTAATTTTGAAATCATTTAATAACATTGCATTATCAAATTTTTCATGCCATTGTTTAGGTGCTTGTTTTAATCCATATAGTGATTTAACAAGCTTACATACTTTTCCTTCTTGTCCGGGAGCTTTGAACCCTTCAGGTTGCTCCATATAAATTTCCTCGTCTAGTTCACCGTTTAAGAATGCAGTTTTTACATCCATTTGATGTATTTCAAGTCCATTAATAGCAGCTATTGCTATTAACATCCGAATGGACGTTATTCTTGTTACCGGTGAATATGTGTCGAAGTAATCCAACCCTTCCTTTTGCCTATAGCCTTTAGCTACAAGTCTAGCTTTATATTTATCAATTGATCCATCGGCCTTCAATTTCTTTTTGAAGATCCATTTATAACCTAACGGTTTTGAACCTGGTGGAAGATCCACTAGTTCCCATGTATGATTTTGTAATATGGATTCAATTTCACTATTAATTGCTTCTTTCCAATTGGAAGCATCGGGTAAGGATATAGCTTCTTTATACGATTGAGGTTCATTTTCTAACAAATATGTTAGAAAATCCGGACCAAAAGAAGTCGAGGTTTTTGCTCTTTTACTACGTCTTGGTTCATCCTCTATTGATTCAATAGGTTGATGAGTACCACTTGTAGTAGCTTGATATGTCCTTTTAGGAGGACCAGATTCTCGGGTCATGCTATACGGGAATTCATTTTCAAAAAATGAAGCATCCCTCGATTCAATAACCGTATTTACATGAATGTCCGAAATCTCAGATTTACAAACTAGAAATCGATATGCACTGCTATTAGTAGCATAACCGATGAATACACAATCCACGGTTTTTGGCCCTATTCTTACCTTTTTAGGTTTAGGAACCATCACTTTGGCTAAGCACCCCCACACTCGTAAATATTTATAGGAAGGTTTTCGACCTTTCCATAATTCATAAGGTGTCTTATGAGTCTTTTTGTGAGGTACTTTATTGAGAATGTAATTAGCAGAAAATAAGGCTTCCCCCCACAAATTTTGTGGAGCTCCTGAACTTAATAACATTGAGTTCATCATTTCTTTCAAAGTACGGTTTTTGCGTTCAGCAACACCATTCGATTGAGGAGAATAAGGAGCGGTTGTTTGATGAATAATCCCATTTTCAGAACAAAATTCCTCAAATGGATATTCATATTCACCTCCTCTATCACTTCTAATAGCCTTTATCATTTTGCTTAATTGATTCTCAACTTCATTTTTATATTGTTTAAATGCATTAATAGCCTCATCTTTACTATGTAACAAATATACATAGCAATATTTTGTGCAATCGTCAATAAAAGTAATAAAATACTTTTTCCCACCTCTAGTTTGAACAAATTTTAAATCACAAATATCGGTGTGAATTAAATCTAAAGGTTCAGTTATCCTTTCAATAGAATGGAAAGGTAATCTAGCTAATTTAGATTCCACACAAATTTCACATTTATGATTTTTATCTATATTGAATTTTGGCAAAAAATCCAAGTTAATTAATCTACGCAATGTATCAAAATTAACATGTCCCAATCTAGCATGCCAAATATTAGATGACTCAATCAAATAAGAAGAACTAGCAACTTCATTCATAGAAACAGATGTTTTAGGGGTTACAGTAAGAACATTCAATTTAAAGAGCCCCTCATTTAGGTAGCCCTTTCCTACATACATGTCATTTTTAGACAACACAAAGCGATCCGACACAAACACAAGCTTGAAACCATTCTTAGTAAGGAGAGATCCCGAAATCAGATTCTTTCGGATATCAGGCACGTGAAGAACATTGTTGAGAGTAAGTTCCTTTCCAGAAGTCATTTTCAAAGCAATCTTTCCTTGTCCCACCACCTTAGAAGTGGAAGAATTTCCCATAAAAAGGTTCTCCTCATTTTCCAAAGGCTTATAGGTGGAGAACATCCATTTGTTTGCACAAATGTGTCGTGTGGCTCTAGTGTCCACCCACCATTCCTTGGTATTTCCAACCAAGTTACATTCAGAGACAACGGCAGAAAGATTCATATCCGCCAAATCATTGGTGATATGGTCACCCTCAGTCACATTTGCTTGAGAGTTATTTTTATTTTGCTTCTTAGGCTTATGACACTCACTTGAGCGGTGTCCCGGTTTACCACAATTGTAGCATTTGCCTTTGAACTTTTTCTTGTTATGTTTAGAAGTGCCTTCCCCATCATATTTTCGTTTGTTCTTTTTAGGACCTTCAACGACATGGACCTTTGTTTCCATCGGATTCTTCCCACTTTTCTTTTGAGATTCACGGTTGTCTTCTTCGATTCTTAGCCGGACCACCAACTCCTCCACATTCATCTCCTTACGCTTGTGCTTGAGATAGTTTTTGAACAAAGTCCAAGAAGGTGGCAACTTTTCAACAATTGCAGCAACTTGGAAAGTTTCACTGATTGACATTCCTTCAGCATGAATGTCGTGGAGGATCATTTGGAATTCTTGCACTTGCGAGATCACAGATTTAGAATCAACCATTTTGAAGTCCAGAAAACGCCCAACGATAAATTTCTTCATCCCAGCATCTTCAGTTTTATACTTCTTTTCCAAAGAATTCCATAATTCCTTGGAAGTTTTGATAGTGCAATAGACATGGTACAAAGTCTTGTCCAAGTAGGCCAAAATATAATTTCGGCATAGGTAGTCCGAGTGCTTCCAAGCATCGACAGCAGCAACCTTTTCAGCATCATCTCCCTCTTGAATAGAGGGGCAATCTTCATATACAAACCTGCCCAGTTGGCAGGTAGTGAGATAGAAGTACATTTGTCCTTGCCAACGTTTGAAGTCAGCCCCAATGAACTTTTCAGGTTTCTCCCCGTGTGGCATAGATACGGGTGCAGTCACACTTGTGTTGGTGACAATCAGTTTCGTAGGAGTAGTGTTCGTACTTTGCGATTCCATTTCTGTTATAAAAACAGAATTTTTATCAATGATAAAATTCATATATAATGAATTAATCAAAACAGAATACAAAATTCTGTGCAACAATTTCCTCCAAATATGATTCACAATAAATGAATTCCAAAAGAATTCAAATAATAATTCAGAATAAAAGTGAAATATAAACAGAATTCCGTACAAAACAGAATTAAATTATAAAATCTGTGTCACACTAATTTTTAATAATAAAAAGAATTCCGTACAAAACAGAATTATAATTTAAGATAAAAAAAATTTAGATAAACAGATTTTAACAAGAGTACACAAATAAAATTTTATTTTCTAAAACAGAATATAAAAACAGTATAGAAACTAATTTCTATATTAAAACTGTTTTACTAATTTCTACAATAAAGCAGTAAATTAATTCATTTTTCTGTCAAAACAGATTTTATTTCAAACAAATAAATTTCTGTAATAAAAAAAATTCTGTACACAAAAAACAGTAGAACTAATTTAATTTTGTCTTAAGATTGTTATTTCTACTATTTATAAATAACAATTGTACAGAATTATGAACAATTAAAATAATGACAGAATAGAAACAGAATAATAGAAATGAAATACTTACTAGAATTTGCAGAAATAATAATAATAATTAGAAAGAAATCCGAGCCCTGTTCAACAGTCTCCTTAAGACAAAATTATTCCTCCAACGTGCTTGAGTTTAATGAATAATTGCCTCCCAAGATAGAACGGATTTTCGGATTTAATCAAGCAGCACAGCAATGAATAATCCCAGCGAACACAATTTCTGTGTTTGTACTCAACAGAACCAAGAACATGCAATGCAGAAATGAAGAAAATAATTTTCTGGGCAGAGGAAATAATGCAGTAGCAATTTCGGAATTTTTCAGTAGTTAAAACTGAGGGGGTAACATTTTATTTATAGTAAATGTCTTGACTGTTGGGAACAGTCAAAACCGAAATTAACTGTCAAAGCAGTTAATTTGGTTAACTGCTGACTCTTGAAATTAACTGATTATCAGTTAATTAAAGATTAATTAATTCCGTAATTAATTAATTAAAGCCCAGAAAGTTAATTAGATTCGGCCCAAAAATTTAAGAATTTTTATAAGCCCCAGCCGAGCCGGCCGGACGGACGGACGCGCGCGCGCGCGCGTGTGGACTTTTGACCGAAAGTCAACCCGAGCATAGCTTAGGTCATCTCCCCTTCAAAGAGTTGGGATCCCCCAAGGCATCCAAGCCTTAGTCCATACTTGGGGTGTTATTAACTCATCAAAATTCCACTACTCTTCCAATGTGGGACAAGAGTTAAAACACACCCAATTCATTAACTTTCATTGCTTTGTGAGTCACTTTGGGGACATAATTATCATTCATAACTTATTGAAATTGGACATATGAATATACTACGTTAATCTCCTTGCGGAGGTGAACGCGTTCGTATATGGTCCCACAATTTCCGTAGTGTGGGTTCCACCTAAATTTGAGCTCAAAGTTGCTCAAAAATATGTCCAGAAAAATCTGGACAGCTTTAAATACCCTTTTATATTCCAATTTTCCAACAGTAAAATCAGGAATTGTAAAGATCATAAATGATCTTAACTAGTCCAATCAGTATATACACAAATCAAATAATAAATCCATGTATGGATAAAGATATGGATACAATAGAAGTATTTATTTTATATCCTACTATAATGATCATATCTGTAGCTGATTCTCCTCCCCGATCTCACCTTCTCGTCCTTGACAACCTTGGCATAGAGATACCCACTTTGCAATTTTTTTAAAAAGTGAAAGTGATATTTTATTGTTCATAATGCTTATAGAACAAAAGAATACAATCCGATAACATATACAAAGCTATAATTCACAGGCACATATAAAATATAATAAAAAAAAATGAATCCATAAAAAACATCCACGTAATCGCCAACTCATCCTTTTTTTGGAGTCTTAAAACAGCTCCATAAAATATATTTCAAACTCTCAATGCCTAAAAAGATAGAGGAGAGACAACAATAGAGAAGCTCCGATGACGCTAGGAGAAATTAGCCGAGAAAATGCCGCTCCGATATCCGGTGACGGGGCCGACGACATCGCGCTATCCTGCGGCGAGACAGCGACGATCGCTACGAAGAAGGCTTGCATGAAAGCAGTGATGATGATCATGCTAACTTGAGCCATAGATTTAGTTACAAAGAAAGTGTGATTCGTAACTAGAAGGGACAGTTAAATAGAGTAGGGGAAAGGTTTATTAAGGTTTTTCAGGATGCTTTTGTGCTTTTTTCTTCTTTTACACCTTCATGAATAAGTGTGAAAAAAATCCACTTTGTAATTGACCTTTCTTTCCACCCATGATTTTTTCATCAAGGATCTCCTACTACCCATTAATTGGCCCACCCGAACATAATATTAATGCCACCAATTTGTGTAGAAGAGTAATTGATGAATCAATTACCTCTCTCTCTCTCTCTCTCTCTCTTTATGTCTATGTGTGTTATATGATATTCTGCCTTTAAGTGACCTTTGAATGTTTCATCCAATATCAGTTAATGGGTGTTGTTTATATAAAAGAGAGAAGGGAAAAGATTAGAAGAGGAATAGGTTGGGAGAAAAGGAAATGAATGGACATGAGGAATGCATGTAAGTGAAGAGTGAGATAAAACATGTTAACATTAAATTCAAAAAAAGCGTCATTAAAATATTTAATACTATCGTATCGGAGGTTTAATAAGGTTTTATATGGATGTCCATTAATATTTGTAATTATTAAAGGGTCTCTTGGGATACCATAATTTATACGATAAATAGGAGTGATACCCGAGTAAACAACACAATGAAATACAAAGTTTATACTCCATCTGAATTATCTCTATCCCTTTTATTTTACAAAATATTATCAACACAAAATCTCTGATCACTACACCAAAATGCTAATTTTGTGACTGTCAATAGGGGTGACAAACTTGTCATTCTCGGGAGCAGTCACAAAATTATCTGTAACTCCCATTAGGGGTGATAAAATCAACGGGTAATAAAAACTTGGAGTCAATTAGTTTGTCACCGCTAATGGGAGTCACAAATGTTACCATATAATTCATTTGTGACTCCTATAATCAGTCACAAATTTATAACTGCCACAAGCAATCACAAATTTATCAGTAGGGCTAAGTTATGACTCTTACGAGCAGTTACAAAATTATAACTGCTAAGAAGAGTCACAAACTTTGGTCTAATACTAAATGTGTGACTACTAGCGATAGTCATAAATTATTAACCGCTTCTAGCAGTCACAATTTTTGGTCTAATATTTAGTTTGTAATCGCTATTGACAGTCACAAATTTTTTTACCCAACTTTTATTTCCCTCTTCTCTCTCCTCTCTCTTTTTTCACACTTTTGCCCCTTTCTCCTTCATTTATACACATTGTTTTGTTGCTGTGAAGTTTTGTGCTCGGTGAAGTTTTGCTGTGAGTATATCTACACATTGTTTTGTGTTATGAACGTTGTTTTGCTATATATTTTTGTTGCATTTAATAATTTCATATGCTTCGTTAGGTAAAAAATTTCGTATGCATTTAATAATTAATGTTGTAGATTTAACGATTTCTAAATCTAATTTAGAAATCGTTGATTTATGAGCCTTGCATTGATCGGTGAGAGTTTCCAGTGAAGTTTATTTGTTTTTTTGTGAGTATATTTACACATCGTTAAATCTAATTGTTTTGTTGTGAGTATATCTACACATCGTTTAACCTCTTTCGTTTTTTGAATATTATCTTGTTTGGGAATATGTTAGATTTTTTTCAACAATCACGTTATATTATTCATATATATTTTATCTAAAAATTAATTAAATAATCATTATTTTGTGCTCGGTGAAGTTTTGAAGTTTTGTGCTCGATCGGTGAAGTTTAGTACTTGGTCGGGTTTTTCTGTGAGTATTAATGCAATGATAGGCCAGAGATTCTATTCTAAAAGTTATCCAGCCAAAGATTTTGTTCTAAAAGTTATCCGACCCCTCTATCCCTCATTATTCTATTCAGATTCATTTATTGATTAGTCGATATATACATATATACACACACATGCACACACACACACACACACATAAATCGGCATGATCATTATTCGGTGAAGTTATACGTCTCTCTCTCTCTCTCTCTCTATATATATATATATATATATATATATATATATATATATATATATACACACACGCACACACGCACGTACGCGCGCACACACACATAAATAGGCAGGATCATGTAAAGCGCCCTCCAAAAAACATCAAAAAGATATGTCATATATTGATAAATTTTTATAATACAAAAAAAATCATTTGGAGTTTTTTTTTTTTTTTTTTTTTTTTTTTGGGGGGGGGGGGGGGGGTTCGACCCGTAAAAGAACATTTCAAAATATTTTTTTTACTATTTAAAAAAAATTGGTCCTTAACAGCTAAAAGTGGCCTCAAGCGTTTTCTCCATACGAGGCGAGGCTATATCCTCGAGGCATAATGATGTTATAGCATTGTTTTGAGAAGTAAAAAAATTGAAATTTAAAAAAATACTAATAAAACAATAAAAACAAGCTATCATCACAATCATTTTAAAAATATACACAATTAATGTCAACGAAGATATAATTAGTTCATCGTCATCTCAAATCATAATAAAACTGACAATGTGTCATCATAAGTCGTAACAAAATAAATTATTTCATTCGCTATCAATACAACTAACATAAACTTCATTTAGTTTTATAATTTACTGAGTTTCTATTTGTTCGTATTGTAGAATTAACGGGATTTCCACAATATAAAAAGTGGATGGGTGAAGTTGTAGAGTGGGGCAAGTATACGTTAATGGGGTTAAAGACTTTGTGAATTATGCAACGAAGAATCTCGAAACTGATATTATCCCATGCCCGTGCAATCGTTGTAAAAATGGTAAACGTTTGAAAGGGGTAGATGTAAAAGTACATTTGTTTCATTGGGGTATGCAAGTTGACTACATGTTTTGGCATTTCCACGGGGAGAGGGAATTTAAGTATATTCCAGAAGAAATACTTGTCAATGAAACGGTTCACACAGATGGTGACCCGTTAGTACATGATAGGTTTAACGATCTCATAAATGATATACCTAGACTTCACGAAGCGTATCCACCGCTTGGTGACTCCTGGTCTAGATTTAGAATGATTTGTTACATGTTAATGACATTTCATGTCATCTAAGTGTTGTGTCATTATTTTTTTATTCTATGTTCATTTTGTACTTGGCGCCCACGAAGGGGTTGCTTGATGTTAAATTAAGTTTAAACAAGTTTTATGTGTATTGGATATTTGGAATATCATAAATACAGATGAAATGTTGTCAAAATTTTTAGACTTATTATCATGATATTTATTTTACTTTCATTATTTCATCATTTTGTGAAAATATAAAGAAATTTGTAATAGCTCTTACCACATTTAACAAATTCAATTTTGTAACTGCTAATAGCAGTCACAAATTTATCACTACTGTCAATTTTGTAACTGCTAGCAGCAGTCACAAATATACTGAGAGTAGTTACAAATTGGGGTCACCGGTCATAACCCCATAGGGGATTTAAAAATTTGTGACTGCTGTTAGGAGTTACAATTGTGCTTTTATCACCCCTTAAATTATGACTATAAATAGCAGTTATAAAGGTCATTTGTGACTGCTAACAGCACTCACAAATCTCCCATTTTGGTGTAGTGAATACTTGTTATTTTCATACACAATATTTTTTCTTTTCACCCCCTCTTCAATATAGGAAATCTTATGTTGGAGCAGTGGAGATTTATAGGGTGGATTCAAAAATTTAAATGCAATATGACTTATGCTCCACTAGTAATAGATGATGCAAACTTAAGTCTTACTCTGGAAGCATCTTGTCAAATGGCAGCATAAGGTAAAATGAGATGGATGTGTGTTATACCGATTGATAAGATGAAAAGTTTTCCTTTCATGTTTATTTAGTCAATATCTATGATACTATGCATATTTAGTCAATTTCATGCTTATATATATATATATATATATATATATATAGTATTCATGTTTTTTAAAATTTAAAACTTGAAGTTTTCAATGTCTATTTACATTTTGGGACCTAAAGTTCCCAAATAGTTATATTAATTTTGGGGCCTGAAGTTCCCATATATAGATTTTAGTTTGGGGTCAAAAGTTCCCAATTCATTTTAAATTAGATAAAAAGTTCTCCATTTCTATTTCTATTTTGTACCTGAAGTTCCAAACAATTTTACCCATCATTAAAATTGAAGTTTGGATATAATTGGGTAGGGCATTCAAAGTCCATATATATTTAATGATCTGATATGAAGTTGCCCTTATTATTTAAAATTGAGACCTAAAGTTCCCCAATAATTATTCAAATTTTCTGACCTAAAGTTTCTAAATTAGTTGGATTAAAGTGTCGAAGAAAATATATCATGATCACACCTGGAGTTTTGATTGTATAATTGAATAGGTATAGACCAAGAACCCACTAATTATATTAGTAATTCGAAAGTCCAGAATCATTATTGTGACCGAATGTTCACAAATTATAATTTGTAATTAGGATATAGTATTTTCTAATTACTATTGAAAATATTTGGACCCAAAGCTCCAATAAAAACTGAAACCCTATTATAGATGTTATCCCTATAATCCCAAAATAAATATCACACAATAAATTAGTGTAACCTACTCTGATACCAATTTAAAATTGTAGGTTATATGGATAGTTTCTAGATTAGATCACACATAGAACAAAAAAAAATACTTTTAGACAAATTTCATCTTTATTAAGTTTAGGTGAATATGCAAGATAATTTTAAAGCAAAAAATTACAACCAAGCTTTCAAACTAAAATAGGAAGAAGATTAAGTAAAAATCCCTTTCAGGCAAAACCTATATTTCAGTACTATTTTAGACACAACAACCCAATACAGACTTACAAACAACTTAGAGCCCCATTAAGTTTAAGGCAGTATTATCTGTGAACCTTCCATAGAAAATAATGTAGTGTAGCACCGTCCACAATAAGAAGCTCTTGCTTAGGTATCTACTGGTTAGTCCCAGGAATTAGAGTTCCTTTCTTCTTCATCAATAAATATAAATCTCCACAAATTCATCCACAGAGCAACACTCTACAATGGTTTGAATATGGATGGTGTATCTAGGGTATGAAGTAAAGTCAACAAATAATCCAACGAGATTTATTTGGAAAATAAAAAGTGTTTTTCATAAACAAGGGTTGTGAGACTTTTGGGAGTGATATGGAGAATTTATTTTCACTAAAAGTTCTAGGGAAAAAATCCACAAGAATTCTTTTTATAGAAAACCTGAAATTCTAGGCGACGGAATTTGTTCAAATGAAAATCTTCTTTCGTTCAAATGGACTCTAGTTTCATTTGAACGAACAAAAGTTCTCATTCAAATGACCTTCAAACTATCTTTGAACGGTTGGACCTATGCCAGACAGAGAAACCAGTGAACTTGCAAACTCGTTTAAATGAATAGCAAACCTCATTCAAATGAAAATAGGTCTCATTTAAATAAATCTTAAAACTCGTTTAAAAGATCGAAAGAAAAAATATTTTATTTTGAAAAATCAGTTTAAAAATTTTACTCGAATAAATTTTAAAATCATCCCAAAATAAAATGTATAAGTGTAAATTAAAACCTTATACCATAAACCTCCTCGGTAGTGTAGCGATGATTTCAGCTCATGTGATCGTCGATTTGTTTCTTGTCACTAACTTTTCTTCTCGTTGAAGTTCTTTGGGAAGTACATGATGATGTTGTTTGTAATGGGATGTGCAAATATAAATAAAATGTTTAGAAGTCATAAAACATTCTCTTACACTAATGGACATATTCGGTTAAGGCATAAAGGAATTAATAACATTCGGTTAATCCTGTAAAGAAACTTACAGCTGTATAATCACTTAAACCAAGTCTGTTTACAACCTATAAATCTTACATTCGGTAAAAAAAATTACCACCAAGGTTTCTAATGGTGTAAGTAATTATAGGTAAAATTTTCTCGCAAATAATAATCCTAAATAGTTAATGCCAAACGGAAAGAAAATAATCTCATAAGATAGGTGTATATGTGGTTCTACAATCGCGTATGTCCATGAGGTGCTTCACGTTTCTTATTATACACATCTCTTTTGACAAGAAGAATTATATCAACAATCCAAACAACTTGAATAACTCGACTTCGGATTGGGTAAGTATCATTATTAGAGATAACCACAAATATGATTTCTACCTGTGTAAGTCTCGAGAAGATGAGCATAATCAAGCATCGAGTTTATCAATAAGAAAGGGAAGCCCCAAATGGATCCATCACTCATTTCCCTATAGATGTAACCCTTACCTCAGGGAAAAGGGGCACATAATTCTTGTTCTCAAAAGAGATGATCATAATAATAGAAATGGAATACCTCGTGGATGTAGGCCATTGCCTAACTACATAAATACCTATTTTGTAGGATTATTTTCTTTTTGTTTGGCATTGATTATTTAGGATTATTATTTATGGGAAAATTTCACCTATAATGTTCACCATTTATAGGAAACGAGTTTCCTCTCCCTAAATTAGTTGAAGCTAACAAATAGCCATGTCTCACCCACATAGTGTACATATGCCATTCAATGGCCACCAGTAGGGTGGATTGTAGGCACCTAAAAGTAAGGTTTGAAATCCACTCTAGCAGGAGTCGAGGAGCTCATCATGCAAGTTATCTCCCATAAGAGCAACACTCCTAACAAAGCAATGAGAAACCTTGATCCACTTATATATCACGGATGGACGATGCATACGAATAACGACTCCACTAGCAAAAAGATGCCACACACCTCTAAGAGGAGGAAAATGCACGTCTTCAACGACATTTGAATAAGATGGAAAGTGAGTAAAACTCACAGTCGAGGAAGGAGTTTATAACACGATTAAGAGAACTTCGAGAATGAGAGTTGTTCGATGAGACGAGATTAAGATGAGGGTCATTATAGACACGATATCTGTAATATCTATTAGGAAACTGATGGATTAACACAATGCTAATTATGGGGCTAAATACACCAAGTAACTATCTAGGAGGGACCTCATCACCGAAATGCACTCCTCTTTTTTAAGGGAAATTGATGAACAAGAACCCACAAAGAAGTATGTAACTCCGAGGTTCAAAATTTATGATGGAAAGATTGACTCCATTAACCAGGTTCATCAGTATAGATAGACCATAACCTTATGGAGTCAAAATGACGCTCTTATGTGATGCATATTCCCCTTCATTCTGGGGGATGTCGCGTAAAAGTGGTCTGAGAGATTGCCATATAGGCAAGTCAATAATTTTAAATAACTTATGAACTTTTTCACTGCGATCTTCATTGCTAGTAGTGCCCATCTGAAGATAATGGACTCTCTACTAACGATGAGAAAGAATCCCCAAGAAAACTTGTAGGAAAATGCTATGAGATACTAGGAGACATATAATGAGGTTGAGTACTTCTCAGAGTAGGTCGTTGTAGCCTCATTTAAGATCGAGCTGCCCAGTAGCTCTGTGCTGCATTAGTTCCTCACCAAAAATGAGGTAGACATCATCGGTGAACTCATGTAACATATAAAAAATATGCCAAGGTGGAAGATATGGTCTCCTTTACCCAAGGTGACAACGGTCTCTCAAAGGCAAACAAAGGTAAGGAGAGAGAAAACTCCCCTTAAAATGGGGCAAAAGAAAGAGTGAAGGATCTAACAATGGGGACACGACACACCCTGCAAAAACCTTCCTAGAAATTAATGTTGTATTCAAGGAACAAATTTATAAGATCTCAATCAAATTCAAGGACCAATAATTTTTTAAGTGGTAAAAAAGGATTTTGGGAGACCCAAACAAAACAATAACGCACTTAGGTGTGCATATCACAAGGAGAACGAACACAATATAGTGAAATATAAAGTCCTCAAGTCTTATATCGAAGAATTGGCCCAAGTCGGTCATTTGAGTGACAACGTGGAAAAGAAAGAGGACAAATTTTCCATCAATGTCAACGAGAATCCATATAATGCCTTAAAAGACAAATTGGTACATGCGTTCATTTCATCAATAATGCCTCAAGTATTAAGCAGATCTAAGCCAACGTCGTATGGATTGAGCTCAAGAAAGTCACTACAATAATGGAGGCCTTCCAAATCGACCCTGCTAAGAGTCTAAGGGGAAACTAATGGCACTTAAAAGACATAAATTATAACAAACACATAGTATTCACATAGGATGACCTGATTAGAATTAGGACTCTATATCATGATGCACTAGTAATAACCCTCATGATTGAAAATTAGGGCGTGGATAAGTTATTAGCTGATCAGGGAATCTCTTTCGAGGTTATGTATATAGATTTGTTCAACAAACTTAATATCAAGATGGGAGACTTAAAAGAAGCAACCATCTTTATGGCCATCTTCGCTGGGAAGATGACTATGCCACTAGGAAAAGTGATCCTACTTGTCTGAGCTAGGAACATCTCAAAACTAATCAAATTCTTAGTGGTGGACATTGATTCTTCTTATAACTCCATCCTTGAAAGAGGGTGGACACACGGTATGCATGATGTCCCTTCCACTTATCACCAGAATCTCGAGTGCATTAAGGAGCGTGGGATAATTAGGGGAAACTAGGTCGTAGCTCGACAGTGCTTTATCATCGCCATTAGGCCCAAACAGGAGAAAAAAAGGAGAAAGATATTTTCTTCAAGGCATCTAAATATGGAGCCACCCCATCTAAATAGAAACTACAGTATGGAAAACTAGGAGTAAAAAAAATAAGGGGACCCAGGGACAAAGTCATAAACCATTACAAGAGGTAATGTTCGAGAATCTCTTTCGAAGAAGAAATTCCTGATCGGTAACTCGCTCATTGATTAAGAAAAGGAAGAGTTGATGTCTTTCCTAAAGGAAAATAAAGATGTGTTTGCTTGGTAGACATACGATATTCCCAGGGGATCAACCCCAAAGTTATGTGCCATTAACTTTATGTGTACCCAACTTATCCACCGATCACACATATCTCTCGTCAATCTGCCCTATAAAAAGCAAAGGCAATATAATGGAAGAAGAGGTAAGGTAACTTCTGGAGGCAAGGTCCATTAAAGAAGTTCAATTCCTAAAATGAATCTCGAATCCAGTAGTGGTGAAGAATATTAATTAAAATTGGAGAGTGTGCGTAGGCTTCATTGACCTCAACAAAGTTTATCCTAAAGAGGACTTTCCTTTACCAAATATCGACCAATTGTTCGATGCCATAGGTATACTTGAACGAATGAGTTTCTTAAACGCATACTCAAGGTACCTTCAAATCCCCTTGTTCATCCCCAATTAAGATAAGACCTCATTTATTACTAATCTATGCTTGTATTGTTATAAAGTCATGCCTTTTGATCTCAATAACGAAAGAGTTATATATTAGCAATTGGTTACCAAAATGTTCAAGCAATAACTAGGAGACACCATGGAAGTGTACATAAATGATTTGCTTGTTAATAAATAGCATAAATTTGACCATCTACAAGACTTGGTAAAGACTTTTGAGATCCTCATATACTATATGATGAAGCTCAATGCGAATAAATGCTCTTTTGGGTTCAGTTCGGGAAGTTCCTTGGGTACTTAGTCATTAAAAGGGGGATTTAGGACAACCCCGACTAGTTGTGGTAATCAATAATATTCATCCTCCAAAGATTCCTTATGACATCCAAAAACTAATAGGAATGTTAACGGATCTTAATCGATTCATCACCAAATCATCCAAAAGATGTTGGCCATGTTTTTAGATGTTAAAGAAGGAGAAAGGCCTAACTTGGAAAGAGGAATATCAAAAGGCCTTGATGAAATCAAATCATACCTAAGCTAACCTCCTCTGCTTTCAATCCCCAATCTAGGAGACATCATTTACCATTATCTAGAGGTATCCGATCACGCAATTAGCCCAACCTTGATGTGAAATAAAGAAGGACACTAAACTCATATTTACTACGACAACAAAACATTCCTCAACACGGAGAAAATCTACATCCCACTTGAGAAATTGGCCTAATCTCTAGTCCTTACTTTGCAGAAATTGAATCATTATTTTGAATCTCACTCAGTCATATCTATCACCTCTTTTTTGCTCAAAAAATTTGATCGATCTAGAAGAATGTCCAAATGGTCGGTGGAATTTAGAAGGTTCGACATCCAATATCAACCAAGGACCTCATTTAAGGGACAAGTATTGACATACTATATTATCCAGTTTACGGAAACTAGAGAACCCAGAGATAAGTACTTTGCCGATCAATTAATCAATCAATAAAAGCTTGACCAATCCAGAAAGTGGGATCTTTATGTAGACGGTGGTCCCTTTACCATAAGGGGGCAGGAGTAGGACTTGTTCTCATTTCTCCCAAAAAGACCATGATCGAATAAGGAATCAGAGTTGGCTTCGAAGCTCCAGTAATGAAGCTGAGTATGAAGATTTCATCATTGGGTTGCGAAAAGCCTTTTGTTTGGGCATCAGCTACCTCGGCATATATTGCAACTCGAGGAAAATGTCCAACCATGTGACGGGAGACTTCAATACCAAAGATGAGAGAATGTTAGCATATCTGCTGGTCTGCTAAGATTTAATTCCTAAATTCAAAAGGGTCCACATTAAATAATTCCCTCAGGAAAACAACAGCCATGCCATTGCCTTAGCTTCTTTAGGGTCATCACTACTCGAATCTTAAGAGAACCATTAAAATGTAATTCCTCGTCAAGCCTAGTATTATGAAACTAGCGGTAGCCAAATGGGACCTCGTTATTTAATGAATTCTTAATTGGATGGATCCAATCATAACTTATTTGAAAGAATACATCCTCCCAACCAACAAGAAACAAGCCCATTAAGCCAGGACAAAATATTCCCACTTCTACCTATCACCTAAAGGCAAAAACTATAAGAATCTTTCACGGGCCCCACCTTCAATCCATGCATCCAAGTGACATCGATAAAGTCATATATTAGCTTCATGATAGTATCTGCAAAATCCGCACATGAGGAAGGTTTTTGGCGTTTAGAGCAATTAAGGAAGGATATTGGTGGTCATACATGCAAAAAGACAATGTCTCGCCCATCATAAGGTGCAAGAAGTGTCATAAGTTCTATTCCATGCTCCACCAATTGGCCAGCGACTTGATGTCATTAACTGACCCACGGTCATTCACTCAATGGGCTTGGACTTCATGGTCCCATTACCTACGGCACTAGGAAATTGGAAGCATCTGCTTGTCAGTACAGACTATTTCACAAAGTTAATTGAGGTAGGGTCATTGGCAAACATTACCAATACTGATATTGTGAGTGTAAAAATTATCATAATAAATGATTAAGAAAGTAATATCAAGATGAAAGTAATTAATCACACACATAACAACTTGCCTACATCCACATAGAGGTTTCTATGTTCTTATTAGTATCTCTCAATGCTCGAGGTTACGTCCCATTGCCCCGGTCCAGGGTTTATAATTTATAAATGTGTAAAATAAGAGATTGAGTTGTACAAGTAACTAAATTAGATCGAGGATACCTCGTGGTGTCTCTGAATATCGCCTATGAGATTGTTGATAACCAATTGGGTATATATTTATGTATTTAAGTACATATTAAATAGATAAGTCTTTAATGAATAACAGATTTAGGTGAGCAGTCCTCTTATCCATGTTGGGCTGGTCGTCTACTCTCTTGGGCTGAAAATAAATGAGTCCCCACAATTTCCTCTAAAAAAATTTATCTAAGCATTTGTTGCAATATATTTTATGTAAGTCCAATGCACATGGCCTAAAATTATTTATACAATCGAAATGGCAAACTCGTAATATTGATGGACATGAAGGGGTACGCTCATCTGAGGTCAAATACCATGGAAAATTGGCGATTTTTCTAAAGAAGCAGGGATGCGCTGGTCTAAGCATGCATTTGAAGTGCCAAAATCCTCCTTGGTTCTTGTGCTCCATCATTATCTCAAAGTTCAAACAGAGATACATCACTTTCGATCGTTATCTTTCCAAAACTTCTTTATCCATGAAACTTCTAGTGCCTACTTATTCAGTTTTTCGTATTTAAAAATTCCATTGATTCTTGTAACTTCCTCTCATCTTTTATTTTCTTTTGCTTATTTAACTGTTCATCTAGAGCTTTTCACTTTTTTATCATCAATGGCACTAAGAAATAACAAATCGATAGCAGAATTTAGGAAGTTTTACAATATTCCTAACTTGGTGGAAATCGAATATACCCACATCCCTAAAGACGTCCCTAATATTGAATTGGGCACTAGATTCATACCCTCTTGATCACACAGGGGGTTTTGACATTCCTCCAAACCCTCTTTTTTCTAAGTTTCTTCAAATATTTTGATGACGTCCCTACTCAATGTGCCCAAATGTATGGAAGATTATAAATGGGGTTTATAAAATAAATGAGTTATGTGGGACCATGTTAGGACTTGCTGAGCTCTATTACTTCTATGTCTGCTTAGAACTAATAACGGGATCCTGTATTTGAAGGAAAGAAAAGCATATAAGGTTTTAGTTGTGAATCTCTCCAACTCTCATAAGGATTATTGGGGTCATCGTTATATTGCCCGAAATTGGCAACATCCTCCCCTCCCTGAGGGAGAGAGGTACCGAGTCCCTTGGATTTTTTTATTTTGGGGAAGATCGTATAGGTCGCTTTTTTGTTTTCTTCTATTTGCTTGTTGTTTCTTTTTCTTCTGTTTACTTGCCCGCTACTTTTATTTCCTATCCTCTGGCTTATAATTGCTTCCTCTGTTTTGTAGCTCGTGATAAAAATTAAGAACCTGACTTGTGCGAGGTGAACACTGATGATCTCGTTAAAGCTTGGAAAGTTTAAGAGAGACTTCCAGACGCGCGAGCATTCTCGTTCTCCATCTTATCTGTTAGAGTACAGGAACACCACCAAAAATTTTATTTCTTGGCTCGTTGATAAGGTCCCAGACTTGGAAGTTCCTGAAGTAGGTCCCTTTTAACTAATTGTGTTAGAGGAAGAGGAAGAAGAGGAAGGGGAAGGTGAGGAAGACGATAAGGAAGAAGGGGAAGAAGAAGAGTAGGAGATGGCACCCCCTGTAAAGATGAATGTGACTTTAAAAGTGTCTCTAGCACGTTCTTATATCAGCTCAAGTGTAAGCTGATCACGTAAGTAATAATCCGAGAAAGTCGGGTATCGAGCACAGGGAAAAGAACGTAAGACATGACGACGAATTGGAAGGACGATTAAACATCTCAAATGACTAAACAAAAGAAATATAAAAGATGACTTGATTGTTTTGTAAAAATTATAATTAACTAATGCTACTAAATTAATGGAATTAAACTAACTATGCATGCGAGAACAACTACTTTTCTTTTATAACTAGATAAGCAGAATAGAATTGGAATACATTTCCCCGAACTTTCGGTAATTACGTTGGATATGAAATTTTCAAAAATTTAATTCATAATTCAAAGAATCATTAAATATTATCTAAGCATTGGATAGATGAGGATTTTACTCCTCACAATATCAAATCAAAAATATATTTAATGTGAATGATAAATTATCAAAACTCATATTATATTCTTAAACATTTCGGTTACCTAGGGAAAATGGAATTAAATGACCTACAGTAATTGTCCCAACTAGAATTCAAACCTGTAAATTAATCATTAGATTCTATTCAATTTTATATCCATTCGTAATACGTAAGTTGGGCTCATGTACCAAAACCCTCTATAAATATAGCCTGGCATGGTGTAAATACACTTAAACATGATATCTATGTTGCATGGAATCATTGTTACGTAAAAATTGCAATTAAGCATGTATAAAATATCTCCAACAAGAAAATTATCAATAATAAACTAGAAAGATGAGAAAACTTGAAAGGAATAAGAGAAGAATACTTGTATTGATAAAATATACACAAAACACGGAAGAAGATGGTGAATTATTATAAAACTTTGCTCTGTGGTTTCTTGCCTCCAAGATGTCTCTAAATACTAGGTTAAACTAGAGTCAAAGTATGTCTAATTATGAACTAACTCCCTATGGGTCATTTTTTCCAAGTCCTTTAAACCAATTCAAACTCTAATTAAAAATATGAAAAAATGCACTTTCGTATTCAGATCATCCGAACCGGTTTGGTATGTGGTTTGGGTGACATTAATAGCATCATTTTTTTTGGATTTCTGATTTCAAATTCACGTAACTCCTTCACTATAACTCGGATTGAGTTGCTATTTTTCCCAGTATTCTTGTGACTTCAATCTTTTCAACTTTCCAACTGGCCCCACCTCCAGAATAAGGCTGGAAAATTATAAAATTTCTCTTCAACTCCCCGTTTATTAGGTTATTTCACCGTTTTGAGTTCTCTCTCGCACTAACTTGTATGAAATACCTGTAAACACACGAGATATATACAAAACATGATACACTCTCCAAGGAGGGTTAGTAGAATATATATGAGATAAATCCAAGTTAATTATGATGCACGGGGTCATAAAAAGGCTGAAATTAAGGGGATAAATATGAAATAATTATGCCTAATCAGAGTGCTCAATGTTAATGATGGTGATCAGGCTGTCTTATCTGATCGAATAATTTTTTTAAGAGAATAGAGGGAGATTACCCTAGGGCTAGTGGCTCCAGCCCAGGAGCAAAGAGGAAGGAGAAGAGGAATAAAAAAGAAGAGGAGAGAGAGAGAGAGAGAGAGAGAGAGAGAAGACGAAGGAAGAGTCCAAAAAGAGGTTGGCCTTGAAGGCTCCTGCTGTGCATTTATTTACCGTTACTACTGAGGGGTCCATGTGGCCAACACCCCCATTATTGCTCCTAGCCTACTTAAGGGACCCTGATTGCGGCCTACCGTGAGCACTCCTTGCGACTGGGGTCAGCCTAGCTGGCGCTCATGTTCGCTCAAGGACTAGCTCTGAGTTTCTTGTCTTTTTTCTCTTGTTGTTCTCTATATTTGTCTTCTTCGTGCTGATATTTTCTTTTTTATTGTGCAGTTTTTGGCTGACTTCACTACCCTCTTACACTACACCAAAAACCAAAAATGGTCACGGAAATAGGGTCACGGCCAACAACCGTGACTATATCTAAAATGAGCATGATCAATTTCGAGACCCAGTGTGGTCATAGATCTACTTGTAGGTGGTCAAGGCATTTAACCATGACTCGCATGGGTCACGGCTGACAACCGTGACCCGACCGTGACCATTATGGTGCCAAGTTTCCCGCCAAGTGTGGTCATGGATGGGGTCACGGCTAATGACCGTGACTTGGTGCCCAAATACACACCACTATAGGCACGACTTAGGACCATGACCATTGTGAGGATAGAGTCACGACGTTTGACCGTGACCATGGTTTTGTTTCCAAACTAACATGTTAAAAATAAAGGGGTCACATCATGGGGTCACGGTCCTAAGCCGTGACCATGGTCTTTATACTTAAAAAACCTAGAACAGGTTTTCATTTCCCTCGAAAACTTCTAAACACGTTTCCCTCCCTCTCTCCGGTAATTTCCCTCACTCTCTCCGGCGATTTCATTTCCCTCATTCTCTCAATCTAAAAGGTAATCCAAACCCTAGTTATTTCATTGTTATTTATTTCATTTTATTTATGTGTGTGTATTTCTGTGTGTATTTCTGTGTGTGTGTGTGTATATATGTGTGTGTGTGTGTGTGTATATGTATGTGTGTATTTCTTTATGTGTGTGTGTGTGTATGTGTGTGTATACGTGTGTATATAATCTTAAAACCTTATTAATTATTTTAGTGTGTGTGTATTTCCAAACCCTTATTATTTATTTCATTATGTGTGTGTATTTTTATGTGTGTATTTATGTGTGTGTGTGTATACGTATATGTATTTCTGGGTGTGTGTGTGTATTGTGTACGTAGGTGTGTATAAATTATCATTATGTATTGTGCCTATATTCTAGAAAAAAATACATATATATGATTAATGTTAGTTTAAGTTTCAAACTAGGGCAAATTTTAATTTAATGGATATTGTTGGTTTAATTTTCAAACTAGGGAAAATTTAATCTTATGGATATTATTGGTTTAAGTTTGGGGATGAAATATAAAAAAATACCACTCCATTAAAACATATCGGACGATTAAAAAAATACCAAACATAAGGGTTAATTTTAGGGATTTTTGGGTTTAATGACAAAAATAGGTATTCAAAACATAATAAATTAACGGTTGATGATTCATTAGAGCCATTATTTATAGGAATCATATCCACACTCTCGAACACAATAACTAGTTAATGATTCATTAGAGCCATTATTTATAGGAATCATATTCACGCCCTCACTCATTATTCTCAGGAAAAATGAGTCACGGTGATAATCGTTGGCAACAAGAGTATGAAAGGTTGCAATTGGTCCGAACTCGTACCTCTTTCATTAATGAACCTCATAAAGTTAGAACTCCGATTTATTGATATGGGACTGGGAAGATCGAACAATTTAACTACCTTGTAAACCGTGGAGTTCATTTCCAACAAGAGTATTGGTTCGATCGTATTATGTTTTCCCTGCCACAATATTGGAATGAAGCGGTACAATATATATATATATATATATCGCATACATAATCTTGATAGAGAACTAACCTTGCTTACGCTGTTAGAGAAGGCCGAAAAAGAAATTCACCCATTATGGATAGAATTATGTACAAAGAGCATTGACTAAGACTGTGATGTCTCATGACATATGCATGTCAAATTCGATCTTTATAATAGGATTAAGAGGATGAGATTTCGAGTTCATGTTGCCGACATCTATGCATCCATTATAGCTATGCTTCATCCTAATTGACCAAGTGCAAAAATTCGTAGGTTTTTAAACACAAATCCAGAATGGATGGAGATCAGACACATTGAACTTTTGTTAAAGTCTTACCATGAACAGGTAGATTATAATATATGGTCAAAAAATTTACTTTGTTATTTATATTTTCATATTGAACTTTGAAATTATGCATCTATTATTATAGATACACATTTAACTTTTATTATTTTTGTAGATAATGTCGAGCGGTAATGGAACCAATGCTCCAACCAACAACTACAAAGAGAATTCTCATCACCAATTAGTGAGCAATACTCAACTCCACCAACTGTTCACGGGACCCCTTCTCCACAAACTGTTCACTCCCCTACTCCGAGTTGTAATAGTCAAAGTAGTCCTCCCACTAATCCAACAGACACGACCAACGCTCCTGAAACTGCCAGGTCAGTTGAGAAGAATCCCATTGGGTTCTGTCTTTCCGTAAATAACCCCACGGGGGATAAGAATCATATTCAATAGTTTAAAGCCCAGTGTTTGTCCTTGGCAAAAATGAATGTGGGAGTGGGAGGAGCTGAAAATTGGAATATCATAAATAAATCTATTAAAGATGACATCTACGAGCAACTCAGCAAACGGTTTTCATTTTCCTCCAACTCAAAAAATAGGTTGCTTTCTCAGGTTGCTGAACAACTCCAAACATATCAGAGAAACCTTAAGTAGAAGCATTTCCCTAAGGGAGCATCAAACTCCTATATTTTGGCCCTGAAAGACAAAGTCCCTTCGACCGTTGAGATTCCAGTCTCTCAATGGAATAATTTTTTGGAGAATGAGTCGAAGGACTCCAAAATGCTGCAAAGGGAGAAAAATAAGCAGAATAGGGCCAAAAAAATTGAGGTCCATCGACTTGGCTTGAAATCTTATGAAGATTTGAAGAAAGAGTGGATGACCTTTATGAAACGTAGCCCGGATGAAGGAAAGACACCGAATATTGCCAACTTGTACGTGCATGCTAGATGGGATAAAGATAATAAATTTCCTCATCACTTAGACAAGACTCTAGAATTAATAGAGTCTATCAGTAGTCAGTCAGATTCAAGCCCGATCGAGGATATTGATAATGATGCCATCGTACAAACCTTTAGGAAGGACCACGGAGGGAGGACGAGAGGTTTGGGGTCGTATATGTTAAAAATAAGATTCAAACACCCCGCACCTCTCATCGACGATCTTTCTTCTGTGAATAAGAATTCCGCGTCCATTGATGATCGTCAATCTAGGACTGAAGGGGATATAGTGGGGCTTCGAAATGAATTGGGAGGTGTGAATGATAAACTTGCACAAATTGTGTCCCTTTTAACTGGGAATATGCCCCTGTAGCCCCCAATGCATCCCGATTTCCCTCCACAGATGCCAGGGATTCCTCAAAATTTTCTTTGTTCTCCATTCCCCACACACATTTCGATTCCTCCTTCAACATTCCCTTTCCCAGCACCTCTGCATGGCACAGGTCTTAGATCATCATCAACAACCCATGGTGATAATGGCGAGAAAATACTAAATACAGGACCTCAACGATAAATTTATCGTTGGGATCTGCATGCTCATGTCCACTATCGTAGGCATTTTAGTACATAATCGACCTTTGCAAGAGGGCGAGTGTCAGATCGTGGCTGATACAGTATATGAGGGTTGTGAAACTGTTCCAACACACGTCAATAGTGGAGAAGGGAATTTTTTGAAAAATCATGTAGACTCTATTACCACTTGGCTAGTTTATCGCTTGATGAAGATGTAGTAACGTTTTGTAATAATATCAGTAGACAAATTTATTTAATTTGAGTTTAAGTGGTTTTGTAGTATCGTTGATTGGCGTGTTCTTGTATTTAAGTTATGCATAGATTGATTGATTGGTGCATTACTGACTATATTAGTGCTTTTCTTTGATACTATATTAGTGTTTTACTAAGCAACATGATATTTATTTTATCATGTTAACACAGGAATACAATTTGAAAATTACTAAATGGATTTCCACAATACAAAGAGGGGGGGGGGGGGGGGGACTGACCGAATAGCTAATAGTTATGTTAAAGGCGTTCAAGAATTTATTATATACGCTTTTAAGAACCTTAAAAGTGAGAAGATTCCGTGTTCGTGCACCCATTGTACAAACGGAAAATATAAATCTTTAGAAGATGTTGAGTTACATTTAATAATATAGGGAATTTTTCAAGATTATAATAAGGGGACATACCATGGTGAAAAACATGTACCTTATGTTCCCGAAGAATTATCGGTAACTGACCACGTAACAGAACACCAACGAGTGGAAATGGTAAATAATTCTCCAACACATCGTCCATTGATTGTCCTAATTGACGATGCTTACGGACTCTACCACGATCAAAACCACCAACCTATGGAGACAGATAATGCGCACAATGAATAATTTGATACTAAACTACAAGGAGACTGCGAATATATACAGTTGAAAGCCGTTGCAGCTAGACCATTGTAGAAAGATTGCAATGAAGATCATTCAATATTATATGCAATAATTGGTTTGCATAACTTGAAGAGTAATTTTGGTTTGTCCGGGAACAACGTAATCACAATTCTTAAGTGGGTTAAAGAAATTCTCGCACAAGAGAACACGTTACCAGACAATTATCCTACCATGAAGAAGAGCTTAAAGGGTTTGGGATTGAAATACAAATCTATTCATGCATGCAAGTGTGATTGCATATTGTATCTCAATAAACACGGAGAGAAGGATGAATGTCCAGTATGCGGTGAGACTAGTTATGTCTTTTGTGAGAAGGTGAATGACAAACCTGCAAAATATCAAAAGTGCTCGCAAGCCCCACAAAGGTTTTGAATTATTTTTCACTTAGGCCACGATTGAAACGATTTTTTAGCGTACCGTGGATAGCAAAGTCCATGACATGGAACGCTCGATGCGAGGTGGGTGGGAATATGATGTGTCATTTGGTTGATTCACTCGTCTGGCAACTTTCAAATGCATAACACCATGAATTTGCAAAAGAACCACGCAACGTTCGTCTTGCAATCTCAACTGATGGGTTTAACCCTTTAGGTAATTTAAGTACTAGTCGATGTTATTGTCTAGTTCTAATGGTGCCTTTAAATCTCCCTCCTAAACTGTGCATGAGAAAGGAGTTCACATTATTATCCTTATTGATACTCGGGTTGAAGGCTCCGGGTGATGATATTGATATATTCTTATCCCCATTAATTGAAGAGCATAAAGAGACGTGGGATAAAGGCGTGATGGCATTCGACTCTCACAAGGGTGAAGAGTTCATACTTAAAAAGCAATGGTGATGTGGCGATCCATGACCTTCCTGCTTATGGGACCTTGTCTGGTTTTAATGTTCATGGTTATTATGGATGTCCCATATGTGGGGAGGAAATTAAAGACATTGGATACAACATAGTAGTAAGATGAGTTACATGGGTCATCGTAGATTTCTGCCGACTAGTCACCCTTTCAGGAATGACAAGTCTAACTTTTACCCTATTGGTCACGAGTGCAGGATGCAACCTGCTCAGCTTTCTCGTCAGCAGATCGAGGAAAAGGCGGTAGCTGCGACTGCGGGGACCCTCGGTTTGATAGCACGACCCATAACAGAGAATATCCAAACTTAGACATAAAAGTTTCCATCGGGGGGCGAAACCCCTTACCCCTCCCCCCCCCCAAACGGCCTCGTGAGCGATGCCAACACCTCGTATAGGACTAACATAGCCCGTATAAGCTAACTGCTTGGCCAGGGGACCCCCGATTTGAGAGCATGGCCCATAACAAAGAATATCCACACTTGGGATTGAAAAGGTGTCATCGGGGGTGAAACCCCTTAGCGCCCCCCAAATGGCCCCAAGAGCGGCGCCAACACCTCGCACGGGACCAACGTAGCCCGCACGAGCCTATCGTGTGGCCACAAAACCCCCAATTTGAGAGCACGAATCATATTTCTAAATGCCTACACGGACCGTGTGGTCACGAGACCCCTCGATTTGAGAGCAAATGACCTCCTCGAGGTCACCCAAGGAGCACTTGCAACAACTGACCGATTAACCTCCCGATTCAAGTTTTTTTTAATTATTATTAAAATTTGCCACGGCCTAAAGCCGTGATAATATTTTAGATATAATAAGTATAGTTACGGACCCCATAGCCGTGACAATATTTTATGCACAGCAAGGATGGTCACGGCCTTAAGTCGTGATAATAAATGTCATATATACATTAAGAATTGTCATGGCCTTTAGTCGTAATAAATATGCATGGCACAAAGAACTGGTCACGATCTTATGTCGTGAAAAATATGGATGCAATAGATTACTGGTCACGGTGGAAGTCCGTGACCAACTATCAGGATGTGGTCACGGATTTGGGTCGTGACCACACATATAATTAGGGTTAGGGCTATGGTACATGACCACATTTGTGACTATGAGGGATCCATGACCAGACTCTGGGTCAAGGATTTGGGTTGTGACCACCATAATTTGTCATGCTAGATTTGGTCACGGACGAAATTCGTAACCCACCCTTCCTGGTCAGGGATAAAGTCCGTGACCATTAGTCGAGTTTTGGTGTAGTTTTATATGATCATGAAGACCAATCCAAAAATAACTAGAAGCTGAAAGATGCCCTGAAGAAGTCTGAAAAAGACTTGGATGATGCCCACATGGCTTGGGAGCGAGAAAGGGAGAGTGCGACAAGGCCTATGCTGATCTATAAGCGGATAAAAACTTGGTGGTCGCCGAGAAGTAGAAGCTTACTCAAGAAAATCTAGGCCTGATCGAGAAGGTTCAGAAGTTTGAGGAGGAGCTCCCGAGTGAGAAGGATAACAGCTACATAAAAGGCTGGAATGCAGCCTATGATGATGCTGAGATCTAAATCACATACGCCAAAAACGTATCCTTCAAAAAAGGATGAGATCAAGCTCTGGTAATGGCAGTATTCATTCCAAATTTTAAACTATTCCAGCTCCACCCTCCTAGACCCAATCCATTCGCTGAAGAGCTCGCATCTGGTAAGCCTATCAACCAGACTGAGAAAGACTCAGATAAGGTCAAAACGGCTGCCGACCAAGAGAGAAGTGTTGCCAAGAAAGGTAAGGCAACGGGCAACTCTGATAAGGTGAAGGAATAGGGCCTTTTAGCTATAGGAATTTTTCTTTTTCTTCCTCTGTGCCTTGTAATCTTATTTTTCTTCCAACATGTACTGGACTTTGGTCCGCTTTGTCAACTCATGAAAGAAAAGACTTTGCTTTTATTGATGCATTCTGCCCCTTTTGAATTATGCTGATGTTTAATTAAATTCTTATTTGTTATGTTGTTTGTATCCCGTCATCCTAGATGACTGCATTCCCCCTACCTTAAAGATGGGGATAATTTTGGGACCAAACATCAGCAACAATCTCGCAAGGCATTCATAAAGATTTGTAAGTCCCTGAGGGCGAGGATTGAGCAGTACTAGGACCAGTCCAAGATGTTCGCCAAATTAAAAGATGATTTATAAGTCAGGGAGAATGTCGATTCCTTAGTGTAAGAGGTGATAGATGGTTTGAGGGCTCAACTTTTGAAGACCAGGAATGTGAGCTAAGTGGGCGAAGTGATTCAAGTCGAGAATAATGCTCTAAGAAAGGAGGTCGTCGAGTTGAAAAAGGATGTCCAAAGGGGATATGTTTTTATAAGCGGACACTAAAGGGATATCACAAGGTTGGGGAACTTGTTCAGAATGGGCCCTCGAGAGGCATGGATGTCTGGTTATGATGAGGGTTGGATAGATGCACCACAAGGCTAAAGGAGTTTGAGGATGTGGCATTCAAGTGCAGGTGGTTGAATTCACTTAGGATGTCAAGATTCCTAGGGAATAAGACATCTGGTATAAGTACCAGGTTGATTTCCTTTCTTATCATCACAATACCTTATCTAAGGATGACAAATGGATCCCCATCAATGCCACTCCTTCCTAGATCCTAAACCATTACCTTGAAGAGAATGAGAATGTGTTCTCCCCTAACCTCAATGATGGCCGAAGATCATGTATAGAAGATTATCTTGCTCGCCATCCATAGTTAGTCTAGGTCTTTGTTTGGACTTTGTATTCTTATAATTTTACTTTCTAATTTCTATTAATGTATAAAGTTTAATTATAAACTCGTTCCATATTTTGAGTATGTGCTGACTAAATATGAGTTAATAATTGGCTTTGTGTTTTGACTGCTAACTAGAAGGAGTTGACATTTATTGACCATTTAGGACCTTTGCTGACCAAGTAATATCGTTGATCATTTTAGGCTTCTTACCGATTAAATGAGTTAGTATTTAAAATTAATCCTTTTGGGCTTTTAACCGACTAAATGGATCAATAACAAGTGTTAGTCATTTTGGGCTCCTGTCAACTAAATGAGGTTGCTAACTTGTGTTTGAACATTCTCCCAGTCCAATAGGCCTTAGCAGTATCATTCCATCCACCTTACCTTGTAGGTCATGTAGTCACACTCCCTTCGACCTAGGTGAGATGATGGAGAGAATGCATTTAGTTAATGGGACATTTTCCTGATCAGGTTTTTAGCGACCAACACAATTGGCGATGAACCAAAGTTGGCTTTTTTGTAGAAATATCCCCTGTAGGGATTTTTTTGTTATCGAGGCAACTCATGAGGTCTGTTGTGTTTATGACAATGGCCTGAGGGTAGTAGTAATTGAAATACTTTATTAACTTATAGCAATTACTGTGAAACCTTCTCGGCACACCGAAATCCCTTGATTGAAATAAGTTTAATAACTTATTGTAATCCACATGAGTTCTATTTTACGAGAGGAAGTTCTTTGGTTAAGGCAATCTAAGCATCTAACTGTAACAAAGGTAATTTCTTCATGTGGTTAGAATAGTTATCATTTGGAAAGGGTGCATAATACTGAGATACATAACAAAAAATGTGAAGCAGCTATTGTACTAAACTAAAGTCCGAGAGACAATAGGCCTTTATTCATTAAATAATAACTTGTAAGTGACATCAGTTTGAAATAAAATTTGCATAAACTAAATGTGATAATAAAATATAAAGAAGACTAAAAATAGAACTTCTTGAGATTAGCTGCATTCCATGCTCTTGGTATCTCCATTCCCTTCAGTATTTCCAAGCGATATGGTCCTTGAAGGCCGTTCCTGATTACCTTAAAAGGTCATTCCCAGTTTGGTTCCATCTTTCCATTTGATGGTTTTTCGGCACTATCAAGGACTTTACTTAGGACGTAGTCCCCTACTTGGAATTTCCTTAGACCGACTTTTTTATTGTATTGCTTGGCCAGCTGCTGTTGGTAGGAAACTAACTTGATCATGGTATGTTCTCTTCTCTCGTCCACCAAGTCAAGTGCAGTTCGGAATGCATCATCATTTAGGCCTTGGTAAACTAAGGTGGTTCTCATAGTAGGGGGACCTACTTCAGGTGGGATAATAGCTTCTATCCCATAGGCGAGCACAAAGGGTGTTTCCCTAGTTAATATCCTAAGAGCAGAACGGTTGTCCCATAGATAATGGGGGTGCTCATCCACCCAGGCACTCTTTGCTCTTTCCATCCTCTTCTTTAGGATGTCAAGCATGGTTTTAATGGAAGGTTCTGCCTGACCATTACTTTGGGGATATGCCACATAACTGAAGTGGCTCTTAATTCCATGATCATCATATAAATCTTGAAAGAAACTACTTTCAAACTATATGATGTTGTCCGTGATGATAGTTCTTGGTACCCTAAAGCGTGTTATGATTCTCTTCTAGATGAACCCTATCACATCGGCGTCATGAATGTTTTTTAATAGTTCTGCCTATACCCACTAGCAGATACTTATGATTTCCAGGTGTGGCAGGTAGTGGTCCTATAATATCCAGTTCCCATTACGAGAATGGCCAAGGACTTATCAAGGATTTCATGTCACTGGATAGTTAGTGGACTATAGGAGATAATTTTTAACACTTTTCACATCTGTGAATGAAGATACGTGCGTCCTTTTGCATGTGAGGCCATCAATAGACTTCTTTGGTCGCTTAAAAGGCCAACGACTTCCCTCCTACATAACTCCCACAAATACCATCATTATGTACGCTGAGAACTTTCTCGGTGTTGTGTGGGTGGGCACACTGGAGATAAGGGTTTATGAATGATCTCTTGCAAAGATTTCCCATTGGGGCGAGGTAGCAACGGGGTACATTCACCCTTACTTGATGAGATAATTCCTATCATTAGGTAGCGTGGCACTCCATAGATAAGCAATGATGGGATCCATCCAACTACGGGCCTTCTCTGTGAGGAGGACTTATTTGGTGACCACCGTCTAGTCGATGCTTGATTGGGCGAGGAACTCTATCTGGATAGTTCTTCTGAGAATGGAGTCCACTACTGAGCTTAGGGACGCTAAGGCATCGGTGTGACTATTTTACCCCTGGAGGACTGTTAAATATCAACCTTCTTGAATCCTGTTATAAGTTCTCTTACCAGGGCAAGGTAGGCTGCCATCCTATCGTCTATTGCATTGAAATCTCCATTTAGATGCTTAGAGCCCAGTTTGTAATTGTTGAATACATTGAGGCGCCTTGCCCCCAGCACTTGTGCCTTACATAAGTCAGCAATCAGTGCTTCGTATTTAACTTCATTGTTGGAGGCTTTATATCCCAACCTAATTCCTTATTCGATGACAACATCCTCTGATGTACTACGAACGATTCTTACTCCTACCTCATTGGAATTGGAGGCTCTATTAACGTATAGTGTTCATTCCTTAGACTACACTTCCTCGTTTGTTGACTGATCCATTTTTTATTGGTTGATAGGCTATTTGCCTACGAATTCATCGATAAAATCAGCTGGGACTTGTCCCTTATTTGCTATTCTTGGATTAAAGTGGATATCAAACCTCCTAAGAAAGACCGACCACTTTGAGAGTTGTCCAGAGAGGTTCAATTTTTGAAGAATAAATTTAAAGGGATAATAAGTGATCACTATTATTGAGTGAGCTTTGAATTAGTGCTTCAGCTTCCTTGAGGAAACCACCAATGCATCTGTGAGATTTTGTAGGGGAAAGTAGCATTGTTCTGCATCTAGAAGTGTCTTGCTGGTGTAATAGACGGGGTACTATCCGTCTTCCTTCTCGCATACTAGATTCGAGCTAACAACATGGTCTGATACTACGAGATAGAAATACGCAGGATCTTTATCGTCGGGAATCACCAGTAGGGGCGGTTTACTGAGGCAGGACTTGATATTTTCCAAAGCTCTTGAGCACTCAACGTTTTATATGAGGCCTTTATCCTTCTTTAAAAGGTGAAAGAATGGTCGGTAACATTTTGAGGACTTGAATATGAAGCGATTAAGTTCTACGAGCCTACTAGTAAGATTTTGAACATCTCGCAATGTCCGTGGAGGCTGGGACTTGATAATGGCATCAATCTGATCTGGATTGGACTCAATTCCCCCTTTTGCTGATGAAATAGCCCAGAAAGTTACCTGACTGGACACCGAATGAACACTTACTCACATTAAGTTTTATCCGATACTTTCTGAGGATCTCAAAGGTTCTGGATAAATTTGTGAGGTGTTTGTCTCTATTTTTGCTCTTGACCAACATGTCATCGATGTAGACCACCATTGTGTCTCCCATATATCGCTTGAATATCTTTTTCACCAGCCGTTGATAAGTTGCCCCTGTATTCTTTAGGCCAAATGACATGCCTTGTAACATTATAACCTAATCGAGGTTATGAAGGATGTTTTATCCTAGTCGGGGCCGAACAATGGAATTTAATGGTACCCCGAGTAGGCATCCAAAAAAATAAATATTTCTCTTATTGTCGTACCAGCTAATTAATCTTAGGCAGTGGGAAACTATCTTTGGGATAGGCCATGTTGAGGTTTGTGAAGTCAATACAGACCTTTTAACTGCCATTACTCTTTCGTACTACCACTGGGTTGGATAACCACTTGGGGAACTGACCTTACCTAATGGATCCTGCATTCAAAAGCTTCCCCAATTCATTCTCCACCGTTTTAGCGTTCTTGGGGGCTGTTCAGTGAGCCTTATGAGTGATCGTCTTAAAGGTCGGGTCAACATGGAGTCGATGTCAAGCTACATTGGGATCAATCCGAGGCAGATCATATGGCTCCCAGAAAAAAACATCCAAATTGCTTGCCAAGAAGGCAATCAACTCTTTCTTTTCGAGATTGGCGAGTGCAATTTCATTTATGAACTTTATTTTTTGCAAGTTGTCATCAGATCTAACTTCATCCAGGCTTTCAACGACCCTATTAGCTGGGTGGACTCTAGTCTCCTCCACCCGTAGTCAGTCGTACCATAACTGATATTCAGAGGGTGTATCCCTATCCCAAGCTTCCTCTCGAGCATCTTTTATTTTTTTTATTTTCCCTCCTAGGGTGGATGGTCATGATGAAGAACTTCCTTGAAGTGTCCTGGTCACTACAAATCTCGACCACACCCCAGTCGGTGATATACTTCAAATTTTGGTGGTAGGTAGATGGTACGACCCCCATGACATGCAATCAACCTCTGCCTAGAACAACATAATATGGGGACTCTATGTCCACTATAAAAAAAAATTAATCAACTTTGAGATGCTACCTACCATAACTGGCAGGACTATCTTTCCTAGTGGCATTATAATTTTCCTTACAAATCTTACCAACGAAACTGTGGCTTTCTTGAGGTCGACTAGGTTAATCTTCAGCTTGTGGAACAACTTTAGGTGCATCACCTTCGATGAGCTTCCATGATCTACCAGCAGTTTTTTGACGTCCTAATTTGAATTACTAAGAGTTATCACACGTGCTTCGTGATGTGGATTCCTCACTCTAATTATGTCTTCTTCAGTGAATACAATGTGTTTGGTGTAGTCGATGTCCTCTGGTCGTCAGCACTTGCTATCCTATCTTTTTATAAGGTCAATATATAATGCCTCCATGACAGTAGTGGCCTTCTTCAGCTCCATCCAAATAATGTTCCCTTGGATCTGATTTAGGTCAGATACTTTATGGATCATCGCAAACTCTTGTCCCATGTCGTCATTAAGGAAATTTTTTAGTTTTTGGTTAGCATTGGTTGCGACCTTGTCAGCTTTATTCTCTATGGATCCATTGAAATTCCCATCTTGGACTAACTCTTCTAGTTGTGACTTCATATCCTTGTAATTCTCAATCCTATGGTCACCCTTATTATGGATAGCACATCTCAGCGCATTGTTCCTCTTCTTTGGGTCACCACCCATCTTGTTGGGCCACTTGACGAATGATTCATCTTTTATCTAGCTTAAGATCTTGTAGATTGGTTCTTTGAAGATTGTGTTAATAGTCTGGAACTCCTTTGAAGGATCTTCCTTGCTCCCATTCTTAGATATGTTCTTGCCCCCATTCTTATTCCTTTTATTTGGAGTGTCGTTCTTATATCCTCCTTTGTTTACCTTTGCTCGACCGTTATCCCCTGTATTATGGTGAACCAATTCCTCAACCTTGGCGTATTTCTCAATGTGGGCCATAAATTCATTGATGGTGATGTCGTCTTTATTTATCGAGGACTGGCGTAATAGAGATGTGGCCGATAGACCAATCTTGAAGGATGCAATGACAACGTGCTTTAAGCAGTCCTCCACTTCCTTAAAGACCTCCCAGTACCTCTTCGTATAATCATGAATTCTCTCTTGTGGATTTTTCTTTATCATAAGCAGTGAATCAGTAAAGGCCTCCGCTAGGGCCTTGAAGCTCTTGACCGACTTGTGGGCTAGCTTCTCTAACCACTTTTGTGATATGTCATCTAAGGTAGAAGGGAAAATTTAACACATTAGGGTGTTATTGTGGCTCCACGGGGTCATCTATTTCCTATACTTCCAAATATGGTCTATATGATCTGTCTTTTTGTCGTACATCTTGAACCTGGGAATGGAAAACTTCTTTGGGGGTTCTTCTTTAATATCCCTCGAGAAAGGGGATTTCATCTGAATGTTAAGAGCTCTCTTGGCTAGCTCCCTGGTGGACCTGGCTTCTTAATAGGTTGGATTCTGGTCCATCTCTCCATGAACCAACATACGGATGTTCTTATCCTGAAAATCATTGCTTTTATGGAGCTTCTCTGATCGACCACGCTCTGACCTTCTATGTTCAAATCTGTCTTGGTCTCACCTGGAGCTCCTCCCTCGGATGTGAGTATTTATCGCCTGAGGACTGGGAGTCCTATTATGACGCTTCCTAGTATCTCTATGGAGATCTCTTTCCATCCTTTCAAGTCGCCTTTACAGGCGAGCATTCTCTTCCACCTGGAGGCGTGTGGCCTCCTCTTGTTATAGAAGCCTGGCTTCATAAGAGTTGACCAACTCGGAGATCTAGGTGGACCTAAATGGTCCTTGACTTTCTTTAGAAGGATGCCTTTCTTTAAGAAACTTGGGATTTGATTTCTGGAAAATCTCTAACTTGACCCTAACTAGGACTGGGTCTTTCTGCATATTTCCAACGTGAGTAATGTTGCTATTGTGGTGAGATATCACGGGCTTTCTATTGATGAATTCTTTCATAGGAAAAACAATCGTTTCCCACAAACGACGCCAATTGTGAGTGAAAAATTATCACAATAAATGATCGAGAAAGTAATATCAAGATGAAAAAAATTAATCCCACACCCAACAATAAATATACGTAGTTTGTCAACTTTCCTACACCTAGAGAAAGGTTACTATGTTCTTATTAGTGTCTCTCAATGCTCGAGCTTACATCCCCTTGCCCCGGTCTAGGGTTTATAATTTATAGATGTGTAAAATAAGAGATTGAGTTGTACAAGTAACTCAATTAGACCATGGATAACTCGTGGTGTCCCTAAATATATCCTCTGAGATTGTTGGTTATCAATTGAGTATATCCTTATGTATTTAAGTGCATATTAAATACTTGAGTCTTTAATGAACAACTTATTTGGGTCGAGCAGTACTCTTATCCATGTTGGGCTGCTCGGCTACTCTCTCAAGTTAAAAATAAACGAGTCCCCACATATATGATTTCATCTAAAGGAACACCGTGAATCATTTTAGCATACCAAGAAGGATTATCACATATAATGGAACACAATTTGAAAGAGGACGGTTCTAAAAAATCTATGATAACCATGGCATCAAGCACCACTTCATCTATGTTGCCTACCCTCAACGAACTGGGAAAGTCGAGGCCTCGAACAAGAAACTGCTCGACGACATGAAGAAAATACTCAAGAAGGAAAAATGTTTTTTGGGTGGATGAACTTCCCTACGTATTTAGGCATATCGAGCTATGCACAAAAGATCAACTAGGTAAATGCCCTTTTCTTTAGCCTATGGAATGGAAGCCATTATCCTTCTAGACGTTGGCTTATCATCCATGAAGATCACAATTGTCGATCAAGACTTGAATGGAGAAATCATGAGGATAGAGATCGACTAGCCGATGAATAAAGGGAACAAGCCTCAACAAGTTAGCTTCCTACCAACACTAGTTGGCTAAGTAATACAACAAAGACATCAATCCAAGATGATTTTAGGCCGGAGTTTATGTCCTTAAAAAAGTGCTTGGCAGTGCTGAAAATCTCTCAGATGGAAAGTTAGGTTCTAATTTGGAAGGGCCATTCAAAATCATTCGAGATGATATCAAAGGAGCCTACCACTTGGAAACAATGGAGGGACGAGAGATCTCGAGGGTCTAAAATGCGGCTAATCTTAGGAAATTTTATTTTTAGCAAGTTTATTTTTATAAAATTCATTTCTCGTAAAGTTCACCTTTGTATTTGTGTTTCTTAGAATAATTTAAATTCAATTAGTACAATTAACTTCATTATCGTTCCATAATTTTTCCAAATGACAAACCAACGTTCTTTTATAGATCATCATTATATTCTATCATTATGTGATTAACATGAATGCCTTAGTATGATTACATTTAATAAGAATCTCAAGATTAAATGGGTTCGTCTAAAATATGAAAGCATCAGAAATTGCCCAAGCAAGCAAAAGATCTGAAGGGGAGCCCTAGGCACTAAGTGTCCTGAATTTAGTCGGCTAAAAATCTTGAACGGGTGGATGACTATGCATTTTCGCTGAAAAGGTTTTTTCTAGAATTAAGGTTGTGTGACGACACAATCTAAAAGGTAAGACAAACAATACAAACATGCTCAACATAAGAAATGAGAAAATGCAAAATTTAAAATTTCACATACTAATCATTTTACAAAAAAACTTATATATCAGCGGAGTTACAAAATACAGTCCTAAGCGCAAAGTTCACCCCTGACAAGCTATCATCTCAGCCACTACGATTCTTCTTTTATCACAAGGCCTAGTTTGATAACCCCATCTCTCCTTAAAGTCCTACTTATCTTTTTTGAGCCTCTCCCTTAGAGAGACACTTTTATTTTGTAAAATCTTTGTAACTCATTGGCATCCTCGACATCAGTCTTTAATTTGATGGGAAAACAAGAATCCTCATCAAAAGCACTTATCATTTTTTTTTTACAGATCACTGAATAGAGATGAAAGTGCCATGAGATTAACTATTGGATTTTCAATCAGATACTGGATCTAGGTCGTCAATCTCTAGAAAAGGTGGGATCCCTACAGTTATAATTGAGAGATACAAGAATTAAAAAAACATTAAGGAACAAAAAGATACAATTTCAAACTCTGGAAACTTTTTTTACATTAAAAAATAGGGAAATCCCTCACAAACATTCAAAAACATAATAGTACAAAGAATTTTGATCAAATCTAATCCTAAATTTCTTTGATCCTCTTTTATCTTCACCTGCTCTTGAGGATTTAGGGTTTAGCTTGATCGGCACATGTCATTTCTTAATGGGCTGCAGCCTCCGCCTGACTGCTTCTTGATGGCTTGTCTCCTTCTTCCTCCCTTTATCGAGAACCTGGATCATGCTCTCTAAATAACTCGAATTTCGAAAGGACATTGGTCTTGACTAAGGATGCATCCCAGCATTTCTTAAAATTTTATTTTTGAATGAAAGCCAATTATTTCTTGGCTTATGTGAAGGACTCCATTTACCCATGGTCAAAGGCGTCATCTTTATTTGCTACCAAACTATGAACATGATCATTGTTAGCCTTCTTTAGAGTATTGCACTCAATCATTATCTGATAGCGCCATTTTTTCAACTTGTCCAATTCTAAGTTAGTGGACCTCTTCTCATCCTTATGCACCCTCTTGGAAGAAGCCAAAGACTCTTAAAATTTCTCCAATGCCTGCGATAGGTCCTTGTTGGCCTTGGCCTGGTTGGAACCTCTGTCGAGCATGACCATAAAATCTGTTATAAACTGCAAAGACAAACCAATGTAAACTCGACAACCAAAACAAATAAATAATTAACTCAACAAGTACTAAACTTTCCAAGGATAACTCATAAGAGCGTGAGAACAAAGTTTATCTGAGTTCAAACTGACGATCTGCTCTCGGTCCAACACCAACATGACCCCCTTCAGCAGACTAGGGCCAAAGATGAATTCTTGATCACTGGCATAATTTGGTGGACCTTCCCCATATCGAAGGCATCCACCCTCTTGGTGAGGACATCATCAAAGGAATAAATAACATCTTTATCCTTCTTCTCCCTCTCTTTCTAAGGGGAATCTACTAGAATAACAAGCTCGAAAAGACCTTCAACCTCCTTCCTTTCTGAAAACTTTTCCTTTAGGGAAGTGGGGAGGTTAGAGTCATCCATAAGAGTGAGGTTTCTCTTTCTTGGGGTCATTATCTCATTTTCAATAGTTGGGATGGTGTCTATGTTCACACGCATAAATAAAGATGTAAGGACAAATTTCTAATAGAGTCAATTTGTATGTGTTGGCTTAATTCCGAAAAAAAAAAACTATTTAAGTTATAAGATAGAAGTTGTATTTGTGACCTTCCAATCCTATAACATTTTTCTTTAAGACATAGTGGCCAAGTCAAAGCGATCACATCCTATGCGTGTTTCGTGCCTCGTTTTTATCATCAACAGTCCAAGGATCTCTCAATCATGAATACATATTCAATGTTGAGCCTTGGATATATTTTTTATCGGGTGTTTATTTCTTATTAAACCTTTTAAAATCACTTTATATGTTTTTAGAAAAATGTTTTAATTTTTCTTAAGGTCATTAGAATGATTTTTCCAAGTCGTTAGAACGAGATTTGGCCCCCTCATTTGAATGACACTTTGAACGAGACCTTTTTTGACTATGTTGTTTTCTCATTAGTAGTCTCGTTTGAATAACCATATTTGAACAACGTCGTTCGAATGACATTTTGAACGAGATTGTGCTAAAATCCCATTAGAAGTCTGGATTGAACGAGACTTCAAATGAGATTGGCATGAATCTTAAAAACTCAGCCTTTTGATAGTTTTCTTTCCTTAACTCCCCACTACTCCTATCACTCGTTTAAGGAGTATGGGAATGTAGTTTTAAAAATGACTTTTTCCAATCTTTAAAGTGAAAAAACTCTTCCAAAAAGTCCTTAGATGTTTGTTAATAAATTATGGTTACCATTCGTCAAATATAAACCAAGGTTTACACCCAATAATTTTTATCCAAGCTTCAACATACAAATGTGTTTTGAGATCAGATTTTGGCACCGGGTTAATCATTCCCAACATCATTGAAGATTGTTTCTTGCAACGAATTTTATGTTTGTTGGTGTACATACAGTGGACTCTGTATGCATGATAGTATCATATCCCCATCAGTGGACTCCGAGACGTAGGTGGACTCCTGTGTTGTCACTAGGCAAAGGTTGAAGGAATGAAGAGCATCAATACTTGCGAGGGATTCGAGTCATTGTGTAAGTCTTCTATCGTGTCCTTTTGTAATTTCGTACTTAGTGGACTTGTGGCTGGGCCGTCCGAGATTTTTCCCGTTGTAGGTTTTCTTTGTACATCGCGGCGCTTTGGTTGTGTATTGTTATCTTACAAATTCTCACCTAGATGCATGCTTAGGTTTAACAAGTTAAAATTAGTTTAATCAGGAAAAAGGTGTAATTGCTGCTAAATTTGTTTTGGGTAATTTAGTTAATTTTAATTCAACTTGGAATTGTTAATTTGGGAAATTTCATGTTAATCTTGAATTCATTTCGTTTAAATTTGGTTTGTATAATTTGAACTTGAATTCAAGTCGTTGTGTTTAAGAAGTGAAAATTAATTTTGAAAAATATATTAAAATTCAAAATATTCGATGAACCATCACTTTAGAAATTAAAATTTTAAATTTCCCCTATCAAGTGGTATCAGAGTGGGAACATTAATTTATTGTGTTAGGTCCTTTAGGTTTGAATAGGGAAAATTTATCAATTTCGAGGTTTCCTATTTTTTATGGTTCTAACTACGCTTATTAGAAAATGCGTATGAGGTCGGCACTTAAGTCGTTAGATTAGCGGGTTTGGCTATCGATTATTAAAGGGTGGGGCCCACCAACATGTTTATTAGGAGAAGTTAGTGTTCTTAAATAGTGAGGATGAGCTTAAGCTAGAAAATTTCAATTCTTAAGGTTAAATGCTCTTTTTAATGCGGTCACACCGAAAGCGTTCCGTCGGATTATGACGTGTGAAATGTCTAAGGAAGCATATGACATACTCCAACTCACCCACGAAGGTACAAGTGCTATTAAGGCTTCCAAATTTTAAAACCTAGCCACTCAGTTTGAAACTATTAAGATGTTAGAAATTGAATCTTTTGATGAGTTATATGTTAGATTCTCCGATATTATGAATTCGTCTTTTAATTTGGAAGAGAAGATACCCGATAACTTTGTCAAAAAGAAAATTTTGAGGTCATTACCCAATAGGTTTAATCCAAAAGTGGTCGTTTTGAATTATTTAGGCACTTTAAACTCTACTAAACTAGAAAATCTTATAGGTGACTTACAAACCAATGAACTTGACATGTTTACCTCCAAAGATGTGAAGATTAAGGGTAAGGGCATAGCTTTGAAAGCCAGGAAGGAGGAAGCCCATGTTTTGGATGATGATTTTGAGATCGAATCGGATGATATGGATGTGTTTGCTAAGAAATTTAGAAATTTTCTTAAGTTTAATAAAGAGAAACTTAAAAATGATTATAAAAAGTTTGCGAAGTCTAAGTATACCAAAGGTGAAAACCCCCTAAAAATCGTAATGATGATCTCAAGGTGGATGAGTCAAACAGATGTTCTAATTATAAGGGTTATGGTCATAGGGAAGCCGAGTGTCCCACTAAACTAAGGAATGAGGGAAAGAAACCAATTTCATATAATGCCACCCTTAGCGATCGTGAATCGAAAGAGGGACCTAGTTTCCCCATTGAGTGCAACTTCACCACGTTCATGGATAGTCATGTGAGCATTGATGAAGAATCTTCCCATGAAGATATTTCTTTGCATGACACTTTCGAGACCAAATCCCATGTGTTTAATGGTAAAGAGAGTGGAGAAATGAGTGAAAATGAAGAAGAAGAGGAGGAGAGTGAACTCCAAGTTGCCTTTCATGAGTTGTTTGTTGAATCTTTGAAATTTAAAAAAGCAAACTTGAAGTTGAAAGTTATGATGATAGAATGTGCCATAGGTAATGATGAAAGTGTTTTAATTAAAGATCTTAGGGGACGTGAGAAAACTCTTCGACAAAAGCTAGAGTATGTTGAAGGTGAGAGAGATAGTCTTCGAGTTTTAATTAAGGTTATAAAGAAAGAGCTTTTTAAGTTTGAAGAGACTAAGAGTTTACTTGAGTCTAGGATAATGGAGCTTGAAGAGAGATTGAGAGACTCAAGTCTTGTCAAATTTGATTTGAGGTGTAGGTCAGAGAAGTTAGATAAAATTACAAGCACCATCCAAATCAAATATGACAAGTTCGGTATTGGCTTCGATACTCAAAATGCTTTCGCTAATAAAGCCAAAACCATGATTTTAAGAGAATCATATAGGAACACAAGAAAAGGTCAAACTTTAGTAATACTTATCATCGTGATTTCACTTACACATATTATGGTAGAAAGGGTTACCTTGGGAGGTTTTGTTTCCATCTTAGAAACGGTCCTAGGAAGTCCAAGGGTAGAGTCACCAAAATTCGAGAGCGTCCCTTTACACCTGTGTGGGTTAGGAGATTCAATTTGGAGACTTTACATGATAGACTTTATGATTATCATTTTCTTGCACATGATACTTCCCATGATAGATCTAATTAATGATTGTGTTAGCTTTGTTTACATACGCTAGTTGTGCTTTATGATATATTTTTGCTAGTTGTATATTTGTTAGTCGTATTCTAGTCTATGCTTCATCATATGTGTTTTGTTAAAATCATGAAAAATGAACCTTTGATTTTTTGTGTTTGCATTTATTAGGTCATATTGAAAAATACAAAAAGATTTTGTTTGTCCTTTGAGTTATGTTTGTTTTAATTTTGTTTAAAAAATTTGAAAAATCATTTTTTTTTTTTTGTATTTTGGTTTTGCACATTTTATGTGGCATATCCTTGTGCTTGAATGCTATATCACTTTTTGCTTCCATGTGGTTAGAACTTTTGGTTATGAATTTCAATTCTTAAAGTGTTCTTTATCATGCTTGCATAAAGTAGTTTGATTTTGATTTTCTTAATGGATTCTCTTTGTATATGCCTCCACACACATATGCACGAGCTTTTCTGAACATTAACGTCACATCTATATTTGAGCTTTGTGAGATGTTCTACCATCAATTTTGTCATCTACATGTTTTGTGACTATAGAGGATTTGTGCATATAAGAACTGCTTCTCGGATTAAGAAAAATAGAAAAACATGAATCTAGTAAAGTTGGTATATTTTAAGCAATGGAATCGGGCTGCGAAAGATAGATTGTCTTTGCATGAATAGCCACCATTTGCAAAAAAAAAGAGCCTAAAATAATATATGGCATAAAAAATGCAAATTGCCAAGGCCAATGTGTAGTATGAAAAATATATGTGAAATTCAAAATTATGTGCATTTATGGGAGATATAGGTTGAAGATCAATAGGCTTGTACAATGAATCCTAGTTATGTTTATTATGTTCTGTAGAATCATCAAAATTCTAGGCTTGTGTGCATTGTGCTTGTTTGTTCTTTGAGTTCACGTAATCTTGTCACATGAAGCTAAATCTTAGTTGATAAAGTTTTGTGATCAAATAGAACTTCGTGAATATTTTTAACTGATATAACTCTTTTGTCTCTAGTTCATAACCATTGATTCCATTTACCACATTTGGTTTAGACACGTCTATTCGATATGAGTGTGAAAAGCTTATTATGTTTAGTGTCTTATGTGGTCTTTATACCTATAATTGTCTGTGATTATCCTTCATTAATATATTTTAATGCTTATATATATGGTATCATATGGTTTGAGTATTTGATTTTTCATCTACTCATTGTATGCTATTTTTTCATATTGATATCCATCTTGTTGTGATTTTTCATTGAAATTCCATGCTTATCTTAGTTCATTCTAGTTGATATCATTTTGCTATCGCACCATAGTTGGTATCTATTGTGATTTATGTGGATTGGTTGTTCTTGTGTTGCCATGATGTTTTGTTTTTCTTGTATCACTATACACTATTACATGATATAGTTATTTTTCCTTTGTATGGATCACAGTTTTATCCAACCTTTCCATTTCATTATTCACCCAACGATTGGATTGATATTTCCTTTTCGGAATCTTCTCCATCTTAAGGAAGTTATTTTATAGGGGCTCCCTGATCTCCAGTAGTTCTGCTTCTGAGGCGTCCACTGGGATACGAGATGAGCTCACTTATTATTCCCCACTTGATCTAAATATAAATGACCTTACTGAAGAATTTATAAATGTGTGTGTGTTCTTTAAAGGGAAAATCGAATATATATGGGCGGACTTGCCATCTACATGGACTCTCAAAGGATTTACCCAGCTGGTTCTTAGGGAATAGGAGGTCTTCAAACCCTCTTATCTATCAGATGTCTACTTAGCCCTAGTTTCACTAGAGGGAGAATTTGTTTAAATTGGGGAGAAATTAATTATTTTATGCAAATAATCTTTGTCTATTCCAAACAAAAAGGGGGAGAAATGTTATCTAACTCTTTTCATTTAGAGAGATCTAACTTAGGGGAATATGTCATTTCTTAAGTATACATTGTTTAACAGAGGGGGGGGGGGACTTAATTATGAAATTTATTTTGTTATATTTCCTATGGATTTTATGGTGTATTTAAGTGTGCATGTTTTCGTCCACGCGATAAAGTTTTTGATGCAAAGCTTCTCACTATGTGTCGGTCAAGGGTTTGTATTTTTTTATTTTTGGGTTAGGATTGAGTCTTTTAGATAAGCTTGATGACCCATAGGATTTTATTTTTGGTTTTGTCCCGAAATAGCCAAATTGGGAGATTCGTAAGGACAATTTCCAATCGAATCAATTTGTATGTGTTGGCTTAATTCCGAAAAAAACTATTTGAGTCCATAGGATTGAAGTTGAATTTGTGACCTTTCAAGCTCATGACATTTTTGTTGAAGACGTAGCGGCCAAGTCAAATCGATCACATCCTATGCCGTGTTTCGTGCCTCATTTTCGTCATCAACAGTCCAAGTATCTCTCAGGTATGAATACATATTTTATGTTGAGCCTTAGAATTTTTTTTATTGGGTGCTTGTTACTTGTTAAACCTTTTAAAATCACTTTACACGTATTTAGAAAAAAAATTTAATTTTTCTTAAGGTCGTTAGAATGACTTTTCCAAGTCGTGAGGATGAAATTTCGGCCCCTCGTTCGAACGAAACTTTGAACGAGACCTTTTTTGTCTTTGTTGTTTTCTCGTTAAAAGTCTCGTTTGAACGACATCGTTCAAACAACACTTCAAACGAGATAGTTCTGAAATATCGTTAAAAGTCTTGTTAAAACGAGATCGATGCAAACATCATAAACTCATCTTTTTGACAATTTTCTTTCCTTAACTCCCCATTACTCCTATTAACCATTTAAAAATGACTTTTTCCAATCTTTAAATTGAAAAAACACTTCCAAAAATTCCTTAGATGTATGTTAATCAATTATGATTACCTTTTGTCAAATACAAATCAAGGTTCACACCCAATAATTTTGATCTAAGCTTCAACATACAAATATGCGTTGAGATCACATTTTGGCATCGGGTTTATCATTCCTAACATCATTGAAGATTGTTTTTGACATAGGATTTAGTGTTCGTTGGTGTACATACCGTGGACTTCGTATGTTTGATGGTAGCATTTCCCCATCGGTAGGCTCTGAGACGTAGGTGGACTCCTACATTGTCACTAGGCAGAGGTTGAAGGAACAAAGTTGTGAGGGCATCGAGTCATTATGTAATTCTTCTATCATGTCCATTTGTAATTCCGTACCTAGCGGGTTTATGGCTGGGTCATCCGAGATTTTTCCCATTGTGGGTTTTTCTCGTACATCGCGGCGTTGTGGTTGTGTATTTTTATGTTACAAATTATCACCTAGATGCATGTTTAGGTTTAACAAGATAAAATTGGTTTAATCATGAAAAAGGTGTAATTGGTGCTAAATTTGTTTTGGGCAATTTAGTTTATTTTAATTCAATTTGGAATTGTTAAGTTGGAAAAATTCATGTTAATCTTGAATTAAGTTCGTATAAATTTGGTTTGTATAATTTAAACTCGAATTGAAGTCGTTGTGTTTAAGAAGTGAAAATTAATTTTGAAAGATATATGAAATTTTGAAATATTCGGTGAACCATCCCTTAAGAAATTAAAAAAAATTGAATTTCCCTTATTAGAAGACGAGATGAAGGCTCTAAAAGGCCCCTCACTTATGGAAGGAACTAATATTTTAGGAATGGAGTCCACATGTCTAGTTGTAAAGCTAGATGTGGAGTTGGTATACTCGAGGAGAAAGGATGCTCAACTAGGATGCTTTTCGCCTGGAACTAATGGTCTCCTTTACTCCAAACTTTGATAATATTCTCTTGATTAAAAGGATAAGGCTCTTTCTTATTTGACCCAACTAAAGAAAATAAATGAGAAAGGAAAAATATTAATGTCTATATCAACTAACTACCAGTCATCAATAACAAAAAAAAGGCAAAGGGGAAGACAAATAATAATGAGGTGATATCAACCTATTCTCATCCGTCTGGATGGGCATAAAAACCTCCTTTATATTTCATCACATTCTGAAATGGGTTGGTGTTGCCAAATTTTAGCGATGAACCCCTGATTCTAATACCCCTTATTTCGGGAAGAATGAAAACAAAAACCCTATCAACCTTTCTTGATTTAAATAAAAGACGTTTCTAATCATCTTTGACCATGAGCAGCAATATCTGAGTTTTAGGTTCATGATTTAGGCCCCATAAAATTCTTTTATTCTATGGACACCATTGACGATTCTCCATATGTTTAGAAAATAATGGGAAGGAAAAACATGGGAAAATTCATAAAATTCGAAGAACAATCGATTAGGGGGATTGTTATTCCCCCTTCAGACATTGATATGGTATAAATCTAGTGGCAACCTTCAATGTTATAACATTAAACCAGAATATTATTAAATTCTATATCTATCCGTGGGGGGATGAAATACTTTTTTCATAAATTCCCCTAAAGTTCTTTCATTTACAAAGTAGACCATTCCTTCATAAAGACAGAAGAAAAAACGGTAGAAATGAAGAAATTCAGAGAATCATTGCAAGAAAAAACTGAAAACATGAAGGAGGAAAGGACTTACAAATGAAGGTTAAGGAAAGAGCTTGTGATGCTTTGAATAGTTGCAGTGATAGAGTGAAAATGGTGGTGGAATATTTTGATGGCATGGTTAAATTATCGAGACACCTCATCATTTGAAAATGTGACACCCTGATTAAAATAATAATGGGTAGCCAACTCTATACTATAGTAAATCAGGAATCTCAAGTGGATCATTCTCAGCGTCTACTGACGAGACTAAAAACATAGCTAACTACACAAAACTAAAATAAGCGGATGCCAATTTTTTTTTAAACATACACTAAACACTAACAATATCATACAAAGAACATCAATAAACCAACACCATAATAACTAAAGAATATGATAATGAACACACATGCTAAGATGAAAGAAATAAATCGTATATTACACCATAAGTACAAAAAAGAAAATACCCGAATAAGCTGTCGGGTCACAGACAATACAATAATCCAGAAAGGAGAAATATAAAGTGCTACAAACGCAACCCTTGGGTGTAAACCCGATATACAAAATGAATCCTACCTATATTTACAAAAGATAGGAAACGATTATAACAAAATCCTGTAACAGTCCGCATATGCTACAACTCGAGGACACTGGATAGAAAAGCATCATTGGTATCCTTGCAGTAGAACACCAAAAATATAATACAATATATATAGCAAGAGAGAATATAAACGGGTCAGGGCCCGAGGTGTAAAAACAGTTTTAGCAAGCGTATTAAAATGCATAATAATTAATAATGAACTATTCCATGAATAAAGTGGAGCCCCACTCTCTTGGAACTCCATCTTACCCCTCAACTAAAGCGCGCACCTAAACGTATGCACATGGTCCTCAATTACTACCCGACACATTCTAGGGACAAATCAATCTAACCTATGCCCAAATCCAAGCTCGCGAAAACCCATCATCTAAAACATAACCGTAAACTCCCTATTCTATCCTAACTCAAGCGTGCAACTGAACTTATGTTAACATATAAATATACATATACCTTCTCTTTCTAGAATTTATCGGCTTCTAGTTATAAACTTAAACAAGTTATTAGCATCGAAATGCTAAGGAATAAACTTCTCCCAACTCTCAACATTGAACTGTGTTTCGTGCGTGGAACGTCTTGCAGAGCAAAATCTAAACAAGGAACCCCCCGATACACTACTCCTTGACTATATTGATCGTCGAGATCCATTATTCCCTCGGTGCATGACGCATATAACATCAGCTACTTATTTAGAGTATTACTCTAATTATTATGATCTCATAAAGCATTGTTTTGCTATAACATATAAATCCGGGTACTATGGACTAAACTTCTCCCCACTTCTAACATTGCACTGCGTTTCGTGCGTGGGATATCTCGTAAAGTGAAATCCAAACAAGGAACCACCCGATACACTACTCCTTGACAATGTTGGTCGTTTGGGTGCATTATGCCCTCGGTACCCCACACATAACTTCGAGTATATATAAGGACCAATAATCTGTAATCGCATAAATAAGATAATGCTGTGAACCTTTAGGGTCTATAACATTACTCTTGTTACAAAGCACAATCATTCAATCCCTACAAGTATGTGCACATAACACGCTTAGTGTACAAGTAAATATCCAAAATCCAATCACTTATGGATATAAAAATACTTCACAATGCTATCATCTTCCAGGAATTACTCACTTTATCCCGGGTTACCATTTATCGAATTATTATCACACCGTCATGATAATAAAAACAAATCATAACGTATAGGAAGCGGTCATAGTTCCGAATCTGAAAGTGAGAACGAATCATATCCAAGACTTCTCACCCAGAATAAAATCACACAATAAATAATGGACGACTATAACCTGGGGACTATACGCACCCAGCTACTCAAGCCAGGGGCCTCACCCACATCGCGCAACTTTCCATGATAGCACCAGAGGGTATGCACACACAATAAGTATATATATATCATTCACACTAGATATATATGCAATCACATCATATATGTGCAAACCATCTCACAAGGTATATACATTTACACCATATAGGTATACATACTCTCTTAAGTCCGTATGTATGAAAGAAGTGAATTTATTTATAAGTATACAACTCTCATTATACTAAGCGTTGTTAACTCGCATACCTTCCTATTTATTTCACACTACGACCTCTCACTTGAAACTTACTCATCCATCACACCTATTAGTATGAATAATCTCGCAATTCAATCAATATTAAGGATACCATCTATATCCGGATGCACACCGAGCAACGATAATTATCCCCAAATAGAAATCTCGATGCTAGGAGGATTCCCATTAAGTTGATACGATAACTTCAATTTGTACTTTCTCGTAGTAACTCGATACGGTCCCAATATTTCATCATATGGGAAGCTCCCTAAAAATCTCCAAAATATACTTTTCATAACATATTAAAATGTTCCTAATCGATAAACCCAAATGGAACGGATCGAAGCTCACTCTAGAAAAACCTCATAAAAACAGCCATGTTTCTGAATCGATTCGGCCCCTCCGAATCGATTCGGTGCTAACAGTGAATCGATTGCTCCCAAAGGGACCTGTAAGTATACTACATACTGAATTGATTCTTGCGAATCGATTCGCCATGTTGCAGAACCTACAGGTCTTTAGGGACAAATCGATTCACCCCTTGTACTTATTCAGTTCCTGAGATAAAATATGGACGGTTTCGCATGAAGCCACTCTAACATGATCAAGGTGGACCCTTAAATCATGGTCTATCACCTATAGGTGGATCCAAATCACAAATTGGTCCATCAGATGAAGAGACTATCCGATTCAAAAAGGAACGATGACGCGACAGACTGGCCTCCAACTTCATCTAAGAGGTTAAGTACCCAAAATAGCTCTTTAACATGGTATTTGTGACCAAAGCCAATGAGAAATGTAGAATGTGTGTTGATTTCACTAAGCTCAATAAGGCATGCCTATAGGATTATCACCCTCTATCTCGGATTGACACCTTGGTAGATTCTACAGTTGGTCATGAGATCCTCTCTTTTAGGGATGTGTATTTTAGTGCAACTAGATCAGGATGGCCCGTGCTAACAAAAAAGACCTCGTTCATTACAGACAGGGGTACTTACTACTGTAAAGTTATGCCTTTTAAACTAAAGAATGAAGGTGCCACTTATTAGAGCGTGGTTAATTCCATGTTCAAATATCTCATTAGTAATACCATGGAGGTCTATGTTGACGACATGTAGGTCAAAATCTTGGAGGCTCGAAACCATATTCAGAACCTTAGAGAGACCTTTGTTGTCTTTCAAAGGAACCAAATGAGACTCAAACCGAGCTTGAAACTCATTAATGGAGGTTTGGGTTCAAAATCACGTTTTCTGTGGCGAAGGCGATGCGCAGTGTCATTCTCATCCCAATGAGATTATTGTATCGTTTGAATAAGATAGGTGGTTTCATTCGAACGACTTTGGCAAACGATGACAAATTGTCTTATAAACTCGATTTTTTAGTTTTAGTGGTATAAATTATTCGTGGGAATTTTATTCACTTTAATGATAGTTTAATGTGAGATTTAAACTAAAGACTTTAATATAGCTTTCGAGTAGAAGGAACCTTAATTTAGTTAGTACAATCCGGAGTTTTGGAGATTGGGACAGCTGCGGTAGTCGTGTGAGCGAGCGATATCTTATAGATGTATACATATATTATGTGTTATATATATGTACTTTATTTTGTGTGAACACATCGTTACTTGTTGTGAATCTATCGGTGGGGGCTTCTTGAGATTGTGACTGGGTACCACACACTTGGCTATTGACGCAAGACATTGAGGAGGACGTTATGTTTGAACATGCGTTTCGAATGGTAAACACTTCACGATGAGAGAATACAGGTGGACTCAATCCATCGAGAGAGTTTGGGTATGGAACTAGCTAATGGTATTACTGCGTAGTGATCTCCTCGATTTTATTCATGTGTTTTCTTAAGTTCGTTAGGTGAGAGAATCCTACGAACTTATCGATAGAGGCTCGAGATGGCGAATTGATTCGGACTGTTCAGCAAGTTACGAAATGGGCTATTTCTCCAAAACCCAAAATTCCAAAAATCAATTATATTATCTTATCTCCATAATTCTTCAACCCAAATATGTTTATAACATCAAAACTCATTATATATCTCAAGCCAACTATATATACAACCTCAATTCCCTATACATACACCTCAAATGCAAGATTTAGCTAAAATCTAGGTTTTAACATATTTAACCCAAAATCCACATTTTTATCCACAAATCATGAAATAAAATACACACACGAATTATTTGCAAGTTTAATCACTTGCCTAAAAGTTGTAGAGGTTGAATCTTCCTCGAAATCACGTATTAGCCAGAGTCTCCAAGTTTTTCTCCTTTTTCTCTTCTTCCTTTCTTCTTCTTCTCTCTCTCTATGGATTTCTCTTTCTCTCAAAATGAGATTGGCTTCTCACGTAGGCTTTTTAAGTCTTAAATCCAAGATACCCAACTTTAAATGATAATACACACTTTAAATGACTCGGTTACTCCAATTAAAGTCAAACGAACTTAAAATATTTCGGAACCCAAATAAGATCCAAGTACAGTCATTTCGACTATCTCGATCCATCCGGGATCAACCGCGCACTCATAATTGTTATTCGAAATACTTTCTAACATCCTCAAATTTGACCTCAATTTCCGAATTAAAATTCTCCAAATAAAAATAAATTTTATTTCTCCCAAATTAATTAAATTATTAGTCCAAAAATCACGTGGTATTACAAACTCCTCTCCTTACAAGAATTTCGTCATCGAAATTAAGTTAAGCCTAGGACTCCAAATCTCGACTAGCTCCTACGATACCTACTCCCAAGGTCACTATACCTATTCCTCCCACTTCTCATGGTGAATCACTATATTTATAATTAAATTGGTTAACCAGGGTGACAGTACACCCTGTACCCAAGCTCAACTACTTAAACATTACCCAGCTCTACTTAGCCTCAAATCGTAAGATAACTCGAAACAAATTAATCCATTGTAACTTAATAAATATATAAAAATTTATTTTTTGAAATGTACGAAGATTTAACTCTTCTTAATTCCTGACATTCGCTACTTTCATGTGGGGGAGGTTTCGCAAGCGAAATCTAAATAAGGAACCCTCCCAATACACTATTGTGTAGCTCTGCAAGGGATTGAGATCAGTTAAACCGGGACTAAAGTTTTAAAAAAATATTTTTGGATCATTTTGATATTGCCCAAAGGCCTATAAAATAATGTAAAAATAGTTTTATGTCTTTCCGACATCCGAATCAATTACCTTGTGCCCAAGACACAAGGCGCCAACATATACAATACTCTTACCAACATTTAGTTCTCAAAACTAGCACAACGAGGAGCTAAAATTCATGGCTCAACAATAACCCATTAAACCCTGAATCTCTTAAGTAACAAAATCCTTTACATCCTAAAAAAACATTGCCATATAATAGGCCATTTCACAACTAGAATATTACAAATACCTAAGTCTAGCACAACTAGAAAATGATAGCTTTACCGTTACTATTCAACAAGTTTCAACGGTTCCTACTTCTAAACAAAGCCGTAACTCTTTACTAGCACATCACAAGACAATCTATTCTCCTAAAAGATATCGTCTAAGTGCCCCACTTGCTCACTCCTCCCTTCCAATCCATTCCATACATAACAGGGTTATAATGACTAACCTTTCATTAAAATCTTACTTGCGATACTCCCAATACCCCTCAAGGCATAACCTAACCACAAAGGAAAAATATAATTTATATAATACCTCCATAGTCCGAATGCATCGCTTCATTGATGTGTTCCTGTTCGAAGTCCTCTTGCCCAAAATGGCCTTGGACCTGCTGTAGGGGTTGTACATCCAAAACTTCCTCAAAAAGTGGCCCTCTACCTCTTTCGGTACAATCTCTTTTCTTATGGCCTATTTCTTTACAAAAGAAACATCTACCAACAAATCCTATCTACCCATCCTAAGGAACAAAACATTGTTGTGACCCTTGATAATATTGCTTATGTTATCTCTCTCCACCGGCTTCTTCTTCACTTGACTTACTTGATGAACCCGAATCTCTAAATTTCTTACCTTCTTGCGAACGGAGATGATATTCCTAACACTGTAACAATGCCGCATTCACTACCTCGGCAAAAGTCAATAATGTTGGGTTCCCTAACAAGTGTTGTCGAATTCACCATTCTAAATCTCCCACGAACTTCGCTATTCGCTTCTCCTTCGTATTTACCTCATCGGGCACTAAATTCGCCAATCGAGTAAATTCTTCTTCGTACTCAGCCACCGTTCGATCACCTTGAAACACATCCAATAATATCCTCCTTATTTCTATCTGGATCGCGAAAGGAAAATACTTTCGATAAAAGCATTCCCAAAAATCTACTATGGGCATTGCATCTCTCTGCTCCGATGTGGTGATTGATTCCCACTATTGGACTGTTGCTCTCGTTAATTCAAAGGTGGCGAGTAATTGCTTCTGCACCTCACTGCATTCACTCATTCGAAGGTGCCTTTGCATACCCTTCTTCCAATGACTTGCAACTAATGCATCAGCTCCCCCAAAAAATTCTGGAGGATGTCCCTTTCGAAAATCTTCCCGTACTCTTTCCCACGTAGATGGCCCTGGGTAGGCTTGGACTACTTGAGCTGCAGGTTGATGTGCCATCGCAGAAATGGCAGTGGTTACTGCTTGTGCCATAATATTGGCAACTTCGACTGTGGTTACAGTCCCGTGAGGCATTTGGACGACCTCTCTTTGGTGGAATTTGAAACAAAAGAAACTATATCAGAATGTCATTCAAGTGATTACACATCGCAGAAAAAAATATAGGCGTGATGAACACAACAATCCCAATAGTAGGGCAACACATCAAGAACGCTTACGGAAGAATGCCGAAAACCCATACAGATCCTAAGGACACTAGAACCCGATGCTCTGATACCACCAGTGACACCCCACTTAAAATAATAAAAGGTGGCTAGCTCTATACTATAGTAAATCATGAATCTCAAGTGGATCATTCTTAGCAGGTACTGACAAGACTAAAAATATAGCTAACTACCCAAAACTAAAATAAGCGGATGCCAATTTTTTTTAAACATACACTAAACACTGACAACATCATACAAATAACATCAATAAACCAACAACATAATAACTACAAAATATGATAATGAACGCACATGCTAAGATGAAAGAAAGAAATCCTATATTACACCATAAGTACACAAAAGAAAATACCCAAATAAGCGGTCAGGACATAGACAATATAATAATCTTGAAAGGAGAAATATAAAGTGCTACAAACGCAACTCTTGGGTGTAAACCCGATATACAAAATGAATCCTACCTAGATTTACAAAAGATAGGAAATGGTTAAAATAAAATCCCACAACAGTCCGCATCTGCTACAGCTCAAGGACATTGGATAGAAAAGTATCACTCGTATCCTTGTGGTGGGACACCTACAATATAATACAATATATATAGCAAGAGAGAAATATAAACGGGTTAGGGCCCTATGTGTAAAAACAGTTTTAGAAAGTGTATTAAAATGCATAATAATTAATAATGCACTATTGCATGAATAAAGTGGAGCTGAACTCTCTTGGAAGTCCATCTTACCCCTCAACTAAAGCGCGCACCTAAACGTATGTACATGGTCCTCAATTACAACCCGACACATTCTAGGGACAAATCAATCTAACCTATGCCCAAATCCAAGCTCACGAAAACCCATCATCTAAAACATAACCGTAAACTCCCTATTCTATCCTAACTCAAGCGTGCAACTGAACTTATGTTAACATATAAAAATATATGTACCTATCTCTTTCTAGAATTTATCGGCTTCTAGTTATAAACTTATACAAGTTATTAGCATCAAAATTCTAAGGACAAAACTTCTCCCAACTCTTAACATTGCACAGCGTTTCGTGCGTGGGGCGTCTCGTTGAGCCAAATCCAAATAAGGAACCCCCCGATACACTACCCCTTGACAATGTTGATCGTCGAGATCCATTATGCCCTCAGTGCATGATGCATATAACATCAGCTACTTATTTAGAGTATTACTCTAATTATTATGCTCTCATAAAGCATTGTTTCGCTATAACATATAAATCCGGGTACTAAGGACTAAACTTCTCCCCACTTCCAACATTGCACCGCGTTTCGTGCGTGGGACGTTTCGTAAAGCGAAATCCAAACAAGAAACCCCCCCCGATACACTACTCCTTGACAATGTTGGTCGTTGGGGTCCATTATGCCCTCGGTACCCCACACATAACTTCGAATATATATAAGGAGCAATAATCTCTAATCACATAAATAAGATAATGCTCCGAATCTTTAGGGTCTATAACATTACTCTAGTTACAAAGCACAATCATTTAATCCCAAAAAGTAAGTGCACATAACACGCTTAATGTACAAGTAAATATCTAAAATCCAATCACTTATGGATATAAAAATACTTCACAATGCTATCATCTTCCAGGAATGACTCACTTTATCCCAGGTTACCATTTATCGGATTATTATCACACCGCCATGGTAATAAAAACAAATCACAACGTATAGGAAGCAGTCATAGTTCCGAACCTGAAAGTGAGAACGAATCATACCCAAGACTTCTCACCCAGAATAAAATCACACAATAAATAATGGACGACTATGACCTGGGGACTATACGCACCCAGAATAAAATCACACAATAAATAATGGACGACTATGACCTGGGGACTATACGCACCCTGCTCCTCAAGCCAGGGGCCTCACCCACATCGCGCAACTTCCCATGATAGCACCAAAGGGTATGCTCACACAATAAGTATATATATATCATTCACACTAGATATATATGAAATCACATCATATATTTGCAAACCATCACACGAGGTATATACATTTACACCATATAGGTATACATACTCCCTTAAGTCTGTATGTATGAAAGAAATGAATTTATTTATAAGTATACAACTCTCATTATACTAACCGTTTCTAACTCGCATACCTTCCTATTTATTTCACACTATGACCCCTCACTTGAAACGTGCTCATCCATCACGCCTATTAATATGAATAATCTCCCAATTTAATCAACATTAAGGATACCATCTATATTCGGATTCTCACCGATCAATGATAATTATCCCCAAATATAAATCTCGATGCTAGGAGGATTCCCCATTAAGTTGTTACTATAACTTCAATTTATACTTTCTCTTAGTAACTCGAATCGATCCCAATATTTCATCATATGGTAAGCTCCCTAAAAATCTCCAAAACATACTTCTCATAGCATATTAGAATATCCTAATTGATAAACCCAAATGGAACGGAGCGAAACTCACTCTAGAAAAACCTCGCAAAAATAGCCATGTTTTCGAATCGATTCGGCCCAAGCGAATCGATTCGAACCAAAGGGACCTGTAAGTCTGCTACATACCGAATTGATTCGCAAGGGGCGAATCGATTCAGCCCGTAATTTCGAGGACAAAATTCCTTTTCAAGGGGGAAAGTATGTAATACCCTGTAATTTTGAGGGCTTTATTTATGAATATGTTATATAATTTTAATAATATTACTATTTTATTAATCGGGATATTGATATTATATTTATTTTTATTTGAAATGAATCGAATATTTAAATTCAAATTTAATTGGCTTTTGGACATTTTGTAACGGTTTAAATATGTAAAGTTCACAATTTTAAATTAAAGGGTAATATGATAATATGTGTTAGCTTAGTCTCCAAGATAGGGTTTGAGAGAGGGGCTGTATAAGGAATATTATGGGTGATTACAAGGAAAGGGAGATGAAAAAGAGAGGCCAAAAACGAAATCCAAAGAGGAAAAAACGAGTGGAATGAGAAGAGCTAATTTGGAATGTTTAGATCTTCTTTTTGAGTGCATTCGAATGAGATTTGAGAAAAACTCAAAACACATACCTAACTCAATTTTTCGTCTAGAATCCAAATCTGAAGTCGGATCAGCGATTCGAATAATTTTTGGAGCTAATTTTTCTGAGTTTTTAAAATAGAACTATTTGGAGTTATCTCGTGTTGGGACTAGAACATGATTTGATTACATTCGCGAGAGGAACGTGATGGTGAGATCATATTTTGAGGCTGAATTTATGTGATGATTCATGCGATGATTTTAAGGTATGGGGTTTTACGCAATATGCTCCTTTAAATCTCTCTCGAGTTTATTCCGTTGATTTCTTATTAATTGAACTCATATTTGAATTGTTAAATTCATTGAAATCTGGAAGAATACTTGTTGAATTATTTTGATTCATGTGGTATTATTCATATTGTTGTTGAGCATGTTGTCATGAGATTTTAATATGGTACGGAGGTTGGGCACCAGCCAAAATTTCTGCTTCCTGGGGATATGGCTTAATAAAGCATATGTGGATGGGGTGAGGCCTGGTGACCCATTGATGTGTTGTTGAGAAATTTATTGATAAATGCTTATGAGATTAATTTGAATATTCGTACTCGTGTTGTTACGCTTTATTCATCGTTAATATATTTGTTGAGCATCTTTCTTGTCGTATTGTGTACTTCCCCATATTTTCTTTTAGTTGACAGGTTAACGTGGATTGGAATGCTATGGCTTATTTGGAGGTTTATTTTAGAGCATGTATTGGAAGATGTATTTTTTTAATGTATAAATTGGTGGTATAATTAGTTGGAGAATTGTCTATTTTGAGAGAAACTTTATTGTAATCGTTATTGTGAAAGTGGAAAATTATGGATTTGTTATATTTTAATTGTAGAATTTAGATGCTCTATACTTGTTGATTGATGGATTTAGTTTAGTTTTATCGTAGTAGCACGCCGCGTGTCTCTCCGGGCGCGCGGGGTGTCCAAAACCCAAAATTCTAAAAATCAATTATATCATCTTTTCTCCATCATTCTTTAACCCAAATATGTTTCTAACATCAAAACTCATTATATATCTCAACCCAACTATATATACAAACCTCAATCCCTATACATACACCTCAAATGCAAGATTTAACCAAAATCTAGGTTTTAAGATATTTAACCCAAAATCCACATTTTTATCCACAAATCATGAAATAAAATACACACATGAATTATTTAGCAAGTTTAATCACTTGCCTCAAAGTTGTAGAGGTTGAATCTTCCTCGAAATCGCATATTAGCCAGAGTCTCCAAGCTTTTATCCTCTTTCTCTTCTTCCTTTCTTCTTCTTCTCTCTCTCTCTCTCTCTAGGGCTTTTTCTTTATCTCAAAATGAGATTGGCTTCTCACGTAGGCTTTTTAAGCCTTAAATCCAAGAAACCCAAATTTAAATCATAATACACAGTTTAAATGACTCGGTTACTCCAATTCGAGTCAAACAAACTTAAAATATTATGAAACCCAAATAAGACCCAAGTACAGTCATTTCGACCATCTCAACCCATCCGGGATCAATCGCGCACTCAGAATCGTTATTCGAAATACTTTGTAATATCCTCAAATTTGACCTCAATTGTCGAATTAAAATTCTCTAAATATAAATAAATTTTATTTCTCCCAAATTAATTAAATTATTAGTCCAAAAATCACGAGGTATTACAGAAAACTAAACCTAAGTTTATTAATTGACATAGGTGCTTCATTTGTTAGAAAAGAAATTTTACCAGCGTACCCAAGCTAATTTGAGAAATTAAAAGTGCCCCCTTTGAGGGACTAAAAACAAATATCTACCATAATCTTCATTTAATCAATCTTTCCAGGAGTGGAAGTACATAATCTCAAGTCGTGACCCACTACCTTGGATGACTAACTTAGAAGATACAATCTCAAGCCGCTACCAACCACCTTGGCTGAACAAATCACTTCACAACCTATCCACCATATTCAAGCCACAGAGCTTCGGGGGCAATTGTGGGAGAATAATCCGAATAACTCTAATAACTCGGGTTTGGATAAAAATCGGCCCAAGATAGTTAGGTAAGTATTGTAATTAGAGATAACCATATATATGATTTCCACCTGTGTGGTGTCTCGAGAAAAGATGACCAAAATCAAGCAACGAGTTTATCAATAAGCAAGGTAAGCCCTACATGGATTCGTCACTCCCTTCCCTATAAATGTAACCCTTACCTAGACAAAAAGGGGCATATAATTCTTATTGTCAAAAGATAAGAGCATAATAAGAAAAGTGAAATATCCCGTGGACGTAGGTTATTGCTGAACCACGTATACATGTCTTATAAGATTATTTTCTTTTTGTTTGGCATTGACTATTTAGGATTATTATTTGTGGGATAATTGCTCCTACATGTACCTAAGGTCAGAAGATTCTTTGATCAAGGTAATAAATGATACATATTACAAGTCAAAGAGGATAACCAAACCGATAAAAAAAAATCCTATGGCTAATAGACAAGAGGACAAAATAGAATGACCAAAGAAATGGGCACAAAAAATACTTTTTACTAAACCAAAAATTATTGTTCAAAATTTCTAAAATTATTATATATCAGGAAATTAATTTTAAAAAAATCAATTTTACTTTTAGAAAAGTATTTTAGACACAATTAATAATATCAACAAAAAATACATGAGGGCATAATGTGTTAAAGTGTAATATGTGCAACTTCATGTGTTATACCTTTACACGGATATGATTGATGAGTAGAATCTCTAATCTTGAGGAGTCTTGGACAGTTGAGTAGTGTTACATGATATGCCAAATCGAGTGAAGTCAAACTAAAAAAACATTTTGATAAAAATATCCAACTAGTTGAAACATTTAAATAGTGTAGACTCAAGTAAGTCTATTAGTTAGGGTGTTCCAATCTTTCCCTTGAATATTTGTGAAAAAAATACTTTGACTATATCATGGATACTCATAGTAAAAAATAAAATCCTCAGTTCTATATAATAATTACTAATCTACCCAATCCCAAAATTCTAGAAAAATACAAGACATAATTATACATCAATTACCTTAATACCTTTTTGTGATGCCTTGCACAAAACTTAAAAAACCAAACTTCATAAGAACAAGTGTAAGATATCAAAGAAAATAATAAATCATATAAAACAGGATATCACAAATATGATTCAAGAATCAAGACTAATAGGAATTATGTACTCTCTCCCCCTTTTTATCTCAAATAGACAACGGGTAATAAAATGATAACATGGATATGAATAAAATATAACTACCATAAAATACATAAACATGTCTAATCATATGTCACTCCTACATTAACTAATTTCGCAGGTTCTTTTTTTATTTTAAACATCGGTACCCTAAAATCTCAGAGTAAAAATAATTACCATGATTAAGATAGGAAAACATGCATATATGGCAGACTTATGAATAAAGAACATTTATATACTTTTATCATGAAACTCAAACCAAACTATATGAAGGGTAATAGACATCATAGACATAAATTTAAGAAGATCATCACAAACTAGAGCAATTAAAAAAATAAGGATTTTTACTCCCCCTCAATCATTTCTATTAGTCAGAAAAATATTAATAATATTTTAAACCATATAAAGGGGTCCTAATTTAAAATATACAATGAGAACAATTAGAGATAAAATAACATACTATCATCCATGAGGTCATACATATAAAGATTTAAAATCATATCTTGGACATAAAAAAAAGTGAGATTTATAACATAAAATCTTGAGATCATGATAATACATTGATCAACATACAAGACGATTAAATCTCATTCAGAGCGATCCGCTCCGGTGCCACCCACAGACTGACGAGCAGACTGAGAGAGTCAATTAGATGCTGGAAGATATGCTCAGGATGTGCATTTTAGACTTTGGGGGAGGATGGGAGAAATATCTTCCTTTAGTAGAGTTCGCGTATAACAACTCTTACCAATTCACGATTGGCATGACACCGTTCGAGGCACTGTACGAGAGACCTTGTCGTTCACCCGCTTGTTGGTTAGAGGTGGGGGACAACAAACTATTGGGACTGGAGATTGTCCAGGAGATGTCTTCCAAGATAGAGTTGATCCGAGGGCGGATTCGGATAGCTCAAGATAGGCAGAAGAGTTATGCTGATGCTTCACGGAGGCATATGGAGTTAGAGGTTGGGGATCAGGTATTAATCTGAGTATCCCCTATGAAAGGGGTGATGAGGTTCGATAAGAAGGAGAAATTATCACCGAGGTACGTGGGACCTTTCCCTATTATTGAGAGGGTGGGACCGGTAGCATATAGATTAGGATTGCCAGAGCATCTTCAGTGGATACAAGACGTGTTCCATGTGGAATTGCTGAAGAAATATCGAAGGAGCGAGAGGACCTTCTGGCACATTCCACTCGAGGAAATTGATTTACATCCAGACATCTCATATGAGGAGAGACCGGTGGCTATTCTGGACCGTAGTGAGCGCAAGTTACGATCCAAGGTTGTTCCACTAGTTAGAGTACAGTGGGGTCATCATAATGTTGACGAGTCTACCTGGGAGCGGGATGAGGATATGCGGGAACAATATCTAGAGCTATTCACCACAGGTACGACCTAATTTCGGGGACAGAATTCCTTTGTAAGGGGGGAGTATGTAACACCCGGTAATTTTATGCGTTTAATATTTAATTAATTCGAAAAAGTTCTAAATTACTTATGTGTCGTAATTTTGATTGAATTAATTATGGTAATATTTATTTAAATATTAATCGGAGAGTAAATGGTTAATATTTAGGGAAATTTAAATTTACTAAGTGAATAGTAATAAATTAATTGTGTCATTACGGGTATTAGTAACGGGGCATTTAGTTATCTCAATCGGGAGTCGGTATAGACTAATTTGGGTGTGAGATAAGGATTTTTATAAATTAATTTGGATGCCAATTTTGAGTGTACGGTTGAATCCGGATGGGCCGAGTTAGTCGAAAAAGTGTACCCGAGGGTAGTAAACGGGTCACGGGACATTTTTAGACATAGTCGGGCCCACAAGAGGGCATTTGGGTCACTTGGACTAGGCCCATTAGGCAAAAAATGGGATTAAGCCTAATTACTAAATTATAAGGAAAAGGGGAACGACTGATTAATGTTTATAAAACACTTAGTGGGAGAGGAAAGCCTAAGAGACAGTTAAAGGCAATTTGGGGGACAAAGAAAAGAGACAAAAGAGGGGATCTTCATCTTCAACCTTGGAATTCACAACTTCAAATCAGACCCTACGAAATCATAAGGCAAGTGGTTAACTTATTGTAGCATCTAATTCGCATTATGATTCATATTTATGTGATGTGAGAAATCAAAATTCGTTTTGGGATTTAGGGGGTACAAAAATGGGATTTTTGTAAATTAATCTCCTGATTTTGAATTTGTGTAGAAATTAATGTATAATCTGAGATTTTTATATATATGGTAAGATGTGTAGACCCAGACGAGTTAGAAATGAATTTGAGATAAAAAAATTGATGTTGAGATGGATTAACGAATAATACTAGTTTTTCCCCAATTTAGATAAACAGTAGAGAACGTAAATTAAACGGGGTTTGGGGACTTTATGGGGGTTCCTAATGAGATTCTGGATGTATTTTATTGATGAGAAGACTTGGGTTAGACTGTAGTAGAAGTTAGAGATTGGAGCTTTTCGTCCATGGCTAAAACAGAGACCTGGGGAAGACGAAGACCTGTTCGATTGATCGATCGATGGTTGGGGATCGATCGATCGATTGTCGGGGAATTCGGGCAGTTCGGCCAGTTTATATATATAAAGGGTATTTAATTATAAACTTCTTCCCAAAACTTCTTTAATGAGAAATAAACATAGGAGGTACAATCAAACTAATCATGAGGAAAAAAATAATTGGGATTGGAGAGAATTTATGTGTGATACACTATGGTTAAATATTGGGAAGAATGTTTCGGAATAATTAAATACGGATCAAGTGAGCGAGTCCTGGTATAATGGTTGAGAGATACCACGGCATTGAATTAATTTAGGGAGAAAGCTAAATAATGTGGAGTCGGGGATTTAGACTCAGGTATAGTTTTATTTCGGGCCACGAGAGCGAGTCCGAATATATTGGTTGGGGCGACACCAAAAGTAATTTAATTAATTAATGTGCAAATTAATTAATAATTAGAGTGGGCCATAAACCCATGATAAATTGTAGGGGTTTGTGTTACGGACTTAGTACACGGTATAGCCAGGGCATTTTATATATATATATATATATATATATATATATATATATATATATATATATATATATATATATATATATATATATATATACGATGTGCGATAGTATATATATATGGTGTGTACATTAATATCGGTGGATAAATATTAGTATTGTATATACTCTAGTGCTATAGGGGGAGGTTGCGCATAGTGGATGAATCCCCTAGATTGAGGAGTAGGGGGAGTATATTCCCAGGTCATAGCGTCCATTATATAGGTGAGGGGCATCTCACTTTCAGGGAAGGAATATGACCGCCTCCAATAGTTATGTATTAACCAAGTTAGTGAGCGATTCTCACTTGGGGTAACTAGGTTATGTGAATATACCTAGTGGGATAGCACTTTAAAGGATATACAGCTGGTGAGTTATTACTCGGGAGGATGTTCATTATTAATTATTATTTCAGCGTATTTGTGCATGTTGTAATATGACTATACGTATATACTTAGGTAAATAATTATATACGGGTTAATTGATACAAACTGTGAATTGTATTATATGTATAATGGGTGTGAAAGTTATATGAATTTAAAAAGGGGAATGATTAATTAAGTTAGTGTTCGTAATAACTTAGAAATCATAATTGTGGCATACTCGGTTAGAGTAGGGTGGTTGCAAGGGGCTATAATAGTTATCTATTTATGGGATAAATAACTAGGTAAATTAATTAAGGCGTTAATAGTGCACATTAGAGGAGGGGTGAGAATGTCCTCAAGGGAGTGCGACACTAACTAAAATATGGAGAGCATGCGTACATATTTATTACTGCAAGTTAATCATTTGCTAAATATTTTCCAAATCTTTTGGGTACTAACCCTTGCTATAAAAATTTTGAAAACCTTTTAGGTATCCAGCCACAGGGACGTCAGGCTTGACTCATTCCGAGGATCCGTTGCTGCAGCATATGTGGGTGTTGCGGGAGTTTGATAGGCGCCTCGTTCTTTTCATTTCTAGTGTAGAGATTTCCTATCAGTTACTCGAGCATGTCGCTCACAGTTTATTCAGTACTTATATCAGACTTGTTGAGATTTATTAATTGTCTTTACTTTTGTTGGATTTGAGCCGATGGTTTATTCGGTTAGTTATTTAGATGTGAATGGTTAATTTCAGTTAATTGTGATTGTTTAAAATAATTTGTTTTCGCATGAGTATTTCATTAAATTAATGAAAGATAAAACTTGGCCCCAATCTAATTTTCTCACTTAGGTGGTTAGTAATTAAAAAGGTGACGGTGATGCTAAGAATAAACCGACTGAGAAACCTGTTCTAATTTAATTTAGGACTGATCACCCGGGGTTAATTAGGTGGGGTGTCACATTTGGGGCCATATAAAATTCTCATGAGCCATATGAAATATCAATACAATTCGCATCATGTATTTCACCCGTATATAAATATCTGCACTATATATACGTAACATCATATTACAACATTCACACACATGTCGTAAATATATAATCTATCCTCCCGAGTAGGCACTCACCGGATGTTCTCTAAAATTCTATCATCTCCAGGTATACTCATCCCCCCGGACCCCTGACATGGTTAGCTTCCCGAATCAGTAAAAATAAATAAACGTATTGGAGGCGGTCATAGTTTCCTTCGGAATGAGACCGAATCATACCCAAAGCGTCTCATTCTTGACTTCAAACGCTATGACCTGGGGACTATACTCACCCTGCTCCTTAAGCAAGGGGATTCACCCACATCTCACAACCTCCCATGATAGCACTAGAGGGGTATGCTTTCCTATAAATATTATTCACACAAATATTTATAAATCACACAAATATATATGTACTACACATCACCACATATATATATATATATATATATATATAAAATTAAATCTAGGCTACCTGTGCACAATTACCGTAATACTACTCTAACAGTCCCAAGTCTATATACCGACTTGATATTTAAATAATCCCCACAATTATTTATTTATCACTCAAGTTGTGTCACCCAAATAAATTACCCGAACTTGCTTCTTCGGTCTGAAATCTCATATTGTAGAACTTATTCCTCAAATTCCACATTTTTAAGGCTAACACCCTTATTACTTTGAATATTCCAAAATTTATTATATAACCCTATAATAAATTAATTCGGCAAAATCCGTGCCTAAGCCCTTGAAGCACTGGCCCCAAAATTATACCCGAGTCAATATCCCGACTCAAATTCAATTAACCACGCATTAATAAATTTTATTATCTTCGCGTCACTCAACCAACATACTCGGACTCACTCATTTGGCCCAAAAATAAAATATCCACATTTCATTATCCAAAATTCTCCTCAATAAATTTTGCACTCTTATTAATCTAAGGTTTTCAATTTACTCAATTTCAACCTTAATTCCCTCATGGATTATTTTCTCAATTATCGCAATACTTACTTGTCTCACTTTATGTAAACCTAATCTCCACTTTACTCCTAATGTCCTTATTATAGAACAACAATCACAATCAATCAATCTAGTCAACCTCTAACGGAATAACAACTAAAAATAACATTTCTTAAAATTTGCCCCACGAATCTACCCAGATTTTTAAAATGTCGTTTTGAGGCATTTTTGTGCCGTTTTTTGAGAAAACATATCAGATAACAAAATGTAGAAAACTGGATTTTCTATGACAAATAGCGGACAGAATAGCCATTTTCAGCACCAAAACGTCACAAAACAGTTTTTAAAATGATGGTTTAATTTACCTAATTTCATACACTTCTTCAAATTCAAGAAATTGTTCTACAATTCAATCCTACCCATCAAAACCCAATTTAGATATCAACTTACACAAAAACGATATCATCTTATCACACCCACTATTATATGAATAGAAATATGCAATTAATTTAAAAGCAAGTTTAACCACTTGTCTTAGGGTTCATAGGGTCTAAATCCGTTGATGTAGATGAAGATGATTTGATGAAGAACCCACACACTTTTTCTTGATTTTGGCTCCCATGGCTTCTCCCACTTGCATCCACTTTCTCTCTCTTCAAGGGTTTTCTAAAATGTGTTATGGCTTCCCCACCCTCTCACTTTTAGGGTTTAATAACTCAATCATGTTTTTCGGCTTGTGGGCTTTATAAAAACCGCCCAAACACTCTTATGTGGGCTTAAACATGCCTAAAAATACTTTTAGACCCATTTACTACCCACATGTACTATTTCTTAACTATTTCTACCCATCCGGACTCAATCGTGCAATCTGAATTGCCATCCGAATTAATTTATAACATTCTCCAATTTTTTACCTAAAAAATGTGACACAAAAATAATCCGAACAATTAAATCTCAATTTGCCAATTTGAATAAATCCTTCAATTTAAAAATTTTCCAAATCATGAATTTAATTCCTCCCAATAAAATAAATTCTTTTTCTCCCAAATATAATTAAATTAAAGGTTCTTGAATTTACGGGGTGTTACACCTGGGTAACAACGGTCAGACTCTCACACCGACTTGGTATAAACCAAATCACAACGTAGGGGAAGCGGTCATAGTTCCTCACCTAAAAGTGGCACCGAATCATACCCAAGAAGTCTCACCCATCATAAATGTCACACAATATAAAAATGGATACTATGACGTGGGGACTATACACTCCCTGCTCCTCAAGCCAGGGACCTCACCCACATCGCGCAACTTCTCATGATAACACTATAGGGGTATGTTTTATATAAATATATCATTCACACACAAATATATTCATAATCATGTCATATACATATTGTCTCTATACCCGTATGTATTATCAAATCCGACCATAAATGCCTATCAATCCCGACATTAGCTTGTATATCCCGAATATACCAATTTGTATTAGTTCATTAGCATATACACAACTTAATTTAATCTCATAAGTATTCACTCATTTATGATACAATTCTCACATAAATATATTCCCGAATATTGTCTTATCACAACTAGCTAGTATTCTAATTTCATCATACTCGTACATTCGGATATTATTCACATCTACTATCAGTATATATATTCTACACGTATACAAATATATATATACTTGCCGAAATAATTTCTCGAGTGTTATTCATCCTAAACACTCCTTAAATTCATACCCCGGATCTTATTCACACTAACCCGAGATTTATACGTCACTCACTTCATCACTTAGAGGTCCTCACACTCTATATTGGATCCCCTACTATTCATCTCCGAAAGTAATTCTTCTCTAATCCTTTTTAGTCCAAGAAAATCTCTCAAATTTTTCTGTTGTAACCGAACTGAACCCATGGCCCAAAAAACGAACCTGTTCGGTTCCAAATAAACGAATCGAACCGATAATACAAAAAACAAACCGGTCTAAACATGATCAGTTCGAGAGTTCCTCTTCTCCTCCAACTCCAAAATTTATGATATTTACTCTCACCAAACATTATTATAAACATTTACACACTTAGATATGCCCAACATACTAATTTATCCTTGGGATCCATTAAGTTAATTAAGATTTAAACCCCATCCTAATTAAACCCTAGTTTTTATTCAACCGTTCTAATTTCTCACAAAAATTTACACCATTAACATGGATTTAAACTCATATTTTATATGGAGTTGTTATCGCATCAAATTACATGAAATCTTTTTCAAAAATCCCATTTTGATTCAAGAATCCCAACCCAAAATCCTTATAGTTTTTACACCAACTATAATATGGACTATAAATACGCATAAATAGTTAAAGAAACTTAAACACTTGCCTCCTTGGATAAATCCGACGATCTCAGGCCGAAATCCGCCGGAGCTTGGCCCGAGTCTCCTATTTTTCTCCCTTTTCTTCCTTCTTTCCCTTCTTCCTTCTTTCTTTCTTTCTTTTCTTTCCTCTTTTCTCTTTCTCTTGTGACTTATAAGAGAGAAATAAGGGTTATCCCCTTATTAAACCCCAAATTGTCTCGTATACATAAATACGAGTCCCTACTAATTCAAAACTGCCACCGGAACCCAAACGCTACCCTCGAGTACTCTATTCTGACTATTTAGCCCTTTTGAGACCAATCGTGCACTCAAAATTCCCATCCGAGTCACTTATCAAAAATTCACATCTTAAACCCAACACATATCCACACGTGTTTTTCAAATAAAATAACATCATCTGTCGCTTTTATTCTCCTACGACATGAAATAAAAATAGTCCATCTCACTTAGTTATTCCCGTAAGTAAATATAACACATGAAAATATTAATTTGTCACTTGCAAATTAATATTTACTATTTACTTTAAATTCTTAAATTATTAAATTACACCCACTCATGTAATTTAATTATCCATAAATGTACGGGGTATTATAGAAAGCGCCCAATAAAGCTTCCCAGGCAGCAAACCACTCATAATTGTTGTGATTGTTATTTGTTCAATATAATCTATCACCTCCAACTTCTCACTATTAAACCTAGCAATTTAGTCTCTTGTCGTTTCATCATCCTTCTATCAGACTCTTAACAAGTGTGCCACACTTTTTCTAAGTCTTTTATCGAAACATAAATTTCTGACAAATAGGTTAACTAACTGTTTAAAATTGGTTATTTTCCCTCTTCAGAGCCTTCTGTACCACACGTAGGCTGATCTAGTCAGAGCACTGAAAAAATCCCCGCACGTCATCTCATCGGGAATAGAATAAATATCTTAAGCAACCTGGTAATACTCTATTTAATGCATCGGACCACTCTTTCCATCATACCTTTGTGATATTATTGAAGGCTTGAACTTGATTTTTTTGGTAATTTGTAAATATATTAAACAAAAATCAATGAAGTACAAATATCTAATTACACCACTAGCTGAATTAAGACTAAACTAGATAAAAGAAAACTAGCCCCAAAGAACCTAGACTGGCCAACTAAGCCCAAAACATTTTTGGGCAACACTCAAATGAGCCCTTATATAAATGCGTGTAATAGCCGGCTGAACAAAGACGCATACACACTCCAAACTCTACACTCTCTAGCAAACACTAGATTATTCTAAGCCATTTCAGAAAGCTCCCACTATTTCTTACCTTTAGAAAAAACAAACCTTTCAAACCAAGCACATAAGCTTTAACCCAATATCAACACTAAAAACACCCATGGTATTGGCAAAATAATCTTCTAACCATTTTCAAATATTGCTTCATAACTATTCTGAGCTTTTTTTCCAAGAAAAACTATACCAAGATCTGCCGTAAAACCAAAATTTAGACGCGTACTATATGAAACCGTTGATATTTTGGTCAAACAACGGATCCAAGCTACTAATTACGGAAACAACCAGGCATCTTTTTATTTTTCTAATAATCATGAACATTAATAGGATCTCTAGCAAACCTTTAGAAAAAATTAACAAAGACAGTTCTTTAATCGTATAACTCATGATCATTGTTGTAAAAGGGGATTTTTTCATATAAACCATGTGTAAATTATTTTTAGTCTTGATCAGTTCTCCTAATTTATCCTTCAAGCATTGAATTGAACCTTTTCAACGGTTAGTCCTTTTTTATCTGTTCGACCTTTTCAGTATTCTCAGCTCATCTCTGACCCTCATCTGAATGATCCCCAAGCCTGGAAGTGTGCTTGGACCTGTCCAACCCTCTAATGCTAAACCCAGACCTGGCCGAGCAGTTGAACTTCCTAGTTTAAGATCTTTACTCTCCTTGTGCTCTCTAGGCTATCTGCACGGGTGTTCTCATGCTACCCTGGGGCCCAACCGATCAAAATAAGAACCTCTACTCAAATTTTCTAAGACACTAGGTCTCTCCATCGAATAAGTATGATCATCAGTATAACCTGTTGACCAAATGGTTGATGCCTTTCCTTACTGATCATCACCATTTGACTCAGTCTTCCTTTCTGACATGCTTCCATCACCATGTGCACCCAGATCCAGCTACATGGGGTTCTCTAATGCTCTTTTATGGTTCGCCTGCCTCATGTCCCTATATGGGGCTTGAGGTGGAATCTCGTATTTAATATGAATTTTTCCCAACTGCAGGGGTCGCCGGGTTCAATGCTAGTCAATTTTACCCAACTAAGATGCTTTGCGTGAGTTGTTTCAGATTTTCATACATCACCTCCTGGCTCTTAGCCAGCTTCTACAGGATTTCTTCTAGGTCATCCAAACCACTAGGCATAGAAGGAGGTATCCCCTCTCCAACACTAATGCTTTCAGTGTTTTTAGACATGCTCAGCAAAATTCAATAAAAAACAGAGTATTTCAATAACATGTAAATTGATTTATAGGAAGTGTAATTCTAAAGAAGAAATGGAGAGATCTAAACAGAGATTCTAGGAATTACTAAGAATCAAACGAAATTGATTAAAAATGACTCTCACCCTTTTAAACTCAGGTGAATCAGATTGGAATTCACTTGTTTACTGGAATTGGGTATCCTCGAGTCCTAGAATTAAAAGTGGTGGTAAGAGATAATGGAAAGTGGTTATCCATAAACGACACCAATATGTTATTTCTTATGATTTGTATCCTGATTGTCTTAGTTTAATATACTAATTAATAGCAAATAAACATATAAGAGATATAATTCTTGAAATACTAACACAAGAGTTAACTAAAGGGTAAAGAAAAAGAGAGGAATAACCAAATTTACATGGTTCGCCCCCAAAATGGCTTATATGTCCATAAGTGCAGTGTTGATTATGCTGATTAATGGTCAATCGCTTTGAATAAGTAAAGGATATAAGCTCTCAAATTCTCTCTAGAATTGGTCAGCATAACATTAAGGATAAAGCTTATAAATTACCCCACATGTGGGTGGTATGTGTTATTTACAGGTTGTTAGAGGAGAGAAAAAGATAATGGGACATGTGGCTCACCTTTATAGATTAGGTGAGTACCCGCTTTACATACCTGTGGAGAGAATAATCAAAAGTTAGTTATTGGCAAATATGGAAGAATATCTACATATCTTCCCCACATGCACATGCATATAAGTTGCTAACGTGATTCATTCATAAAGTACATGCTTGTTGTAACTATATTAGCTAACATTGTCAACTAATAGTGTCAATTAACGAGGTTAATTGTTCTATTAACCAATGCCAAGCCAACCTCCTGATGAGTCGACCAGCTTGCCACCCCTAGCCGACTATCTAGTTGTCTATGAGGACAGGTGCTGCATTTTGATTGGGCCACGATTCATCCCATATTTATGGTATTGCTTATTATTTCTATACAATAATTTTGATATTTCAATTTTTGAAAATTGGCATATTTGACATATTATTCTTTTCTATGTAACTCAATGCCATTACAAACTTTGAAAATTTGTCAATTCCATTTTAAGTAAAATGTACTCATTGCCTAAGTAATTTGAGGTTCTGAGTGATCTTTTTCATTCCAATTTAAACTCGTGTTTTTCACAAGCCTATTCTTCATTTTTTTTCTTCATGTTGGTAAAATGTCGTGCATATGTAAATGTATAAAGTACAATCTTTAGGATAAAATATGATCAAAATGGCGATTTGTACTCTTTTCAAGGTTTTATGCATTGATTATGGATGCATTTTTTACACGTTAATCAAAATGGCGAATTGTAGCTTTGTCGTACATGTTTTCTATATTTTTACCAAATATTACATTAGTCCCGCACATCACACCAGTTGCATGCTGGTTAGAATTATATTACATATCATTAATCTGTTCGAAAAATAAGTTAGATTCCATATTATTAATTGTTGAACAGGTGACAGACCGTGTTTATATAAATTGTAGAATAATTATATGAGGACCCCCTCTATTCACTCATTTTTTTTTTATGTACTGGTCAATCAAAATGTATTAGTTTTTATTAACTCACACACAAACCAATTTATTGAAGACATAATAGGGTGTCAGTACAAAGGTGTCGATAAAGAGTGTTCCTACGTAACTACTCTAAATATATTACTACACACGTTGCAAACTGTGGTAAAGATAGAACATTTTACATATATCTTTAAGATAGAATACTATGACAAGGGGATTCTCACCTGTGGACCTAAAAATAGGTGGTGGGTTTTAAACATCTCTAGGAACCCCTAAAAAATTCAATTTAAAATGACTTTTTTTGCTATTTAAAAAAAATGGGTCAACTATTGATGGGTTTTAAACCCTTTCAAAACTCTCAACTATTGGGTTTTAAAAAGTTGGTATTTAAAAAAATTGAACAAGGGAGAGAGGGCATGTACTATTGTAACACCCCGTGTTTTTATTAATTATTTAATTAATTAATTGGAATATTCGAGAAAAATAATTTTTTGCATTTAATAATTTTTATTGGTTAAATATGTTGGTTATGATTTTAGAAGAATAAAAATTCAAGCGGAATCCAAATCGGATTTAAAATGAAGTTTTTATGAGAGTTTTAAGTTAAGCCTTAAAAAAAAAGGGGGAAACGCATTTGTCACGAATTTAGTCCGTGCCTAATAAAAAATTTGATTTTTAGTTAAATGGTATTAAACGAAGGAGAATGTCAGTGGACGCGTACCTGTTCGATCGATCGACGATGCCAGATTTGAGGCGGTTCGATGATTTCATTTGTAGTGTTAGAGTGGGATTAGGATTCCTAATCACTATATAACCTTAATAATCCATAGGGAAAATTCTCATAATCACTTTTTCTCAAGTTTTTCACCAGAGAACACTTTCAAATAGTTTTCCTCTCACTCATAATCATCAACCTTCTTCATAATCAAGTTTTTTGTCATAAGTTTTGGGAGGCTTAATTGGTGCTTAATCAAGATTGATTCAAGAACACTTCTTCGCTAATTTTTCGAGAGGAATCCAGATTTCTAATCATATTTTCAACTAGATCTTCATAGGAATGAATACTCTATTCTTTTCCTTTGGTATTATGCGTTTTAAGTTTCGCGTAAACACTTAATTACATGTTTTCTTAAAAGAAAGTAGTGACTTAATTAGGAAAAGTGGACACTAATTATGAGGTTATTTTTATTAAATCTTTTAATCTGAATAATATTCATAACCCTTGGGTACGTACGACTAATGAGTGAATTTTGGATTTTATTGGTGTAGGTTGCATATAGAAAAACCTTAGTTTTAAAATAAATGATTTTTGGGTGCATATAACTCACGTAATTTATGTACAGATATTGAAATTGAAATTTTATTGTATTAACGATGAAATAGCATTATATTTAAGTTAAAATAATTAAATGGGATTAATTTGGTATTTTGTCGTTATGATAATTAAATTGAGATTTAATGGATTGGACTATCATGCGTAGTTTGGAACATTGATTTATTATGCATATTGGTTTGACTTGTTGGTATTATTAAATATCATTGTGACGAAGGGTTGTTGGGTATTATTGCTCTCCTTATATTTTAGAATACCTTCTAGGAATGGAACTAGTAAGGGTAAAATTATCACAGTTTTATCACGTCAGGGGTGGGCTGATTTTTATTACTTTATCGTCATTACTCTAGTCTAGGTATGAGACTAGGTTGAGATTTATGTTAGAAAATCCTCCTATACATAGGGTAGGACGTATTGATAACTTGAGGACCCTTAGGTATGGGACTAAGGGGTATATTGAGGATCTCACATCGATAAAAGGGTAGGGTAATTTGAAATTGTGAATTGAGAAAATTGAGAATTAATACCTAAGATAATAAGACGGGTATTAAAATATATTGGCGACATAATCAGCGAGGGCCGATAGTTTAAACGGGTCAGCCGGCATTTTGACGAGGGTGTGTGTATTTTGGTGGAGAAATCACCCGAGACGGGAGGACCGCCATAATAAATTGAGGATATAAGAAAAGTTGGTTAATTTAATTAACATCGTGGGACTTGGGAATTAAAATCATATTGGTGTGCCTTTTTAAAAGGGGAATTCCTTCGGGTAGTTAGTGATTTATATTTATCATGTTTAATTATCTCGTCTAATTTAGAATACTCTATTGTGAGATTTATCGCGTATAATGCTACTGTCTGGATTCAAGGATCCTATTTGAGGGGAGTAGTGTGTATTCTTACTCGGGGCTTTGGCTCTGAACCATACGTTGACTAACATTTTTCAGGATAAGATTTGGAGAAGTTGCATAGGATTATCGAAGTTATCATTTGGAGGTGCAGCTAGAGTTATTTATTTTTATGGCATAATTTAGTTACACTTTCTTTTCCAGTCGTATTTAATTATGAGACTTCATTGGAGTTATTGGGCCACTCGGTTCCAAAGTTGTTTAGAGGATTTCTATTGGATTATTCAAATTTTATTTAATCATTAATGGAAATTGGATTTATTTGGAGTTATAGCATGTGATGGATCTTTTATCGCGCAGTTGGTTGTTATCATTTGAGATTGATTCAATTATTTATCTTATGGACTTATTTATTTATGTCTTGTACCTGTCTCATGCTAAGAATGGTATTTATTTAGTTCACGCCCGGCATAGTTCGACGGCGGTGGCTGGCCACCCCGTCAGTCGGATTTTGCGAGCTGTGACAGATGGTATCAGAGCATGGTCTTAGGTCTTGTAGGTTATGAGTCGGTTTATCTTCCACGTTGCCGATCTTTGATTCCCTTTATTGATTCGCACTCCTTAAGGTAGAGAGTCTAACATACGTGCTAGATGTGTTTCTTGGAGATGTGAAGTTTTGAGTTAAGGACGTTGTAGGTATTGAGTTTAGAATTAGTAAGCTTGATGTGAGGATCCTTAGAATGGATTTTGGAGACGATAATTATTTTGGAGATCTTAGTATAGATGTCCTCGTACGTATCGATTTTTGGTGTTGAGATTTAATTTGAGGACGTTAGCATTTTGATGACTTTAGGATATAGGATGAAGTGGGGGATTTGTGGGAACGTGTGGTACGCCGTTATTTTCATAGTTATGCGTATCTATATAGGCAAAATATATTATTTTGTTGCTCATGGGGTCGGTGCGCGTATAATTGGGGTATGGGCGCCCAATTATGGCATTCTACGGGCAGGCATATGTGAGCCTTATTTTTTTTTGCGAGATTTATGCATTGATGAGTATGCTTCCTCTAATTTCGAGGACGAAATTCTTTGCTAGTGGGGAAGTATGTAACACCCCGTGTTTTTATTAATTATTTAATTAATTAATTGAAATATTCGAGAAAAATAAATTTTTGTATTTAATAATTTGTATTGGTTAAATATGTTGGTTATGAGTTTAGAAGAATAAAACTTCAAGAGGAATCGAAATCGAATTTAAAATGAAGTTTTTATGAGAGTTTTAAGTTTAGCCTTAAAAATAAAAAATAAAAAAGGAAACGCATTTGTCATGGATTTAGTCCGTGACTAATAAAAAAATTGATTTTTAGTTAAATGGTATTAAATAAAGGAGAATGGCAGTGGTCGTGTACCTGTTCGATCGATCGATCGACCTAGGGAGTCGATCGATCGACGATGCCAGATTTGAGGCGGTTCGATGATTTCATTTGTAGTGTTAGAGTGGAATTAGGATTCATAATCACTATATAACCTTAATAATCCATAGGGGGACTTTTCATAATCACTTTTTCTCAAGTTTTTCACCAGATAACACTTCCAAATATTTTTTCTCTAACTCATAATCATCAACCTTCTTCATAATCAAGTTTTTTGTCACAAGTTTTGGGAGGCTTAATTGGGCTTAATCAAGATTGATTCAATAACATTTATTTTCTATTTTTTCGAGAGGAATCCAGATTTCTAATCAGATTTTCAACAAGATCTTCACAGGCATGAATACTCTATTCTTTTTCTTTGGTATTATGCGTTTTAAGTTTCGCGTAAACACTTAATTACATGTTTTCTTAAAAGAAAGTAGTGACTTAATTAGGAAAAGTGGACACTAATTATGGGATTGTTTTTATTAAATCTTTTAATCTGAATAATATTCATAACCCTTGGGTACGTAGGATTGATGAGTGGATTTTGGGTTTTATTGGTGTAGGTTGCATGTAGAAAAACCCTAGTTTTAAAATAAATGATTTTTGGGTGCGTATAACTCACGTAATTTATGTAGAGATAATGAAATTAAATTTTATTGTACTAACGATGAAATAACGATATATGTAAGTTAAAATAATTAAATGGTATTAATTGGGTATTTTGTCGTTATGATAATTAAATTTAGATTTGATGGATTAGACTATCATGCCTAGTTTGGAACATTGATTTATTATGCATATTGGTGTGACTTGTTGGTATTATTAAATATCATTGTGATGACGGGTTGTTGGGTATTATTGCTCTCCTTATATTTTAGAATGTCTTCTAGGAATGGGACTATTGAGGGTAAAATTATCACGATTTTATCATGTCAGGGGTGGGGCGATTTTTATTACTTTATCGCCGTTACGCTAGTCTAGGTATGAGACTAGGTTGATATTTATGTTAGGAAATCCTCCTATACATAGGGTACGACGTATTGATAACATAGGGACCCTTAGATATGGGACTAAGGGGTATTTTGAGGATCTCACGTCGATAAAAGGGTAGGGTAATTTGAAATTGTGAATTGAGAAAATTGAGAATTAATACCTAAGATAATAAGATGGGTACTGTTGACACCAAAATTAGTATGCTGATGTGGACGAATAATAAGAAGACACGTGTCAATCTACGTGGCACAATAGCAACGAGGAAGATTGTTTCCCTGACCAACATACTCACTCCGAGGAACACCAATCCTCCGAAGAACTCCAATGCTCCGAGGAACTTTTGGACGACGAGCAACTAAGGCGGTTCGAGCTGCACCTCGACCACAACATTAATTGCCAGATAATCAACAGTTCAACTATTCATTGAATGCTTATCATCTTGACGCGCACGTTTGAAGAACATTAAATGAATTACCCTTTCATATGTGTATCATTTAATGTAACACCCTTTCATGTACAGCCTAAGGGCTATAAATACCTTGTATCACCCTCATTCATGGGGACCGAAATTTCTTGATAGCACTTGTAATCGAGAATTTCCAAACACTCAGCAATAACATAACAGTGGACGTAGGCCATTCATATAAGGCTGAACCACTTTAAAATCTTTTGTCTTATTTATTTATCTGTGATTAAATAATTAGAGTAATCTAGTTTTTTACATCAATAGATTGGCGCCGTCTGTGGGAACGATTGTTATTATCGTTTTTCATAAAAAATCATTCATCATCAATGGCGGATAATCCAGAATCTAGCAATCGAAACGCTGGAAATGCCGGAAATCCTCCAAATCCCTCTGCACCTCCAGATCTGGCCGGAATTATGACGAATCTGGCTCGAGGACAAACCGCCATGCAAGACACAATGAGGCAACTTATACAAACCCTTCATGGCGATGCACCTTCACGTTCAGGACAGCGAAGTGGTCAGAGGCAAACTTATTTACTTTCTTCACGATCCAAACGTACTGAGTCATATCGTAATGAGGAATCTGATGATTTCTCTTATCAACCTGGGCGAACTTCGTCAATAAGGGCTACAGATACTGATCAACGTATCACTCTCTCTCCAGAAAGACCCAGTGCCTTAGAAAGACTGAGTAGGGTGTCTCCTTTCAGTCGATTAGGCCCTAGGAGGAATAGGAGTCCACCTAAGACCATGTCGAGGAGTTTTCGACAACCATCTGATCTCAGAGAAGGATCAGCACAATCACGACCAGTTGCTCGTCAAGATAAATCTCAAGAGGCTACTTCAGAACGATCCATTGCTCGAACCAATAGGCCCGAGGAAGGAAATGAAGCGTGGAAAGGGTCCCTTCAGCGATTGGAGGATAGATTGGGAGAAATGGCTAGAGCGAAGAATCCCCTACAACGAACTTTTGTTCAAGGGACACCTTTTGTCCAGGCTATTGTGAATTTTCCTACACCGTCAAAGTTTAAAGCACCAGTAGTGACCCCTAAATATGATGGAAAGACAGATCCTGTCCTTCATATAGAGCAATATCAAGCTGCCGCCGATATCTATGCTGTCCTCGACGAGATGAGATGCAGAGCGTTCTCAGGAACTCTTACTGGAGCTGCCCAGATATGGTACAACATCTTCCTCGGGGAAAGATTTCAACTTTCTTTCAGTTGGCTGAGTTTTTCATCGGTAAAAACTATTTTGGAGCAAAGCCAGTAAAACGAGTAACACACTTGCTAAGTGTTAGACAAAAATCTGGTGAGAGTACTAGAGATTACATAACCCGTTTCAATAACGAGAAGCTGGAAGTTATAGATTACGAGGAGAAGACAGCAATCACCGCCTTGATGAGTGGGTTGTTTCCTAATAAGTTGTATTACACCTTGGCGAAAGATCCACCTAAAACTATGTCAGAGTTGATGGCAAAAGCGGCCAAAATCATGAATGCCGAGGAAGCTATGGCTGCAAAGAAGAATATAGATAAAGACACCAAGGTGGACGTCGACAAGTCTAAAAATAAAGAGCATAAGGGCAATGGTGGCGACAAACGTTCCAGAAATAATAAGTCATCATGGGAAGTCCTAAAGAAATTCGATAATTACACTCCCTTGAAAATGGGTATTAATCATGTCTTGGAAGAAATCAAGAATAGCGAGGAAGTAAAGTGGCCAAAGAAACTGAGGTCAGATCCTGATGCGAGGAACAGGGATAAATATTGCGAGTTCCACAAAGATCATGGCCATATGACTAAAAATTGCATAGCTCTTCAGAACGAGATTGAAACACTCATCCGAAGAGGAAAGCTAGCAAAATATGTTGATCGGGGAGGTGAAAGAAAAAATAACGACCGAGATAGAGAGAGGTCTAGATCTCCTCGTAGAGCAGAGGAGAAAAAGAAGAGAAACCATGAAGATGATCCAGATGATGACCCCGACCTTCCCAAGAAACCAAGGCAGCCAGAACGAGAGGTATTTTCTATACGTTTTGGGTCATTTGATTGTAATGTCATTACAGGAGGAGATGCAGGAGGAGGAGACCTTACTGCAGAAAGAAAGGCTTACCTCGGAGAGGCCCAAGCTTGCTCATACATTCAGCGAATAAATTTGGCGGAGGAAGATCGCCCGAGGAAAGTAAACAAAGATAAGCTCGTCATTGGCTTTTCGAAAAACGACCTGGCAGGTGTTCTTTATCCTCACGACGATCCTTTGGTGATCAAAATGAGGATGAAAGAGGTAGTGATTTCAAGGGTTCTGGTAGATAATGGTAGTTCGGCAGACATCATGTACTACTCTTGCTTTGATAGCTTAAATTTGAAATTATCTCAATTGGAACATTATCACAGACCCCTTCTGGGTTTTGCTGGTGAGAAAGTTTTTCCACTTGGAACGATCAAGTTGGATATATTCATTGGAACTTGGCCTGCTTGTCGAACAGAGAGAATACACTTCTTTGTGATGGATAAGAATGTGCAGTCAGCCTACAACATCATCATGGGAAGAATTGGTTTAAAGAATTTCGAAGCAGTTCCATCTACAGTACATCAGTGCTTAAAATTCCCAACAAATTTCGGAGTTGGAGTTGTGAAAGGTGACCAAAAAGTAGCTCGGGAATGCTATTATTCATCTGCCGAACAAGAAGAGTTTGAAGAATCAAAGAAAAAGACTACTACTTACCAAGTAGAGCAAGGTACAGAAATTGAAACGCTTGATCCCAGAGATGAATCCCAACTTGTAAAAGGACAGGTGGTGGAATCTACAGAAAATGTTATTCTGGACGACGAGCACCCTGAACGAGTAACCCAGATATGTTCATCGTTGGATGCTTCAATAAAACGGGAATTGATAACTTTCTTGAGAAATAGAAAGAAAAATTTTGTGTGGAGTCATGAAGACATGCCAGGAATAGATCCAAACTTCTTATGTCATGAGCTCAATGTGAATAAGGAGATCAAGCCTGTAAAGCAGAGAAGAAGGGTATTTAGCCCCGAGAAGAATCAAGCTATTCAAGAGGAGGTCGACAAGCTCCAGAAAGCCCAATTCATTGAAGATGTGAAGTATCCAGACTGGTTGGAAAATGTAGTGATGATGAAGAAGAAAAATAATAAATGGAGAATGTGTGTTGATTTCACTGATCTCAACAAGGCATGCCCAAAGGATCACTTTCCATTACCCAGAATTGATCAACTAGTGGATGTTACTTCGGGACACGAGCTTCTCAGCTTCATGGATGCTTACTCTGGCTACAACTAGATCAAAATGAAACCTGAAGACAGGGAAAGTACTTATTTTATCACCCCTAGGGGAACTTATTGTTATAAAGTTATGCCTTTTGGTTTGAAAAATGCAGGAGCGACATACCAGCGACTGATGAACAAGGTTTTTACCGAACAAATCAGTTGAAATATGGAAGTCTATGTCGACGACATGCTGACAAAAAGCAAGAAAGCTGTTGATCATCTAGTCGATTTAAGCCAGACTTTTGATCAACTGGATAAATATCAAATGAAGCTCAATCCGACGAAGTGCACATTTGGAGTACGAGAAGGAATGTTCCTCGGATACATCGTCAACCAACGAGGCATTGAGGCGAATCCAGAAAAGATCAAAGCTCTTTTAGGGCTGCGATCTCCAACGACGAAGAAAGAAGTACAGAGTCTTACAGGACGAGTTGCAGCGCTCAACAGATTTGTATCCCGAGCAACTGATAGATGCTTACCATTCTTCAAAACACTTCGAAAAACTTTCGAGTGGAATGAAGAATGTGAAAAAGCCTTTCAAGATTTGAAAAAATACTTGGGAGCACCTCCACTGTTGTCCAGGCCAGTAATGGGAGAAAAGTTGTACTTATACCTGGCAGTATCGGAGAATGCGGTCAGCTTGACATTGATCAGATTGGAGAATGGAATCCAAAAGCCAATTTATTACACAAGTAAGGCTTTCCGAGGTGCAGAGATCAGGTACCCAAAGCTAGAAAAATTGGCATTGGCGTTAATTGAAGCAAGTAGAAGAATGAGACCATATTTCCAGGCCCATACCATCATCGTGTATACCGACATGCCACTAAGACAAGCCCTTCATAAGCCAGAGAAATCGGGGAGACTGATGTACTGGGCAATAGAGCTTGGTGAATATGATATTGTGTATGAACCCAGATCGTCATTAAAAGGGCAAGCTATTACAGATTTTATAGCAGAGTTTATATACCCTGATACTCCCGAGGAACAAAAGATACTCGCGGACCAGCCTGTGGATGTTACAGGACCAACAGACATAAGTACAGACCAACTTCGGTTGGTAAAAGGACTTGTGGATGTAGAAAGATCATCGAATTCAAACCCAGACCAACTCCGATTGGTAAAAGGGCGAGAAGAGATGGTCGACGAAGAGCGAAAAATATCAGAGGAAGTTGAAAGGAAACAGCACATATTTCACCGAGGAACTTTGTCAGATAAGAAATTTGAAGACGAGATACCTACGTGGAGATTATATGTGGATGGGTCATCTTGCACAACAGGTTGTGGAGCAGGAATTGTTTTGAAAACCCCAGACGAGATTGACATGGAATATGACCTGCGATTCCAATTCAAAGCCTCCAATAATGAGGCTGAGTATGAGGCCATGATGGCAGGTCTTAATTTAGCAAAGATTATGGAAGCACAACAACTAATGGTATTCAGTGATTCTCAGTTAATTGTGAATCAGATGTTGGGAATATATACAGTTAAAGGAGAGTTAATGGCCAAGTATTATACCAAGGTGATGGAGTTGCTGGCAGAATTTGATGCCATTCAGTTGATCAGAATACCAAGAATAAAAAATGCACAAGCAGACGCATTGGCCCGACTAGCATCAGATACTCGTACCGAGCTGCGAAGAACGATACCAATTGAAATATTAGAAAGTCGGAGCATAGATGAAGACCTGATGATGAATATTATTACCCTTGATTTAGGGCCATCTTGGATGGATCCCATCAGGGCATATATTGAGGATGGAGACTTACCAGATGACAAACTCGCTGCCAAGAAATTGAAGTATAAAGCTGCTCGGTATGTACTAACTAATGGTGTTTTATATAGACGAGGAATTATGGCAGGACTACAAAGATGTGTACATCCTTCCGAGGTGAAAGAGTTAATTGAAGAGATACATGAAGGGTCCTGTGGAGCTCATGTAGCAGGTCGGACACTTTTGCAAAGAGTGATGACGCAAGGGTACTACTGGCCGACGATGAGGGATAATTGTATAGCCTATGCCAAGAAATGTGATAAGTGTCAACGATTTTCCTCCATCCGACGAACTCCACAAGCATTGTTGACACCCATAACTTCCCCTTGGCCATTCTCCATGTGGGGAATTGATTTGGTTGGACCATTGCCAACGACCCGAGGAAGATTCAAGTACCTCGTTGTTGCAGTGGATTATTTTACCAAGTGGGTAGAAGCTGAGCCGCTTATTGATATGACATACGAGAAAGTATACCAATTTGTCTGGAAGAATATCATCTGTCGATATGGTCTCCCTCATGCCTTCATCACAGACCATGGAACACAATTCGACAACGAGGAGTTTGCTACCTATTATCAACAATCAAACATCCTGAAGACCCATTCAGCACCAAGTCATCCTCAAAGCAATGGGCAGACTGAGGTGACGAACAGAACACTACTAAATGGTTTGAAGAAGAGGCTAAGTAAAGCTAAAGCTAATTGGATTAACGAGCTACAGTCAGTCTTGTGGGCTTACCGAACAACTCCCCGAGCAGCAACGGGAGAATCCCCATATATGCTAGCATTTGGAAGTGAGGCAGTAATACCTGTCGAGTTGGGTCTTCCAACACACAGAGTGCTGAATTTCAATTCCCCAGTCAGCGACTTAATGAGAAGACTGGATTTGGATATGCTCGAGGAGGTTAGAGAAGAGGCAGCCATTAGGAATGCTGCTTACCAACAACGCACAGCTCTATTTTACAACAAGAGGGTGAAGAAATGCGACTTAAAAGAAGGGGATTATGTGCTAAAGAAGGTCATTCAGAAGCACAATAAGTTGGAAGCAAACTGGCATGGACCTTACCGAGTTATAGAAGTTGTTCGACCAGGAACTTACAGAATAGCAACTCTAGAAGGAGAGGAATTTAAGAATGCATAGAATGCTGAACACCTACGCAAGTATTATCAGTAATGTAAAATGTAAAGCAGTTCCTTCATTATGAATAAAACGATGATGTTTCACCATCTTTTTCCTTTTATTACAAGTTTTTCGGGGAATACTAGTGTGATACACTACACTGATAGTTCGAGCGTGACCAACTTCGCTTGGTAAAATAGCGAGAACAAATTATACTCCTTTGGTTAGGAGGCGTACACTTGCGTGATCAACTTCGGTTAGTAAAAGAGCTTGTGGACAAGATAGTTCGAAAGAACCTGATAGTTCGAGCGTGACCAACTTCGGTTGGTAAAATAGCGAGAACAAATTATACTCCTTTGGTTAGGAGGCGTACACTTGCGTGATAAACTTCGGTTGGTAAAAGAGCTTGTGGACAAGATAGTTCGAAAGAACCTGATAGTTCGAGCGTGATCAACTTCGATTGGTAAAATAGCGAGAACAAATTATACTCCTTTGGTTAGGAGGCGTACACTTGCGTGATCAACTTCGGTTGGTAAAAGAGCTTGTGGACAAGATAGTTCGAAAGAACCTGATAGTTCGAGCGTGATCAACTTCGGTTGGTAAAATAGCGAGAACAAATTATACCCCTTTGGTTAGGAGGCGTACACTTGCGTGATCAACTTCGGTTGGTAAAAGAGCTTGTGGACAAGATAGTTCGAAAGAACCTAACAGTTTGGACCCACGACCAACTTCGGTTGATAATAAGGCGAGAACAAAATATACTCCTTTGGTTAGGAGGCAATAGTTCAAACCCACGACCAACTTTGGTTGGTAAAAGGGCAAGAACAACATTCTTAAAACGCCATTCTAGATTGATTAAGAAACGAATATGCTCTCAAATGCCAATTTATGTTGGTCGGGAGGCAAGATTATTGCAGAAAAATACAATAAGTTCATCGAAAAACAAATATTCCAAACTGAACCAAGTATAGTTGGTCGGGGATAAAAACCCACTAACTGTGGTTGGTCGACGAGGAAAAATCTTTGACCTAGGTTGGTCGGGCACATTTATTGAAAAAGACAAAATTTACCAAGTATAGCTGGTCGGGGATAAAAACCCATTAACTATAATTGGTCAACGAGCTCAATTTAAACAACCTTGGTTGGTTGTAAGAAATTTTAACATTTTTTATACTCATTACTCTGTTATTAAGTGATCGAGCAACATTTTTGATACTTGTAATTTTTTATTACTAGATTGGTCGATGAACCACAAAGAATTGTTATGCAATCACAAATATAAAAGTCTTAGACAAGTACAAAGCAATAGCAATACAGATTTGCAAACAAAAAATGAAAGTCTTTCATTAAATTTCAAAATAAATTACAGGTTACATACTATTACATTGAAACCCCTACTCTATTGGTTTCTTTCCCTCTGCTTTTGAGACAGGCTCCTCGCCGACAGGAGGATCTTCCAGGCAAAGAGGAGAATTAATAAAGTTAAGATCTCGGAGCATTCCAACGTTCATTACAGAGGGATGATCTAGAAGATGCTCAGGACGAGATACTTCAAACTGGGAATGCAAGATGTAATCACCAAGATAATTCGCAATCAAACTCCGAGGAATGGCGCGAGCTGGTATCCATTCCATGTCCAACTTGAAAGGTGGCACAGGCAAGTCAAGCACTCCAGGCTCGTAGTAATACCACAAAAAATGTCCTTGCTCGAGCTTTAATACACATAAGGCATTCAGCCAGCCTTGTTTATAACCCTCATTATTGGCATTCTGGATACGAGCATCTAAATGAACTAGAGCTTCGTTGTATCCATCCATCCAAAATTCCCTGGGCTGTTTATGGAATTGGAAGGTTAATCTATCCAATTGTTCATGAAGGTTTTTGGTGAAAACATCCTTATTATTCAAAGCAGACTTCGTCGCTGTAAGTTGATCTTCCAAAGTCAGGATTTTCTTGGACATTTCAGACAAAGCCCGATCTTTTGCGTTCAACTGGTACGCTTGAGTTTCCAATGTTGACAGAGTACGAGCTTCTTCAATACTACGAGGAGTTCTTGATCGACCCCGAGCAGCTGGAGTGCTTTGTTCCTCGTTAACATCCTGAGCAGCTCTTCCTCGCCCACGAGAACCTCTTCCTCGTCCCCGAGCAGTAGCAAAAATACCAGACCTTCTTAAAGTATCCAATTCTTGCCTTAATTTGGCATTCTCAACCTCTAAGAATGAGAACCCTTCGTCAGAGACTGGTACCAAGGCAGTGGAAGATGAAGCTGCAGACTTATACTGTGCTAACTCTTTCTGCAAATTATTGTTCTCTTGTTCCAGCAGCTCGGCGATCTGTCTGCAGGCCTCAACTTCACCTTTTAGGGTTCTCTCCCTGACATCGTACCCAGCAATGATCTTTTTGTGGCCTGTCTCGGAAGAAAGTTGTTGATACCTATCCTCATACCCCTCATGCAACAGGGCAGTCGATTCATTGTGCTGATTCTGAAGATCTTCTAAAGTATAATGAAGCTCCTCGATCAAGTCATAGTAGGCTACGTTGTTGGCCACAGCTCGGTCAAGTAAATCCTTCAGGTACTGATAAGCCTCAATTGCTTGTTCTGAAGCATCATGGCCAAGGATGTCAGTAATTTCTAATACGCTCAAATCTGTGTGACCAGCCTTATAATATTCACGGCATTGCTGCATCAGCTTTGTATCATGGGAACATATCAGTTCCATTCTAGCCATAAACTAATAAAGAGGAGAAGGCAAGAGTTAATAAATAAAAATAGACAGAGCATCAACAATGTAGAGGAACAAAAAGATGAGATTTTATTACATCATCAACAAGATTACATCGTTTGGAATACAGAGGATAAGTAAAAGAAAAACAGAAAGAGAGTACCGAACAACTTCACACCTTTTCCTTGTCTCCTAAGACTTTCTCGGGAGGCTGGGACGAGGAGCTTGGTTGCTCGGTAGGAACAATGATCTGAGTAGTAGAAGCTGGGACTTGTTCTGGAGGAGCAGGCAAGGATGAAATCTCCTCGGTGGCCGTCTGGTTGGGTTGTGGAACAAGGACTTGATCACCCACAGTCATTGAGGATTCCTCAGATGCAGCTTCGTCTTCATCCTCATCTTGAATAACTGTAGGAGGACCAGGGAGATGTTGTTGAAATAGCTCGGAGTCCTCGCTCACCTTCAGTTCCTGTAAGGCAGCAACCCAACCATCATGGAAGTATTTCAAACTTCCATACTTCACCTGGGTCATCATCGTTGCTACCCCCCTGTCCCATCCTTTGTCCCAACCAGTTCGGAAGGACTTCTTCACAGCTATTTTTCTCTTCATTTTTTCCGAGGAGAGCTTCTCGGACATAAGATTCTCGGTGGCCTTCAATTTGGTCTCCACCTCCTCCTTCTGACGATTTACTTCTCGCAGGAGGGTCATCTCTTCTTCAGCTGATTTTAATTTATTCTCAAGCTCCCCAAAGCCTGAAAGTTTCTTGGCATAGTCTTTATTCTCTCTCTCCAAGTCCTTCACCTTATTACCCAGTTGTACCTTTTCTGCATCAGACGCAGCCAACTTCTTCTCCCATTCAATTTTATCCTCGTCATACTTCTGACGGGATTCACTCACAGATTTGATAGCTTTCTCCAGTGCTCCTTCCACAGTGGACGAGGAGCAAGAAGCTTTGATCGCTTCATCCTTTTTAAGGATTATATTGAAACAGCTCGTCAATTGTAATCAGAAAAGGGAAATGACATCAGAAACAAATATGGGAAATAATAAAGGAAAATATGAAAAACTCAGAGTAGAGATACTTACTGAAGCAAGATGACGAGCAGCCAGAGAAGTAACCATATCCCGAGTAAGGTCTTCTTTAGTACCTTGCACCTCGGGAATGGGCGAAAACTTTTGCCAAGCTCATCGTAGAGCTCGGAGGAACAATGATTGGAACACCATCTCCACCAGCTGGGAGCTGGGGAATGGCTCCAGAAATACTGACCGGGGAGGATTTCCTCAGTCTCCTCGGTGCCTTTTCAACAACCTCAACCAAAGAAGAACTTTTGGTTGGTGAGATAGTGATTACTTCAACATGTGCATCCTTCTGCACAGGAGCCACTGGGGGCTTCTCGATAGCTTTCTGAGAAGCAACAGGAGGGGTAGCATCTTTATTCTTTGTCCCTTTTTGGACATCAGCCTTATTTTTCTTCCCATCTCCAGTAGAGGAAGTCTCCTCGAAGAGAGCGGGAACTCTTCTCTTGCCCATTTTTTGGCTCAAAGGAATATGAGATTCTGGATCAGAGTCTTCAGGAATTTTCACTGGATCACTGATGTTGACCACAGGACGAGCAGTAAAGGACGACGTATAGCTCCTATACTGCAACAAGTATGAAGCAGACATGATGTGCTCGTCTGCAACTTTCTGATGCAAACTCCAGATATGTTTCAATTGCCTTATATTAACTTATGATTCTTTGGGAGTTTTTCTCTTGCTGTCAACTGCAAACAAAAATAAATTGAAATGTCAATCATGCATTTATTCAAACATGATGAATCATAATTTCAAAAATAAAATAAAATGAAAATCACCTATCCCATTGCCATATGGGGGGCATTTGGGACCTTCATACACGTCGTCTCCGACTGAAGGAGCATGTTGCCAATTTTTGAAAACTAATCCATGTTCAAAATAATCCCTGTTAGCATCAGGGAGGTTGACTACTAAAGCCCTATTCAAAAATCTGGTTTTTAAATAATAAACATTATCTAAAACAGCCCATCTATAACAATACATAATCTCAGGAATTCCAATACGAGTTCCATGAGTTTGATTTAACTTATGCACCCCATTAACTATCCTCCATGTATTGGGGGCTACTTTTGCAGGAACAACATCGAAATGTTGACAGAATTCTAAGCATAAAGGCTTAGGTGGAAAAGAAAATCCACACTCAGCAATAAAGATGATGGGGAACCAATGTCCCTCAGCCAAACGAAAATAGTCAAAGGGCTCAGGAAGATTCTCCAAAGTTACCCAAGACGGAATGGAATAATCAGAACGGAATTTTTCAATAGATTCAATAATATAAACCATGGTGAATAAAAGGAGAAATAAGAAGATCTTACAGGAAGAATGGCGATCTGTTGACAACGAACGAAAACAAGGATGAACGCACAAGAGAAAGGAAAGCTAGGGAGAATTCGAAAGCAAGAAAATTGGAAAAGGTAGAGGATGGTATGATTGCTTGGGAAGTTTAAATACCTTGCCTTGGGAAACGGCGAAAGAAATGATTACAAAAAAGAAATATTACGCTACTGGCGGCTAAAAGGACAAAAAGGGCACGAAGATCGAAGCGCCTATAAAAATGCAAAAAGGCGGATTTTACGAATTCAGAAGGTCATTTAATATCGCCATATACCGATAAAGAATGTTCCATACTCCTCAAAGTTCGAAATATGAAACATTGGGGCTTCTGTTGACACCAAAATTAGTATGCTGATGTGGACGAATAATAAGAAGACACGTGTCAATCTACGTGGCACAATAGCAACGAGGAAGATTGTTTCCTCGACAAACATACTCACTCCGAGGAACACCAATCCTCCGAAGAACTCCAAAGCTCCGAGGAACTTTTGGACGACGAGCAACTAAGGCGGTTCGAGCTGCACCTCGACCACAGCATTAATTGCCAGATAATCAACAGTTCAACTATTCATTGAATGCTTAGCATCTTGACGCGCACGTTTGAAGAACATTAAATGAATTACCCTTTCATATGTGTATCATTTAATGAATTACCCTTTCCGGGACTATTATTCCATAAACCATTTTTTTATATTCTCAAATTGATTTTTTTTACACCATGTTTGCAATTCAAAGAAAATGATGTTCGAAAATGGAAAAACCAAATGAAAACCCTCATCCGGCAACAAATTGACTGAACATAAATAAAGGTAATTACTCAATGAATCTCTATTGTCCTAATCTCTTTACCAACTCCGTATACTCGAGACAACACAGAATACAACAAACAATGTTTTTTATCGCTCTGAATTTCCCCTACAACGCATTGTCGGTGCGTTTATAAATAACACCCTCGCTACAGTTGTATATCTGAGTTATTTTATCACATAGGGTGATACAAGATTGGTTTATCCCAATTGAGTCATCGATTGAATATTTTATACAAGCATGACAAAGTCGTGTTGGGTGAAATTGTGTAAGCAGGTGAAGAAAGTGGGAGTGGTTTGGGAGGGAGATGCCATTTATAGGATGAATCTATATTATACCTCTAATACAATAGTATTAGAGGTATTAATAGAATTCATGACCTTTAACCGAGTAAATAAAAGAACCCACTAAAACAAATGATTCATATACACTCATGACTCTCCATCTTATTTTCTTTTCATATTCTAGATTTCAATTTTTTATCGGTCAATATACTCTCCATCTTCTAGCTCTTATTAATATCGTCCTTGATGGGCTTAGCTTTTTCAGTCTCAGATGGTTTATATACCCTCATGACTCTCCAGAAAAACAAGATTGTCTCACCATCTACAATACGTTTCTTTCCATACGCACTGGTCAATAATCTCATGTTGGCTGGTGAAAACTTGAGTAACCTTCTTCTTCCGATTCTGAAGCCGAAATATAGGTAATTGATAATAACAAAAAATATTCTTTATTCTTTATTAACTAAGTTAACTAAGAAATTTACTATAATTACATGATTGTTTATTTGTCTTCTAAGAAAATAGTGAAAACATGGCATCATTTGTCCCTAAACAGAGCCAATATCAGCAAAGACAATCCATTTCTGCAAAAAAAAGCCAATATGTGATTTGAAAAAAGAACAAATCCATCAGTATTTATTTTCTTTTGTGGTTATCTCAATGTTGGATTTTTACTGTCACCAGTTCTCCACATCCTTCAATGGCAAATATTGATAACCAACCAACTGGTAGTAAGAACACGCCTCCTAAGGACTGTCTTCCCCATAACAAGTAACATATTTGATGATTCAGTGACTTTTTTTCTATTATCAGGTCAGTTAGATAGTGTCCTTAGATCTTCCCCGAACATAAGTAAAAATCCAGTCTTTCACCTTTTGGGATTTGTTAGATTTTGTAAACTATGTTTTCAACTGATGGTAGAGACGTTTGGTTGATTCAGTTATTGAATCTAAGAAGAAAATGATTCATTGTTTCAAGTTTGTGTTTGTGTATGAGAATTCTTTATATTTGCTTAACTTTGAGATACTAAAAAAGCTACAAGCATCAATCATTTTCGCATGAGTTAGTTTCAAATTTCATTTTCATTCTCTATATGATTACACATGCATAAAAGATTACTTCATGGATGTGTTGTTTGATTTTACGTAGATGTGATTAAATGGGTTCAATGCTAAAAATATGGGTTTATAAAAAAATATTCAACATATGCACTACACCAAAAACAGGAATCTGGCACGGTTTAAAACTGTGTCAGATCAAATCTGGCACGGTTTTGAACTGTGCCAGAATCAGGTGTTCCAAAATGATAATTTTTTTCTGGCACGGCTCAAAAGTGTGCCGGATTTGGCCAAACAGGAACACTTCTGGCACACTTTTAAACCGTGCCAGAATTTGATATTTCTGGCACACTTTTGGCACAGTTTTTAACTCTGCCAGATTCAGCCAAACAGGAACACTTCTGGCACACTTTTAAACCGTGCCAGAATTTGATATTTCTGGCACAGTTTTTAACTGTGTCAGATTCAGAACAGTTTAAAAAAATTTGGCACAGTTCAAAACCGTGCAAAATATGATACACTTTTGCCACGGTTTTAAACTGTGCCAAATTTTTTATTAAAAAAAAAATAATTATTTAAAAGCACAAAATTCACAAATTAATAATATTGCGCGTTGTTAATAAACTAATGTACATACAAACTTCAAAATATTACAAGTCTTTAACAGTTCACAGACCCAAAAAAAATTGGGCAAAGTTTCCTCTATTTTCTAGACATTCCAAAACCTGTTAATACAAACCCTGCCTAACATAAAGCCCGCACGGCAACAAAATATAACTATTAACTTACAAAAGGCCACACGGCAATAAAAGTCAACAATAAAACAACAAAAGACCGCTTGGCCATGACACAAAAAAATGGAATCATGAATAAACCCCTTGTTCTAAACCATTGAGTTCTTTGTGTGTTCTACGTGAATAAATGCCAACGATAAACTGTTATCCTGCAAAAAAAATAGGATACAAAAAAGATACGATATTAGTAACCCAATAATTTACAAAAAAAAATTACTCAAACTAAAAAATTACATATGTGAGTGGAAATTACCGTCATACTCTCAAACCGGGAGACTAGGGACTACGCGGTCAGTTCCTACAAGTTACATTGGTCTCGTGCGAGGTGTTTGTGCCTCCTACGGGGTCGTTTGGGGGCTGGGTTGGGGTTTCAGCCTTTAACGGCATATTTTTAAGTCTAAGTGTGATTTTTGTAAATTATCGTCATACTCTCAAACCGGGAGACCCGGGACTACGCGGTCAGTTCCGACAAGTTACATTGGTCCCGTGCGAGGTGTTCGTGCCTCCTACGAGGTCGTTTGGGGGCTGGTTTGGGTTTTCACCCTTTAACGACTTGTTTTTAAGTCTAAGTGTGATTTTTTCAAATTATCGTCATACTCTCAAATCGGGAGACCAGAGACTACGCGGTCAGGTCCTACAAGTTACATTGGTCCTGTGCGAGGTGTTCGTGCCTCCTACGGGGTCGTTTGGGGGCTAGTTTGGGTTTTTACCCTTTAACGACTTGTTTTTAAGTCTAAGTGTGATTTTTGTAAATTATCGTCATACTCTCAAACCGGGAGATCCGGGACTATGCGGTCAGTTCCTACAAGTGACATTGGTCCCGTGCGAGGTGTTCGTGCCACCTACGAGGTCGTTTGGGGGTTGGTTTGGGTTTTCACCCTTTAACGGCTTGTTTTTAAGTCTAAGTGTGATTTTTGCAAATTATCGTCATACTCTCAAATCGGGAGACCTGGGACTACGCGATCAGTTCCTACAAGTTACATTGGTCCCGTGCGAGGTGTTTGTGCCTCCTACGGGGTCGTTTAGGGGATGATTTGGATTTTTACCCTTTAATGGCTTATTTTTAAGTCTAAGTGTGATTTTTGCAAATTATCGTCACACTCTTAAACCGGGAGACCCGGGACTACGCGGTCAGTTCCTACAAGTTACATTGGTCCCGTGCGAGGTGTTCGTGCCTCCTACGGGGTCGCTGGTTTGGGTTTTCACCCTTTAACGGCTTGTTTTTAAGTCTAAGTGTGATTTTTGCAAATTATCATCATACTCTCAAACCGAGAGACCCGAGACTACGCGGTCAGTTCCTACAAGTTACATTGGTCCCGTGCGAGGTGTTCGTGCCTCCTACGGGATCGTTTGGGGGCTGGTTTGGGTTTTCACCCTTTAACGCTTGTTTTTAAGTCTAAGTGTGATTTTTTACAAATTATCGTCATACTCTTAAACCGGGAGACCCGAGATTACGCGGTCAGTTCCTACAAGTTACATTGGTCCCGTGTGAGGTGTTCGTGCCACCTACGGGGTTGTATGGGGCTGGTTTGGATTTTCACCCTTTGATGGCTTGTTTTTAAGTCTAAGTGTGATTTTTGTAAATTATCGTCATACTCTCAAATCGGGAGACCCGGAACTACGCGGTCAGTTCCTACAAGTTACATTGGTCCCGTGCGAGGTGCTCGTGCCTCCTACGGAGTCGTTTGGGGGCTGGTTTGGGTTTTCACTCTTTAACGCCTTATTTTTAAGTTTAAGTGTTGATTTTTGCAAATTATCGTCATATTCTCAAACCGATAGACCCGAAACTACGCAGTCAGTTCCTATAAGTTTCATGATCCCGTGCGAGGTGTTCGTGCCTCTTATGGGGTCGTTTGGGGGCCGGTTTGAGTTTTCACCCTTTAACGGCTTGTTTTCAAGTCTAATCTACATTATTTGAAATTATCATCATTATCTCAAATCGGGAGGCCCGTGACTACGCGGTTTGTTCGTAAAAGTTACATTGGTCCCGTGCGAGGTGTTCGTGCCTCTTACGGGGCCGTTAGGGGGCTGGTTTGGGTTTTCGCTGTCAAACGGGTTGTTTTCAAGCATAATCTACGTATTTTGAAATTATCGTCATATTCTCAAACTGGGAGACCCGTGACTACGCGGTCAGTTCGTACAAGTTATATTGATCCCGTGCAAGGTGTTAGTGCCTCTTGCGGGGTCGTTTGGGGGTTAGTTTGGGTTTTCACCCTTCAACGGCTTGTTTCTAAGCCTAATCTATATATTTTCGAATTATTGTCATATTCTCAAATCGAGAGGCCCGTGACTACGCGGTCAGTTCCTATGAGTCACATTGGTCTCATGCGAGGTGTTAGTGCCTCTTACGGGGCCATTTGGCGGCCGGTTTGGGTTTTCACCCTTCAACGACTTGATTCTAAGCCTAATCTATATGTTTTGAGGTCTAAAATAAGAAATGAAGAAACTAAAATAAAACTTGGGTATAACTGATGGCTATACCTTGGGCATAACTGATGACTATACTCTGGCATTTCTTCATCTGAGAAAAATAGAAATACCTGCAAAGAAAGAAATGCAATGAAAAGAAAGAAAGAAAGAAATGACAGGAATATCTAAGTAGGATTAAGAATGTACTTTTAAGCAGGTATATCTAAGTAGAAGTAATCTTCTATAAATAACTACTAAACAGGTATATAAAATGTGCTCAATTGTGCTTCTAAACTAATATATAAATTTTGCTCAATTGTGCTTCTAAACAGGAATATCAAAGTTGCTCAGTTAAATAAAATGAGGATTTTAGTTAAAAAAAATGTAGACAGTTGTGTAGAATGCAATCAGTTAAAAAATAGAAAAAAAGAAAATAGTAATGTATGGGGCTGCAACAATAAACTCAAATGAGGTTGCCTAATTCATGTGAACTTAAGGTATATGGGGCTGCCTCGGATATTAAAGTGAGCAGTTCATCTAAAACGAAACAGGAAGAAGTGAGTTGTTCACGTGAACATAAGGTACATGGGGCTGCCTAATTCATGGTTTTCTAATTAAACAATTGCTATGGTTGTCTAATTCATAAATAATTACGCAGCCAAACACACATGGGGCTGCAAAAATAAACTCATATCAAAGTTAATTCGTGTCATTGAATAGATAGAATTCAAGCTAGAATACTATGTGATGAACAATATTTTATGGGACCATCTTTTGTTTCAAATCCCCCCAATTAGACAAATGTTTCCAAGAGTGCAAATCTTGATCATTATTTCTTTATCTCTACGTTCTGATTACACTCTCCAGTAGGTACAATTGAGAGGGGACACCCTTTTATTGAAAACATGAAGAAGAAAAAATCAAATTGACAAATTTGTTGATAGACCTATATGCTGATAGATGAACTGATAGATGAAGTCATATATGCTGATAGATGAAGTCATGTATGCTGATAGACCTATATGCTGATACATGAACTGATAGACCTATATGTTGTTGCTGCATTCTGCAGCATATATTTTTCGTTGATTTGCATATATGATGTTGCATATATTTTTTCGTTGCATTCTGTAGCATATATTTTGCTACTGCATTATGCAGAATATATGATACAACTTATTTGCATATATGCAAGGGCATTGTATTCAAATATATAACATATATGCATACAAAAATAGGTTAATAGAAGAGGAATATAGAGGCAAAAAATATAAGAGGAATATAGAGGGAAAAAATATAATGAAAGAAACTCAGTACATGATGCGTATACAAAAAACTCAGTACCCGTTACAATTTAAAAAAACTCAGTACCGGTTAGAATGAAAGAAAAAACTCAGTACCTTGTATAAATTTGTGTTTAAATACCAACTATCAGATGAAATTTGTGTTGTTGTGATAAAAACGCAATATCGTTTCTATCTTATACAAATTTTAGTAAAAAGAGATATAAACTTGTCCTAAAAAAGAAGTAAAGTTGTCCTAAAAAAGAAGTAAACTTGTCCTCAAACAAGGATAAATTGTCAGTTTTTCTTATAATAAGCAATAAGAACCTATTACAATGCATATGCCTAATATTCCATTCAAAATCCCAAAATGTAGAAGAACAAAACAGGGCAAATCTGTGTTGAAGGCAAATCTGTCAACAGGCCAAATCTGTCAACAGGGCGAATACCAGTTGAATATCACAACAGAGCAAACACAAATTAAAAAATATAAAAGGTACCAAGAAAATAGAATACCCAAATAGACTCCCCATCACCATCACGATATAAACTCATTCACCATAGGAACACCAAATATAAGGGATATATGTGATACCAAATAACACTAACATACAAAAATAGATTTGAAAGTATTAAGAAATTATATTTCCCCAGTTCTGTAGCCATAAAGACTCACCAATTCTGCAGGTTACAAAGCTGCAAAAGGATGGACACCAATGTGTCTTGGCCCTGAATGTTAGTTTGCGCCTCATACTCAACTTCGACTTGGGCCTTCGGGTCAGCTTGGATCTTCGCCGCTGCTTCAGAGTGGGCTTCGGATTCGGCTTCGGCTTGGGCTTTGGCCTCGGCCTCCGTAAACTTGGATCTTCTGTAGAGTGTGCAATACTATTAGAAGCATCGATGTTACGGTTCAACATATTATTACAGGACTTTACTATTTACAATACTAATAGAACCATTGATGTTACCATTCCGCAGCATGACTTTAATATTTAAAGTACTCAACCTACGATGCGTAGAATCAACAATATATCTAATGGTGTATATTTGCACCCACCACCTATATCTTTTGCACAGATTCATGTGGTGGAAATCAACAGTTGCAATTTCAAATCAACATACGTTTAGTTCAAAGCGATCCATCAAAACTTTACAAAGGGACCAAAACTGGTTCCAATTTCGAAGATCAGCAAAACATGTGAAATAACTTTAGCTTGCAACTGTGTCATATAAAAAAAAGGAAAGTATCCTAAATTGCATATTTTGCTATAAAAATAGTTTTATTAAAACTAATTCATTTAATCGTGACTTTATCAGCAGTATTTGAATGCGAGAGAGATGGAGTTTAGCAGGAAGTCTTTCTTGTTCGAGTCATAGATGGATTTCGAGTGAGAAAGAATGGTTCGTTCGTATGAGAATGAGACCATGAAGCGTTAAATAAATGATAATGAGAATGAGAAGAACACAAATGAATGATAATGAGAACAATTGAGAAATAGGTTTACCACTTGGACATACTTGAGACACGTGCAAAGGAGTATCGTGGTTCTTCCAACGGTCGGTTGGTTATTCTTCCAACGGGAGTGTTGGAACAAAGAAAAAGCTAAATCATCAAGTAAATATCATTACCAAAGCATTTTAGACACCTATTTAGACAATTTGACAAATATCAGAGAGACAAAGTAAAACACCAATTTAGACAATTCGACAAACAAATGAGAGACTTATTTCTCAATAAGAAAAGCATGTCCAAAATCAGAACTCAAGAGCTAGATCCAATTCGAAAATCCCAGACATTCCAAGCTAAGAAAAAAAATTAGATCCAAACTTTCATTAAAAATCCCAAAGAGACCCCAAAAACTTCAAACTAAACACCCTAATATCTCATACTAAAATCCTAGGTGCATACCAAAACATATATGAATAAAAAAAAACTTATTACAAATACAAAAAAATTGTATACCTGATAGATCGGATGTGAAACCCTTCAAAGCTGATAGATCGAATTCGAAACCCTTCGAAGCTAAACACCATTAAATCTCATACAAAAGCCCTAGGTCTAAACCAAAACACATAGATGATGTTACCTGCAAAATCCCAACAAAAGGAAATGATACCAGTTATTTAATAAAATCCAACCAAAACTAATCAAAACCTAAAACAACACTTACATAGGAGGACAGTCGGCGCAGAAAGAGAATGAGCGGCGGGGTGGAGTAGACGAACAAAAAAAATTTGGTTCAAAGTCTCTAGATCTTCAAAAACATGAAAATGGGTTCAGACATTATAATGTACAAAAAAAATGAGAGAGATAAAAGTGACTACCTGGCGGTGGAGGTCAACGGTGGGGGGCGGCCATGGAGAGAGGCGGCGGCGGGTATGGTTAGGGTTAGGAGTGTTTGTGTTGAAAGGGGAAGAGAGAAGACATGAGAGAGACGAAAGTGAATGAGAGGGGGAGGGGTTTGTGATTCAAACGTGTTTAGGCCTTACATTGTGATGTCTTAATTGTTAATTTGTGATGTCACAATGACATGGCACAATCCAAAATCATTAGATTGCCCCCAAAAATTCGATCCCAACCGTTAATTTGGGTGAACTTTTCAAACACCCCTCTCCCTTATTATATACTAGGGTGTACCCGTACCGATGGCACGACGATAAATTTGTTCCCCTAATAAATTTTTTCATGTGTCGCCAATAGTGCAAATATAAATATTGTTGGTCATCCCATGGTAAACTTGCGGCATGATTATAATTTTAATACCGTGCATTTGTGTACCTGTGCCGATGGAGTAGTTGATAATTTTAATCAATTATAGAGTAGTTGATAATTTTAATAAGTTATAGAGTAGTTGATAACTTTTTACATGAAAGAATTATCAACATATTGATTCAAAATTGATATTTCTGAAGACATTTTGTCAAAATTTACTTACATGAATGAGTCATATTCGTTTAAAAATTTTGAATCGTGCTAGTTGTATAAAAGAGCTAGTATTTTAAATAGATTAACATAATAAAGTAAAAAAATTATAAGTTAATTGTTTTTTAAATAAACACTTATAATATAAAAAACATGTGTGTAATTATCTTTACTACCTTTAGTTACTTAATACCAAGACCTAAGTATAATATATTCATGCAGTAAGAATATATATAGTAATAGTCATTTAATTTTACTATGTTTAGTTAGTCCAATATTTAAGAGAATGTCACAATTTATTACATACAAAATTCAAGTGGTGTCACAATTTATTAAGATTGTGCTCGTGTTTGACAAAAATTAGATAGAATGTCCCGTCACATTTTAATAAGATTTGTATTTTGTTAAAAAAAGTAAGATTTGAGTCATGTCGTGTTGTTTTTATTTGCATCGTGTTCGTGTTGATAGAGAATAGATTGCGTCGTTTCATGTTCACATTTGATAGAAAAAATTGGAATTTTTATCGCCACATGTCGCTTTGATTTGTGTGATGTGTTTTAGGTAAAAAATGTTATCATCGTGTTTTAATTAAATCATGTTTTCTTTCGTAAAAATAAAAAATAAATTTTATATTATGCCACTTTTTATTTGTTTTTTACACGTTAAGTAAAAAAATAAATTATTTTGCATTTTGGTTTGTTTTAAACAATGTAAATATTAATATAAATATTAACAAAAGGAAATGTTACATGCTAAATTATATAATTTTAACCTTACTTTGTAATGATTTAATTTTTATTAGTTTTACTTTTTAATTGGTATGTAGTACATACTCAACTAATATAGCTTCTACGTAGAGTAGGTGAGTGGGGGATCTTTGAAAGAGGTAAAAAGACCCACTCTGCAACACTAAAAAACCCACTCTACAACACTAAAAGAACGTGGAGAGCTTGTGAGAGATGAAAAGATCCACTCCCCAAACATAAAAATGGGCCAAGCTTCAACGTGTTAAATAAATGTAGAGAGACTACACAAAGTTGAATACAAAAATTTAACACAAAAATTTCTTAAACCGAAAATTTCATGTACATATGCTCCGTTTTCTCACCAACACAACAATCTCTCTCTCTCTCTCTCTCTTAATACAGAACCACACGCAAAATGTGCACACCTCTCCCTAAGCACCCCTTAAACAATAGCAACAACCAACAACCAAGCATTTTTTTTTCCTTACTTTGTCTACCGTTTCATCCACGGCGTGTATTTTCTAATGAACAAAACAAATAAAAACACCATCATTTACAGTACACCATAGATCTTGTGGTGTAGATCTGAAGAAATGTAAAAGTGAACACAGTGAATGAAAAGGAAAGACCCCCCCCCCCCCGGCCCACCTGAAATCTCCGTCGATCCCAACAATGGCACCCTCAAACATCCATCCAAAACACAACACTGTGAACTCCATTCCAACCCCGAACGAACCCTCTCTAGTCTCTACCCCCTCCCAAAAACGTCGGTGCAAAAAATAACAAATCACGAAAATGATCTCCACCTCCTGCGCCGTTAACGTCCTCCGCGTCATTCGTATCCAGTCCAATGACATCGACATTGACGACGACCCCTCTCTCTCCAAAAGTCGCCGCCACATAATCTCAGATCTGTCAAAAGACGTGTAAGCCCTTATCGTCATCTCAGTGGGCTTCCCAGTGGAGTCCCTAGCCAAAGAAGAAATCGAAGCCAGCGTCAAACATGCCAACTACATCATCGTACGTAACGACATTTTTAAAACACAGATATGAAAATCAAACATAGAAACATGAAAATTTGATGAAGACTCCCAATGTTTGCCCCGTAACTTTTACCACAAACTTCGGTGATGAAGACTCGATGATGAAGAATCTAGCAATAATGATACAAACTGAATAGAAACATGCTTTTTTCGAATAGATGGGGAAAAAAATAAACAACTGTTACAGATCCTCATTGGATAAAATAAAGAACTGTTGAAGATTTTATGTTACCTCAAAAGTCAGAAAGTATATCCGTGGCTTGACTAGAGGAGTTCAAACAAAGCTATTAGATATTTGGGCCTGTAAATGTGCTTGAATGAGTAGTTGCGTGAGGAGTGAGAGAAAGTACAAACTTCATATTTGAGTTGGGTTACTATATAGTTATATATACAGTTATAAATCCAAGCAAGGAACACATAGTTATTCACATTATCTGAGCAAAACATGTTCCATACAAACAAAGCATTTTCTATACAGTTAGAGAGGTGAATGGTAACTCACAGTAAGATGGAGAGTGTGTGCAGGTTAAGATTGTATCCAAACTCTTTAGCTCTCTCTCATAGCTCTCTTGTGTGAGTTATAAGATTGTCCTCGAAACACTTATTCTGTGTGTGCAGAGATTGTATATAGTAGATTGTGTATAGTAGATAAAGTACATATATAGGTTGTACTCTAGCCACTCTAAATTGTGAGTCCCAAAGTAGTTTAAGATTACATGGATCATTCCTTGATTGATTCTTAGTCATTGGATTCAAACCCTTTCCATTTAATCTCAACCGCTAGTTGATAAAGACTAAATTTATCAGATTTAATCTCAACCGTTTGTTAGGGAGGACAAAAAATCCCTCCTCCTTTATTTTATATATATATATATATATATATATATATAGGCAGTATGTATAACAAATAGCTGTTTGAAAGATAGGTATGGGTCAAGGGAGCAAGGAGACATGTCCTCAAAAGATTGCTTAATTTTATAACCATGGTATTTACTAACAAGTTGAACGAATAATCCAATCATGGAAACACATATGCATATATTTTAGTCCTACGTAGTTGTTCATTAAAACTAGTGACTTACAAATCCTAAAACATACGCATAACCACGAAATAAGATCGAAATAAATTATAGAATATAAGTTACCCAAAATTCTCCAAAATTAGGGGTGTAGCAGTCCTAGACTTGCTTAATAATGGAAATTCAATCCCCTGATTTTGTAACATATATGTCCTTAATGTGAAGCCCTATACTTGCTTTATTAGTCCACAATGAGGCTTTCCCACAATGCATAAACATATAGACAAATTTTTAAGTTACAAATTAGGGCAACTCTTAGGTGGGATAGGCCCCTAAGGGTCCTCGGCCAAATATCATAAGTCAGAATATAAACAATCGCTAAAGTGTTCATTTAAAAATAACCACATAGGAGTAATTAGGCATCTAACATCCATCCATAACATATAGAGGGTTAAATAAATGCGTCCCAATTCTCCTTCGCCAAGTACATAGCTATATTAACTAATAATTTTTAATTAAGTAAACATATAATTATAAAATGCCAGTGCCTTAACAATTAGCCTTAGAACAAAATGAAACCAAAAGTACTAAACAACTAGACCTTAGCGTCAAAGGAATCCCCAACTCCTAACTTGAGGAATTATACAATATAAAGGTATGAGCATTCAAATCTCTCAACAAGGGATGAGCAAAATATCCTCATACAGAACCTCATAAATAAGTATCTTTGGAAAATCATATATATAGCTTAATGGAGTAATAGCAACCTAATACAACACGACAATATGGGGAAAATGATATAAAGGTAACTCAATGTAAGAGAAGTAACTTCCTAACCCTCAAACCCCAAATCTCAAAGTATCCAGAATAAGCCCTCTACGTCATGCCATCGGCCCTCTTATCCAATTTAATCTATGCTCAGGAGTCAAGACCCATGCTAGCCCAACATATCATCCAAATTCCAATGACTACAATAATACTGAACTAACGCGTTAGCCCTTTCCCCAGCATTAAGCCCCAAACATGAGTTTAGAGTCAAGCCCAGATGTTGTGGCCCAACAATTCAATGTCATGTCCACGACAGCCATAAGAGTATAACGAGTCACTCAATCAAACTTAGTCATAACTTTATACTACATTAGCTTACAACCTCGGTAATGGAGTTAGAAATACTTTTCAATAAACTTCAATGGGTAAAATTTTTAAATAATAGGTTTATCCTAATAATAACTTTAATTCAATCTTTCAATGGGAAAATGGAAAATATGGATCAAATGAAAGACATAGTATATGATGAGGATATATCCTTACCAAAATAGATCAAGTCTAAAGTTTCATTTAACAAGGTGGAATTTTTAACTTCCAAGATGACTTCGGCCACCGCGATCTGCCCTTACTCACTTCTGCTTCTCAATGGTCGTGGCCCATTTACATCATCACCATCATCACCTCTCTATCTCTCTCTCCCTCTCTAAAATTGGGTATTAACTTTGGAAAGTGTAACCAACTTTCTATTTATAGGAGAAGTAGGGAACCTAGGATTTCCCATTATTACTCTAAATTTCCCTACTTTAGACATTTGAGAAGACCCTAAACTTGATCCCCGGGTTATATCCCGAGTGGTTCATATCATCCATCAATGTGGTGTGTTTATTCAAGTATAAAGTCCTAAGATTAAATTAAAACCTTGGCAAAAAGTCCTATAACCATTTTCCAAGTACTCTAAGTGTGGTGGAGGAGACGTCCTACCGGGTGCTATGTTGCCTAAGGGATAACCTAGACCTGACCTCTCGGGGAAATTCATAGATTTTCTAAGCGAGTTCTTGGGTGTTACACCCAAAGAGTTGTGGGTAATTTTGTTCACATTGTTTTCTCACGCTCGTAGGAAGACTTGACCTTATTATGGTGACTTTATTTCACTCTCACTAAAAGACTTACCATTTAATTTTAGAATCAAATTTTAACATTTCAAGATACACACTTATTTCCCCTATTATGATGTAACATCTTTCAACTTGATATTACTAATTTCTATATGTTGATACATTGTGCCATATCTAAAAAATTTATCTAAAATTAATAATTAAATACATTCTTCCAATGACCCCCATGTTTTATGGTGGTAAAGGAACCCACGAATCGAGAAGCCAACTTCTCCTTCCTCCCATCCGCTTAACCCCTTCGCACCCCTTCACAGGGCACATTTTAAGAAACAATAGGTTACTAATATTAAACTCTAAATATCTGTGACAACGATCGACATAATTATTGTGCCTACTATATTTCGTCCCCACTATCTACTTGATTATTTCTATCTTTTCAAAAGTATCCCGATTAAAATTCGGATCCATCAATTTGTTTTCCCCTACTAATAAGTAACATATCGTGGATCTATATAGTCTTATATACAATACCTCGAACAACGTCGTTTTCAAGAGAAAAAAATTTACTATGTTCATAATACATTATTCTGCTTAACAATATTGTACAAACCTTAAGGAATATTTTAAATTCACAAACAACATGCGAGTTGTCTTATTATAATTATTATTGAAAGAAAAATCCACAAGGGGGAGGTAGTAATCCCAGTTACCTTTAAAGTCCAACACACATGCTCATGACATGTCTTCCAAAATCAATCATAAAACAAGTAAGGGAAATCATATAATTAACATAAACTCTAAAACCAAAACTACCAAAAATAGAAACGTATTCTCTTCAACAATAAGCTAAAATAATGAAGTTCTCTTAAGTCGTTTTAAAAGCAACATTGAAAAGATGAACAAACCCTAAATTTCAAATTAGGTAGTACCAACACAAACAAACCCTAAATGAGACTTAGCTTTAGCAAAACAGATAAAAATGATATATTTAATTGAGATTTGGTTAATCAATACAAACCCAATATGACAGCAAAGTCCTACCACATCAAAAACCTCTGCACAAAACGGATACATGAACTCTAGCCGAGACTCATCCTATGTATTAAGCAAATCTGCAATAACACACAATCAAAACTTTGTTTCCCAATTAAAAAGAACAACAATAAAGCATTAGACTTACCAAATCGAAAATAATAGCACCCACAAAATGAGATTAACAACAAGGTTTTGAGCGTGTCACGCAAGGTTTCCTTCTCAGCAAGGTTTCCTTCTTAGCAAGGTTTTCGTATTGAAGGTGGGAAATGTTTTGGCGCGATTTCTTTGTCGAGTGAGAGAACGGGAGACCTAAGAATAAGAGAGCAGGAGACAAAAAAAATTTGAGAATGAATTTTTTGAGGGTATTTATATTTTAGTAAAGTTTGTTCAATTTTGGCACACTTTTTAACAGTGCCAAATTTTGGCACGGTTTTTAAGTGTGCCAGATTGTCATTAAACCGTGCCAAAATTTGGCACAATTTAAAACTGTGCCAGATTTTTCATATCAAGGTGTGCTAAATTGCCATTTTTGATGTAGTGATGGGTTTGTGTTTCATTTCACGGGATCTCCATTATTTCTGAATTGGTACTGTTATTGATTTTTTTTTCATTGGGATAATAATATTGTTTCTTGGATGATACCCTTAAAAGATCGACATAAATATACTTGGATTTCAACATAATTAGTTAATATTGGGTTTGGTTTGTTATTTGATTTGAAGATATTGTGATTGTGTTTGTGCAATAAAAGGTGGTAAAAATGATGTCAAGATCGTATAAAAATTTATTAAATCTTGCATCGGGTTTCCCGGTGACATTTTATTTCTAGAAAAAAAGTTTAAAAAAGTTTTCAGAATTTCAAAATTATTTTTTATATATATAAAATAAGTTCTTAGTTATAAAAATATTTTCAACATTGTATTTATAGAAAAAACCTTCAAGTTTTTATCTGTATATGACATAAAGTTTTTTAAACTAAAAACAAATAAAAATATGTATAATTTTTTTTATCTAATATACGTACAGTTTTTTGAAGTTTTTATTTCAAAAAAAGAGTTTTTAAGTTAAAAAGAGTTTTCAAAATTTCAAAATTGCTTTTAATATAACTAAAAAAAAGTTTTTGTTATAAAAATATTTTTAGTATTTTATTTATATAAAAAACTTTAAGTTTGTATCTATAAATGGCATAAAGTCTTTTAAACTAAAAACAAATAAAAATATGTGAAAAAAATTATATAAAATACGTACAGTTGTTTTGAAGTTTTTGTTTTAAACAAATATTTTAATAAAAAAATTGTCTTTAATTAGATTGTCTTTTGCATTTAGTTTTAGCGTAACGCATTCAATTGTTATAACTATCAAATATTTTTCATCCATTTCGTAATGCAAGATACTGACAGCTCCAGTCATGATAAGGAGTACGCTAGAAGCACATTTAAAAAGGGATCGCCAATTACGAATGTTGCACAAGAATCAAACTCTCATACTTCATACATGCAAACTACGGAGGAAGGAAACAACTTCAAGACTTCAAAAAGACTCAAATCAGCAAGGTAACATTCAATAAGTTATGTTTCTTACAAAAAACAACATAACGATATTATCTCAATTTCAATGATGTCAACATGAACATTATATGTCATTACTTCGCAGGAACGAAGGAATAGATATCAAGGAATGACGGTGCAAAGGAACGTTCTAACCACTGAACAAATTTTTGCAATTGAACAACCAATCTATTTAGGGCTTTATTCACCACAATACAATTAATATAATAAATTTCAGTATCTTTTTGTTATATATTTACTATGTAGATTCATATATCATTTCAATATACTATCTTTTTTATAGGATTATGAATAAATATAGTTGGGTTAATTTTGTTGTAATTAACCAGTGTGCTAACGTGCACCGCTTTAAACCACCGATATTGCAAGCTTGCATCTTTATAAAAAGTTCAAGATAATATATTATAGTTCCTCATGTATGTGGTTTTGAATAAAGAATAGAAGTTGTAAATTTATATTGCGCATGTGGTTTTGATAAAATGGGTCGAAGATTTTACGTAGTAAACTTTATTTAGATATCTCTTCTGATGTTAAAACTACCTAATTGTTTCATAATGCTATTTTTAGAAGGTTTGTAGTTGCTTCAATTAGAGGTGTGTAATGTTAGATGTAAGGTGTGTTGATGTTGTTGCTCCATAAATTATGTACAAAAAAAGGCATAAATGGTTGATAAATTGAAAATAATAAAAAATTTATTTTTCTATTATTTTAATTTTTTTAGTTTGATCTCTAATATGTAAAAGTCGTTACACAAAAATGTATTAAAGCTTCATAGTGGCAGAATTTTTATATGCTGAATTTTTTATTTTTAAATGGTGATTATTTTAATCTTTATTTGTTGGTTATTTTGCTGAAGCCTATGAAAATATTACATTAAAATTGGGATGGTATACGTGTAGTTTGCCACATTTATGTATCAAAATACGGTAGAAATACTATATGCATCCGCGCATGGCGCGGGTTATCTGCTAATTTATTGAAATGTTTGAGGTTTTTTTAGGTGTAAAAATATTCGTGATCTGATTTCTATTTATACCAAAATATTAAATAGCGTTGTTAGTTGTCGCTTATAGGATGAAGGAGATATGTTTTTGTTAATTAATAAAAGCTTATTAACGCACGCAAGGGCGGATTCAGCACTGGCCGAAGCTGGGCGACCGCCCCAGTTCAACTTTAAAAAAAACATTAGGGGTTTTTGGGTAAAAAATTAAACTTGGAGGTTACTTCTAATTATATTCAAAGATGGGGGGTCTAAGTTTGTAATTAATAAAAAATAAAATCCTTTAACATTTCAAACCACACACGCGTTTACGGACTGTAAACCCTACCTCTCTCATATTATGTAAACATTTCAAACCTTACACGAGCCAGCCGCTCATCTCCTCTCCTCTCACCGGACCGCTCATCTCCTCTCACCGAACGGATGCTCAATCTATCTACCTCCTCTCATAGGTATGTTTATTTTATCTTTTCTTTTTATGTCAATCAACAAAAGTTTAAAACTGTGTTGAAATTTGTGTCTGAAATTTTTGTTGAAATTTGTGTATGAAAATTTTATTTAAATTGTGTTGAAATTTGTGTATGATACAGTTTAAAATTTCTGTTTTAAAAATGTTGATCCATGTGTTGAAATTTCTATTTCAAATTTTATGTCAATCTATGGAAAATTCATGTTTAAAAACTTTGAAATTTGAGTTTAAAAGGGGTTTAAAACATTTTTAAGGTTAAAAATTGCAAAAAAAATAGTAAAAACAACCCAAAAAAATCGGCTCAGGGACTCCCTCCCCGAACCCCCAGACTTCGTTAAAAATTTTCGCTCCACTTGACTTGATTCCTGGATCTGCCACTGAGCGCACACAAGTGTTATGCAATAGATTGTTATCCACATAATCCTGTGGGACTCATTTAGCCATTGTCTATTCAAAATGCACATTTATATCATTCATACATTTTTATACAGTGAACTGTGCATTGTTTCTTATTCATTGTGGACAGAAACAATGCACATTTAAACTCTTAAATTATCCGGTGTGGATGGCCTTACGAGTAGGGATCGCAATTCGAGTTAGTCGTGTCATTTTCGAATCGCATTAATTTTTATTTGATTATAAATTTTGAATACTCTTAAATCTATATAGGCTAATTATATTAAATTTATATCATTTCATATTATTATCATATATAAATTATCGTGTAAAAAATTATCGCCTTTACTTAGGAGTGGCCAAATTGGAGACAAACTCTCGTAGAATTGAAGGATTTTATCTCAGCCTAGGGCACAACGTCAAAAGATCTCATCTAGTGCGTGGGTCAAAAGGTCTCACCTAGTGCGTAGGTCATAGGGGGAAGGAATCAAGACCGATTTAGCTGCAAAATACATCTATATAAGGGGGCGAAATTTACAGACACACACACATATCTATATATATATACATATAAAAGAGAGAGAGGGAGACATGGCAAATTTATTTATTAAGCAGGCGAAACAGTATGCGGCGGGTAGACCAAGTTACCCACAGCAGCTGTTTGATTTCATAGCCTCCAACACACCCTGCCATGACCTTGCATGGGATGTCGGTACTGGCACTGGCCAAGCAGCAGCATCCGTAAGCCTCTCTCTCTCTCTCTCTCTCTCTCTTAATTGATGCTTTCAATAGTTGCGGCTCCCAATCAATTGATGATCGTTTTTATCATGTGATATGGTTAATGTTATAATAAGAAATTATAGAAACCAAAAGGTCTTTTAGTTTAGTTTCATCTCAGTTTACGTAGTTTTTATAAATTTTCACTGTCCAATTTATTTATAAAATTATGAGTTAATTACACTTAGATTACTCGAATTGTGCCTCTCTCCTCACTTTGTCATCCGAATTTTAGTTTTTATAATTAACCCCCTCAACTTTCAATACGACTGAAAATTACTTCCTACTGTCCAACTCTATTAATTTTTTGTGAAAAAATTTAGTCATGTGAAATGCACGACTTTTTAAAGGTTTTTTTTATAAGGTATATACCAAATAGTCCGTCAAACTTTTTTTAATTCATGTATAGTTCAAGTCTTTTTATTTTGCACCAAAAAGTCATTTACCATGCCAAAAAGGTTTTACCATGCCGCTGGAGCGAACCATTAAAGAATCATGCCAAAAAAGTTTTACCATGCCGCTGCCGCGGACCATTAAAGATAAGAGAATAATAGAATTTTTGGTACAAAATAAAAGGTTTTGACTAAGTGTGTATTAAAAAATAATTGAAAAACTTTTTGGTATTTGATCATATTTTTATTCAAAGTTATTTTTTTCTTTTTCCCCTCTTTCTTCTATCTCTTTCAAAAAAAAATTCTCTTACTTCTCTCTCTCTCTCCATGACTAAGAGCTACCCCATTTCACCCCCACCCCTGCTACCCCCACCCTGCCCTGCCCCAACTACTTACTCCTGCCTGTCCCAGCCCCTGCCTCCACCCCCCCTCCCCTGCTCCCCCTCCCACCCCACCCACCCACCCACCTACCTACCTACCTACCTCCATCCTCTCTCTCCTCTCTCTTTATATGCACACATAGATTTGTATTTGGTTGGATTTGAAAATGTTTTGGTTGAGTTTGGATGTTATATTTGTTTGGATTTAGATTTGTTTGAGTTTAGATTTGATTGAGGTCGGATTTGTTTGGATTTAGATTTGGATTTGGATCTTAGGCCCTCTTTGATAACATCTAAATTTCAAGGCAAATTTAAAAAAGTTCGAAATTTTTTGAAACTTTTCCACTTTTAGGAAGTTTGATAGTTTTAATTTGTCTTGTAATTTATTTTTTATGTACAACACCCCTTAAGTATAATTTGTCACCTTTGAGTGGAAACCAATTTTTTTGGGGGGCAGATTTTTGTTTTTGCCACATTTGGATGGAAAATCAGTCAAAACCATTTTTTTTCAAAACTCTATATATTTCATAAATATATAAATATATATTCTTCATAAATTTATAAATATATATATTCATATATTTTATATATGTATATGTTTCGTATATTTTATATATTTTAGTATACATGTTTATTTCCACAATTGCGTATATTTCATATATGTATATATTTCATATACTTAATATATTTTGTATATTTATATATGTCATATATTTCATATATTTTAGTATATATGTATATTTCATATATTGTGTATATTTCATATACGTATACATTCTTTATATTTAATATATTACATATATTTATATATAATATATTCCTTATATGTCCATATTTTGTACGTTTATATATTTCGTATATTTAATTTATTTTGTATATTTTCATATATTTTGTATATTTAATATATTTTATACATTTAACATATATATATATATATATATATATATATATATATATATATATATATATATATATATATATATATATATATATATATATATATATATATATATATATATGTTAATTTTATTTTTGGAATATACATACATACACATTACGAAATCTGTGTTTGATAGAAAATGTGAAAAAATGATTATTTTTCAACTTGGATCAAACTGACACGTTAGAAAATACTCATTTGCCATGGAATTATTTTACCTATAATCAATTGCCCTGGAATCATTAGCATTTTTTTACTTTTCCATTAAATAGGGCCTTATATTTGTTTAGATTTAGATTTGGATTTGAGAAAGCATAAATGCTTTTTTTGTTTTATGAATTTTTTGTATTTGACATATTTTTCTGGCTTTTTATCTTTATATTAGAAATTTATCTTTCCATTGGAAATTCATTTTTATTCAGATTTTTTGTAAATATTTTCTATATTTTTTGTTTTTCTTTAATATATTTTTCCTATTTTATGTATTTTTTTTTTTGATATTTTCCAATTTTTCTTTAAAACAATTTTCCTATTTTATCTATTTTCTATTTTTCTTTCAAATATCTTTCCTATTTTTTATACTTTTGAGAATTTTAATTGTTGACTAATTTCCATATTTTTAAATGTCTTTTTAGTATTTCAATTTTTTTCATAATTATTTTAAATATATTTTCTATACTATTTTTTTAGAATTTTCCAGATTTTAAATATTTTATTTGCTTATTTTAAAAAAAATTTAATATATTCTTGTATTTTCCAAATAATTTGAAAATTTCGTAAAATTTTTCCAAGGATTTTTACATTATTTATGTATTTTCTTAATTTTGAAATAATTTTGCTATTACTTTTAGATTTTATTCAAAAAAATTATGTTTGGACAAAAATGCCCTTACTTCAATTCATGTGCCACTCACATGCCTAATGTTTTCCACCAAAAATTAACGGAGTTGAATGGCAGGAGGTTACTTGTGGCAGTTTTCAAAGTTTGGAGGGTTAAGTGCAAAAATTGGAAGTTAAAATGGTGAAGTGTAGGGGGTTAAAGTTCAAGGGGCCAAGTGTAATTAGCACGGGCTCAAAGTTTAAGGGGCCTAAGTGTAATTAACCTTAAAATTAAAGTTCAAAGAATGAATTGTCAAAATATAATTTAAATTCTTACTATACTATCTTCGATGGCGGTCGTTTCTAAAATACTTCATATCTTATATTTGTCGAGGTATATTAACTTGATTTATATGTATCATAAATTATTTTTTAATTCATTAAAACGGTCTTAAAAATGGATAAATAATGTTTAGTCTCTAAGTATATTTTGCATTTAGTCCACTTTATTTTTTTATATTATAAATTGTCCACAATCAATTTTTGAGAGGATTAAGAAGTGTTTTATATGATGAGAGATTTTTTATAACAAAATAAAAATGCTTAGACTTAATATTGATAAAAAATATCGAGGAATTTTTCATCATATGACTCTTAAAAAATTGTACGGCTAAATGCATTGAAAATGAGTACTTAAACACACCAAAATAATATATGGAAACATTTCTTTTGCAATACTTTGTAACTTTTGATGACTCTTTTAAAGGTGAATTAAAAAAGTAATGCCAAGAGCAAGGGATTCCCAAGGCCCAAACGAGCACATGTGGCATGACAAGATGGACAAGAAAAGAGATGCGAAGATGACAAACATGTTATGCCGAAAAAGAAACTATACAAAAAATTGATGCGAGTGTACAATAAAATATTGTACATTCACACTCAATAATAGTATAAAACACTTTATTACACTGACACATCAATTTGTGCAAGTTTTTTGTGTAATTTCTTTGTGCACATAATTTTCCAAATTAAAATCCTAAAACTTACTTTTACTTATTTTGATTTGAGTTTTGTATATATGTTATATGAATTCAAATCAAAATTAGAGAATAAATTTAACTCCAAGTAGATATAAGTATGTTTTGGTAGGAGTGAGGGCAAGTAGGAGGTAAATTAATATTTTTTTTTGTCCTTGTTCGAAGGAAAGGTAAAACATACATGTCTTAACAATTATATCCCTAGATTTTTACTATTACACCTAGGGTACGAACGTTTAAACTAGCAGATTTTTTGCCCCAAATAGACTTTTTATGACGCTTTTTAAAACTCTATTACATTTTATTGTGGGGTCAACTATATCATATTGCAACTTTGGCACCCAAAATAAATGGAGGCCAAAGTTTAAATCACTCATTAGTTGCTGGGTATGCAAAATCTACTCCATATCCACGTGTGTACGATTTGCACTCCAAAATAATATATATGGTATTTTATAATAATTTTGTGTGCAACTTGTAAACCTTTAGTAACTGTTTTTAGAGTGCTTTTATCATTCCTTTGTTTTATATGTTAAAACAAAATTATAATATATATATATATTTTTTAATAATCAATGCCCTACCCTCCCGCTTTTCTTACACTGTTTTATCCATCTTTTGAGGGATTAAATTTAATATAGATAGCAATCCGTGTTTTTGGATCATATTTTAGGCAGGACACGACATATAACATTTAGATGCGAACAAGACATAACATGAAATCATGTTTTTTACCTAACCCGATCAAGGCTCATTTAAAATATGACACGACACGACAACTCAATTAATAATTGTTACATCCGATTAAACACGATAATACACAAAAAAACATGGATAAAAACACGAATAACATGACTAATTCTAGTATTAATTACAACTTCGCGTCAAAAAATTACTACACAAACACGATATATTGTGTAATTTTCTTGTCATTCCGTGTTCTATTATCGTGAGTGTCCAAAATTGTCATCAATAATTTAGTGACCTAAGAAGAAAGAAATACTCTCTTTGCCAATTTTTCTTCCTATAATAACGCATGAAAATGTTTTTTTTGCTTCAAATATTCATTCAGTCACTTGCGTCCATTACAATTCTTTACTCTACCATTGTTTTTCATTTTTTTAATGAGTTCGTTCTTACCTAATCGTAGAGAATCGAATTCAAAAATGTCTCATTAAGTAACTCTTATTTTGTTCCACTGTTTTTAAACTTTTCATAAAAATATAAATTTTCTTATATGTAACTTTTCAGCTTTATAATTAAACCTACCATAATTAAACGTATTATATCCAAACCTCCTTAATATTGTTCAAACAAGCTAATACACGAATAAACTTTTAGTTGGCAGCAATATACAAAAAAGTGGTAGCCACAGACACCAGCCCAAAGCAACTGGAATTCGCCCCCAAGCTCTCAAACATTCGATACCAATTAACTCCTCCGAGCCTCACAATGGCCGACCTAGAACGTGACATTGCAGCCCACCAAAGCCTTGATTTGGTGACCATAGCTCAAGCCATCCATTGGTTTGATCTCCCAACATTTTACCACCAAGTCAAGTGGGCCCTCAAGAAACCTCATGGAGTCATTGCTGCATGGTGCTACACAATACCCGAAGTCAACACCACCGTTGACTCAATCTTTCAACCCTTCTATAACATTGATGTAGATCCCTATTGGGAACCGGCTCGTAAAATGGTGGATGATAAGTATAAGAGCATTGCTTTCCCGTTTGAACCATTAGATGGGTTTGATCACACGGGGCCATTTGAGTTCAAAATAGAGAGGTTGATGAGATTGGAGGACCTTTTCACGTACGTAAGGTCATGGTCAGCTTATCAGACGGCACATGAGAAGGGTGTGGAGCTTTTGAGGGATGAGTTGGTTGAAGATTTCAAGCGTGCTTGGAGTGAAGATGGAAATGAAGTGAAACTTGTTCAGTTTCCTATTTATCTAAAGATTGGGAGAGTTGGAAATTAAGGACTCAATTGGATCATTTTATCAGCGTGAAAAAGATGTGCTTGAATAAAGTCTTTTAAGGGACGACTATGTTTTATATTGGTTTAGAATAAACCATCGTTATCTTAAATTACGTTACTTTTGACTTTTGGTGGATGTCCACCCACGTTCTTGTCTTTTGGTATGTCTCATTATGTCCTATAAATAGGAGGGTCCTCATATGATTGCACCCAATACTATTGAGAAATAAAATAATCGCTCTCTCAATTCTCTACATGTATTTTATTTTATAAAGTCGTGCTGGGTGAAATTTGGTATGCAGGTGAAGATAGTGGGAGAAGTTTGGGAGGGAGATACCATTTATAGGATGAATTTATTGAAATGTTTGAGGTTTTTTTAGGTGTAAAATATTTGTGATCTAATTTCTGTTCATACCAAAATATTAAATAGAACTGTTAGTTGCCATTTATAGGATGAAGGAGATAATTATTTTTTTAATTAACAAAAACTTATTAGCGCACACAAGTGTTATGCAATAGATTGTTATCCACATAATCTTGTGGGACTCATTTAGCCATTGTCTATTCAAAATGCACATTTATATCATTCATACATTTTTATAAGGTGAACTGTGCATTGTTGCTTATTCATTGTGGACAGAAACAATGCACATTTAAACTCTTAAATTATCCGGTGTGGATGGCCTTATGAGTAGGGGTCGCAATTCGGGTTAGTCGTGTCATTTTCGGATCGCGTTGATTTTTATTTGATTATAAATTTTGGATACTCTTAAATTTATATAGGCTAATTGTGTCAAGTTCAGATCATATCAAATTATTACCATAAACGAATTATCGTGTCAAAAATTATCACATTTATTTAGGAGTGGCCAAAATTGGAGACAACAACAAACACCCACCCGCCCCACAAATCTCATCTGTTCCCCATGAAAATGTGACAACAAGAATCCCAAATGCCAAGTGAACAAAATCCCAGTTTAAGAAACCCTAACCCTAGCCCTGATAGATGCCTTTGTCACCTAAGAAAAAGAGAAATCAAATCTAGCCAGGCATCTGGTTCAAATACCCACAAGCCCTAAAAAATGTTATTCTAAAAAAAAGACTCAATTCCCTCTCTTCAACCTCCAACACTCCCCCATCTGAACCAGATGAAACTGAAACCCTACCTCTAACCCTAGAACAAGAAAACCCCCAAAACCCAGATTACACATCTTTGTTATCTGATGAGCTGCTTTTAATTATCCTCTCTAAGCTGCCTCACTCTTGCCATACCCCCAATTCATTGGTTTGTAAACGTTGGTTTAGGTTGAGTGGTGGGTTGGTTAGTTCCATTAGGGTTCTTGATTGGGATTTTCTCGAATCGGGTCGTCTCGTTTACCGGTTCCCTAATCTCAATGAGGTTGATGTTGTTACGGCTTGTGTGAAATCGCCGCGGAATTCGGGGATATTGTTGAGTAATAAATTCATGTCAGTTTGCATGGATTCGCGGAATATGGGTGGAGGGTTTGTTGTGAAGAAGGATTTGTTGGGTTCGAATTTGGTGGATGCGGGGCTTAGGATTTTGGCGGAGGGGTGTTGGGACTTGAGAAAACTTGTTGTGATTGGCACGAGTGAGGAAGGTGTAACACCCCGCCTAATTAAATACCGGGTGGCCAGTCCCATACCAAATTAAAACAGAATATACATTTGGCTCATTCTTAGCATCACTGTCGAAAACATTTACAACTCACCCAATACCCAATTAAGCTGGTGTTAAAAACTTTCCAAATTTAAATTTCAACAAAACCATTTCTAGTTTAAGAATAACACAACACATTTTATTCTATAACACTGATAACCCAATAAATAACTCAAAAGAATTTAAATGAAATTGGAATAAACATTCCCAAATAATATAAATCCTTTACAATAATCCCAACAATGTTAAATGTATTAAAAAGACCCGAATACAATAGTATTTGACCTCGATAGAAAAGATAACTGAAATCCTTTGGGCGACATGACCTACTAAGAATACTGTGAATCAAATGAAGATAGGCGTCTAAGCAAAACTCCATAAATCCATAGCCTGTCATAATCCGCTAAGGTTGGCGTCCCTGTTGCTGGACACCTGATATAGAGATACAATAGAAGAGAAAATATGCAAGGAAACGGGTCAGAGCCCGAATGTGTAGATGATTTTTAAAACATCAAGTATTTAACAAGTGCAATAAAGCATTTATTATGTACATGTTAGATCCAACTCTCACTTGCTATTCTCACCTTTCAACTAGAGTGCACACTTAACGTTTCCTATTAACCTCCTAGTTAATGGTTCCTCTTTTCTAGTCTCCATATTATAATTCCATTCCCATATCATAATCCCCGTATATCCCATACCATACGTCACATTATTATTCATTTACATTTCTCCTTTATATGATTAGTTTCTCATCATTACTCATTAATATGAATCGTTTCTCATTAACATGAGTCATTACTCATTAATATGAATCGTTTCTCATTAACATGAGTTAAGCTTTTCAATTCTATAAGCATAAACATTCATTAACTTAATTCCATTATCTTTCTCTATTCACCGTTATCTACAATTATCACCGTAGATAGGTTTAACCAGAATATATCCATTCAATCATTTAATCCATTATATATATATTCATATATAATACAGCACCCCGAGTCACAGCTGCGGTGCAATGCATTACTCTGCTATCATGTCCCATCATCGTAGGTCGCCGAATAGGGGACTAAAGGTTCGATAAGATTCCACGAACCACAAACAACAACACAATCATTGGAGGCGAACATAGTTCGCGTATCCATGGGTCACGCACATACCTACGTACCCACAGTCAGCGAACTTATCAACTCCCCGATAAGTATTTCATAGACCTATGTTCTCGAGCGACAAATCAAAAATCCCATGGATTCATCAGGATATGACTGCCCTCACGCGCAAACCTCCCACCAATAGCAAGTAAGCTAGGTATGTCATACACATAAATCATCAATCAATCAAATAGGTATTATCATACCTATAATATAATATCAATAAGGTAATATCACTACCCTAAGATATTTCCCATACGTAGCATTATAACCCTTTTTAAATTCCACGTATTAAAATATCATATCTTTACTTCATAATTTAATTATCCTCGCATCCTATAACATCTCTCCACTCCCGACGTCGTTAAGGTTCATGCGCGGAGCGTCTCGCAAAGCGAAATCCAAACAAGGAACCCCTCCAATACACTACTACTTAACTTTGTCGATCGAGGAGGTCCGACAACTTCTACTATGCGATCGGGATAACCTCATATCTTCTTTCAACCAAAAGTGTTCTAAACTCCCATCTCTATCCAGGAGACATACCACTACGCTCTTGTATTACACTCCATCCTTGCGAAATCAATAATGAGCTTAAACTCAGTCCTTGATGTTCAAATTGTAACCCTAAGGTTACCCTCACTCAATACACATGATTCAAATAGGTTTTTCCTCAACATATATTCAGTATGAAGTCGCTAATATTCTACTGGTCCATAACATCATTTCTCCCGAATTACTACGCGTTTAGCTCTCCTTTTAATTAAGGTTAAAATCGATAGTTTCAAATCTCTTATAAACACATCTTCTTTCACTTAGGATTAAACCCTCTTGTAAACTTAAGGATACCCAGGTGTTATATTAAATCACCCCTACTGGTCCTATCTTTAATCCTCATACATCTCCATTTAGAATTTAACAAATGAATCTAGCAACCGAAATTCCATTCGATATAATGTTCCTCATTTTAATCACTTGAATCCAAATCAAATTAATTCAAATCTTAGCAAGGGTTTACTGATATTTTCTAAGTCCCATAATATCCAAATAATAATAACCAAAGATCCACAAAAGGTTTGGGATAAGAATCAACATTTAAAAAGAAACAACTTTACATATTCTGGGGAGGTCGATCGATCGAAGGCAGGGGTCGATCGATCGATCCCTCAGGTCCAAGCCTGGTTTTCTGCATTTTCTGCAACTACGGGTTTAGCAACTTATGATCATTTAAACCTTCATCTAAACATCCCAAATGACTTATAATCTTTACTACATGATATATCAACATATATGAACGATTTTCAATACTCTAAACATCCTAGAATCATCAAGGGATTGGATTAAAAAGCATGTTTATCTCCTTATTTCCAGAAAATTATCAACATATCAACTTCAAGAACACATCAATGGTTTTCATAATTTCTTCAACAGTTTCATGACTATTTCGTGGATTATTATCAACCTAAAACATGAGTTTAATTCCTATATCATTTCAGTTTCCAGAAATCCATTTAATACTCCATTATTTCTTCCAAACATGAATAATCTTCTCTTTTCATACTATTCTAACATGGACAATATACAAACTTAAATTGCCATTATTAAACACTTTCCTTTACTAAAGGTCTGATCCTTTGGTGTAGTATATCTCAGTTGGTTATCCCTTCTCCGGTCAAACTCCGGTGGTGGTTGGTGGTGGTGAACCTTGGTTCTTGTTCTTCTCCTTCCCAAGTAGGCTTTTCCTTTCCCAAGCACCCTTTTTTTTCTCTCTAGGAAGATGACTTCTCTAATTTGTGTAGAGGAGATGAATAACCCCCATACACTTAATCTACCAATACTTATAATAGTGCAAAATCCGAAATCACTATTCATCCCCCTTAGAAAAATGACCAAAATGCCCTTTCGGGTTGTCTATTCATTTCCAAATGACCCGAGACTCAAAATTAACATCCAAATAGACTTTTCTGACTATTTCGAACCTTCCGGACGCAACGACGCAGTCGAAATGACTATAAGGTCGATAAAAAATAAATTTCCTTTTTAATTTAATATACTAGTCCCGACACGTCCCATACCGTGTCTGACTAAAAATATAAATTATCGAATTTATATCATACATTCATATCAATGACATCACATTCATATATTACCTAAATATCTTTAAATAATATTCAGAATCATCCATTTTAATATCCACCGTCCGGATAAAACCCAAATGAATTAATTAATAATAAAATCCAATTAATCCATTAATTTAAAATATAACCCATTTTAAAAGTCATTTAAAATTACGGGGTATTACATACTTCCCCCCTTATAACAGAATTTCGTCCCGAAATTCAGGAATATAAGTCATAATGGTAAGGTCAACTCCGAGTATAAATCTCACATCGCAATAAATCCAAGATGTACCGCCCATACAGTACATTAACAAAATCCCTATCGATGTTATACGCCAAGCCTCACCATATAGTTTCAACTGAATCAAATCTAGACTTTACCTAATCTTCCCTATACCGTCCTCGTGACAAACTTTGGGAAAAATGATCCTCTCGTAGTGAACAAATAAATCCTGAAGTCTCAATTACTTACCTTTTTCACAATTATGAAAAATACTACAATTCAATCATCCAGGGCGCCCATACACCCTCTCGTACCGCTTTCAATATTAAAATTTTCGCAAAGGCTATAAACTCGTTTCCCAAAGACCTAACTTATTTCGACTCCCAACGGTTATTAGTTTCATGCGTGGGGTGTCTCGCAAGCGAAATCCAAACAAGGAACCACCCCGATACACTACTTCCTAAAGTAGTCGTTCATCGAAACTCCTAAGGTCCTTAGTCAATAATATATAAAAATTTGGGTTTTTTAAAAAAAATATCAGGTTTATCAATTTAAAACAAAAATTAGGTTTTATCGATTTCAAATAGAGTCTACGCATCTACTCTCTTATAGAAGACAAGATGCAGACATACGCTCTCATATACCACAAGTCAATGCATGCTGATAGTCACATCACGCTCGGACATGCCCAAGGTAAGTAATCCCATAAAAATCAAACCCACGTGATAACAAGTAATATATAGGTGTCCCACACCCCTCAGTGAGTCTACGTAAATAACGTTGCCATAGGCTAAGTTTAACAACCCTTTTGCCCACACAATATCAATCACTACAAAAATCAATACGCCTCATACTTCCTTAGATAGGAAACATACCCTCATTTGCGGGTGATGGTTGTTGAATCCCAATATTATAACTTTGCTCCGATGAGTCAAGAAAAATTTTACCCCAAATTTTCAGTTCTAGTTAACCACACTCCACTATATACCCAAGCCTTTCAATATATTGCCTTCGTTAGGGAACATACACAATTCACGCATTTCAAGAACTTCTACTGATGACTCTCCTCAATTTTTCCATAATAGGGGTGACATCGACTACGGTCATCATACTCGAACATACTTCATAATCTCATAAGTACGATCTCCGCTATTCGTCCAATGGCCCTCATCAGCCATACGTACGTAATGAAAGATTCCCCAATAAATGTTGTCAAATTTTATAGTTCAACCCATCAGTGAACATTAGGACTCTCCTCTCCTCAGTAGGTACTTCAGCTGGTACCAAATTAGTTAATCTCGTAAACTCTTCCTCATATTCCGCCACAGTTTTCTCTTCCTGTTTCAAATCAAGTAGCTTCCGTCTCTTCTCTGTCTGGATGGCGGAAGGAAAATACTTCCCATCAAACCGTATCCAAAAGTCTTGGATAGTCATTGTGTCCCTCTCCTCCATAGTGGTCGTAGCTTCCCACCATTGCAAGGCTGCCCCAACTAGCTTGAATGTAGCTAGTATTTGACGTTGAACCTCAGTGCATTCGATCATTCTCAAGTGCCGTTGGATATCTTTCTTCCATTGGCTAGCAGTCACAACATCTGATCCTCCCTAAAACACAGGTGGGTGCGCTTTCTGAAAGGCATCCCTCGCTCGTTCCCATGCAGTAGGAAACACTTTCCCTTGCGCGGGTGGCACAACCGGTGCCGGTGCGGGAGCCTGCTGAACAGCAGCTACAACAGTATTGACTGCCTGAGCGACAATTGCAGCAACTTCGGCCGCAGTCATCGTACCTTTGTAGGCGTAAATAGAAAAGCAATAATCCTACTCATAGGGCTCTACATCAAAGAACGCTAAGCTGAAAACACAGTAAGCCGTACAGATCCTAAAGGACTCTAGAACCTGATGCTCTGATACCACCTGTAACACCCCGCCTAATTAAATACCGGGTGGCCAGTCCCATACCAAATTAAAACAGAATATACAGTTGGCTCATTCTTAGCATCACTGTCGAAAACATTTACAACTCACCCAATACCCAATTAAGCTGGTGTTAAAAACTTTCCAAATTTAAATTTCAACAAAACCATTTCTAGTTTAAGAATAACACAACACATTTTATTCTATAACACTGATAACCCAATAAATAACTCAAAATAATTAAAATGCAATTGGAATAAACATTCCCAAATAATATAAATCCTTTACAATAATCCCAACAATGTTAAATGTATTAAAAAGACCCGAATACAATAGTATTTGACCTTGATAGAAAAGATAACTGAAATCCTTTGGGCGACATGCCCTGCTAAGAATACTGTGAATCAAATGAAGATAGGCGTCTAAGCAAAGCTCCATAAATCCATAGGCTGTCATAATCCGCTAAGGTTGGCGTCCCTGTTGCTGGACACCTGATATAGAGATACAATAGAAGAGAAAATATGCAAGGAAACGGGTCAGAGCCCGAATGTGTAGATGATTTTTAAAACAGCAAGTATTTAACAAGTGCAATAAAGCATTTATTATGTACATGTTAGATCCAACTCTCACTTGCTATTCTCACCTCTCAACTAGAGTGCACACTTAACGTTTCCTATTAACCTCCTAGTTAATGGTTCCTCTTTTCTAGTCTCCATATTATAATTCCATTCCCATATCATAATCCCCGTATGTCCCATACCATAAGTCACATTATTATTCATTTACATTTCTCCTTTATATGATTAGTTTCTCATCATTACTCATTAATATGAATCGTTTCTCATTAACATGAGTCATTACTCATTAATATGAATCGTTTCTCATTAACATGAGTTAAGCTTTTCAATTCTATAAGCATAAACATTCATTAACTTAATTCCATTATCTTTCTCTATTCACCGTTATCTACAATTATCACCGTAGATAGGTTTAACCAGAATATATCCATTCAATTATTTAATCCATTATATATATATTCATATATAATACAGCACCCCGAGTCACAGCTGCGGTGCAATGCATTACTCTACTATCATGTCCCATCATCGCAGGTCGCCGAATAGGAGACTAAAGGTTCGGTAAGATTCCACGAACCACAAACAACAACACAATCATTGGAGGCGAACATAGTTCTCGTATCCATGGGTCACGAACATACCTACGTACCCACAGTCAGCGGACTTATCAACCCCCCGATAAGTCTTTCATAGACCTATGTTCTCGAGCGACAAATCAAAAACCCCATGGATTCATCAGGATATGACTGCCCTCACGCGCAAACCTCCCACCAATAGCAAGTAAGCTAGGTATGTCATACACATAAATCATCAATCAATCAAATAGGTATTATCATACCTATAATATAATATCAATAAGGTAATATCACTACCCTAAGATATTTCCCATACGTAGCATTATAACCCTTTTTAAATTCCACGTATTAAAATATCATATCTTTACTTCATAATTTAATTATCCTCGCATCCTATAACATCTCTCCACTCCCGACGTCGTTAAGGTTCATGCGCGGAGCGTCTCGCAAAGCGAAATCCAAACAAGGAACCCCTCCAATACACTACTACTTAACTTTGTCGATCGAGGAGGTCCGACAACTTCTACTATGCGATCGGGATAACCTCATATCTTCTTTCAACCAAAAGTGTTCTAAACTCCCATCTCTATCCAGGAGACATACCACTACGCTCTTGTATTACACTCCGTCCTTGCGAAATCAATAATGAGCTTAAACTCAGTCCTTGATGTTCAAATTGTAACCCTAAGGCTACCCTCACTCAATACACATGATTCAAATAGGTTTTTCCTCAACATATATTCAGTATGAAGTCACAAATATTCTACTGGTCCATAACATCATTTCTCCCGAATTACTACGCGTTTAGCTCTCCTTTTAATTAAGGTTAAAATCGATAGTTTCAAATCTCTTATAAACACATCTTCTTTCACTTAGGATTAAACCCTCTTGTAAACTTAAGGATACCCAGGTGTTATATTAAATCACCCCTACTGGTCCTATCTTTAATCCTCATACATCTCCATTTAGAATTTAACAAATGAATCTAGCAACCGAAATTCCATTCGATATAATGTTCCTCATTTTAATCACTTGAATCCAAATCAAATTAATTCAAATCTTAGCAAGGGTTTACTGATATTTTCTAAGTCCCATAATATCCAAATAATAATAACCAAAGATCCACAAAAGGTTTGGGATAAGAATCAACATTTAAAAAGAAACAACTTTACATATTCTGGGGAGGTCGATCGATCGAAGGCAGGGGTCGATCGATCGATCCCTCAGGTCCAAGCCTGGTTTTCTGCATTTTCTGCAACTACAGGTTTAGCAACTTATGATCATTTAAACCTTCCTCTAAACATCCCAAATGATTTATAATCTTTATTACATGATATATCAACATATATGAACGATTTTCAATACTCTAAACATCCTAGAATCATCAAGGGATTGGATTAAAAAGCATGTTTATCTCCTTATTTCCAGAAAATTATCAACATATCAACTTCAAGAACACATCAATGGTTTTCATAATTTCTTCAACAGTTTCATGACTATTTCGTGAATTATTATCAACCTAAAACATGAGTTTAATTCCTATATCATTTCAGTTTCCAGAAATCCATTTAATACTCCATTATTTCTTCCAAACATGAATAATCTTCTCTTTTCATACTATTCTAAGATGGACAATATACAAACTTAAATTGCCATTATTAAACACTTGCCTATACTGAAGGTCTGATCCTTTGGTGTAGTATATCTCAGTTGGTTGTCTCTTCTCCGGTCAAACTCCGGTGGTGGTTGGTGGTGGTGAACCTTGGTTCTTGTTCTTCTCCTTCCCAAGTAGGCTTTTCCTTTCCCAAGCACCCTTTTTTTTCTCTCTAGGAAGATGACTTCTCTAATTTGTGTAGAGGAGATGAATAACCCCCATACACTTAATCTACCAATACTTATAATAGTACAAAATCCGAAATCACTATTCATCCCCCTTAGAAAAATGACCAAAATGCCCTTTCGGGTTGTCTATTCATTTTCAAATGACCCGAGACTCAAAATTAACATCCAAATAGACTTTTCTGACTATTTCGAACCTTCCGGACGCAACGACGCAATCGAAATGACTATAAGGTCGATAGAAAATAAATTTCCTTTTTAATTTAATACATTAGTCCCGACCACTGTTCTAAAAAACCCGCCTAGGCTTCGCCTAGGCACGCCTAGGCTTAAGGCTTGGGAGAAACGCCTCGCCTTACGCTTTTCACGCCTTATTCTTGGTAAAACCCTTAAGGCACACTTTTTTCTAAAAACAACAATTCCTTAGTGAAACGATGTCGCCTTTTAAAAAATTTGTTTACAAACCAGACCGTTAATTTATCCAAAATAATCAAATAGTATTTTAATTTGCATATATTCAGACATATTTTTATGATATGTGCAATTTTTGTATTTTAATAACCTTGTTATGGTTAAAAATATTAAAATATATTAAGAAGGCCTAAACGCCTTTTCACGCCTTTTTACGCCTAGGCCCGCCTAGGCTTCTAAGGCTTAAGGCTTCGCCTCCACGCCTCAATCACGCCCCGCGTTTTTTAGAACCTTGGTCCCGACACGTCCCATACCGTGTCTGACTAAAAATATAAATTACCGAATTTATATCATACAGTCATATCAATGACATCACATTCATATATTACCTAAATATCTTTAAGTAATATTCAGAATCATCCATTTTAATATCCACCGTCCGGATAAAACCCAAATGAATTAATTAATAATAAAATCCAATTAATCCATTAATTTAAAATATAACCCATTTTAAAAGTCATTTAAAATTACGGGTATTACAGAAGGGTTGTCGTTTGTTGCGGAGAAGTGTTTGATATTGCAGGAGTTGGAGCTGCATAGTTTTTCGGATTGGGTGTTGAAAGGGGTTACTAGGTTTCAGAATTTGCAGATTATGAAATTGATTGGTTGCATTGAGGGGTTTTATTATTCTGTGATTACGGACATTGGGTTGACGATTTTGGCGCAAGGGTGTAGGCGGTTATTGAAGCTTGAGTTAGTTGGTTGTGAGGGGAGATATGATGGGGTCAAAGCTATTAGTCAATGTTGCCAAATGTTGGAAGAATTGACCCTTTGTGACCATATATTGGATGGTGGGTGGGTGGTGGCGTTGTCGTATTGTGGGAATTTGAAGAATTTGAAGCTTCAATCTTGCAAGAGTATTGATCCAAGTCCCGGGCCTGATGAGCATTTGGGTTCATGTCCTACACTTGAAGAATTGCATTTGCAGAGATGTCAAATGAGGGATAAGGAGGGTGTAAGACCATTGTTTTTAGTTTGTGAGGCTGTAAGGGAGCTTGTTATTGAGGATTGTTGGGGTTTGGACAACATTGTATTTGGCACTGCAAGTATTTGTAGGAGAGTAAGGCTTCTATCATTGGAAGGATGCTCATTACTTACAACGGATGGCTTAGAGTCGGTAGTTCTTTCATGGAAAGAGCTGAAGAGGCTTAGAGTTGCCTCATGTAACAAAATAAAGGACAGTGACGTAACTCCAAAACTAGCAACCTTGTTTTCTGTTCTTAAAGAGTTGAAATGGAGACCGAATTCCAGGTCTCTTCTCTCAATAGGTCTTGCAGAGACAGGGGTTGGACAGAAAGGTTTTAGATCTTTCAAGAGGAGGTGAAAATTGAACTTCTATTTGACGCCGAGAAATTTGAGCATCTTCTGAACATATAAGTTTATGATTCACACGGTAGCTGCAAGATGTTTATTGCATTACAAACATTCTCTAGATTCTGCAAGTATTCAACAAATATGTGAACATGGTTAGAGGATGATTCACCTGTTTTAGTTGTGGAGAATCTGCCAAAGGGAACTAGTTTTTGGAACCATTTGATTTCTCAACTCATTAGTGTATGTGGTAGATGTTTGTCTATGACTCAGTGTGTCAAGCTAAAATTAACTTTATGTGTATTATAGGAATGGCTCTGTTTCAGACTCTCTAACAGTCCAGAAAGTTAGATGCACTAATTTTTTGAAAGAAAATACTTGTACTGTTCCTTTTAGTGATAATGAAATAAGTTGAAAAATTATATCAGCAAAAAAAAAGAACTCTCGTAGAATTGAAGGATTTTATCTCAGCCCTTGGTTATAGGGCACAACGTCAAAAGATCTCATCTAGTGCGTGGGTCAAAAGGTCTCACCTAGTGCGTGGGTCATAGGGGGAAGGTTAAGGGTGTTCGCGGTCCGGTCCGATCCGGTTTTGGGGTGTTTTTGGGACTGGACCGTATTTGATCGGTCCCAAAAAATTATGGAACGAGACCGGATCAGAATAATCGGTTTCGGTCTTATTCGATTTTTAAGCGGTTCGTGTTTGGTCTCGGTTCGTGTTTGGTCCATACCCGTATAAAACAATACATTTTTTTAAATTAAAAACAACCCATTTTTTAAAAACAACATTTCTCTTTAAAAAAAAATAGCACACAATTAAAAAACAGGCTTATTACAAAGTTATTACATAGTTTAAAGTTATATAGTAAATTATACAGTTTAAAGTTACAACAAGTTATTACATAGTAATACAAGTTATTACATAGTAATACAGTAAGTTACACATTTTGTTTAAAGTTATTCAGTAAGTTATTACATGAAGGTTATAGGTTAAAGTTAGAGTAAGTTATTACATAGTTAAATTTTACACTAAGTTATGACATAGTTTAAAGTTATAACATGAAGATCTTAATGTCAAATAGGCTTATGTTTAACATAGTTTATTACAGTAATAACATTTGTCCACAAGGGGTATGTAATAACAGATCTTATGGTTATAACCTAAGGTCGTAAAGTGTAGGCAACTCAACAAAACATAAATCTAACAAAATCCATATATTAGAAAAACAGATCGCCAAATAGTGATTGGGGATTTAGGCACAACAGATCGTAGTAGAACAACAACAAGTTTTATGGTGAAATAAAGATGAAATAAAAATACAACAGCATATCGTAATAGAACAGCAGGTTGGGGGTTTAGGCAATTGGGGATTTAGGCATATAATTGTAAGTAACTTCATTTAAATGTAAGTAACTTACTTCTCCTTTATATCACATCTGTGAGAGAGGGAGGAGATGAAGAGTGGTGCTGTCACTGCCGTGTGTGGCCGGATCTCCGTAGATTGAGAGGGGTGGTGGCCGGATTTTCGTAGCTGAGAGGAGCGTGCTGCGTGGCAGTGTGGCTGTAGCTGAAGATTTAGAAGTGGCGGTGGCTGGATGTCCATAGCATATCTGAGGGAGACGAGATGAGGTGTGTGCGTGTGGCACACTGACACCGCTGCTGATGTTGTTCGTTCATAGAACTTAGAGAGAGAGAGAGAAAGAAATTAGGTTAGGTAAACAACTTAGGTTATGAACTCATTGCTGCTGTGACCGAACGATATGTGATTGTGGTTGGCTGTGCGTGTGTGGTTAAGAAATAAAATATATATATAATGAAAGCGGTCCGGTCCGATCCAAACCCGAATTTTACGAGCCAAAACCGAAATCGAACCGAATTATGTGGTCCTGAATATTTTTAGACCGAATTAAAAAAAAAGCGTGTTCGGTTCGATCCATTCGGTCTATTCGGGTTCGTGCACACCCCTAGGGAAGGTATCAAGACCGATTTAGCTGTAAAATACATCTATATAAGGGGGCGAAATTTACAGACACACACACATATATATACATATAAAAGAGAGAGAGGGAGACATGGCAAATTTATTCATTAAGCAGGCGAAACAGTATGCGGTGGGTAGACCAAATTACCCATAGCAGCTGTTTGACTTCATAGCCTCCAACACACCCTGCCATGACCTTGCATGGGATGTCGGTACTGGCACTGGCCAAGCAGCAGCATCCGTAAGCCTCTCTCTCTCTCTCTCTCAATTGATGCTTTCAATAGTTGCGGCTCCTAATCAATTGATGATCATTTTTATCAAGTGATATGGTTAATGTTATAATAAGAAATTATAGAAAACAAAAGGTCTTTTAGCTTAGTTTCATCCAAGGTTCTAAAAAACGCGGGGCGTGATCGAGGCGTGGAGGTCAAGCCTTAAGCCTTAGAAGCCTAGGCGGGCCTTAGGCGTAAAAAGGCGTTTAGGCCTTTTTAATATATTTTAATATTTTTTAATAATAACAAGGCTATTAAAATACTAAAATTGTACATATCATAAAAATATGTCTGAATATTTGCAAATTCAAATACTATTTGATTATTTTGGATGAGATAATGGTCCGGTTTGTAAAAAAATCTTTAAACGGCGATATCGGTTTACTAAATCATTGTTGTTTTTAGAGAAAAAGTGCGCCTTAAAGGTTTTACCAAGCATAAGGCGTCAAAATCTTAAGGCGGGGCGTTTCTCCCAAGCCTCAAGCCTAGGCGGAGCCTAGGCGGGTTTTTTAGAACAGTGGTTTCATCTCAGTTTACGTAGTTTTTATAAATTTTCAATGTCCAATTTATTTATAAAATTATGAGTTAATTACACTTAGATTCCTCGAATTGTGCCTCTCTCCTCGCTTTGTCATCCGAATTTTAATTTTTATAATTAACCCCCTCAACTTTCAACACGGCTGCAAATTGCTCCCTACCGTCCAACTCCATTAATTTTTTGTGAAAAAATTTAGTCATGTGAAATGCATGACTTCTTAAAGGTTTTTTTATAAGGCATATACAAAATAGTCCCTCGAACTTTTTTTAATTCATGTATAGTCCAAGTCTTTTTATTTTGCACCAAAAAGTCCTTCACCATGCCAAAAACGTTTTACTATGCAGCTGGCGCGAAGCATTAAAGAATCATGCCAAAAAGGTTTTACCATGCCGCTGGCGCGGACCATTAAAGATAAGAGAATAAGAGAATTTTTGGTACAAAATAAAAGGTTTTGACTAAATGTGTATTAAAAAATGTTTGAAAGACTTTTTGGTATTTGATCCTATTTTTATTCAAAGTTATTTTTTACTTTTTCCCCTCTTTCTTCTATCTCTTTCAAAAAAAAAATTCTCTTACTTCTCTCTCTCTCTCTCTCTCTCTCTCTCTCTCTCTCTCTCTCTCTCCATGACTAAGAGCTACCCCACTTCACCCCCACCCCGTCTACCCCCACCCTGCCCTGCCCCAACTACTTACTCCTGCCTGTCCCAGCCCACCCAGCCCCTGCCTCCACCCCCCTCCCCTGCTCCACCTCCCACCCCACCCACCTACCTCCATCCTCTCTCTCCTCTCTCTTTATATGCACACACAGATTTGTATTTGGTTGGATTTGAAAATATTTTGGTTGAGTTTGGATGTTATATTTGTTTGGATTTAGATTTGTTTGAGTTTAGATTTGATTAAGGTTGAATTTAGATTTGGATTTGGATCGTAGGCCCTCTTTGATAGCATCTAAATTTAAAGGGAAATTTAAAAAAGTTTGAAATTTTTTGAAACTTTTCCACTTTTAGAAAGTTTGATAGTTTTAATTTGTCTTGTAATTTATTTTTCATGTACAACACCCCTTAAGTATAATTTGTCACCTTTGAGTGGAAACCAATTTTTTTGGGGGGTAGGTTTTTGTTTTTGCCACATTTGGATGGAAAATCAGTCAAAACCATTTTTTTTCAAAACTCTATACATTTCATAAATATATAAATATATATTCTTCATAAATTTATAAATATATATATATATATATATATATATTAATACGTATATGTTTCGTATATTTTATATATTTTAGTATACATGTTTATTTCCACAATTGCATATATTTCATATATGTATATATTTCATATACTTAATATGTTTCGTATATTTATATATGTCATATATTTCATATATTTTAGTATATATGTATATTTCATATATTGTGTATATTTCATATACTTATACATTTTTTATATTTAATATATTACATATATTTATATATGATATATTCCTTATATGTCCATATTTTGTACATTTATATATTTCGTATATTTAATTTATTTTGTATATTTTCATATATTTTGTATATTTAATTTATATATTTTGTATATTTCAATTTGTATATTTAATATATTTTATACATTTATATATTTTCATATATTTCGTATATTTGAGTTTTTCAAATATTTCGTCTATTGTGTATATTTTCTTCGTATATTTTATATCTTTTGTATATTTTTTCTAATATTTTTAATATTTCATATATTTCTTGTATTTTTTAAAAAATATTTCATATATTTTTTTTAATATTTCATATATCTTTTAAAATAATTCATATATTTCATATATTTTTTTGTATATTTCATATATTTCATATACTTATTTTCATTTATTTTCATATATTTCATTTATGTATATAATTTGTATATTTCATATATGTATATATTTTGTATATTTCATATATTTCGTAATGTGAAGGTATATACTCAACTCAACTCAACAAAGCCTTTTACCAATTATTTGGGGTCGGCTATATGAATCCTATTTTTCCATTTCATTATGTCCAGTGCAATATCTTCGGTTAAACCACATGACATCATGTCATTTTTTATAATATCCCACCAAGTCAATTTAGGCGTACCTCTACCCCTTGTGTTACCATCAATACTAACTAAATCACTCGTCCTTACAGGAGCATCCATTGGTCTACGCTTGACGTGTCCAAACCATCTAAGTCGATTTTATCTCAATTTATCTTCTATAGGAGCTACTTTTACCGTTTCACGAATTTGTTCATTTTTAATTTTATCCTTTCGAGTTTTACTACAAATCCATCTTAGCATTCGCATCCTTGTCACACTCATTTTCTGCACATTTTGTTTCTTGTTTGCCCAACACTCTGTCCCATATAACATGGCGGGTCTAATGGCCGTCCTATAATATTTACCTTTTAACTTCAAAGGTATACGCCTATCACACAAAACGCCAGTAGCACTTCTCCTGTTAACTCAGCCTGCTCTAATCCTATGAGTAACATCATCACTAATATCTCCATCTTTTTGGATAATCGATCCTAAATAACGAAAATGATCGTTTCTAGGTATCTCTTGACCCTCTAATTTCACTACATCTCCATTTGTCCTCATATTACTACTAAAATTGCACTCCACATATTATGTTTTAGTTCTGCTTATTTTAAATCCTCTTGTTTCTAAAGTTTCTCTCCACAATTCCAACCTAGCATTAGTCCCTGTCTTAGTCTCATCCACTAAAATAATATCATCTACAAATAGCATACACCATGGCACCTCATCTTGTATTTGTCCAGTCAACTCATCCATAACAAGCGCAAAGAGATAAGGACTTAATGCTGAACCTTGGTGTAGACCTACCGTAATTGAAAATTCACTACTTTCTCCGGCTGATGTTCTTACTGTAGTCATCGCACCATCATACATATCCTTGATCATATCAATATATCTGCGAGTCACTCCTTTTTTATGTAGAACCCACCATATTATATCTTTGGGTATCCTATCATACGCCTTCTCCAAATCTATAAAAATCATATGAAGATCCTTCTTTTTCTCCCTATACCTCTCCATTAATCTCCTCAATAAATAGATTGCTTCCATTGTTGACCTCCCAAGCATAAATCCAAATTGATTCTCAAATACTGTTGTCTTTAATCTCAATCTATATTCAATCACTCTCTCCTAAAGTTTCATTATATGACTCATTAACTTAATACCACGATAATTTGAACAACTTTGTATGTCCCCTTTATTTTTATAAATAGGTACTAAAACACTTTTTCTCCATTCATCGGGCATCCTATTAGTCATTAAAATTCTATTGAATAATTTTGTAAGCCATGATACTCCATCCTCCCCTAAGCACTTCCAAACCTCAATAGAGATACCATCTGGTCCTAAAGCCTTCCCTGTTTTCATCCTTTTTAGAGTAATCCTGACCTCTGTTGTCCTAATTCTGCAGAAAAATATATTTTCTTGAGTCTCCCTAAGTTCCTCTATATCTAATCTTCTCCCATTATCTCCATTTAATAACCTCTCAAAGTAGTTTTTTCATCTTTCCATAATTTCATCATCTTTGACTAGGATTCTCGAATCATCACTTTTGATACACTTAACGTTATTAAAATCTTTTATTTTCCTGTCCCTAAGTTTATCAAGCTTATAAATACTTTTTTCCCCTTCTTGTGTACCTAATTTTGTATAAAGATCATCATACGCTTTTAACTTAGCATCTCTTACCACTTTCTTAACTTCCTTTTTAGCCCATTTATATTTCTCAAAATTTTCTTCATTTCTATTTGTTTGGCATGTTTTAAAGCACTCCCTTTTAATTTTTACGATATTTTGTACTTCTTCATTCCACCACCAAGTTTCTTTAGACTGTGGCCTCTTGCCTTTTGATTCTCCAAGAATTTCTTTTGATATTCTCCTAATGTATGTGGCCATCTTATTCCACATTATGTTAGTCTCTTCTTAAGTATTCCATGTTGCTTCATTTAATAATTTATCTATATATATATATATTCTATAAAATATATATTCCGTAAATAATATATTTCGTAAACAAATTTTTCACATTTATTTCTATTTTTCGGCTTCTTTGTTTGATAGAAAATGTGAAAAATGACTATTTTTCAACTTGGATCAAACTGACACATGTTAGAAAATACCCATTTGCCTTGAAATTATTTTCCCTATAATCAATTGCCCTGGAATCATTATCATTTTTCCACTTTTCTATTAAATAAGGCCTTATATTTGTTTAGATTTAAATTTGGATTTGGAAAAGGAGAACTGTTTTTTTCTATTTTATGATTTTTTTGTATTTGATGTATTTTCTACCTTTTTATTAAAAATTTATCTTTCCATTGGAAATTCGTTTTTATAATATTTTCTATATTTTTTGTTTTTCTTTAAAATATTTTTCATATTTTATGTATTTTTTTGTTTTTGATATTTTCCATTTTTTCTTTAAAACATTTTCCTATTTTATCTATTTTATATTTTTCTTTAAAACATCTTTCCTATTTTTTTATACTTTTGAGAATTTTAATTTTTTACGAATTTCTATATTTTTAAATGTCTTTTTTGTATTTCAATATTTTTTCCATAATTATTTTAAATATATTTTCTATATTATTTTTTTATTATTTTCCTGATTTTAAATATTTTATTTGGATATTTTCAAAAACTTTTAATATATTTTTGTATTTTGCAAATAATTTAAAATTTTCGTAAAATTTTTCCATAGATTTTTATATATTTTTTATATTTTCTTAATTTTGAAATATTTTTGCTATTATTTTTAGATTTTATTCAAAAAAAGTTATGTTTGGACAAAAATGCCCTCATTTCAATTCATGTGCCACTCATATGCCTAATGTTTTTCACCAAAATTAACGGAGTTGAATGGCAGGAGGTTACTTGTAGCAGTTTTCAAAGTTTGGAGGGTTAAGTGCAAAAATTGGAAGTTAAAATGGTGAAGTGTAGGGGAGTTAAAGTTCAAGGGGCCAAGTGTAATTAGCATGGGATTAAAGTTGAAGGGGCCTAAGTATAATTAACCTTAAAATTAAAGTTCTAAGAATGAATTGTTAAAATGTAATTTAAATTCTTACTATGCCATCTTTGATGGCGGTCGTTTCTAAAATACTTCATATCTTATATTTGTCGAGGTATTTTAACTTGATTTATATGTAACATAAATTATATTTTAACTCATTAAAACGGTCTTAAAAATGGATAAATAATGTTTAGTCTCTAAGTATATTTTGCATTTAGTCCACTTTTTTTATGTTATAAATTGTCCATAATCAATTTTTGAGTGGATTAAGGAGTGTTTTATATGATGAGAGATTTTTTTTGACAAAATAAAATGTTAGACTTAATATTGATTAAAAAATATCGAGGAATTTTTCGTCATATGACTCTTAAAAAATTGTACGGCTAAATGCATTCAAAATGAGTACTTAAACACACCAAAATAATATATGGAAACATTTTTTTTCCAATACTTTGTAACTTTTGATGACTATTTTAAAGGTGAATTAAAAAAGTAACGCCAAGAGCAAGGGATTCCCAAGGCCTAAATGAGCAGATGTGGCATGACAAGATGGACAAGAAAAGAGATGCGAAGATGACAAACATGTTATGTCGAGAAAGAAACTATGCAAAAAATTGATGCGACTGTACAATAAAATATTGTACATTCTCACTCAATAATAGTATAAGACACTTTATTACACTGACTCGTCAATTTGTACAAGTTTTTTGTGTAATTTCTTTGTGCACATAATTTTCCAAATTAAAATCCTAAAACTTACTTTTACTTATTTTGATTTGAGTTTTGTCTATACGTTATATGAATTCAAATCAAAATTAGAGAATAAATTTAACTCCAAGTAGATATAAGTATGTTTTGGTAGGAGTGTGGGTAAGTAGGAGGTAAATAAATATTTTTTTTTGGTTCTTGGTTGAAGGAAAGGTAAAACATACATGTCTTAACAATTATATCCCTAAATTTTTACTATTACACCTAGGGTGCGAACATTTAAAGTAGCAGTTTTTTTGCCCCAAATAGACTTTTTATGACGCTTTTTAAAACTTTATTACGTTTTATTGTGGGGGACAACTATATCATATAGCAACTTTGGCACCTAAAATAAATGGAGGCCAAAGTTTAAATCGCTCATTAGTTGATGGGTATGCAAAATGTACTCCATATCCATGTGTGTACAATTTGAACTCCAAAATAATATATAGGATATTTTATAATAATTTTGTGTGCAACTTGTAAACCTTTAGTAACAGTTTTTAGAGTGCTTTTATCATTCCTTTGTTTTATATATGAAAACAAAATTATAATGTATATATATATTTTTTAATAATCAATGCCCTACTCTCCCGCTTTTCTTACATTGTTTTATCCGTCTTTTGAGGGATTCAATTTAATAGAGATAGCAATCCGTGTTTTTGGATCGTATTTTGGGCAGGACACGACATACAACATTTAGATGCGAACAAGACACAACATGAAATCATGTTTTTTACCTAACACGATCAAGGCTCATTTAAAATATGACACGACACGACAAACACAATTAATAATTGTTACATCCAATTAAACACGATGATACACAAAAAAACATGGATAAAAACACGAATAACATGACTAATTCTAGTATTAATTACAACTGCGCGTCAAAAAATTACTACACAAACACGATATATTGTGTAATTTTCTTGTCATTCCGTGTTCTATTATCGTGAGTGTCCAAAATTGTCATCAATAATTTAGTGACCTAAGAAGAAAGAAATACTCTCTTTGCCAATTTTTCTTCCTATAATAACGCATGAAAATGTTTTTTTTGCTTCAAATATTCATTCAGTCACTTGCGTCCATTACAATTCTTTACTCTACCATTGTTTTTCATTTTTTTAATGAGTTCGTTCTTACCTAATCGTAGAGAATCGAATTCAAAAATGTCTCATTAAGTAACTCTTATTTTGTTCCACTGTTTTTAAACTTTTCATAAAAATATAAATTTTCTTATATGTTACTTTTCAGCTTTATAATTAAACCTACCATAAGTAAACGTATTATATCCAAACCTCCTTAATATTGTTCAAACAAGATAATACACGAGTAAACTTTCAGTTGGCAGCAATATACAAAAAAGTGGTAGCCACAGACACCAGCCCAAAGCAACTGGAATTCGCCCCCAAGCTCTCAAACATTAGATACCAATTAACTCCTCCGAGCCTCACAATGGCCGACCTAGAACGTGACATTGCAGCCCACCAAACTCTTGATTTGGTGACCATAGCTCAAGCCATCCATTGGTTTGATCTCCCAACATTTTACCACCAAGTCAAGTGGGCCCTCAAGAAACCTCATGGAGTCATTGCTGCATGGTGCTACACAATACCCGAAGTCAACACCACCGTTGACTCAATCTTTCAACCCTTCTACAACATTGATGCAGATCCCTATTCGCGATCGGCTCGTAAAATGGTGGATGATAAGTATAAGAGCATTGCTTTCCCGTTTGAACCATTAGATGGGTTTGATCACACGGGACCATTTGAGTTCAAAATAGAGAGGTTGATGAGGTTGGAGGACCTTTTCACGTACGTAAGGTCATGGTCAGCTTATCAGACGGCACATGAGAAGGGTGTGGAGCTTTTGAGGGATGAGCTGGTTGAAGATTTCAAGCGTGCTTGGAGTGAAGATGGAAATGAAGTGAAACTTGTTCAGTTTCCTGTTTATCTAAAGATTGGGAGAGTTGGAAATTAAGGGCTCAATTGGATCATTTTATCAGAGTGAAAATGATGTGCTTGAATAAAGGCTTTTAAGGGATGACTATGATTTATATTAGTTATGTTAAAGTAGTTTCACTTTTGATTTTTGGGTGGATGTCCATTCACATTCTTGTCTTTTGGGATATTTCACTATGTTTTATAAATAGAAGGGTCCTCATATGATTATGTACTACACCCAATACTATTGAGAAATAAAATAATATATCTCTCTCAATTCTCTACATGTATTTTATTTTACAACACGTTATCCATATGAGTGTTTTAATAAAATATATCTCTTATTTTTACACATCATGAGCATCTCGTTCATGTATATGTATTTATGCCGCAAAATCTCTTCTGAAGAGTACATCTTCAATGACCTATACTAGTGGGTATGGTGTTTCCATCACTAAGGAAGTAAGCAATGATTTTAGTAGGATAAGACTAATCCCAGGAGTTTATGACCCATGTTACTCTCAACACACAGAAGGGTACTTCAGTAGCATGGATGTTCAGAAAACCTTCAGTGGGGACAACGATAGGAGAGTGCCAGTTATAGGGACTAGATATTGCGTTGAAGTTCTTGGTATCACCATCATCAGGTTAGTCCTATTTTTGTAAGTCTTAAAAATTATATGTTTACTGTTTAAGAAGTAGGTTTTTTTACATACTATTTGAACCCTTTATGAAAGAAAAAAAATGGATTGCAAGAACATGCAATTCTTAATCATTATTAGACTATAAACTTTTTTACATATTCATATTTTGAATATTTAATTGTGAAAACTTACTATGTCACGTCCATTTTTTTATAAAAAAAAAAAAAGATTGGGACGTTAAGCTCCCTAACTATTTAAATTATGCAACCCGAAGTTTCTCATTTTTTTTATTAGGACACGAAGTTCCTAATTATCATTCAACTTTGAAACCTGAAGTTTCCAATACTATTTGAAAGTTGCGGTCCCAAATTCACAATTACTATTTCTAGGGACTTGAAGTTTCCAATGGTCATCTATATTTTGGGACATGAAGTTCCCAAATAGTTATTTTAATTTGGAGAAATGAAGTTCTCATGTCAATTTTTTCATTTGGGACATTCTTTATTTGGGACCAGAAGCTCCCATATAAATTTTTTTCATTTGGGACCAGAAGTTCCCAAATTATTGGGGCTCAAAGTTCTCATTTATTGTTCAAATTTTTTGGACATGACAATGAAATATGCCATACAATCAAATCGAAAGCTTTGATTTTTTTTAATAGGACAAGGGATACTAAAAGTCCAATCACAATTCTTTATAATTTGGACCCGAAGATCCAATAATTTTGTCCCATAATGATTATTTATATTTTGGACCTGGAGTTCCAAATAATTTTACCACTTATTAAACTTGACATTTGAATATAATTGGGCAGGGCCTTTAACGTCCCTAAATATTTTATTGTCCTTATTATTTATAATTGGGACTTGAAGTTCCCAAATAATTATTCGAATATGGAAATTAAATCTTCTTCGTACACATTTCTGGACGTGTCAAAAGAAAATAGTTCACAATCAAACCTGAAGTTTGATTGTCTAATGCCACGGTATATACCAAGCATCCCCCAATTATTTTTGTGATATTGTGACTAGAAGTTCACAAAATATTATATATCACTGGGATATAAAATATTTGGACCTGAAACTCCAAATATATTATTTTTGTTGGGATTAGTTTCAATATAAATTGGATATTTAAACATATATTTTCAAGTACTTGGCTTTTCATTTTTTTTATTAAATGAAATGTCTTTTCAAATACTCTTTTAAAGGTTAAGTGTCCCTTTAACTATCACACTAATAGTTTCACCATTAAATTTGTGTCTCTCAACCTTTCGCTTCATTTGAATGTTAACTTACTTTTAATGGAATTGAATTTTAACTCCTTTTCACATTCTAATTATTTAATGTACATTGGAGCCTTGGGAATGTGTAGAGAATGTGACAAATTAGGCCCCTCATTTTTTTCAAAGGGGTTGAATTATTATTGGTCGGTGTTAAAAAAAATTATTTGTCACTTGTTTGAAAGATTTTTTAACATTTTTACCTCCTAATCAACCTGAAGTTTTAATACAAAAGGGTGAAAAATTTAATGTCTTTCGACATTAGTAATATTGGACTTGAAGTTCAACTATTTGTGTAGAACCAAAAGTTCTCAAACACAAATGAAAAAAAGTTTATACATAATTTTCACAAGACACTTTGTGAGTTATTTTAATGTAGGACCTTAAGCCCTAGGTTTTAATTTTATAATTAGTCGAAAACCCGCGCGATGCGCGAGTCATACGACAAAGTAGGACGTAAAACATGTTGAAGTAATATATAAAATTTATTAAAAACCTCATATTATTTGTGATTCCGAAACATCCAAATTTCTACTCACCGAAATACGAATAAAAAGGCACCAAACAGGACTCTATGTTCATATTAGCAAAAATAAATTGAGTAAACTTACATAAAACCCAAAATTCTAGGAGTATGTATCCAAAATTAAATATATAATCAGACATGAAAACATACTAACACAAAATCAAGAACTTTACTCTGAATACCTGTCTTTTAGCTTGAATTGAAGTAAATCCAATTTTGGAAATCCAAAGGCAAAAACCCATCTCTGTTTTGGCTACATATGAGACACAAAAACAAATTAACATTTATCGCAACATGAGTGAAGTATAGCAAATGAACCGAAATATGGGAAAAGGTAAATAATCTCTAGTTGAAAAATGATATTAATTTCTAAGGACTAATTGAGAATAATATATTTCTATACCATAACAAACTTAAACTGACTTTAATTGTCACATAATTGTAGGGAACATTAACAAAAATAATATTTCCAAAAATTATAAATTCATACACGGTAGGAGAGTTAGATTTGGTACCTACACTATTCTCAGGTAAACATTCCAGAAGGTTGCGCTATAGAGGTCCTAATCGGAGTGGCTTTCATTGTCACGAGGATTATATAGTGGATGGTCGGTATGATTTTTGGGTCATTTTGGTAATTTGGGTTCATTTTCAAAGTCGTGAGATGAAATTTCATTTTTTAGGTGCAAATAAATTTTTGGGGTGATAAAAATTAATTTTTGAAAACTTTTAAATTTTCGGTGTTTGGGGGTTATGAGAATTTGAAGTCATTTCAATTTTTTTCAACACTTAAAAATTAAAAAAATAGCTTTTAAAAACAGTTGGTGAAAAAATGACCATTTTAAAAGCTTGAATCAATTTTCTAGGGTCAAATAGCAATTTTGGAACCATATGCAAACTTTTGAATTAGGGGACATAATTTTTAGTCCCAAATTTGGTATTTCCAAGTTGGTCTTTAGCATTTTAAACAGCAGCAAAATATTTTTTTCTTAGGCGAAATGCATTTTGCTCACATTATTAAAATACCCACACTCAAATACCTGCTTCTCAATACCATTAAACCCACACCCACTCCCACTCCCTGCCACTTACGCACACCTGAACCCAATTCCAAAACCCACTTCACCAATTTCTCACTCCCACGCACCTGCTAACAACCTGATTCCCAATCAGCTTCTACTCCCCTAACCCGTAAAACCCTACAGCTACTACAAAAACCCATTCGCTCCCCCCACCTGCCCTGTGCGCAACCATCACCCCTGCCATACCCGCCCCCCATAACTCGCTGCCTACAATACCCACCGTAAAACATGCACCCCCAACCCGAGTTTCAGTGCACCATCGCACCCCATCACCCAAGCCTCTGTAGATCCACCCCTAAGATAATTGTTGTTGCGATTAATGGGTAGATATATAACCACAAAGCTTTTAAGGGAAATACTAAAGTCTTCTAAGCTTCATACTGGAAGCGACTGTGAAGTGATTGCACACCTTTATGAAGAATATGGAGAAGATTTTGTTTACATGTTGGATAAATGAAACGTTTTACCTTCAAATTATAAACATGTGAATCAAAGGTCAAGTCATTAAACTCGAGGAGTCGAGGTGAAATTACCTTGATATGAATAGAACTTGAGCACTTTTGCACTAAAGAGGAGGCTCTCCATGTGATTGTTAGCAAGTAACACACAAATGCTAGTTCTAAAATATTTCAAACTTCAAGACATAATCAAAAAATCTCTCTCTTAATCCACAATTCCAACTCGAACCTAACCTGAGCCTCTCTCCATTCATTTGACCATCATTACACAATTCCCCTGAGCTACTATGGATGTTCTATTATCTTCTTCTATCTTATTTATCTATCTCTTTATATCACTCTCTCTCTCTTACATTGTTCTTTAAAAGGAATATATTATACATCCCATCATTATCACTCTAAATTATGCAATACTGTATTTTACATATTAGGTTTAATATTGTCTAAATATTGAAAATGGCGCCCAATTTCCCTTTTTTGTATAGTCAAACAACTACAGTTATTGAACAAGGGTTTATTTAGCACTTTATTATGAATCTGAATGTCCTTATATCAAGATATTTTAACAATTTTAGTTTGCTTACTTTATACATTCAATTTTGTTTTTGTTATATTCAATCTTTAAACGTTGTTTAGAAAATTTATCTTTATTGTTCATACTCAGGTTCAATTCTAAGGACCTAAAGTTATGATGACCAATTCTACGAGTTGAGGTCAATCGTAAGGACCTAAAGTTGTGACAATCAATTTTGAGGGTCGAGGTTAATTCTGAGGAAGTTGTGTTGACCAATTTTGTGGGTCGAGGTCAATTTTGAGGACCTAAAGTTGTGGCGACCAATTCTACGTGTCGAGGTCAATACCGAGGATCTAAAGTTGTCACGACCAATTTACGAGTTGAGGTCAATTCTAAGGACCTAAAGTTGTTAGGAACAATTCTCAGGATCGAGGTCAATTCTGAGGACCTATAGTTGTGACGATCAATTTTGCGAGCCAAGGTCAATTATGAGAACTTTGAGTTGCGATGACCGATTCTACGGGCCGAGGTCAATTTTGAGGACCTTGAATTGTAATTTACAAGTAATAGGGTTGTTGGGGAAAGCATAAAAGGGTTTTGGTGCAGGCACACCTTTGGTACCGTTGGGGAATGTGTTGACTTGCGATTTCTGCTGGGAAAATTGTAGTAAGCTTGGATGAGGGTTCACCGTTGGTTTCTTCGAGAAATAGGTGGATGATAAAAGTGTTTCGTTGATCTATTTGGGGAATTTTTAGGGTTTGTAAGGGGCTTGGTGATCTAAAATTGATTTTCTTGGGGAAAAACAGTGTTCTACATTTTTCAAGATTTTATGGGAATTTTTCGAGCAATTTTTAGATTTTTTCAGCATTTTTGAGACAAAATTTGGGGGTGGGGGGGATTGTCGATAGGAAAGTCTACTGAGGTGCCTATTGGCATAGGGCATGGACTCCTAAGCTTCTTGGGAAGAGATAAAGTCATTGTCAGTCGGCATGGGTTAGGGGGTTGCCGATCGGCATACCCCTTAGCCTGGGGTGGCCCCTCCTCATGTTTCACACCTTCAAGTGATTGATTCTTTTGCTTTCTATCTCTAAGAGTCATTCCTAAGTCCTTCTTTTTTCAAGACTTCAAATGGAGGGCACCTCTAGCAAAGTTAACAACGAGTGGTTGTCCGTTGACGATTGGGCAGGCCTGAATTGGCTGTCTGTTGTAGCGCTTGCACTAGACAATGAAAATGCTTATGAATCCTTTGAGTCGGTGTTGATGACAGAATTTTGTTGCTCGAGCCCGCACACCACCATTCGTCAAAGGCCCTAATGGCTATGTGAGTATTTTGACCTTGGGTTTTCTAACTCTTTTTCTTTTTCTCTTCTTCTTATTCTAATGAAGGGTTTTCTTTTGGTTTCTTGCAGACTGAGATAGCTTCTTCGAGCATCCGATCCCAAGGGATGACTGGTTTGAAGGAAGTTTGGGATAATATTCTTACGACAGTGTGCTGGATGGTGTCATTTGGTAGATTTGGAACGTTGGTAGGCACACTGGACGAGACGCCACGCTCTTCTGCGGTGTTATGCACACTTAGTGATAAGTGGTGGGATAGGACCCATATGTTCCATTTGGGGTTCAGGGAGATTATCGTCACTCCTATGGATGTCCAGCAGGTGACGGGGTTAGATTGCGAGGGGCATCAAATTGTGGTGGACCATACTTTGTGGGTCACACCGGAGTCGGTGCAAGATACTCTAGGGATGTGGGTAAAATCGCGTGTTGGGAGTTTCTATTCGAATTTCTATGCTGAGGGAGACACTACTGAGGAGGTAGATTAATGAGGCTGACGGGCGACATGTGAGACAGACATACCGTCTGTTTATTTTACTTTTTCTTGGAGGATTCATGGTGGCGACGAGAGGCGACGTCGTTCATATCTTGTTTTTGCCATATCTACGAATTATTGAGGATGTACATTTATACGATTGGGGGAGCTTTATCTTGGAGTTCCTTTATTCTTATCTAAATTCCTTCAGCTGGTGATGCAGACAGACTTTTTCAGGAACCACATACCTTTTGGAGGTAACTTTAAGTTTATTTTCCTGTATTTTCTTGCAGTCCCTTCTTTTGTTTCTTTCTTTTGATTTATGTCTTCTTGCAGATGTGATTTTACGAGGTGATTGAGACCAATGCGGGTTTGATGTCCCTGAAGGATAGTGGTCCGGGGGACTTCTACAGGATGTACCGATGGAGGAAGTCAAACCGACAGTCGAACTAGTCCTTGTCTTTGAAGGATATATGGAAGGTGCTGAATCACCTGATGAGTGACCAAGTTAGCCTATGAATTTTCTTCTGAGTTATCTTAGATCTTCTATTTTTTGAGTAGATTTTTATTCTTTACTGTGGATGTAGGTGACCTTCTACCCTTGGGTCATTTCTTTACGGGCCACGGGGTTACAGGTATGCACGGGAAGATGCGACGGCTGTTGGCGCATGAGTTTGGATACATCTGGTACCTGGGAGAGAGAGTTTTGAGGAAGATTGTGGAGGAGGAGGTGTAGGTCCCACCGTTAGTACCCTTATAGTTCATGAGGGGGTGAAAGAGATGACGAACGATGCCAAAGCGACGACAATAATGGGTGAGCCCTTTACGCTTTACACTGATACGATAACAGGTTACGATTACCTGGATTTCGTGACCAGTTGGTTGATGCCTTCATGTATATATGACATAAAGAATATTACTCCATGTGCCACTACTTTGGGGAGGGGTACTAGTGTACCAGTAGTGGCCCGCGGCATGGGAGGTGAAGCAATGGCAGCGATGGGGGAGGCTCCATTTATTTCGGTCACTCCTCCTTCTTAAAACTTCTGGTTGAGTAGTGGGGAGACGTTAAGGGTGCCCCACTATACTCATGCGTCGGTAGTCGGGTTGATGAGCCTTAATGATGAGGCGCTCCGTCTTAAGGTATGCTTCTCTTCCTTTTTTTACTTCATGTTTCTCTATTCATTCGTTTCTTTTTACTAACTTGCTTCACTTTTGTTATTTTCTATTTCTTCTTGCAGTTTGTTCAGGTGCCGACCAATTGGCTGCGGGATATTAAGGACTAGCTTGCGTCTATGTTTGCTTATGTGAAGAAGTCAGCCAATTCTTGTGTGGTTTTGTCAGCTACTTCTGATGAGGGTTTTGGCTCCGGTAGTGGAGGGTCTATCGCTCGTTGCAAAGGAAATCATATGCGCTGCAAAGTCTGAGGATTTAAGGGGGGGTTGAGGGTTCGGGTAGTGTCTCGCTATATTTTTCATTTTTTCTTTTTATTTTGTTCCTGCAAACTGGTAATAATGCCAAACAAGAATTATATATGAAAAATATGCATTTTTATATGGTACTTTTCTTGATTTAGTGCCTTAATCTACATGCACTTAATTTTCTGCTGAGATTTCTCATTTATTTACAAAGACAGAGATAAGTATGGAAATTATTTTCAAAGAAAAGATGTTTATTTTAAGAAAAGATGAGTAAAAAATAAATAATTAGAAGATTAACATTTTTTCAAAGTAAGAACTTTTGGAAATTGATTTTGGGCAAAAGAGGAAAAATGAATTTTTCTGAAACAGGGGGTTGCCGATCGACACACCCCTTATCCTACATATTGGCATAAGGGTCAAGTCAAATAACTCATTTGGATTTGATTGCAATTACTTATATGGTAGAGGTATTGATGAGGTTCCGAGTGATTTGTTTTTTGTGAAGTTTTTTTGGTATAAAAAAGGAGTTTGGGGAGTGAATTATTCACCACCATCCACATTCTCTATTTGTGTCTTTCTTCTCTTTTGTAAATAGATCTCCCAATGTCTAAGGTATTGTTTTCCTACCTTGAGGGTTTAGAGGCCATGTGCCTCAATAATGTAGACTATGATACTTTTAGCTTGCGTCAGGTCTCCTTATATGGCACAATCGGGCTATAGACTGGAATTTGTTGGAAGCGGGGGTATAATTTTGGTACCCCTAAGATCAAGTTTTTCAATTTGACCTAGATAAGTCCTGACTTATTTATGAGCGATTTTCAGCATTGTTGGCGATCAACCCCAGTGTGGTGGAAGCTATGTCTAACTAGTCCCATTCTCTCCGAGTGTCTTTGGCTGAGTTACTTCATGTCTCTCCTTGAATGGCTCGACCTTTGGTCTATGGCGAGACTATCTCCCTCCCAATGTTTATGAGCTCGGTGTGCCAGAGGGACTTCTCTTATACGAGTTTTTCTGGAGTTGTTGCCTTGGGCCTGACTGCTAGGTTGTTACTAGTAATGGGTGACCTGATGACCGATCCTCGGGTGGATAGAAGAGTGGCGTGGATGTCTTACCACTGTATTCATGTGGTGATAATTCTGACTTTCTACGGAGACATGTATGGTCTCGATGCTTGGAAGGAGTGTAATTCTAACTTTCTACGGAGGAGCCCTGTGATGTTGTTCATGTGGATTTCTAAGAGATTACGTCTGGAGGCCCCTCCTGAGTACCCTCTGTGGGGTCTCCCTAACTTCTTCATCTATCCCTTCTTCTGTTTCCGCCCATTAATAGAGAACTGGATTAACTGGTTCATGAAGAATGGAGCTCGGTGTCTTCACTGGTCTACGCCATGGTGGGGGCACTTATATCCCATTTTGTAGTTATGAGAGAACCAGTATGTGTGACTAGTTGTCCTTATCCAAACTTCCTTCTATTTTCCTTAGCGGCTTTTATGCCATGTGGGGTGGGAGCAGATAGTGCCTCCTCGTATAATCAGTTTCTTCCCAATAGAGGACTTGACTAAGCCTTTACGGATGATATTGGGACCTTTGTGGCATCACCACCGATCATCTACCCATTCATCATAATCCATTAGAGGGTCTTGGCTTGTGTCTAGAGATTATCTGAAATGGTAATGAAAATGGGTAGTTGGGAAGATCTTGGAAACGAATACTAGGCAAAGGTGTCTTGTGGCTTTCAACATCATAGAGGAGGGTATTATGGTTCTGAAAAATCTTAGCAGGTGCATTCGAAATGCCAATCAGGAGTGCAAAACTTGGGGACCTCCGGAACTAAGAAATGATGTTGAGACGGGGTCATCTGGTAGTTGAGGGCATCATTTTATGAAGCTTGGGATTTTTTAGGGGTATTTTACATTGGTATTTTGGTATGTTTTAAGATTTTTCTGTTAAGGTGGTTATTTTGTAGGAACTGAGTAGGTTGTTTATAGGGTGGTTTTGTTATTGGTAAAGGGGGGTCTGTTTGACTCCCTCTACTGATATTTCATGTAACTGCTATGTTCCTTGATTTTGAAATAAAAATGATTTTGATATGTCTTATTGTGTCTTTTGATGAATTTTGTATCTGAATTATCTATACTAATCTCTAAGGCATACATAATCCTTTTGTTCTTATAAATGATGAGATGGATCGTCGTTCTCACGGGTTAGAAAAAAATAGCATTTTGTCAAAAAGAAAGGACTGCACCCATGTGTGGGTTGCCTATGTACCTCTTTGAGTTTTGAAAATCTTACGAGTTTATTTTTAAAAGAATTATTTTAAGAGGATCAGGTCCCTCGTAGTTCTGGGAAGGGGTAAATGAAGAAAAAAAAATTAGAATAGAATGGGGATAATCAGAATCGTAGCGCGCCAAGAATTCGGATTAAGGGTAGAATTTCTTGAGACGGTCAAAATTGACTGGACGCGACATCTCTTCTCCGTCGAGGTCTGTGAGCATAGTGATGCCGCCTGACATAATTTTCTTCACGGTGTAGGTGAAACTCTACTTAGGTTTGAACTTCCTTCTGGGGTCCCAAGTAATATCTACAATTTCTTTAAGGGCAAGCTCTCCTTCTTGGACACCGTGGTCCTTGACTTTCTTATTGCATGATCACCCTATTTGTCTATGGTACCCTTTTATGTGTTGTAGAGCCTTAAGTCTCTTTTCATACAAGAGTGAGAGTTCATCATAGTGGATCTGATGCCAGTCTTCTTCGCTGACTTTGCTCTCATGCATGACACGTAGGGAAGGTACTTCTAGTTCAATGGGAAGGTACTTCTAGTGCATGTCATATACCAGGGAATAAGGGGTAGCCCTAGTAGGTGTTTTGATAGAGGTGCGGTAGCCCTAGAGGGCGTAGGGGTTCCGATCAGCTCAATCTTTATAATTTTAAATCATCTTATTGATGATGGTTTTGAGGCTTTTATTGGGGGCTTCGATAGTGCCATTAGTTTGGGGTCGGTAGGGAGAAGACTTATGCCTCTGAAGTCCATACTCGTCGACCAGTTTTATGACTTTGGCTTCGAAGTCGATTCTATTGTCTGATACCAACTCATGAGGAATCATGTATCGATAAATGATATTATTTCTGATAAATATGGCCAATTTCTTGGCATTCACTACCACGTATGACTCGGCTTCGACCCATTTTACAAAGTAATCGATGGCAATCAAGATAAACTCATTACCGTTGAAAGGTTTGGGAGTGACCTTCCCTATGATGTCTATGACCTGGGTGGAGAAGGGTCAGGTATAGGTAATGTTGTACAATTCTCGAGGAGGCAAGTGTTGGAGGTTGGCAAACTATTAGCACTTGAGGCATCTTTAAACATAGGTAGTGCAGTCTTGAATCATGGTAGTCCAATAGTACCCTTGTCGGATGGTCTTCTTGCCAAACATCTGACCATTCATATGGGGCCCACATTCCCTGCTATGGATCTTTTACATCATTCCTTTAATATCAACCCCCGTTATGCAATGCGAATTCATTCTATCAATGTTTCTCTTGAAAAGTGCATTATCGCAGATGATGTACTGGGCAGACAGTTTATGAATGGTCACACGGTCTTTCTTTTCTGCATCTCGGGGATATCTATAATTTTAAATAGGTTCCAAACATCATAATACCATAATCTAGCCATATCGGGGTCTTCTTCGATAACGAGCTCAATGTGGTAATAGTGGGTGGGCATAGCTCGTTTCTGAACAAGAAAATGGGCTAATGTTATTCGCTCGGGCATGTCGACAATGGAGGACAGGGTTGTAAGGGCATCAGTTAGACTATTCTTTGAGCGAGGAAGGTAATGAACGGTAACATATTTGAACTGGGAGGCGAGCTATTCTAGGTGGGCATGAAAGGGTAGGAGGTTCTCACCATTGACTTTCCATTTCCTGAGAATTTATCCGATAATGAAGACAGAGTCTCCATACATGTCTTGGTGTTTGATACCTTTCTCTAGGGAGATCTTGAGACCTATGGCCCATGCCTCATATTCAGTCATGTTATTGGTGTAAGGAAAATCCAACTTAATGATAATAAGGGCGTGGGAGTTATTAGAGGCAATCAGTAATATCCCAAATTTTTACCCTTTCTTATTGGCAGCTCCGTCGAAGTACATATACCATCTGAGATCCTCCTAATAGGTGCATAGAATGTCTTTATCTAGAAATTCAGGGAACCAAACATCGATTCCTTTCATGGGATAATCACCAAGGTAGTCGGAGGTGGCCTTCCCCTTCATGGCTTTTTATGTGATGTACACAATGTCAAACTCATCTAACAACATCAACCATCAGGCCATTTGACTTGACGTAGTGGGTTTCTCTAGCAGGTATTTGATGGGAACCATTCGGGATTCTAATCTTATGGAAAAGGCAAGCATGTAGTGCTATAATTTCTGTGTGACCAGACTAAGGCGACACACGCCTTCTCCAAAGCAGTGTAATTGACTTCTTACCCAGCTAATTTTTTACTAGTTTTGTAGATAGCTATTTCCTTGTGGGATTCTTCAATGTATTGGGCTAGGAAATCCCCTACTGCGGTATTAGTGAAGATTAAGTACAGGAGGAGAGGGAGACCTAGACGCAGAGGCATGAGCACCGAAGGTCGAATGAGGTGTCACTTAATTTAGTCAAAGGTTTGTTATCATCTTTCGTTCCAGACTATGGTTAAATCTTTTTGAAGAATTTTGAAAATGGATTCGTAGATAAAGGTCAATTGGCTAATGAACCGACTGATGTGTTGCAATTTACTCAGGAATACTCGGACTTCTTTCTTTATCCGGGGTGGTGGAATCTTGAGTCTGGCTTTTAATTTGGTTGGGTCCACTTCAATTCCTATCTCAATGGCCATTAATCCCAAGAGCTGCCCTTTAGTGATGCGAAAACACACTTTAATAGGTTAAGCAGCATTTGGTATTGTCGCAGTCGCTCAAAGAACTTTTGGAGGGCGGGAATGTGACCTTATCGACTCTTGGACTTAATGATCATATCATCCACATAAACCTCAACTTATTTGTGAATAAGGTTATATAGGATGGTTATGGCAGTCCTTTGGTAGGTAGCCCCGACATTCTTAAGTCTGGATAACATGATAGTGTAGCAGAAAGTTCCGTAGAGGGGTGATGAAGGTAATTTTATGTTGGTGGTCAAGGTGCATCTTGATCTAGCTGTAATTAAAAAATTCTTCGATAAATAATTTGAGGGCATGGTTGGTCGTGTTTTCCACGATCATGTCGATGTCTTGTAATGGGTAATCATCTTTCGGGGACGCTTTGTTCAAATCCCGATAGTCGATGCACATGCTGACTTTTCCTCCTGAATTTGGCACAGGGGTGATATTTACAAACCATTTAAGGTATTTGACCACACGAATTAAACCCACATTTAGTCGTTTGACACATTTTTTTACCTTTAGGGACCATTTTTTTCGGAGTTTTCTCGACTTCTGCTTGACTGATTTTGTATTACGAGAATGTCGGGATTTCATGTTGGGCTATCTGTGGGTGATTGTCGGGCATGTCATCATAGGACCATACGAAGGTGTCCATGAATTCTTTCAACGGCTCTTTAAACTGCGCACTCTCATGATCATTAAGGGTGGACCGATCATAATCTTGCGGTGATGGCTAACCGAAATTAATAACAATAATCTCATCATCGCTAGTTTGAACGCGGTTATGTTATTAATTATTTTCCTTATTGAGATCACTTAAGAATTATTCATTTACAAAATCATCATCATCAAAAGTTTGATTATAATCAATCCAATTAACGTAAGACACAGGAAGGTGCACAAAATCCTCATTTAATTCATTTTCGGGGAAAACAACATTGAGAACCTCATCAAAAGATGCCTTAGTTACATTTACATCAGGAAAAGGAGAAACACATGCTGAATTTTGAATAGGATAAATGGAAGGGTTGGGTTGAGCTTGATCTGGCTGGACTGGGATGGCATAACAGTTTATGAGAGGCATATCAGTAGTTATGATATGAGCGAATGAGTTCAACGGCGTATCATCTAAGCGGATCATGCAGAAACTCTATCTAAGTGTCTGCAGTTCAAATGATTCCTCGGTGTCGCTACCCTCGGAATTCTCGATGATTATCGTGGTTTTCTCGATCATAGATTTCACTTCATGATTCTAGTCTGTATCCCAGGTGTTTCTGCCTTAAAAGAAGATCTCCAACCCCAGTTTCATCTTCTTATTAATGAGTTCATACCATGGTTCATAGAATCTACAGAATGGGTAGTATTCACCCTCCTTGATAAATCTTCCATTCAGAGACTCCCCCAAATCAGTCTTTTCATCCTCTAGACTTCTCTTCGATCACCGAAGGAAAAGTGCTTTGAGTTTGCCTAGTGAAGGTTCGTATCCCAAGCCACATGGGTGAAAGGATTATTTCAGAATGGGCTCAAGGATAAATCTTCCACAATGGGCTCAAGGATACCTTACTGGCATTGCCCTAGACTCATTATGAGCGTGAAGTGCAAGTTCTTGAACATCTGAATTACATTGACACTGTCGTGAGGGTCGTGCTCTATAAAAACTCAATTTTATGAAGTTATCCCCTGTGGGTACAAGGAGCGTATCAATTCTAAAATCGAAGAGGATCATGTTATTGGTCCCACGCTGAATCTCCAGTACTAGATTATTAGGGTCGTACATGTCTGAATTGTCTTCATCCCCCAAGATGGTGATGACTTAGCCTTTAGTGAAGAACTTTAGTTTTTGATAGAGAGAAGAGGATACCCCTCGAATGTTGGGAGTCGTGGGTGGCCAAGGAGTAGATTGAAATAGGTGAGTATATCGATGACTTGGAAATCGATCAAAGGGTTGATAAGGCCAACCCCTAGTGTGATTTTTATGGAACCCATTACTTCTCTACAAATGTTCTCATATGCATGCACGGTAGCAGATGTGGGAGTGAGATCACTGACTTTCAATGCTAGGTAGTTGAAGGTTTAGAGTGGACAAACATTGAGAGTGGATCGATTATTGACAAGTGATAGTCGGACTGTCTTCCTTAAAACTTCGATGGAGATGTTAAGGGCATAGTTATGATCGAGGCCGAATTTCAGGATTTCTTCTTCGAAAAAATAGAGGAGTATGGTAGAGGTCATCGATCCAACCATATTCATGGATTCTTCGAGAGTAGTTGAGGGAGAAACTATGGGTCCATTGAGGAGTTTTATCAAGGCATTTCAGTGGAGTTGAGAGGACATGAAAAGTCCCCATAAGGTTATATTGGCATAGGTTTTCTTGAGCTGATCGAGGACTTTGCTTTCTTCAACGGACATTTTTGGCATTGGGAGCTCTTAGATAACTCCCTTTCCTTTATCTAGTCTGGTTGAATGGGGAATTATATATTTGTAGTACTACCCTGATCTGTTCATGTGGTTCACAAAGGCAGGGAAGAATAATAACCTTGTGGCTTTATCTACTTCATGATGAATGGATTCTTTATTGATTTCCCCTAATAAATCCTTAAAAGGGATCATTCTATACAAACTGGTAACTTAACTGGATTTTTATGATTCTATTCATCATCTAAGCTATCAAAATCATCCACATTCGGTGGTGACAATGTTTTCCTAGCAGGAGTAATCAAAGCATTCAATAACCTCAATGGCTTCATCATATAAGTCTTCCCACTTAGTAGGGAAATGCATAAGTGAAGGGACCGGTCGTCCCTAAAGTTTCAAAGAGGTGAGCATCTCTAAAATGTTATAGATTTCCCCATTCGGTAAAGCATATCATCCATGATTTGTACAATGTCATCTAGATTTGTTTCCTCAATGGGTACTACCCACTCATCTGATTCTTGATCCTAGTTTCGGGCTTCTGTGAACAGGCCACAGAGTCTTTAGTAGTTGATTGACATTTTTGCAGGTAATTTTAGCCCAAACTTTTAGAGTTGATTTAGCACAGCAGTTAGTTCCATGCCTCCCTTCTAATCGGGTGCGAACGGCAATACAGGCTCTTGTAAGGAGCAACGGAGCTTGATCAGCAAAGCATGCAGGGTGAAGGATAAAGGATGGGCATAACTTGACAAGTTTGAGTGAGAGTGTGGGTATGATGGGTGCTTTGACAAGCATAATTTGGGTAGAAGGGTCAAACTCAGGGTTATTTTTCAAGAAGGTGGCATTCATTCAGGTTTCATGTGCCAGAAGAGGGTTATTAGTGGTGTTAGGTGTGGGATTAGCTGGCGAGTGATGATACCCCTATTTATCAGGCCTTGAATCACATTTTTTAGATGAAAGAATTAATCAGAGATGTGACCTACGACTTGATGAAAGTCATAACGGGCATCGTGTTTGAAGTTTTTAGGGAGTGGGTTTCGTAATGGGTTCTAATGGTTTGATGAGATTTCGATTTATCAAGTCCTGGTAAACTTTCGACATTGGAGCATGAAGCTCAGCGTATTCTTTTCTAGCAAAATTGGGGTGACTTTCTGGTTCCCAAGAGGTAGCAGGTTGTGATATGTTATTGATGGCTGAGACTGAGGCATTAGCGAGCTTTTCATAGTTCCTCGGTGTAAATTATTCGGTCAGCTTCTTCGGTTCAGACTCCACATTGGTCATACATTCTTTAATTTCCACACCAGCTTCTCAGAGGTCTCAGAAGAGCGGATAGTATTGTCCTCCCATTGATGCTCGAATATGGTGCAAGAATTTTTTCTTCATAATGCTCATTTGTTCCTCCTCTGAGGGCCTATTGGTCATAGTGGTGGATTTCTTTCTCCACCTTCCAATGAAGACACTAATGGATTCCCCAAGGTTTTTCTTTAGCAGATCTAGATCCCCGTGCATGACCTCTAACTCTTCATTATATTTTTACTGAGACATGAATTCACAGGATACATCTTCCCAGCTATGGATCCTAGATTCTTCGAGAGATAAGAACCATCTGAGGGCACTTTCTTTCAAGGTCTGCTAAAACATTTGGGCCATTATTTCTTCTGAGGCACCGAGAAAGGTCATGGCTCGAGAATAGCTTCGTAGGTGAACAATTAGGGGGCCGTTGCCCTCGAACTTCTCAATGTTTGGCATCTTGAACTTATCTGATAATCTAGCTTTGTGATAAGGAGACATATAGGTGCAATCCATGTAGTTCCCAAAAATCTTAACTTGGTCTAACTTTTCGACAGCAACTTAATATCTTACTTGACCTTGTTCAATCCTTCTTCTTTATGATCCATAGGCACTGGTGGATTATCCCCTGGCTGGGTAAGGATCGAAATCAGGAGTTGAGTAAGTGGAGGCCCATTCATAGGTGGGGCATAAAGGACAGTTTGATATTCCTCCTAGACCCAGAAAGTCTCAGGAGCGGGTCGACCCATAGCACGAGGAAAAAAGATCTCAAGTTCATGAGCTTCGGGAGTCTGGAGTCGAAGTCGCTATATCTCTTGGACATCGGTTCGAAGGTTGTCAATCTTAGCGCAAAATTGGGATAGGATAGCCATCAGATCTTGTTGGACATTAGGTGCTCGATCGGCATTTTCCATGAAGAGGTTGTGGAGGTGGATCTTAAATTTGATTAAAATAATAAAAGAAAAAGTGGCGCTTCGGGGCAGTTTGACGGAAGATCGAAGCCAATAGAAAGACAAGCCAAATTCGGATATACGACCGACCTAAGAGGGAAAATTATTTGGGTTTACTTTGAAAGGAAAAGGAAGAATTTTTGATATGTTGGAAAATGTTTTTGGTATTTTTGGTTTTTGAAAAGAGGGAAAAAGGAGAGGAATCTCAGCACTTTTATTATTATTAGGTTTTCACTTGTATTATATTTGTCTAAATGCAAGAAAAATGTCGGAAAAATCCCGAGCCTAGGGAAAAATAGGGTTTAAAAATATAAGACAAGGTTTGACTTATTTCCAGGCCCACATACATGGTCCTGTTTTGAAAATGAGAAAATAGCACGAAAATTGGATGGTATGCCATCCTAAAATTTCGACAGAGTTTTGCATGGTAACCGACAAACTAATTATGAGTGACTTAAGTTTGGCGCCTATTTGGGGTTTATGTACTTGTTGGGCTTGCCAAAGGGTTCCCCCATTTGGCATAACTTTCACAATATACCTCTTGCCTATTAGGGTAATCGTTCATCGATACGTGTGGAAAAGCCATTTTATATACCTGAGTGTACGTGAATTGCCTCATGATATACTTCGTGGAGAGGGTATGTGTGAAAGAGAATTCGATATACTCGACATACGTGAATGAGTTCCCTTCTATATACCTCCCGTCATGAGTTCGGTCAAGAGGTACGATACGGGGGGAACCATTCGATATACATCAAAGGTACGATGCCAATGTAAGGTAAGAATCATATCGCTTAGGTTAATCATGCCTCAGTGAAGCTGGCAACCATCACGAAGTGAACCCCCAGTACGGGACAAACTTTGGTCAATATTTCCATGCTTTGATGACGTAGTGTGCAAATATACATGATTCCTGATTAGTATATTATGGAGAGAGATTTTTCTTTTGCATGTTAAGTAAGGGGAGTACTACCACTATGAGGGAGAATGTACAAGTAAATCTATCATGGAATATGAATACTATACTAAGCATGATGATACGGAAGCATGTGGATATATACAAGTGAATGATATGTGTAAGGTGAGAGAGTGACATGGAAATAGTGTGAGTGGTCATGTGAATATACACAAGTGAATGTGTGTGATAGTGAGCCTAAGCATGGATCTACAAGTGCTTTTGATATGTGTAAGTGAGCATGGATATATATACAGGTGAGAGAATTATGGGTCTGTGCTAGTGAAGGTAAGCATGAATAATCTACAACTGGTGCATCGAGCATATGAGTAGAGGTGGAACTATATATAATTTTAAGTGTGTGAGGTGAGAATGGAGATTATACACAAGTGTATGAAGTGTGCATGTAGAAAAAGGTGATATATACATGAGAAGAGAACATGGTAGAGATAAGCATGAGATAGGCATACAAATGAGTAAAGGAGTAAAGGGAACATACAAGTGGGAGCATATGTACAAATGTAGCAAAAGTAGGAGAGCAAATAATAACACCCATGTAGAAATAGAGTTTAGTCCTCTTAAAAACTTCCCCAGCAGAGTCGCCACTGTGGCCATCCGAGGTCGGACTCCCTTGGGCATGCGCAGATACGGGTGTCGGTCATCGTCAAGTGGGGGATAATGTAAACAGATAGAGTTGCCAACCTATTTTTCTCAAAACATGCAAAAAAATGTTTTTACCTCGAAATAACAACATCAAGATCAAACTGATGCTTGTGAAACCAAGTAATTCAAAGGTTTGGAGATTAAGTTATGGAATGGGGATGTGTTGTGCACCCATTCCGCCCATTCGGTCTCTCATAGGCTAATGTTAATCTTCTCCTTTTAGACTCCGTTATGAGAATAGAATCGTTCAACTTGCGTCATGAAAGGGATGGGACGGATTCATCCATAGTAGTATACCTAAAAATAATGATAAAAATATGATGTAAGTGTTCTCCGAATCACAAATTTCTATGAAGGGGCAAATGTGAATGTCGGGTGAGACACAAGTATATAGAAGTATAAAACTCACAAAATAAACATAATAAGATATAAAAGAAATATAAATAGTCATGAAAAACGAAGGACTTGAATCTCAGGATTGGCCCAAGATGCGTACGTAGACCAAGGGGAATCAAAGTCCACGTAGTTCAAAAATAGCACAAGAGTGTGGTTCAACCCTTAAATATAAATGTGGTACTTCTCTTATGTGTGTGTTGAGAATATGTATTTTAAGATTGAAAGTGTGAAGTGGAAATCCCGCTTTTGGAATTTATGGATAAACCCTCTTTTTCTTCTTCTGGGAGTTTTTATGAAAATAGATTATGTGCAATATTACTAATAAAAAGTAGAGATTAGTGGGTATGATATAATAAAACAAAGCACAAAATTAGAAATAAGGTGAATAATATTAAAATGAATAAACTAGAGTAAGGGATGGGGAAATAGACCTCCTTATGAATGTTTGTTGTCGATTTTGAGATGAAAGAACACTGATTTTGAAGTGGTATGAAAGTGATATGGAGAGGTGGGGTAAATTACCAAGAGATAAGGAAGTGAGGTAAGAGAATATGGTAAAATGGGTTATTTGGAAAAGGAAATGCTCTAAATTCGAGGAGAATGTTTTTTTGACTTTCTGAGAGGGTCTCTATTATCTCCCTCAAGGTTAGGTCATGGCCCATTTTTATAGGGTCAAGGGGGTGTCTATTGGCATATCCCCTAGCCTTCCTATCCGCGTAAGGCTTGCCTTATTGGGCAAAAAAAATACATCATGCCGATAGGCTGGTGTCTGGGGTGCCTATAGGTAGTCCGGAATGATTATTTCGAAAAGGATGAGCATAAAATGCAAACTATAAGTTCAAATTGCGAACGGGATGGACCGTTGGAAAGGGAATTCAGAGAACTTTAAGGATCCATTGAGACACTCCCAGGTCCAGAGTTGATCGAAGTTAAATGGAGCTCGAAAATGCCCGATAGTCTCTAAAGGAGAGGTTTTTGGAGAAAAACGGATCGTTCATATGAACCGTAAGGCCAATTTGTGCATGGGGTGGATCATTAGAAATGGAACTTAGTTTCCTTCGAAGATTCATTCAGCTTCGCACGGTTTGGAGAGTTGACCAAGGTCAAACGAGGCCCAAAAGCATCCAGTGGCCTCTAGATTGTTGTTCAGAGTAAAACGGATCGTTCGTGCAAATCGTGGGTCTGATTCGTGGATGGGGTAGACCATTGGAAATGGAATTTATTGCCCTTCGAAGATTCACTGATCTTCGATCAAGTCAGAGAGTTGATCGAAATTGAATGGGGCTCGAAAACGCCCGGTGGCCTCTAAATTGGTACTCGGAGTATGTCCTCTAGTTTATGGTGAATGAGTGAGCGCTAGGGACCTAAGGAGGTACTTATGGGCGGTCCTAGGATGGTGTGTCCATGGTAACAAAATTAAAGTACAGTGTTATATACGTCAAAAAAAAATTCAGTAACTAAAATGGAAGATTAGGTAAAGTTAGTTGTATATCTACGTAATCAACCCTTTTCTTTAAAATTATTATGTATATCAACTTGTTGAATAAAATAACTACAAACATAAAATCCTGAGCAAAACCTCTTCCCAAACAAAAATACAACTCACAAAAGTAGGTACACATCATGTACTCTAATTTACTGTTATTTTTCAATTGAAAGCGTTGGTAAATAAATATTGGTTTGGTGTCACCGCTCTTGCTTGGCTCTAACAATAGACTGAGTGCAGATTCCATACATAAAATATTAATACCTCGATATAGTAAATAAAATTCAGGTTCATTTCCAGCACCCAGCATATAAACGGTACTTAACACACTAATTAAATAAAAGCCTAGTCCATTTCCATCACCTTCCATGTAAGGGTACAAACTTACATGCATTTTATATAAATATTAGGTGTATAAACTTTGATTAACGCATTAATTAAATAAAAATATGGTCCACTTCTAGCGCCCTTTATATGATGGTACAATCTCACATACATTGTTTATAAAAAATTTAAACATAACGCATACCAGGATCAGAGTTGTTAAATAAAAGTCCAATTATGGCACATTATATGTGAGGGTAGACTTCACCTACACTGTACGTTAATGTATTGTACATTAAACATACCCATCTTAGAAGTCTAATCCACTTCCAGCACCTTATATATAAGGCCATAACCTTACATACATTGTATATAAAAGTTTTGTGCATGAATCGTATAAAACTCACTGGAGTAAAATAAAAGCATAGTACATTTCTAGCACATTACATACAAAGTCACAAACTTACATTCACTATACACAAAAAAATTGTGCAAAACTTTTCAGGCTCAAGAAAGGCCATAACCCATTCAAATAAGTAATACATTTTTTAAAATATTTATTATCCTCACCATTTATACATTGTTAATAAAATCCCCATAATGGACAAACAAAAATGGTAGTGTGTAGTTAAAATATATTGAGAACAAGTTTTTTAGCGCGCTTTAACTCATTGCCCCGGCTCAACCCATAGACTAAATATGGTGTAGACATCATATCCCGACACCCCTATACTCTTCCATAGGATCCAAATAAATTCTCTTCAAACCCCAATTGGATAATAACAACACTCTCCCTCAACTCGTTTAGCTTTGGTCAACTCTCAAACCCCAAAGTCTTTCCCTTAGAAAATTATAGAGCTTTGAATCCTCTTTCTAATGGTCCCGATCGTATGAGAAATGGACTTTCAGATAAAAAGTTATAGCACAACTAAACCCTACAGAACCATCCCGTAGGCAGAACACCTCACCTACTTATAGGCATATAGGGTTTACTTGGCAAGAAAGTATGGCTAACCTGACTATAGGCAAGCTAGAGGACCTTTTTACCAGCTTGTCTCTATGGTCAACTTATGTTTTACTCTTAGAGTTTTCCTATTTATGGAAAACCAGACCTCACTTGCAGAGGACCTCGATTTCAGTGGGGAATCAACTTCAAATTTAGCACCCATCACTTTCTCAAATATTCTCTCATACATTCCCTTATATCACCCTAACCTACAATTAACCACCAAAAATCAGTAAACTAAGTATCCAAAACATATTTTGAAGAATCTTGAAGGTCCAAACCCTTTTTATATTTACTATTATCCATAAATGCCATTTTGTATGTTTAAGTGCTTTCTTACTTAATATATTTCTTATATTCTATCATTAGCTCTATGAATTCCTTAATTCTATCTTTTTACTATCATTTATACTCTCAAATTTATTTTTGATAAACAAAAGGCCTAAAAAGGGAGTCTAAGGCATTCCTAATTTGGAGTGTTCTCATTATAGTTTCCGCCATTTTTATCACATTCCATCCTCTTTTCCTAAACCAAATTAGACACCCCAAATTAGGATTATGATTTAGACCCCCCTTTTCATTTTGCGAACTACATTGACTTTGATGTCTTTTTTTTGGCTACGTAGGCATCCTGAAATTAGTTTTGAGATTCAAGTCCATTTTTATTAATTTCATTCAGTATATTCCATATTTTCATCATTCCACTCAGTTATTTAGTGAATTATATTCGTGTAGTTAGTTCTCTTGGTTTCATTATTCTTTTTGTTGTCCCATTTATGCATAATCATTTTCCTATAGTGAGGTTACGATTATGGGGTGTCGCTCACATTATTACATATTTCATTTATTATTCCCTTTTTTAGTTATTATTTTTTGTTTTACTTCTTAGCGGTCCCACTCATGAGTGTCCACTTTTCCATAGTGAGGTTACTATTTTGGGATTTTGCTCATATTTTATCTCTTTAGGAGAATACGTATTTACATTTCCCATGGTGAGGATATGTTGATCCTGATCTTCACATATGCACACATGCACATCCATGTATATATTTACCCTTATTACACATTTGTCAACTATAAACACATGAAATGTTTGTTACACATACAAACACACTCACAATCACGCATTAAGGAGAAGGAGAACAAATTATAGATCATATAACAGACCGAAGGGCAAAGTAGGTTCCTAACATCTTTCCACTCTGTAACATAGTCTTAAAACCCATATCTCATTTGGTTTTGCATGCACTAGTTATCTTGAGCTATCTTTTTTAAGGTGGAACTTGTGACACCCCGCCTATTCTAATACCGGGTGGACAGTCCTCTACTAAAAGAAAACAGGAATCCAATATCGTTTCATTCTCAGCATCCGTGTCTTAACAAGAAATATAAATATGAATGAATAAAAACCATCCAACTAAATAAACAGAATAAATCACATGCATAAATAAATAAATAAATATGAACTAAATAAACCATTGGTCACTAACAGTAACCATCCAACTGAATAAAATGATAAATAAAATATCATCTCTGACAAAAATTAAAATTTTATCCAACTACGGACAACACGCCCAAAAGGAAAACTAAAATGAAATAAGATCTATCTAGATAAAAAGAGCTGGGGCGGCTAACTCAATCATGTAGCGTCCACAGCTACTACAACGATAAGAAAGATCTATCCCTGAAGACAATGTTGATGTTGTTGTTGCGTCACACTTGGGGTTTTTAAAAGAAAACAAGAAAACAAATTTGCCCGCGAGTCAAAGCACGAAAAGTTTGAAAATATTTTACAGATAATTAAATATTGTAATTTTATAAAGCACGTAGTGTATTATTTTCATAATTAATTAACCGGTTGCACTCACATGAGATAAAACCCCACCTCTCATCTACCGTGCGAACCTAACTCATTCATTTTGTTATCCTAATTATATTGCCCAGTCTAACTAGGACAATAACCATTATCCAAGCCCAATCCCGCTAATAATCACCATTAGATAAGTATATGCTACCCTCTGTAGGCATATGTTCATGAATAATATCGTTGCAACACACGTGCTATAATTAATTGCTCACATAATACAATAGTATAGCTATACTCATGTTATAAATAGATATACACATTATATCATACAAAAATACACATATATCACTTGTTATACACGTATAACAGTATTCCCAGAGCATGGACCTCGCGGATACATCCCTCGTGTGTTATCGGGCTCCAGGCATCACGCATCACACTGAGCCATCAGGTCGGAATTTCACCGTCGAACCCAAACATAAACATATATAATGGAGGAGATCATAAACATACGTCCCTATATAGGGACCATACCACGTCATACCCAATCGTTATCTAAACTAACACATATCCTCACATATGGATAATGGTCATGTAATAGTTCTATAGCCCGGGGAATCAACTTAACACCTACTGGTCATGGTGGATTGTCCACTGCATGCAACCTCCTAACGATAGCACTACCAAGTAGGTATGTTCAATATAAACATATAGAAATCACATATATCTATATATATAATGTAATACCCCGTATTTTTGGCAATATTTATTTTTGGGATTAATTAATTAAATGAGAATTAATTGGGAATTAATCCGGATAAAATACTAGCGAGATGTGAGTTGGTATTTGACTATATTGAGTATATATGATGATATATGAATATTGAATTATCAAATTTGTCGTGAGATTGATGTACGACAATTTGGACATTTTATTGGGACGCGTGAGACAGTCGCGTCAGGATATAATTATGTTAATTGTAAAAGTGAATTTAAATTATATTAACCGTATGGTCATTTTGAGCACGCCAACGCGTCCGGAAGGGTCGAGATAGTCAGAAAACACTAGCCGGGGGTTTAATTTGGGTCCCAGGGTATTTTTAGGCCATACCGGCATCTTATAAGGGTAGTTTGGTAATATTGTATTTTTGGGATTTAATAATGACGAAAATTAGGATTTATAATCTGATTTGGGTAACTAACCACTAAACCCACTACCAACCATATTGACCCATAAGACTACGGGGAGTTTTAAAATTTGGTTTTCTAAGTCTCCAAAACAAACCCTAGCCACCTTTGGAGAAGAAGGCTTGTAGAGAGAGAGAGAGAAGGAATTCTGCAGAAAAAGCTTCATCAAACCAACACCAAATTCAGAGACACTAGAGGCAAGTGATTTAATTCTATTTAATTCAAAGAATGTTTCTCCCATGTTAGATAAATTGAAAGATTTACATTTGTTCTTGGAAGTTAAATAAAAACCCATTTTAATTGGACTTAGGACTTGAATTTTGAGGACAAATCGCATGTAGAATAGTATGGAGATGATTATTCTGATGTTAATATATGTTGGATGTAACAAAAACGGATCTAGAATGGACTTATTGAGGATTTAAAATTCTAGGGTTTATGTTCTTGAAAATTAGGGGGAAAGGGTAGAGATTTGATGAATTAATGATGTTTAGGATGTGTTAATTCCTTAAAAGATGTTAGTATATGACCTTAATATGTTTTAGGATGATTGGAGACCTTAAAACATTGATTGGACGAATTTTGGTTGAGATTTGAGGTGTAGAAATTGGTGAAAAACGAGATAGGATTTCTGGGCTTGAATCTGGTCACTCGTTAGAAGACCTACCCAGGTCGTTCGAACGAGCTCGTTCGAACGAGCTTCTAACGAGTTGACAGTTTGGGGTTCTAACGAGAGGGATGTTCGTTCGATAATCTCGTTCAAACGAGATCTCGTTAGATAGCCCAGTTCGTTCGAACGAAATCTCGTCCGAACAGCCTCGTTCGAACGAGACTTCTAACGAGCTGGCAGTTTAGGCCTTTTTGGCCTGTTTTGATTTTGGGAGTCCCGTAAACTTGTTCGAGGATAGAGATAACATTCCTTTGATGGTGTATTAGTATGCTTGGGACATTTGGGATATAATGAGGAGTAAATTATATAAGTGTGGAGCAAATCAAATAGACATTTGAGTCGAGACGTGAGTGCCTACTACGGCGTGAGAATAAATTATGGTGCGTATAAATATGGACCGGGATTATATAAGTTGTATATATATTAAGTTGGTACGAGAATGCGATAAGTACTACAATTAAACTACGGTGATTACTAAGATGTGTGCTTACTTAGTATTGGTATATGATTTGTGTGTATGACATACCTACCATACTTGCTATCACGGGAGGTTTGCGTTCGCTTAGGGCCCTCTAATCCTTGTGTTGCCCGGATTTAGACTGGTTACCTCGATGAACATAGGTCAGAGAAGGACTTATTGGGATGTTAATAAGTCTGCTGATCGTGGGAGCGCAGGTATGTGCGTGACCCATGTGATGTGACTGTGTTCGCCTCCATTATTTGTGATGTTGTTATCTGTGAGCTATTCCTGAGAGATTCGGAATATGTGATCCTTATGTACGTGATGTACCGGGATGGATAGCAGAGTATGTGTGCACCGCAGCTTAGTCTCGGGGTGCTTATATTGTATATTTATGTTGTGGAAAATATACACTTAATAAACTGGGAACTTTCATATGGTATTGTGTGTATAACTATGGAATAACATAAAAGGAATAATCTATAACAAGTTGTATTACTTTTACGTGAGAACCTGAATTTACGTTAAGCCCCTACTTAATTGCAAACGTTATAATGTTAATGGGAATCGAGTAATAAGGGTATAACCTATGACAGTCTAGCTAGATATGATGTTACTTAGCTAGTGGGTTGTGTCATTTTAGACGGGTACTTACGTTAGGAGTGCACAGTTAGACGAGAGGTGAGAATTTCATGTGAGTGTAGGTCCTAACATGTACTTTGCATTTAATGTTTTAAATGTTTTTAAAGCACTTGCAGATTTTTAAAATATCTCCACATTCGGGCTCTGACCCGTTTGCTTTCAAATTTATTTTTTTTGTAAAACCATTTTAGGTGCCCAGCCACAAGGACACCATGCATAGGATACTCATTCAGATGACGAGCTGTAGCTGTTTGTGGAAGTTACAGGTATTTGCTTTTAGACGCTTCTATCATTTGGATTCCATGTTCAGTATTCCTCAGTTTTAGGGCATGTTGCCCAGTTCCATTAGAGTTACATTTCCATTTCAGTTTTTCAGACTTTGGCATGTATTGATTCAGTATTCAGTTTTTAGTTATTCATTTCAGTTGTGGAGTTTGTTGTGAGGAGTTTTCCTCCGGATTTATTTATATCATGTGATAGTTATTCTACTATTTCGTTATGGTGAAAAGTGATATTATTCTTGCTTTAAATCTTTCACTGCATGTTAATCAGACTTTAATTAAAATTTGGCAACTTACTTTTTAAATACTAGGTGGTTAGTAATAATAAAAATGTTTTCGACAGTGATGCTATTAGCTGAGCCAACTTGGCATTTTGAATTAATTTAATAAAGGAGTAGCTACCCGGTATTTAATTAGTCGAGGTGTCACATATAAGTCTCCCAATACGTGTATATATAATACGAACCTCGTACGTAATCCCATAATGTACCCGTCTCCCAAATTCCAAAGTTGAAACCAACTTCCCGATTGTACATCTAAGTGTTCACTCACTTTAATACCCGGTTCTACTCACCCAAAACCATCGATCCATTGACCTATCACACATAACAAGCTCTGAAAATCATTCCACAGTAGTTCCATTCTACCCCGAAAGCCCCTACAGTCATTCCCCAAGCTCTAATGGGTCAAAATAACACACAAATGAAATTTGGGCAAGCCAGAAAATTGAACTGGTTCACTTGTTAGACGAAATTCGTTCGGTCAAGCAAACCGATTTGCTCCCCCAGCAGACCGGTTCGATTTGCTAAGTTTCCACTCATCTTCTAGCTCGGGTTTTATCCTCCAAAACCCTCTAATAGAAGTCCCAAGCCTCCCCAAACATAAAATTAACATACTACATGATTATACTAACATACTAAAAGTATTATAACATAGAATTAACCCCGAATCCGTCATCAAAACCTGAGGATTCTAAATCCAACTTCAATTCGTCAAACACAGAATTAACCCAATTTGAATTTTTATTATTTCAAATATCCTATAAATGTTCTACATGATAATCCTTGTAAACCCATATTTAATTATGAAATTTTGACATAATCATCATTAATTAATTATCAAATCCAGTCAAATATTAATTCTAATCTAGAACTCTTATTTAATTTCTCAAAGTTCCAACCTTTACTTTTAAATCACAGATTTTATCCCAATGACGTATGAAGGTAACTACATGCCTTTGAGGATCTAAATCCGAAGTCTCGACTGTTGGGGTGAATTGAATCCATAGATGGCTTCCTTTCTTCTCTTCTCCAAGTCCTTCTCTCCCTTTTTCTTCTTTTTTTCTCTTCTCTTGAACTTTATCTCTTGCTCAATTATGCAGGAGGCTAAAGGTGGGATGCCATCCACTTATCCTACAGATAAATACCTCCTAATTACACCATATTCTCGTTTTCCATTAAACTCTACCTGTAAAAAGACCATTATACCTTTATACAGGTCCTGCTTTGTCTAAGAAACCCCCGGAACCTAATCATAACACCCACGTACCTATTCTTGACTATTTCGATCCATTTAGAATTGTTGGTGTACTAAAAAAGATCAGTCGAGTCACCCAACTACAAATACACCAATATCTAATTAACCGGGCCCGACGCGTGTGTACAGTACGCATCAACCATAAAATACACTGATCCGCTGATGTAACTCTCTATCGACAAAATATATTAAAACCTTCGATTTGCACTCATACGTGACATATAATAAATCACATCTCTATTTAATTATCACATGCAAGTAAATAATAATAATAATAATAATAATAATAATAATAATAATAATAATAATAATAATAATAATTATTATTATTATTATAGACACCACATTCTACGACCCCCCCCCCCCCCCCGAAGTCCTTCCTTATGTCCCTAGCACCTCCCCAGTTCACTAAAAACCCTAGGTCATACTCTGAGTATTGATCTAGAGGTTATCGGGCGCTACCGGGACCCGTTTGACTTCGCTCAACTCCCTCGTCAGAGAAAAAGCTCAATGAATCTTCGAAGGGCTCTGAATCCTCTTTCCAACTATCTTCCCTATGTGCGAATCAGCATAACGGTTCAGATGATCGGACCATTTTACTACCAAAAATCAATCTGGAGGCCACCGAGAGCTCTCAGGACCCGATTTAACAATAATCAACTTCATCGTTAGAGAGAATTCTCAATGAATATTTGAAGGGCACTGAAACACCTTTCCAAAGGTCTGTCTCATGTGGGAAACGGCATAATGGTTCGGACAAACGATGTGTTTCCCCCAAAAACTGATTCGGACACCATCGAGCGCCCCAAACTCCATTTGACCAAAGTCAACTCTTCAGCTCAAACAATACTGAATTAATATTCAAAGTTCACTAAATACCCTTTCCAACGGTCTATCCCTTGCATGAATTAGCCTTATGGCACAGACGAATGATCTGTTTACTCCGAAGGGTCATCGTGCATTTATGGGCCCTATTTGACCAAAGTCAACTCTCAGAACCAAGTGAAGCTCTTGGAACATCGAATTACCTCACGAACTTTCCAACGGTCCGCCCCGTGCATAATTCGAACTTACGGTTAGGACGAACGATCCATCGTCGCCCGACGATCTTCTGTCCAAATGATCGACGGGCTCATCTGAGCCCCGTTTGACTCAAAGTCAACTCCCAGACCCAGGAACGGCCCAAAGGATTATCAAATGTCTCTGAACTACCTTCCTAACAGTACGTCTCGTGCGTAATTTAGACTAACGGATTGCATTTTACGACCTTTTTTCGTAAAATCTCCACGAGACTACCGATTGACAGGTCCATTTCCTTGCCTATCGGCAGTGTGTCTAGGGTTAAATGTCAATAGGCAGGACAAGGATAATGTCGATCGGCATCCCCTACCCTATATAAGGATAGAATCAGCTCACTTTGAAAGGCACCTCAAAACCATCAATTTTACTGATCTCAACAACATTCTTCTACAATCAGCGAAGTTTCCTTTTGTGAAATTCTTCTCCACCTTTCATTCCCATCACGCTCGTACCTAATTTAGCAAAAATATCCGTCTCTCTCATCCCACATTCAACCTAACTTTCAAGTAAGTTCATCAACAATCAAGATCAAGCTTCAAGTCTCTAAAGAAGCTCCAAACATCGTTATCTATCTTTAAATTCCTTTTATTCTCGCATTAGTTATATAAATTCTTAATTTAAGCTTTTGGCTTTGGATCATACACATTAATATCTCATCCTTTATTAGTTATATTGTACATAATTTATTTTCTATAAAAAAATCAAAATAAAGAAAAATAGGGTTACACCTATAAATTTCGACGGGATCCTTCATCACATTTTCTCAATACAAAAAGTATATTTTCTACGCGCACACATATATTGAACTTCCGTTTGAATCTATTAGATAAACCCCACCCTTGTGCCGCATGCGAACTATGTGGAATTTGATGCCTTTATAGGCTACGTAGGCATCACATGATAAAACCCGAGACTCGAGTCATATTTTCCTATTTTCATCATTTTTCCTATCTTATCCATATATTATTCGTATATAACATACTTGTGATTCATACTTGCGTCTTATCAAGAACATATTATCGTTTCATTATAATTATCAATATCTCGATAAATGCACACATCATATTTTTTAATTATTATTTTTGGAACATTCCTATGGATGACCTTACTCCATCTTTTCCATGATGTGAGTCGAGCGATTTCGATCTCCACTTATATATACACGCACACACACTTCATGGAGAAATTAAGGAAAATAATGACATAAGCCCATGAGAGATGGGATGGGTGCCTAACACCTTCCCATTCTATAATTTAGCCCCCGTACCTCTGAACTATTTATTTCGCAAGCATCAGTTTGTCTTTGGTGCCTCTCTCTCAAGGCAGCGACATGTTCTTTTACCTGTTTTGTGAAAAATAGGCTGGCAACTCTATCTCTTTGCATCACCCCAAAATCGACGACGGCCGAAGCACCCCCCCCGGCTATAACGGGGTGCAGATCTTTATCCTCCCTCTTTTCCCCCCGAAAGCGGCCAGAGAGGGGGAAGATCTCGGAATAGCCACAATAATAAATATTAATCCATATCTTGCTAATTAATATTTATCAAAACTAATTTAATTTCCCCCAATTAAATTAATAATTATAAGCACATGAAAATTAAATAATCATAAAATTACGAGGTACTAAAGCTCTTTGGTTTCCTTGTTTTTAGTAAAAATAGTTTGGCAACCATGATCTCTACATATTCACACACCTCACACGTCTACAAAGGTTGTTTGTGTCCTTTGTGTCATCGAGCATCACATGACGAGCCCTTCTTTTTCAAAGTTCATCGCTCCGTGCATGCAGTCGGGTCGGGATGGCCATAATGGTGACTCTATTGGGGATATTACTATGTTTATATGGGTTTTTATTTTTCTTCTGTCCTTTCAAATTTTACATGTGTATATCTTTTCTTTTTCTTTTCACTTGTATATTTATTTCCTTTATCCTCTCTTTTCATTTCTTATATATACTTACATGTTTTATATGTCATGATCGTGTCATTCACTCATGTATATCCCTCATCATTTCATGTATATAATTACCTCTCTACCACTTGTATATATTAATCTCTTTTTCACCTTCAGATATTTACCTTTTTATCATATTTATATCCCCCTTTTTTATTATATGCTTCACTTCACTTGTAGCTATTCACATGTTTCAATCATCTTATACACTAGTTCTTTAGCACATGCCACTAGTAAATACTTCTCCTTTTATTTCATGCTTAGCAGTTGTACATGTATTTTTTAGCATACATAGTACTTTGCATAAAGAAACTAATAAGACTCACGCATACTTACACCACATTACACATGAACTAAATATTTTGTGATGGGTTTTTGATCGTATAGTGTACGATTAACCTAAGAAATAGGCTCCCACCTTCCATTAGACAAGAACCATCGATGTATGTCAAATTGTTCTCTCACATGATACCATTTGACCGAACTCACAACGAGATGTATATAGCAAGAACTCATTCATGTATTAGAGTATATCGAATTCTCTCTCACGCCTACCTTCATCATAAGGTATCCAGTGAGGAAACTCACGTACATTTGGGTATATTAAATGGATTTTCCACACGTACCATTGAATGATTTCCTAGTAGGAAAGAGTTATAATGCTGAAGTTATTCCAAAGAAGGTAACTTATACCATAGCCTCACTTGTGTAGCCCTCATATAGATATTTGCCCTCAGACGCTCATATTTAGATTATCGGTTCCAATGTAAAACTCTGCCAAACTTTTGGTTCACCTTACCGCCCAATTTTGCGCTCTTTCTCCCATTTTTAAAACAGGAACTTATCCGTGAGTTTGGAAACAAGTTTAAATTGTGTCTTTCATTACGTCCCTTTTTTTTCTAAATCTTGTTTAGCATTTTACTTGCACCCTATCCGGAACATAATACAAGTGGAACCTAATAATAATAACTATACTAAAGAACTTTTTTCTCCCCTCCCCTTTTCTTCCATATTTCAAAAATACCAAAATTATGATAAAAGTAAAGAAATATTTCCAAAAAATAATAAAATTAGCAAACAACCTTTTATTAAAAAAAACCCTTATTTCTTAAGAGTGATGACATTCCCTAAAGCTTGGCCTGGAACCCTACTAGTTACGACCTACTATCTGACTACCTGAGAGGTTTTCTTCATCCTTGTTGTCACCTTCTTTAGAAAATACAGAAAGTTTATATTATATCTACCTCATGGAAAATCAAAATCCGGGGTCCAACCTTTAACCATATTGATAACCATGTTCGTTTAGCTCAGTGTTAAGACCAACACTCTACAATCAGATGTTACCAAAATATAGGGAACTAAAGCTCATAATTATAGGGATTCCTTAGCCAAAAATCTTATCGAACCAGAATGGAGCCTTCCATCCATTCTTGGGTCAAGGAGTGACTGAACCCATGGGCGTATGAAGAATTGTAATACCCTATATTTTCTGCGCATTTATTTAAATTGTGTAGTTAATTATTTACGCTTCTGCCATGAGAAGTAATATTTCACTTAGTATTTTTTTTACATATGTTGTTATGTGATTCATATACGTGTTACGTTAATTCACACTTTTTAGAAGTCTACATAATTCACGATAATGCATTAATTGAATAATTTAAGTGACTTGGTATTATGGGCAGCTATGGAATGGTCAGGGACTAGGTGTCTGGGGTTCTTGTTTGAATTATACCCTCGGTATCGAGTTCCACTGATCATGAAGTAGTTCCTTACAATTTTGAGCCGATGTAACTAATTCATTTAATAATCAAGTTTTAACTTAATTAACTCGTACCAGCTAATAACTCAATTTATTGAGATAATCCATTTATTAAAATATGTTCTATTTTTTTTGACTTTTGGGATGCTTAAAAAGTCCATTTTTATCTTGAAATAATGGAATTTAAATCCGTTGCATTAGTATATGGTTTGGCCAAGTTCTTGTTCATTTGGAGAATGTTTTGGTCTCATTAACTTATGTTTGTTTTTGGGACTAGGCTTACTTTAGAGATTAGAGACTTTAATTACTTAATTAGAAAACCTAAGACTCTCATAACACATTAGAAACAAACCCTAGCACCTAACGAGGTTAAGAGAGCAACAAGAGGTTGAAGAACTTGAGGATTTGGGACTCGATTCGTACAATCTCTTATAGGCAAGTTTACTTTGATTAAGAAACTAATTAAGTTTGTGTTATGGTAGTAGTAGTTCATTGAAATCTGAGATAAAATTCATGTAATCTGATTTTAATCAGATCAAAATCTAATTTTAGCAATTATATTAATTATTTAGTTAAGCCTTATTCACATGTTGATGAACTAGGGTAGTTTACGTTAAATCACGTAATTGAATCACGAAATAATGTAATCTAATTGTAATGACTTTATATCCGAATCATAGTAATGACAACATGTAAAAGCCCTCATCTTTAATTGATAATTGAATCAAATATGAAAAAAATTTGATAAACTTTTCTTAAACTATGAACTTATGGTTCAAAACTCGTAATCTTGAATTAGATCATGAATCGTAGTTATAATCCTCTAAAACTTGTTAATATAGGTTAGTAATGTTGTTGAACATGTCATACTTGAAGGCAAATGAGTATTGTGTTGTTTAGAGGATTTAAACTTATGATTTTAGTTGTTAATAGACTTAGGGAAGAACACATCTGCGTGGATCTCGTTCGAAAGACATTGGAATTTTGTCCAAATGATATAAGGGGTCTCGTCGAACGACAAGGCATTCTGGCACAAACGAAATTAGTTATTGGTTTGAATGACATGTGGATCTATTTCGAACGTCTTTGGGTGTTTCTAGACTTAGGGATTTCATTCGAATGACTTTTCTACAATTTAAAAATTAATTCTTAATTAATTAGATTTAATTAAAAGGAAATTTAAGACATTATTTTAGTAATCCATGAGGAGGATTAATCAATGTGTATTTTGTTCATGGGTAAGAATTCTGAGGTTATGTGTGATCATAAGGTACGTATTATGAGGGATTTTGATGGGGCACGTATGATCCTGCTGGTACCCCGGTTATTGCGATAGGATTACTATTATCTTATTTACATGAACCTAATGTTAATGTACACCTATCTCGAGTGGGGTTAATGGGGGTGTCCTTCATATAGCCTTGGGTATGGATTAATTTTTCCTTTGTTGTTTCTTTGAGGTTTTAGGGATGGGACGACTAATAACTATGCCTAGTACGTACGAGTGATCTCCGAAGGCAATAAGGATAGGCCTTCATGCTTTTATTTATGAGCTTGTGTATAGCCCATCTATTTGAATGTAAGTGGAGTGTACTCACTTGGATATTGTATTTATGTGATACTATTTCCTTTACTAATATTATACGAGAAAAGTATATATGATATACTAGTTTATGGAGATGTGTAATTATAAACAATTGAGAAGTTTTATAATTATGTATCATTGGGTTCACTTGGGCTTGGGATTAGACTTCCATGCTCTATTTAGGTTCTTTATATTGGGTTAACTTAAAAGAAACTTAAATATGAGAATAATGTGCATTATTACTATTTTAGCTCAAATTTTGTTACATTCTTACTCATTATACACTTTCTAGGTTTAATCATATATGTGGAGCTGTTTTTCTTTTTCAGGTCCTAGGAAGAAGTCATGACAACCCTGATATTTAGCATTTATTCCCAATCCTATCTTTTAGTCTTGGGATGTAGGTGTCGAGCCTGCATGATCATCTTTTTTTATCCTATTTCCATTTCAATATTCTGAGAGTCGGATTATTGTATTTGGATTTTATCACATGGAGTCTTTTATTTATATTCAGATTTGCATATTATTATGAGCCAATTATTATTCCAGTGATGGAGTTTTATTCACTATGTCTTTGATATTGGTGTCATATTTGTACTTGTTTTACTTCTTTTATTACTGTTAGTACTTTATCGCTTTATTTTATTTTAGTCATGCTTAGAATGATAAAAAAATAAAATTTTGTGTTTTCTATATTTAGAACTGATAAATCTAGTTATGGATTTTACGGGCTGTCATAAGAATACCAGCCTACCTTAGGGAATCATTCTCAACCCATCAAAATGTTTCCACATGTTCCATCTATCCATGGACCTCCTCTTGCTTATCAGCATACGCCCAATCTTCCTCAATCGGGGACTAACTTTCATGTGCCCATCCTAGTGAATCCTAGAAAAAAAGAACTCAACAGAGTGAAGGAAGTCCTCAGGAAGATCTCTCACAAATTTGATCAAGTGAACTCTCCAGAAGTTATGTGGAATACACCTATATGTCCCTTTATCCCAAAGCTCGTCTTCGTAAGAAGTTCAAGATGCCAAATATTAAGAAACTTGGAGGAAGCAGACATCTCATCTCACAATTACCACTAAAAATTGAGTTCGTTAGGTGTTACTAAATATATTACTTTCTAATAGACCCTTAAACAAAGTCCTCTCTCAAAGTTCTTATCCCTAGATGAATATCGTATACGAACCTGATAAGATGTTGCTCGATCCTTCATGGCTCAATATAAGTAGAATTATGAGCTAGAGGACACTCTTTGTGACCTCAAATTTCTCAAATAAGACCCTAGAGAGTATGTAAATAGTTTCATAGTCAGATAGAGAAAGAAAGCTACAACTAGTCGTCCATTAGAAGAAGAATAAGTCGGTATTGTGAAGAATAACTTCTTATCAGATATCAAGAACACCATGGGTAATCAATAATATCCTCACTTAAAAACCCTCCGAGAAGCTAGGGTAAAAATTGAATAAAATAATGTTACTCAAAATGTGAAGACAAAATTAGATTCGCAGAATACAACTAATTAGTTCATTCCTAAAAAGTTTAAAAAATTACCCGTTAACAACATATCATACAACCCAACAACTTCAAGGGTACTAGAAGCCCGTTTCACTCCCTTTAGAAGATATTACACCAAGCTTCACGCTCCTCCCTCCAAATTTTATCAAGTACTCCTCTATTGCAACCTCATCAAGACTTTGGAACCTCATCCACTACTTGACCCACTTCCTAGGTATTTAAAATATTATGCTCACTATAATTTCCACCAAACTGTTGGTCATACCACGGGTCAATGAAACACCTTTCAAACGTCATACAAGGGAATCATTTCCCCTTTATCCATACTAAATCCAAACACCACCTAAAACCCCTTACCTCCACACCAACCTGGTACAAATGTTATATTAATTGATGTTAACTCAAACCTCAACCCTTCAAGAAATATCAAGCCCATAAATAACCATACTTTACTTACTCCATCGTGAAATTCTATAACTGCCCTATATATATGCCCAACTAACCTTCTCCGTGTAGGAACAGATTATGATCGGTCCCTTTCTCCGACGACTTGAGCCTACATAGCAGCCTGCACTAAGTCTGAAACACAAAGCATGATTCTGCCAATTTCTTAAAATAGTTGGAAGATTGTGTCATGCAATTCCCATCCAACCTGAGCCTTGAAGAAGAATATTATGAAAGAATAGTCAACCTTTACATGGAAGACCGCAAGTGGTTTCATTAATCCCATGACTGGTTTGTATCTCTAAATGAGTTTAGTTTAGACAACATAGTCTGTATTCTAACAGGAAAAAATCCTTATGAAAAAAATGATTTATAAAGCTCTGGTCTTCTTATTTATATGATATTTAGAGGGTATCTAGTCCCATTTCAGAATCACTTATCCTCGGCATGGGAAGACTTATTCCATGAAGAACTTGAGGTTGTAGAATACATTAATTTTTGAAATAATAACAAGATATCCACCACAAGATGGAATAATGACTCTGACTACTAAAAGGATCATCACTTTTGTTGATGAGTAAATCACTAATTTTGGTCTTGATCACAACTAAGCTCTCAATATCTCGGTTAATGTCTTAAAAACTTTACTTTGGTGCTAGTCGATAACGATTTTCCTCTCAATGTTTTGTCCTCTATGAATAATATGATACTTAGGGATGAAAGTCAGTGACCTTGCCCCAACATTTTTTGATGTGTGTGCTTATGATAATACCAATCGAGAAGTCATGGGGTCAATACTTCTCACAATTGGGGATGGCCCAATTTATCCCTAGGTTGATTTTCAGGTGTTCGACATTCTAGTCTATTTTAACCTATTACTCAATCGTCTATGGTTGCATAACATTCATGGTGTTATTTCTTCCTTCTATCAAAAATTCAAATTCTTTGCAAACAATCAGATCATAACAATCATTAGAAATGATGAAAAATCAAATGGTGTCGGCATTAGTATTCTAATTATAAAGATTTAACACAACATCAATGATATTCTACTTTCCTGCTTCAAGGTTGATCCATTATCGCTCCTAGTGGGGGAAGAATTTAAGGAAAGGCTAAGTCAATAATACGACCTAAATGGGAATGTTAACATGATCCATATATTCAAGATGATGTACTTCATGCCCGAAATGGGGCACGGTCACAGACAACAAGAAATAACTTAGATGATCACTCTAAAAACTCCTTATCCACCTCATGGATTGGGGTACCAATATTCACCAATGGAACTTATGGTTCTCCATCAGCCGTATAAAAATAGGACATTAAATATACAGTAAGTCATTTTCGAAGATTCCCTCAATGGTCATTTCATCAAAGCAGGAAAATATTTCCCCTATTTTGGCTTCCTTGAGCTATAGTCTGACCTAGTTGAGAAAAAGATGAAACTAACGCTTGAAATATTATTTACTGATAAGATCACTTAGACCGAAGAGCTTAAGCATGAAGTGAAGTTTTTATCCATCAAGTCCTTTGATTCAACCTCTTCTGGCAATAACAGCGGTGAAACCACTGATAGCGAAGAGTGTTTTGATCTTTCTAAGTTAGTGATGGATATTTTCATTATACACGTTGAGTCCAACATGTCATATCCTACATTCAAGGTTAACTCTGCTGACAAGACTTTGCATAACTGGTGGATCATTTCGGCTAGGATGGCCCTACCAACCAACAATCCTGATACTTGCCAACCTAAGACTAACCCCACCCTTGAACTTTTTGTTTCTAACTATGGTGTAAATAAGACCTCCTTTGAGGAGGTTCTCGCTTTTTTTTTTTATTAAAGATGATGTTCTCAAAATAAACATAATTTTCTAGTATCTCGTTATGAATTATTTAATTGCCTTAATTTTATTAATCAAACGATTGATGAAAATGACTTAATGGATTAGCAATACTTAACAAATCTCAATACGAAAAAAATTAAACAACATAACTGCGTAAAAACTAATGATGAGGAAACTATTATCATTAATATTGGTTCTAGCATCAATCCACGTGAGATAAAATAGGATCGACTCTCAGTGAACATGAGCAGTCATAATTAAAGGATCATCTAAAGGATTTTGTGGAAGTCTTTACATGGCCTTACAATAACATGCCCGACATTTATCTCTAGATCTATAAAAGCAAGATTTTATAATTGATCATAGCTTAGGTATTTTGCTATTTTTGGCATATGTCGTTACAAAACAGAGTTTCAAACCGAACACTGCACCACGATTATTCGAAGATATTTTAGTGACTGAGCTTAATTTTCGGATTTTTCACCGACACTTTAATGGAGGTATGTGACTTGTGGCTTTTATTTTTCTCATACGAATTATATTCTGTGGTGTTTATTTTTTAAATCTAGGCATTTTGATAAAATGAATTTTAAAAACAATTTTTTTATTTTTTAATCTCGTTAGAACGAAAAGTCCCTTTTCATTGGAACGAGCTTCGAACGACCATCCAATGAGAATTCTATGTTTAGCAGGTACATTTTCATTATATGTTTATTATAAGGTTGATCGAATGAGCATGGATTATCGTTCGAACGAGACTTGATATCGTTAGGATGAAACTAGTGTTTTCGTTCGAACGAGATGACTTTTTCCTTCAAACGAGATTGTCATCTCAAAATTCGCATTTTTCCTATAAAAATCTATTTAATTCAATTTTTCTCAAGACTTTTGGCGAAAATAAATTCCCAATATCTGAACCAAAAGTTCTTATCTTTATGTTTTAGAAAAACACTTTTCTTTTCCAAATCATTCATCCCATATATGATTTGTTGAGTTTATCTAAACCCAACTTTCCATACGCTTTCATCAAACCCTTTTAGAATTATACTCTACTACTAATTTATGCAGCTGAGGCTCTATGGCTGAAAATGATAAGATCTTACATCCTGAGGTTGATCGATGGATACCGAGGGAAGACCACATCCTGTGGGTGGTGCTGGACTACATCACATTCTGTAGAAGATTTGAAGACCCTACGCGTTATGCTTAGTGAAGATAACTAGTCTATAAGTCGATTAGAGTCTGTCACACTCTTTACAACGCTAAATACTAGGTTTTACCCGAAAGGGATTTTTTCTTATCTTCTTTGCATGCTTGCTTTATCTGTGTGATTGACTAATTTGAACATTACATTGCATGCACACCTAATTGCTAATTAAGATAAAATTTGGGTAAAATTTTATTTTTGTGTGCGTGACCTAATATACAAACTATCCGTACGAACTCGCTTTCTCAAATTGGTATCAGAGATAATTACATTAAATTTTTGTGTGATCCTTTAAAAATTTTGGTTTTATGGTTAATTTGTATAATAGGCCACCGATTTTTCAATGGGTCTAATTAGGCGTATTGGAAAGCTCGTATGAGGTCAGTTTTTAAAACGATTGATGAGAATGTTTGGCTTGTGTGTTAAAGTGGGTGGACACCACCCACAATGACCAATGGCGATGTCATAGGTCCTAAACATGTCACCTCTTTAACGGAGGAGGAACTAAAATGGAGTCAATTTAACTCATACAATTTAAATGCCATTTATGGATCCGTCACCCCGACGAGTTTCGCTGCATGATAACTTACACTACATTTAAAGAAGCTTGGGATACCCCCCCATCTCACTCATGAGTGTACTAATGCTGTGAAAGTTTCTAAGATTCAAAATCTCACCATAAAGTTTGAGACCATTACTATGCTAGAGTCTAAGTCATTTGATAAATTTTATGCAAGATTGTCTAATATCATTAACTCTAGTTTTAATTTGGGTGAAAAATTATTGAGACGAGAGTTGTGAAGATTTTGAGATCACTTCCATCTCGTTTTGTTCCCAAGGTTATTTTCCTTAATTCGTTGGGACTTTTAGATACGCTTATGATAGAAGAATTCGTAGGAGACCTTTAGACTTATGAGATCGATATATTACCCAAAACTATTAAGCAAAATGAAATAGGGATTGCCTTGAAGGCCCAGTATAAAAAGAAGAATGAAAAGGTTTATTATTCTGAATCTGAATTTGATTTAGAGAGGATGATTTAGCCCTTTTGCGAAAACAAATCATAAAATTATTCAAATTTAATAAAGAAAATTCTTTCAAAGAAAAGATTTTTGAAAAAAAAATAAAAATGGGAATGAGGGAAATAATTTTTATGAGAAAGATAAGGTGAGATGTTATGAATGTGAGGGCAGGATCATAAAGCCCACGAGTGTGACACTAGGTTAAAGAGACAGGAAAAGGGAAAGTTGCACATAAAGCCACTCTTAGAAATAATGACGTCGAGTTAATGGATTTGGGGGATGAATCACCACATGAACCTAATTTTCATGCATTCATGGCAAGTCACGTGAGTATTTCTAGTTTTTCCCATGTCGACGAGGTTATTTATAAATGTGAGAGCCTCGATAATGTTTCAAATCAATCTAGAGAAAGTAAGAGTGAGGAAAAATATTTGAGTGAGGGAGAAGGTGGACTCCAAAAAGCCTTTCGTGAACTTTACACTAAGACTTTAAAAATGAAAAAAAAATAATAAAAGTATATCTCTTAGGGTGTTTGATTTAGAAAATCAGGTGAATGTTTTGAGAGAATGTGAGGCATTGGTGAGTCAACTCGAGAAGGTGCAAGCTTCTTTGTTTGAGAAGTTGATTGTCATTGTTAGGGAGACGAATGATTTGACCAACACGGTGGATAGTCTAAGGAGAGATCCTCAATCTTCATCGGAGACTTGTGAGAAACTTAAATCCAATGTTATCCAACTTGAGATTGATCTCGAATGTGTTCGGGAGGTCAAGGTCACTTTAGAAGACATATCTAAGAAGGTTGGAAAGATGTTCCTCAGTCCCACTTTAGGTAACTATGTGAGGCAAGGAATAGGTTATGACGGTGCATCCAAACTTCCAAAATCTCACCCAAATCGATTCCCGAATTTGTGTTGGATAAGCCTAGACCTAACCCACCAAGGAGACCTGACCTATCGAGGAGAGCGCGTCCAATGCATTTTGAGAAAGGTAGACCCAAGCCCGTTTATGTTTGTTTCCATTGCAAACAAAGAGATCACCTTAGAGAGTTTTGTTTTAAGCTAGGGAGAGCTTCTCACACGCGTATTCCCCAATATGTTTCCACACGAGTTCTTACACATGTTCCCGCGCACACTCCCACACAAGTTTCTCCACATGCTCCCGTACATCACCATAGAGATTTTGAGAGTTTTCGAGAGCAAGTGGAGTATTTAGTCAAGAATTCATAATGTTTGTTGAAGGAATTTCATAAGATATCCTCTTCGTTTGATAACTCCGGCCGAATGATTGAGAATAGGGTGATTATCATGTTCACATCTTATATCCCTATTACTAGATTGTATTTCTATTATATTCATATGATTTCTTTCATATATATTTTAAAAATTCCCAAAATATTTTTGGCCTTTATGAAAAAGTCAAAAAAATCTAAAAAGATTTTCGTTTTTTTAGAAAAAGTTTGAAAAAATGAAAAAGATTTTATTTATGATAAAAAATTTTGAGAAAGACAAAAAGATTTTTGTATTTTTGTTTTTCACCATATATGAATGTACATTTAAAATACACGGATCACCCCTACATTCCATCCATTCATGTAACTTTTTCATAGTGTTTAGGGACATAACTTTATTTCGTTAGTGTGCTTAATAATGTAAGAAGAGCGTTACTTTGTTCATTCATGATCATTTTCTTCATGACAGACTCTTTATCACCTTTATTGCACATGTGCACGGTCTTTTTGAACATTTTACTTGCTTATGATGTGTCAAATAAGGTGTTTCGTCTCAATTCTTCTTAATAACGAACTAAATGTCAAAATAGATATGTTGTGCTTGTAAACATCATTGATCGGATTTCGTCCTCTGAAAAATATTGTTATATGTTAAGCAATGGAAAGGGGCTACGAAAGAGCAAAATTCTCTTTGCGTTAAAAGTTACCTTTTGCAAAAAGAGCCTTAAAAGGTTAATGGCACACAAAGACAAAAATGCCAAGGCCATTTATTTTATATTCATTGTTGCTTCGATAAATGTGAGCATTATGATATCTTCAAAACATTTGAGAGTGAATTCATATATATGTGAGATTTTGAGGGCGTTATAAAGTAGAAGTCCAATGTGTTTGCACAACGAACTCTCTTGAAAAGTATTAAATAGTTTGGCGTCATTTATTTGAGAATCATTTAAATTCATGACATGTTGCATTAGTCGAGTCAATTTAATTTAAGTTCAATGCTTTTACACCTAAGATTGAAGTTGAGCTATTTTTTTAGATGTATCTCATGAGTTCGTGCACCTATGTTATGACTGTTTATGTTAATTTTCCTGTGGAAAATGTTCACATAATTACATTCGTTTTCACAATTCGAGTATTTTAGTGTTATGCCATGGTGGTATGTGTTTTGTACCTTTATGTATCTTTTATATACGTATACATGATATACTTGACATTTTAGAAAACTTAAAAAATAGTTATTTGACATGGGGAGGACACATTATGCCTTTTGGATTATCATTACATGTGCTTTATTGATTATTTTTGTGATGATATCTTTGCTTCTTCATGTGATTGTTATTATTCACGTTTAGATTCTAACCCTTTGTCTATTATGGATAAAAAGGGAATAACAAATTGAGGGGAAGTTTTATTTTTTCCTTAAAATCATTACGCATCATATTATTTTTTTGTCTCATGCGTATAGGTCTCTTCCGCTTTGATGATGATTTCATGGCCTACAAAAGATGAAGACACATTTGGTAGAGGGGAGAACAAATTAAGTTGAAGACAAGGTTTCAAATGGCGTTCCTTTTTGAGTTTGGGAGGACATTAGGATACATTGTTTTAGGTATTTTATTATAATTTAGTTTTCAGTAATTTGTTTTGTACTGGAATAGCCATAGGGGGAGATTTGTAAGAGTGAGATTTTATAATTGCTCATAGCTTAGGCATTTTGGTATTTTTGGTGTATCCCGCTACAATCCGAATTTCCAAACTGAACAATAGATCCGCATTGCCTCAGAGATCATTCGAAGATATGTTAGTGATCGAGCATCATTTTCAGATTTGTCATCGACACTTTAATAGAGGTATATGACTTGTGGTTTTTATTTTTTTCATACGAATTATATTCTAGGATTTTTACTTTATAAATTGAGGCATTTTGATAAATTGGATTTAAAAAAAAATATTTTTTAATATCGTTTGAATGAGATTATGATCTCATTAGAATGAAAAATCCATTTTCGTTGGAACGAGCTTCGAACGACCATCGAACAAGAATCTTATGTTTAGTAGGTACATTTTTGTTGGAAGATCATAAGTAGCTTAATTGAATGAGAATGGATTGTCATTCAAACGAGACTTAATATCGTTAGAACGAAACTAGTGTTTTCTACGAGATGCCTTTTTTGTTCAAACGAGTCCGTCGCCTTGAAATTTGTGTTTTTCTATAAAAACTTGTTTTGTTCAGTTTTTCTCAAGACTTCTAGCGAAAACAAATTCGCAATATTTTAACTAAAAGTTCTCATATTTATGTTCTAAAAAAAACTTTTCTTTTTCAAATCATTCTTCCCATATATGATTGGTTGAGTTTATTCAAACTTAAGTTTCCATACACTTGCATCAAACCCTTGTAGAGTTCTACTCTACTACTGATTTGTGGAGCCGGGGCTCTACGGCTGAAAAATATAAGATCTTGCATCCTAAGGTTGATCGGTGGATACCGAGGGAAGACCGCTTCCTGTGGGTGGTGCTGGACTGCATCACATTTTGTAGAAGATTTGAAAACCCTACCTGTTCTGCTTAGTGGAGCTAAGTAATCTATAAGTCAATTAGAGTCTGTCAAACTCTTTATAGTGTTGAATACTAGATTTTGCTCGAATGGGATTTTTCCTTATCTTTTTCGCATGTTTGGATTATTTGTGTGATTGAAGAATTTAATTTGGACATTACATTGCATGTACACATAAATTCTAATGAAGATAAAATTTGAATTTGTGTGTGCGTAACCTAATATACGAACTATCCATACGAACCCGCTTTCTTAAGATCGTATAACATGAGATCCTATGTATCTCTAAGGCAAACTAGTGAACCAAAACTTAAGAGAACGTAAATTTGAATGGTCCCTCAAAGTCAAAGAAAAAGTTGTCAAACAACTGAATGTCGGATTTATTCGTGTGGTTAAACACCAGACTTGTCTCACTAATGGAGTCCCTATGCTAAAATTTAAAGGAAAGGTTTAGATGCGCATTGATTATTGATATATAAATAAAGCCTCTCCAAAGGATGATTATCCTCCCCATAATATCTACATGATTATTGATAATACAACCAATCACGCTCTTAAATCATTTATTAATGGATTCACTACCAGGTTACGATGCACCTAGATCACTAGGAGAAGACCATTCTCACTACCCCATAGGGGAGATTCTGCTACACAGTCATTTCATCAATCTTAAGAATGTTAGGGATGCATACCAAAGGGAGACCATAACTATCTTACATGATATTATCCAAAAATAAGTTGAGGTTTTATGTCAATAACATGATCATTAAATTTAAGACTCAAGAAGTTCATAACCGAATGTTGAGGAACTTCTTCGAACAGTTGCGATAGTACCAAATAAATCTCAACCTATAAAAATGTGTCTTAAGTGTCAACAAAGGAAAGCTCCTGGGCTTTATGGTCAGTGAAAAGGGAATTGGAGCATACGCTATAAAAATCAAAGCAATTCTCGACATGTCATCACCCCAAATTAAAAAGGAAAACTCCTAAATACAAGAAGTGATCACTTTACCAATTGGACAGAGGTCAAGACATTGACTCATATCAAATAAGTTAATGCAAAATGATTTATTTGGAGGAAAATCATAACTCGATTTTGGATTTTAAGGTATTTAATATGAGATAATAGAACCCAGTTTAATAAATACACATTCAAATCCTTTTGTACTGAATATGTGATCCACAATCATGCCTCAATTGTCTTACCTTAGAGCAATGGTCAAGCTGAAATATACAAAAAAATAATTCTCTCCAAAATAAAGAAAAGAACAGATAAAGACAAAGGAAAATGGATTTAAGAACTATCCATCGTCTTTTGGGAATACACAATAATACCTAGGCGATATACTAAAGAGATCCCTTATTCCTTAGCCCATCAAATAGAGGTTATTGTTCTGCTATAGATCGGTCTCCTAACTTTAAACTTAATGAAGACAACCACAATAATGACCAACTATCTCGATAGTTACATCTCACTGAAGAAAGAAGAAAGCATGAATTCGACTTGCAGCATACCAACAGGCACTATGCAGGAATCATAGTAAGAAAGTAAAGCATAAAAAAATCACTGTCGAAGATTTATTGCTTCAGAAGTTCCCCCAATGACTAAGAAGAAAATTAAAGTCAAACTAGACCCAAGTTGGTAAGGTTCCTTCAAGATTTCCTAAATAAATGAAAGAGGGTCCAACTATTTAGAGCATTTGGATGGGACTCTGGTTTCTAGGTCATGGAATGCCATGAAATTGATGATTTTTATGATTATAAACAAATGGATATTTCTTTTTAAATAATTAAATTTGTTAGCTTACTTTTAGTTGAACATAGATGTTTTAAGTTAAACTATCAATATGATATCAAGTTCTTCACATCTACACTTTTATTGCATTATTTTTCTCAAGTTTGTAAGATCTTCTAAGGTTTTATACCATTTATGAAGATAAATTCACTTTTCATATGCCTTCACAAAATGGCATTTATATGTTAAATGAGATTATAATAAATGGTTTAAGATGGTTAATATTATCCTAAGACGACTAAGTCATCCTAACATGGCATAACTAGTCTGAGATTACCAAAATTACCCTTGAATGGTTAAGTAGGCATAAGATGACCTAATTGGTCTAATATCACCAAAATTATCCTAAGACAGCTAAGTTGGTGTAATACCTTGGATTTTTATGGCATTTATCAAATTGTTGAATTTATTGTTAGATACGATAAATTATTATTTCATATGACATGCGGTATGTCACTTTGTGATTTGAGATGTTGGACTTTCAATATGTTATTTAGTAGATCGAGATGTAACTTTGATATGATACATTATGTATTTATGTAAGTGAGTTACATATTGATTGGACCGTTATTATTATAGATTTTGGTGAACTTAGAATAATTTATTAAGGGAAATGCACTACACAAAAATAGTCGTCTTATCACAGTCCTTAACCGTGATAAAAGAGAATTGTCATGGTTAAGGACCATGATAATTTGGGGCGTGAAAAGTGCACCAACAAGTGACTACTAATGTTAAAGAATGTCGGGGAAATACTTCTCCAATACACAAATTTCTTCATCTAGAGTTGATTTTGCAAACAAGATGTGTTTTTGGTTGACTACTTTTGCCCACAAAAGTGTGAATCAAAGGCTAATATGCATAATGGCCATCTGCAAATCCTTTTTCATAGAGAAACAATGCTTAAATAACAAAGGGACCAGTTGCATGATCACATGCCAATCGTGAGACTTGCACTTTTGTAGATCATGTGTGGTATAGCTCACAAACCTCTGCAAATTTGATGAAAAATTATGGGGAACTTTAAAATTATACATTGTGTCTAAAAGAACCTTTCTTTCTTTGATTGTCAAAGTTTATGCCCAAGGGGCAATTATATTCCACGTGTTACTATCTTCTTTCAATCGTAATTTCTGCTGAATTTTTAACATTTAAGATCACATCGGGCCTTTTCAACATCTTTCGAATGAATTTGACTTGGGCATGTGCTCATAAAATGCTCGATGATGTTCTTCTTGTCATGCATGATATTTAATATTTGGCGGATGGGGTTACCCTTCTAATACGGCAAGTCAAATAATATTGACCTCCTAGACCACACCTTCCTTTTCTCGGCATCATTCTCAACAGGGGTCTTTTTATGCTTGACATTCTTGAATTTAGAATTCTTCCCCAACACATTAGCTCCACATTTTAAAGCCTTCCTTTTAATTTCAAACTTGAAGGCTTTCTTGGAGGTAGCCTATATTTAACCCACATGGAAAAAATAAAACTTTTATCAAATCTAAACCTATGATCGATATGTAAGAAAATCCTAAGAAAATTATATATAATTTTGTCACTATCCTTAAGATGTTGAGATCCAAATTCCTCTCCACAAATAGGACACCCAAGTAACCATGCACATTACAATCCGATAAATTTCCATAAGCTGGAAATCATAAATCACCTAGATCAACATAGCTTTCAATGTGAACTCTTCCTGTTTACTAGAGTCAAATGTTTTTACGGACGCTACCCACAACTTATTAAATTAGTTTACCAATGATACTAAGTAGAAATTAATGTAGTCACTTGGTGCCTTTATTCCAGGTATCAAGAAAGACAATGTTGAAACTTCTGGTCTCATGCACAACTAAGAATTTAGATTTAGGGCCTTGAAGATCACCGACCATAAAATTTGATTGGTGCTTAGATAATCGAATGGATTGACCCATTTGTTGATATTGTCAAATGAATATTATGTTGTTCATTGTCATAATCTATTAATTAAAATTTATTTATTTCCTAACAGTTGAGTCAATAGGATGACACATGAGATTATCCCCTACTTTTACTCTAGCATGCTAAGTCATTATCCCCGTTATGCGTGGTATTGTGAAAAATATCTTCAACCTGGTACTAACGGGGAATTATTTCAAAACTTTTTTAGGTACTTTGGAATGTGCGACTCTCTTACCATTCGAACCACGCTTTGGGACATATCTAGGTTCTCGGCATACCGGATAATGCTCATGATTTTTGTTCTCCTTCTGGTGCGTTATGCCATCTTACTTTCAAGAATATTTACACTTCATTCCCAAACCTTTTAAACTATTCTTCGTACTCATATAGTTATTTGGAAGCATTTTTTGTTTGGGGAGCAAACCCTTTACCCAATTCAGAATTCTAGTTACACTATTGCTAGACAAACCAAAACAGCTCTTCAAACTATGCAAACCAACCATGGCATTAAAGTTATTATATCTTTTTCGCATACAAGGTCGAATGGTTAGGTCTATTTTACTTTCAAACTTTGGTAGTCATCATTAAGGTTTATCCCAATACCAGCACGAGTACTAGAACCTTGACCACAAGATTCATTATCTTTCGTATAAGAATCCTCAATGTCTTCCCCCACATGAACTCCGTAAGAATCATATATTATATCATCTAACATATTATGCTCTATAGTATTCTCCTGTCCTTCCACTTTTGCCCTACTTTACGATTGTACGTGAGGTTATTCGGGGACAAAGGGACAATAAATTACCTCGTGAAAACCCACACCCAGTAATCGTCTTGCATGCGCTATTTAAGAAAATATAATTCAATTATTTTCCACTCAAACACTTAATCATTTCTACAATGTGCTCAAGGAAAAAATAACTCTTCATCAATGAGACACCTCTTTGCAAATTTTATAAAGTTGTTAGTACCTGTAATACCCCAGTCTATCACCATCAATATTATCCCCATGTAACCACCACTAATAGTGATATAGGTCTTTATTCCAAATCACATCCACAAATTAGTGCCAACGAGATTTTAACCCCCGACATGTGGTGTCATAAACCACATGTCTTACCGGGAGATGAAAAGGCCTTGGTTTTAGAAGAGTGAAAATCTACATATATAAACCATTATTTTCCCCCACCCATGCGAAGTGGGATGTAACGCTTTAGATACCAAATCAACTATGGCACCAGTTTGTTATAATCTAGTCCCCTTTGAGAGACCAACGTCCTCCTTAGTATAATATCAAATATCAACCATGACACCAGTATATGAACCATTTTTCTCCTGTCCATGTGATGTGGGATGTAACTCTCTGACTACCATATCAACCATGACACCAGTATTTTGCACTACCTCTACGGTACATATCCACGAGTCTGTTTGCCTCACCTATCCACTCTTTGTATAGAGGATACTTCATAACAGGTTGTAGGAATCGTGACCTACCATTTGTAAACAAATGGGGTAGTTAAATCAGACACAAGCACAACCCAACAAATTCAACCTAGTTACCTCGGACACAAGCGAAACCAAATTAACAACCTAAATAACAACTTAGTTAACGAAAATAATAATAATAATAATAATAATAATAATAATAATAATAATAATAATAATAATAATAATAATAATAATAATAATAATAATAATAATAATAATAAAGAGGTTAAGTCCTAACAAGTATGGGTTAATTATAGTGTGTTTTGTGAGGCTTTCTATCATGTTGAAACGCTAAGTCACGTATACATATTGAATTGGTTTTCATTATAATTTATAACCTAATCGAATCAGACTTTCATAACCTATGTACATTTTCACCCTTGAAGAGCATTCATTGTTTGCCATTTTCACTCAAAATACTTCACATTTTTTAATAAATTCACTAATTATACATTTTAACCAAAATGAATACATCTACAACAAACAAACACATTATAATGAAGCCCAAACAAATATCAAAGTCAAATATTAACATTCTAATAAAGAATGATTTGAATGTTAAAAGCCAATAGTATCAAAGCCATACATGTATATACAACTAGTTTGTAACAGATAAGCACATTATAATGAAGCCCAAACAAATATATAAAGTCAAATATTCACATTTTAATGAACAATTATTTGAATGTTCAAACCTAGTTTTTGTACAAATTGTTTTCAATAGTATCAAAGCCATACATGTATATACAACTAATTTATAACAAATAAACACATTATAATGAAGCCCAAACAAATATCTAAAGTCCAATGTCCATATGAGTGTTCAAACCTAGTTTTTGCACAACATGATTTCAATGAATAAGAAAATAATATGTGTGTATAAAACTATCTTATAAAACATATATTTAAAAATTATATATATGTAAATTTTACCTTTTGAGTGAATGAAAATGGGGGATTTTGACCTAGGAGAATGTAATAACCCCGCGTAATTTTGGGTTATTTTAATTAATTTCTGGAAAATGGAGGAAAATAAAGTTTTAGATAAAATTATTTTTATTGCTCAAATATGTTGGTTATTATTTTTTAAGGTGAGAATTTCAAACGGTTTCGAAAACGGAATTAAAACGGATTTTAAAATGATTTTTAAATGTTTTTAACTCTTGGAGTTGTTTTAACTTCCAACTCTTCATTTATTTGCCTTATTTAAAGGAGTCTTTTGGATTCCAACTCTTCATTTCTTTTCATTATAAAAGGAGTCACGGGAAACCCTTTTTAACCTACTTTTGGTACAAATTTTGGCAACAAATATATTTTATATTCCTCTTATTTTTATATACACCTTGACACTTGAGATTTGTGAGTTCCAACCTTAGATTAGAGGTGTTTTGGGGGCTATTTTGTTGGAGGTTCTTGGAGGAGATTTTGTAGATATTTTGTGTTGATCTTGAGGATGTGATCGTTGGTTTCTCATCATGGTTTGAGGTATAGGGTTTTACACAATATGCTCCTTAAATCTCGCGAGTGTCATTCTCTTTGAATTCTTGTTAATTGAACTCATATTTGAATTGATAAATTCATTAAAATCTGGAAAAATAATTGTTGAATTATTTTGATTCATATGGTATCATTATATTGTTGATGAGCACGTTGTCATGAGATTTTAATATGGCACGGATGTTGGGCATCCGCCAAAATTTCTGTTTCCCGGGCTATGGCTTGATAAAGCATATACGGATGTGGTGAGGCCTAGTGACCCGGTTAAAGTGTTGTTGAGAAATTATATTGATAAATTCTTTGAGATTTGCATTTTAATTTGAATATTCGTACTCGTGTTGTTACGTTTTATTCATCGCTAACATATATTTGTTGAGCATCTTTCTTGTCGTATTGTGTACTTCCCCATATTTTCTTTTAGTGGTAGGTTAGCGAGGATTTTGGGGAGCTATGGAGATTGATTTTAGCAAGGATTGTTTTGGAAAGATTTGTATTATTTTGATGTATAGAGCTTTGGAGCTTTGTATTTTTATTCGAGTTAGATAGTTGTAATTTTTATTCGAGAGACTTGTTGTAATTGAAGAGATTGAGATTAGTGGATTTATATTATTGTGGGTTTATTTAGATGCTCTATACCTTGTCACTTGTGGATTTGGATTTATTTTATCACATTAGCGCTCCGTTCGCTCTCCCCGGGCGGGCGGGGTGTTACAAATGGTATCAAGCTTAGGTATACGGCAACCCTCGGGGCTTGGGTTTTGGGTTCATTGCGTGGTTAGAAATTTTTGGAGATAGCATATTTTAGGTGATATTCGTGATAAGTTTCGAGATTAGAAGTGAGAAATTATTTTTGGAGACGAAATTATTTTTGGAGATTGTTAGCCTGATTTTTGAGAGTTAGGCATTCGGCGAATTTCGAGGGCGAAATTCCATTGTTAGTGGAGAAGTGTAATAACCCCGCGTAATTTTGGCTAATTTTAATTAATTTCTGGAAAATGGAGGAAAATAAAGTTTTAGATAAAATTATTTTTATTGCTCAAATATGTTGGTTATTATTTTTTAAGGTGAGAATTTCAAACGGTTTCGAAAACGGAATTAAAACGGATTTTAAAATAATTTTTAAATGCTTTTAACTCTTGGAGTTGTTTTAACTTCCAACTCTTCATTTATTTGCCTTATTTAAAGGAGTCTTTTGGATTCCAACTCTTCATTTCTTTTCATTATAAAAGGAGTCATGGGCAACCCTTTTTAACCTACTTTTGGCACAAATTTTGGCAACAAATATATTTTATATTCCTCTTCTTTTTATATACACCTTGACCCTTGAGATTTGTGAGTTCCAACCTTAGATTAGAGGTGTTTTTGGGGCTATTTTGTTGGAGGTTCTTGGAGGAGATTTTGTAGATTTTTTGTGTTGATCTTGAGGATGTGATCGTTGGTTTCTCATCATGGTTTGAGGTATAGGGTTTTACACAATATGCTCCTTAAATCTCGCGAGTGTCATTCTCTCTGAATTCTTGTTAATTGAACTCATATTTGAATTGATAAATTCATTAAAATCTGGAAAAATAATTGTTGAATTATTTTGATTCATGTGGTATAATTATATTGTTGATGAGCACGTTGTCATGAGATTTTAATATGGCACGGATGTTGAGCACCCGCCAAAATTTCTGTTTCCCGGGCTATGGCTTGATAAAGCATATACGGATGTGGTGAGGCCTGGTGACCCGGTTAAAGTGTTGTTGAGAAATTATATTGATAAATTCTTTGAGATTTGCATTTTAATTTGAATATTCGTACTCGTGTTGTTACGTTTTATTCATCTCTAACATATATTTGTTGAGCATCTTTCTTGTCGTATTGTGTACTTTCCCATATTTTCTTTTCGTGGTAGGTTAGCGCGGATTTTGGGGAGCTATGGAGATTGATTTTAGCAAGGATTGTTTGGGAAAGATTTGTATTATTTTGGTGTTTAGAGCTTTGGAGCTTTGTATTTTTATTCGAGTTAGATAGTTGTAATTTTTATTCGAGAGACTTGTTGTAATTGAAGAGATTGAGATTAGTGGATTTATATTATTGTGGGTTTATTTAGATGCTCTATACCTTGTCACTTGTGGATTTGGATTTATTTTATCACATTAGCGCTCCGTTCGCTCTCCCCGGGCGGGCGGGGTGTTACAAATGGTATAAAGCTTAGGTATACGGCAACCCTCGGGGCTTGGGTTTTGGGTTCATTGCGTGGTTAGCAATTTTTGGAGATAGCAAATTTTAGGTGATATTCATGATAACTTTCGAGATTAGAGGTGAGAAATTATTTTTGGAGACGAAATTATTTTTGGAGATTGTTAGCCTGATTTTTGAGAGTTAGGCATTCGGCGAATTTCGAGGGCGAAATTCCATTGTTAGTGGAGAAGTGTAATAACCCCGCGTAATTTTGGGTAATTTTAATTAATTTCTGGAAAATGGAGGAAAATAAAGTTTTAGATAAAATTATTTTTATTGCTCTAATATGTTGGTTATTATTTTTTAAGGTGAGAATTTCAAACGGTTTCGAAAACGGAATTAAAACGGATTTTAAAATAATTTTTAAATGCTTTTAACTCTTGGAGTTGTTTTAACTTCCAACTCTTCATTTATTTGCCTTATTTAAATGTGTCTTTTGGATTCCAACTCTTCATTTCTTTTCATTATAAAAGGAGTCATGGGCAACCCTTTTTAACCTACTTTTGGCACAAATTTTGGCAACAAATATATTTTATATTCCTCTTCTTTTTATATACACATTGACCCTTGAGATTTGTGAGTTCCAACCTTAGATTAGAGGTGTTTTTGGGGCTATTTTGTTGGAGGTTCTTGGAGGAGATTTTGTAGATCTTTTGTGTTGATCTTGAGGATGTGATCGTTGGTTTCTCATCATGGTTTGAGGTATAGGGTTTTACACAATATGCTCCTTAAATCTCGCGAGTGTCATTCTCTCTGAATTCTTGTTAATTGAACTCATATTTGAATTGATAAATTCATTAAAATATGGAAAAATAATTGTTGAATTATTTTGATTCATGTGGTATCATTATATTGTTGATGAGCACGTTGTCATGAGATTTTAATATGGCACGGATGTTGGGCACCTGCCAAAATTTCTGTTTCCCGGGCTATTGCTTGATAAAGCATATACGGATGTGGTGAGGCCTGGTGACCCGGTTAAAGTGTTGTTGAGAAATTATATTGATAAATTCTTTGAGATTTGCATTTTAATATGAATATTCGTACTCGTGTTGTAACGTTTTATTCATCGCTAACATATATTTGTTGAGCATCTTTCTTGTCGTATTGTGTACTTTCCCATATTTTCTTTTAGTGGTAGGTTAGCGCGGATTTTGGGGAGCTATGGAGATTGATTTTAGCAAGGATTGTTTGAGAAAGATTTGCATTATTTTGATGTATAGAGCTTTGGAGCTTTGTATTTTTATTCGAGTTAGATAGTTGTAATTTTTATTCGAGAGACTTGTTGTAATTGAAGAGATTGAGATTAGTGGATTTATATTATTGTGGGTTTATTTAGATGCTCTATACGTTGTCACTTGTGGATTTGGATTTATTTTATCACATTAGCGCTCCGTTCTCTCTCCCCGGGCGGGCGGGGTGTTACAAATGGTATCAAGCTTAGGTATACGGAAACCCTCGGGGCTTGGGTTTTGGGTTCATTACGTGGTTAGCAATTTTTGGAGATAGCAAATTTTAGGTGATATTCGTGATAAGTTTCGAGATTAGAGGTGAGAAATTATTTTTGGAGACGAAATTATTTTTGGAGATTGTTAGCCTGATTTTTGAGAGTTAGGCATTCGGCGAATTTCGAGGGCGAAATTCCATTGTTAGTGGAGAAGTGTAATAACCCCGCGTAATTTTGGCTAATTTTAATTAATTTCTGGAAAATGGAGGAAAATAAAGTTTTAGATAAAATTATTTTTATTGCTCAAATATGTTGGTTATTATTTTTTAAGGTGAGAATTTCAAACGGTTTCGAAAATGGAATTAAAACGGATTTTAAAATAATTTTTAAATGCTTTTAACTCTTGGGAGTTGTTTTAACTTCCAACTCTTCATTTATTTGCCTTATTTAAAGGAGTCTTTTGGATTCCAACTCTTCATTTCTTTTCATTATAAAAGGAGTCATGGGCAACCCTTTTTAACCTACTTTTGGCACAAATTTTGGCAACAAATATATTTTATATTCCTCTTCTTTTTATATACACCTTGGCCCTTGAGATTTGTGAGTTCCAACCTTTGATTAGAGGTGTTTTTGGAGCTATTTTGTTGGAGGTTCTTGGAGGAGATTTTGTAGATCTTTTGTGTTTATCTTGAGAATGTGATCTTTGGTTTCTCATCATGGTTTGAGGTATAGGGTTTTACACAATATGCTCCTTAAATCTCGCGAGTGTCATTCTCTCTGAATTCTTGTTAATTGAACTCATATTTGAATTGATAAATTCATTAAAATCTGGAAAAATAATTGTTGAATTATTTTGATTCATGTGGTATCATTATATTGTTGATGAGCACGTTGTCATGAGATTTTAATATGGCACGGATGTTGGGCACCCGCCAAAATTTCTGTTTCCCGGGCTATGGCTTGATAAAGCATATACGGATGTGGTGAGGCTTGGTGACCCGGTTAAAGTGTTGTTGAGAAATTATATTGATAAATTCTTTGAGATTTGCATTTTAATTTGAATATTCGTACTCGTGTTGTTACGTTTTATTCATCGCTAACATATATTTGTTGAGCATCTTTCTTGTCGTATTGTGTACTTTCCCATATTTTCTTTTAGTGGTAGGTTAGCACGGATTTTGGGGAGCTATGGAGATTGATTTTAGCAAGGATTGTTTGGGAAAGATTTGTATTATTTTGATGTAGGGACCTTTGGAGCTTTGTATTTTTATTCGAGTTAGATAGTTGTAATTTTTATTCGAGAGACTTGTTGTAATTGAATAGATTGAGATTAGTGGATTTATATTATTGTGGGTTTATTTAGATGCTCTATACCTTGTCACTTGTGGATTTGGATTTATTTTATCACATTAGAGCTCCGTTCGCTCTCCCCGGGCGGGCGGGGTGTTACAAATGGTATCAAGCTTAGGTATACGGAAACCCTCGGGGCTTGGGTTTTGGGATCATTACGTGGTTAGCAATTTTTGGAGATAGCAAATTTTAGGTGATATTCGTGATAAGTTTCGAGATTAGAGGTGAGAAATTATTTTTGGAGACGAAATTATTTTTGGAGATTGTTAGCCTGATTTTTGAGAGTTAGGCATTCGGCGAATTTCGAGGGCGAAATTCCATTGTTAGTGGAGAAGTGTAATAACCCCGCGTAATTTTGGGTAATTTTAATTAATTTCTGGAAAATGGAGGAAAATAAAGTTTTAGATAAAATTATTTTTATTGCTCAAATATGTTGGTTATTATTTTTTAATTTGAGAATTTCAAACGGTTTCGAAAACGGAATTAAAACGGATTTTAAAATAATTTTTAAATGCTTTTAACTCTTGGAGTTGTTTTAACTTCCAACTCTTCATTTATTTGCCTTATTTAAAGGAGTCTTTTAGATTCCAACTCTTCATTTCTTTTCATTATAAAAGGAGTCATGGGCAACCCTTTTTAACCTACTTTTGGCACAAATTTTGGCAACAAATATATTTTATATTCCTCTTCTTTTTATATACACCTTGGCCCTTGAGATTTGTGAGTTCCAACCTTAGATTAGAGGTGTTTTTGGAGCTATTTTGTTGGAGGTTCTTGGAGGAGATTTTGTAGATCTTTTGTGTTTATCTTGAGAATGTGATCGTTGGTTTCTCATCATGGTTTGAGGTATAGGGTTTTACACAATATGCTCCTTAAATCTCGCGAGTGTCATTCTCTCTGAATTCTTGTTAATTGAACTCATATTTGAATTGATAAATTCATTAAAATCTGGAAAAATAATTGTTGAATTATTTTGATTCATTTGGTATCATTATATTGTTGATGAGCACGTTGTCATGAGATTTTAATATGGCACGGATGTTGGGCTCCCGCCAAAATTTCTGTTTCCCGGGCTATGGCTTGATAAAGCACATACGGATGTGGTGAGGCCTGGTGACCCGGTTAAAGTGTTGCTGAGAAATTATATTGATAAATTCTTTGAGATTTGCATTTTAATTTGAATATTCGTACTCGTGTTGTTACGTTTTATTCATCGCTAACATATATTTGTTGAGCATCTTTCTTGTCGTATTGTGTACTTCCCCATATTTTCTTTTAGTGGCAGGTTAGCGCGGATTTTAGGGAGCTATGGAGATTGATTTTAGCGAGGATTGTTTGGTAAAGATTTGTATTATTTTGATGTATAGAGCTTTGGAGCTTTGTATTTTTATTCGAGTTAGATAGTTGTAATTTTTATTCGAGAGACTTGTTGTAATTGAAGAGATTGAGATTAGTGGATTTATATTATTGTGGGTTTATTTAGATGATCTATACCTTGTCAGTTGTGGATTTGGATTTATTTTATCACATTAGCGCTCCGTTCGCTCTCTCTGGGCGGGCGGGGTGTTACAAATGGTATCAAGCTTAGGTATACGGCAACCCTCGGGGCTTGGGTTTTGGGTTCATTGCGTGGTTAGCAATTTTTGGAGATAGCAAATTTTAGGTGATATTCGTGATAAGTTTCGAGATTACAGGTGAGAAATTATTTTTGGAGACGAAATTATTTTTGGAGATTGTTAGCCTGATTTTTGAGAGTTAGGCATTCGGCGAATTTCGAGGGCGAAATTCCATTGTTAGTGGAGAAGTGTAATAACGCCGCGTAATTTTGGGTAATTTTAATTAATTTCTGGGAAATGGAGGAAAATAAAGTTGTAGATAAAATTATTTTTATTGCTCAAATATGTTGGTTATTATTTTTTAAGGTGAGAATTTCAAACGGTTTCGAAAACGGAATTAAAACGGATTTTAAAATAATTTTTAAATACTTTTAACTCTTGGAGTTGTTTTAACTTCCAACTCTTCATTTATTTGCCTTATTTAAAGGAGTCTTGTGGATTCCAACTCTTCATTTCTTTTCATTATAAAAGGAGTCATGGGCAACCCTTTTTAACCTACTTTTGGCACAAATTTTGGCAACAAATATATTTTATATTCCTCTTCTTTTTATATACACCTTGACCCTTGAGATTTGTGAGTTCCAACCTTTGATTAGAGGTGTTTTGGGGGCTATTTTGTTGGAGGTTCTTGGAGGAGATTTTGTAGATCTTTTGTGTTGATCTTGAGGATGTGATCGTTGGTTTCTCATCATGGTTTGAGGTACAGGGTTTTACACAATATGCACCTTAAATCTCGCGAGTGACATTCTCTTTGAATTCTTGTTAATTGAACTCATATTTGAATTGATAAATTCATTGAAATATGGAAAAATAATTGTTGAATTTTTTTGATTCATGTGGTATCATTATATTGTTGATGAGCACGTTGTCATGAGATTTTAATATGGCACGGATGTTGGGCACCCGCCAAAATTCCTGTTTCCCTAGCTATGGCTTGATAAAGCATATACGGATGTGGTGAGGCCTGGTGACCCGGTTAAAGTGTTGTTGAGAAATTATATTGATAAATTCTTTAAGATTTGCATTTTGATTTGAATATTCGTACTCGTGTTGTTACGTTTTATTCATCGTTAACATATATTTGTTGAGCATCTTTCTTGTCATATTGTGTACTTCCCCATATTTTCTTTTAGTGGCAGGTTAGCGCGGATTTTAGGGAGCTATGGAGATTGATTTTAGAGAGGATTGTTTGGGAAAGATTTGTATTATTTTGATGTATAGAGCTTTGGAGATTTGTATTTTTATTCGAGTTAGATAGTTGTAATTTTTATTCGAGAGACTTATTGTAATTGAAGAGATTGAGATTAGTGGATTTATATTATTGTGGGTTTATTTAGATGCTCTATACCTTGTCACTTGTGGATTTGGATTTATTTTATCACATTAGCGCTCTGTTCGCTCTCCTCGGGTTGGCGGGGTGTTACAGAGAGGTAGAGGGAGAGCCGAATTGATAAGAGAGGAGGAAAAGTGAAAATGTTGGCTGAAAAAAGGGTTTTAAGTGGGTTGTATGTGTCAAAATTATCATAATCCTTATCAGGGTACTTGACCGTGATAAAAAAAGTTATCTCAGCTATGTCACGATCCTTGACCGTGACAAACCTTGTCACGATCAAGGACAGTGATAAAGCGAACGTGTTTTTTTGTCATGGTCATTAATCATGACAAAGGCTGACTGAAAAAGTGCGACAATTTTGGCCATTTGGTATACTGATATTTAAGTGACTTAGTATTATGGGAGACTATGGAATGGTCAGGGAAAGGTGTCATGTGTTTTCATGTTGGGATTATTCCCTTAGCACTGGGTCCCACAGATCGTGAATTAGGTTCATATAATATCGAGTCATAATCTAACTAATTAATAATTAAGATTTAAACTTAAGCTACACATATCGGCTAATTAATTAACTTAATAAGATAATTAATTCATGGAAAAAGATAATTAATTTATAGAATGTCTTAACCTTCGGGTCATTTTGTGATATATTTAAAAAGTTTGGTTTGAGCTTCCTATAGTGGAATTTTAATATATTGGTTTCGTATATGATTTGGGCCAAGTTTTTGGTCGTTTGGAGCATGTTTTGGGCATTTTGGGTTGAGACTATTATAGACCCTAAGCCTAATTTTGGTTTTGGTGATTATAATATAACCTACTACCTTAAGATAATTAGTATAGACATATTGGGAGAGCCCTATATGATAAGCAATAGGAGGAATAACCCTAGCTTAGAGACTTGGAGATTAGGCTTGGAGAATTGGGAAAAATTAGGGATTGATTCGACAAATAATCCAAGGCAATTTTTTCATGTTTAAGAATATAGTTAGATTTGTATTAGAGAAATGTTAATATGTTTGAATCTTTAAAGATCAAATTATAATCTAATTTTAATTATAATCAAACCTTAATTTTTAATTAAGATTAATTATTTTATAGACCCTAGTTAATTACTGAAGAAGCTATTGAATCTTTGCTAACGAATCATCTAACTAACCCTTGAAACCATGTAATGTGGTTTTAAATCATTATATATGAAATCTATAAGTTGAAATCAATTGAAACCTAAATATTTTGATGTTATACTGATTAAATTCGTAGGTTAATTGAATCATTCTTGCTTTAAACATGAACTTAGGGTTAGTTTTATAAATTCTGATATTAGATCTTTAAATGAGTTGTTAATCATCTAAAACTTGTAGAAAATTGTTGTTGAGACTTATATGTTGATTAGAAATAGATAAAAATGACAAGTTTGGTGTTTTAGAGGTTGTGGGTTTGAGGAATTTTTTAGTTATGGTCGTTGAAGAGAAATTGAAGAAGAAACACCCCCATCTGAACCCATCGGATCAATCTGATCTGGGTCTGGGTCTGGCCAGGTTGGGTGAGGTTTGGTTTCGGGTTTTCACAAGATTTGGAAGCGAGTTTGATTTGGGGACTATTTTGTTAAATAAAAATATAATATAAGGTAGTAGGGTTGGAGATCATACCTAGTTTAGGATAAGGATTTGGGCCAAGAATTATAATATCGGTTAAGTAGGCTAGTTGTTGACTTATAATGGTTATTATAAAACGGTAGGTGCAAGACAATACATAGACTTAGGAGTTCGGGCTACAATTATATAAAAGGTTAACGTTAAATGTGCATAATAACTTGTAATAAAAGATACTATTTGTTTAAAACTATTGAGTAGGGTTTGAGCTGAATTGCTTGACTTATGTCCAATTATGGTGGGGTGGGGGTGGGGGGTGCTCGTGGGAAACTTACTAAGAGGATTTGATAGGTTACCCGTTTTTTGAGTGAGGATAATGGGAGATGATCCTCTCGTATAGACTTAGGTATGAGGCCATTCGCTTTGTGTGATGGGGTAGTGATTTCGAGTGATGTTGTTGTTTTTAAGGCTATAAGATTGGGAGGTCCTATAGCTATACCTTGAAGTGTCATGAGTGATCCCTGAAGGCATTAAGGATAGAAATTTGAACTTTTATTTGGGGGATTGATCATAACCCACATGATTTGATGTGGGTTGAGCCTACTCATAAATATTCTAGATTATGTGATTTCCATTAGCTTATATCTTGAGATGATTGTACTGGATTATGATTTATACTAGCGATGTATAATAATGAGATTATGAGTCGGTAATAATATTATAAAATATACTAGAGACGTATACACTGAACTATGACTCGAGAATATTAAAGTCTATATGCATTTAGAATTGTAACTTGAGATTATTAAAGTAAGTGATTAATGTTTACTTAATGAGATACGATTCATGTAGGAGAACACGGTAGATTAAGATGTACTTATCCAAAAGATGAACTAAAATTGTTATAGTAAAGAATAATAAATTTAAATATTAAACTATATCATGGACATGATTCGGGATTAGGATTAGAACTGAGTGATTATTTCGGATGTTGGATTGGGATAACTTAAAATCAACTTAAATATTAGTAGAAGATGTGTTATTATTATTGTGGCCCAAATATAGTTATGTTCTTAAGCATTGTAGACTTGCTAGGTTTAATCCTCTCTATAGAACTGGTTTTCTAGGTCTTAGGCCGCAGTCATTGTTATAGACTTGAACTACTCGTTGGAGGGGTTTCTTCAGCATAAATTATAATTATCGTTCCCTAGGATGTAGGTGTCAAGCATTGTATCTCATTTATATTACTAAATTTTGTTATATTTTGGTTATTCAGTTAGTTGTATTATTTCAAAATTTCCAAGTCAGAGATTTCTATGAGATGTATTTAATTCAGATTATTATTTAGAATTGGATATTAGATTGTTGAGGTTCTTTATATTTCATATTTGGAGTCTTATTCAATTGTTAGTTGGATAATATCATAGACGTTTTAATTTATTTAACTCTTTATTACTTAGCGTTGTCTTTATTTGTTATCTCATTCATGCTTAGAAATTTACTAATTATTTTTTACTCCCACATTTCTATATTTGAACTGATCAATCTATTTATGAATTTTACAAGGTGACACAGTCATCCTTGTTGGGGATTTTATTCTAAAAACCATGTATGGTGTTTACTTTTTAATAAAGGTGTCACTACATAGAAAAATGTGAAGGAAGTAATTGTATTTTACCGTTACAAAAAAAATTACTAATGGTAATTTTTCATTAGAAAAAAAGCGTGGGGAAAAAATTAGTAACAGATGTTTACAGTTACTAATAATGGATTTACTAATGGAGTTATACTGTTACTAATTCTTACTTACTAACAGACTAATTTGTTATTAAATCTTCCTTACTAACAAATTTTTACCGCTACAAGATGTTTAGTAACAGAATATTGTTCTACTATAATATAAGTTTTGTAAAATTTTATCAGATTTTCTAACGGTAAAGGTCAGTTAATAATATATATATATATATATATATCTCTGTGTGTGTGTGTGTGTGTGTGTATTTCAAGATTCGATATCCTTCTTTAAGTGATAAAAATATTTGTACTGAATTTATATAAATTCAACTATGCTTAACACATAATATTCAAAACCCAAGAACATACACATAAATTGTCTACATAAATGAGGGCACTAATTCAACATTTACTTTCTAATAATATTGTAGATATCATTATATAATAAGATAATACTCATAAATTAACATTCAAGGTTTAGTAATTTAAAAGTAATTAAAAAATAAAATTATATTTCCTAGACCACCGTGTTGATGTTAATAACTTGACCTCCACCCCCTCATCGCACCCAAGTTCGTTGTCTTTATCAATTAACACTCCAGTGCTTGAAGAAAAAATCATATGAATTCAAGTTTTTAAATCAACATATATATCATCAGAATATCATCAAGTGTCTAGTTGTTATAAATCATCATATGCCTAACCACATAAGCAGTTCCCTCGAGAATAAATAAGCAAGCCTGAAAAATACAATAGAAAGTTGATTTATTGGATTTATACACCACATGCATGATTTCTCAGCTACATGCATGATTTCTCTACCACAATAATAGCCTTTTATGCCTAAACACTATATATATGTGTAACACCCCGTATTTTTGACGATTTAAATAATTATGTGATTAATTATTATTATGGGAATAAATATGCAATTAATTATTGTTGTTGGATTAATTAAATTAAAATGTGAGAAATTAATTTGTTATTAATCCGAATTAAAATAATTATTAACTAGAGTGCCAAGGGTTAATGCTTATTGTTGATAACTATTAAATATTACTGTGTGATATGTAATATGGAATGATGATATTTGATAAATTGTCGGAAGTGAGAAATACGGCAGTTTAGTAATTTAAGTCTTACACGCGTGTGAGTCGTGTCGGGACTAATTGATTGAGATAAAAAGAGAATTTATTTTTATTAACTCGTATGGTCATTTCGAGTGTGCCATTGAGTTCGGGAGGGTCGAGATAGTCAAAATAGTGTACCCGGGTGTTTAGTTTGGGTCCCGGGGCGATTTTAGGCCTAACCGGACGAATGACATTGTGTTTTTGGGCTAAATTAATGGACAAAAATTAAGAGTAATTATATCATCCAAGGAAGTCCATTAGGGTTAAGAGGTGACAGGAAGTTAGAACGGCCATAGAGGGTGTGAGGGAGAACCAAATTCCAAGAGAGAAGACTCATTTGGCATCACCTTGCACAACCGTGACCACCAACGCGAAGATCGAGAAGAGAGGAACACGTATGTACCAACATCACCAACGGATCAGACCGTTATATTCGAGGCAAGTGTTTATTACTTGCTTTCTTTTAGCAATAATTATGCTCATACCATCTGTGACAACCCGCTAACCGAAATAAAGGGTGGCCAGCCCTATACCCCGACAAAATAGGAAATCATGGATAATATCATCCTCAGCATCATGACAATATACAAATTATAAAGAATAACCACTCTATATTCCAGAAAACGGGTTATCAAAAACTTTGATTTGAAATAAAAAGAAAAACATTTTCAACAACCCATGATAGAAATAGAGGGTGGAAACCCCCACAAGCGCATATAAGAAATCCCGAAAGATACAAAGGACCGAATAAAACTTAGGTCAATACCCTCCATACAACATACATAGAGTACCAAGTGTTACATAATAAATTCATTATACATTTACAACTGTTTGGGCAACAAGCCCGAATGAACTGAACATAACTAGAAACATAAACATAGGCGTCTACTCAAAATCCCGTGAAACCCGCACCATGTCACGGCTCCTCAAAAACATGTGGAAGGAAAAGTCATTACGGGCGACCGTGCGGCGGAACACCTGAACGGATAATATAGATATACATACACAACAAGAAAAGGAAAACCGGTCAGGGTCGGGTATATGTGATCAATAGATAAATGACAAGTATGATAATGATGCACAACTAAGCAGGGAAGATAGTCTAACATGTGAACGTCACGTAAGGAACTAAAACTGATGAAGGACCACTTAAAGTGAGATTCATAATAAACAGAATTAAAAGTGCTTATGAGCCTTTATCATCTTTCATCACATTTCAATAACAATCTTCATGTTTCCATTCTTATTCGGGAATATGATTATCATCATGTGCTCTATATGGCACTGATCTCAATAACATGCTCTTTGCGGCATAAGTTTGCTCTTTATGGCATTAATGGTCCGTCGAGTCCAACTCGATAATTAGAATAGTCATAATTACAAATACAACGATTCTAAGACCGCCCGTCCGGGTTTCCCCACTGGGCGCGCCCCTAAATAACCATCATCCTCCAGGGCCTAGCATACGACAACCTGGGATCCTATCGAAAACGTCGGGAAGCGGCCATATTCCTGCGGGGTAGTCAAGACCACACCAAAAATCTCCTACCCATCGCAGAAAAAAAAATAGAACAAGCGCTCATATGGCCTAGGACTATATCCACCCTGCATTCATTAGCCAGGGGGCTTCACCTATCGCACGGACTTCCCTTAAGATGGTATTTAGAGAGGTGTGTAACGTTCATTTTATTTATTTCCATATCATGATTAGTAAATTATCATTTACCTTAACAATTTTTCCCATTTTAAATAAATGTATAAGTTAAATCGGGACTACACGTGATGCGTACCGACATGACATCCCCGATAAGGAATTCAGACTCCAAAGTTATCCCCAAGGCCTCTTTTAGGCTTTAATATAAATCATCTAGTCAAAATGTAACTCAAGTTGAATTCTAAGGTCTCCAACATTGACCTTAATATGTTCTAGACCCTTATAGAACTACTAGACAAAAGTAATGCCTAAACACCACTTTAAATTCTCCCTTGAATGAATCCTAGATGAACCTTTTCGAGTCTAGGATGTCGACCCAACTCAACTCGAACTCTCAACCCTATGTTTACTTCATTTAAGAAGGTCCCTAATCAATAATCCTAAAGAAAAGGGGTTAAAATGAAAAAGAAAAAAAATTTGGAAATGCAAGGCTACCGAATCGATTCGCCCCCTTGGCCGAATCGATTCGGCCAGAAAAATTGAGGTTCTGCATAATTGCCGAATCGATTCGGATGGGAGACCGAATCGATTCGGTCAGAAAATTTTGGTTTCTGCATAACTGCCGAATCGATTCGGATGGGAGGCCGAATCAATTCGGTCAACACGACCTGAGCACTGCCCCTAGCCGAATCGATTCGCCCAGGGGGCCGAATCGATTCGGGCCTGCGATTTTGCCAAGAATTGGCTATGGAGTCTTGGACTCCATTTGCTACCCAACCTCAAGCTTCTCCAAACCAAACTCATATACCAACACTATAAGACACCAATGAGGCTATCTAACATCTTAAAACCTCATGAATCATCTTGGGAATAAATCAAAACCCAAAACACATAATAAAACCCTAAGTTTGCTACACTAGGATTAATACACCATTATCACAACAATCATCTATCTCAAGACAACAATTTGCAAGTAAAAACTTGCCTTGATTCAACAAATATGCAGATTTCTTGGTGTAGTTGCAATCTCCCTCTCAATCCAAAGCTTTCTCTCTACTTTCTTCTCTTTTCTCTCTTAGGTTTAGGAAGGGATTTTGGGAAAATAGAAGACTAAAAAGGCTTAAGTCGTGACCTAAGACCAAATGCTCCACTTAATTAACCAAAAGTGCGATAAAATAATACGCGATAGCATAATTAAAGCACAACCAGTCAAAAATGCCCAAAACTAGAAAATACAATATGGTACATTATTTGACTATTTTGCACGTTCCGGAATCAACTGCAACCTCCAAATTATCATTTGGACATTTTAAAATTCAATTTAGGTTCCGGTCTCATAATTAAGCCAAATATCATTTTATTTTCAGATGATATCAATAAGCATGACATAGCAATATTTTCCCATAATTATGATATGTATGCAACCTCATAATAGATATCAGCTTTTCTACATTGAATCAGCATTCAATTCATAACCCATCACTGGTCTCTAATTACTATACTAAGTAATTATTATAAAATACGGTCTCATAAGTGAGGGTTATTACATTATTATAGGTGGAATTAATCATGATTTATATGTTAATTGGGTGAAAATTGGAGATTGAAATTATGATTAAGGATTGGTTTAATTAATGGTTGGAATTCCTTCATGTATATAAAGGATTAATCACGGAATTTGATTATATATTGATGAACGACTCTGGGTTGATTAGGTTCTTTAATTGAAATTTTGGAAACTAGGGTTCATGTGAATTATTTTGGGGTTTTTATGTAATTATGATGATTAATGACGAATTAATGATCCTAAGATGATAGAAATGATATGTGACCTGTTAGGTGTTGATGGGTATTGATGATGAGTTGTTGGGAATCGAATCTTAGAGGTTTTTAGGTTTAAAAATGGTGAAAACGCTGAAGTTTGGTGAAGAAGACGAACAGTGCAATCTCGCGCGATCTCGCAGTGGTTCAAATGAGATGGGGATCTCGCGCTAAGTGGTTCAAATGACATGCATTCTGGTTCGAATGACATGTCAAAGTGATTCAAACGACATCTCATTTTGGTTCGAACGACATGTCTTTTGGTTCGAACGACATGTCTTATGTTTCGAACGACATGCCATTCTGGTTCAAACCACATGTCATTCTGGTTCAAACCACAGGGTGAATTTCTGGGAATTTGCTTAGAGCCCAGTTTGGAGTTTATTGGTTTACTGGAGTGAGAGAAACTACCAAATAGTAAATTCAAATAAGAAGGAATTTTGGGAAAAAGTATGTGGGAATTAATACTATTATTATTTCGGTATAGAGAGAATGTACCTTGGAGATTACGAGAGAGATAGTAACCTAATTATTTATACTATATGTAGTAATGAGGTTAAAATACATATGGGGAGTATATATGTAGGTTGGAGAAATACCTATAAATTATAATAGGATGTGTGTATGCCTATTGTGTGATATTATTGTTAAGAGCACTAATGGGTGATAACCCGGGGGTGCAAGAACCTTATAGTTAAGGGCACTAATGAGTGATAACTTGGGGGTGCAGAAAGATAACCCGGGGGTACAAGGATGATTATTGTTAGGCGCACAAATGGGAGATAACCCGGGGGTGCTGGATTAATATTGATAGGTGCATTAATGGGTGCTAACCCGGGAATGCAATATTCTATTGTTAGGTGCACTAATGGGTGATAACCCGGGGGTGCTGAATTATTATTGATAGGTGCATTAATGGGTGCTAACCCGGGGATGCATGATTTCCAGAATATGTGCACTAATGGGTCTTAGTCGGGGGTGCGGGATTAGTATATATATGTGTAGGGATGATGTGACTATATATATATATATATATGGACTTATGAATATTGCTACTGTGTGAAATTAGTAGACTTGGTAATAATAATAATTATTACATTGCACCAAGCGGTTTTAACCTAAGGGTGCAGGATTAGTGTATATATATAGGGATAATGAGACTATATATATGTATGAGTGTACTTGGATAACTTTCTACCTTTTGAGACTAGTAGATAAAATGAAAATGAGAAGTAAAAATGATCTTAGTGAATAAAAGATTAACTGTAATACCCCGTATTTTTGTACATTTAATATTTAATTAATTCGGGAATTTTAAATTACTTGTGTGTTGTAATTTTAATTGAATTAATTATGGCAATATATATATATATTTAAATATTAATCGGGGAGTGAATGGTTAATGTTTAGGGAAATTTATTTACTAAGTGAATAGTAATAATTTAATTACGTGATTTCGAGTATTAATGACGCGATATACACTTATCCTAGCCGGGAGTCGGTATAGACTAAATTGGGTGTGAGATAAGGATTTTTATAAATTAATTTGGACGTCAATTCGGAGTGTGCGGTTGAGTCCGGATGGGTCGAGATAGTCAGAAAAGAGTACCCGGGGGTAGTAATTAGGTCTCGGAGTAATTTTGGGCATAGCCGGGCCCACACGGGGTGAGTTGGGCCACTTTAATTAAGCCCATTAGGCTAAAAACGGGATGGAGGGTTTTTAATCTAAGTGAGGGATTAGGAAATCAGCAGCCAACACAACTCTAAACCTAGGGTTTGAGAGGGGATTTGGGGGAAAGCAAATCAAGAACAAATTGGAGGTTTTTGGAGCCAAATTGAGGGACAACAACAACGGATCAGACACTACGAACACTTACAGGCAAGTGGTTAACTGTTGTGATTTCTAAAAGTTTGATAATCAATTCATATCATAGTGATGTGTGTATGAAAATTCGTTTTGGGTGTGTCACCAAAATCTAAATTGGGTTTTTGTAAATTTATATACCTTAATGAGATTAAGGGGGAGATTAATCGTGTTTATGATTCTAGAATGTAGAGAACTGAATCAGATGTTAAAATCAGTAAGATTAGAGGGTTAATTAGTGATAAAATGAATGAAATTCGTATTGGGGATTGAAAACCCGGATAATACCCAATTCGGGAAAAAGTAGGAAATCTTGAGATTTAATTCCAGATTGATGTTCTATAAGGTGCTTTGATCCTATTCTTATGTAGAAATAGGGTTGATTGGGCTTGGGTTAGTCTAGGGGAAAGAATGAAAGTTGGAGGTTTTCGTTAATGGTGGAACTGTCGATTGGAGAAGACGAAGTCAGGGACGATCGATCGATCGACCTAGGGGTTCTATCGATCGATGATTCGGAATTCTGGGCAGTTCGCCCAGTTTGTATATATGGGGAAAATTAATTAGAAATTTAACTCCCAAACATTTATTTAGTGATAAATAAACATGGAACAAATATTCCTAGCAATTATGGGAGAAAGTAATTGGGACTAGGATGAATTTATGTGGGGCATTTAATGGATGAATTTGAGAGACTTTATTCCAAAATAGTGAGGTACGGATCAAGTGAGTGAATCCGGGTATATTGGTCATGCGACCCCAAGGTAGAGAATTAAGTTTAGAAATAAACTAAATTATTTTGAGTCGGGATATAGACTTGGGGAATATTTAATTATGGACCAAGTGGGCGAGTCCGGGCATGTTGGTAATTATAGGTAAATATAATTGGGAAAATTATGGAAATAAATGTGTGACACATTGTGGGCGAAAAATGTGGGAAAGAAATTATGAGATGTAAATTGGACCAAGTGAGCGAGTCCGGGTATGTTGGTTAAGTGACATCAAGGCATTAAATTAATTATCGAGAGAAAGTAATTAGTTTGGAGTCGAAACATTGACTCGGGAAATGTTGAGGTACGGGCCAAGTGAGAGAGTCCGGGGATAATGGTTGGGTGACATCAAGTTATTAAATTAATAAATGCGTTAATTAATTTAGTTAGAGTCGGATTGTAGACTCGGGAAATATTAAATTAATAAGAGTGCTAATTAATTTAATAAGAGTCGAATTGTAGACTCGGGTAGTATTAAATTAATAAGTGTATTAATTAATTTAATTATAGTCGGTTTGTAGACTCGGGTAGGATTAAATTAATAAGGGTGTTAATTAATTTAATTAAAGTCGGTTTATAGACTCGGGTATGATTAAATTAATGGGTGGGATAATTAGTTTAATCAGAATCGGATTGTAGACTCGTGAAGGGTACTTATTAATTAATGTGACAATTAATTATATTAGAGTCGAACCATAGAATCGGGAAGAGGATAAGTTATTAAGTGAGAGAATTAATTACATTGAGTCGGGCCATAGACTCAGGAAATTACAGGCAGTGTATGGGATGTTGATTACATGGTAAAGTCGAGGTTATTAATATATATATATATATATATATATATATATATATATATATATATATATATGGTGTAGTGATAGTATATATATACATGTATGTATTGTGTGTGACATTAAATTACAGGCAGTGTACGGGAATTACAGGCAGTGTATGGGATTTTGAGTACACGGTAAAACCAGGGTTCATAATATATATATATATACGGGTAGTGATAGTATATATATTTGTGTATATATTGTGTGTGATAGTAAATATCAGTGGCTAGATATTTATTCAATTTAAATACTCTAATGCTATCAAGGGAGGTTGCGCGATGTGGGTGAATCCCCTAGCTTGAGGAGTAGGGCGAGTATATCCCCAGGTCATAGCGTCCGGTACATGGGTGAGGAGATTATCTCACTTTCAGGAAGGAATATGACCGCCTCCACTTCATTTAAATTTTGGTCCAAGTTGGTGAGCAATTCTAACTTGGGGAAACTAGGTTTTGTGAGCACACCTAGTGAGATAGCATTCTAGAGGGAATCATCCGGTGAGGGTATACTCGGAAGGATGGATACAAGTATAATATATGTGTGGATGTTAGTAAAGGTACGTATAATATGGTAATAAATATTATATGTAGGTGATAATACAGTGTGTGATGTATTTACCTTATATAACTCGGGTTACAGTTATATGCAGTTAATTAATGAGAAATTAATTAAGTTAATTATTGGTGGAAATAATACAGTGTGTGATGTATGTACTTTATATAACTTGTGACACGGTTATATGCTATTATTTAAGAGGAAAATATTAAGTTAATTGTGAAATAACTTATAATTCAAGAATCATTATACTCAGGTTAGAGTAGTATGGCAAGGGAAGGTTATACCAGAACTAGTTGGAAGGGGTAGTACAACTAGGTAGGGTCAAGATAACCGTTAGGTGTGCACAATAGTGGAGGGGTGAGAATGTCTACAAGGGAGTGCGACACTAACTTAAATATGAAGCGCATTCATGCATTTTAAATTACTGTAGTTAATTCACTTGCTAAATATTTTCAAAATGTTTTGGGTTCTAACCCTTGCTATAAAACTATTTTCAAAACCTTTTGGGTGTCCAGCCACAGGGACGCCAGGATTGATATTCTATTCCAGGGACACGGAGCTGCGGCACTTGTGGATGCTAGCAGGAGTTTGGATTAGACGCATCATTCATTCATTCCTAGAGTAGGAATCTTGTATTAGTCTCAATTTTATTTAGGGCTTGTCGCCCAGACTTCTCGGTACAGATTTCAGGTGTAATTCATTCAGGTGTTGAATTATTGTAATGGATTATTTATTTGGTGGCCGGTGATTTATTCGGCAAGTTGTGAATATATGATTCAGTTTATTTTCATTCAGTTGTGTGAATGGTTTATATTTTTATTCCGCATGTATTGTTTTGTTTAATTAAAAAGTTAAAATTGGCACCAGTTTTTGGAATACTAGGTGATTAGTAAGTTTTAAAAAGTTTTTGACAATGATGCTAAGGATGATCCAACTGGGATTCCTGTTTTAATTTGGTATAGGACTGATCACCCGGTATTTTATTAGGTGGGGTGTCACAGATGGTATCAGAGCATCAGGTTCTAGTGTCCTTAGGATCTGTGCGGCTTTTCACATTTCGGCTTAGCAATCTTTGATATAGAGCCCTATCATTGGATTGTTGTATTCTCATACGTATACGCATATACGTTCTTCTGCGAAATTTATCTTTGAAAGTGAACTCATACAATTCGATTCTCATTCCAGATGATGCCCAGTAGAGGGAGAGCAGCTAGGGCAGCATGGGGAGGTGAGACGAGGGAGGCTCGTCAGGAGTAAGAGTTACGACAGCAACTGCCAAAGATAATTTTGGCAGCACAGGTAACCGAACTAATGACGCGGGCGATTGAAACGACGGTAGTCTCAAACGACAAGGTACTTTCCACGGGATCCGCCACAAGTGTTAGTGGCGTCGGATGTTCAGACTCACGCGGGGTCGTTGGGGTGCAAATAAGAAAGAGAAGTTATTTTTAGTGAGAACCCACCAGAGTTGCGAGGAGGTTCAGATGTAGTACTAGCGTGTCAAGGAAGAAAGGTATACAGCATCACCTACGCATGGGAGGTTGCGATGGGGTGCGGAAATAAATGCTAACCACTTTTAGTTAGTGGGAGCGGCGCTACAGTGGTGGGGGTCGATCACCACAGTTGAGGAAAGGGACACACTAGCTACTGCAGAGTTTTGGGTGCGATTCGACCGCAAGTATTTTTCCTTCAGTGGTCGAGACCGAAATGAGGAGAAAATTTTGTGAGGAGACTCAAAGGGATACCGTTCAGTGGTCGATTACGAGGAAGATTTCACTCGTTGGCAAATTTTGTACCGGATGAGGTAAGCGAGGAAAAGAGAAAGAAAGCAAAGTTTATGGATGGGTTAGTCTGGAGAATCAGACAACATTTAATTGATAATCCCGCATTAATAGATTATACTGATGTCATTAACGCAACACTCCGGCACTGTTGGGAATATCGCTTCCACGCGAAAGGAAGCGGGAAGGGAGTGGGGATTAACCAGTCGAATGATGCAGAAGGGAATAATACCAGTGGGGTATCCCAGCAGAAGACTGGGGGGAGATCAGGGGCAGGATTTTCGGCAAGGAAATCATGCCAAACGATCTAGAACTGGAGGCTATTGGCGGGATGGCCAGGAATTCCAACAAGGTTGGCATGGAAGGGATCAGTGGCAGGGTGAACATATTAGAAAGTGTTTCGTTTGTGGGAAAAGCGAGACACATGAAGAGATATTGCCTTAAGCGAGGCAGGGGTCAACTACAGGACGAGGTCCTGGATATACAGCCACTAAAGCAAGTCACGGGTGCATTCGGGCAGGGAGAAGCTGCTCCGGGAATCGAGAACCAGTCGTTGCAGCTGGAGTATAGAAGTAATTATTTTACCCTAGGGGCATGGGGTATATTGTTGAGTGACAAAGAGGATGTCACAGTATAAGACTTATTTTTCACTAGAGTTCACAGGTGAGTCGAACTTAGTGGGTGCGTTGGCGGTAGCAGCCATAGCATGTGGGTAAACTTTCCGTAGGGTAACGGAGTTCCCTAGTGTTCTTCATGGGAGAGTGGAGGCGTACACTGAGTGATTGGTTGAATGATGCAAGGAATTACTACTTTCGAGAATTATAGGAGTAGGGTTGATAATACTTTTTAAACATCGGCTGGATAGCGATGGAATTTAACTATTGTGGATAGTGGAGCTAAATTTTGGTGTCCGCGACACCATGGTATGGTTGGTACTAGGTATCACCGGAGAGGGCGTATAGCCTATATATATGTGGATATATATGTTGTATTGCATGGTGCGATGGCACATAGTGAGGTTTTGTGTTCTCACATTTTATCCCGGTAAGTGGGGATGTTTACTGAAGTGAATCAAGGTGGTTAAATTGAATTTTCGAGCAAAGAGAGATAGCTCTAGGTTTATTTTGCGCAAGGACTAGTGGTAGTAAGGGCGCGGTATTATGTTGTCTTTGGTAGCATAAGGGTAAGTGTATATTCTTTTGTGATGAGAGATAAGTATTTATGGGGAGATAGTTGGACGTAGCATGGGTTGAGTACCCGGGCAGTATATATATATATATATATATATATATATATATATATATATATATATATGTATGTATGTATGTATGTGTGATATGACTACGGGTTCGAAGTTATATTACGGGTTACGACTAGCATAGTGGGGTAACTTTCGTGTGGTAGGGCACGGGGATAGGGTGTATGGGCACCCGGGTTAATTAAGGCAAAATTTTGTGTGGTAAAGCACGGGAATAGGGTGTGTGGGCACCCTGGTTAATTTTAAATGCATACTTGTGCAACGTGGTTAGAAACAGATGGGATGGATATAGCGGGCTTGGAGGCACATGACTAGTGAGAAAGATGTGAATATCGAAACACTAGGTTTATCTTAATTTCGAGGGCGAAATTCCTTTGTAAGGGGGGAAGTATGTAACACCCCGTATTTTTGTACATTTAATATTTAATTAATTCGGGAATTTTGAATTACTTGTGTGTTGTAATTTTAATTGAATTAATTATGGCAATATATATATTTAAATATTAATCGGGGAGTGAATGGTTAATGTTTAGGGAAATTTATTTACTAAGTGAATAGTAATAATTTAATTACGTCATTTCGAGTATTAATGACGCGGTATACACTTATCCCAGCCGGGAGTCGGTATAGACTAAATTGGGTGTGAGATAAGGATTTTTATAAATTAATTCGGACGCCAATTCTGAGTGCGCAGTTGAGTCCGTATGGGTCAAGATAGTCAGAAAAGAGTACCCGGGGGTAGTAATTGAGTCTCGGTGTAATTTTGGGCATAGCCGGGCCCACATGGGGTGAGTTGGGCCACTTTAATTAAGCCCATTAGGCTAAAAACGGGATGGGGGGTTTTTAACCTAAGTGAGGGATTAGGAAATCAGCAGCCAACACAACTCTAAACCTAGGGTTTTAGAGGGGATTTGGGGGAAAGCAAATCAAGAACAAATTGGAGGTTTTTGGAGCCAAATTGAGGGACAGCAACAACGGATCAAACACTACGAACACTTACAGGCAAGTGGTTAACTGTTGTGATTTCTAAAAGTTTGATAATCAATTCATATCATAGTGATGTGTGTATGAAAATTCGTTTTGGGTGTGTCACCAAAATCTAAATTGGGTTTTTGTAAATTTATATACCTTAATGAGATTAAGGGGGAGATTAATCGTGTTTATGATTCTAGAATGTAGAGAACTGAATCAGATGTTAAAATCAGTAAGATTAGAGGGTTAATTACTGATAAAATGAATGAAATTCGTATTGGGGATTAAAAACCCGAATAATACCCAATTCAGGAAAAAGTAGGAAATCTTGAGATTTAATTCCAGATTGATGTTCTATAAGGTGCTTTGATCCTATTCTTATGTACAAATAGGGTTGATTGGGCTTGGGTTAGTCCAGGGGAAAGACTGAAAGTTGGAGGTTTTCGTTAATGGTGGAACTTCCGGTTGGAGAAGACAAAGTCAGGGACGATCGATCGATCGACCCAGGGGTTCGATCGATCGATGATTCGGAATTCTCGGCAGTTCGCCCAGTTTGTATATATGGGGAAAATTAATTAGAAATTTAACTCCCAAACATTTATTTAGTGATAAATAAATATGAAACAAATATTCCTAGCAATTATGGGAGAAAGTAATTGGGCTAGGATGAATTTATGTGGGGCATTTAATGGATGAATTTGAGAGACTTTATTCCAAAATAGTGAGGTACGGATCAAGTGAGTGAATCCAGGTATATTGGTCATGCGACCCCAAGGTAGTGAATTAAGTTTAGAAATAAACTAAATTATTTTGACTCGGGATATAGACTCGGGGAATATTTAATTATGGACCAAGTGGGAGAGTCCGGGCATGTTGGTAATTATAGGTAAATATAATTGGGAAAATTATGGAAATAAATGTGTGACACATTGTGGGCGAAAAATATTGGAAAGAAATTATGAGATGTAAATTGGACCAAGTGAGCGAGTCCGGGTATGTTGGTTAAGTGACATCAAGGCATTAAATTAATTATCGAGAGAAAGTAATTAGTTTGGAGTCGGAACATTGACTCGGGAAATGTTGAGGTACGGGCCAAGTGAGAGAGTCCGGGGATAATGGTTGGGTGACACCAAGTTATTAAATTAATAAATGCGTTAATTAATTTAGTTAGAGTCGGATTATAGAATCGGGTAATATTAAATTAATAAGAGTGATAATTAATTTAATAAGAGTCGGATTGTAGACTCGGGTAGTATTAAATTAATAAGTGTATTTATTAATTTAATTAGAGTCGGTTTGTAGACTCGGGTAGGATTAAATTAACAAGGGTGTTAATTAATTTAATTAAAGTCGGTTTATAGACTCGGGTATGATTAAATTAATGGGTGGGATAATTAGTTTAATCAGAATCGGATTGTAGACTCGTGAAGGGTACTTATTAATTAATGTGATAATTAATTATATTAGAGTCGGACCATAGACTCGGGAAGAGGACAAGTTATTAAGTGAGAGAATTAATTACATTGAGTCGGGCCATAGACTCAGAAAATTACAGGCAGTGTATGGGATGTTGAGTACATGGTAAAGCCGAGGTTATTAATATATATATACGGTGTAGTGATAGTATATATATACGTGTATGTATTGTGTGTGACATTAAATTACAGGCAGTGTATGGGATTTTGAGTACACGGTAAAACCGGGGTTCATAATATATATATATATATATATATATATATATATATATATATATATATACGGGTAGTGATAGTATATATATTTGTGTATATATTGTGTGTGATAGTAAATATCAGTGACTAGATATTTATTCAATTTAAATACTCTAATGCTATCAAGGGAGGTTGCGCGATGTGGGTGAATCCCCTAGCTTGAGGAGTAGGGCGAGTATATCCCCAGGTCATAGCGTCCGGTACATGGGTGAGGAGATTATCTCACTTTCAGGAAGGAATATGACCGCCTCCACTTCGTTTATATTTTGGTCCAAGTTGGTGAGCGATTCTAACTTGGGGAAACTAGGTTTTGTGAGCATACCTAGTGAGATAGCATTCTAGAGGGAATCATCCGGTGAGGGTATACTCTGAAGGATGGATATACGTATAATATATGTGTGGATGTTAGTAAAGGTACGTATAATATGGTAATAAATATTATATGTAGGTGATAATTCAGTGTGTGATGTATTTACCTTATATAACTCAGGTTACAGTTATATGCAGTTAATTAATGAGAAATTAATTAAGTTAATTATTGGTGGAAATAATACAGTGTGTGATGTATGTACTTTACATAACTTGTGACATGGTTATATGCTATTATTTAAGAGGAAAATATTAAGTTAATTGTGAAATAACTTATAATTCAAGAATCATTATACTCAGGTTAGAGTAGTATGGCAAGGGAAGGTTATACCAGAACTAGTTGGAAGGGGTAGTACAACTAGGTAGGGTTAAGATAACCGTTAGGTGTGCACAATAGTGGAGGGGTGAGAATGTCCACAAGGGAGTGCGACACTAACTTAAATATGAAGCGCATTCATGCATTTTAAATTACTGCAGTTAATTCACTTGCTAAATATTTTCAAAATGTTTTGGGTTCTAACCCTTGCTATAAAACTATTTTCAAAACCTTTTAGGTGTCCAGCCACAGGGATGCCAGGATTGATATTCTATTCCAGGGACACGGAGCTGCGGCACTTGTGGATGCTAGCAGGAGTTTGGATTAGACGAATCATTCATTCATTCCTAGAGTAGGAATCTTGTATTAGTCTCAGTTTTATTTAGGGCTTGTCGCCCAGACTTCTCGGTACAGATTTCAGGTGTAATCCATTCAGGTGTTGAATTATTGTAATGGATTATTTATTTGGTGGCCGGTGATTTATTCGGCAAGTTGTGTATATATGATTCAGTTTATTTTCATTCAGTTGTGTGAATGGTTTATATTTTTATTCCGCATGTGTTGTTTTGTTTAATTAAAAAGTTAAAATTGGCACCAGTTTTTGGAATACTAGGTGGTTAGTAAGTTTTAAAAAGTTTTCGACAGTGATGCTAAGGATGATCCAACTGGGATTCCTGTTTTAATTTGGTATAGGACTGATCACCCGGTATTTTATTAGGCGGGGTGTCACATTAACCATTCAAACGGTGAATAATGAAATTTAGTATGTGAGATAAACTATCTGAATAACGTATTGTATGGGCGATACGGTAATAGTACTAGTGAGCATAGTTAGTATTAGTATGGTTTCTGACTAGTTAGACTGGGACGTATAACTAGGGGGAGATTAGATGTACGTTAGGCGTGCACAATAAAAGAGAGGTGAGAAACTCATGTGAGAGTTCGATAACTAACATGCGTATAAGACTTGTTTTAAGAACTAGTTTTAAATACTTGCTAAATCATTTTTACACATCGGGATCTGACCCGTTTCTTGTATCTCTTCTCTCTTTTGCTATATATATGTATTATATCAGGTGCTCAGCCACAGGAGTATCAGATTTAGAGATTTGGATTGCTTGACATGCTGCAGCTGTTGTGAAAGCTGTAGGTCCTTGCAGTAGACGCATCTATCCTTTCCATTCAGTCTCATCTAGACTTCTTATTTAGGGCATATGTCGCCCACTTCTAGTTATTTTATCAGAGATATTATATTCAGTTTATTGTATGGTTTGGAGTTTTGAACTGGGAAGTTTTATCCAGTTTTATTTATTTTAGTACTTGATTTATGTTCAGTATTTATTTACATTCCTATGGCTGGTGAATGGTTTATATTTTAAGATGGAAAGAAATGGATTTACTTGGTTTTATTAAAATTGGAAATGTTTTGACACCTGGCTTAATTTTATATTAGGTGATTAAAATGTTAAAAAGTTTTTCGACAGTGATGTTGAGAATGAACCAACTGAATATCCTGTCTTAAATTGGTAAAGGACTGATCACCCTATATTTAATTGGGTGGGGTGTCGCAGGTGGTATCAGAGCATTAGGTTCTAGTGTCCTTAGGATCTGTGCGGCTTATTACGTTTCAGCATATCGTTCTTTGATGTTGAGCCTTATGATAGGATTGTTGTGTTCCCTTACGTATGCAACTTACGTTCTCCTGCTACGAATTATAATGGATGTGACTCATTATACGAAATTCAGTGTGATTCGAACACCGAACATTTTAGAATGACCCGCGAGGGTCGTAAGAAGAACTGCGGGAGGAGAGGCTCAACAGAAGACATAGAGTAATCGGGGAAGAGTGATCGGACAAAAATCACCACGAGAATTACTTAAGTAAGAGATAGTAAAAATTGTCACTCGGGAACTGTGGGTTCCCAGGACACAGTCATAGATAATGGTGGAGTGAATTCAGGACCACCTAGCATAGTCGATAAAAAGGGAAATCAGAGGAACTCTTTTGAAAACCCATCGGTGAAGATGCGGAAAAGAAAATGAGAAAGTGTAATAGACCAGCGGAGGTGGAAAATCCGAAGGCAATTGTGTAGAGTGGAGCATAACGGCACTCATAATTAAATTTGGAGTTAAAAGCTACAGCTCTTAGGAGCATCGTGTAGTGATTAGAGGCAATCACCATATATGAAGAAGTGTGTTTGAAATTTAGAGAGAAATTTGAGTACAATTTGACCGTGAGGTCTTTCATTCGATGTTGTAAAAAAATATGAGTGAAATTTTGATGTTTAACACAATGGGTAAGATAGAAACCGATCGTGAGAGAAAGGTTGAATTGCATAATGGACTTCGTACCTGGTAGAGGGGCATAAATTATCCAAAGGGTTTATAGTTTATAAAGGACCCATGAGTAGAATACCAGTATGGATGAGAAATCCATCTAGGATGACTAATGTTGATGTCATCAAAGTTATACGGTTGTTAGTGATTGCAGTCCTTCCAAGAGAAGGGAGTAAAGAGGGTTAACGAACCTGCTGAAGAGCAGAAAATGAATTTAACGGTGTTAGTAAAACCCCACATGAGAGTATACCCAATAGGGAACTCAGTTAGATGATGTTAAGTGATTAACCTCAAGAAGACGATGAAGTCAATCAGGCTGTAGAGGCCAACCATAGTTCCGACTAGCTAGCGTAGACAAAGGGGCAGTGGAAGAATAATAGTGAGTTGAGATTGTCGGTCCGAGAGAAGGACATTCCCAAAATGGTCAGTGGGAACAATGACGGGGAAATAGTTCGTGAAGTTTTCCTTATGTAAAGGAAACAGAACTACAAGTGTTGAATGTGTCCACAATTGAGAAGTGAGACCGAAGAGATTAGAAATGGTAAACCGTGCCATTAGGCATAACGACTGGAGGAGCGAGACTTCCAGCGAAAGAATTTGGGGTCAAGGGAATTAGGCACAGGAAATTTATAACCCGAGAACGATGGGTTCAGGCTGGACCAGTAGAGTCCTCGTTAATAGTAGCATACAGTATGTCAGGGGCTACGGGGCCCCGAATGTAAATGGGAGTTCAATAAAGCTATAATTGAGGCCTAGAGAGTTTGGGCCAACTTTTCAATAATGGGCGCAAAATCCACATGATGGAATAAATTGTCCGTGATGATAGAGGAAAACTATAGGATGAACTCCTTGGATGTATGACGATTGCAGATGTTCATGGGTCGTGAAGGTAGCCACGTGCTGAGACCCTGTGATTGAGCGACACTGGTGAGGTTTTGCTTCTTCCTTGTGAGTAAAGAATAAATTCTAGTGACATGGGTGTGCCACAAATTTTTTGTAGATTGGAGACCCTAAACTTTGCGTGCGGGTCGAGTTTAGTGGGAACGTTAGTTTTAACAGTCTTGTTACAAACGTATTTCTCGTTGTTGGAAGGGCATTTTGATGATTGCTCATGAGGGAACCGGGTGGGCCCTAAGAATGTGTTTTGTTGTTATAATTTACTACTGCATTGATTCAGCTTTAGTAGAGTTTATTATGGTAATGTGTAGTGATTAATTACCGTATGGTTAAACGATAGTAAAAATGTAGTGATATGACTATCGTGCCGGATACTCCGGGAGGAGTGATCTTAGTTTTGTGCGGCGCCACCTGAAATAGGGTTGGGCCCAAATATGAGTATATATGAGAATTTCATGGTATTATAACCTCAAAAAAACTTGAATAAAATATATAAATAAAAACATTATTGAAATATAATGAACTTGAATTGTCGAAATTTACATCATAATAATGCAAACGTGAGATTCTATCACTGCATTTATTCTACTTTACCAACATAGAAATACAAATGTGCAAGAACCTAAAAGCAGTGGAAATTAAAAAAGAAAGAGGAGACGTGAGAAATAGAATGTTAAAGGTATCACTACAAAAAATAAATTGTAAAGTATACAAGTATTACGGACAATAAATTAGTTGTCCTTTTAAAAAGTATAAAGGACTACAAAATATGGATGTCCTTTATAATAAATCTAAAAGGACAACTAATCTTTTATGCGTCATATATAACAAAATATGCAGAACTTGTATAAGGCTAAAAATATTTTTAAGGATAGTAAAAATTTATTGTCCTTTATAATAGATCTAAAAGGACAGCACAATATCGTCCCTTAAAATATTTCATTTGCCTCTTTTATTTTTTCATTCCCTCTCTTTCATATAAGGACAACATTTTTTCTCGTCCCGTATATCATAATGGTACAGCCAAAAAGGACAATAAATTTAGTGTCCTATAAAATTTCCACTTCCTCTTTTTCTTTACGCATTCCATCTTTTTTTTATTTTTAGTCAAATATTTAATTTTTTATTATCCCCATAAGACAAAAACTCTACCCACTTCTCTTTTTTCTCCTCTCTGTCACCCGATGGCTCCACACACCCCCGGTCTACCTTCCTCCATCTTTCCTTCCCCGATGGGAAAAAAAATCCTTCTAATCATCATTCTCCAGTAAACTTTTTAACTACACCATAATATACACACATATATATAGTTAGATACACCGCAATATATATTGTATATATGTGTGTATATTCAAGACAGAAAAATCATGTTTGGGATAGATATTATCTCGAATGAATTTGTTGATTATATTTTTAAATTTGTTGATTATTTATATGTATCCCAAAATTTATCTCGATCGAATATGTTAATTATGTGTATGCGTATCTGAAATTATGTGGCTCAATTTATGTGTTTAAAATTATAGTGATATGTTGGCTTAATATTTTACTATTTTAGGTTTATAAAATAAATAGAACTATAAAGAAACCCGAAGCAACCCAAATAAAAACCAAATCCCAAACCAAACCATGGTGGGTTTGGCTTGGTTTGGTTCCAATAATGTGGAACCATAGTACATAAGTTATGGTTTAGATCTCGGTATCATATCAAACCAAACCTACCATGTCCACTCCTATTGTATAAGGTCAATATATATATATATATATATATATATATATATATATATATCAGAAACAGATTTAGCAAGACAATTCATGTTTAAGATACTCACCACGAATATGATATATTGTGTTAATTTCAGGTCAATTATGTTTGATGTGTTCGATGTGTCCTACCTTAATAGACAAATCATAGATTGAATTATAATCCCCATCATGTTCTCACTGGTGTAGCCAAAGAAACGTCAAGTGATATATAATATTATAGTAAAGAGAGGAGTCATTTGGTAAGTTTGAAACACATTCGAACCATTCTGAATTCATTTATATTATCTCCTTATGTATATATCTCTTGATCTCATACCTTGGGTAATTTGAGTCCTTAACACCCATATCACTAATTTATAATTGGACTTATCTCACATATTCTTTCGAATAAATTTTAAGGGTGAAACTATGTGCTTAAGTCCAATTCAATTTTAATGGTCTACCATGAAGTTCTTCAATTTTTTAATGAAATGTCCATTTTTGGCAATGTACAAAGTTTTCCATCACTGCAAATTGATCCACCACAATCATCAATGTATCATGACGATGTTTTTTAAGAGGAAATCCTATCAATTTCATGCTAATACTTATCCATGGTTTGGAATAAACTGTAAGAAATGGGTAATGACAAGTATTATCCATGCATTAGTTGTTCCTTTAGACTATTGGAAAACTTCATATCAATTCACATATCGGTAAAACCTTTACACATATTTGATCAAAATAATTTGATAGCCCGTCATTCCTAAATGGCTCAAATTTTGTTGTTCCATCAATATAAGTTAATGTGATTGTGTTATTGTAGGAAAATCCCAGGTATGCATAATGCTTCCAAGCTCTCGACCATAAAACTCAACATCACAAGTGAAGTAGTTAAGCTTCTATTCACAAAATTTCTTGTAAAATAATGACATGATCATCTATTCTTGATTTACCGTTGCTCCAATGTCAATACATGATGCACCCCAATCTTCTCAAATTTCAAGTTTGAGTAAAGTGAATTATAATGCCTCTCAATAACCAAAATCTTTTATTAACCTTGTATTTTTCCATTATGACTAAACATGATTTCTCGCCTTCTTAGCTATCATGGTAATTTTATTCACTCCATCTTTCTTAAATGTATATATGTTCTTCCTCATGCCTAGTACGCCAATTTTATTGCCATTGTCCCTCAAGAGAGATAAATCAAGCATCCATTGATACAACATTGCACCAAATTTCGTCAAGGTATTTCTGCTGAATCGAAAAAGAAACAAACAATGCTTAGTGATAATTACCTTGATCCCTATTTGGAACTATACCAACTTATAGTTTTCTATATTGAATGCTAGTTTGTCCATGACCTCTTAAGCCATGATTCTCTTGCAACATCCTTGTCAATAATCATGTTGAATACTCATCATTCAATGTTACAAATGGTGAAGGAGATTTTGTTATATGACCATTCCATTGATATTTTTCACAACAAGATCATCGTGAATTGTGTATTCGTCAAAGCATAAGAAATAATAGTGTTTCTATATACTGTGTTGATTATACCTGTAAAATCAAGATTTTATAATTTCTCATAGCTTAAGCTTATTGGTATTTGGTGTATCCCATTACAAACTGGAGTTTCAAATCAAACACTACATCCGCATTTGCCTCCACGATCGTTTGAATACATATCAGTTACCGATTATTGTTTCTAAATTTCAATCCGCTAGTATCATCATGAAAACTTTATAGAGGTACATTAATTGTGATTTTATTTCTCAATCAAATTATATACAAGGATGTTTACCTTTTAAATCGAGGCTTTTTGTTAAAACAAATTTTGAATTTTTTTTTAACTCGTTCGAACGATATATTTATCTCGTTAGAACGAAAGTTCCATTTCGTTGGAACAAGCTTTGAATGATTATCCTCTATTTAATAGACCCAAAGTCATTCGAAGGTTGTTAAAAGGTTGATCGAACAAGAATAGGTTATCGTTCGAATGAGAATTGATCTCATTAGAACAAAACTGGTGTTTTCATTCAAATGAGATGCCATTTTTGTTCAAACGAAGCAGATGCCTCAAAATTCGGGTTTTTTCAATAAGAACTTATTTTGATGAGTTTTTCTTAAGATTTGTGACGAAAATGAATTCCCAATATCTGAACCAAAAGTTCTGATCTTCGTGTTTCATAAAAATATTTTTATTTTCCAAACCATTTATCCCATTTATGATTTGTTGAGTTTGTTCAAACCCAAGTTTCATACTTTCTACATCAAACCTTTGTAGAGTTTTACTCTACTGCTCATTTGTGGAGTCGGGGATCTACTGCTGAAGAAGATAGAATCGTCCATCCCAAGGTTGATCGGTGGATACTGAGGGAAGATCGCTTCTTGTGGACAATTTTGGATTGTACAGTATTTGTAGAATAATTGAAAACCCATGACTTATACTTATTGGAGCTCTAAGTAGTCTGTAAGTCATCGAGTTTGTCAATTTATGATATGGTGCTAAAATCTAGGTTTTGACCGAAAGGATATTTTCCTCAGTTTCTTTTTCTTTTTCTTCTTTATTTGGTTTGGGTTCATTGTTTGCTTAGATTGGAACATCTTCAAATTGTACTTTAGCTTGAATGTACACCTCTATTTAATTTAGATAAAATTTGGACCAAAAAATTGGATCTTTGTGTGTGCGTAATCTAACATACGGACTATTTATATGAACCTGCTTTGTCAAATTGGCATCAGACCAGGTTGCACTAAATTACTGTGTGCTCCTCATTTTTTTGTGCAATATTTTTTTTAATACCATTTTTCTCAAATTGATATCAGAGCAGGTCACACTAAGTTTTTGTGTGATCTTTTAAATTTGGTTGTCTAGGGATAATTTGTATAATAGTCTACCTATTTTTTATGGGTATAATTATGCTTGTTGAAAATCTCGAATGAGATGGGCTTTGAAAGAAATTGACGAGTGTTTTTGGCTTGTTTATAAAAAAGAGTCGACACCACCCACTGTGACCAATGATGATGTCATAGGTCTTAAACTTGTCACTGCTTGGACGGAGGATGAACTAAAATGAAGTAAATTTAACTCACGTTGTTTAAGTGTCATTTCTGGAGCCGTCACCCTTGACAAATTTCACCACATCATGTCATGCACTACATCTAAGGAAGTATGGGATACCTTTCAGCTCACTCATGAGGGTACCAACGATGTGAAAGCTTCTAAGTTTCAAAATTTCACCAAAAAATTTGAGTCTATTACCATGAATGAGTCCAATAATTTTGAATAGTCAATTATAGTTTTAATTTGGGTGAGAAAATTACTGAGACTAGAGTCATGAAAAAGATTTTGAGATCACTTCCAACCCATTTTATCCCTAACGTTGGGAATTTTAGATACTCTTAGGTTGGAAGAAGTCGTAGGAGACCTTCAAACTTATGAAATCTATATGTTTCCCAAAACTCTTAAGAAAAGGGAAATAGGGGTAGTTTTGAAAGCCCGGTCCAAAAAGAAAAAGGAAATAGTTTTTACTCCAATTATGAGTTTGATTTTGAGATTTAAGATCTTGTATTATTTATGAAAATTTTCAAAAAAAATCTCAAATTTAACAAAGAAAATTCTCCTAGAGAAAACAAAAAGTTTTGAGAAAAATTAAAATGGCAATGAGGACAAAAATGTTTATGAGAAAGATAAGGTGAGATGTTATGAGTGCGAGAGCAAGGGTCATAAAGACCGCGAGTGTACCATTAGGTTAAAAAGATAGGGCAAGAGCAAAGTTGAACACAAAGCCACTCTTAGTGATAAAGATGTCGAGTTGGTGAATTTAGGGGATAAATCACTGCATGAACCTAATTTATGTACTTTTATAGCCAATCATGTGATTACTTCTAGCTCATCCCATACCGGTGAGGACATTTGTAAAAGTGATAGCCTCGAAGATGTTTTGAACCAATTTGGACAAAGTGAGAATGAAGAAGAGAATTTGAGTGGGGGGGGAGGTGGACTTAAACGCACCTTCCGTAACATTATATCGAGACTTTAAAAACAAAAAAGAATAATAAAGATTTGCCTCTAAGGGTGTTTAATTTAAATAAGGATTGTGGTTGTTTGGGAGAAGATAGATCTGGCAAACACTGTGTCTCATCTTACGAGAGATCATCAAGATTCATTGAAGACTCATGAAAAATTTGAAACCCATGTATCCCAATTCGAGATTGATCTCGAACATACCCAGGAGGTCAAGGTAACTTTTCATAACACATCTAATAATGTTGGAAATATATTCCTCGGTCCATCTTTAGGTTTTAGGGAGAAACAAGGAATAGGTTGCGACGGTGAATCTACTTCCAATGCCTCACCCGAACCAATTCTCGAGTTTATATTGGATACTTATGGGCCTCGGTCTAACCCATCAAGAGACCTAACCTGCCATGTAGAGGTCATCTTAGGCATTTTGACCAAGGTAGACCAAAGTTAATTTATGTCCGTTCCCATTGCAAGCAAAGAGGTCACCTTAGGGAGTTCTGTTTTAAGCTAGGGAGAGTCTTTCCCACACGTGTTCTTGCATGCACTCCCACACATATTACCTCGTATGATCCAACACATGTTCATAGGGATATTATATTTTTTTAGAGCAATTATAGTACTTAGTTAAGACCTCCCAAAGTTTGATCAAGAAATTCAAAAGGATGTCTTCTCCTTTTCCTTTTGAGAACTCCTTTGGGCCTAATGATTGTGGTTATGACTTGTTTCTAGATTACGGTGATTATCATATTCATATCATTTGTCCCTATTGCTAAATTGTATTTGTATAAACCCCATTCTAATACCCCATAAACTCTCCTAGGTCCCTAGAACCCTCCTTCATCACTCCAAACCTAAGTCATACCCCAGGTACTGACTTAGAGGCCATCGGTCACTCTCGGGCTCCATTTGACCAAAAGTCAAACTCTTTAGCTCTACTGAGACTGAATAAATCTTCAAAGGGCACTGAAACCCCTTTCCAACGGTCTGCCCCGTGCACGATTCTGACTTACGGTGCGGACGAACGATCCATCCTCCCCCGAAACTTGATCAAGAGGCCATCGGACGCTCCCAGCCTCCGTTTGACCAAAGTCAATCCTTCATCTCGATCGAGACTACATTAATCTTCAAAGGGTACTGAAACCCCTTTCTAATGGTCTGCCCCGTGCGTGATTCTGACTTACGGTGGGGACGAATGATCTGTTCTCCCCCGAAACTTGATCAAGAGGCCACCGGACGCTCGTAGGATCTGTTTGACCAAATTCAACCCTTTATCTCGATCGAGACTGAATAAATCTTCAAAGGTCACTCAAACCCCTTTCCAACGGTCCGCCCTATGCGCGATTCTGACTTATGGTACGGACAAATGATCTGTTTTACCTCGAAAGGTCACCGAACGCTTCCAGACCCCGATTGACCAAAGTCAACTCCCCAAACTGAGTTAAACTCTTTGGAATGTCGAAGTAAATCTCTCAACCTTTCCAACGGTCCACCCCATGCACAATTCTGACTTACCATGCGGACGAACAATTCGTTTGCGCCCGACGATTCCCCGTCCAAATGACCTACGAGCAATTCCGAGCCACATTTGACCCAAAGTCAACTCCTGGACTGGGAAGCAGCCCAAAGGACTTTCAAAGGTCTCTAAAGTAAATTTCCAATGGTTTGCCTCATGCGCAATTCGAAAGAATGGTTTACGTTTTACGATCATTTTTCCAAAGGAACCTAAAAGAGACTGTCAAACGGCAGGTTCCAACCTCTGACTATCTGCAGTGTGCCTAAACACACCTAACTATTGGCTAACTAGGGCTATACCTATCGGCAATGCCCTGGGCCTATAAAAATAAGGGCCTAGCCTCATTGCAAAGGGACCCAAGATCTGAAATCCATCACTCTCAGCAAACTCAGAAAACCTCTCTCAAAGTCAGCGTGATTTCCACATCCAAATCTCTTTCCAACCTTCACATTTCATCATATTTTTCATCAAAGTTGGTGAATTAACTACCCTCCATCATCACCCGAGTGCAAGGGATACTCTCCAACATTCAAGATCAAGCTCAAGATCTTCAAGAAGGGCCAACTTTCTCAACTCTCTCTTTAAGTTCTCCTAAATTCGCATTAATTTATTTTATTACTTAGCACTTTTATTCCCTCGTCTCACATATCCTAATATACTTTTTATTTAGTATTATTGCACACCTCCTATTTTCCTATAAATAAACCCAAAAAACAAGAAAATGAGGGTTTGCTCATAAATTCCAAACAGGAATTCTCACACTTTTCTCACTATTAAAACACTTTTTACACACACACACACCTATAAGAGAAGCCCCTGGTTGGATTTATGGGATAAACCCCACCCCTCTTTTTATATACGAACCACGTGGACTTTGATGCCTCTATAGGCTACGTAGGCATCTCGAGGTAAAACCTGAGACTCAAGTCCTATTTCTTCCCACTTTTATTTATTCTTCCATTTTCTAACTTAATTCTCTTAGATTCTATATCGATATATATATACATATATTTGTTCTTAGTGGCGTATTATTCCATATGCGTTATCGTTCCGTTATAACGATCAACGCTAGGATAATCGCGTAAATCCTATTTTCTAATATTCTTTTTTAGGAACATTCCAATGGATAACTCGCTTTATTTCTTCCATGATACAAGTCGATAATTCCTATATCCATTACATATACACATGCACATATATCACGGAGAAATAAAGGAAAATAACAACAATCCATGAGATACCGAAGGGGGGAATGGGTGCCTAACACCTTCCCATTTCGTAACTTAGCCTCCGGACCCTTTTCGAATTATTTTGGTTTTGTATGTATCAGTATGTCTTTGGATGTTGTCCTTCGGGATGGCTCCCTCTTTCTTTTGTCTGTTTTGAGTAAAATAGACTGGCGACTCCATCTCTCTACATTTTTCACCTCATCACCGAAGCCGACCGAAGCGCTCCCAAGAGGGATGCGCGTAACCAAGATCCTCTCAACGTAGAAGACCCCCCTCTTCTTTCGTCTCTCTCCCTCCGCGAGGATCGGGGCTGGCCACAGTATTTTTATGTATTGGTATGTTTTTATTTTTTTTCTATTTTTGAAAAATCCAAAATGATTTTCCCTTTTAAAGAAAAAGTTTCAAAATAATTTTATTTTTGATAAAGATTTTGAAAAATTCCAAAAATACTTTATTTTGATAAATTTTTGAAAAAGGCATAAAGATTTTTGTATTTTTATTCTTCACCATATAAGGATGTACATTTAACATATTCAGATCACCCCTATATCCCATCCATTAATGTGACTTTTTCATGGTGTATTGAGACATGGCTTGATTTCGTTAGTATGCTTACTAATATGTGGATAACATTTCGTTATTCATTGGTGAATACTTTCTTCATGTTAGAATCTTTATCACCTTTATTGCACACATGCATGGACTTTTTGAACATTGTACTTACTTATCATATATCGAATATAGAGTTCTCACCTCAATCCTGCTTAATAACGAACCAAGTATAAAAAGAGATAAGTTATGTTTGTGAGAACCATTGCCCCAATTTCATTTCCTGGTAAGCAATGGAAATGGGCTATGAAAGAGAAAAAATTCTTTGCCTTAAATCCACCATTTGACAAAAGAGCCTAAAAGATTAATGGCACAAAAAACAAAAATGCCAAGGCTAATTTTATTTCATTGATGCTTCGCTACATATGAGAATTATGATATCTTCAAAAAAAATTGAGAGTGAAATATTATAATTGCAAGATTTTGAGGGTGTTATAAAGTAGAAGATCATTGAGTTTGCACAACTAACTCTCTTGAAAAACATTAAATAGTTTGAAATTATTGATTTGAGAAGCATTTTAATTCATGGCATGTTGTATAACTCGAGTCAATTTCAATTAAGTTCAATAGTTTTACACCTAAGGTTGAAATTGAGTTCTTTCTTTAGAAGTATCTCATTGACTTCATGCACCTAAGTTATAAATGCCTTTGTTTATTTGCCCATGGAGAATGTTCACACAATTACATTTCATTTTTGATGATTCGATTATTTTAGTGTTATTTCATGGTGCTATGTGTTTTGTACCTATATGTATCTTTTATATACGTATACTAGTTATACTTGAATTTTTTTTTTTTTTGGAAAACTTCAAAAATAGTTGTTTGATGGGGGAGAACACACTATTCCTTTTTTATATTCATCGCATGTGTTTTATTGATTATATTTGTAATGATATCTTTTCTTGTTCAGGTGATTGTTATTATTCATGGTTGGTTTCTAACTCCTTGTCTATTACAGTCAAAAAGGGGGAGAACAAATTGAGGGGGGGTTAAATGTTTTCTTTAAACTCATACGCGTCACAGTATTCTTTTGTTTCACATGTGTAGGTCTCCTCCTCTATGATGATGATTTCATAGACTATATAATATGAAAACATGGTTGGCTTAGGGGAGGACAAATTCAGTTGAAGACAAAGTTTCAAATATTGTTCCATTTTTGGATTTGGGAGGACATTAGGATACATTGCTTTCAGGGGTTATTGTAATTTGATTTTTGATTTTTTTGTTTTGTATTGAAATAGCCAAAGGGAGAGATTTGTAAGATCAAGATTTTACAATTGCTCATAGCTTAGGCATTTTGGTATTTTGGCGTATCTCATTACAAAACAGAGTTTCAAACCAAACACTATATTTGTATTTGCCTCCATGATCGTTTGAAGACATGTGAGTTACTAAGCATTATTTTTTAATTTTAAGTCATTAGTATCATCACTAACACTTTATGGAGGTATATGACTTGTGATTTTTATTTCTCAGTCAAGTTATCTTCTGGGATGTTTACCTTTTAAATCAAGGCTTTTGGTTAAAACAAATTTTGAAAATAATTTTTTTATTATCATCAATCTCGTTCGAACGAGATATTGATCTCATTAGAACGAAAGTCCCTTTTCATTAGAACGAGCTTCAAACGACCATCGAATGAGTATCCTTTGTTTAGCAGACCTAAATCGTTAGAAGTTCGATTGAACGAGGATGGGTTATCATTCAACGAGATGCCATCTTTGTTCGAACGAAGCCTCCGCCTCGAAATTCATGTTTTTTCTATAAAAAACCTTTTTTGATGAGTTTTTCTTAAGGCTTTTGGCGAAAACGAATTCCCAATATTTGAACCAAAAGTTCTCATCTTTATGTTTCATAAAAATACTTTTGTTTTCCAAATCATTTATCCCATATGTGATTTGTTGAGTTTGTTCAAATCCAAGTTTCATACTCGCTACATCAAACCCTTTTAGAGTTACACTCTACTGCTGATTTGTACAGCCAAGGTTCTACTGTTGAAAAAGATAGGATCGTGCATCCTGAGGTTGATCGGTGGATACCAATGGAAGACCGCTTCCTATAATTGGTGATGGACAGTGTCATATCTATAGAAGAATTGAAGACCAGTTCATTATAATTAGAGGAACTCTAAGTAATCTGTAAGTCATTGAGTCTATTAATTTCTGATACAGTGCTGAAATCTAGGTTTTGCCTAAAAGAGATATTTCCTCAGTTTCTTCTTTTACTTTATTTGGTTTGGGTTCATTGTTTGCATGGATTGGAACATTTTTAAATGCGACTTTATCTTGCATGCACACCTCTATTTAAGAAAGATAAAATTTGAATTAAAATATTGGATCTTTGTGTGTGCGTAACCTAATATATGGACTATCCATACAAACCCACTTTCTCAATATCCGCAAGATCAATACTCACTTTCTTTTCATACCAGTTTTCTTATTCTGAAGTTGCTGATATTTAGTTAGCATGCAATGAGATACCAAAATGACTTAAAGGTTTTATCGTTTTTGTTATGTTTCTTTTAGGTGAAAGATGTATTCTTTAAATGGATTACCATTGCATATGGGTGGTGAATTTCGTTGGGGCACGCAACTACAAGTTATTTTTCTTTTTCTTGGTATTTTCATATTCCTTCATGGATAATTTTAATAGACAAGTTTGTTTTTTAGTTGAAATAATCCAAGAGTTAGTCAATAATGGGAAATGATATATTTTGTCAATTAATTTCACCCAATTAAACTAACTACATATGGTTGAATATTTCTCATCAACTGTTCTTTGAAGCGTTGAATTACATATGACCTGCTCTATTAAATATATGTATTGATGCATTGTCTTGTTTTCTTAGTTGTATAGTATTGCTACCCAGTTTCATAAGATTCTTTCAATAATCCAAGCATCACTCCATCTCACCCGGGAATTTGGCTATCATGTTTTTAGCTTCTGGTAAATAATCTTAACATATGTTCATCATTAACATCTTTAGTTACATGCTCATTATTTTCTTCCTTTTTTTTCATAGATTTTGTACCTTAATGCAGTTTTAAATTTGGCTTTCGCACTGAGTCTTTTTTATTTCATAATTATGCATGCCTCTCTTCTCTCGACCAACACTACTTCAATAGAGGTAATTAAAAATGCGAAGTTTCTTCCTCTATTCTTAGTCATTGTAATTATTTTGTGACATTAGGGCCCGCCCACTGTTGTCACGTCGATAGCTTGTGACACACCTTTTATCTTTATATTTCTTTATATATACTAATAAATTTGGATGATGTGGAAGCATCCTATAAACTCCTACCTCCATACCTTATGTCTTGTGACATCTTTTTTATCACGGGGTAAACCTATTACTAGTAGAAAATCTAAAGTAAAGTGAAGGTGGGCAATCGCCAACATTATATTTGGAGGGAAAAATTTATATGGTGGAGTGTGGGATAAATTCCTAAATTATACAATTTTTAGGTGTTGAAAATAATAGAAATACTAAACTTTATATTTTAACTAGAGGCAAAATGAAAAATTGGTTTACTAACCTTTTCTACATGGAAAGTATATACAATATTTTTTATTATAAAATAAATACCTTATTAATTTTAGTATAAAAGACTCCCTTTGAAGATTTGTCGCTATTCATTGAAAAAAAATGTATATTATATTCTTTACTCATTTTATTAGAAGTTTTTAGATATGCCCCTGCCCAATATCGGAAGGACCTGCTAACCGAAACTTGCTCGTAATTTTATACCATGACGCTTATTTTGTGATTATTGAAATAACCCACTGTGTGCCTTCAAATTGATTAATTTTAATCACCTTTTTATTTATAAAAAAATGCACCATTGTGCTGGCTATTGATGTCTAGAGGATGCAAAGGACTATCATGATAACTATTGTAAGAGTGTAGTCCCCTTGAATCCTGGGAGTATAATAATACCAGTAGAGGCGTAACCCCAATAGGTATGGTAATAAACGATAACCTATGTACTGTTTAACAAAGACAAATGAACACACAATATTGTATATAATAAACATTCAGATTGAATTCACAAATCTCTCATGTATAATTCAAATGATAATGAAAGAAACTCATAAACAACTCATTCAAAGAGAGAGAGAGAAGTAAGCACCCTAAATACACCTTGGCAGACAACCAACACACCAACAACCTCTTATACCTCTCTAATTAGCTATTAAAAGCTTCACAATAAAATAAAATGGTGGGTGAGTAAACTCTCTCAGGTTTGGAATAACCGTTCTTCAATATCTTTCTCTCTCTAGCAATAAACTCTTTAGAAATAACTCTCTCTTCCCAAAAGTGGTTGAGGCTAATAAATTTCCCCACACCCTTCCTGAGATGTCTCAATCCTCATTAATATGAAAGACACCCCTTTCACACTTTAAGTCTTAAGCACTAAATGCCTGATGGATTAGCACACCTTGTCATAATCATTAAATGCCAGGATATGCCTTTTGCCTATATATTATGCGCCAAAGGACTGTCACAACAGAGGTGGCTCACCAAAACGTCTGACAGCCCCAATACCACAGTGGTTTACTCAAGTTTGGATTGGACAGTGGATAGGTGGCTAGTGACGCCACCTAAAGTAGATGTGATGTTTAGTAGAGGGTTGTTTGGCTCAAAGCTCACTATTCTATGGAAATCAATATTACTCTACACAAGCTTCCACGGTGAAAGATCTCTCGGTGGTTTACCAGGTGTATATAAGATGGTCAAGACAAGACTTAATGCTGCCTCACTTCTAAATCCTCCAAATTAAGTCCCTCTGAAGTTCCCACGGTGAGGTCATTCGATAGAGCATGTGAGATCTACCAAGCCCTGCCAGGCCTGGTCTCTCGCGAGTAACGTTTGTAAGGACATAAATTTCCAATTTAGTCCATGTATTGTTTTGATTTAATTTCGTGAACAAAACTGTGTTTGCAATATGTCATAGGGAGAATTTTATTTTGTCACGATCCCACTTGGTCTATGACGTATTGAAGAAATTGAAGACGTTGCGGCAAAGCTTCAAAGAATTAAATCATGCCAAGTTTAATTGGTGCAAGTTTAACCATCTTTAAAGTTAATTTCATTCCGAGATCACTCAAGTATGATTGTGTATAATTAATGGTGCTCGAAATTATTTTATAAAAGATAAGGACGTAATTTTTATAATAAAAAATGTTTTTAAATGTTTTAAAAGTGTTTTAAAGGTTTACACTACGTTTTATGATGATAAACTCGTAAAAGAGTTTGACATTTTTGGATCTATCATTGGAAGAAACGTTTTAAACAAAAAGTCAAAAAGCCAAACTTTCGCGATGTCGTTCAAACGACATCCAATCTCGTTCGAACGAGATGGGATGTCGCTCGAATGAGTTCCTCATGTCGTTCGAACGACATGTTTTTCAAGGCGGCATTTTAATCCTATTTAAACAGTGTTTTCATCATAATTTTGAAGGTGTGCTTTCTGGAAAACAGTTTTATGAACCAGAACCTTGTTTGCGCATGTTTTCTAAGGTTTTAAAGTCTTAAACACATCCTTAGAGTTTGAAAAGATCCGATTTATCATTCTTATATGTTTACATGATCTTGCTGCACCAAAGTTATTTGTTCTACACATTAAACATCAAAGGGTTTTGCGGTGAAGAAAAGAGAATGACTTATTGTTCGACATCATAGATGAATCAAAGACATTTGGTGGACACCGAGACATACGTGGACGCGTGTGTTGTGGACAGGTATCGTGGAAGACAGAATTTTTGCGTGGGCACTATTGAAGAACGATTTAAGATCAGAAGGAGCGTCAAGACCCGTGGGGATCGAGTCTTAGTGTAAGGCTAATCTGTCTTTGTAAAACCATATTCATAGTGATTGTCTGGCTTGGGTTGTCCAAGGTTGTTTTCCCATTTTGGGTTTTTTCCTCGTACATCCGGCGTTGTGAGTATTTTTACTTTACTTTACTTTCTTTAATCACTAGATGCATGTTTATGATTAATCAAGATAAAACTAGTTTAAAGTAAGAATCGGGTTTTCACAACTTGGTTTGGGTCATAATTAAAAGTTGGATAATTTTTCGGAGAAAAATTAGTTTGAAAGAAAACACACATATATCGGGCTACTCACGTTTACAAATTGGTATCAGAGTGGGTTACGCTAATTTATCGCGTGATCCTGATTTTTCGAGGACTTACTTTCTGATACAATTTGTCTACTCACGTTTACAAATTGGTATCAGAGCTAGAAAACATATTTTATTTGTTTTGTGATCCCGTGAGCTTGTTTATCTCTCCTGTGTTTTTTTTCTCTCGATGGATTCTCTAAGCTTTGATGATTTACATCTTTTGAATTTCAAGTTTGCAAAACGTATCGAAGTTTTGGAAAAAGAAAATTTTGGTTTTAAAAATAAGATTGAATATTTGCAAACATTTCAAATTCAAAGAGATATTTGTCATGGGCATTTTAGTTCCCTGTTTAAAGATTTTAGTATGATAAAATTGGGCAAAAAGGAGAGTGATGATAGAGTCCTCATTTTAGAAAAAGAGTTAGAGGATTTAAAAAATTCTAGAGTTTGTGTAGTTGAGGAAAATAATTCGATTAATGATTTTGTGGCACGAGCAAAGGCTCTTAGGGATAGTTTTCTCACATTGAGGAGGAGCGAGATAACCTTCTAGGGGTAATTGAAAATTTAAATAAGGAGTCCCGAAAGTTTGAGGAGTCTAATCATTTGCTTGAGTCGAAAGTTTTGAAGTTAAAAAATAATTTAAATGACTCGACTAGTGATGGTGGCAGCTTATCTTATTCTAGTGGTTCGAATGTGAAGGCCAAAACCGTAGTTTGTTTTAGAGCATCAACCACATCCGAAGATATTAGAAAAGGTCAACCTAAAGGTCACGTTCCTCGTCGTGTTTTCTCATGTTCGCATTGTGGTAGGAAAGTTCACCTTAGGAGTTTGTGTTTTGATCTTAGAAAAGACCTTAGGAAGATTAAATGTAGTGTCCCATTGGTTCCCCAAACCCGTTTTGTTAGGTATACACCTCTTTGGGTTAGGAAATCCGTTTTGGAGGTGCTAAATGCTTCGTTGGTTGATTCTCACATGCATTCACATGATTCATCTCTTACTATTTCTTATGGTTAGTAGCTTGCATGTTTTTTCATACGCTAGCCCTTGCATCATGATTTATTATTTACTAGTGATATGACATGTTTATCTCTTTGTATTTTATTTTTCACTTGTTTGAGTCTTATTTGAAAAATACAAAAAGATTTTGTTTTTGAGAAATGTTTTGAAAAATCAAAAATAGTTTAGTTTTCTTGTTTGTTTTTGTTTTTTAGTTTACATGTTTGATGTGGCATATTAGTGTGCTTGGACCCCCCCCCCCCCCAACATCGTTTCATTATCCATGTGGCTAGGACATTTGGTCATTATTATCGATACTTAGAATGATCATAACCATTGTTTATATGGGGTAGTTTCGAAGTTGATATGCATTTTGATTCGACTTTGTATATATGCCAACATTGCACACATGCACGAGTTTATATGGATGTTTGACTTCTCTTGCATATTTGAATTTGGTGAGGCGTTCTTATCTCAATCTTGTCATCTATGCGTAAGTAAACTTAAGGAGAAGTATGCATGTAATAACCGTTTACTGTGAGAATTTAAAATTGGTAAAAATGATGAGTGATTCACGGAAAAGGGTTGCGAGAGTTCAAAATCAACTCGTCGTGAAAGCCGCCGTTTAAAAGAGCCCAAAAGAAAATGCAATATGCTAATAAAAGGGTCAATAAGATTTTCTCTAAGTTGAGAATGCTAGAAACCTCAAAAGAACTTGAAAAAGTATATATATATGAGGGAGTTTGGTTGGAGAAAATTTAAACGGGTTTGCACATCTAATCCTAATGTTGAAACATTGCAATTTGATGCTATTGTTTATATAATTGTCAAAATTCTGGATTTATGTGCATGTAGTATGTTTAGTTCATTAAGCTCACACTTTAATTGTCATATGGTTATGCTAAAGTTTGATGATTTATCGCTATCAATTAGAGCTTCTTGATCGTTTCGATGTGTTGGAATTGTGAGTCATTTGTTATAGTTTCACGCCCATTTATTCCATGTCCATGTTTGAGCACATCGGTACTATGTTCGCATGTAACTCACATATTAAGTTTTTATGAGTTTTTGCGTTTTGTGTTAAAAGCCTACTGTTTTAGCATTGTTTTGCATCTGTCAAGACCTTCGTGGAATATTTTTGTGGAAATTTTTTCACTGGGCAATTCTTTATATTATTTTTGGGACTTTGGGAAATTTTTGCAGGTCGCGCGAAGTCGTTCAAACGACAACTCATCTCGCGCGAACGCCATCTGTACTTCGTTCGAGCGACTTCCTCATCTCGTTTGAGCGAAGTCCCTGGCTCGTTCGAACGACAGGCTGAAAAATGTCTTCTAATTGGTTTGCAGTCCACTGGTTTAATTTGATATATTTTTGGTACTGCGGGAAGCATTTGTAGACTGTTCGGTTTATATGCAGGTTGTTTTATGTTCCAAATTGGTATTTTGCATATGAGTCCGTTTATCACACCTGATTAATTTGCAATATTATTTGTGTGATTCCTTGGTTTACTATCTACTAATTTATCATTGCTTGATCATATTTAGCTGGTTGTTTCATGATTATCTAGCGGTTTTCAATTCTCAAATTGGTATCAACTTGATTCAAATTGGTATCGTATTCTCATGCTAGATATTTCATATTGGTTTATCTTTTCACCGGATTGTCTATTCGAGACAAAAAGGGGGAGAGATTTATGTGATGTAGGGGAAGATTTGTTGAGCGGTACTATTGATATCTAGATTTACATATTGTTTGATTATATTTGTTTCATATTGGTATCAAATAGTTGCTCACATGCTTCAAATGATTTGTTCTTATTAGAAATATAAATTGGTATCATTTGTTCCTCCATACTTCACTGGGTATCTGTTTGTCTATTTCATGTGTGTAGGTATGCTTCAGCGATTAGAGATTTCAGGACTACATCACATTCATACAGTTCATGCTCGCCGCTGCTCCATACACTAGTCCGTGTCGTGTAATTTTTTATTTTGGGTTTATGGGATCGGATTTAGGTGTCATACGTCTTGACGGCTCGATTAGGCATTTCACCGGTTTAGTTTTGTCCCCGAATAGTCAAAGGGGGAGATTTGTAAGGACATAAATTTTCAATTGTTTCCATGTACTGTTTTGACTTAATTCCGTGAACAAAATTGTGTTTGTAATATATCATAGGGAGAATTTTATTTTGCACGATCCCACTTGGTCTATGACGTATTGAAGAAATTAAAGACGTTGCGGTAAAGCTTCAAATAATTAAATCATGCCGAAGTATTATTGGTGCAAGTTTAATCATCTTCAAAGTTAATTTTATTCCGAGATCACTCAGGTATGATTGCGTATAATTAATGGTCCTTGAAATTATTTTATAATAGATAAGGATGTAATTTTCATAATGAAAATGTTTTTAAATGTTTTAAAAGTGTTTTAAAGGTTTACACTACGTTTTATGATGATAAACTCGTAAAAGAGTTTGACAATTTGGATCTCTCATTGGAGGAGACGTTTTAAATAAAAGTCAAACTTCCGCGTTGTCGTACAAACGACATCCAATCTCGTTCGAACGAGTTCCTCATGTCGTTCGAATGACATGTTTTTCGAGTCGGTGTTTAAATCCTATTTAAACAGTGTTTTCATCATAATTTTGAAGGTGTGCTTTATGGAAAATAGTTTTACGAACCAGAACCTTGTTTGCACATGTTTTCTAAGGTTCAAAAGTCTCAAACACATTCTTAGAGTTTGCAAAGATCCGAGTTGTCATTCTTATATGTTTACGTGATCTTGCTGCACCAAAGTTATTTGTTCTACACATTGAACATCAAAGGGTTTTATGGTGAAGAAATAGAAGGACTTCTTGTTCGACATCGTAGACGAATCAAAGCCATTCGCTGGACACCGAGACATACGTGGACGCGTGTGTTGTGGACAGGTATCGTGGAAGACGGAATTTCTGCGTGGGCATTATTGAAGAACGATTGAAGATCAGATGGAGCATCAAGACCCGTGGCGATCGAGTCTTAGTGTAAGGCTAATATGTCTTTGTAAAACCATATTCATAGTGATTGTCTGGCTTGGGCGGTCCGAGGTTGTTTTTCCGTTTTTGGTTTTTTCCTCGTACATCCGGCGTTGTGAGTATTCTCTACTTTACTTTACTTGCTTTAATCACTAGATGCATGTTTAGGATTAATCAAGATAAAAATGGTTTAATGTCAGAATTGGGTTTTCACAACTTGGTTTAGGGAATAATTAAAAGTTGGATAATTTTTTGGAGAAAAATTGGTTTGAAAGAAAACACACATATATCGGGCCACTCACATCTTCAACGTGTGACCTCACGCTTAATATTACAATTTTTATAGCATTACAATCAATGTGATTAAAACATAAAATTTGACTAAGTAATAACAACAGAAGATCAAAAGGAGCTCTCTCAGCGAGTTTTTTCGCTGAGCTCCCTCACTGTCTTCATGATACTTCCTTAACCTGAGTCTCTTCTGTTAATTAGGGAATCTCTCTCTAATTCAGAGATTGACTTCAAGCCCCCTACATTTGCCCCTTCGTGTAGAGATTTTTTGTGAGAACAGGAAATGTCTACACGAAAAACTTCTCAATCTGATGGATCGTCTTCTTTTGCGAGTAAAATATTATTCCTTATCCGCCTTCGTTGCATTTACTGTCGCTATTTCTGTTAAGAAAAAAGTTAAATTCTCCCCCAATCACTACACCAAAAATAGGAATCTGGCACGGTTTAAAACTGTGCCAGGTCAAATCTGACACAGTTTTGAACTGTGCCAGAATCAGGTGTTCCAAAATGGCCATTTTTTTTCTGGCACGGCTCAAAAATATGCCAGATTTGGCCAAACAGGAACACTTCTGGCACACTTTTAAATCGTGCCAGAATTTAATATTTCTGGCACACTTTTGGCACAGTTTTTAACTTTGTGAGATTCAGCACAGTTTAAAAAAATTTGGCACAGTTTAAAATCGTGCCAAAATATAATACACTTTTGCCACGGTTTTGAACTGTGCCAAATTTTTTTATAAAAAGAAAAAAAATTATTTGAAAGCACAATTCACCCTTTAACGGCTTATTTTTAAAAGTGTTGATTTTTGCAAATTATCATCATATTCACAAACCAGGAGACTCAGGAATACGCGGTCAGATCCTACAAGTTACATTGGTCCCGTGCGAGGTGTTCGTGCCTCTTACGAGGTCGTTTGGGCTCTGGTTTGGGTTTTCACCCTTTAACGGCTTTTTTTTAAGTTTAAGTGTTGATTTTTGCAAATTATCATCATATTCACAAACCGGGAGATTCGGGACTATGCGATCAGTTCCTACAAGTTATATTGGTCCCGTTCGAAGTGTTTGTGCCTCCTACAGGGTCGTTTGGGGGCTGATTTGGGTTTTCACCCTTTAACGGCTTGTTTTTAAAAGTGTTAATTTTTTTAAATTATCGTCATATTCACAAACCGAGAGACCCTGGACTATGCGGTCAGTTCCTACAAGTTATATGGGTCCCGTGCGAGATGTCCGTGCCTCCTACGGGGTCGTTTGGGGGCTGGTTTGGGTTTTCACCCTTTAACGGCTTGTTTTCAAGTTTAAGTGTTGATTTTTGCAAATTATCGTCATATTCACAAACCGGGGGACTCGGGACTACGCGGTCAGTTCCTATAAGTTACATTGGTCCTGTACGAGGTGTTCATGCCTCTTACGGGGTTGTTTGGGGGCTGGTTTGGGTTTTCACCCTTTAACGGCTTGTTTTTAAGTCTAAGTGTTGATTTTTGCAAACTATTTTCATAGTCACAAACCGGGAGACTCGGGACTACGCGGTCAGTTCCTACAAGTTACATTGGTCCCGTGCGAGGTGTTCGTGCCTCTTACGGGGTCGTTTGGGGGCTGGTTTGTGTTTTCACCCTTTAACGGTTTGTTTTTAAGTTTAAGTGTTTATTTTTGCAAATTATCATCATATTCACAAATCAGGAGACCCAGGACTACGCGGTTAGTTCCTACAAGTTACATTGGTCCCGTGCGACGTGTTCGTGCCTCTTACGGGGTCGTTTGGGGGCTAGTTTGGGTTTCCATCCTTTAAGAGCTTGTTTTTAAGTTTAAGTGTTGATTTTTGTAAATTATCATCATATTCACAAATTGGGAGACCCGGGACTACGCGATCAGTTCCTACAAGTTACATTGGTCCCGTGCGAGGTGTTCGTGCCTCTTACGGGGTCGTTTGGAGGTTGGTTTGGGTTTTCACCCTTTAACGGCTTGTTTTTAAAAGTGTTGATTTTTGTAAATTATTGTCATATTCACAAACCAGGAGAACCAAGACTACGCGGTCAGTTCCTACAAATTACATTGGTCCCGTGTGAGGTGTTCGTGCCTCTTACGGGGTCGTTTGGGGGCTGGTTTGGGTTTTCACCCTTTAACGGCTTGTTTTTAAGTTTTAAGTGTTGATTTTTGCAAATTACCATTATATTCACAACCCGAGACTATGCGGTCAGTTCCTAGAAGTTACATTGGTCTCGTGTGAGGTGTTCGTGCCTCTTACGGGGTCTTTTGGGGGGTGGTTTGGATTTTCAACCTTTAACGGCTTGTTTTTAAGTTTAAGTGTTGATTTTTGTAAATTATCGTCATATTCACAAACTGAGAGACCCAGGACTACGCGGTCAGTTCCAACAAGTTATATTGGTCCTGTGCGAGGTGCTCGTGCCTCCTACGGAGTCGTTTGGGAGCTGGTTTGGGTTTTTACCCTTTAACGACTTGTTTTTAAGTTTAAGTGTTGATTTTTGCAAATTATCATCATATTTACAAACCGGGAGACCGAGGACTACGCGGTTAGTTCCTACAAGTTACATTGGTCCCGTGCGAGTTGTTCGTGCCTCCCACGGGGTCGTTTGGGGACTAGTTTGGGTTTTCACCTTTTAATGACTTGTTTTTAAGTTTGCTTGTTAATTTTTGCAAATTATCGTCATATTCACAAACCGGGAGACTAGAGACTACGTGGTCAATTCCTACAAGTTACATTGGTCCCGTGAGTGGTGTTCGTGCCTCCTACGGGGTCGTTTGGGGGTTGGATTGAGTTTTCACCCTTTAACGGCTTATTTTTTAGTTTAAGTGTTGATTTTTGCAAATTATCATCATATTCACAAATCGGGAGACCCGGGACTACGCGGTCAGTTCCTACAAGTTACATTGGTCCCGTACGAGGTGTTCGTGCCTCTACGGGGTCGTTTGGGGGCTAGTTTGGGTTTTCACCATTTAATGGCTTATTTTTAAGTTTTAAGTGTTGATTTTTGCAAATTATCCTCATATTCACAAATCGGGAGACCCGGGACTACGCGGTCACTTCCTACAAGTTACATTCGTCCCATGCGAGGTGTTCGTGCCTCCTACGGGGTCGTTGGGGGATGGTTTGGTTTTTCACCTTTTAACGGCTTGTTTTTAAGTTTAAGTGTTGATTTTTGAAAATTATCATCATATTCACAAACCGAGAGACCCGAGACTGCGCGATCAGTTCCTACAAGTTACATTGGTCCCGTGCAAGTTGTTCGTGCCTCCTACGAGGTCATTTGGGGGCTGGTTTGGGTTTTCACCCTTTAACGGCTTGTTTTTAAGTTTAAGTGTTGATTTTTGCAAATTATCATCATATTCACAAACCGGGAGACCCGGGACTACGCGGTCAGTTCCTACAAGCTACATTCATCCCGTGCGAGTTGTTCGTGCCTCCTACGGGGTCGTTTGGGGGTTGGTTTGGGTTTTCACCCTTTAACGACTTGTTTCTAAGTTTAAGTGTTAATTTTTGCAAATTATCGTCATATTCACAAAGCGGGAGACCCGGGACTGCGCGGTCAGTTCCGATAAGTTATATTGGTCCCATGCGAGGTGTTTGTGCCTCCTACGAGGACGTTTGGGTGCTGGTTTGGGTTTTCACCCTTTAACGGCTTGTTTTTAAGTTTAAGTGTTGATTTTTGCAAATTATCGTCATATTCACAAACCGGGAGACCCGGGACTACGCGGTTAGTTCCTACAAGTTACATTGGTCCCGTGCGAGGTGTTCGTGCCTCTTATGGGGTCGTTGGGGGTTGTTTTGGGTTTTCACCCTTTAACGGCTTATTTTTAAGTCTAAGTGTTTATTTTTGCAAATTTTCGTCATAATCACAAAACGGGAGACCCAGGACTACGAGGTCAGTTCCGACAAGTTACATTGGTCCCGTGCGAGGTGTCTGTGCCTCTTACGGGGTCGTTTGGGGGTTGGTTTGTGTTTTCACCCTTTAATGTCTTTTTTTAAGTTTAAGTGTTGATTATTATCGTTATATTCATAAACCGGGAGACCCGGGACTACGCGGTCAGTTCCTACAAGTTACATTAGTCCCGTGCGAGGTGTTCGTGCCTCCCACGGGGTCGTTTGGGGGCAGATTTGGGTTTTCACCCTTTAACAGCTTGTTTTTAATTTTAAGTGTTGATTTTTGCAAATTATCGTCATATTCATAAACCTGGAGACCCGGGACTACGCGATCAGTTCCTACAAGTTACATTGGTCCCGTATGAGGTGTTCGTGCCTTTTACGGGGTCGTTTGGGGGCTGGTTTGGGTTTTCACCCTTTAACGGCTTGTTTTTAAATGTGTTGATTTTTGCAAATTATCATCATATTCACAAACAGGGAGACCCGTGACTACGTAGTCAGTTCCTACAAGTTACATTGGTCCCGTGTGAGGTGTTCGTGCCTCTTACGGGGTCGTTTGGGGGCTGGTTTGTGTTTTCACCCTTTAACGGCTTATTTTTAACTTTAAGTGTTGACTTTAATAAATTACCATCATATTCACAAACCAGGAGACCCAGGACTACATGATCGGTTCCTATAAGTTACATTTGTCCCGTGTAAGGTGTTCGTGCCTCTTACGGAGTCGTTTGGGGGTTGGTTCGGGTTTTCACCCTTTAACGGCTTGTTTTTAAGTTTAAGTGTTAATTTTTGCAAATTATCATCATATTTACAAATTGAGAGACCCGGGACTACGCGTTCAGTTCATACAAGTAATATTGGTCCCGTATGAGGTGTTCATGCCTCCTTCGCGGTCGTTTGGGGGCTGGTTTGAGTTTTCACCCTTTAACGGCTTATTTTTAAGTTTAAGTGTTGATTTTTGCAAATTATCATCATATTCACAAACCAGGAGATCGGGGACTACGCGGTCAGGTCCTACAAGTTACATTGGTCCCGTACGAGGTGTTCATGCCTCTTATGGGGTCATTTGGGGGCTGGTTTGGGTTTTCACCCTTTAACGGCTTGTTTTTAAAAGTGTTAATTTTTGTAAATTATCATCATATTCACAAACAAGGAGACCCGTGACTACGCAATCAGTTCCTACAAGTTACATTGGTCCCGTGTGAGGTGTTCGTACCTCTTACGGGGTCGTTTGGGGCTGGTTTGGGTTTTTACCCTTTAACGGATTATTTTTAAGTTTAAGTGTTGATTTTTGCAAATTACCATCATATTCGCAAACCGGGAGACCCTGGACTACGCGATCAGTTCCTACTAGTTACATTTGTCCCGTGTGAGATGTTCGTGCCTCTTACGGGGTCATTTGGGGGCTGGTTCGGATTTTCACCCTTTAACGGCTTGTTTTTAAGTTTAAGTGTTGATTTTTGCAAATTATCATCATATTCACAAACCGGGAGACCCGGGACTACGCGGTCAGTTCCTATAAGTTACATTGGTCCCGTACGAGGTGTTCGTTCCTCCTACGGGGTCGTTTGGGGGATGGTTTGGGTTTTCACCCTTTAACGGCTTGTTTTTAAGTTTAAGTGTTGATTTTTGCAAATTATCGTCTTATTTACAAACTGAGAGACCTGGGACTATGCGGTCAGTTCCTACAGGTTACATTGGTCCCGTGCGAGGTGTTCGTGTCTCCTACGGGGTCGTTTGGTCCCGATCAATATCAATCGCATCTATTTCTTTTGTCAGTCTCTTGGGAGAGTGTAAAACAACTGACCACCCCTTCAGCTTTATATCTTGACAATAAAATAATTGACTGGCTTGAGATGCAAGGATGAACGGATCATCGTGAATGATATTTTTACTCACGAGCTTACTCATATTCACCATCACCAACTTTGAGGTGGGTTCAACTTTGCAAGCATTCTTATCATCGACATCCACCCAATCACAATAAAAGACAGTATGTGTGAACTCAATGTAATTGAGGTCGAGTATTCGTCTAATAACTCCATAAAAGGTTGTCTAATCCCCTTCTTATTAAAGGCCTTAGTGGATAGACCACTACTCTGAAAGTTATGATTCTCTTCATGTCCAGAAGTACAAAAGGTGTACCCATTGCATTAAAATTTCTCATAACTGGTAACCCTATGGAGTGGACCATCAGCATATGGCAAAATTCCCGTATCATTAAATCTTGAGGCCTGTAAGGAATTGATAATTTTTTAAAGTTTCATTAAAAATAATTATGGTTGATAAAAAAGTACATGTATAAATAAAGACTTGCCTCGTTAGCCAAGGGATGAAATCATCAATTCTATGCTTCGATTGAGTCTCAGTTACCATAAATTTTCTACAAGAAATTAGTTTCAAAATTAAGAAATATCACATTACAATCAATTAATATGAATTAACATAGAACTAAGTGTGTACCTTCTCCATTCATCAACACCGTCGCATTGAGATAAAACCCATCTTCGCACTTTCTCATATTGTACATTATTTAAGATCAATTCTTTACTTTTACCCAATGGTCATTGGCATTCCGAGTCATCAAACTCATCATCAAGAAAATCCTCAAGATTCGTCTCATGAGTTCCTTAACCTCTTTTCGATATGTACTCCATGGCATACAAAGAAGCTTCATGTAACAAATATGCATTATCAATGCTCCCTTCAATGTACCTCTTATTTCGTGACTACTTTTAATATCTTCTCATTTCTCTCTCAAACAACCACATCGCCCGATATCTTGGTGGCCCAGCTGTCAAAGCTTCATCGGCTAAATGGTGCATGAGGTGGATCATCACCATAAAAAAGGCAGGTGGAAACTAAATTTCATAGACACAAAGTGCCTCTACCAATGCGTTTTTAGCCTTCAAAAGATGTTCCCTAAATATCACTTTGGCACACAACACATTAAATAATATGCTTATCCACTGTATAGCTTTAAACAAAGGCTTATCATGCGGAAATGAACGCATAAGAAATGCAGGAAGCAACCGTTACATAATGAGTGATAATCGTGGGAATTGAGATTGGTAAATCCAGGTGGATCGAGGTTAACATTGTTGCTAAAATTTGATGAAAATCCAATCGGTACCTTTAATGTTTTTAGTGTACGAAAAAAGGCTTCTTTCTCTTCCTTTCCTAATGCGAAAGGTGACTTTGGCATAAGCCTTTTGTTACTGCCTTCAACATCTTTCATCCATAATTTTCTTTTAAGATTCAAATGAACTGTCAAGTCTTCACGGGCTTTGACCGTATCTTTATTTGATGAACCTTTCACCGAGAGTATTGTACCTAAAAGAGTCTCTATGAAATTCTTTTCAACATGTATAACATCTAAATTATGTCTAATATCATGATCCTTCCAGTACTCTAAGTCAAAGAAAATTGACCACCTTGAAAAACCCTCGGTACCCGCTAGATTCTCATCGTCACCCTCACTTGGATAATCATCGTCTTCCATTACTACATCCTCATTCTCCCTCTCCTTACCCTTCCCCTTCCCCTTTGCCTTTCCCTTTTTATCTCCCTCTCCCTCTCTTTGAACACCTTCTCGAGCGATAAGTGACACTATCTGCTCAACTTCTACACTTGTTAACTTTCATAGAGCCATAGCATCCTCTATTTTACCATTAAATGTTTGCTTTGATGTGTCAAACCTGTAAGGATTGTCTTTAGGAAGGAATATACGAGATCGTTGGTAACAACATTTCGTTGACTTAGAAAGATATTGAGAAGGTGTATTTGTAGAACAAACAGGACACCCATTGTAATCTTGAGTTGAACAACCTGATAACATCCCATAAGCTGGAAAATCATGTATACCCCACATCAACATGGCTTTTAACTGAAATTTCTCATTTTTGTACGCATCCCAAGCCTCAACTCCAGACCATAAGATATTTAACTCATCAACCAACGGTTGGAGGAAGACATCAATATTACTTGATGATGACTTTGGTCCGGGAATCAATACAGACAACATTGAAAACTCACTTTTCATACACATTGATGGAGGAGGGTTAAGAGGTTGAATTATCACTGGCCAACAACTATACTTACGACCAAACATGTTATTCGGGCTGAAACCATCAGTTGCTATTGCAAGTCGAATATTCCGCGGATCTTTTGCAAAATCTCTCCACAAAATTTTTGAATTTACCCATTCTGCTGAATCTCGAGGATGACGCAAGAATTCCATACAAGAGCTTGCATGAGCGTGCCAAGCCACTTTCTCTGCTATCCATTTTATGGTATACAACCGTTTTAGCCTAGGGATTAGAGGAAAATGTTGCATTACCTTCTTAGGAACACTAGAGTACTTTTTTCCATTAGTATTCTGAATTTCTACATCGTCTAGACAAGTAAACTTGTAGCATAAAGAACCACATTTTATACATCTAGTAGATTTTTCATGCTCTTTCCAAAACAGCATACAGTTGTTAATGCATACGTCATACTTAACATAATCCATACTGAGATCTCTAACGGTATTTTTCATTTTTGTATAACTAGTTGTCAACTTGTTCTCTTCAGGAAGTAGTTCATTTAACAATCTAAGAATTCCACCTGTAGCACCATCCGATAAATTTAATTGTGTTTTCAAATCATTCAACTTTATAAGAGCATACATTGTGGTATGATGCGAAGAACCAGTAGTTGGGTGCAATGGCTCCTGTGCGAGTTGATGTAAACGATCATACTTCTTGCCTTTGTATTTATGTGTTTGAGAATCATTGGGAACCTCAAAAGTTGGGGGGACTTCATCACTGCCTACAGACTTAGGTTCACTAGGTTTCGCTTCACCAATAAACATCTCACAAGCATCATTCACAAGACCATTCAAAATTGGTATATTGTGCACATCAGCGTGTTCTGTCGGTGTCACAGATTGCGGTGGTAGTTAGTCTTGATCAACAACTAATGTCTCACCATGAAAATGCCATAAGGTATAGTTCATGTCCATACCATATGTCATTAAATAAACGAATATATCATCTATAACAACATGTCCTTTCCCATTTTGACAACGTCTACAGGAACATGAATGTTTAGCATTCGAACTATTACTACGCACATAATGTAGAAACTGTAACACCCCATCTCTATATGTATCGATCTCTATATTTTTTTCATTTATCCACTCTTTGTTGATTCCTGACGACATCCTGATAAGTTTAAAGAACACACATTATAATATAAATGCTTACTGTAAATATATTTAAGTTTATTCAAGTGTAAATATGTATACATTTGGGCTCCTATATTTCCTCCATCTCCTCTACAGGGTAAGGGTCCTATCCCATTCGAAAATGCATATTTTGTATTGTTCATAATGTCTCATTCCATGTCTTAATCTGGAAAATTTCGCCAGCATCTCTCTACAGTTCTTCAAGTACACAACTTAAATTAGGAGTGTTCATGTGTTACTTAAGTTTTTCAACCATGAAAATACAAAACACAACATCAATATAGTATGCACTCAAAGAACATAAAGAGATGCCACCGAATTTTTCAAAATAGGACATGCATAAACATTATGTATAAAACAAACTTTTTCATTTCCAAACTGTCCAAAAATGGGACAATTCAAGAGTTCTCACCACAGTCATAGTGAGAACTCTTGAACGGGTCTAAGGTTTTTTAACATTTGTAACATCATTATTGAATGTTTAGTATTAATGTCTACTTACTATGTAAATATATATTTTTTTTTTGCTTTTTATTAAATTTTCAACACATAATCTCATTTATCCATTTAATTAGTGGGGTGTCTACTTTTCAATTTGTTATTTTTACATTATTATTGAATATTTAGCACTTAAATTTTCTTAAAACAACGTAACCTATACAAATCAAATCAAATAAGCATTTTAATTAAAAGGGTAAGGACATAAAAATATAATTTATCACTAAAAGATTTAAAGGTCCATCTAAAAACCAATGATTTATTTTTTTCATTATCAACATTCAATTTGCACCCAAAACTCACACATTAAAAAAATAATAAATATTTAAAAATGTATATATAAAACCCTAAAAAGAAAATACGAATCAAGTCACGCATATCATAAACTCTAGGATCAAATCTTATACCTAACTTAGGTTAAAAAATATACAGATGCTTTAAACAAATACCTGATTGGGATGAGTGGAGTGAGAGAACAACGCAGTGATCCGACCGTCGACCTAGAGAAAGATAATGGCCGCCGACAGCTGACCTAGAGGGCGAGAGAGTGAGCTCCGACCGTCGACTTAGAGAGAGAGTGAGCTCCGACCTAGATAGCTAAGAGAGAGGGAGTGGGAAATATGAGCGGGAACAAGAGACAGAGCGGGCTTGGCACTTTGAGGAGTGTAATGTTTTTTTTTTTGGTATTATATATTTTAGTAAGTGTACTCAATTTTGGCACACTCCAAAATAGTGCCAAATTTTGGCACTGTTTTAAAGTGTGCCAAATTGCTATTAAATCGTGCTAAAACCTGGCACAGTTTTAAACTGTGCCAGATTTTTAATATCAGGGTGTGCCAAAATGCTGTTTTTGGTGTAGTGAATGTACCTGAACCAAAGCTCTGTAATATCTGGGCATATGGCAAGGGGACATTGTAACTTTTTTCTGTTGTTAGATCCCAACCGTTCTGTCTTCTTCATTGCCTCTTGGAATTCTCCCAAAGTACCTGTGGATCTTGTCCGTCATCATTCTGACCACTCGAAAGGGAAAAATTGCCCCAATATGTTTTATTTCATTGCACTTTTGAGTGAACTTGTAGTGAATGGACATTTTCGTTTGAACTTGTAAAATTATCCCCTATGTATCTGACTTATGGCCATCCCCATTTCGAATTGTTCAAAAAAGAAAAAATTCTACCCGATGTACGTGAGTCAAAGTTATATCCGTTTAGACTTATAGCGAGGGGACATCGTGAATTTTTTTAACTGTGCTGCGAGCAACCTCCTTTTTTTGGAAGGGTAAAATTATCCCTGATGCATCTTCAACCTGTAGTACCATCATTCGATCTTATAGAGTAAGGACTTTCTTTAATTAGGCATTTTGGTTTCAAATATATTTCAAAAATTCTGGCAGGAAAAATCAATACTTCTTTTGAAACCAACCCTCTCTCTCCTAGATGTCATCTCATTAATGATGTGAGATTGTCTTTTCAACTGTCAGGTCACTCCCCAAAGTGCCTCGTCTCAATTTATAATCATTTTGATGGCTTAGCACATGCTTTTGTGGGAAACTCAACCGCCCACTTGATTTCCAAGCATCTAATACCTCAACACTTAGCCATTTTTCTTTTTCACCTTTTCATTTGCCTTCATACTTACTGAACTTTTAGAGAGAAAAAGAGATATTATGCCACTATTGCTCAACTTTTTCACCTATTTCTTTCTCTCTTATCCATATTCACCCATTGTTACTCCATTATTTCCAGTCTACTATTTCTTCTTACCACCCTTACTTCACCTCAAACTCTAACATCTTATCCATCTGATGCCCTTGTTTCTCTAGTCGCCCCATCCACCGCCCCTACGTCCACCATTGTTGTTACTCTTGCTGCATCCTTGGATGCCACCGCTATAATGGTGGAGCACGCGGAATAATTGTATTTTTATTGTCGTTCACCTAATTTTGGCAAGGGCGGAAAATTCTCAGATGCATTCAAGACCATCATTTTAAATGCCAAATGTGAGTTCTTAACCCTAGGTTATAAGGATGATGATACTGTCTTTTGAGGTTTCTTCCCCCCAAGGCGACTATGTGTTTTCGCCTTGACCTAGGTGACTTTCCATGCTCCCAAATAGATTTCTAAGGGCCTGGAGGCTCCCCGGCCCATTTTGCTAACTGGAACAGTTATATGCAGTCCATTTATGCATATGCTCTTACCAAGGTACGACTTCATCAAGCAACTTGGTTTGGTGAGTTCACTATGTCCAAACACAATCTTGCACTGCCAGTACTTGTCTCTCATTGGAACATCACAACCCACACCTTTTTTATTGCGTGGGGAGAGTTCACCATGACGTTAGAAGACATATGTGAATTGCTCGGTCTTGAGCCTATAGGTAACTCATTGTATTCCGATGAGGCTTTAGACACTGAAAAGACTGTTGTTCGTCCAGAGTTGGATCAGATAGGCCAAAGGTGCATAGGGACTTCGAACAAGGTCACTTTGACCCCCCCCCCCCAATTAACTATTTCTTCCAAGCCTCCTCTAAAAAGCGTGGTTCTTTTGGATTTGACAAAGGCAAAGGTACACCCTTAGAGCTACCAGCTTATATTCTTGTTATCCTTCTCTTTTTATGTTTTCTGGAAAACCCAACGACCAGCCCCGTCAGGATCTCATTAATATATCCATTCGACTAGCCAAGGGGTTTAAGCTAGCTCTGGCAGCAATGACTTTGGGGTCCCTCTACACTTGGTCAGACATGACTCACTTGGATATGGAATGATCCCTTGGCCTCTATAACTTGGCCAATTTTTCTAATACCATAATTTTGATCTGTTTCCTCTACAGTCATTACCCAAAGATAGATCCCAGCAAAGAAACCTCCCCAGTTCATAAAGATCTCAAGCCCCATCATTTATTTTGCTTTCATAAAAAACAATGTCAAAAGGATATTCATGGTATTTTTGACAAACCCAATTGCCTCATCATGCGTCCCTACGACAAAAATGCTTTTACCATAACTTGGTTCTTTTTTACCCAAGCAGACAAAACGGTTAAAGACACTTTGAAAGAGATCATCAACGAAGATCCTTCCTTTGTCATTGTGCTCTTGTTAACCCCAGGTTACCCCAATTGTTGTTCTCAACAATTTGGCTTTGATCAAGGGGTTCCTCGTACTATTTTTTAGGAATCCCATCATAAGGCTACTTTCTTTGAGGCTTGCTCTTTCTATACCATATCGGTTGCCTCCTCTATTTGTTCGAAAATTACTGGCCGAATTATCATCCCCGGGATAACCTCGAAGGGCGATGTGACTTCTTTTTTTACCATAAAATATTGGTTGATGTAGATGGGAAAGATTCATGAGTTTATCGAAAGACCACTTGTTTACCCTCATGTCCTTAACTTTCCACCACTTGAGCAAGGTCTCAAAAGCAACTCACTTTTGGGAGTTGAGTTTTCTCTAAGTCAGACCCCCAAAGATCATCCCACTGAGTTACCTCCTTACTGCCCTCTGGTCGTTACAGCTAGCCTAGGGCCAAAGGAGCTCCAGCACAGAAAATAATTGCCCCTATCAAAGGAGCCCCTGAAGAAGGTATCATTGCTGTAGGTGCTTGCAAAGAGGGGCCTTTTCAACCCCCTTTCAAGAAACCAAGGACTTCCTGAAAGTCAAAGTCAAAGTCAAAATCCTAAGTGTAGACACCCCATTCTATTACCCCCAAACTCTCCTTAGGTCCCGAGTACCTCCCTTCATCACTTCAAACATAGGTCATACCCCGAAAACTGACCTAGAAGCCATTGGGAACTCCCAGGCTTCGTTTGACCCAAAATTCAAAATCTTCAGCTCGACTGAGGCTAAATGAATCTTCGAAGGGCACTGAAATCCCTTTCCAACGGTCCATCCCGTGCGCGATTCTGACTTACCATGCGGAAGAACGATCCTTTTGCGTCCGAAACTTGATGTAGAGGCCACCGGGTGCTCCCGGGCTCTGTTTGACCTAAGTCAACTCTTTAGCTCAATCGAGACTGAATGAATCTTCGAAGGACACTGAAACCCCTTTCCAATGGTTCGCTTCGTGCGCGATTCTGACTTACCATGTGGACGAATGATCCGTCTAACTCCAAGAGGTCACCGAATGCTTCTAGGGAACGGTTGACCAAAGTCAACTCCCCAAATTGGGTCAAACTCTTTGTAATGTCGAAGTACATCTCCTAACCTTTCCAACGATCTGCCCCGTATGCGATTCGGACTTACCATGCAGACGAAGGATCCGTTTGCGTCCGAACGATTCCTCGTCTAATGGACCGACAAACGCTTCCAAGCCATATTTTACCCAAAGTCAACTCCCGAACTCGAGAGCGGTCCAAAGTACTTTGAAAGGTCTCTGAATTACCTTTCCAACGGTCTACCCCGTGCACAATTCTGACCAACGGTTTGCGCTCAGCAACTAATTTTCCAAAAAGTCCTGAAACACACTGCCAAATGGCAAGTTCCAGACCCTGCCTATCGGCAGGTGCCGATAGGCAGGACCAGGTCTATGCCGATCGGTAGTGACCTGGGACTATAAAAGGAGGCCTTCACCTCATTTGCAAGGAGAGCCCGGATCTGATAAAAATCGTTCTCAGCGAATCCAAAAAAAATCTCTCGAAGACAGCGCGATTTCAACATCCAAATCCCTTTTTAGCTTCCACTTTTCATCAAACTTGGTGAATTTTCCACTCTCCATCATCATCCAAGTGCAAGGGCTGCTCTCCAACATTCAAGATCAAGCTCAAGATCTTCAAGAAGGTCCAACTTTCTCAACTTTCTCTTCAAATTCTCTTAAATTCGCAATAACTTGTTTTATTACTTAGCACTTTTATTATTTCATCTCACACATCCTAATATACTTTTTATTTAGTATTATTGCACATCTCTTATTTTTATATAAATAAAACCTAAAAACAAGAAATATAGGATTTGCTCAGAAATTCCAAATAGGGAGTCTCATACTTTTCTCACACTTTTCTCACAACTAAAACACTTTTTCTACACACACACACACTCATAAATAAGAGATCTCCCATTTGGATTTATGGGATAAACCCCACCCCTCATTTTGTATACAAACTACGTGGACTTTGATGCCTTTATAGGCTACGTAGGCATCTCGGGGTAAAACCCAAGACTCGAGTCCTATTCTCACCTTCTCTCTCATTTTCTATCTTCTTTAAATCAAATTTTCTTATATTCTATATACTTGTTCTTAGTGACGTATCACCCCATATGCATTATCGTTCCATTATAACAATCAACGTAAGAGTAATCGCGTAAATCTTATTTTCTAAATATTATTTTTATACCTTCCTACGGATGACTCGCTTTATCTCTTCCATGATACAAGTCGAGGATTCCTATCTCCACTATATATATACACATGCACACATATCACGGGGAAAATAAAAAGGGAAAATAGCCAACATCCATGAGAGACCGAAAGGGCGGAATGGGTGCCTAACACCTTCCCATTTCGTAACTTAGCCTTCGAACCCTTCTCGAATCATTTTGGTTTCGTATGCACCAGTATGCCTTTGGATTCCATCCTTCAGGATGGCTTCCCCTTTTTCTTTTTTCTGTTTTGAGTAAAATAGACTGGAGACTCTAAATCTCTCTACATTTTTACACCTCATCTCAAACGATGCCGGCCGAAGCGCTCCCAAGAGGGACGCACGGGACCCGAGGATCCTTCCTTCATGTGCCCGCCCGCGGTGAGGATCGGGGATGGCCACAGTGGCGAATTTGCTGGGGACTTGATATGTTTTGAGGGCTTGACTCTATTTACATAGATGTTATATTTATTTATATTTCCCCTATATCTGCATGTTCCCCTTTTCCATGTCTATCCGATGCCTATGCTTTTGTTCACACACTTGTAGAAAATTCTTCATGTACACTTCGCACCACGTACACCTAGGATCACGTATATCTACATGTTGCACGCATCACCCATCCATACTTGGTGTACCTTTGGTACTTGTACTTTGCTCCCTATTTGGCATAACCAAGAAAAGCATTCTCATCATAAGATACTAATAAGAGAATCATGCATGATTCACACGACATCACCAAAGATCATTGTTATTGACCAAATTTTACCCAGTAACTGGAGGGTCACTTCGTGATGGACGCTGGTCCAGCAGAGCGCAATTAGCCTAAGAGATATGACTCTCACCTTCCATTGGCCAAGTACCTTCGACGTATATCGAACGGTTCCCCCCGCATCGTATCGCTTGACCGAAGTTATGACGGGAGGTATATCGCAGGGAATTCGTTCACGTACGCCGAGTATATCAAATTTTCTCTCCCACGTACCGTCCCCATGAGGTATATAGTGAGGCAATTCATGTACACTCACGTATATCAAATGTCTTGTCCACACGTATCGATTTCCCGTAAGAGCAAGACGTATATCGTGGAAGTCACGCCAAAGGGGGGAACCCATTTCGATTCACCCAACCAACTACATACCCTAATATAGGTGTCAAACCTAGGACACAAACTTTAGATTGTCGGTTTCAACCCGAAACTCTGTCGAAATTTCGAATCGGCCTGCCGCCCAAATTTTCATGCATTTTTAAAATGGAACGCTATCCGTGAGCCTGATTACAAGTCCAGACGTAGCTTTGCATATATTAAAAATCCTACTTTTCCTGGCTTAGGTCCCGTCCAGCATTGCATTTAGGAGAATTAAATACAAGTGAGAACATAATAATCATGTTGAGTTCCGTTTCCAAAAACATTTCTCCCTTCTTTATCAAAAATCCAAAAATAGTTTCTTCTCTTTTTCTTAAAAATAAATCCCACTCTACGCCTTCTCAGGTCAATCACAAGCCCTTGGCTTGGCTCCTTATTGGCTTCGGTCTTTAGTCAAATCCCCCTGGAGTTTCGTTCGTTCCTCTACTACTTCTTTTGAGTCTGGAATCCATCAACTTTCCATGGAGAATACAGATCAAGTACCAGTCATACAACCGGATCTGATGGCAGTCATAGCTCAGATTGTATCCAAGATTGACAACCTCCAAACTTAGGTCCGAGAGATGCAACGAAACCAGGTTCCTATTCCTCAAGAGCCTGAGGTCCTATTCCCTCGTGCTACGGGTCCGCCCGAGCCTATCTGGGTTCCCAAAGATTATCATCATGCTCCATGTGCCCCTCCTGTCAATGGGTCGCCGCCTGCCCAGCTTCCGATGCCAAACATTGCCCAGCTTGTGGCTAACTTGCCTATGGTCGTTGATCCAAAAGAGGAGGAGTTAAATAAAGTCAAAGAGGATCTCAAGATGATCACCATGAAGTTCGACCAAGTCATAATCTCCGGAAATTACATAGACTACACCCACATGTCTTCTTATCCTAAAGCGAGGTTACCCGAGAACTTCAAGATGCCAAATATCGAGAAGTTTCGAGGGAGTGGACCCCCGATCGTTCATCTTCACAGTTATCATCGTTCCATGACTCTACTAGGGACTTCTGAAGAAGTGATGGCCCAATTGTTTCAGCAAACTTTGAAGGATAGTGCTCTCCAATGGTTTTTGTCTCTCGAGGAATCCAGAATCCGTAACTGGGAGGATGTAGCCCGAGAATTCATATCGCAGTACAAATACAACGAAGAGCTTGAGGTCACCCATCGTCATTTAGAGCTGCTCAAACAGAACCTTGGGGAATCAGTCGGTAACTTCATAACCCGGTGGAGGGAGCTGGCAGCTACCATGACCAATAGGCCATCTAAGGAATAACAGGTTAACATAATGAAGAAGAATTTCTTGCTCCATGTCCGAGCGATGATGGGAGGACAATATTATCCCCACTTTCGACCTCTCAGAGAAGCATGAGTAGAAATCGAGGAGAGCCTTGTTAAAACATAGGCTGAACCAAAGAAGGTGTCCGGACAGTTCAACCCTAGAAAGTATAACTAGCCTGCCAGTGCTACAGTCTCAACCATCAACAACATCTCTCAACCAACCACATCATGGGCACCAAAAATTCGCCCTACCCCCATCCGAAGGGAATACACTGAGATCCATGCTCCCTTATCCAAATTTTACCAAGCCTTGTTAAGATAAAACCTCATCAAACCCTTGGATCCCCGTCCATTTCCAAATCCACTCCTAAGAAACTTCAAGGCCGATGCTCATTGCACCTTTCACTAAACTGCTGGCCATACCACCGACCAATGCTTTCACCTCCGAAACATAATCCAAGATCTCATTGACCAGGGTACCATCGCCCCACCATCCAATCCTAAGCCAAACACTACTCACAATCCACTCCCAAATCATGCCAATTCTATCTTCTTAGAAGAAAACCCAGATTTTGATCCCTCAACTCCAATCACACGCATATACTCTCCTAAACCTCTTCAGATTTGCCCATATTTCCTCCTACACCCTGCTAGCCTCGCTGATCAGGCACTGTCACTCCTTACCAGAGCATGCATCGCTATCCATACCCGTTCTGAAAATGGAAATATGGAATTATCGGAGGTACTATACCAACTCCTAGAGTTCGGGATGAAATTGCCCTCACAGATGGTCGTCGATTGCCAAAGGTTCAGTACACTATTCTTGGAAGCACAGAAATGGGCCCGAGATTCAGACAAGTGGGTGGTACCAACCGATGAAGTCAGCCTAGATGATGTTGTCCAGATTATGGCAGAATTATTCGGGTAAACCAATATCATTTGTAGTATCACCGGGTTACTTGACATTTTGAAGCTACAAGGGCGCTTGGTCCCTTCAACCATACATATCCCCACAGAATGGGAAGACCTATATGAAGAAGCCTTTAAAGTTTTGGAATGCATTGATTTTACATGGAAAGACAGAATTAGTGCCACCGAATGGGGGGAAGAATTCAAAGATTCGAGTGAAGAACAAGCTTCAGGAAACTGGCCTAGTAGCCAATATATGTGGAATGATATCATTTGAAGAACTCCTCGGAGAAATAAATAGGGTGACAGAACAACTTGAGATTGACGAGGAAATGGGATTCATGTTCTTCCCTTCTTCAGTAAATCACATGACCAGATCAGGTAGACATTACCAGGTTCCAAGCTCACTACTAGAAAATGACAAAGGGAAGGGCGTTGAAAACCTTTTTATGCTAGAGATGACCATCGAGGAGCGCAAGATCCTCGATCAACTGAAGAAAACTCAAGCTAACATCACTCTATGGGGGGTTTTCATGTCTTCCCAGCTGCATAAAAATGCTTTAATCAGACTGCTCACTAGACCCACAATTCCTCCTTCTACCATACCAGAAGAAGCAGTAAATCTGGTCGGATCCTTGACCTCTACCCGGATGTTGTCATTTTCTGAAGAAAAAATCCCCAGAATTGGGACAAATCACAATCATTCACTCAATATCTCCGTCGAAGTTATGGGGAAGGTCGTGCCACTCTCCCTTATTGATAACGAATCCGCCTTGAATGTCTGCCCACTAAGAACCTTCAAGTGTTTAGGCCTGAAAGAAAGCGACCTCGCTCCAACCTCTGCCGCTATACGTGCCTACGATAATACCCGCCGGGAGGTGATGGGATCCATAAAACTTATAATAGGGGCTGGCCCTATAAACCCTGTCGTTGAATTCCAAGTCATAGACATCCCAGCTTATTTCAACCTGTTGCTCGGACGACCCTGGCTCCATAATATCAAGGGTGTGTCTTCCTCACTCCATCAGAAATTGATGTTCTTCGCCAACGGGTGAGTCATCACCATTTTGGGCGACGATAAAAATGTCGAGGGTGCAAGCTCCAGCAGTCCAATCCTTGAGATACAACACGGGTCAAATGATATGCTCCTATCAGGATTTTGAGTTAACCACTCCTACTCCCGACAGGGATGGTTTCAAAGAAAGGGTTTGTCCAGAATATAACCCTCATGGCAGTGTCAATGTGATTCAGTTGTTCAAAAACATGCACTTCATGCCCGGACTGGGGCTAGGGTAAAGGTAACAAGGGATACTTGAGCCCATCAAAATGAAGAAAGCTTTCCCTCCTTGTGGCTTGGGGTATCAACCATAAGAACAAGAGCTCATAATGATCCACAAGTCTCGACCAAAAAGAAGATTAGACTGCATCCCAACTACCCCAGGAGACTCCTTGAATGGATGATTCATCAAAGAAGGCTAAGACTTCCCCTTTTGCAGTTTTCTAGAACCATGGTATCACCACACAGACAAGAAGATGAAGCCTGGGATAAATATATTTTTCCAAGATAGATATCCATAGGCCAAAAGTTTCCAACACCGAGTACAACCGCTCATCAAAGATATCGAAGAGACTGAGGAAAGTAATTCCAAATATTCCTTCAACTTATAGACACTAGGGCTGGCACTCTGCATGCTTCATTCAGACACTACATCAATGGATCCATCCCATATGATTAAAGTTACTGATACAGCCCTCCTCAACTGGCATGCTATGCCAGTTCTACCTCTTAAAATATCCCATAACCCTAATGTTTACCCTATTTACTCTTCTTTTGTCTCCTTATTCAAATGTAATCGAGACCTCTTTTGATAAGGTTCTCAATGTTGTTTATCCTATCAATGAAATAAACGAAGATTTTGAGTATCTTGCTGTGCCTTACATTAATTGTTTGGATTCTAATCAAACTTGTGATGATGATGATTTTGCAAATGAACAATTATTAACTAATCTAAATAAGGTTAATAATAAACAACATAACCGTATTCTGTTGTTATTAATCTCGGTTCTAGTAGCCAACTGTGCGAGATTAGGATAGGGGCCACCCTTGACGAGCATGAGCGCGCACAACTCGAAGAAATGCTAAAGGAATCCGTGGATGTCTTCGCATGGTCCTATGATGATATATCTGGCATTAATCCTGAAATACCTCAGCACGAGATCCCCACTCTCCCAGATTACAAACCGATTAAATAAAAATTAAGAAAGCTCCACACCGAATGGTCGCTCAAGGTCAAAGAAGAGGTGGTCAAACAGTTGAACGTGGGCTTCATTCGTGTGATTGAATATCCCACATGGCTAGCCAACATAGTACCTGTGCCGAAATCAGGAGGGAAGGTTCAAATGTGTGTGGACTACTGATATTTAAACAAAGCTTCTCCAAAGGATGATTATCCGCTACCCAATATCGACATGATGGTGGACAACACAACCAGTCATGCTCTCTAGTCATTCGTCGATGGGTTTTTCGGATACAACTAAATCAAGATGCACCCAGACCATCAAGAAAAAACCGCATTCATCACCCCATGGGGAACCTTTTGCTACACCGTCATGCCATTTGTTCTCAAGAATGCTGGGGCTACCTACCAAAGGGTTGCCACAACCATACTGCACGATCTAATTCATAAAGAAGTCGAGGTTTATGTAGATGATATGACTATCAAGTCCAAAACTAGAGAAGGTTATGTTCCCTCTCTCCAAAAGTTCTTCGAATGACTACGACGGTATCAGATGAGACTCAATCCACGAAAGTGTGTCTTCGGCGTTACAAAGGGAAAACTCTTGTTATTCATGGTCAGTAAGAAGGGGATAGAATCAGATCCTGTAAAGATGAAGGCCATACTTAAGATGCCACCACCCCGAATAGAGAAAGAAGTCCGAGGTTTTTTTGGTAAATTATAATATATCAGCCGGTTCATCAGCCAGCTAACCTCCATCTGTGAACCGATCTTCAAGCTCCTTCGAAAGGATTCAACCAAGGTTTGGAACGAGGCCTGTCAAGAAGCTTTTGAATGAATCAAACAATATCTGACCCAACCTCCAGTGCTCATTCCACCACAGCCTGGTCTCCCTTTGCACCTATACCTAACCATAACCGACACTGCAGTTGGAGATTTTCTTGCCTAATACCTTGAAGACTCCCGCAAAAAAGAGCCATTTATTACGCCAGTTGCAAATTGATCGGGTACGAGGTCAACTACACTGCTTTGGAAAAGGCGTGTGTCGTACTTGTTCGGGTCACCCAAAAGTTACGACACTACATGCTCCCCTTCCCCATCAAACTTAATGGATCCCATTAAATACCTGCTTGAGAAACCCGCCTTATCCAGTCGAATGGCCCGATGGTTGATGCTCCTAATCGAGTTCGATATTGTGTACGTCACACAGAAAGCTGTTAAAGGAAGAGCCATCTCTGACTACCTCGCTGATTACCCCGTAGAAGAAACAGATGTCTGGATCTTCGAATTCCCAAATGAAAATATCCTTTGCATCGCTCAAGACAACCTTCGATGGAAAATGTTCTTTGACGGCGCTGCCAACAAAAAGGGATATGGCATTGGGATACTTCTGATCGCCCCTGATGACTCCCACACTCCTATCGCCATCAAATTGGATTTCCCTTGCACCAACAACATGACGGAATACGAGGCATGCACAGTAGGCCTCAAAGTTTCTCTCAAGAAAGGTATTCAATACCTTGATGTCTACGTGGATTCTTCCCTCATCATCAGTCAAGTGATTAGAAAGTGGAAAGTCAAGGACGAAAATCTCCAACCCTTCCATGCCCACTTAGAAGATTTAGCCTCCTGATTATGAGATATCACCTTCCATTACCTACCTCGAGCAAAGAATAACCTAGTTGATGGTCTCGCTACCTTGGCCTCCATGGTCGACATGCCCTAAGGAATAACAATGACCCCCTTCCTAGTTCAAAAGCAAGATAAACCAACCCACTGCTACCATATTGAGCTTGCCTCTACCAAAGATCCTGAACTAGCTGATTGCTGGTACTATGATATTTGGTGCCTCCTCAAACATGGTAGGTGTCCCGAGGGTTCCAACAAGAAAGACCGAATAATCCTCCGAAGACTGGCCACCCAGTACATCATCTGTCATAAAGATCTACTCAAGAGGAACTTCGATGGAACTCATCTACACTGTATCGCAGGGGGTGAGATTAAAAAGATAATGCAGAAGATCCACAGTGGGGAATGCGGTCCCCACATGAACGGTAACATGCTTGCCAAGAAGATCATCCGACAGGGCTACTACTGGACCACCATGGCCCAAGATTGCACCGCCTATGTCCGGAGATGCCTCAAATGCCAACAGTTCTCCAATCTTCAACACCTGCATCCGCGAGAATTATGCAACATGACCTCTCCCTGGCCGTTCTCCACCTGGGGTGTCGACATCATAGGGAAGGTTACACCAAAGGCTTCAAGCGGACATGAGTTCATCCTAGTTTTTGAAGAAAATCTTATTCGGCAGGGCCGATATCCTCACTGACCTAGATGGGGAGGAGATGGCTCGTTCTGTTTGTAGAGGGGGCCTGAAGGTAATCCTGGGATTAGGGATAATCCACTAATTAGCAACAGTGTTCTGAGGATAAGCTCAAGCGTGGCAAACTCAAGCGTGGCATCTTGGTGAGGCAGCTCAGCGTGGCAACTCAAGCGTGACATCTGGGCGAGGCAGCTCAGCGTGGCAACTCATATATTAGCTTATTGTTTTAATCACATCGTACTTTCATTATTGATTTCTGTAAGCTCTAACGATTGTAATGATGTAACGATAATAACTAAAGGGTTTTGTATGAGGTCAAACGGTACTTGCGAGAGACCAGGCTTGGCAGGGCCTGGGAGAGCTTTCATGCTCTATCGAATGACCTCACTGTGGGAACTTTAGAGGGACCTGGTTTGGAGGATTGAGAAGTAAGGCACCGTTGGGGCTTGTCCTGACCACCTTAGATACACCTGGTAAAGCACCGAAGGACCCTGACCGTGGAACCTCAAGCAGAGCAGCTTGGAGTTCTATCGGGCATTAAGTTATGGACCAAACAACCCTATACTTAATGTCACATCTACTATGGGTGATGTCACTAGCCATCTAAACGTTTGTCAGACATACACTTGAGTAAACCGCTGTGGTATTTGGGGCTGTCAGGTAGTTGGTGAACCACCTCTGCGACAACAAACCCCTGACACACAGTGGATAGGCAAAAGGCATGTCTTGGCATTTAATGTTTATGACATGGAGACAACTAGTGCATCAGGCATTTAATGTTGTGACATAAAGTATGAGGGATGTCTTTCATACTCTTTAATGACTGAGTTGCCTCGGGGGTGGTGTGGGGGGCTATTTAAGGACCCCAACCACCTTTGAGGAGGGCATGATCTTTTTGGAGGATTAAGAAAAAGAATCATTGCAAACTAGAGAGTTCACTAACTCACCATTGTCATTTATTGCGAAGCTTTTAATATTTGACAGAGATTCTTGAGGGAGTTTGGTGTGTTGCTACCTGCCTATCAGGATGTATCTAGGGTGCTTATTTTCCCTCTCCCTCTAGCTAAGTCACTTCTAAAGTTCATTATTATTCCCTGAGTCATACACGAGAGGCTTTGTGAGTTTAAACTGAGTCCATCTTCATTGAGTTTTGTGTGTGTGTTTCCTATAATTAGTCTAGGGTGTTGGCTAATTTAACTCGTGGTTACCATACTCAATAGGGGTTACGCCTCCACATATATAATCTAAAGTACCCTCTTACATTTGGCGACTCTGCTGGGGAGGCATCCTTCTAGAGAAGGAGTATGGCGCAGGATAACGCTACTAGAAGACTCAATTTTGATGACATACAGCATAATGAAGAACAAGCTGCAAGGGAACAGGAGGCCTTAAGAGATGGGGCTCCTCGGGGAGAGATACCGCTGGCTCCAATAACGATAGGCGTCCCAGGGGCTGCACAACCCTCCACGAGCGTAGGGCTGGGACCTACCCAGATGGCGCTCCTCATGAGCAAATTTTACGAGTTTTTGCAAACCCCAGTAGCTTCCACTATGCTGGGAGGATTGGAGACTAGTGCCTTCGTGACACCAGGAGTGGCCCCAGGGGCCCCACCAGGGGCAGGCGTTACGGGAGCGGTACCAGCAAGTGTACCCTCTGTTGTGAATCCCACTGTGGGCGGCTCAGGCGTTTCAATGGCGCAACCGATAACGTTCGCTCCAGTTGCAACGAGCGCTCAACCATCTGCTCCGTTGCAGGTGGCCCCAGTGGCCTCGCCCTTGGAAGAGATGAGAAAAGAGATGCAGAAGGAGATGCTGAAGTTCATGCAGTCTTCCTCGCAGGCTGTGGGCGAGGTGGCAGCAGTCTACGACGACTTCCGGACACCTTACCCCCAGGAGTACAATGACGAACCCTACCCGAAGGACTATATTCCCCCTACCTTTGAAAAATATTCAGGGAAGGGGGGGAACCCGAAGGAGCACATCAAGCGTTTCGTCGAGCACCTGGGGGCGCATTGCAATGACAAAAAGCTTAGGCTGAGGGAGTTTTCCAAATCCTTGACTGATAAGGCCTACACTTGGTACTCTCACCTGCCTCCCAATAGTGTCTCCACGTGGGAGGAGATGCACGTATTGTTTGTCCGAAAGTTCTTCTTGGCAGAAGATGAGTTCACCCTAACCCAACTTGGCAGGGAGAGGCAAAGGCCAGGAGAGGAGGTAGTGGCCTATATCCGAAGGTTTAGGGAAAGGTCCCTGGACGTGAGGGAAGAAGCTAAGGAGGCCAGGTTACTACAAATTTGTGCTGAGGGATTACTTCCTGAGTATATCTGTCACTTGATCAATGAGACACGCGAGGGAACTTTTTCAGCTTTCTTAAAATCTGCAAGAAATATATCGTTGGTGGTGCGACCTAGCCCGGTAGTAGCCCCCATGATGTTCAGACAGACGATACAACCCATCGGGGGAAGGACACAGGCCCCACGGGTAGGATATGTCGAGAGAGAAGATGGGGGCAAGGCTCAGAGGAAGGACAACAAAAGAAAGTTCGGAAGGGATAGGGAAGACCCGCCACCGTTGCCTTGTACGGTGGAGGAGGCTATGAGTTGCTATAACGCAATGGTGCAAGGCGGAACGGTTTACGAGCCAAAAGGTGTCCCGATAGAGGAGCCCGACGTGGCAACTAGGGCCAATCCCAAATATTGTCAGGTGCATCGAAAGGTCCAGCATCCAACAGAAAGCTGCTTCACGCTGCGAAGAATCATAGACAAGTACGTGAAGGCGGGAACGCTGCAAATTCCCCCACAAAACGTTAACAATAACCCGCTCCCGGCGCATGGGGCCAATGTCGTGACGGCCTATGATGAAGAGGTAGAGCGAGAGGGGAGAGGGGCAACGAGGGAGTTCGATAAAGCACTTGAGTATTGCACTAGAGGAATGGCCAACGTAGTTCTGGCATATGATGAAGCAAGTGCTAGGGACGCAGAAGACGCCTATAGCGTTGAGGGCGAGGAAACAGGTCCAGTCATAGAATACAGCGCAGTTTCAAAATCCCCAAAGTTCGCTTGGTTCTTCGATCAAGTGGGAATACCAAAGGAGAGCAGACTGGAGATAACTCGGGCGATCCTTGACATCGCGAAGAAGGACGCGGTTCCCTCGCTGAAATGGAGAGGACCCATGGCGAGGCTGGTAAAAAAGTTCCTATCAGAGGTGACCTTCAGCGATGCAGATAGAGCTGTAAGGTTCCCTCATAACAGGCCCTTGTATGTGACGGCCAGTATCAACGGGGTTAGTTTTGCAAGAACGCTTATGGATGGGGGTGCTTCCATCAACATTATGCCGATCAACTCCTTCCACGCAGCTGATATCCCAGAAGAAAGGTTGGTTCCCATGCCTCTGGTAATCTCAGGGTATGACAACCAATCTTCCAAATCCATTGGGTATGTGAATGTGGGAATTGTAATGGGAAATCTGAGTTCCCACATCAAGTTCCATGTAATAGAAAGTGCAACTTCCTATCATTTACTAATAGGAAGAGTATGGATGCACAATCAAGGTTTAGTTCCTTCAACATATCATCAATGCGCCAAGGCGAATGTTAAAGGAACAGAAGTGACCATTAGGGCTACAAAAAGGCCCTTCGCCATCGAGGAAGCTCACTTTGTGGATGCGGCCTTTTATACGGAGTTGGAGGAAGATGCTCGAGTCCTAACAAGAAGAATGGAGGGGGCATGGGTTCCCTCGATCAGAGATAGAATGGGGCCTCTGAACGAGCAAGGCAAAGAAGCCGCGAATAATGAAGGGGTGAGGGCCGAAGAAACCCATCAGGTGATCCCTCGACCCCAAGGTACTACGAAGCAGCTCAAAAACAAAGTAAAGCTTAGAATGGATCCTGTGGAGCATGAGGTCCAACGGCAAAGCGTGCTGAGTCGCTTTTCAGGAGGAAGAATCGCTGAGGCTTCGAGAGAAAGGAAGAGGAAGTCCTTGGCAACAGCTACCAACAGGCAATGCAAGAAGGTGATCACTGAGGAGGGGAAGGTGGTATACCGTTTATAACGATGTGAGCGGGCGGCCGAAGAGACCGAGGATGGGGCTGACCCGTTATATGAGTGTTTCTTGATAGATCAACAGGGACAGTGCATGGTGATAGACAACTCCAACATACAGGAGTTCGTGGAGGAGGTCGCCGAAGAACCAGACTACATGGCAAATCAACCGAAGCCCCAGGCACAAGAGTTGGAGCGGTTGAACCTGGCAGGAGAAGGGGAAGACCCAAGGCCCATCTTCATCGCGAAGGATCTCGGTAAAGCGAAGCGAGAAGCCCTGGTTGGGCTAATCCGGGAGTTCATAGATGTCTTTGCGTGGAAGTATACCGAAATGGAAGGGCTAGATGAGGAAGTGAGCTGCCACAAGCTAAACGTGACACCTTCAGCCATCCCGGTAAAACAGGCAACAAGAACTTATAAACCTGAGTTGGACTTGAAGATCAAGGAAGAGGTTCAGCGTTTATTGGCAGCAGGATTCATCAAACCAATACAACATCCCCTGTGGCTATCTAGCATTGTGCCAGTAGGGAAGAAGGACAAGAATCAAATAAGGATCTGTGTGGATTTTAGAGATTTGAACAGGGCTTGCCCCAAAGATGAGTTCCCTCTACCTTCCATCGATAGCTTGATAGATGCCACGGCTGGACATGAGATGTATAGCTTCATGGATGGGTACGTTGGGTACAATCAGATCAAGATGGACCCCGTGGACGCAGAGAAAACGGCATTCAGAACCCCGTTGGGCAATTTCATGTACAAAGTAATGCCGTTTGGACTTAAGAACGCGGGAGCCACTTATCAAAGAACAATGATGGCCATTTTTCACGATTTCCTCCACAAATTTGTAGAATTCTATGTGGATGATTTGGTCATCAAATCGAAGAAGGAGGAGTCCCACCTAAATGACTTAAAGAAGGTGTTTACTCGATGTAGGAAGTATAAACTAAGGATGAACCCATTGAAGTGCGTCTTCGGAGTAACATGTGGAAAGTTTCTGGGCTTCGTGGTTGATCGACAAGGGGTGCAGATGGACCAGGATAAACAACGCGCGATCTTAGAAATGCCGTACCCAAGAACGGCGAAGGAGCTAAAAAGCTTCCTCGGAAAGGTCTCCTACCTCAGAAGATTTGTACCAGGATTGGCCGAGGTAACACACCCGTTGATGCAACTGCTGCGAAAGAACACAAAGTTCAGGTGGGAAAAGGATCACCAGGAGTCCCTCGATGAGTTGAAGAAACTGCTCGTTTCACCGCAAATCATGGTTCCTCCACAGGCAGGAGCACCGTTGCAGCTATACCTCACCTCCACTACAAGGTCCGTTGGAGCTTTGCTGGCACAGGAGATCGACGGGCAAGAACGGCCAGTGTATTACCTCAGTAGGATCATACATGGGCCGGAGATTAGATATAGCAGCCTAGAAAGGCATTGTTTGGCCTTAGTCTTTGTAGCACAAAAACTTAGACATTATATGCTGTCTTTTATAATTCATATTGTAACTAGATGTGATCCTATTAAGTACTTGTTGGCTAGAACTATCTTGATTGGCAGGGCAGCTAGGTGGTTCCTTATTCTCTCCGAATATGATTTAAAGTGTGTGGTTCCTCGTGCTATCAAGAGCCAGGCGTATGCTGATCTGTTGGCAATCTTTCCATCAGGAACGTTTGAACCACCTAAAGAAGACATTCCGGGAGACGACTTACAAGCCAACTATCTGGACACAACCGATGAGGAATGGACGATGCAGTTCGATGGGTCTTCGGCTGAAAAAAAAGGAGGGGCAGGGGTCATCCTTTCAAAAGGAACGGAGGAAATTTGCCTTTCCTACAAACTAGATTTCCCTTGCTCCAATAACGAAGCAGAATACGAAGCGTTGGTACTAGGGTTGCTGGAGGCTCTTCGAAGGGGAATTCGTTCACTCTGCATCAAGGGTGATTCGAACTTAGTAATTCAGCAAGTTAATGGAGAATATGCGTTGAAACACATGAATTTGGCACCGTACAGAACGATCATTCAAAGGCTCCTCAGCCAGTTCCATCGGGCCAAAATCAGAAGACATCCCAGAACAATGAACCGACATCCAGACGCTTATGCCACTATTGCTCAAAAGATGGTCATGAGGAGCGATACGACTATTGTTACGATCCAACGAAGAACAGCCCCTTCGGTGATACAGTCAATACTACCGACGGAGGGAGACGCGGGTTGGAGAGGAGAGGTCAGGAAGCAGCTGGAGTCTGGCGAAGGAGCTATGGGACTCAGAGAGTTGGCCCAATACTTTACAAACCAGGGAAATCTTTACTTCAGAAATGCAGGGGGATGGTTATCGAGATGCATTGGGCCAGAGGAGGCAGAGCGGAGGTTGAAGAAAACACATGAGGAGCACTGCGAAACAACTGAGATACCTCTTTATAGGAGAATTCAAAGAGGGGGATATTTTTGGCCTAAAATGAAACAGGATGCGGCAGAACTACAACGGAATTGTGATAAGTGTCAGCTATTTTTCGAAGCAGCTGAGTGCCATTTCATTGAAGCCCAAACAGACTGGAGGCAGCCCTATATCGACTTTATTCAGGGTGGAATTGTCCCAACGGAGAAATTGGATGCGATGGGACTAAGGAGAAGGGCCCCGAGGTTCTATATCCAAGAGGGGCAGCTTTATCGAAGGGGGTACTTCAACAGGCCGTTGCGTTGCATTACAAAAGAAGAAGCAACTGAGGTCCTCAAACAAGCCCATGACCCAGCTCACATGGGAGGGGCCAAGTTATATGATCAGCTGATGACGTTGGGGTATTATTGGCCAACGATGGAGAAAGACTCCGCCGAATTTGTCCGAAAATGCAAGGCTTGCCAGCTTCATGGAAATATGATCCATGCCCCATCGGTGGACTTACACTCTCTGGCAACGCCTTATCCTTTCCACACTTGGGCGTTCGACCTCGTGGGGGCGATACATCCTTCGTCGAGGGGTAAGATATGGATACTAGTAGCAACGGAGTGCTTTACAAAATGGGCTGAAGCAATACCACTTAGAAGGGCCACGGCTGGAGTAGTGAGTAGCTTCATCAGAGAGTATATCATTTGCCGTTTTGGAATCCCAAAGGTTATTCTCTCAGATAATGGGACTCCCTTCGTCAACTCAGAAGTAACGATGCTCACAGACAAGTACTCCATTGTTCATCACACTTCAACGGTAGCATACCCGAAGGGGAATGGTCAGGCTGAAGCAACTAACAAAACTCTGGTTAATATCTTGGCTAAAACGATGGAGGACTTTCCAGGATCGTGGGATGACAAGATACCAACAGTGTTGTGGGCCTATCGAACGACGAAGAGGAAGCCCACAGGGTACACTCCGTTCTCCCTTGTCTATGGGGCTGAGGCAATTCTTCCAGTAGAGTTGGAAGTTCCCTCGGCTCGATACGCCTTGCGAAGCAGCATGCTCCCTCAGAACAGGCATGTGCAGTTGGAGGCATTGGATGAACACAGAGACAACGCGATGCAACATTTTCAAATGTATACAAGGCAGCTCTCTAGGGCATATGACAACATGGTAAGACCAAGGAGGTTCGTGGAGGGAGATCTCGTTTTGAAGGCAGCAGTGAAACACATTAGGGGACTTCCTCTGCCAAAGTTCGCAGCCAATTGGGAGGGACCTTTCATCGTGAACGAAGCTCATGATTCAGGTTATTGCCTAATTTCTAAGTTGGAGGAAGATAGGCCATTCAAAATTAACAATAAATGGCTGAAAGTATATCATGTGTAGACAGTTTGTTTGTACCATCGATGTATTGGGTCTTCTTATTATGAATATACAAGTTTTACTGATGATATGAAATATAGACATTGATATGAAAGCAAGCATAACTCAGAGATAAACTAAACAACGTACATTCTTCCATTCATTAAAGAAGAGAGCATTACAAGCAAAATAGGGAACTACTGCCCAGGAATTACATGAATGAAAGAAAGAAAATATGTACAGGAGTTTTACTACGCTAGGAGAAACCACAGATCCGGGGAAGAGAAAAAATCCCCGGGGAGGCCCGAAGAAGCTGATGCAAACGAATTTTGAGCGTTGACAGCAACCTCTAGCCTGGTTTGCACCTGGGCGCGTTCAATAAGGAGCTTTTCCCGTTTTAGCTTAGCCAAACGCAGAGCTTCTTCGGCTTTCGTTACTTCTTCATCGGCCGATTCCAAAAGAGGTGCCAGCTCGGCTAACTTAACCTCCTCAGCCCGTTGGTCCTCCTGGTACCTTATCAACACTTCCCTCTGGCCGATCAGTTGCTGGTTCTTCAAAGTCTTCAGATGCGTTATAAGCCAGTCAAAACGGAAACCATCACGCCCCAACTCCTTCAGAAAACCTAGAAATTGGTTGAGAAGGGATCTGGTAACACTGGCAGTGGGGGTACTAGCAATTTCAGCAACAACGATCGCCATGCCTTGCAGCCTGTGACTCATCACATGAATATTTGAGCGCAGGCAATCCGGTGTGAAGGTCTCAGGATGGTGATCCACCAATTGTTCAATCACCAGCCGATGGTTGACGGGCATTTGAGGAGATTGCCGAAGCACCATGAGACAGAACGAGTGAGGAGCTAGGTCGAGAAGAGGGACCTCACACCCAGATTCGCTCTCAACTGCAGCACCAGTCGTAGAACCTTGATCATCATGAATAGAATTTTCCGAAGCATCAGGTTCTCGGAAGGGCGAGCCTACAGGTGAGAGGACTGGGGGCGAATCTTCCCGAGCAACCTGAAAAGAAAAGCCCAAATAAGGATATGAAAAATCTTAACAAGCGTTTTCGTTGTTAAGTCACCGTTATAAGGTGGAGTTTACGAAAAATCTTAACAAGTGTTTTCGTTGTTAAGTCACCGTTATAAGGTGGAGTTTGCGAAAAAATCTTAACAAGCGTTTTCGTTGTTAAGTCACCGTTATAAGGTGGAGTTTATGAAAAAAACTTAACAAGTGTTTTCGTTGTTAAGTCACCGTTATAAGGTGGAGTTTATGAAAAATCTTAACAAGTGTTTTCGTTGTTAAGTCACCGTTAAGGTGGAGTTTGCGAAAAAATCTTAACAAGTGTTTTCGTTGTTAAGTCACCGTTATAAGGTGGAGTTTTATGAAAAAATCTTAACAAGTGTTTTCGTTGTTAAGTCACCGTTATAAGGTGGAGTTTTGTGAAAAATCTTAACAAGCGCTTTCGTTGTTAAGTCAACGTTATAGGATGGAGATTATGAAAATCTTAACAAAAGATAGGAGGAAAGATATACCTCAGTCACAATGGGAGCATTTGAGGCAGCCACAGGGACAGGAACCGTTGGGGGAGCAATTATTACCCCAGATGCCATAACGGGATCCCTGGACGCAGAAGCCTCCACGCTTGTCCAAACTTGATCACCCGTGTAGGGCACAAGGGCAAGCATATGGGGTTCATCACGAGAGGACACGGAGCCCTCAAACAAAGCCACATCAGGATGGGGTGTAAACACACCAACCTGGGCCCTCACTACAGGAGTTGATGCAAGATCGGGAGAAAACTGTGCACAAAGCCAAGTGTTAGAAAAGAAGAATGGGCACAGAAAATATGAAGAAATAGCTCGACGTGTTGCTTACCTCAGTTATGGTGCTAAACAAAGGAATGACAGTCGGGGGTCTCATCAGCATCGTTCGAAGAAGAATACTTTCCAACAACGAAGACACTTCAACTTGGGGTACCCAAAACATATCACAATTCAGTAAGCCAAATAAGGAAAGAATATGACTGAAAGAACTACAACAAACAAATTACAGATCACATCATACCTCGGGTTCACTCTCCTCAGCAAGTACAAGGGGCAGAGGAACCTCGGATGAGGCCTGTAAATCTGAAGGGACCAAAGGTGTTATCTCGGGAGGTGCCACTTCGGGCAGGGTCATCGCTTCAGGCGAGGAAGCACTCGCAGGGTCAACGGCATCACCTCCCGCAATGACATCCCTCGCACGTTGGCTGACTAAACGACGAGAATACGTAAGCCCTGTCATGGGGGAACGGGGAGGAGTCACATCGGTATGAGATACACCGAAGCGTCCCCCCACAAAAGGGCTCACGGGAGGACTGGACGAGTCTGGTTTTTCTATTTCAACCCCCTGCAAAACAGTTGTCAAAGAAAGGGGGGGAGGGATAAGTATACACACAAGCAAAGACAGTCACCCTCAAGCAAAAAGGAGATAATAATTAAGTCAGCAATGCATACCTCAGATTGGGAAGAAGAAGGAGAAGCTTGCACCGAGGAAACTTGCTTCCGCTGGGACTTGGTGCCTAAAGTCTTCCTCCTCAGCCTTGTCATGGCACTACCAGTGGCTTGAGGAACCTTCGAACCTTTTCTCCTCTTTGCAGCTGGCTCAGTGGGATCGACGACGATCGTGGGGAAGACAACCGAGGGAGGAACGACGACAGCGCGCCGTTGAAATTCTGCATTCACCCGATCTAGCTCAGCCTGCGCCTCCCTCCTTAACCTCTCGGCCCTTTCAGGAGATATGGGAGGAGGAACGGAGGCTATGGGTAGGGCTGCCACAGGAATCTGGGATTTGGACTTTGCCTTTTCCGTGGAGGCTACCCCACTCTTGGCCTTCTTGGTCGACGGCCGCGAAGACCCTTCATCACCGGTAGCTCCAGTCGAAGGAGCAGTCTTCCTGGATACCCCAGCACCTTTCCCTTTGGATATGGCAGTGGGAGTCATGGGGCATAACGGAGGTAGCTCTTTGGAAGGCCCCTTAGGGGTTTTGCTTAGAGGGAACTCAATCCCCAGAATGGAGTTGCTTTTGAGTCCCAGCTCCATCGCAGCAAATGAAAGAACTGGAGGGTACACCGGCTCGCCATCTATGAATTCAGCAATGTTAGCCGGTTGTCTCGGCCAGAACTTCGTGGCAAATAGACTGGTCACATTCCCTTGCCTCTTGTTGGAGGGAATGGTGACTCTCCCAGCCATTGATTCACTTATCCCCCACGCAGCAGTGGAGGAAAATAAGGAACATGCCTCACTAAAGCTAACCTTCGGGTTTGAGGATTGGAAAACTGAGCGAGGAGCCCCCTGATCAAACCCAAATTGACGACTACACCGATTGGGGTTGTAATGTTCGCTGGAATATCCCCACTCGGTGTAGGAAGGCAGATACCCCGGAGAAAGGAGAAGCACCACGGCTAACTGAGGATCTTCAATGTCTACCCCCACCTGTACCACCCTGGATTCGTCCTGAAAGAAATCACAAGTGTGAACAAAGGCGTCCTCTCCGTAAGGCCTCATAACAAAGTCCTCAAAACGATCAATTGAGGCGATCAGCTCTTTTCGGCTCTGCCTCTTGTGATAAATATAAGAGCGGGGGGGCAAAATGGTTTCCCCAGAAGGAGGACGGTTGGCCTTGGCCGCCACAACAGGAAAGCGCACGTAAAGAAAGCTGGTTAGAAGGATGCTGTTAGCAAAATTGGCCAGGTTATAACGGCCAAGGGATCGTTCCATATCGAACAACGTTCTGTCAAGCCAGGTGTAGAGGGACCCTAGGGCAATTGCAGCCAAAGGAAGTTTGATGCCCCGGGCCAAACGAAGGGATATGTTGATAAGGTCCCTTCGGGGCTGATCGTTTGGTTTTCCCGTCAAAAGAAAGCGGGACAGAATCACAAGGATGTAAGCAGGGAGCTCTAACGAAGTACCTTGGCCAGGGGCATCCGTTGAAATTGAAGAACTACCTTCACTAGAACCCTTGAAGAAATAATTAATCAGCGGAGTGAAGGTAGCTTTGTTTGAAGAACCGATGCAACTTCGGCATATTCGGTCCAACGTCAAACGGTCAGCAGTCTCTTCGGCGTCAAGAGGCTCATCGGTATAAGGCTCATGACCTGTTGCTTCGAGCCCCAGAAGCTCGCAGACATCTTCTAGGGTTATCGTGAACTCGCCCCACGCAGCAATAAATGTGTGAGTCGTCACGTTCCAACGAGAAACAAGAATGGGGAGAGCAGCATTATTTTTGGAGAGAGTAAACTCACCAAACCATTTGGCCCGTTGAAGGCCAATCTTACTCAAAATATCACCATAGGAACTCACCATGTGAGAGTTCCAAGCAGCAAAATGGGCAGGAGAACCACCTGGTGCTTCGAAGTCAATTTGGGACCATTGGAAGTCCCCTCGCTCCAGACGAAACCGGAGAGTCCCCTCTGGAGGAAGAAAGCCCCACTTCGAGGGTTCTTCGTCCTCGTCACCCAGCACTAAGGACTCAAACTTGCATTCAAAGTTGACAGTCTTGCAAGCAGCAGCAAAGCAATCATCTTCGCCAAAAATGGGAGAGCGACGATAAAACCTTAACTGATCACGACGGACAGCATCCAAGGCAGAGGCACCAGTAGTGGTGGCGACAGCAGTAGCAGGCGGCGCACTGGTTGAAGAGATGGTGGGACAACTTTGAGAAGCCATGACAGAGTGTTAGTACAAACAAAAAACAACCTTGAGTCAGAGGAGCCTGAGCACGACAATGGCGGAAGAACAACCACAGAAGGTGGCGAAGAAGATGAGAGCAAGAAAAGGAAGGCACAAGCTTGAACAGCAATGGAGGTTTCAGATGCTCAACAATGGAAGCTCTCTCTCTCTCTAAAAGCGAAGGAAATTTGAAGAAGGTAGTGGCAAAGTAAGAGAAAGAAAGGTTTTAAGTGTTTGGGAGATTTGGCCGTTTAATTTTTTAAGTTCGTCGTTTAAGTTTCCCACCATTGCACGTGTGTAGCCGCCTGCAATCATTTCAAATGTACACGTGGCACTTCGGGAAGTGTTTTGACATGGAAAAGACAACGCTACGTCATTTAATGAAGTAACACCTGGGGAACTGCCATCAATTAATGAAGTGACACCTAGGGAACAGCCACCGTTACCTTCCTAAGCAAGATTGAGTTTTGGGCGCCAAGATTTTCTCTGACATATCCAATAAACCCCCCAACAAAGAAGGTGTCCCAACGGTTCAAAAAAGCCACGATGTCCCCTCGACAGAAGCTCAAACGTTGTTTAGTTATGACTCAGTTACATCGGGGAGAATTTTTCGCTTTTTCGAACATTACTGGGAGAATATTAGCAGGTCCTTCGGGAGAATTTCAGATATTCAAGCTGGAACGATTGCGGCTCAGCATTAGAAAAAAGCAGCAGGCCAGACAGAGAAGGTTCATCGGATTAAAAAGTTTTCGTGGAGGCACTTCTTGTTCCCACAACAAATCCCTCCACGAAGGGGCAAATGTAGAGGGGGCCTGAAGGTAATCCTGGGATTAGGGATAATCCACTAATTAGCAACAGTGTTCTGAGGATAAGCTCAAGCGTGGCAAACTCAAGCGTGGCATCTTGGTGAGGCAGCTCAGCGTGGCAACTCAAGCGTGACATCTGGGCGAGGCAGCTCAGCGTGGCAACTCATATATTAGCTTATTGTTTTAATCACATCGTACTTTCATTATTGATTTCTGTAAGCTCTAACGATTGTAATGATGTAACGATAATAACTAAAGGGTTTTGTATGAGGTCAAACGGTACTTGCGAGAGACCAGGCTTGGCAGGGCCTGGGAGAGCTTTCATGCTCTATCGAATGACCTCACTGTGGGAACTTTAGAGGGACCTGGTTTGGAGGATTGAGAAGTAAGGCACCGTTGGGGCTTGTCCTGACCACCTTAGATACACCTGGTAAAGCACCGAAGGACCCTGACCGTGGAACCTCAAGCAGAGCAGCTTGGAGTTCTATCGGGCATTAAGTTATGGACCAAACAACCCTATACTTAATGTCACATCTACTATGGGTGATGTCACTAGCCATCTAAACGTTTGTCAGACATACACTTGAGTAAACCGCTGTGGTATTTGGGGCTGTCAGGTAGTTGGTGAACCACCTCTGCGACAACAAACCCCTGACACACAGTGGATAGGCAAAAGGCATGTCTTGGCATTTAATGTTTATGACATGGAGACAACTAGTGCATCAGGCATTTAATGTTGTGACATAAAGTATGAGGGATGTCTTTCATACTCTTTAATGACTGAGTTGCCTCGGGGGTGGTGTGGGGGGCTATTTAAGGACCCCAACCACCTTTGAGGAGGGCATGATCTTTTTGGAGGATTAAGAAAAAGAATCATTGCAAACTAGAGAGTTCACTAACTCACCATTGTCATTTATTGCGAAGCTTTTAATATTTGACAGAGATTCTTGAGGGAGTTTGGTGTGTTGCTACCTGCCTATCAGGATGTATCTAGGGTGCTTATTTTCCCTCTCCCTCTAGCTAAGTCACTTCTAAAGTTCATTATTATTCCCTGAGTCATACACGAGAGGCTTTGTGAGTTTAAACTGAGTCCATCTTCATTGAGTTTTGTGTGTGTGTTTCCTATAATTAGTCTAGGGTGTTGGCTAATTTAACTCGTGGTTACCATACTCAATAGGGGTTACGCCTCCACATATATAATCTAAAGTACCCTCTTACACTGTTAACCTGAACCGTCTCAAGAAATTCTACCCCTAGTCTGGCATCTCGATGCGTTACGACTCTTATCATATCCCTTCTATTCTAAAAAAAACTCTCTTCATTTCCCTCTACTCAGAACTACGTGGGCCTGGTCCTCTGCAAAAGTACCATTTTTCAAGAAAAATAAAAAAAATTCAAAATCCCCAAAGGTATGTAGGTAGCTCATACATCTTACAGGAGCAAGGCCCTTTCTTTTTCACAAAATACTATTCTTTTCTTATCTCCGAGAATGGCAGTTCATTCTAACAAAAGCTTGAACAAAAGGATTATGTATGCCTTAGCGATCGGTATAGATAATTCAAAATTACAAAATTCATCGAAAGGAACAGCTGGATGATCAGAAACTTGCTTATTTCATTAATAAGAAATTACAGTACATATTACATAAGAAAAGGAACGGATAACTCCCTTCCCCCTACTACCATAAAAAGCTAAATAAAATCCCCACATCTATTCCCAATTACACAAATAAACTTTCCAAGAGTCCTAACCACAGCTACCAGAGGAGCCTGCACCCTCATCATCGACATCCTGGGGTCCCCAAATTTCCCCTGCCTGAACAGAGTGACGTATACACTCCATGGACCGATAAGCCCGAACTAGATTTGAAAAAACCACAACGCCCCTGTTGATACCAAAATTAATGTGCTGATGTGGACGAATAAGATGAAGACACGTGTCAATCTACATGGCACAATAGCAGCGAGGAAGATCATTTCCCGACCAACCGTGCTTCTTTCCGAACAACGAGAATACACCGAGAAACTCTATCACACCGAGGAACTCTATCATACCGAGGAACTCTATCATCCCGAGATACTCTAAGTATTCCGAGGAACTCTTGATCAACAAGCAACTAAGGCGGTCCGAACTGCATCTCGGCCGTATCATTAATTACCAGACGGACAACTGTTCAACTATTCATTATATTCTTGACGCACACGCTGCATTAAATGTATTACCCTTTCATATGTATATCATTTAATGTATTGGACCTTTCATGTACAGCCTAAAGGCTATAAATACCTTGTATCATCCTCAATTCAAGGGGACCGGAATTTCTTGAGAGAATTTGTAATCAAGAATTCCCCAAACACTCAGCAATAACATAACAGTGGACGTAGGCTTTATTCCTAGCCGAACCACTTTAAAAATCTTTGTCTTATTTATTTATCTGTGATTGAAAAATTAGAGCGATCTAGTTTTTTACATCAACAGATTGGCGCCGTCTGTGGGAAACGACTGTTATTATCGTTTTTCATAAAAATCATTTGTCACCAATGGCAGATAATCCAGAATCCAGTAATCGAAATATTGGAAATACTGGAAATCATCCAAATCCATCTGCATCCCCAGATCTGACTGGAATTATGACGAATCTGGCTCAAGGACAAACCGCCATGCAAGAATCTATGAGGCAACTCATTCAAACTCTTCAGGGCGGTGCACCTACCTATTCAGGGCAAAGGAGTGATCATAGGCAATCGCAATCTAGACGTACCGGGTCATATCGCAATGAGGAGTCTAATGATTCTTCTTATCAACCTGGGCGAACTTCATCGATACGGGCTTCGGATACAGATCAACGTATCACTCTCTCTCCGGAGAGAACTAGCGCTTTGGAAAGGTTAAGTAGAGTGTCTCCTTTCAGTCGGTTAGGACCAAGGAGGAACATGAGTCCACCTAGGGCTCCATCAAGAAGTTTTCGACCACCACCAGGTGTGAGAGAAGGATCTGCGCAATCGCGACCAACCACTCGTCGAGATAAATCTCAGGAAGCTACGTCAGAGCAATCAGTTGCTCGGACTAAGCGGCCCGAGGAAGGGAATGAAGCATGGAAAGGTTCCATTCAACGGTTGGAGGATAGACTGGGAGAAATGGCTAAGGCGAGAAACCCCTTACAGAGAACTTTTGTTCAAAGAACACCTTTTGTGCAAGCCATTGTGGATTTCCCTACACCGTCGAAATTCAAAGCACCCGTAGTGACTCCCAAGTACGATGGAAAGACAGATCCCGTACTTCATATAGAACAATACCAAGCTGCTGCAGATATCTACGCTGTCCCCGACGAGATGAGGTGTAGAGCATTCTCGGGAACTCTTACCGGATCTGCACAGATATGGTACAATAATCTTCCTCGGGGTAAGATTTCAACTTTTGTTCAGTTAGCCGAGCTGTTTATTGGCAATTTTTGTTTTGGAGCAAAGCCGGTAAAGCGAGTAGCACACTTGCTAAGTGTTAGACAAAAATCAGGTGAAAGTACTAGAGATTACATAACTCGTTTCAATAACGAAAAGTTGGAAGTCATAGATTATGAAGAAAAGACAGCAATCACTGCTCTGATGAGTGGTTTGCTGCCTAACAAGCTGTATTACACTTTGGCCAAAGATCCACCTAAAAATATGTCGGAGTTGATGGCAAAGGCGGCCAAAATCATGAATGCCGAGGAGGCTATGGCTGCGAAGAAGAATATGGATAAAGAAGTTAAAGTGGAGGTCGACAATGCTAAGAAGAAAGATCAGAAAAGTAATGGTGGTGACAAATATTCCAAGAATAACAGGATGAAGTTGGAAGCCCTAAAGAAGTATGATAATTATACTCCATTGAAAGTGGGTATTAATCATGTTTTGGAAGAAATCAGGAATAACGAGGAAATCAAATGGCCAGAGAAACTGAAGACAGATCCCGACCTGAGGAATAAGACCAAATATTGCGAGTTTCACAAAGATCATGGCCATATGACCAAAAATTGTATAGCCCTTCAGAACGAGATTGAAACACTCATCCGAAGAGGAAAATTATCAAAGTACGTAGATCGCAGGAGTGAGAGGAAGAATGATGATAGAACTAGAGAGAGATCTAGATCTCCTCGTCGTGCAGAGGAGAAAAAGAGGAGGGACCATGAAGAGGATCCAGATGATGACCCCGATCTTCCCAAAAAGCCAAGGAAACCCGAACGAGAGGTATTTTCCATACGTTTTGGGTCATTTGATTGTAATGTTATTACAGGAGGAGATGCAGGAGGAGGAGACCTTACTGCAGAAAGAAAAGCTTATCTCGGAGAGGCTCAAGCTTGTTCATACATTCAGCGAATAAACCTGGCCGAGGATGATCGTCCGAGGAAGGTAAACAAAGAGAAGCTAATGATTGGTTTTTCAAAAAATGACCTGGCAGGTGTTCTCTACCCTCATGATGATCCTCTGGTGATCAAAATGAGGATGAAGGATGTGGTCATTTCAAGGGTGTTAGTAGACAATGGTAGTTCGGTAGACATCATGTATTATTCATGCTTTGATAGCTTGAATTTAAAATTATCTCAATTAGAACCTTATCACAGACCCCTTCTGGGTTTTGCTGGCGAGAAAGTTTTTCCACTTGGGACGATCAAGTTGGATATACTCATTGGAACTTGGCCTGCTTGTCGAACAGAAAGAATACGCTTTTTTGTAATGGATTAGAATGTGCAGTCCGCCTACAACATCATCATGGGAAGAGTTGGATTGAAGAAGTTCGAAGCAGTTCCATCTACAGTTCATCAGTGTTTGAAATTCCCAACGAATTTTGGAGTAGGAATTATGAAAGGTGATCAAAAAGTAGCTCGGGAATGCTATTATTCGTCTGCCGAGCAAGAGGAACTTGAAGAATCACAGAAAAAGACTACTACTTACCAAGTGGAGGAAGGCACAGAAATTGAAACTCTTGACCCTAGGGATGAATCTCAACTCGTAAAAGGGCAGGTTGTGGAATCTACAGAAATCGTTATCCTGGACGACGAGCATCCTGAACGAATAACTCAGATAGGATCGTCGTTGGATTTTTCAATAAAACAGGAGTTGATAACTTTCTTGAGAAACAGGAAGAATACTTTTGCTTGGAGTCATGAAGACATGCCAGGAATAGATCCAAACTTCTTATGTCATGAACTCAATGTGAATAAGGAGATCAAGCCTGTGAAGCAAAGAAGAAGAGTGTTTAGTCCCGAGAAGAACCAGGCCATACAAGAGGAGGTCGAGAAACTCCAGAAAGCCCAATTCATTGAAGATGTGAAATATCCAGATTGGTTGGCGAATGTGGTGATGGTAAAGAAGAAGAACAACAAATGGAGAATGTGTGTTGATTTTACTGATCTCAACAAGGCATGTCCAAAAGATCATTTTCCATTGCCCAGAATTGATCAACTAGTGGATGCTACCTCGGGACACGAGCTACTCAGCTTCATGGATGCTTATTCTGGCTACAACCAAATCAAAATGAAACCTGAAGACAGGGAAAGTACTTCTTTTATTACCCCAAGGGGAACTTATTGTTATAATGTTATGCCTTTTGGTTTAAAAAATGCAGGTGCAACATATCAGCGGTTGATGAACAAGGTATTCACCGAACAAATCAGCCGTAATATGGAGGTCTATGTCGACGACATGCTCACCAAAAGCAAGAGAGCTGCAGATCATTTGGTTGACTTGAGTCAAACTTTTGATCAACTGGATAAATACCAGATGAAGCTTAACCCGACGAAATGTACCTTTGGAGTACGAGAAGGAATGTTCCTCGGATACATCGTCAACCAACGAGGTATTGAGGCAAATCCAGAAAAGATCAAAGCTCTTTTAGGGCTGCGATCCCCGACGACGAAGAAAGAAGTGCAAAGTCTTACCGGACGAGTTGCAGCACTCAACAGATTTGTATCCCGAGCAACTGATAAATGCCTCCCATTCTTCAAAACACTACGAAAAAGTTTTGAGTGGACTGATGAATGTGAGAAAGCCTTTCAAGATCTGAAGAAGTATTTGGGAGCCCCACCATTGTTGTCTAGGCCAATAACTGGAGAGAAGCTGTACTTGTATTTGGCAGTATCAGAAAATGCAGTTAGCTCGGCGTTGATCAGATTGGAGAATGGAGTCCAGAAGCCAATTTATTACACAAGCAAGGCCTTCCGAGGTGCGGAAATCAGATACCCAAAGCTGGAAAAATTGGCACTGGCATTAATTGAAGCAAGTAGAAGAATGAGACCATATTTCCAGGCCCATACCATCATTGTGTATACCGACATGCCGTTAAGACAAGCCCTTCACAAGCCAGAAAAATCAGGAAGATTGATGTACTGGGCAATAGAGCTCGGTGAATATGATATTGTGTATGAACCCAGATCATCGTTGAAAGGGCAAGCGGTGGCAGATTTTATAGCATAGTTCACATACCCTGATACCCCCGAGGAGCAAAAGATGCTTGCTGACCTACCTGTGGACGATACAGGATCGACAGACACAGATCCAAACCAACCAAGGTTGGTAAAAGGACTTGTGGATGTAGAAAAATCATCATATTCAAACCCCGACCAACTCCGGTTGGTAGAAGGGCGCGAACAAATGACCGACGAGGAACGAAGGATACCCGGGGATGATGAAAGAAAACAGATGATATTTCACCGAGGAACTCTAACAGATAAGAAATTTGAAGACGAGTTACATACATGGAGATTATATGTAGATGGATCATCTTGCACGGCTGGTTGTGGAGCAGGGATTGTTTTAAATTCTCCAGATGATATTGACATGGAGTAGGCCTTGAGATTCCAATTCAAAGCTTCTAATAATGAGGCTGAATATGAGGCTATGATAGCAGGTTTTCATTTGGCGAAAGTTATGGAGGCACGTCAAGTAATTGTTTTCAGTGATTCTCAATTAATTGTGAATCAAATGATGGGAATATATGCAGTGAAGGGAGAGTTAATGGTGAAGTACCATGCAAAAGTGATGGAATTATTGAAAGAATTTGATGCTATTCAATTGGTGAGGATACCGAGAATGGAGAATGCTAGAGCAGACGCATTGGCCCGACTAGCGTCAGCTACGCGCACCGAGCTGCGAAGAACAATACCAATTGAAGTACTAGAAAGTCGGAGCATAGAAGAAGATCTGACGGTGAAGATTATTACCCTTGATTTAGGACCATCTTGGATGGATCCTATCAGAGCATACATTGAAGAAGGAGTACTACCGGAGGACAAACTAGCTGCCAAGAAATTGAAGTATAAAGTTGCTCGGTATGTGTTAACTAATGGTGTTTTGTATAGACGAGGAATTATGGCAGGTTTGCAGAGATGTGTGCATCCATCAGAAGTCAAAGAATTGATTAAAGAAATCCATGAAGGATCTTGTGGAGCTCATGTAGCAGGTCGGACTCTACTGCAAAGGGTGATGACACAGGGATACTACTGGCCGACGATGAGAGCTGATTGTATAGCCTATGCTAAGAAGTGTGACAAGTGCCAACGTTTTTCTTCCATCCGAAGAACTCCACAGGCATTGTTGACACCCATAACATCACCTTGGCCATTTGCCATGTGGGGGATTGATCTGGTTGGACCACTGCCGACGACCCGAGGAAGGTTCAAGTATCTCGTCGTGGCAGTAGACTATTTTACTAAGTGGGTGGAAGCTGAACCACTAATTGATATAACGTACGAGAAGGTGTATCAGTTCATATGGAAGAATATCATTTGTCGTTATGGTCTCCCCCACGCTTTCATCACAGACCATGGAACGCAATTTGATAATGAAGAATTTGCTGCCTATTGTCATCAGTCAAACGTCTTGAAGTTTCATTCAGCACCAGGCCATCCCCAAAGCAATGGACAGACTGAAGTGACGAACAGAACATTACTAAATGGGTTGAAGAAGAGGTTAAGTGAGGCTAAAGCAAATTGGATTAATGAGCTACAGTCAGTTTTGTGGGCTTACCGAACAACTCCCCGAGCAGCAACAGGAGAATCACCATATATGCTAGCATTTGGAAGTGAGGCTGTGATACCTGCCGAGTTGGGCCTACCAACACATAGGGTGTTAAATTTCAATTCTCCGATCAGTGATATGATGAGAAGGATGGATTTGGATATGCTCGAGGAAGTCAGAGAAGAGGCAGCCATTAGGAATGCTGCTTATCAACAACGAACAGCTCTGTTTTACAACAAAAGGGTAAAGAAATGTGATTTAAAAGAGGGGGATTATGTGCTAAAGAAGATCATTCAGAAGCAGAATAAACTGGAAGCAAACTGGCATGGACCTTACCGAGTTACAGAAGTTGTTCGACCAGGAACTTACAGAATAGCAACTCTAGAAGGAGAGGAATTTAAAAATGCATGGAATGCTGAACACCTGCGCAAGTATTATCAATGATGTCAAATGTAAAGCATTTCTTTCATTATGAATAAAACGAAGATGTTTCACCATTTTTCTTTCTGGATGAAAGTTTTTCGGGGAATACTAGTGTAATACACTACACAACAAAAGTGCTCTAAAGAGCCAACCTCCTTTGGTTAGGAGGACAGCTCTACGGAGCAAAAGTGCTATAAGTAGCCAACCTCCTTTGGTCAGGAGGACATGCTCTAAGGAGCCAAAAAATGCAGCTCTATGGAGCAAAAGTGCTCTAAGGAGCCAACCTCCTTTGGTTAGGAGGACAGCTCTACGGAGCAAAAGTGCTCTAAGGAGCCAACCTCCTTTGGTTAGGAGGACAGCTCTATGGAGCAAAAAGTGCTATAAGTAGCCAACCTCCTTTGGTTAGGAGGACATGCTCTAAGGAGCCAAAAAAATGCTCTAAGAAGCCAAAAGCTTTAAGGAGCCAGAAAGTGTACACCAGCATGATCAACTACGGTTGGTAAGATAAAAATATACTCTCATATTACAACTTATGTTGGTCGGGAGGTAATATTATTACAATGAATTCTTTGAAGAACAAAATGTTTAAAAAATACACCAAGTATAGTTGGTCGGGGATAAAAACCCAATAACTGTAGTTGGTCGGCGAGGATAAATTATTGATCTTAGTTGGTCGGACGCAATTTTATAAATAAACCAAGTATAGCTGGTCGGGAATAAAAATCCATCAGCTGTAATTGGTCGATAAACATTATTCACCCACCTTGGTTGGTTGGAAACAGTTTGAACATTTTTACTCATTACTTTATTATTAAGTGATCGAGAAACATTACTAATACTTGTAACTTTTTATTAAGTTGCTTATTGAACAATAATATTGTTATCTTTTTAACAGATACATAGATACATATGTACAAATATAAATGTGCTTGATAAACACAAGACTAACAAAATTGGCAAACAGAAAATGAAAATCTTTTCATTAATCTAGAATAAATTACAAATTACAAGAAGGTACTAAATTGTTACATGGATATTACTATTCTATTGGTTTTTTGCCCTGTGCTTTAGAAACAGGTTCCTCGCCGGCAGGAGGGTCTTCTAGGCAAAGGGGAGAATTGATGAAATTAACATCTCTGAGCATTCTAACGTTCATAACAGAAGGTGTATCCAAAAGATGCTCAGGACGAGATAATTCATCTTGGGAGTGAAGGCTATAATCACCAAGATATTTTGAAATTAGACTGCGAGGAATGGAACGAGCTGGGATCCATGCCATATCCAATTTGAAAGGTGGTACAGGCAGGTCTAATAATGATGGAGCATGATAGTCCCATAAAAAATGCCCTTGCTCCAACTTTAATACACCCAATGCATTTAACCATCCTTGCTTGTAACCTTCATTATTAGCATGTTCAATGCGAGCATCCAGATGAACGAGAGCTTCATTGTATCCTGCCATCCAGAACTCTCTTGGCTGTTTATGGAATTGGAAGGTTAATCTATCCAATTGTTCATGAAGACTTTTGGCAAAGAGATCTTTGTTATGCAAGGCAGATTTCATTGATGCCAGCTGATCTTCCAGAGACAGATTTTTATTGGACATTTCAGTCAGAGCACGGTCTTTTACTTTCAACTGGAATGCTTGAGTTTCCAGAGTAGACTGAGTGCGAGCCTCTTCAACATTTTGGCTGACTCTTCCTCGCCCCCGAGAACCTCTTCCTCTTCCCCGAGCAGTTCCAGAAATGGCAGATCTTTTTAAGTCCTCCAGCTCTTGCCTCAGTTTGGCATTTTCGACCTCTAAGAACGAGAAGCCTTCATCAGTAACTGGTATTAATGCAATAGAAGATGAAGCGGCAGATTCATATTGAGCTAATTTCTTCTGCAAATTATTATTTTCTTGCTCCAGGATCTTGGCGATTTGTCTACAGGCTTCAACTTCACCTTTTAGGGTCCTCTCCCTGACGTCATACCCAGCAATGATCTTCTTGTGGCCTGTTTCTGAAGAGAGCTGCTGGTATCTATTTTCATAATCTTTATGTAACGAAGCCATTGATTCGTTGTGTTGATTTTGAAGATCCTCTAAGGAACCATGAAGCTCTTCGATCAACTCATAGTAAGCGACATTGTTGGCCACTACTCGGTCGAGTAAAGCTTTCAAGTACTGATAAGCTTCAATAGCCTGCTCTGAAACACCATGACCAAGGATATCAGCAATTTCCGATGTACTAAGATCTGTATGACCAGCCTTATAGTATTGATGACATTGCTGCATCAGCTCGGTATCATGAGAAGAGATCAATTCCATTCTAGCAACAAACTAATAACAAGAAAAAGACAACAATCAACAAAAACAAGTTATCAACAACAGAGATAAGCAAAGATATATTTTATTAGATCATCAATAAGTTACATCGTTCGATTACAAGGAAATACAGAAATGCTACCGAACAACTTCACACCTTTTCCTTGTCTCCCAAGACTTTCTCGGGAGGCTGGGACGAGGAGCTCGGTTGCTCGGTGGTCACTACAGCTTGATCGGTAGGAATCTTCTCGGGAGGAGGAGGCATAGAAGAAACGTCCTCGGTGGCAGAGGGTTGAGAGGCAGAAACTTGATCGCCCATAGCCATAGAAGACTCATCTGAGGCAGGTTCATCCTCTTCTTCTTCCACAATTGGTGGAGGAGGACCAGGGAGATGCCGTTGGAATAACTGAGAATCATCTTGGACTTTTAGCTCTTGCAGAGCAGCTACCCAACCATCATGGAAGTATTTCAACTCCCCATATTGAACTTGGGACGTCATTGCAGCTATCCCTCTCTCCCATCCTTTCTCCCAACCAACGCTGAAATGTTTCTTGATTGCAACTTTTCTCCTCGACTTCTCCGAGGAGAGTTTCACCTCCAATTCCTCTTTCTTAACCTTAATATCTCGTAGAGTAGATAATTCTTCTTCTGCCTTCTTCAATTTATCATCAGATTCCTGATGTTTAACCTCCAAATCTTTAATTTTCTCCTCCAAATTCTTGGAGGTTTCAGCCATCTTCATCTTATCAGCCTCAGCCACAGCCAACTTTTTCTCCCAAACAGTTTTCTCCTCGATGTACTGTTGGCGAGATTCCTTCACAGATTGGGTTAAACCCAACAAAGCATCGTCAACATCGGACGAGGAAGTGGAAGCTTTAATAACTTGATCTTTCTTCACGATGGTATTGAAGCAGTTCACCAGCTGAAAGATAAGAAAAACAATAGAGTCAACACAAATACAAGAATTCAAGAAAAAGAAAGAAAGACCAAAGGTATGAGAAATTTACTGAAGAAATATGGCGAGCAGCTAGGGATGTCAGTGTATCCCTAGGAATTTTTTCATCAACCCCGAGAACCTCGGGTATAACTGAGCTCGTTGAAGAACTCGGAAGAATGATTTTTGAGACACTACTACCACCAGCGGGTAGAGAAGATGTAGTTCCAGCAAGATTAACTGAGGATGATTTCCTAAATCTCTTCAAAGGACGGTCAGCAGCATCAACCAAGGAAGAAGTCTTGGTCGGAGAGATGGCAATTACATCAGCAGGATCATCTTTCTTGCTCGGGGCCACTGGGGGCTTCTCGGCAACTTTGGAGGAACCAGCATCTACTCTTTTAGTCCCCTCTGGGACATCAATTTTGCCTTTCTGGGCTCCAACAGCAGAAGAAGTTTCACCAAATAGAGCAGGAGGAGCTCTTTTCTTGCCCATTCTCTGAGATAGGGGGATATGAGAATCTGAAGATGAATTTTCTGGTGTTGAAGCTGGTTCAACAGGGCGGGTAGTATAAGAGGTTGTGTAACTCTTATACTGTAGTAAATATGAAGCAGATCTAATATGCTCGTCAGCAATGGTCTTATGCAAATTCCAGATAAGTTTCAAATGCTTGATATTCACTTCTGACTCTTTTGGAGTTTTTCTTTTGCTATCAACTGCAAATAAATACATAATGGAATATCAGTCATACATTTTGTCAAACATGATGAAAGCATAATTTCATAAGTAAAATAAAATTAAAAATAAACCTATCCCATTGCCGTATGGGGGGCATCTGGGACCGTTGTATACTTCATTCCCAGATAAAGGCGCATGTTGCCAATTTTTTATGACCAACCCATGCTCAAAATAATCCCTATTTGAGTCAGGGAGATTAACTACAAGAGCTCTATTCAAATACCTAGTTTTTAAATAATAAATATTATCTAGAACAGCCCATTTATAACAAAACATAATTTCAGGGATCCCAATACGAGTCCCATGAGTTAGATTTAATTTGTGCACCCCGTTAATTATTCTCCATGAATTGGGGGCTATTTTTGCAGGAACAAGATCAAAATATTGACAAAACTCAAGACATAATGGGTTTGGTGGAAAAGAAAAACCGCATTCAGCAACAAAAAGACTGGGGAACCAATGTCCCTCAGCCAATCGAAAGTAATCTAAAGGCTCAGAAAGAACCTCTAGAGTTACCCACGAAGGAATGGAAAAATCAGAACGGAATTTCTCAACAGACTCCACAATATAAACCATATTGAATAAAAGAGATACAGAAGAAAGAAAGAAGATCTTACAGAAAGAAAGAAGATGTGTTGACAACGAACGGAAACAAGGATGAACGCACAAGAGAAGAAGAGAAGAGAAAGCTTGAATGCAGAGAATGAAAAACGTAGACGACGGTATGGTTACCAAAGAAGTTTAAATACTTTGCATTGGGAAGCGGCGAAAGAAATGATTATCAAAAAGAAACTACTAAACTTCCGGCGGCTAAAAGGACAAAATTTGCACGAATATCAAAGCGCTTTATCAAAAAGGCGGAAACTGCGAAATAAGAAGGAAATTTGAATACAATGTTCCTGAAACCCGGGAAGTACATTTAATATTGCCATATACCGAGAAAGAATGTTCCATACTCTTCAAAGTTCAAAATATGAAACATTGGGGGCTTCTGTTGATACCAAAACTAATGTGCTGATGTGGACGAATAAGATGAAGACACGTGTCAATCTACATGGCACAATAGCGGCGAGGAAGATCATTTCCCGACCAACCGTGCTTCTTTCCGAACAACGAGAATACACCGAGAAACTCTATCACACCGAGGAACTCTATCATACCGAGGAACTCTATCATCCCGAGATACTCTAAGTATTCCGAGGAACTCTTGATCAACAAGCAACTAAGGCGGTCCGAACTGCATCTCGGCCGTATCATTAATTACCAGACGGACAACTGTTCAACTATTCATTATATTCTTGACGCACACGCTGCATTAAATGTATTACCCTTTCATATGTATATCATTTAATGTATTGGACCTTTCATGTACAGCCTAAAGGCTATAAATACCTTGTATCATCCTCAATTCAAGGGGACCGGAATTTCTTGAGAGAATTTGTAATCAAGAATTCCCCAAACACTCAGCAATAACATAACAGTGGACGTAGGCTTTATTCCTAGCCGAACCACTTTAAAAATCTTTGTCTTATTTATTTATCTGTGATTGAAAAATTAGAGCGATCTAGTTTTTTACATCAACAGCCCCCTTCCATGGTGTTGAATAAAACAAACCACCTTTGTCCAGTCTCCACTACCAACATCTTACTGACTACTCTCCTCCATAAACACTTCATATAATCCCCAAGGACATGCCAAACTCTCCCGACAGACTGAGAGGGACGGGTCGACGAACGCCGATTCTCCCACAGAGATCCAAGCAACAGACGCAGGCGCTCGGTCAAAATGTCCATCAGAAAAAAATTTAGTGTCTGAGGTGGCACGACCTGTGCCCAGCCAAATTGGCGCAGAAGCCGCCAATGGAAATAAAAAGAGGTATGTCTGAGACCAACCAGCCGCACAGATGAGTACTCTCCTAGCTCCAGAACAGGCTGCAACTGCCCCCACCAAGGCACTGACCAGTACAAATTCCGAGCACCATTCTCCACAAACCAGTTCTTCCAGCTATTAATATCCAAGCCAACACTGAAGAAGTAACACGAAAAGAAGTTGGGTACAGCCGATAAGGGATATTCTGGAGGAGTCACCAGGCGGAGTCTTTCAGACAACCACATGAACAGCATCATAGGGCTACCCCTCAGAAAGTCAGAACGACCTTCTCTCCAAGCATCCAGGCCATTCAGGGTCTCTTCCAGTATCACCACCGTAGGATTGCGACAGTATGACATCCACGAAGTAATGGCTGCCAGTTACGAGTCCACCAGCAGTTCCCCAGTCACCAGTAGCAATTTTGAAACCAGGCCCAGAGTAATGGCTCCAGCATAGCCAACATCACCTACTTCTCGAAAATGCACGGACTGCAACACTGTCGGGAGGGAAATTATTCCTCCAGCAACCAGTGATCTGGCCGCCGAAGGCGAAATATGAAGAAGCCCAGCTAATAAATCCCTGGGAGAACGGGAAAATTTGGGTAAAGTCACAGCAACACTGGGATTTATACCCATCATGGAAGAAAATTCCTCGTAGGTAAGACAAACTTCATCCAACCCAAAGAGGAATACATGGTCCTCGGGGTACCAGAATTTTGTCGCCGCCATCAGCATGTTCCATTCAATAGGCCGATTGCGCCACAAGGAGACTCGACGCATGTTGAAAGCATCATAGTCGACATTATAAGAGCACATTGCTTCCAAGGCTTCGAGGTAGTTAGCAAACTCAATGCTACCAGGGAGATCCATCTTGCAAGGCCTAGAGATAGCGGGCAAGTAAGTAAGAATGCGAAGGTGTGATGAAAACACTCCACCCTTACCCCTTTTTATACTTGAGAACCCTCATAAGAGACATATTCCCTGCAGAAATCAGAGGGAATCCTACCCCACAAAATACAAAAGGATGAAATGGGTACCAATCAAATCTTTGAATTGATGGGACTGGACTGAACTAGCGATAGGCAGGATAGGGTGCTTACCGATCGGCAACCCCCATTTTTAAAAATTTCCCTTTGTTCCTCTTTTGTCAAATCAGAAAACTCAATAAAAATAAATTGATATTCTCAACATAATTTCAAAATCCCTTTTCCTCCTTATATAATTTCCCCTTTTAATTAAAAACTTTCCTTCAAAAAATTCCAAAGAAACTCCTTTTTATGGTCTCAGCAGCAAAGTAAAAAGTGCATGTGCATGAATTCATTCATCATTAAAAATTAATAAAAAACTCCATTGCATTGCATCTATTTATTTTCTGTGTTACATCAATTTTGCAGGAAATAAAAAGAAAAAACAATGAGACTCAGCATGAACCCACATTCTCTCTATCTCTCTCACCCACCTTTCTCTCTAAGAGCTTCCACCCTTGCGATGCGCTCTCTTTCCCCTACGACGAGATGATGCACCGCCACTACCCGAGCCAGAGTCCTCTCTGAACGAAGCAAATGGCCCAAGCAAGAAGGAACAGGAATCGCATCCCGAATATGGGAAGTCACCGAAGATATCCAGTCTCTAATGTCTCTTAGCTAAGTGGTCGACACTCGGACTTGCTGCAAGGAAAAGCAAAATCAGTATCAAAGCAGAGATGGACAAAAGAAAAAAGAAAAAAAGAGAAGAACATAAAGGTATACCGCAGGTCGTAGGACCTCCTCTATCAAACCCAACTCCTCTGGATCCATCGCATGAGGAAGGTGCAACATAGGCACCATCCCTCCATCAGCCCGTCGAATGTTGTACGAAGGAGTATGCAACCGCACAAAAGGAACCTCTGAAGTCGCCACTGCCGCAGATGCCGTCGGACCAACGCTACTGCGAGAAGATCCCACCGCCTAACTCGAACCCGCAGGAGGGAAAGACAGGGCATCATATATGTTGGGCGCCATCAACCAGCTCGTCACAAAGTTCATATAGTCATACGGTGTAGCCGTATCGGTGTACAATAAATAGGACTCGCCGATCATCGCCGCGATCCTCGCATCCTTTGACAGCAGTCGCTCCCGCCTAATAGACGTTGGAGGCTGCGCAGGTGGCACCACCACCTCCTCCTCAGCAATCTGGAGAACCACCCTCTTCCCGAGATACCAGGAATAGCTGAACTCATGCGCCAGCAAATGCCTCATCTATACATTCACCCCGATCATCCCCGCATCCTGAATGGTTGTCCCCTAGGGATAAAAGGTAACCTGAAAATCTCCAAGCAGTCATAAATCAATACAAGATCAGAATGTGCAAAAACCAAGACTGAAATGGAAAGAGTCTTACCCTACCAATAGTCAGGTTATTTAAGACCTAACGCACCACCTCCACAGAGAGAGATCCCTTCGACTGCCGATTGGCCTTACGCCATCGATACAATCGACAGGAGTCCCCAACAGTGTCATCCTTCAGAGTGATCAATGGGGTTTTGAACCCAATCACCTCATAAAACCACGTCTGTCAAAGATAAGAATTCACAAATAAAAAGAGACGCATAAGAAAAATGCGAATGCATGAAAGGAAAATGCGAATGCATGAAAAGAAATGCGCAAACTGAAGAATACCTAAAGAAGGTACGTGGCTCCAGTAAAGGTCTGCCTGCAGCACCGGCTGAATGTATCCAGAGAAGAGTAAAGGGTCGCCAAAGTTAGACTCCCCCAATCATAGAAAAGGATGTTCGAAAACATCCTCAAGTACGACAAGAACCACAAGTGGACGACATCGCCGCTCGACGCCACCATGAAACCTCCTAACACGAGCAAAATAAATAATCGGGCCATCTACCTCACTTGCAGCCCGTCCTCCACATCAATCACCCTGCCCACCAGAACATCCTTCAGTAGGGACAGCCGGATATAATCCCCAGAAACTATCCTCCCTACATCACCAAGTGCCGCACGCACTGCCTCCGGTCTCACCCACAAAGAGCGATCCACCTCTATCTGCTGTCTATCACAATCCAGTCCCAACAGCTGATGCACGTCTATGGGAGTCACAGTCATCACCCCGAAGCCAAAATGGAAGGTGTGGGTAGTATCCCACCACCTCTCCCCCAAAGCGCACAGGACCGCTGTCAAACGAGGCGTCTCATCCAGCGCAGATGCCAACCTCCCAAAACTCGCTGATGATACCACCCAATGCACCACAGGTGGGAGATGCTCCCAGACATCCCTGAGCCCTGTCGCCCCGCAGGCGCGCATGTTCTTCAAAGAAATATCAGACTGGAAAAAAAAAAGAAAAAATCTCATCAGAAGTTAAGATAGAAAGAAAAATCACCAAAAAGAAAGGAATGCCAAAGGTCAGGTTACTTACATAACCGCCAAGATTCACTCTCGAAGGGCGATGACGCCACAACTCCCGCAGCAAAGTCCGCTGATCCGCAATAGGCTCAAATGCATCAAAGGAGTTCTCACTCCCCAAAGCAAGAGGCGCCCTGGCCCTCCACTCCACATTCGCCCAGGCATCAATGACCAACCACTCCCTATGGACTGCGGGGCTCACAAAAGCGGTCATTTCTTGAAGATCGGAAGGCTAGAATGATTTTCAGAGGAATCGCAAAAAGAGAGAAAGCAAAGAAGCTGTGAAAAAATGAAAGGATTCGCCCCCTTTATATAGGATGCCAAACGCCATGCCGATCGACACTGAACCAACCATACCGATCGGCACTGACTCCTTACCTTCCCGAGGCAGTCCAAAAGTCTGTGCCACTATCGAATGGCACCCCTCATACCATGCCGACCGGCACCCCCCTTAAATTTCATACAGAAATTCTCAAAAAATACTAGAAAGCCCCAAAAAAATCCTCGAAAAATTCCTAAAAATCCCAGGAACGATTTAGAACATTTTCACCAGGAAAATTTCGCATTCCCTCAAGCGGAACCCCTCTTTCTCATAGAAATCCTCAAAAACCAAGTGAATCTCCTCCCGATAAATCCCCGGAGGATCTCTAAGGAACGCCTGATCACTTCCCTCAACAGAGTTTTTACAGAACCAAAATTGGTTGTTCCCCCCCCCCCCCTCCCCCGCGAGGCCTCCTAAAGAAACAAAAGCTTCCCCAGTTATCAGCTCCCCAGCTAAAATCAAAATCACAAAGCACTTTCTCCAGCAGAATCAAAATCCAATCTTTATCCACTCTTAGGTCAGAATTGACCTCGGTCTTGGATCGTCACCTGAGTTAGGTCAGAATTGAGATTGGTCCTCGATTGTCACCACTCTTAGGTCAGAATTAACCTCGATCATGGATCGTCACCTGAGTTAGGTCAGAATTGATCTCGATCCTCGATCATCACCACTCTTAGGTCAGAATTGACCTCGGTCCTCGTTCGTCACCACTCTCAGGTCAAGATTGACCTCGGTCTTGGATCGTCACCTGAGTTAGGTCAGAATTGACCTCGGTCCTCGATCGTCACCACTCTTAGGTCAGAATGATCCTCAACTGAGTTAGGTCAGAATTGACATCGGTCCTCGTTCGTCGCCACTCTTAGGTCAGAATTGACCTCGGTTATTAGATCTTTACCCTAAGCCCGCAGAATTGGCTTTGACTCGGAGAATCGGGCACCCTCATCACTTAAGCCTGCATATTTGGTGTCTATTCGACAGTTATCATTTGTTCCAAACTCACCCATCGAGGGGCTCTATAGACACCCCCTAACTCTCCTTAGGTCCCTAGTACCTCCCTTCATCACTACAAACCTAAGTCATACCCCGAGTACTGACCGAGAAGCCATCGGGCACTCCCAGACTCCGTTTGACCAAAAATTCAAACTCTTCAGCTCGAATGATGCTGAATGAATATTCAAAGGGCACTGAAATCCCTTTCTAACGATCCATCCCATGCGCGATTCTGACTTACCATGCGGACGAACGATCCGTTGGCATCTGAAACTTGATCTAGAGGCCACTGGGCGCTCCCGGGATCTGTTTGACCTAAGTCAACTCTTCAGCTCAACCGAGACTGAATGAATCTTCGAAGTTCACTGAAACCCCTTTCCAATGGTCCACTCCATGCACGATTCTGACTTACCATGCGGACGAACGATCCGTCTGACTCTAAGAGGACACTGAATGCTTTCAGGGACCGGTTGACCAAAGTCAACTCCCCAAACCGGGTCAAACTCTTTAGAATGTCGAAGTAAATCTCCTAACCTTTCCAACATTCCACCCCATGTGCAATTCGGACTTACCATGCGGATGAACGATCCGTTTGCGTCCGAATGATTCCCCGTCCAATGGACCGACAAACGCTTCTAGCCATATTTGACCCAAAGTCAACTCCCAAACCCGAGAGCGGTCCAAAGGACTTTCAAAGGTATCTGAATTACCTTTCCAATGATCAACCCCGTGTGCAATTCTGACCAACGGTTTGCCCTCGGCAGCCAATTTTCTGAAAAGGCCTGAAACACACTGCCAAATGGCAGGTGTCGATAGGCAGGACCAGGTCTATGACGATCGGCAGTGACCTGGGCCTATAAAAGGAGGCCTTCACCTTATTTTCAAGGAGAGCCCAGATCTGATAAAAATCGCTCTCAGCGAATCCCAAAAACCTCTCTCGAAGACAGCGTGATTTCAACATCCAAATCCCTTTCTAGCTTCCACTTTTCATCATCCTTTTCATCAAACTTGGTGAATTATCCACTCTCCATCATCATCCAAGTGTAAGGTCTGCTCTCCAACATTCAAGATCAAGCTCAAGATCTTCAAGAAGGTCCAACTTTCTCAACTTTCTCTTCAAATTCTCTTAAATTCGCAATAACTTTTTTATTACTTAGCACTTTTATTATTTCATCTCTCACATTCTAATATACTTTTTATTTAGTATTATTGCACATCTATTATTTTTATATAAATAAAACCTAAAAAATAAGAAATATAGGATTTGCTCATAAATTCCAAATAGGCAGTCTCATACTTTTCTCACACTTTTCTCACAACTAAAACACTTTTTCTACACACACACACACACTCACAAATAAGAGATGTCCCATTTGTATTTATGGGATAAACCCTACCCCTCGTTTTGTATACGAACTACGTGGACTTTGATGCCTTTATAGGCTACGTAGGCGTCTCGGGGTAAAACCCAAGACTCGAGCCCTATTCTAACTTTCTTTCTCATTTTCTATCTTCTCTAAATCAAATTTTCTTATATTCTATATACTTGTTCTTAGTGACGTATCACACCATATGCGTTATCATTCCGTTATAGCAATCAACATAAGGGTAATCGCGTAAATCTTATTTTCTAAATATTATTTTTAGACCTTCCTACGGATGACTCACTTTATCTCTTCCATAATACAGGTCGAGGATTCCTATCTCCACTATATATATACACATGCACACATATCACAGGGAAAATAAAAAGGGAAATTGCAAACATTAATGAGAGATCAAAAGGGCGGAATGGGTGCCTAACACCTTCCCATTTGGTAACTTAGCCTCCGAACCCTTCTCGAATCATTTTGGTTTCGTATGCACCAGTATGTCTTTGGATGCCATCCTTCGAGATGGCTTCCCCTTTTTCTTTAGCCTGTTTTGAGTAAAATAGGTTGGCGACTCTAAATCTCTCTATATTTTTACACCTCATCTCAAACGACGCCAGCCGAAGAGCTCCCGAGAGGGACGCGCGGGACCCGCGGATCCTTCCTTCACGCGCCCACCCGTGGTGAGGATCGGGGATGGCCACAATAAGTCCCCATTGATGCCTTTCTTATTGCCTCTGTTCCCCCTCCCATGTCTGCAGATTTAAGTGGGGAAATACGGGCAAAATGTTAAGAAGAGATTGAACGGGTTCAGCGTGAGTTTCAACGACACACTCCTCCCATTCCTCCCCTTACAGTATGTCCCACATTATAGGTATATACAACTAAGGGGGACACATCAAGAAAAAAGAGTTCTAGAGTCCTTTCTAGTGTTGGTAGTTCTGGTACAAGGAATAAGACTTTGCGTACAAAAACCCAGAAGAAACGTGCATACGAAGTGCAACCAACATCTACTGCCCCTATTTTCAGGACCTCTCCTCATCCATCTCCCCTTGAGACCATTACTCTTGATGACAGTAATAAAGTTAAGCGTGGTCCCACGAAAGGAGCTTCTGCAGTACCTTCATCGCCTTCTTCGCCCATGGTTATTTCATTCCACTCTTCTCCAAAGCAAGGGATATGTTCTCTAACACCTGGAAATTTCTAATATTGTGAGCTATACTCTCTGACACTTGTGAAAATTTCTTTTCTTTGTATAATGGTGGAACCGATAGACCTTCTCCCCCCGTGAGCCCTTTCGTGGGAGGATATTTTGGTGTTCCTCAGACCGTTGCATCTCTTCCCCGTTCTCCCATGCTTGGGTTGACCTATTATCCCCATTTTGCCTCCCAATGTGCAGAGGAGGTGGCCAAAAAGATGTTGTAACTGTGGAAACCGTTAGAGCCTCCCATCCGCCAGAGAAGACTCCATTGGCTTCTTTTGGGTCATCTCCCTTACTTGTGGGTCCTCTAGACGTTATTTCAATCTCTTCAAGTCCTCCAAAGGTAATAGAATTTTATCTTTTAGTTATTTTTCCCACTTAGTTCACTTATGGTCTTAGTATTATTTTTTTTTGCATTTTAGGTTGTAGTTGCTTCTAATCTAGCCACGTCTCTCACTGGGTCACTTCTTCACTTACCTCTAGCAAGGTTTGTCATTGGGTTTGCTCCTTTTTCTACCATTACTGAGGTAAGATCACTTATTATGCATTATACCTCTTTTATGTGGTGTTTCTTGTGTCTAACACTTTGATATTATTTGTAGATTTCTCCGGGTCTCACTCCTTTCTCCTTTTCTAGGACTCCATGGGTTCCCCAAGCTACAGTTGGTTCACCTTCGGTCCCTGTGGTGGATGATACAACTGTAGTTCAAATAACTTTAGTGAAATCTTCCCCAATCCTGACACTTATGCCTTTTCGCGAAAAAGGTGCATCGTCAATGGCTTAGGTTCCTCTTTCTGAAGGTTTAACTGAAATTCAGAGAGATGTTGAAGTTACTCAAGTGTTTGTTACTCGTGTAGTCTCTACTGAGGTAACTATTGCCTTCTCCTTCTTGTTCATAGGTCTTGTCATTATGCCTGTTAAAACAAAAGAAGAAAAGCAACATATAGCTTTCTTAAAATGAAGACCACTTATTAAGTTTCTTCGCAAATTCTCCCCTTCGTGGTAACTTAATAATGAAAACACACTTGTTAAGGTTTTTTGTAAACTCCACCTATATCGGTGACTTAACAATGAAAACACTTGTTAAGATTTTTCTCAAACTCCACCTATAACGGTGACTTAATAATAAAAACACTTGATAAGATTTTTCTCAAACTCTACCTATAACGGTGACTTAAAAATGAAAACACACTTATTAAGATTTCTTAGAAAACTCATTCTTTTTCATCAGTTTTAGGTTAGGAGGGAACTTGCGCCTATCGAAGAGCCAACTCAGCATGGTCCCTCGCCTGTTGCCTATGCTCATCAAGTACCAATCTCTTTCTAGGAAATAAGTCACAACAAGCGTGATTTAACTTCAGATCTTTCGGCTAATAGTGAGTCCAGTTGTGATATTCCTCTATCTAACATGGCTCCTCATGAGTTTTACCTCATGGTCCTTCGCCAGTCTCCACAAGTCTCTATATGTAATTATTCTATCATCGAATAAATTGCCACTCATCACCCTCAAAACTTTACTATTGATTGTATCCATTCAAACATGTTGGTGATGAGCTATAGGCTCAAGGTTCTGGCAGTCATTATTGACAAATGGAGTCCCTTTATCAGTGAGGATAACCTTTGGAATCCCAAATCAACAAATTATGTACTCTCTAATGAAGTTGGCCACCACAGTTGTTATTGGTTTCTTTAGTGGTATTGCCTCAACTGACTTTGTAAAGCACTCTGTTGCCACTAATATCCAGATGTTTCCTCTAGAAGATGCATGTATTACCCCTAGCAGGTCAAATGCCCAAGTGTGGAATGGGTAAGGAGTGGCCGAAAAGTGTAAGTCCACCGAAGGAGCATGGATCATGTTTCCATGTAGCTGGCACACCTTGTACTTTCGAACAAACTCAGCAGAATCTTTCTCCATAGTTGGCTAATAATAACCCAAGGTCATTAACTAGTCATATAACTTTTCCCCTCCAATGTGAGTTGGTTCATGAGCTTGCTTTAAGACTTATATTGCATCTCCCTTTGTGATGCATCTTAATGTCCTGTTGAAGTATCCTCTATGATATATTTGCTCCTCTTGGATGTAAAATCGTGGGGTCCTTTACTTGAGTCCCATTGCGTCAATTTTCTCTATAAGAACAACTCCAACCTTGATAAAATCAATGTAAGGTTGCCTCCAATCTTCCTGAGTTTCAATAAAGTGACATTCAGCTGCCTAAAAAAAGTTAACATTTATCACACCTTCATTGTAACTTTATTGCATCTTGTTTCATCGTTGTCCAGAAGTATCCCTCACTTTAGATTCTTTTATATAAAGGGATCTCAGTTATTTCGTAGTGTTCGTCATGTGTCTTCTTCAGCTTTTACTCTGCTTCCTCCAGCTCGATGCACCTTGATAACCATCCTCCCATGTTCCTGAAGTAAATACTTCCATGGCTTGCAAAATACTGTGTTATCTCTTTGAATTCCATCTTGCCTTCCCTAGACTTCAACTATTTTTTTATCTTGCCTCTCTAATTCAAACATCTTTCATCGATAAGATCGTCTGTACTACCGAGGGAGTTGTCCTTTGTTGTATCACAATAGTAGTTGTGTCACTCTTCATAGCCACTTTCTGAACAATCGTGGCATAAGAATCAGTATGCATGTTCATCATTCTAGGATGCCTACTTATCTTGACCTGATGGAATTGGTTGATCAGTCATTGGATAATTGTTCTGTAGGGCGGAAGTCTGAGGTAATTCAATGCATATTACTCATTCATTTGTTAAACCACCAAGTTTGAATCCACTTTGATGAATAGTGAAAGTATGCCCCTTCGAAAGGCCTCTAGTAATCTCAGTACTAACGCCTCATACTCTATTTCGTTATTGGAGCAAGGAAAATCTAACTGGTAGGAAAAGAAAATTTCTTCCTTCTTTTTTGAAAGAATAACCCCTGCTCCCCCCTTCTTTCCAGCTGAAGAACCATCAAACTGCATAGCCCATTCTTCAAGATTTGCGTCCAAAAAGTTAGCATGCAAATCGTCTCCCGGAATGCTCCCGCGAGGTGGCTTAAATATTCCAAACGTAAAAATTTCCAATAAATCTGCATATGCCTGAATCTTGACCGCACGAGGGACCACACACTTCAAGTCATATTCTGAAAGGATGAGGAACCATATAGTTTCTCTTCCAATCAAAATAGTTATTGCCAACAAAAATTTAATGGGATCACATCTTGTCACAATATGAATTGTGAAGTACTTAATATAGTGTCTAAGTTTTTGTGCTATAAAAACCAAGACTAAGAAATATCTCTCTATACTACTATACATTGCCTCTGTTCCATGTATGATCCTGCTCAGATAGTATACTGGCCATTCCTGCCCATCAAATTCCTATGCCAAGAGAGCTCTGACAGACCTGGTGGTAGAGGTGAGGTAGAGCTGCAACTATATCCCTGCCCTTAGAGGAATCATCATTTGTGGAGAAGTGAGTAGCTTCTTCAGCTTGGTGAGAGATTCTTGGTGAGCTTCCTCACATGTTTTGTAACTTCATTACAAGTGACATATATTAAATTATGAATTTTATTTCGGTGGATATTTCCAAATATATATATATATTATTTTATGAGTTTGAAAGTGGTACTGGACCATTCTAGTTTTAAGATGTTTTTTCTCTAGAAAACGAAGGTTTCTATGACATGACTAATTTTATAGACAAAAATGTGATTATAAACTTATAAGTGTACTTATCTAAGAAACTTCATTGCAGATGCTTTATAGTAACTATTTTGTTTAGACGTTTGAACCTCCTAACGTGTTTCTCTTTATGGAAAGACTGTGTGCTTGTAATGTCGAACAAGAAATCAAAATATGCAACACTCCAAGTAGAACAAAGATCATGTTTCATCCTTATAGTATAAAATTTTGTTGTCAATTTATCAAAGTCTAGTGACAGTAGCTTAGAAACATATTGTCGACAGTTATATAAGTAGTGGAAGCACTATTAATAGAATATGTTGGAGTATATGGTTCTGCAATTAGTGAAATAATTAGGTTCTTAACATGTTTCAATGAACACTAGATCTAGGTGTGACTATCCATTTGTTTTCCATAGTATTGACCAGGGTTAAACCCTCCTACACATAATTTAACTTCCTTTTTGTTATCCAAAGGTCCCAAAAGAACTGCTCAATCGGGTTTCAAGGGTCACAAAATCTTCTTTTCCTGGGTCATCCGTATTGGGACCATTCAATTCTCTTGTGAAAGACGTACTTGATTATATTTTATGAGCATGTGGAGGGTAAGTGATTTCTATTTCCAAAGGATACGTGTTAGGACAGGTTATTCAAAAGTACAAATTGAATTTCCAGTTGAAGTTTGTACTTAGTAGTTATAAGAGGAACCTCTTCTTCTATCTTAGTTACTGGATATTTAACGATAAAGATTATGTTATGTTCTAGAATACGCTAATTATAAGGTAGGAGGCAGTAGGCTGCCTAGGTCAGGCGTTCGCATAGGCGATTTTTGTTTTAATTTAAATATGATATTTCAAAAAATCATTACCAACACAAACTTAATAATTCAATAAAAATTCTAAGTAGATAAATCAATGTAGCAATAAAGTGGATCAATGAAAGCTCGACTTTATTTGGGAATGAGTGAAAGTAAAATTAAATTAATCAAGTGTTAGTAAAATTTATAGCATTATTAATATTTCGAACAAATTCATTTTTCTTTGTTTTCAGATTAACACAAATGCACCCGACGGTCACCAAAACCTATGTTGGCATAAGATTAGAATTCAACGAAGATACACGGAATTGAACACGGATGTGGAGCATTTGAGACACACCCAGATCAACCCAAATTAATGAAAAGTCTTAGTGAAACATTAAGGCTAAGAATAAGTAAAGGTTTCACATCTCCTTTTTTTGGTTAGCACTTATGTTTGAAATTTTTTTTGGATGAGATACATCTATATTTTCTATTTTTTGGTAATGGAGGGGGGGAGTGGGTTCGGGGGGTGGGGGAGGGTTGGGGCTATTTGGGTTTGATGAGTATGTGGTGGGGCTATTTCTATATTTGTAACGGATAAAAATTGTTATAAAATACATTGTAACAGATTGGGAGTGTCATACATTTGTAATGGAAGATTTTAGTTGTAACGATTAAATTTTGTTAGCAATATTAATATAATTAAAAACTATAAGTATCTCATTAACAAATAGATATAAATACACTAATAAAAAAAATCTCAACCAATAATAATGCACTACAATCAACCTATGCCCACAGATATCGCTCAAAATATAATTCCAAACACATGTGATAAGATAAATGAGACTACATTTCGATGATATTAAAATGGTCTTAAACTATAATTTATTCATAATCATTAAAATTCCCAAAATAAAATGTAGTACAAGATAAACCATCTAGCTTATAACCATGATAGTACTCAAAATGAAGTGTAACAACTTTAAAGTTCTAAACATATTATTCTCCCCAAAGTAGTTTTTATGATATTTATTGCAAAAGTAGACTTCATTATTCCAAAGTAATCTTCGTATTTCCCTATATACATAAACAAAAGTATAAAATTAAAAAAGGTCAATGTTATTGTACATAAATCTTAATGAAACATTACGAGTGAGAGGGAGTGGGGGGACTAATTTCCACCTATAAAAAACTTAACAAAAAGTTTAAATCTTACTATGCACAAATTCCAACAAACAAATGATACATTCATAGATTACATAAGCCCCCTTTATGGTCAAACATCATATCAAAATTGACTCTCATTGCAAATGACTTTGGACATAGGCTAATATGGGTCTCACCTAACAGATGAGTTGCAACATTTACACATGAAGTGTACATATAATACTAAATTACTACTCATTGAAATCATATCCTATCCTATCATACGACACGCATCTACATCAATATACATACCACCCATTTTCAAATTTTATATTCTTTACAAAAATAAAATTACCTTAAAAAGAAACTTTAGAAATCCAATATGCTTTAGTGAATGCTACTACATGGAATTGTCAATACGGGACCAAACGATCTCATACCCTCTGCTGAGAGAATTTAGATCTGGTTAATAGTAAATGGATTGCTAATACAAAATAAAATTCAAACCATTGTAACGAATAACATAACTGGTCAAAATACAGAGACTACTGGTCTTGCATAACTGTTGAGTACTAGACCAAGAGTGATAGGAGCAAGAATAGCCTGAGAAATAAGAAAATTTACAATCAAAAACACAAGATTTTGCTGATCCATTTTAATATGATTATTTTGTAAGGTATTTAATACTACAAAATTGATTTTGACATCACAACGGCATCAACTGGAATAACAAACCCAATGAGAAAATATGTAGGAGAGGCGTGACAAGAAGCGAGATAATGGTACTGGAACTGGTAAAGAGAATGTTCAATGCCACATTCCTTTTGCTCAAGAAGTTGGCCTAGCTAGATAGCTGAGCTGTAACACAATACATGAGCACAAAACATGCATAGTACATTAAAAAATACCAAATTCCCGTGCTACAAATACCCCAAGAATTGGTTTCAGCACATACTGAGCAATAGACCAAGCAGATTGTGGTAAAGGTCTGCAACATATTGTGGATAAGTGGATTTAAAAAAGGATTCATAATCAGAACTATCAACGAAATGATGTGTGTGCATGTGTGTGTCTATATATATATATATATATATATATGTGTGTGTGTGTGTGTGTGTGTGTGTGTGTGTGTGTCATCCTTTTTTATAGTTCTGATTATGGCATTGTCCAAACTAATGGCGTTATTCGCGAGACCATTTTCACACTTGTGCATGTACCTTGTCTACACCATAACTCATTTTATTTACAAATACCAAAATTATCAATAAAACATACCTATAGCATGACCTTGTTGAATGGTAATGGAACACAAATTTGAATCATTAATCATAAAATGTTTAAAGCATAACTATATATTAAAACACTCAATATATACACATTTGTCTTTTTCAATCTCCTAAAATCTATTTGCATCTTCCAGCTCCACCACTTTATTCAAGACCCAACCTTCATTATGAGGCTCTTCAATATCTACGTAATAAAGAGTTTCTTTTAATCTGCAAATAAACACATGTACTATTATTGAAGATAATTAGAATAAACATCTAAATTGCATATGTTACACTATACTAAGCTCAAATCCATTATTATTCAATACACCAAAACAACTAACCAATATACAATTCAAAAAATAGGTTCACTTAGTGAAATAAAAATTATAAAGAAATAACTATTTGATAGCAATTATAACTTACAAACTTAAAAAACTACAAAATGAGTTAGATTGCATTGTCAGTCAACCACATAGTCATGTAGATATTTTAGAACTAAATTGTTTCAAATTGGAATATTTTGACTTGTAAATATTCATGATAGAATCTTAAAACAATCATTAAACTGGAAAAAAAAGTCATTATTTTGTGCTATAAACATAAATAATATAGCGATAGAGTTAGTAAACGTGCATGGAATGGAATATTACAACGAGGGAGTGACTTAGACATACTTTTATAATGAGAAAAAATAATACATGATGAAAGATAAAGTAACAGTCCTAAATTGTTCTTTCTTTAGAAGACTGTGATTTAATTAATTCTATTATGATAATATGTGCCAAAATAATAAACACTAAAAATTTAAAGAAAAAAGGCTAAAATTTTGTCCCTTCGTAGCCTAACTAAATTTCATTCATCAAATTTTCAAAATGAAAAAGTTTGATTTGCATACACCATTAAAAAGTCCAGTAAAATTAGCAGATTTGAAATGTAAGATGGCCCGTAAAGTCAGTGATCGGGCATAAATATTGTATATTTATCCCCTTAATCTCAGTACCTTTGTGAATTCGAGTGGTGCAATTGATATGAATTTAACTCGTAATTATGCTACTAACCTTCGTTGGTAAGTATTTCGTGTTTTTTACTTCTCTTATGTGTTTTACAGGTAAAGTATGTAAGCAATGCGAAAGAGAAATCGAAACAATGAAAGAAAGACTAGGAAGTCAAGTTCAAGGGTATTTTCATAATTTTGCAACCTGATCCGGGAGGTGGGGAAAACTGGAAATTTGAAGATCTCAGAACAGCGATAACACTGGAAAAACTAGCACCCAAATCCGAGCTACGGTGAAAGAGTTATAACCCCTTGAAGTTGAAGAAAAATCCAAGGAAGAAAGGAAGAAAACATGAAAATTTTCTAAGTGTTGGAAATGAAGGAAAGAAGGCCCCAAACCAGAAAGTTTCCACGAACCACATGGTGAATCGGTTCGAGGGCGAACCGGTTCGGGGTACCTGCGAACCGGTTCGAGGTGCCTGGGATGCAAAATTCTTTTTAAAAGCTGATTGGTCCAAAGAGTTCTAATGTGTTATAAACTCTTCTAAAACGTATTTGTATCTTTGTATTGACTTAAAAAAGATAGTTTTGAATAGTTTTTGATAGGGAGAAAAGGAGGAGAATACCCTAGGAACATAGTTTTGATTTGGTGCGTCAAGATCAATTATTTTCGGGTTTGATTGCAAGTTTTAATTCAATTTTCATTCTCTCTATTATTGTTCTTGCATGTTTATTTTTCTTGCATAATTGAGACGGTTTCTAGGTTTATAATATTTTCTTGCATATTTCAATATACTTTCATCATGATTTCTTTCACATGCAATGTAGTTAATGTATGCATAGTTAGGTTCAATATGTCCAGCTAGATTTTTTAGGGTTGGGATGCATAAACTCAACCCGATGTGAAAGTTGAATGTGTATAAAATTAATCCTCTAAACTTAAAGGTTTATTAGACTGTATTGCGTAGCGAGCACAACCATTGTAAATCTTTGGATCTCGTTTGCTTTGGGGTAACCGGGATGCTTCTGAATGCAAAGCGAGTGTAGCTATCTCGATAACGCTTTACTCGTCCTATGATTACGTATGGTGCGGGCTTAAACCTCATATATATAATGCTTGGGAGTACTAAAGTCTGGGTCTGACTAATCACTTAAATTTACGATTAATTTTATACTTGCAACACACTAGGGTTGAGGGATTGTATTCCCGACCTATTTTTCTCTTCATATTTATTACTTCATTCGTAGTTATTAATCCTTGATTAATTCATTAGTTCCATAGTGTTAATCTAGTTTCCTTTTACTTAGTAGGATTAATCGCAAATCCATCATCTTTTCGTTCTTTTCAGAGTTGAATTTAGGTTGACCGTCTGTCCTTCCGTCGTCACGATTTTCTCGTCCCATTTCTCTGTGGAGACGATCCTGACTTACCGGGTTTATTACTAACGCAACAGGCTTGCACTTGAGCCTAGAGAGTATGCACTTTATAGATACATTCTTAGTAGCGTCAGTCAGTATATTTGAAAATTTAAAGAACTCAAACATACAAGAGTCACCTCCAACCACTCAGCATGAAACATAACACAACCTTCAATGCTGAGTTTTAAGCCCTAATCCACACAAAAAATATAGAAAATAAAACAAGTACCACCTCTTATGCCATTTAGTAATTTTAGCATAAATAAATTATGAATTAGAATTAGAATCAAACCCAAATACGTGGCACTAATATGAACCATTGTTGTGCTTTTACATTTTTCTAATTCGAAAACTATCCTATCATATTATATAGATATAGACATAGCTAGGATAATAGAACTGGCATTTTCATTGTGAAAGAAAAATCTTCCATAGATGGTCTAATTCCGATAAACAACATTGTGGCCATCCCAGTTGACACGGCGTTCGTTCCAGGGGGAAGGAGAAAGATGACCCCCCGGGGAAGAAACTGCATCGCAGTTTTGCACCCTTCTCTTTGAAAAGGGGCTTCGGTCGTCGTCGGTGTGGGGTGAATGTAAAGAGATAGAGTCGCCGGCCTATTTAGCTCAAAACAGACACCAATATATTACCACTTCGATAGAATATGAGCGTTCATCGAGATATTGATCGTTATGGGGAAACGATAATATATGTGCGATGAAGCACGAACAAGCATATTATATGTATATATATGACAAAAATGAGGAATTTGAGAAATTTGAAAAAATAGGAGAAGTTGGAAAATTAAAAAGTTGGACTCGAGCCACATTCGGAAGCGCATGTCGGTCCTTTGGATGGGAGCTTGTTGAACGCAAACAGATATTTCGTTCGCATGGTAAGTCAGAATCACGCACGGGGCGGACGGTTGGAAATCTTAGGAGATGTACTTTGACATTCCAAAGAGTTTTGCTCAGTTTGGAAAGTTGACCTTCGTCAACCAGGGGTCGAAAGTGCCCGGAGACCTCTCAGAGTAAAATGGCTCGTTCGTCCGCACGGTAGGTCAGAATCATGCATGGGGTGGATCATTAGAAAGGGTATTTAGTTCCCTTCAGAGCAGGGGCAAAGCCAGGAATTTATGTTGGGGGGACCGCAATTTACCGGGGGTTTGGCGGCGGGATCCCCGAGGCAATTTTTTTAAGGGTTATTTATACTTTTATCCAATATTTTAGCACTAAAAATATATTGATCATAAGCATTTTTTCCAACAATATCTTATATATTCACCATCAAAATATAATAGTTTCACCACATACAAAACATATGTTTTCACTGTAACTAAGATCCAACATTATAAAGTAATTGTTGGAACATTATACAAAAAGCTAGCAAATCACATGTCCATATTTCTACAACACAAAAATAAAACAATTGAAATTTATTATTTTCTCTAAAACAGTTAATTACCATATATTAATTGAACACTGGAATATCATATATGTAGACACCCCATTTTTTTACCCCCAACTCTACTTAGGTCCCTAGTACCTCCCTTCATCATTACAAACCCAGGTCATATCCCGAGTACTGACCTAGAAGCTATCGGGCACTCCCCGGCTCAGTTTGACCAAAAAGTTAAACTCTTCATCTCGACTGAGACTCAATGAATCCTCTAAGGGAACTTAATACCCTTTCCAACGGTCCGTCCTGTGCGCGATTCCGACTTACCATGCGGACGAACGATCCGTTTAACTCCAAGAGGTCACCAAACGCTTCCAGGGCCTGGTTGACCAAATTCAACTCCCCAAATCGAGTCAAACTCTTTGGAATGTCTAAGTACATCTCCTAACCTTTCCAATGGTCCACCCCGTACACGATTTGGACTTACCATCCGGACGAACGATCCGTTTGCGTCCGAACGATTCCCCGTCCAATGGACCGACAAACACTTCCGAGCCATACTTGACCAAAAGTCAACTCCCTAACCTGGGAGTGGTCCAAAGGACTTTCGAAGGTCTCTGAATTATCTTTCCAACGGTCTACCCCATGCGCGATTCTGACCAACGATTTGCCCTCAGCAGTCGATTTCTCAAAAAGGCCTGAAACACGCTGCCAAATGGTAGGTTCCAGACCCTGCCTATCGGCAGGTGCCGATAGGTAGGATCAGTTCTATGCCGATCGGTAGTGACCTGAGCCTGTAAAAGGAGGCCTTCACCTCATCTGCAAGGGGAGCCCAGATCTGATAAAATTCACTCTCAACGAATCCCAGAAACCTCTCTGGAAGGCAGCGTGATTTCAACCTCTAAATCCCTTTTTTACTTCCACTTTTCATCATCCTTTTCATTAAACTTGGTGAATTAGCCACTCTCCAACATCATCCAAGTTCAAGGCTGCTCTCTAGCATTCAAGATCAAGCTTAAGATCTTTAAGAAGGTCCAACTTTCTGAAACTCTCTCTTAAATCCTCTTAAATTCTCAATAACTTGTTTCTTACTTAGCACTTATATTATCTCATCTTGCACATCCTGATATACTTTTTACTTAATATTATTGCACATCTCTTATTTTCATATAAATAAAAACCCAAAAAAACAAGAAAAAGGGGGTTTGCTCACAAATTACAAATAGGGATTCTCACACTTTTCTCTCCACTAAAACACTTTTTCTACATGCACGCACACTCACAAATAAGAGATCCCCCATTTGGATTTATGGGATAAACCCCACCCCTTGTTTTGTATGCGAACTACGTGGACTTTGATGCCTTTATAGGCTACGTAGGCGTCTCAAGGTAAAACCCGAGACTCGAGTCCTTTTCTCACTTTTTATCTTATTTTCCTATTTTCTCTAAATCTAATCTTCTTATATTCTATATACTTGCCCTTAGTGACGTATTACTCCATATGAATTATCGTTCCATTATAACGATCAACGTAGGGATAATCGCGTAAATCTTATTTTTTTAATATTATTTTTATATCTTCCTACGGATAACTCGCTTTATCTTTTCCATGATACAAGTCGAGGATTCCTATCTCCATTATATATATATACATGCACACATATCACGAGGGAAATATAAAGGAAAATAGCAAATATCCATGAGAGACCGAAAGGGCGGAATGGGTGCCTAACACCTTCCCATTTCGTAACTTAGCCTCCGAACCCTTCTCGAATCATTTTGGTTTCGCATGCACCAGTATGTCTTTGGATGCCATCCTTCGGGATGGCTTCCCCTTCTTCTTTTGTCTGTTTTGAGTAAAATAGACTGGCGACTCTGAATCTCTCTATATTTTTACACCTCATCTCAAATGACTCCGACCGAAGCGCTCCCGAGAGGGATATGCGGGACCCGAGGATCCTTTCCCTTCGCGCGCCCACCCACAAAGGCGAGGATCGAGGATGGCCACAGTGGCGACTCCGCTGGGGACTATGTGTATTTTGAGGGCTTGACTCTATTTTTGTGGATGCTATATTTGTTTATGTTTTCCCTTATATCTGCATGTTCCCCCTTTTCCATGTGTATCCCATGCTTATGCTTATGTTCACACACTGGTAGAAAATTTTCTACGTACACTTCACACCACGTGAACCTAGGATCACATATATCCACATGTTTCACGCATCACCTATCGATACTTGGTGTACCTTGGGTACTCGTACTTTGCTCCCTATTTGGTATAATCAAGAAAGGCATTCTCATCATAAGATACTAATAAGAGAATCATGCATGATTCACACGACATCACCAAAGAGCATTTTTATTGACCAAATTTTACCCAGTAATTGGAGGGTCACTTCGTGATGGGCGCTGGTCCGGCAGGTCGCAGTTAGCCTAAGCGATATGACTCTCACCTTCCATTGGCTAAGTACCTTCGACGTATATCGAACGGTTCCCCCGCATCGTACCGTTTGACCGAAGTCATGACGGGAGGTATATCGCAGGGAATTCGTTCACGTACACCGAGTATCTCGAATTTTCCCTCACACGTACTGTCCCCATAAGGTATATAGTGAAGCAATTCACGTACACTCAGGTATATCAAATGGGTTGTCCACACGTACCGATTGCCCGTAAGGGCAAGACGTATATCGTGGAAGTCACGCCAAAGGAGGTAACCCGTGCCGATTCACCCAACCAACTGCATACCCTCATATAGGTGTCAAACCTAGGACACCCACTTTAGATTTCCAGTTTTAACCCGAAACTCTATCGAAATTCCGGGTTGATCTGTCGCCCAATTTCTGCGTATTTTAAAATGGGACCCTGTCCGCGAGGCTGGTTACAAGTCCAAACCATAGCTTTGCATATATTAAAAACCCCACTTTTCCAGGCTCGGGTCCCATCCAGCATTGCATTTAGAAGAATTAAATACAAGTGAGAACATAATAATCATAATAATCATGCTGAGTTCCGTCTCCAAAAACATTTCTCCCTTCTTTATCAAAAATCCAAAAATATTTCTCCTTTCTTTATCAAAAAAAAAAAAAGAAGAAGAAAAATAGTTTCTTCCCTTTTTCTCAAAAATAAATCTCATCCTATGCCTTTTTAGGTCGATTGCAAGCCCTTGGCCTGACTCCCTATTGGCTTCGGTCTTCAGTCAAATCACCCCAGAGTTTCGTCCGTTCCTCTACTACTTCTTCTGATTCCAAAATCCATCCACTTTCCATAGAGAATACAGATCAAGCACCAGTCATATAGTCGGATCTGACGACAGTCCTAGCTCAGCTCGTGTCCAAGATTGATAACCTCCAAATCGAGGTCCGAGAGATGCAACGAAACTAGGTTTCAATTCCTCAAGAGCCCGAGGCCCTATTCCCTCATGCTATCGGTCCACCCGAGCCTATCTGGGTTCCCGAAGAATATCATCACGCTCCACGTTCCCCTCCTGTCAATGGGCCGCCGCCTGCCCAGCTTTCTATGTTAAACATTGCCCAGCCTATAGCTAACCTGCATGTGGCCGGTGATCCTAAGGAGGAGGAGTTGAATAAAGTTAAAGAGGATCTCAAGATGTTCACCAAGAAGTTTGACCAAGTCAGGATCTCTAGAAATTACATGGACTACACCCACATGTCTCCTTATCCTAAAGAGAGGTTACTCGAGAAGTTCAATATGCCAAATATCGAGAAGTTCGGAGGGAGTGGACCCCCGATTGTTTATCTTCGCAGTTATCATCGTTCCATGACTCTATTAGGGGGTTCTGAAGAAGTGATGGCCCAATTGTTTCAACAAAATTTGAAGGATAGTGCCCTTCGATGGTTTTTATCTCTTGAGGAATCCAAAATTCGTAGCTGGGAGGATGTAGCTCGAGAATTCATGTCGTAATATAAATACAACAAAGAGCTTGAGGTCACCCGTCGTGATTTAGAGCTACTCAAGAAGAATCCAGGAGAATCAGTCAGTAACTTCATAACCCGGTGGAGGGAGCAGGCAGCTACCATGACCAATCAGCCATCCTAGGAAGAACAGGTCAACATAGTGAAGAATAACTTCTTGCCCCATGTCCGAGCGACGATGGGAGGACAATACTATCCCCACTTTCGAGCTCTCAGAGAAGCTAGAGTAGAAATTGAGGAAATCCTTGTTAAAATAGAGGTCGAACCGAAGAAGGTGTCCAGACAGTTCACCCCTAGAAAGTATGACAAGCCCTAGTGCTACAGTCTCAACCATCAATAACATCTCTCAACCAACCACATCATGGGAACCAGAAAGCTGCCCTGCCCCCATACGAAGGGAATACACTAAGCTCTATGCTCCCCTCTCCAATGTTTACCAAGCCCTGTTGAGCCGAAACCTCATCAAACCTTTGGATCCACGTCCATTGCAAATCCACTCCCAAGAAACTTCAAGGCCGATGCTCATTGCGCCTTTCATCAAACCGTCGGCCATACCACCGACCAATGCTTTCACCTCCGAAATATAATCCAAGATCTCATTGACCGGGGTACCATCGCCCCACCAGCCAATCCTAAGCCAAACACTACTCACAACCCACTCCCAAATCATACCAATGCCATCTTCTTAGAAGAAAACCCATATTTTGATCCCTCAACTCAAATCACACCCATATACTCTCCTAAACCTCTTCAAATTTGCCCATATTTCCTCCTACACCCTACTAGCCTCGCTGATCAGGCACTGTCACTCCTTACCAGAGCATGCATCACTGTCCGTAACCGTTCTGAAAATGGGAATATGGAATTATCAAAGGTGTTGAACCAACTCCTAGAGTTCGGGCGGAAATTGCCCTCACGGATCGTCATCGATTGCCAAAGGTTCAGCACACTATTCTTGGAAGCACAAAAGTGGGCTCGAGATTCAGACAAGTGGGTGGTACCAACCGACGAAGTCAGCCTAGATGATGTTGTCCAGATTATGGAAAAATTATTCGGGTAAACCAACAGCATTTGTAGTATCACCGGGTTACTTGACACATTGAAGCTACAAGGGCACTTGGTCCCTTCGATCACACATATCCCCACAGAATGGGAGGACATGTATGAAGAAGCCGTTGAAGTTGTGGAATGCATTAACTTTACATGGAAAGACAGAATTGTTTCCACCAGATGGGGGGAAAAATTTGAAGATTCGAGCGAAGAACAAGCTTCAGGAAGAGCTAGCCTAGTAACCAACATATGTGGGATGATACATTTTAAGAACTCCTCGAAGAAATAAACAAGGTGGCAGACAACCTGAGATTGACGAGTAAATGGGATCCATGTTCTTTCCTTCTTCAGTAAATCATATGACCAGATCAGGGAGACATTACCAAGTTCCAAGATCCCTACCAGCAAATGACAAAGGGAAGGGCGTTAAAAACCTTCCTATGCCAGAGATGACCATTGAGGAGAGCAAGATCCTCGATCAACTGAAGAAAAATCAAGCTAACATCACTCTATGGGGACTTTTCATGTCTTCCCATCTACACATAATGGCTTTAATCAAATTGCTCACTAGACCCACAGTTCCTCCCTCTACTTCACCAGAAGAAGCGATAAATCTGGTCAGATCCTGGACCTCTACCCGAATGCTTTCATTTTCTGAAGAAGAAATCCCCAGAATTGGGACAAATCACAATCATGCACTCAATATCTCTGTCGAAGTTATGGGGAAGGCCGTGCCACTCTCCCTTGTCGATAATGGATCCTCCTTGAATGTTTGCCCTCTGAGAACCTTCAAGTTTTTAGGCCTGAAAGAAAGTGACCTCGCCCCAACCTCCGTCACTGTATGTTCCTATGATAATACTCGTCGGGAGGTGATGGGATCCATAAAACTTGTAATAGGGGTTGGCCCTATAAACCCTGTCATTGAATTCCAAGTCATAGACATCCCAACTTGTTTCAACCTGTTGCTCGGACGACCCTGGCTCCACAATATCAAGGGTGTGTCTTCCTCACTCCATCAGAAATTAAAGTTCTTCACCGACGGGTGAGTCATCACCATTTTGGGTGATGATGAAAATATCAAGGGTGCAAGCACCAACAGTCCAATTCTTGAGATACAGCACGGGTCAAATGATATGCTCCTATCAGGATTTCGAGTTGAGCCACTCCTACTCCCGGTAGGGGACGATTTCAAAGAAAGAGTTTGTCCAGAATATGAACCTCATGGCAATGTCAATGTGATTCAAATGTTCAGAAATATGCACTTCATGCCCAAACTAGGGCTAGGGCAAAAGCAGCAAGGGATACTTGAGCCCATCAAACTGAATAAAGCTTTCCCTCCTTATGGCTTGGGGTATTAACCATCAAAATGAGAGCATAGAATGATCCACCAGTCTCGACCAAAGAGAAGATTAGACTACATCCCAACGATCCCAGTAGACTCCTTGAATGGACGATTCATCAAAGAAGGTAAAATTTTCCCCTTTTGCGGTTTTCCAGAACCATGGTATGACCACACAGACAAGAAGCTGAAGCGGGAATGGAGATCTTTTTCTAAGATAGCTACCCATGGGCCGAAAGTTTCCAACACCGCATACAACCGCTCATCAAAGATACCGAAGAGACTAAGGAAAGTGACTTCGAAGATTCCTTCAACTTACAGACATTAGGGTTGGCACTCTGCATGGTTCATTCAGGTACTACATCAATGAATCCATCCCATCTGATTAAAGCTGCTGATACACCTCTCCTCAACTGGCATGCTGCGCCAGTTCTACCTCTTGAAATCTCCCCTAACCCCTATGTTTACCCTATTTCTTCTTCTGTTGTTTATCCTTGTTCAAATGTAATCGAGACCTATTTTGATTAGGTTCTCAATGCTGTTTTTCCTATCAATGAAATAAAAGAAGATTTTGAGTATCTTGTTGTGCCTTACATTAACTGCTTGGATTCTAATCGAACTTTTGATGATGATGATTTTGCAAATGAACAATTCTTAACTGATCTAAATAAGGTTAATAGTAAACAACATAACCGCATTCAAGTTAATGAAGAAGAGACTGTTGTTATTAATCTCAGTTCTAGTAGCCAACTGCGTGAGATTCAGATAGGGGCCACCCTTGACGAGCATGAGCGTGCACAACTCGAAGAATTACTGAAGGAGTTCATGGATGTCTTCGTATGGTTCTATGATGATATGGCCGGCATCGATCCTGAAATAGCTCAGCATGAGATTTCCACTCTCCCAGATTATATGCCGATTAAACAAAAATTGAGAAAACTCTGCACCGAATGGTCGCTCAAGGTCAAAGAAGAGGTGGTCAAACAGTTAAAAGTGGGCTTCATTCGGGTGATCGAATATCCCACATGGCTAGCCAACATAGTACCTGTGCCAAAATCAGGGGGAAGGTTCAAATGTGTGTAGACTATCGAGATTTAAACAAAGCTTCTCCAAAGGATGATTATTCGCTACCCAACATCGACATGATCATGAATAACACAGCCAGCCATGCTCTCAAGTCATTCGTCGATGGGTTTGCCGGATACAACCAAATCAAGATGCACCCCGACCACCAAGAAAAAAACCGCATTCATCACCCCATGGGGAATCTTTTGCTACACCATTATTCCATTTGGTTTCAAGAATGCTGGGGCTACCTACCAAAGGGCTACCACAACCATCCTACACGATCTGATTAACAAATAAGTCGAGATTTATATGGATGATATGATTATCAAGTCCAAAACTAGAGAAGGTCATGTTCCCGATCTCCGGAAGTTCTTCGAACGACTGCGACGGTATCAGATGCGACTTAATCCACAGAAGTGTGTCTTCGGTGTTACAAAGGGAAAACTCTTGGGATTCATGGTCAGTAAAAAGGGGATAGAGGCAGATCCTGCAAAGCTGAAGGCCATACTTGAGATGCCACCACCCCGAACAGAGAAAGAAGTCCGAAGTTTTCTTGGGAAATTACAATATATCAACCGGTTCATCAGCTAGCTAACCTCCATCTGTGAACCGATCTTTAAGCTCCTCCAAAAGGATTCAACCAAGGTTTGGAATGAGGCCTACCAAGAAGCTTTTGACCGAATCAAATAATATCTGACTCAACCGCTAGTGCTCATGCCACCACAGCCTGGTCTCCCTTTGCTCCTATACTTAACCATAACCGACACTGCAGCTGGGGCTTTGCTAGCCCAATACCTTGAAGACACTCGTAAAGGAAGAACCATTTATTATGCCAGTCATAAATTAGTCGGGTACGAGGCAACTACACTGCTTTGGAAAAGGCATGTGTTGCACTTATCTGGGTCACACAAAAGTTACGGCACTACATGCTCACCTTCCCCATCAAACTTGTATCCCGAATAGACCCCATCAAATACCTACTTGAGAAACCCACCTTATCCAGTCGAATGGCCCGATGGTTGATGCTCCTAACCGAGTTCGATATCGTGTATGTCACGCAGAAAGCTGTTAAAGGAAGAGCCATATCTGACTACCTCGTCGATTACCCCGTAGAAGAAGAAAATGCCTGGATCTTCGAATTCCCAGATGAAAATATCCTCTGCACCGCTCAAGACAACCTTCGATGGCAAATGTTCTTTAACAGCACTGCCAATAAAAGGGGATATGGCATTGGGATACTTCTGATCGCCCCAGATGACTCCCACACTCCCATCGCCATTAAATTGGATTTCTCTTTCACCGACAACATGACGGAATACGAGGCATGCACAGTAGGCCTCAAAGTTTCTCTCAAGAAAGGTATTCAATACCTTGATGTCTACGGGGATTCTGCCCTTATTATCGGTTAAGTTCTCAAAAAGTGGAAAGTCAAGGACAAAAAGCTCCAACCCTTCCATACCCACTTAGAAGAATTAGCCTCCGGATTCCGAGATATCACCTTCCATTACCTACCTCGAGCAAAGAATAACCTAGTCGATGGTCTCGCTACCTTGGCCTCCATGGTCGACATGCCCTAAGGAATAACAATGACCCCCTTCCTAGTTCAAAAGCAAGATAAACCAACCCACTGCTACCATATTGAGCTTGCCTCTACCAAAGATCCCGAACTAGCTGATTGCTGGTACTATGATATCTGGTGCCTCCTCAAACATGGTAGGTGTCCCGAGGGTTCCAACAAGAAAGATCGAACGACTCTCTGAAGACTGGCTGCCTAGTACATCATCTGTCATAAAGCTCTACTCAAGAGGAACTTCGATGGAACTCATCTACACTGTATCGCAGGGGCTGAGATTGAGAAAATAATGCAAAAAATCTACAGCGGGGAATGCGGGCCCCACATGAACAGTCACATACTTTCCAAAAGGATCATCCGACAGGGCTATTACTAGACCACCATGCCCCAAGACTACACCACCTATGTTCGGAGATGCCTCAAATGCCAATGATTCTCCAATCTTCAACACCTACCTCCGCGAGAATTGTACAACATGACCTCTCCCTGGTCGTTCTCCACCTGGGGTGTCGACATCATAGGGAAGGTTACACCAAAGGCTTCAAACGAACATGAATTCATCCTAGTCGCCATTGATTACTTCACCAAATGGGTCGAAGCTGAGTCATACGCAGTGTTGAACGCCAAGAAAGTGGTCAAATTCCTCAAGAAGAATACTATCTGTCGATATGGGGTCCCGTACGAGCTAGTGTCAGATAACGGGTTGCATTTAGAAGCATAAGTCATATAAGTAAGCAACGAGTACGGGATTCAGAGACACAAATCTTCTCCCTACCGACCTCAGATCAATGTGCAGTTGAGGCCGCCAATAAGAACCTCAAAGCTATCATCAGCAAGATGATCGAAAGTTATAGGGATTGGGCTGATCGGATCCCGTTCGCCCTCTGGGGCTATCGAACCTCAATCGGAACCTCTACTGGGGCTACCCCTTACTCCCTGGTCTACGACATGGAAGCAGTCTTACCTGTGGAGATGGAAATACCCTCGCTACGCGTCATGCTCGAAAACAAAGTTAGCGAAGAAGACTGATACCAAAGCCGTCTTGATGAGCTAGCCCTCCTAGATGAAAGAAGATTAAAAGCTCTTTACCACATACAGGGGTACCATTTCCGAATAGCACGATCATTCAATAAAAGATTCAAGGACCGCACTGTCCGGGAGGGGGACTTATCCCTCAAAGAGATAATAGAACCCATCTGGGACCCCAGAGGGAAATTCAAGCCCAATTGGAGCGGCCCCTACATTGTGAAAAAAAATCTTATCCGACGGTGCCGCCATGCTCACCGACCTAGATGGGGAATAGATGGCTCGTCCAGTCAACTTGGACCGTCTTAAGAAATTCTACCCCTAGTCCGAAATCTCGACGCGCTACGACTCTTCTCATTCCCTTCTATTCTAAAAAAAAAAAGAAAAAAAACTCTTCATTTCCCTCTACCCGGAATTACGTGGGCCTCATCCTCTGCAAAAACTATTTTCAAACAGATAAAAAAAAACTTTTTCAAAAACCCCAGAGGTACGTAGGCAGCTCATACACCTCACATGAGTGTGGCCCTTTCTTTTTCACAAAATACCATTATTTTCTTACCTCCGAGAACGGAGGTTCATTCTAAGGAATACTTGAACAAAAGGATTATGTATGCCTTAGCGATCAGTATAGATAATTCAAAATACAAAACTCATCGAAAGGCACGGCTAGATGATCAGAAACTTGTTTATTTCATTAATAAGAAATTACAGCACGGATAACATAAGAAAAGAGATGCATAACTCCCTTTCCCCTACTACCATAAAAAGCCAAAAAAAATACCCGCATCTATTACACAAATAAACTCTCCAAGAGTACTACCCACAGCTACCAGAGAAGCCTACACCCTCATTATCTACATCCTGAGGTCCCCAAGTTTCCCCTGCCTGAATAGAGTGTCGTAGACACTCCAAGGACCGATAAGCCCGAACCATCTTCGAAAAGACCACAACACCCCCTTCCATTGTGTTAGATAAAACAAATCATCTTTGTCCAATCTCCACTGCCAACATCTTGCTGACTACTTTCCTCCACAACCACCTTATAGAATCTTTGGGGACATGCCAAATTTCTCGATAGACTGGGAGGGACGGGTCGACGGACGTCGATTTTCCCACAGAGATCCAAGCAACAGACGCAGGCACTCAGTCAAATCTTCTACTGGAAAGAAATTTGAGGTCCAAGGTGGCACGACCTGGGCCCAGCCAAATTGGCGCAGAAGCTGCCAAGGGAAATAAAAGGAGGTCTGCCTGAGACCAACTAGCCGCACATATGAATAATCTCCTAGCTCCAGAACAGGCTACAACTGCCCCCACCAAGGCACTGACCAATACCGACCACGAGCCCCATGCTTCACAAGCCAATGCTCCCAGTTCTCAACATACAGACCAACACTGATGAAGTAGCATGAAAAGAAGTTGGGTACGACCGACAAGGGATATTCTGGAGGAATCGCCAAGCGGAATCTTTCAGACAACCACATGAACAGCATCACGAGGCTACCCCTCAAAAAGTCAGAACGGCCTTCTCTCCTGGCGTCCAGGCCACTCAGGGTCTCCGCCAGTATCACCGTCGCAGGATTGCGACAGTAAGACATCCATGAAGTAATGGCTGCAAGTTGCGGGTCCACCTGCAGTTCTCCAGTCACCAGCAATAATTTTGAAATCAGACCCGGAACAACAGCTCCAGCATCAACTACTTCCCGCAAATGTACAGACTGCAGCACCGCCGGGAGGGAGATCATTCCTCCAATAACCAATGATCTGGCCGCCGAAGGCGAAACATGAAGAAGCCCGGCCAACAAATCCCTGGGAGAGCAGGAAAATTCGGGTAAAGCCACAGTAACACTAGGATTTACACCCAGCATGGAAGAAAATTCCTCGTAGGTAGGACAAACTTCATCCAACTCAAAGCGGAATGCGTGGTCTTTGGGGTACCAGAATTGTACCCCCGCCATCAGCACGTTCCACTCAAGAGGCCGATTGCACCACAGGGAGACTCGGTGCATGTTGAAAGCATCATAGTCGACATTATAAGAGCACATTGCTTCCAAGGCTTCGAGGTAATTAGCAAACTCAATGCTACCAGGGAGAGCCATTTTGCAAGGCTAAGAAATAATGGGCAAGTAGGTGAAAATGCAAAGGTGTGATGAAAACACTCCCCCCTTATCCCCTTTTATACTTGAAAACCCTCATAAGAGACATAATCCCTGCAGAAATCGGAGGGAATCCTACCCCACAAGGTATCAAAGGGTGAAAAGGGTACCAATGAAAGCTTTGAATTGATGGGACTGGACTGAACTGCCGATAGGCAGGTCAGGGTGCTTGCCGATCGGCAACCCCCCATTTTAAAATTTTCCTCTTTTTCTCTTTTGTCAAATCAGAAAACTCAATAAAAATAAATTGATATTCTCAATAGAATTTCAAAATCCCTTTAATTTCCCCTTTTTAATAAAAAAACTTTCCTTCAAAAGATTTCAAAAATATTCCTTTTTACGGTCTCAGCAGCAAAGTAAAAAGCGCATGTGCATGCATTCATTCATCATTAATAAAAGATAATCAAAAAACTCCATTGCATTGCATATATCTATTTTCTATTTTACATCATTTTTGCAAGAAATAAAAAGAAAAAGCAAAAACAACGGGACTCAGCCCGAACCCACACTCTCTCTCTCTCTCTCTCAAGAGCTTCCACCCCTGCAACGTGCTCTCTTCCCCCTACGGCGAGACGACGCACCACCATTAGCCGAGCCTGAGTCCTCTCCGGACGAGGCAGATGACACCAAGCAAGAAGGAACACGAACCGCGTCCCGAATATGGGCAGTTACCGAATATATCCAGTCTCTGATGTCCCTTAGCCAAGTGGTCGACACCGGGCTTGCTGCAAGAAAAGGAGAAATCAGTATCAAAACAGAGATGACCAAAATAGAAAAGAAAAAAAGAGAGGAACAGAAAGGTATACCGTAGGTCTAAGGACCTCTTCTGTCAAACCCAACTCCTCCGGATCCATCGTATGAGGACGGTGAAACATAGGCACCATCCCCCCAATCAGCCTGTCGAATATTGTACGAGAGGGTATGCAACCGCACAAAAGGAACCTCTGAAGTCGCCGCCACTACAGATGCCAATGGACCACCGCCACTGTGGGAAAATCCCGTCGCTCGACTCGAACCCGCAGGAGGGAAAGGCAGGACATCATATATACTGGACGCCATCAACCATCTCGTCACAAAGTCCATATAGTCATACGGCGCAGTCATATCGGTGTACAATAAGTAGGATTCACCGATCATCGCCGCAATCCTCTCATCCACCGACATCAGTCGCTCCCGCCTCATAGACGTAGGAGACTACGCAGGTGGCACCACCACCTCCTCCTCAGCAATCTGACGAACCACCCGCTCCCCGAGGTACCAGGAATGGCCGAACTCATGAACCAATAAATGCCTCATCCGCGCATTCACCCTAGTTACCCCGTATCCTGAATGGCTATCCCTCAGGGATAAAAAGTATCCTGAAAATCCCCAAGCAGGCATAAATCAATACAAGATCAGAAGGTGCAATAAAAAACTAAGACCGAAAATGGAAAGAGTTTTACCCTACCACCGGTCATGTCATTCAAAACCTAACGCACCGCCTCCAGAGAGAGAGATCCCTTCGACTTCCAATTGGCCTCATGCCATCGATATAATCGACAGAAGTCCCCAATAGTGTCGTTCTTCAGAGCAATCAGCGGGGTATTGCACCCAATCATATTAAATTTCGTACAAAAATTTCTAGAAAATACCAAAAAGCCTCAAAAAATCCTCGAAAAATTCCTAAAAATCCCAGGAAGGATTTAGAACATCTTCACCAAGAAAATTTTGCATTCCCTAAAGAGAAACCCTATTTCCCAGTGGAATCCTCAAAAACCAAGTGAATCTCCTACCGATGAAACACTGAAGGATCTCTAAGGATCGCCTGATCACTTCCCCAGCGGAGTTTTTTTATAGCACCAAAATAGGTTGATTCCCCCCACGAGGTCTCCTAAAGAAACAAAAGCTTCCCTAGCTATCAGCTCCCCAGCTCAAATCAAAATCACAAGGCACTTTCTCTAGCGAAATAAAAATCCAATCTTTATCCACTCTTAGGTCAGAATTGACCTCGGTCTTAGATCGTCACCTGAGTTGGGTCAGAATTGACCCCGGTCCTCGGTCGTCATCACTCTTAGGTCAGAATTGACCTCAGTCTTGGATCATCACTTAAGTTGGGTCAGAATTAACCCCGGTCCCTGGTCGTCACCACTTTTAGGACAGGATTGACCTCGGTCTTGGATCGTCACCTGAGTTGGGTCAGAATTGACCCCGGTCCTCGGTCGTCACCATGCTTAGGTTAGAATTGACCTCGGTCTTGGATCGTCACCTGAGTTGGGTCAGAATTGACCCCAATCCTCGGTCGTCACCACTCTTAGGTCATAATTGACCTCGATCTTGGATCGTCACCTGAGTTGGGTTAAAATTAACCCCGGTCCTCGATCGTCACTACTCTTAGGTCAGAATTAACCTCGGCCTTGGATCGTCCCTGAGTTGGGACAGAATTGACCCCGATCCTCGATCGTCACCATGCTTAGGTCAGAATTGACCTCGGTCTTGGATCGTCACCTGAGTTGGGACAAAATTGACCCCGGTCCTCGGTCATCACCACTCTTAGGTCAGAATTGACCTCGGTCTTGGATCGTCACCTGAATTGGGACAAAATTGACCTCGGTCCTCGATCGTCACCACTCTTTGGTCAGAATTGACCTCGATCTTGGATCGTCACCTGAGTTGGGTCAGAATTGACCCCGATCCTCGGTCGTCACCACTCTTAGGTCAAAATTGACCTCGGTTATTAAATTTTCACCGTAAGACCGCGGACTCGGCTTTGACCCACAGAATTGGTCATCCCCCAACACCACTTCAGGTCCTCACAATTGACCTAAACCTTCGATTGTCATTCCATCCCCAACACACTCCTTAGGTCCTCAGAATCGGCTTTGACCCTCTGAATCGGTCGTACTCCCTCAAAATCATCTTGTGGTGTCTATTCGACGGTTATCATTTGTTCCAAACTCACCCATAGAGGGGCTCTATAGACACCCCATTTCGTTACCCCCCAACTCTCCTTAGGTCCCTAGTACCTCCCTTCATCACTACAAACCCAGGTCATGTCCCGAGTACTGACCTAGAAGCCATCAGGCACTCCCCGGCTCAGTTTGACCAAAAAGTCAAACTCTTCATCTCGACTGAGACTAAATGAATCCTCTAAGGGCACTGAATACCCTTTCCAACGGTCTGTCCTGTGCGCAATTCTGACTTACCATGTGGACGAACGATCCGTTTGCGTCCGAAACTCGACCTAGAGGCCACTGGGCTCTCCCGGTCTCTGTTTGACCTAAGTTAACTCTTCAGCTCAATTAAGGCTGAATGAATCTTTTAAGGGAACTGAATACCCTTTCCAACGGTCCATTCCGTGCACGATTCTGACTTACCATGCGGACGAACGATCCGTTTAACTCCAAGAGGTCACCAAACACTTCAAGGGCCTGGTTGACCAAAGTCAACTCCCCAAATCGGGTCAAACTCTTTGGAATATCAAAGTACATCTCCTAACCTTTCTAATGGTCCACCCCGTGCATTATTTGGACTTACCATACGGACGAATGATCCGTTTGGGTCCGAACGATTCCCTGTCCAATGGACCGACAAATGCTTCCGAGCCATATTTGACCAAAATTCAACTCCCTAACCCGGGAGCCGTCCAAAGGACTTTCGAAGGTCTTTAAATTACCTTTCCAATGGTCTACCCCGTGCGTGATTCTAACCAACGGTTTGCCCTCGGCAACCAATTTCTCGAAAAGGCCTGAAACACACTGCCAAATGGCAGGTTCCTGCCGATAGGCAGGATCAGCTCTATGCTGATCGGTAGTGACCTGAGCCTATAAAAGGAGGCCTTCACCTCATTTGCGAGGGGAGCCCAGATCTGATAAAATTCACTCTCAATGAATCCCAGAAACCTCTCTCGAAGGCAGCGTGATTTCAACCTCCAAATCCTTTTTTTACTTCCACTTTTCATCATCCTCTTCATCAAACTTGGTGAATTATCCACTCTCCATCATCATCCAAGTGCAAGGGCTGCTCTCCAACATTCAGGATCAAGCTCAAGATCTTCAAGAAGGTCCAACTTTCTCAAACTCTCTCTTAAATCCTCTTAAATTCTCAATAACTTGTTTCTTACTTAGCACTTTTATTATCTCATCTTGCACATCCTAATATACTTTTTATTTAGTATTATTGCACATCTCTTATTTTCATATAAATAAAAACCTAAAAAAATAAGAAAAAGAGGGTTTGCTCACAAATTCCAAATAGGGATTCTCACACTTTTCTCTTCACTAAAATAGCTTTTCTACACGCACACACACTCACAAATAAGATATCCCCCATTTGGATTTATGGGATAAACCCCACCCCTCGTTTTGTATGCGAACAACGTGGACTTTGATGCCTTTATAGGCTACGTAGGCATCTCGGGGTAAAACCCAAGACTCCAGTCATTTTCTCAATTTTTCTCTTACTTTCCTATTTTCTCAAAATCTAATCTTCTTATATTCTATATAGTTGCCCTTAGTGACGTATTACTCCATATGAGTTATCGTTCCATTATAACGATCAACGTAGGGATAATCGTGTAAATCTTATTTTTTAATATTATTTTTATATCTTCCTACGGATAACTCGCTTTATCTTTTCCATGATACAAGTCGAGGATTCCTATCTCCATTATATATATACACATGCACACATATCAAGGGGGAAATATAAAGGAAAATAGCAAATATCCATGAGAGACCGAAATGGCGGAATGGGTGCCTTAAACCTTCCCATTTCGTAACTTAGCCTTCGAACCCTTCTCGAAGCATTTTGGTTTCGCGTGCACTAGTATGTATTTGGATGCCATCCTTCGGGATGGCTTCCCCTTCTTCTTTTGTATGTTTTGAGTAAAATAGACTAGCGACTCTGAATCTCTCTACATTTTTACACCTCATCTCAAATGAAGCCGGCCAAAGCGCTTCTGAGAGGGATGTGCGGGACCCGAGGATCCTTTCCCTTCGCACGCCCGCCCGGGCGGGCGAGGATCGGGGATGGCCACAATATAAAAATTAAAAATTATAATAAGCTTGATTAAAAATTAACAATAATAGTCAACAATTAAAATAAATTAAAATATTTCCATTAATAATACTCTAACTGTTAACAATGGAAATAAATCTTTGAATAGGCACTAAAATATGGAGATACCTTTGATATAAGCATTAAAATATGGAGAAACATTTGCCTTGAATAAGCATTAACATATTAAAATAATATAATTTCTAACAATGAAGATATACCTTTGCTTTGTTAATGCCTTTGAGAAAATATGGGGAAGTCTTGAAAGTCGGCTGCACTGGTGGTCCCCGTGAGATAGTGAGAGAAAGAAGAGATATTTTGTTTTTAGTTAACCTAAAGATAAAATAAGGTTTGGGCTTGGGCCTTCTTTTTTGTTGGGCTTAAAAATACAAATATATTACATGTAGGGGTTTTTTTTTCAAAAGATTGGTAAGGGCCATGACCCCCCACTGCCATGGCCCAGCTTCACCCCTGCTTCAGAGATTCATTCAGTCTCATTTAAGCAAAAGAGTTGACTTTGGTTAAACGGAGTCCGAGAGTGCCCGGTGGCCTCCGGATCGATTTTTAGGGGAAAACTAATTGTTCGGCCGAACGGTTATGTTGTTTCATGCACGGGGTGGACCGTTGGAAAGGGGTTTCAGGGCCCTTCAAAGATTCAAATAGATTTCACTCTGATGGTGGAGTTAATTGGGGTCAATTCGGGGACCAGGAGCGCCTGATAGCCTCTAAATTAGTTTTCGATAGTGAAATGGTTCATTCGTCTGAACTGTTATGCCAATTCACGCATGGGGAGGACCGTTGGAAAATGGATTAGGATCCCTTCAAAGATTCAAAGAGATTTTTCTCTGATGAAAGAGTTAACCGGAGTCAAATGGGGCTCGAGGGCTCCCGATGGTCTCTGGATCAGTACTCAGAGTACGAATTAGGTTTGTGGTGGAAGCGGAAAGTGCTAGGAGTTTAAGGAGAGACTTAGGGGGTCGTATAATGTAGTGTCTATATATCCCCTCAACGGGTGATCATGGAACAAGTGATGACCATAGAATAGACACCACGTGATGGAAGGAGGTCAGTTCTGCGGACCTAGGGGTGTGGATGACCGCTTCAGAGGGTCGAGGTCAATTCTGACCTAAAAGGAGGTGACAATCAAGGGCTGAGGTTAATTATGACCTAAAATAGGTGATGATCGAGGATCGAGGTCAATTCTATCCTAACTGAGGTGACTATCCAAGACCAAGGTCAATTTTGACCTAAAATAGGGGACAACTGAGGACCGAGGTCAATTTTGAGCTAAGAGAGGTGATGACCGAGGACTGAGGTCAATTCTGACCTAACTAAGGTAACGATCCATGATCGAGGTCAATTTAGACCTAAAAGTGGTGACGACCGATGACCGAGGTTAATTCTGACCTAACTAAGGTGAGATCCAAGACCGAGGTTAATTTTAACCTAAAAGAGGTAACGACCGAGGACCGAGGTCAATTCTGATCTAAGAGAGGTAACGACCAAGGACCGAGGTTAATTCTGACCTAACTAAGGTGATGATTCAAGATCGAGGTCAATTCTGACCTAAAAGAGGAGGCGATCGAAGACCGAGGTCAATTCTGACATAACTAAGGTGACGATCTAAGACCGAGGTCAATTTTGACCAAAAAGAGGTGACGACCGAGGATCGAGGTCAATTCTGACCTAATTAAGGTGGCGATCCAAGACCAAGGTCAATTCGGACCTAAAAGAGGTGTCGACCGAGGACCGAGGTCAATTTTTACCTAACTAAGGTGACGATCCAAGATCGAGGTCAATTATGATCTAAAAAAGGTGATGATCGAGGATCGAGGTCAATTCTGACCTAACTAAGGTGATGTTTCCCCTGGAGATGAGGATTGGATTTTAGGTTCTGTTGAGGAATAGTGAATGATCCGTGGATTTTACAGTTGGGGAAAGTTTGGTGCGTCCTTTCGAGACGTTGGTGGGGATAATGATTCTCTAGAGTTCTGTTGGGGGTGTAAAAAATGTTTTCCTTGGTGAGCAAGGTGCTAGAACGGATTTGGCGATTTTAGGATTTTTTTCTAGAATTTTTCAGAATTTTCTGGTATTATTTTTGGATTTTTTATACGAGATTTTAAGGGGTGTGCTGACTGACATGGGTGTGGGTGTGCTAATCATCATTGGAACAGACTTTTGGGATACCTCGAGCAGGTGAAAGGCTCAGTGCCGATTGGTGGGTGGAGGGGGTTGTCGATCGGCATGACCCTTAGCCTCCTATAAAAAGAGGGCGTTCTCCTTATTTTGCATAGCTTTCTGACTTCTTTTCTTCTGCTATAAACCTCTGCAAATCTTCCTAATGTCCTAAATGGCTGACTTCTCAAGCAGTGCAACCCATATGGCATGGCTCAATGCCGAAGAATGGGCAGGGTTGGAGTGGAGGGCTAGGGTGCCCCTCGCATTGGGTAGCGAGAATTATTTCAACTCGTTTGAGCCTGTGGCATATGATCAGACTCTTCTGTGAGAGCCTTCGCATCATCACTCTTCAAGGGTGGTGAACCCTGGTGGTTATGTACGTCTTGTATGACTGTTGGTATTCCTTTCTTCTTTTCTTGACGAGATTGCTTTATTTTCTGAATCTGACAAGGATTTTCTTCATTTCTTGACAGTCTGACGTCTCCATGTTGACTATTCGTGCTCGTGGTATGACAGAGTTGAAGGATGTTTGGTAACACCTTCCTACTATGGTGCACCGGATAGTGTCCTCTTCGAGTTTTAGGAGGCTAGCATCGGCATTGGATGAGACTCCCCACTCCACTGTGAAGCTATGTGCTTTGGTAGAGAGGTGGTGGGACACCACCCACACCTTCCATTTGAATTCGGGGAGATTAGAGTGACTCCCATTGATGTTCAACAGCTGCTGGGGCTGTACTGTGAGGGTGCCCAGATTAAGGTGGACAGGACGCTGCGGGTAACGCCGGAGGCGATGACGACGGCTTTAGGTGACGTGGAGAGGGTGGATTCTGGGGATTCCCTCCGCTTATCTTCTTTGAGGGAGATTTTGATGAGGATAAGGGTTGACTAGAACTATATGCGGCAGGTGAATCAGATGTCCCGTTTGTTTATCTTGTTAGTGTTGGGAGGTTTTCTGGTGGCGACGAGTGGCAATGTCGTTCTCTTGTGGTTTCTGCCATTTCTGAGGGTGTTTTCGAACATTCGCTTCTATAATTGGGGGAACCTGACTTTGGCAACCCTTTACTATTCTTTGGATGCATTCAACCGGTGTTGTCGATCGACTTTTACTGGGACCACGTATCTTCTGGAGGTATGCTTTATTTTGTGCATTTTCCTTTATGCCTTCGCATTTTCCACTCATGCACGTCCTTTTGATTTCTTGAATGTTGATCCTTGTTCTTTGAGACGTGGTTCTATGAGGTGATTGGGTTGAACACCCAACTGATTTATTTAAAGGATGACTCTGTTGGGAACTTTTATCGGATGTTCTGATGGAGTAGGTCTAATCGACAATCGAAGATGAACCTTTCTCTAGAGGCAGTGCGTCAGGTCTTGAATGGCCTGACGAGCGAGCGGGTAAGCATTCTTTTGTCCTTGATACTGTTCTTTTCCTTTGAAGCCATTTTATTAACACTGATCATTCACTTTCGCTGGGGATTTGAAGGTGACCTTTTATCCTTAGGGGACGGCTATTCAGCACGCGGGGGTGACTGGGGGACATGCGCAAATGTGGCACCTACTGGCGCATGAGTTCGGCGACTCCTGGTATCTTGGGGATAGGTAAGTTTGTTAGATTGTGGAGGATGAGGTTGCGTTGTAGCCGACGAGGCCCCCTATGTTCATAAGGCACGTGCGGGAGATGTCTAATGATGCCCGGGTGGCTGCGATGATGGGAGAGCCATACTCTTTGTATACTGACATAGCGGTGATGTATGATTATATGGAATTCGTCACGAGTTGGATGATTCCCCTAGAATTTATGATGTGATGCCTCTCCCCAGGGAGGGCTCGAGTCGACATGTGGGGTCTTCTCATAGCGTAGGTGGTGCGGCTATGTCAGTGGCAGCAGCAACGACTTCAGGGCCTTCTTTCGTGCGGCTGCATTCCCCTAGTTCAACCTTCGGCGAGATGATGGGGGGTCCGTGCGTCTGCAGCATCTCCCTCATATGATGGACCTGGAAGAGTTGGGTCTAACGAAAGAGGCCCTTCAGCCTGCGATACGTCTTTTTTGATTTCCTTGATTTCTTTTTCTCTCCTCATGCTTGACTGATTTGATCTTTTATATTCTTCCTTACAGCATATCAATGTTTCGACCACTTGGATGAAAGACATCAGGGACTGGATATCTTCGACGACTACTCATATTCATGAGGCGATTCCAGTTCCTTTTTGATTGGTGTCGTATGCCTCGTCTGAGGAAGGATCGAGCTCTGGCAGTGGGGGTACATCATCTCACCGCAGGGGGAAGAGGGCACGTCGCAAGGATGGGGGATCCTAGAGAGAGAGAGAAAAGATAGAAAAGAGAGAGAAGAGAGAGAAAGAGATTGGGTTCAGGCTGAGTCTCGTTATTTTTTCTGTTTTTCCTGCAAAATGTTAATGTAACACAGCAAAATATATGCAAATGAAGAATGAATTTTTTTTATTAATTTTCTTGTTTAGTGATTAATGCACATGCTCTTTTTTGGAAGATTGATTTAAGAAGGATTTTATTTAAAATGAAATTAGTAAAAGCATAAGTTTAAAGGAAATTCTGAATTTCCTTAAGATAAAAATTATTTTTGTTGAGTTTTTTGACAAAAGAGGAAAAAAGAAAGTTACCTAAAATAGGGGGTTATTGATCGGCATGACCCCTGTCCTGCCTATCGGCATATCAGTCCATTCCAATCAATCCAAGGCTTTGATTGCACTTTCTTCAATTGCTTGGTACTTGGTGGGGCAAGTTTTACTCCAATTTCTACAGAGTTCCTTGTCTTGTCTTGAGAGTTTCCAAGTATAAAAAGGGGGTGTGGATGGGGCTTTCTCCCTCACACTTTCACTTTATTTATTTTCCACATTCTTACTTGCTTACTATCTCTTAATCTTGAAAGATGGCTCTCCCTGGTAGCCTTGAGTTTGCTAACTACCTCAAGGTCTTGAAAGCAATGTGTTGTTACAATGTTGATTATGATGCCTTTCACATGCGGCGAGTCTCTTTATGGCGCAATCGTCCCATTGAGTGGAACATGTTGATGGCGGTTGTCGAGTTTTGGTATCCCGAGGATCATGTCTTCCACTTCAGGTTGGATGATATTTGTCCTACCTATGAGGAATTTTTTGCCATGCTGGGGATAAATCCCAACGTTGTTGCAGCTCTGCCTGAGTTTTCCCCTTCTCTCAAGGAATTATTGGTTGGGATTATTCATATTTCGCCTTCAACGACCAGGCCCTTGGTTACAAGGGGAATGATTTCCCTCCCGACGGTGTTACGATCCATGCATTCGCTGGATGTGTGTGATGCCGAATATGCCGAGGCCGTCATCCTAGGCATTGTTTCAAAAGTTATGTTGGTGACTGGGGAGACACTGGTGGACCCCTAACTGACTGCTATTATATCTTGGATGTCGTACCCTCACAATCTCATGGTGGTGATACTGGCGAAAACCTTGAATGGCCTAGATGTTTGGCAGGAGGGTCGTTTTGAGTTTCTGAGAGGGAGCCTTTAATGCTGTTTATGTGGCTATCAGAGAGGTTTCGTATGGCGGTCCCACCTGAGTATCCTTTGTTGGCGATGCCAAAAAATTTCTCGCGCTATTTATTAGCGTAGGCCTAGACATTGAGAGTTTGGGGAACTGGTTTGTAGAGCACGGGGTGTAAGGCTTACGCTGTTATGTGCCTTGTTGGGGGGAGTTACTTCCCATTTTGGAGCTTGGAGAGTACCATCACGTCAAACTGGTTGGCCTCATATAAACCTCTTTCTACCTTCCCTGGCGGCAGCTGCGCTAATATGGTTGGGAGCAAATTATGCCACCGTGGACACCAAACTTCTTTCCTGTGAAGGACTTGACAGAGCGTATGCTCATGCGGCTTGGTTTTTTATGGGAGAATCGTCGTCTGTCGACTCGTCCTTCTCAGTATACTGGGCGAATCTATCATGTCTCCGGGGACTACATGAAGTGGTTGTGGAAGAAGGTAGTGGCCAGGATGCTGGCTGTGGAGACTGGTCAAAGGTGGTTTGTCATATCTGACACCATGGAGGGGGCGTTGTGTTCTACCCTAAGTTGGTTCGGGCATATCTCTCCCTGGAGCATCTGTTATACTCCATTCATGCAGGGGAGGCTTGGGGAGTCGAGGATGCAGGAGATGATGGTGTTGGTTCCTCAGGCAACCGTGGGTAGGGATTTTTTAAGCTTTTTGTAATAGGTGTTGTTTTTATGTTTTGTGGGAATAATTGGAGTGATTTTCAGGAGTAGTGGGTCTTGTTATTACCTGGGTTTTTTTGCCAGGGAAGTCATTTGACTCCTTACGACAATGTAATAGTACGAAAATTTCAAATAATGAAATAAATAAGTTTTTAATCATCTAGTTGTGACTTTTGATGACTTTTTGCATTTTGAATTATCTATACCAATCGCTAAGGCATACATAATCCTTTTGTTCATGTTTATGTTAAAATTAAGTGTCGTCCTTGGGGATCAGAAAAGAATAGCATTTTATGAAAAAGAAGGGGGTCGGGCTCATGTGAAGCGAATGATCTGCCTATGTACCTCAGAGGGTGTTAAAAAAATTTGAAATTCACTTTTTTTGAAAATGCTTTTAGAGGATCAGGCCCAAGTAATTCTGGGTAGGGGAAAAGAAGAGAGATTTTTTATTTTAGAATAGAAGGGAGATGAGAAGAGTCGTAGCTCGCCGAGATTTTGGACTAGGGGTAGAATTTCTTGAGAGGGTCCAGGTTAACTGGATGTGCCATTTCTTCCCCGTTGAGGTAGATGAGCACAGCGGCGCCGCCCGACAAGATATTCTTTATAATATAGGGGCCACTCCAATTGGGCTTAAATTTCCCTCTGGGGTCCTTGATAGGCTCTACTATTTCTTTGAGGGCTAAGTCACCCTCTTGGACACCGCGGTCCTTGACTCTCTTATTGAATGATCGTGATATACGGCTATGGTTCCCTTGTATGTGATATAGAGCTTTCAATCTCCTTTCATCTAGGAGGGTCAGCTCGCCAAGACGAGTTTGGTACCAGTCTTCTTCGTTGAGCTTGCTTTCAAGCATGACGCACAGCGAGGGTATTTCCAGCTCCACGGGTAGGACCGCTTCCATGTCGTAGATTAGAGAGTAAGGGGTAGCCCCATTAGAGGTTTGAACTGACGTATGGTAGCCCCAGAGGGCGTAAGGGATCCTATCGGGCCAATCATGATAACTCTCAGTCATCTTATTGATGATGGATTTGATATTCTTATTGGTTGCTTCAACTGCTCGGTTGGTTTGAGGTCGGTATGGAGAGGATTTATGTCTTTAAATCCCACTCATCAACCACTTCTGTGACCTCTGCCTCAAAATGTAGCCCATTGTCTGATACCAGCTTGGGTGGGACCCCATATCGGCAGATGATATTTTTCTTGATCAATTTAGCCACTTTCTTGGCTTTCAGAACTGCGTATGACTCGGCTTCGACCCATTTGGTGAAGTAGTTAATAGTGACTAGGATGAACTCATGCCCATTGGATGCCTTCGACGTGACTTTCCCTATGATATCGATGCCCCATGTGGAGAACGGCCAGGGAGAAGTCATGTTGTACAGTTCTCGCGGAGGCCGATGTTATAAGTTGGAGAACTGTTAGCATTTGAGACATCTTCGAACGTAGGCTATGCAGTCCTGTACCATGGTAGTCCAGTAGTATCCCTATCAGATGATCTTTTTTGCGAGCATATGGTCGTTCATGTGGGGTCCGTATTCCCCACTGTGGATTTTTTGCATCATTTCTTCAATGTGAGCCCCTGCGATGTAGTATAAATGGGTTCCATCGAAGTTTCTCTTAAACAGTGTTTTGTTACAGATAATGTATTAGGTGGCCAGTCTATGGAAAGTTGCTTGGTCTTTCTTGTCGACTCCTTGGGGATACCTACCGTGTCTGAGGAGGCGTCAAATATCATAGTTCCAACAGTCAGCTATTTCAGATTCTTCCTCTGTGAAGAGCTCAATGTGGTAGCAGTGGGTTAGTTTATCGTGTTTTTGGACAAGTAAGGGAGCCATGGTCATTCCTTCGGGCATGTCAATCATGGAGGCTAAGGAAGCTAGGTCGTTCTTTGCTCGGGGGAGGTAGTGGAAGGGGATTTCTTGGAATTAGGAAGCTAGTTCTTCAAGGTGGGTATGAAAGGGTAAGAGTTTCTCGTCCTTGACTTTCCATTTCCTGAGTACTTGACCAATGATGAGGGCTGAATCCCCGTAGACATCGAGGTATCAAATTCCTTTCTTGAGGGCAACCTTGAGGCCTACCGTGCACGCCTCGTATTCAGTCATGTTATTAGTGCAGGGGAAATCAAATTTGATGGCAATGGGAGTGTAGGAGTCATCAGGGAAAATTAGTAGTATTCTAATGCCATATCTTTTTTTACTGGCAACGCTGCCAAAGAAAATTTACCATCGAAGATCTTCTTGGGAGGCGCAAAGGATATTCTCGTCTGGGAATAAAAAATCCAGACATTGGATTCTTCCATAAGGTAGTCAGCAAGGTAGTCAGAGATGGATCTCCCTTTCATGGATTTCTGTGTGACATAGGTGATATCAAACTGGGCTAAAATCATCAACTAACGGGCCATTCGGATGGATAAGGCGGGCTTCTCGAGTAGGTATTTAATGGGATCTATTCGGGATACGAGTCTGATGAGGAAGGCAAGCATGTAGTGCCGTAACTTTTCGCTAACCCTGACAAGAGCGACACATGCCTTTTCCAAGGCGGTGTAGTTAACTTCGTAACCGGCCAATTTTTTACTGGTATAGTAGATGGCTTTTTCTTTGCGGGTTTCTTCAAGGTATTGAGCTAGAAAAGCCCCGGTTGCAGTATCGGTCACGGTTAGGTATAAGAGTAAGGGAAGACCAGGTTGCAGTGGCATAAGCACCGAAGGTCGGGTTAAGTATTGCTTAATTCGGTCGAAGGCTTCTTAGCAAGCTTCGTTCCATACCTTGGTCGAATACTTTCGGAGGAGTTTGAAGATGGGTTCACAAATGGAAGTCAATTGGTCGATGAATCGACTGATGTACTATAATTTCCCAAGGAATCCTCGAACTTCGTTCTCCATTCGGGGAGGTGGCATCTCAAGTATGGATTTCATCTTGGTAGGATATTCTTCTATCCCTTTTCTCACTAGCCATAAATCCCAAGAGCTTCCCTTTGGTAACGCCAAAGACACATTTCTGTGGGTTAAGCTGCATTAGGTACTGTCGCAGTCGTTCAAAGAATTTTTGGAGAGTGGGAACATGACCTTCTCTAGTCTTGGACTTGATAATCATGTCATACACATAGACCTCGACTTCTTTGTGTATCAGATCATGCAAAATTATTGTGAAAGCCCTTTGGTAGGTAGCCCCTGCATTTTTTAGATCAAATGGCATGACAGTATAGCAAAAGGTTCCCCAATGGATAATGAATGCGATTTTCTATTGATCATCAGTATGCATCTTGATCTGGTTATATCCAAAAAATCCGTCAATAAATGACTTGAGAGCATGGTTGGCTGTATCGATGTTGGGTAGTGGGTAATCATCCTTCGGAGTGGCCTTATTCAAGTCTCAGTAGTTGATACACATGCGGACCTTTCCTCCTGATTTGGCACAGGTACCATATTGGCTAGCCATGTAGGATATTCAATCACACGAATAAAGCCCACATTCAATTGCTTAACTACTTCTTCTTTTACTTTGAGTGACCATTCGGTGCGAATCTTTCGCACCTTCTATTTGACTGGTTTACATTCTGGGAGCGTTGGAATCTCGTGATGTGCTATCTCAGGGTCAATGTCGGGCATATTATCATAGGACCATGCGAAGACATCCACGAACTCCTTCAGTAGCTCTTTGATTTACGTGCATTTGTGCTCATCAAGGGTAGCCCCTATCCTAATCTTGCACATTTGGCTACTGTAACTGAGATTAATAACAACAGTTTCATCTTCATTAACTTGAATACGATTATGTTGTTTGTTATTAACCTTATTTAGATCAGTTAAGAATTGTTAAGTTGCAAAGTCATCATCATCAAGAGTTTGATTAGAATCAGGACAATTAATGTAAGGCACAGCAAGATACTCAAAATCTTCGATTATTTCATTAATAGAAAAAAATAGCATTGAGAACCTCATCAAAGGAGTTCTCGATTACATCAGAGTGAGAGGAAATAACTACAAGGGAAAGGAAGTAAACATCAGGGTTAGGTTGAATATCAGCAGGTGGCACAGGTGTAGCATGTCAGTTGAAAAGAGGTGTATTAGCATCTTTGATAAGGTAGGATGGATCAGATGATGTAGTCCCTGAGTGGATCATGCAGAGTGTCAACCCATTTATCTGCAAGTTGAAAGAATCCATGGAGTCACTGTCCTCAAAATCCCCAATATCATCTATGGTCTCCTCAATGAGTGGTTGTACACAGTGTTGGGAACTTTTGGCTCCCAGGTAGCTGTCTTAAAAAAAGATCTCCATTACTGGTTTCATCATTTTGTCTACAAGGTCATACCAAGGTTCGGGCAAGCCGCAGAAGGGGAAATCTTTGTCCTCTCTGATGAATCTTCCATTTAATGAATCTCCCGAGATAGTTCTGGTGCATTTTAACTTTCTCTTCAGTCGAGGTTGACGAATCAATCTGAGTTCTTCTTCTGATGGTCGATAGCCCAAGCCACAAGGAGAAAAGGCCTCCTTCAACATAATAGGTTCAGTTATCCCTTGTTGTATTTTCCCTAGCCCCAGTCCAGGCATGAAGTACATATTCTTGAACATTTGGATTACATTGACATTTCCATGAGGATTATATTTTGTACAAACCCTGTCTTTGAAGTCGTCCCTTGCTGGGAGTAGGAGTGGTTCAACCTGGAAGCCTGATAGCAGCATATCGTTCACCCTGTGGTATATCTCGAGTACCGGATTACTGGTGCTTGCATTCTTCGTATTATCACTATCTCCCAAGATGGTGATAACTTGTCCATTGGCAAAGAATTTCAATTTCTGATGGAGGGAAGAAGACACCCCTTTGATGTTATGGATCCACGATCATTCGAGCAATAGATTAAAACAGGCTGGGATATCGATGACTTGGAATTCAATAACAGGATTTATAGGGCCAACCCTTATTGAAAGCTTGATAGATCCCATTACTTCTCGTTGGGTGTTATCATAGGTACACACGACAGCAGAGGTTGGAGAAAGGTCGCTCAATTTTAATCCCAAATAATTTAAAGTTCTTAGTGGGCACACATTCAGAGTTGATTCGTTGTCGACGAGTGAGAGGGGGACAGTTTTCCCCATAACTTCAACAGAGATATTGAGAGCGTGATTGTGGTTGGGACCATTCTTAGGGATTTACTCTTCGGAGAAGGAGAGCATTCGAGTAGAGGTCAGTGATCCAACTAGATTCATTTCTTCTGGTGTGGTTGAAGGAGGAACTGTTGGTCTTGCAAATAGCTTGATTAGGGAATTTCGATGCAGTTGGGAATACATGAAAAGTCCCTATAGAGTGATGTTAGCTTGAGTTTTCTGCAGTTGATCAAGGACCTTACTTTCTTCAAGAGCCATTTCTGGCATAGGGAGATTCTTAACACCTTTCCCTTTATCGCTTGCTGATAGTTGTAAGTTCGGATTTTGTTAATGTCTCCCCGACCAGGTCATGTGGTTCACGGAAGAGGGGAAAAATAAAAACCTTATTTCTTCATCGATGTCGGGTTGCTCAGCTACCTGGTTGATCACTCCTAGTAGCTCCTCAAATGATATTACTCCACATAGGTTGACTATCAGACTAGTCTTTCTTCAATATGGCTCTTCATCTGAATCTTCGGAATCGCCCCCCCATCTGGTGGCAATGATATTATCTTTCCATGTAAAGTCAATACACTCTACAACTTCTATGGCCTGTTTCTATAATTCCTCCCATTCGTAAGTAAATGTGAGAGCGAGGGGACCAGGTGCCCTTGTAATTTCAAAGCGTTGAACGGCTCAGATATGCTACAAATATCACCAGTCTGTCAAAAAAAAATAGGCCATGATCTGGACCAGGTCATCTAGACTGACTTCGCTGGCTGGCACTACCCAGTTGTCTAACTCTCGGGCCCATTTTTGAGCTTCGAAGAATAACCCACTAAATCTCTAACAGTCAATGGTCATCCGGGAGGTCAATTTCAGCCCGAACTCTAGGAGTTGGTTCAGCACTTCTGATAATTTCATGTCTTTACCTCAAAAACGGGTGCGGACAGCGATGAAGGCTCTGGTGAGGAGTGATAAGGTTTGATCGGTAAGGTTGGTAGGGTGTAAGAGGAAATATGGGCATGTTTGGATAGGTTTAAGAGAGTATATGGACATGATTGGTGATTTACTTAGCATGGTTTGGGTAGATGGGTCGAGTTCTGAGTTTTCTTCTAGGAAGATGGTGTTTGTATGACTTGGGAGTGGATTATGGGTAGTGTATGTTTTAGGATTAGCTGTTAGGGTGATGATACCTCGGTCAATTAGGCTTTAGATTGTGTTTCGGAGATTGAAACATTGGGTGGTGGTATGGCCAGCAGCTTGGTGATAGTCACAACAGGCATCAGGTTTGAAATTCTTTGGAAATGGATTTGGTAACGGACGAGGGTCCAAAGTTTTGATCAGGTTTTGGTTCAAGAGAGTCGGGTAAAATTTGGATAAAGGAGCGCGAAGCTAGGTATATTCTTTTCGAATTAGGTTTGGGCGAATTTTCGGTGCCCATGAAGCGGTAGGCTGAGAGATATTATTGATAGTAGAGACTGTGATACTAGCAGGCTTTTCAAATTTCCTCGGAGCAAACTGTCTCGAGGTTTTTTTTGGTTCAAATTCTATCTTGTAAAGACCTTCTTCTATTTCTCCTCCTGCTTCTCAGAGGACAGGAGGGCTCATAAGTGAGGGTAATACTGTCCTCCCATTGTTGCTCGGACATGGGGTAGGAAGTTTTTATTCACAATATTGACTTGTTCTTCTTCAGAAGGTCGATTGGTAATGGTAGCTGCTTTTTTTCTACATCTTGCTATGAAGTTACTGACTGATTACCCAGGATTTTGTTTGAGTATCTCTAAGTCACGGCGGGTAAGCTCTAGCTCCTCGTTATACTTATACCGTAACATGAACTCACAGGCAACGTCTTCCCAACTACGGATTCTGAATTCTTCAAGGGATAGGAACCAACGGAGGGCACTATCCTTTAGAGTCTGCTGGAACATCTGAGCCATTATTTCTTTGAAATCCCCTAGGAGAGCTATGGCTCGGTGATAGCTACAGATATGAATAATCGGGAGGTCCACTACCTCCAAACTTCTCGATATTGGGCATCTTGAATTTTTTTATTAACCTTCCTTTAGGATAGGGAGACATGTGGGTGTAGTCCTTGTAATTCCTAGAGATTCTGACTTCGTCGAATTTCTTGGTTAGCATCTTGAGGTCTTCCTTGACCTTGTTCAGTTCTTTCTCTTTCGGATCAACATTTACGGGTAAATTAGCCCCGGTCTAAGCAAGGTTTGGCATAGGAAGCTGGGTTGGTGGCGGCCCATTAGCAAAAGGATCACGCGAAGCATGATGGTATTCTTCAGATATCTAAATAGGTTCGGGTGTGAGCGGACCCATAGCGCGAGGGAAAATAATCTCAGGATCTTTGGGGACAGGGACCCAATTTCTTTGCATCTCATGAACCTCGATTTAAAGGCTGTCAATTTTGACAGTGAGCTGAGACAGAATCGTCAACAAATTCGATTGTACATTCGACACTTGATCCGTATTCTCCATGGAAGGCGGGTGAGTCTCGGACTCAGAGGAAGTAAATGAACTGACAGAAATTCGAGGTGGTTTGACTGAAGATCGAAGCCAATAGGGAGCCAGGCCAAGGGTAAGTGATCAACCTGAGAAGTAGAAAAATTGGAATTTATTTCCGGAAGAGAGAAAGGGAGATTCGTTTTTTTTAGGAAAAAAGAAGGATGAAGATATTTTTAACATTTTTGGAAAAGATGAGAACAACAATGTTTTTGGTATTTTTAATAAAAGAGGAAAAAAAATTTGGACGCTTTTAGGAAAAAAAGAGAGAGGAAAAGACTAGAGACGGGTCTCAGCATGATTATTATGTTTATTAGGTTCTCACTTGTATTAAATTCTCCTAAATGCAAAATGAAATGCCGGACGGGACCCGAGCTTGGGAAAATTGGGTTCGCAACATATGTAAATCTATGGTTGGACTTGTAACCAGGCTCACAAGCAAGGTCCCATTTTTAAAAATGTGCGAAAATTTAGGCTGCAGGTCGACCCAAAATTTCGGCAGAGTTTCAGGTCGAAACCGATAATCTAACATGTGTGTCCTAGGCTTAACACCTATATGCAGGTATGCAGTTGTTTGGGTGAATTGGAAAGGGTTCCCCCCTTTGGCATGACTTCCACGAAATACGTCTTTCTTTTGAGGGCAATCGGTACGGGTGGACAAGCCATTTGATATACCTGAGTGTAGGAGCATTTCCTCACTATATACCTCATGGGGACGGTATGTGTGAGAGTGAATTCGATATACTCGATGTACGTAAACGAGTTCCCTACGATATACCTCCCGTCATGACTTCGGTCAAACGGTGCGATGCGAGGGAACCGTTCGATATAAGTCGAAGGTACTTGGCCAATGGAAGGTGAGAGTCATATCACTTAGGCTAACTGTGCCCTGTAGGACCAGGGCCCATCACAAAGTGACTCCAGTTACGGGATAAAATTTGGTAAATAACAATGCTCTTGGGTGATGTTGTGTGAATCATGCATGATTCTCTTATTAGTATCTTATGGTGAGATTATCTTTCCTAATCATGCCAAACAGGGAGTTAAGTACAAGTACCAATAGTATACCAAGCATGGGTAAGTGATGTGTGCAATACATGGATATATGTGATCCTAGGTGCACGTGGTGTGAAGTGTACATGGAGAATCTTCTACAAGTTGTGAATAGTAACATAAGCATGAGGTACACATGAATAATAAAAGGGGAACATGCAAATAGGGGAATATACAAGAAAATAAAACACCCACGTGAATAGAGTCTAGCCCTCTTAAAAATAGTCCCCAGTAGAGTCGCCATTATGTCCATCCCGATCGGCGCGACGTTCGTTTCGGGGGGAAGGAGAAAGAGGATCCCCCAGGGAAGAAACAGCGTCGCGGTCTCGCACCCTTCTCTTTGAAAAGGGGGCTTCGGTCTTCGTTGGTGTGGGGTGAATGTAAAGAGATAGAGTCGCCAGTCTATTTTTCTCAAAACATGTAAAATAATATATTGCCACTTTGAGAGAGAGGCATCAAGGACAAACTGATACATGAAAAACCAATAGATCGGAGGTTCGGGGGCTAAGTTACAGAATGGGAAGGTGTTAGGCACCCATCCCGCCCTTTCGATCTCTCATGGGTAAATTTTAATATTTTTCTTTATTCCCGTGAAGTGTGTGCATGTGTTTTTATAATGGAGATTGGAATCGTTCGACCCATACCATGGAAAATATAGGGTGAGGTCATCCATACGAATATTCCCAAAGTAATAAGAAATGTAGAAGATAGAATATGAGCATTCATTGAGATACTAATTGTTATGGGGAAATGGTAATATATGTGGGATGAAGCGCGAACAGGCATATTATATGTATATGTATGATAAAAATGAGGGATTGAGAAGTTTGGAAAAATAGGAGAAGTTGGAAAATTGAAAAGTTGGACTCGAGTATCGAATTTTAATCCGAGATGCCTACGTAGCCTATAAAGGCATCAAAGTCTACGAAGTTCGAATGTAGAACAGGGGTCGAATTTATCCCATAGATTCGAACGGAATTTTATTAGGGGTGTGTGTGTAGAAAATGTGTTTCTAGTTTTGGAAAAAAGTGTAGTGGATAATTCCATTTGGAATTTATGGGTGTAACCCTCTTTTATTTGTTTTTGGGTTTTTTATGAAAAATAGAGTATGTGCAATATACTAATGAAAGTGTAGATGTTAATGTGTGTGAACTAAAATGAAACTAGATTATAGATCTAAAGTAATTTATGCAAAACAAGATATTTGAAAGAGAGGGAGAAGGAATTGGACCTTCATTTGGATCTTGAGCTTGGATCTTGGATGAACTCATTTGAATGTTGATGGATGTTGATGAGAGAAAAGGATATTTGCCAAATTGGGTGTGAAAAGGATGGGTATTTAGGCTTACATGAGATTTCTCACATGGAACTTCGTCGACTTCAAGAGAATGTTGCTGAGATCATTGATGCTGATGGGTTTCTGTTGTCCATTGGGAATGAGGTCATGGCCCTTATTTATAGGGCAAAAAGGGGTGCCGATCGGCCTACCCAAGGGGGTTCCGATCGGCAGGTCACCCTTGACACTGTGTCGATAGGCAGGGTTCAGGACCTGCCAATTGGTAGTCCCGTGCGAACTTTTCTGGAAAAAATGATTGTAGAGTACAAACCGTTGATCTGAATCATGCACGGGGCATACCGCTAAAAAGATATATCAGAGGACTTAGAGAGTTCTTTGGACCGCTCTTGGGTCCGAGAGTTAACTTCGGGTCAAATGTGGCTCAAAAGCGCATGCCGGTCCTTTAGACGGGAGCTCGTCGAACGCAAACGGATAGTCCGTCCGCATGGTAAGTCAGAATCGAACATAGGGCGGACCGTTGGAAATATTAGGAAATTTAATTAGATATTCCAAAGAGTTTCTCTCGGTTTGTAAAGTTGACCTTGGTCAACCAAGTCCCGAAACTGCCCGATGACCTCTCGGAATAAAATGGCTCGTTCGTTCGCACCGCAGGTCAGAATCGTGCACGAGATGGATCATTAGAAAGGGTATTTAGTGCCCTTAGGAGATTCATTCAGTCTCATTCAAGCTGAAGAGTTGACTTTGGTCAAACGGAGTCCGGGAGGAGCGCCCGGTGGCCTCCAGATCGATTTTTAGGGGAAAACTGAGTGTTCGTCTGAACGGTTATGTTGTTTTGTGCACGTGGTAGACCGTTGGAAAGGGGTTTTAGTGCCCTTCGAAGATTCAAAGAGATTTCACTCTGACGGTGGAGTTGATTGGGGTCAATTCAGAGCTGAGGAGCGCCTGATTTTCTCTGAATTAGTTTTTGGTAATAAAATGATTCGTTCGTCTGAACCGTTATGCCGATTTGCACATGGAGTGGACCGTTGGAAAGGGGTTTTGAAGCCCTTCAAATATTCAAAGATATTTTGCTCTGATAAAAGAGTTGACCGGAGTCAAATGGGTCCCGGGGGAGCCCGATGGTCTCTAGATCGGTACTCGGAGTGCGACCTAGGTTTGCGGTGGAAGGGGGAAGTGATAGGAGTCTAAGGAGAGACTTAGGGGGTCCTAAAATGTGGTGTCTACAAAAATGATCTTGCAAGCCTCCACATCATCTGCAGCTACGTGTATCTGAAAAGAGTAATCATCCTTGGCTCACCTATGGCTGGATACCTAAAAGTTTTGAAAATAGATTTTACAAGAGTCAGAGCCTAAAACCTTTGAAAATATTTTACAAGTGTATAAGATGTGCAAATGAAAATGTTAATCACTCTTGATATTAATAAATCGATAGCGCACTCTCTTGAGTCACCGCTCACCCATCATCTAAAGTGTGCACCTAAGGTATGCATTTTAACCCGCCTACTTACGCTACCCAACCTAGCTAGCCTTTCCACTAACATCAATACTATGCTATCCTGACTCGAGTATAATATTTACCTTTAGTTCATTAATTAGCTTTCATAATTTCTTAATCAATATCTCATCAAATTATCACAATTTAATATATAACTTTACTCCAGCTATTTCATTCCAAAATCATATTTATAATTTATTACATTATTTACAATAACTTTCACTAGTTATTTGAACCATAATCGCTTACTATTAACCTGTATATTTGTCTACACATAAATATACGTAACAATATACAACGAGAAACACACATATGTTGCGTATAGCTAACATCCCTCTGAGTAATAACTCACTGGATGCGGGTCTCTATAATGCTATCATTATCCAGGGCATGTTCATATTATCCTGGTTATCGGAGGTTGGACTCTCACACCAACTCGGTAAGATCGTAAATGTATTGGAGGCAATCGTAGTCTGTCGACAATGAGTTATTACCATACCCATAATTACTTCACTGTGAATATAAATCACATAAACATAACACATGGCACTATGACCTAGGGTCGATACTTAGATTATTGTGATTCTTCAGGGAAGATCACCCACATTGTGCAACCTTCACTGATATCACTAAAGGGGTATGTTCCACATAATATCATACACACAAATATCATAATACACATATATATACTGCTCATATTCGTGTGTGTGTGTGTGTGTGCGAATATATATATATATATATAAAATCACATCAACCGACTAATATGTGCCTATTTCCCAGAAACACTAGTCAAATCTCTCGAGTCTAATCCAGACTCTGATTTAATTAAATTATTCTCTTAATTAAACAATTTAATGTATTTTCTCATCTCCGAGTTTCCCGGATATCTCAACCCATCCTACATTTATAATCGAAAGTCACGCTATCACATTTCGTATTCTACGTTCTGAGTACTTTATCTCCTAAATACCCTACGCACATGTAAATTGGACTAATTATCGTCTACCTGAATTACCCTTACTGATCACATCTCCTGAAGTATTAAAATTATTCACTTGGCCTTAATCAATTTACCAATTTCCAAAACTACCCTTTATTCCTTATAAAAGACCAATTTTTTCCTCACAACAGATCCGAATCGATTCGGGTTCATAGTCGAATCAATTCGCTCGCCGAATCGATTTGCCTATGATGGCCGAATTGATTCGATTATGGGCAGAAGCCAAGATTTTACATGAGAGTGATGGGTTTCATCATCTTTAGTCACCCAATTCACCTTAATTATAATCCAAACCAGTTTCCAAGTCTTTTCATGATTTTCTATAGGAACCTGGTCAGTTTTTCACTCTTGGATTCATTAACAACATTAGGATTCAATAAAATTCCCATTAATTCCATTATGAATGTAAAAAAAAAATCATATTTCTTCCCTTGTTCAATCAAGATTCTTACGACAATTCAAATCTAAATTTTTACTACGTAAATTCAGAATATAACAAATGCTATAATCACTATAAAATCCGATTACCTTCATCAATCACTCATGTAGGTTTGTCTCCCAAAACTCATTTTTCACAAAGTACACTTTCCATAAACACATTAGATTCTGAATTCCTTTATGTTGAGTTGAAGATGGGAAGAGTCCCCCTTAACTCCCCCCCTCCAAATTAAGCCATTTGGATCTCCTAAGTATTTTTCCTCCTTTTCTCACCAAAACACTCTCAGAGGTTTAGATTGTGTAAAGTGACTACCTCCTAACCCTAATCTCTTACTTAAACCTCCTAATCCCAAATTTCGGTTATCCCCTTAATGAAAAATGATTTAATTGCTCCCAAATGGGTCCCGACTAGTCTAAAAAGCCCATGGGACCCAATTACTACCCTTGGGTACTTAATTATGACTATTTCGGCCCATTCCAGATCAACCGTGAACTCGAAATTACCATCCCAGTTACCAAACATCAATATAAAAGTATATCCCGATTGAGATACCGTCAGTACCCGTCGTTATTACGCTCTACGACGTACTAATAATTTAAGAAAATTAATTTATTTAGTCACAATTAGTAAATTTTATTTCCACATAAATATTTATTTTTTTATTCTCAGTACTTAATATTTATTAAATATACGATATTATTATGATCACACGTGTAATAAAAGGCTAACATTAGTTATTCCCAAAATACGAGGTGTTACATACTTCCCCCCTTGCAAAAGAATTTTGTCCCCGAAATTCGAGCGTGCTTGCGATAGAAAGCTCTGGATATCGCTATCATATATCATCCTCCCATCCCATGTTGACTCGTCTACATTATGGTGTCCCCACTATACTCTAACTGGGGGCACCATCTTTGACCATAGCTTACGCTCAATACGATCAAGGATAGAAAATGGCCTCTCCTCTTATGAGATGTACAACTACAAATCGATCTCCTTCAGTGGGATATGCCAAAAATCCCTCTCGCTCCTCTGATACTTCTTCAGTGATGATACATGGAATACATCATGAATCCTCTATAGATGCACTGATAATCCCAGCCTATAAGCAACTAGCCCTACTCTCTCAATGATCGGGAAAGGCCCTACATACCTCGGACCTAGTACCCCTTCTTTTCGAACCTAAGGACTCCCTTCACGGGAGACACGTGTACCAAGAACTAGTCCCCAATGTCCATCTTTATGTGTTTTCTATCGACATCAACGTAACTCTCATGCCTATCCTGAGCTATCTGTATGCGAGCCTGAATGAGCTCAATCTTGGCAATGGTGTCTTGAATTATCTTCGATCCCAACAGATTGTTGTCCCCTACCTCTAAAGAACAAGTGGAAGAATGACAAGTTTGTCCATAAAGTGCCTCAAGCGATGCCATACCAATGGAGAACTGGTAGGAGGTGTTATAAGTGAACTCCACTAGTGGAAGGTATTATTCCTAACCTCCCTCAAAATAGAGTATACACATCCTGAGCATGTCCTCTAACATCTTATTAACCCACTCAGTCTATCCATCTGTCTGCGGATGATACACCATACTCAATCGTAAATCAGTGTTCATCACCTCTTGAAATCTCTACCAAAAGTGGGACACAAAAATCTTGTCCCTGTCGGACACGATATTAATCAACACCCCCATGTAATCTCACTATCTAGGCAATAAATAACTGGGCGTACTGTCTTGTCTCAAAATTCGTACTAATTGACAGGAAGTGGGACACCTTGATCAGGTAGTCTACGATAACCCGGATGGAATCGTGACCTTTTTTTGGTGTCGGTAACCCAATGATGATATTGATAAAGATACTCTCCCATTTCTATATCAGAACCTCCAAAGGCTATAACATTTTTATCGATCTCTGATGGTCTATCTTCACTAACTGTCATGTAGTGCACTTCGAGACAAACTATATTATGTGTCATTTCATCCCCGATCACCAGTACTGCCTACGCATATCCTAGTACATCTTATCCTTATCGGGATGTATTGGAAACCTCAACCCGTGAGACTCGATCATCACTATGTGTTTTAATTCCTAATCCTTCGAAACAACAAGTCTCCCGTTGAAGCATAATTTCGCCTCAGAACTGATCAAGTAGAACTTCGCCCCCTGCCAATAGATGGTGCACACTATCCTGACAAAACTAATCCCCGACTTGTGCTTTCACCACCCGCATAATGATCTTGGGAGTAATATCTAATATTTTTATACATTCTCTAGCGACCACGTTATCATGATGAATCTCATCCCACTTCTCCTTCCAAACCTCCGATATCTCCCTCGAAGGTCGTCGGCTCAACGTGTCTGCTACCACCTAGCCTTCCCAGGATGATAATAAATATCAAACTGGTAATCCTTTATGAACTCTAATCATCTCTGTTGTCGCATATTAAGATCCTTCTACGTGAACAGACTTATGGTCCATGTATAAGCTGAATCGCTCACCCAAAAGGTAGTGCCTCCAAATCCTCAAGACGGACACTACCACTGCTAACTCTAGGTCATATGTAGGGTAATTCCTCTCATGGGGTTTAAGCTTGCGAGACGCATAATCTATAGATCTATCCTCATGTCGTTATACACCCCCATATAGGGACGCATATGTGAAAACACTATACTTTAACCATCCCCTAGGCAGTGCGAGCATAGGCGTTGAAGTCAATTTGTCCTTTATCTCGTCAAAAGCTAACTGACAATAGTCATCCCAAATGAATGGTACCCCCTTGTGAGTCTAATTAGTCAACATGCCCGCAATCTTCGAGAATACCTTTATGAAGCTGTGATAATACCCGATCAACCCTAAAAAGCTCTGAACCTCCATCGGTGTCATGCGTTACCCCACTCTTTCACCGCTGATACCTTACTCGAATCCATAAAAATCCCTTTATTCGATACAATATGGCATAGAAACTATACCTCCCTCAGCCAGAATCCGTAATCATACGCAGATGCTCTGCGTGCTCACTCTCAGTATGAGGATAAACCAGTGTGTCATATCTGAATAAGATCACAAACTGATCCAGAAAATCCCTGAACACCATGATCATGAGGTCCATGAATACTGTTGGCTCATTTGTCAGTCCAAATGGCATTACCCTGAACTCATACGATCCATACCGCATCAGGATTGCGGTCTTAGGAACGTCCTCCTACCTGATGCATAATTAATGATACCCCGATCTCAGGTCTATCTTAGAGAAGTACGTTGCTCCTCTCAATTGGTCAAACAAGTCATCGATTTAAGGCAATGCATACGTATTCTGAATCTTGACTTTGTTTAGCTCCACGTAGTCCACGCACAAACAAAGTGACCCATTTATCTTCTTCACAAACATTATCAGAGAACCCCACGATGATGTGCTCCGCCTGATAAATCCCTATCCCAAGAGCTGTTGAATTTGATCCCTCAATTCCCGCGTCTCTAATATGGCCATACGATACGGTGCTTGTGCAAACGGCATAATCCCAGGCACTAAGTTAATAACAAACTTTATCTCTTGACTGGGTGGCAACCCGAGTATATCCTGGAACACGTATGCAAACTCCCTCATTACCATAATCGAATCTAGGGAAATAACCACCTCCTGTGAGGTCTCCTCCTTAATATAACAAAGATGCATGGTCGACGCTCCCTCGATAAGAGGCATCGCCACAAAGATATCCAAGACAAGTAAGTTGGTTGCTAAATATGATCTCCCGACATCTATATCTACCCCTCTACAAATGAAGTGTATAAGGGCTCCACTGCCCAATGATGAATCTACACACATAATAATAATAATAGCGGTTGTTTCTAATAGGCCAGTCGTGTGTACAAATCAGGTAGCTATCAACGAGTGGGAATCTCCTGTATCAAACAACACCCTACCCATATGCCCATAAATAGAAAACATACCCTCAGCAGCTGGCGATGACTGTGGTATGACTGCATCTCAAATGTTGTAGACACGTTCATACTGTACCTACCCCTATGGCTGTGAGGCTTGTAGAGCTGATGCTGCATGTGGTATTTGTGCCTATTGACCCTGCTGGGAACCCTACTGTGGTCCGCGTCCTGGATGTGGGCAGTCTTTCCTCCAATGGCCTAACTCTCTGCAAGCAAAATAACGGCCAAGGATATCCCTGCCTCTGTCCCTGATGGCCTTGTCGAGGCTGCTGGCCCCGACCCTGATGGCAGCCCCCATTGTTCCCTTGGCCTTAGGGAACATGGTGTTGTTGATGCTGATGTTGAGGGACCTATTGGATCTAATGGAATCCACCACTATCTGGTCAAAAACCTCCCGATCAAAATCTCTTAGCCGAATCCCCTTGTCAGGAATCTCGGCCATTCTGTCGACCCGAGTGTTGCTGCGGTGCTCCACTGGCACCATTCCCACCTTCTCTACCTGCCTGGATAGTATCTCCTACTCTCTTTCTTCCTTTATGTAAGAGCATGATTTCTATCACTTGCTCATAGCTTAGGCTACATTTTATTTTTGGCATTTCCCGCTACCGATTGATTCGAGCGATCACAAAGAATCGATTTTCATCATCTCCAAACTCAAGAATATCTTCACAATACAATGGTATAAAATAATTTAGGATTTTAAATTTATTTGTGTTTATATTTGGGAATTATTTTTCTTAAAATCGTAGCATTTTTCTAATATTTTTCTGGATTTAAAATTTTTCAAAATACGCAAAAATAGTTCAAACGAGATGAGAATATCGTTTAAACGACTTTGTAATCTCGTTCGAAGTGGTCGTCTGAAGGGTCCTTCAATTGAACATTTAACGAGGGCATATTGTTTTATCACGTTTTAAGCTCATGTGAACCTCGTTCAAATGAGATTAGGATTTTGTTCAATCGACATTGTTGTTGTTCAAATGAGAGCCTTTTCTTATTCAAATGAGGCTCAGTTTCGTTCGAACAAGAGTCGCTGCCTCAAATTTTGTGCCAACTTATATATACTTTTTCATACAAAATTTTAATAAGACTTTTGTGAATTCAATTTCTGAAAATCAGTTGTAAAAGTACTCACTTTGTTGAGGTCAAAAACTTATTTTGTTTCACAATCATCACTCCCAACAATATATATGAATCAGTTTAAAACCTAGATAGTTATATATCTGAGTAACACTTGTGGGGAGATTCTCTTCAATGCTGACCCCTTGTGGTTCTTGAGGGGATCACTACTGAAAGGATAACCAAGGTTGATCGGTGTATACCGAGGGTGGACCACCAACTGTGGACGACTCTGGGCTGAGTCGTGTTCTGTAGAGGTTTTTGTAAGTTGCGTCTTGTAAAAACTCTATAGTGTTGATAAAAGGTTTTACCCGCAAGGAGTTTTTCCTTAATTTTCCTTGCCCTGTTTTCATGCTTTAAATTTTATCTGCTTTATAATCTAGTTGCTTGTTTAGGGTAATAAGATAAAATTTGGACTTGTGTGTGTCAGACACTTAATTATATAAATTATCCATTAATATCGCAAGCGCACTCTCAAATTAGTATTAAAGCCTGTTGCACAAATTTGCAGTGTGATCTTTTTCGCAAAATAATTTTTTTCTTGATATAAACTTGTTTTTTAAATTATTGATCTTTAAAAAATTTGAGTTTAATGGAAAATTGTATAATCGAATGCCCATCATCGATGGTACTAATTATGCATACTGGAAGGCTAGGATGAGGTCTACTTTTAACGCTATAGATGAATGTGTCTGTATAGTCTGTGAAAGAGGATGCACTCCTCCCACTATCACAGTCGATAATGTCATTGTCCCTAAACCTGTCTCACAGTGGACAAAGGGCGATTTTAAGGGAGTAATTTCAATTCCTGTGACTTGAGTGCCATCTCGGGAGTCGGCACTCCTGACGAATTTTGTCATATTATGATGTTCACCATGTCTAACGAAGCTTAGGATACCCTCCAACTCACTCACGAGGGTACCAATGCTGTAAAAGCTTCTAAGATGCACAACCTCGCCACGCAATTTGAAACGATAACTATACCTGAATGTGAACCTTTTAACGAGTTTTATGCACGACTTTCCGACATAGTTGACTCGAGTTTCAATTTAGGTGAGAGAATATCCAAAATGCATGTAGTTATGAAAATCTTGAGAGCTTCCCTCCCGTTTTATTCCTAAGGTTACGGTTCTTAATTCTCTAGGGATCTTAGATACTTTTAGATTAGAAGAACTTGTAGGAGATATTCAAATGTATGAGATAGATATCTTACCGAAAATAGTTAAGCCTAAGGATAAGGGGGTAGCACATAAATCCCAATCTAGGAAGAGAGAGAGTAAGTGTCTAAAAAGAGAGAATAATCATCATTCGATTCGGAGTTTGATTTTGATGTACATGATTTGGTAATTTTTATTAGAAACTTCAAGAAATTTCTCAAACTTAAAAGGCAAAATACTTCCAAAGATAAGAAGAGTTTTGAGAAAGATAAATAATTTAAAACGGGCAAGAAAAAATTTGAAAAAGAAAAGAATAATTTTCCAAAGAAATACGAGGAAAGATGTTATGAGTGTGAGGGAAAGGGTCACAAAGCTCACGAGTGTCCAACTAGGTCGAAACGTCAAGGGAAAAGAAAATCTGCCTTAAACGTCACGCTTAATGATAACGAAGTCGAGTTGATGAGTTCGGGAGAAGAATCATCGCATGGATGTAACTTCACTACATTCATGGCTAGTTATGTCAGTACATCTAGTGCACCTCATGATGATGAGAAATCTACAAACATGAACACCTTGACAGTGAGTCTAGTCATTCCGAGGAAAGTGGGGGAGAAAATGCTTTGAGTTAGGGCGAGAGTGACCTTCAACGTGTCTATGCCGAACTTTATGTCGAGTCCTTTAAAATGAAGAAACAAAATAAAGGTTTAGTAATGAGATTTTTAGCGCTAGGCAAAAGTTTTGTGAGGTGAGAGAGAGTGCATCCTCGGCGAGAGAAGCTTTGGGAGAGAGAGTTTACATAGTTAAGAGAGAGAACGTGGACTTAAAAAACAAGTTTGCTAGTCTTACGACAGATCTCCAAGCATCCATGGAGACTCGTGAGAAACTTGAAGCCCTTGTATCCCAACTCGAGAAAGATCTTGAACGTGCCCGGGAGGTTAAGTTAACTATCGAGGACACATCGAATAAGGTTGATAAGATGTTCTTAAGCCCCGCTTTAGGAAACGTCGAGAGGCAAGGAATAGGCTACGATAGTGCATCCACTTCCCACATTGCACCCGAGCTGATTTCGAGTTTATAATGGACCCTTATAGCCCACGGTTGAATCCACCTAGGAGGCCTAATCCACCTAGAAAAGAAAACTGAGGTAGACCCAACCCTTTCTATGTTTGACCTATTGCAAAAGGAGAGGTCACCTTGGAGATTTTTTTTATAAATTAGGTAAGACTAATCGTACACATATGTGACACCCCGCCTAATTAAACCTTGGGTGATCAAGCCTTATTTTAATATAAACAGGTTTCTTAAATGGTTCATTCTTAGCATCACTGTCGAACGCCTTTTTAAAATTACTAACAACCTAAATGTAATTAAAACGGGTGCCAAATTTTATCTTTCTTAAAACAATAAATAATCAAAACCACACATAACCAAAACTAGATATGAATGCTCAGTACATAAAAATCTGAAAGCAAATAAAGTCTTGTCGTAAACCACGGCCCAAAGACAACTACAAATCCATAACTAGAATAAACTGTAATAGTAAAGGTGGAACGACATGTTCCAACTAGAAATAATAAAACTGAGATCCTGCACTAGAAATGAAAAAGAGGAAGCGTCTAAACAATCCCTGCAACCTCCACACTGGCTGCAGCTCCCAAATCTCTGACATGAAATCAAGCTGGGTGTCCTTGTGGCTGGGCACCTAAAAGGTTTTTAAAAATTTACATAGCAAGAGTTAGTACTCAAAACATTTGAAAATATTTTGCAAGCGGTTATCACAATTAAGTTATTGATTACACACATTAAGGTTTCGCACTCTCCCTTGGACCTCCTCACCTCTCTTACATAGTATATAACTATCGAGGAAACTTGGTCTACCTAGTTATACTGTCCATAACTGTAGTTAACTCAATAACTGCTCGTTACCTTATTCTTGTAATAATTACATCATGCTATAAATTATTACTGAGACATTTACTTATCATTTCATTGTCTACTATTCTCAATTTGTGGATTTAGCACATAAAACATTTCATCCCACAACAATGTATATAATATTAGTTACCACTAATATATCCTTTTATTACACACAAATGACCCTTGGCTCGGAATAATTCATCGACTCCAAGTGAAAGTTGGTTCGGAATGGTTCATCGACCCCAACTATCTATAAATATAAATATAGACACATATTCTGGTTCGGGACTCTTTCATCGCGGCACCAGTTCAAAGTTTGGCATTAAACATCGACCCCAAATTTATAATAGTCTTATGTTAGTTCGGAATGTCACATCGACCCTAACATAATTAATTTAGGTAATATTCTCTTAACCCAAAACTATTTATATAAATTTAGTAGGTACGCACCCGACCTAGAAAATCATACCCGTACGTAATATATTTTTCTTATATTCTTCGTACTTATTAATTACAACATATCTCACTATTGTATTTATTCGAGTATTCGCGTAACTCTAAGGGTCCTAGTTACCCCTCCCTTAATTCAGTAGTTAAGTTAACTTTAACCTACTGGTATTTTCTTTCCGGAATTAAGTCTCACTCTTTCCGTAATTAAATTAACCATTTCAACTCACGGCTAAGTCAATCGTTCTACCGTCATTCCATTTCTCCAACATTCCTACTCAATCATTAGTGGAGGAACCTAATGGTACACCTACTGGTAATTTCCAAGTCCCCTCATAGGAAAAATATCAATTCTAAGGTTCCCATTAAGTAACGGCAATTAAGGAAATTTCTACACAGCTTTCTATAGTTCAGACAGGTTCGATCGATCGAAGGAAGATGGTCGATCGATCGACTGCTTCGATCGATCGATACTCCAGGGTCGATCGATCGATCAAGCAGTGACAGACCCAGTTCATCTTCTTCCTACGGGTTTCAACATTTTTACATCTCTAACTTTCATGATAAGCCATCAAATTCACAACCAACAATTTCTAATCATTCCTACATGTTCTGGGATGATTACTAACGATTTAAAACAACAAAATCATTATAAATCTTGGCTAAATTCACTGAAAATATCCATAATATTCAAGAACCCTAAAACTGCATTCTTTATATTTTTCATCAAAATACCAGATTTTCATACGAATTTCTCATCAGATTTTCTATGATATAAACCTACTTGGTAATTCAAAAACGTCCTACATGCAAATCCTAATCAATCATGGATTATTATCAACTGTTTATTCCCAATAATATCATAAAAATCATGTTCTTCCTCAAGCTTAAACATGGGTATTATAACTCAATTATTTTGCAAATAACCACTTGCCTTAAGATTTGTAGGGTCTGATTTCGTGGTTGTTGATGATGATTGATGATATTGGTGTCTCAATCCTTCTTCCCAACAATCTTTGTGGTGAAATCTTCCTAAGATGTTCCCTCCTTCCTTCTTGCCTAAGGAATTTTCCTCTCTCTCTCTCTCTAATGGCTATGGTGTAACTCTAACTGTCTAACCCTAGCCACCACTCTTATAATCAGATATAGGGTTATAAAAATTCGTAGGTCTTCTTTCCCATAATTGTAAAGAGACCAAAATGCCCCCGAATGGTCCCGGTTTAGCCCGAAAATGACCCGGCACTCAACTAGTACCCCCGGGTACACTATTTTGACTAATTCGACCCTTTCAAAATCAACCGTAGACTCTAAATTATCATTTGAGTCTCGTAAATATTTTTCTATTCTCATTCTTAATTTTGTCGAGTTATATCCGGTACGTCCATATAGTCACTAGACCGTACATATCAGCATTGAAAATTTCTACTCACCTTAGTAAATTTTCTATAACACATATTCTTCTTTATTAATATAATATCTATTTAAATTACTCTACTCACGTAATTTAAATCAAACATATTTAACCACATTAAATTACTCTACTCACGTAATTTAATTAAAGCGTATTTAATCCCATTAAATTACTCTACTTACGTAATTTAGAATTAAGCAGAATTACGGGGTGTTACATACTTCCACCCTTACAAAAGGAATTTCGTCCTCGAAATTAGGAAAAAAATACCTGTTATGAATAATTCTGGATATTGTTCTCGCATATCCTCTTCCCGTTCCCAAGTGGACTCATCCATATTGTGGTGTCCCCACTGTACTCGTACTAAGGGCACCACCTTGGATCTTAGTTTGCGCTCACTATAATCCAGGATCGCCACGGGTCTTTCTTCATACGAGATATATGGCTGCAAATCGATCTCCTCCAGTGGAATGTGCCAAAAGGCTCTCTCGCTCCTCTTGTATTTCTTCAGCGATGCTACATGGAACACATCGTGTATTGGCTGAAGATGCTCAGGGAGTCCCAATCTGTAAGCTACCGGTCCCACTCTCTCAATGATAGGAAACGGCCCCACATATCTCGGTGCTAACTTCCCCTTTTTGCCAAACCTCGTAACCCTTTCATAGGAGATACTCGAATTAACACCTAGTCTCCCACATCTAATTCCACATGCCTTCTGCCGGCGTCAGCATAACTCTTTTGCCTATCCTGGGCTATTCGAATACGTCCTCGAATCAACTCTATTTTGGAGGAAGTCTCTTGTATCATCTCTGGCCCTAAAAGTCTGTTATCCCCCACCTCTAACCAACAAGCGGGTGAACGACAAGGCCTCCCGTAAAGCGCCTCGAATGGAGCCATGCCAATAGTGAATTGGTAAGAGTTATTATACGCAAACTCCACCAAAGGAAGATATGGCTCTCAATTTCCTCCAAAATCTAGAATACACATTCTCAGCATGTCCTCCAGCATCTGGTTTACTCTTTCCGTCTGGCCGTCCGTCTGTGGGTGATATGTCGTACTCAACCGTAAGTCGGTGCCCATGGCCTCCTGAAAACTCTGCCAAAAGTGCGACACAAATATCTTATCTCGGTCCGACACGATATTAATAGGAACTCCATGCAGCTTAACAATCTCTGAAATAAAAAGCTGCGCGTATCACATCGTATCGTAGTCCGTACGAACCGGTAAGAAATGTGCGACCTTAGTCAAATGATCCACTATCACCCATATGGAATCGTGGCCCTTCTGCGAGGTTGGTAACCCGGGAATAAAATCCATTGAGATACTCTCCCACTTCCACACGGGAATCTCTAGTGGTTGTAGCATTCCTGAAGGCCTCTGATGGTCAACTTTTATGAGTTGGCATGTAACACACTTTGAGACAAATTCTGCAATATCTCGTTTCATACCTGACCACCAATATACTCGTCGCATATCCTGGTACATCTTATCCCCACCTGGATGTAATGAGAATTTTGACCCGTGCGACTCTGTCATAACGGCATGCCTCAAATCATCGTCTTCGGGTACTATCAGTCTACCGTTGAAGCGTAGTCCACCCTCTGAACTGATGGAGTAGAACTCTGCCCCCTTGGCCAGTAACTGCCGTACTTTATCCTGAAAAAATGGGTCTTCTGCTTGTGCCCTCACTATCCGCATAACGTTCTCGGAAGTGATAGCTAGAACTGCCATACATGCTTTTGCCATATCATCCTCGTGTCGGAGCTCACTCCACTTTGCCTTCCAGACTTCTGCTAACTCTCCGATAGGTCTTCTGCTTAACGCATCTACCACCATGTTAGCCTTACCAGGGTGGTACTGTATATCAAATTGGTAGTCCTTCACGAATTCAAGCCACCTTCTCTGCCTCATGTTCAGGTCCTTCTGAGTGAACAGATATTGCAATGACTTATGATCCGTGAATAGCGTAAACTGCTCGCCCAGAAGATAGTGTCTCCAAATCCTCAAAGCAAAAACAACCGCTGCCAACTCGAGGTCGTGGGTGGGGTAGTTCTTCTCATGTGGCTTAAGCTTTCGTGACGCATAAGCTATAGCCTTCTCCTCCTGTTGTAACACACACCCAAGTCCTTGTAAGGACGCATCAGTATAGACTCGGTATTCCACTCCGCTCTTAGGCAAGGTAAGAACGGGGGCTGATGTCAACTTGTCTTTCAATTCGTCAAATGCTAACTGGCAACTATCACTCCATACAAAGGGAATTCCCTTCCGAGTCAGATTCGTCAACGGTCCGGTAATTTTTTAGAATCCCTTGATGAAGCGACGATAATAACCAGCCAAACCCAAGAAACTGCGGATTTTTGTCGGTGTCGTGGGCTGTCCCCACTCCCTCACCGTCGATACCTTACTCGGGTCAACAGCAATGCCCCTGCTAGATACGACGTGGCCTAGGAACTGCACCTCCCGAAGCCAAAATCCACACTTCTCAAATTTGGCGTATAACTGATGGTTCCGCAATGTCTGTAGGACCAATCGTAAGTGTTCTGCGTGCTCCTCCTCCGTACGGGAGTAAATCAGAATGTCGTCTATGAATACAATCACAAACTGATCCAAAAACTCCTTGAATACCCTGTTCATGAGATCCATGAATACCGCCGGTGCATTAGTTAGCCCAATAGCATCACTCTGAACTCATATGACCCGTACCGCGACAGGAAAGCGGTCTTAGGTACATTCTCTTCACGAATGCGCAATTGGTGGTAACTCGATCTCAAATCGATATTTGAGAAGTATGCAGCCCCTCTCAATTGATCAAACAAGTCGTCAATCCTCGGTAATGGATACTTATTACGTATCGTTACTTTGTTCAACTCTCTGTAATCTACGCACAGACGAAGTGAACCATCCCTTTTCTTCACAAACAGTACTGGCGCACCCCATGGCGATGTACTCCGTCGAATAAAACCCTGTCCTAACAGTTACTGGATTTGCTCTCTCAGTTCTCGCATCTCTGAAGGAGCCATGCGATATGGTGCTCTGGCAATCGGTCTCGTCCCCGGTGTGAGATCAATTACGAACTCTATCTCTCTGCTAGGTGGTAACCCTGGTATCTCCTGAAAGACATCCTCAAAGTCCCTCACAACTGGGATTGAGTCCAGAGAAATGACCACCCCATGTGAGGTCTCCTCCTCAATATAATATAAGTGAGTTCGCGATCCTCCCTCGGGAAGTGGCATAGCCACAAGGAACATCTCCTGCCCCGGGATAGAGAACACGATGGTCCTCTCATAACAATCTACCATTGCCCTATTATGTGCCAACCAATCCATGCCTAGGATGACGTCATATCCCTCCATATCCAGCATTAGAAGGTCCGCCGCTAGACTCAATCTCCCGACCATAATGTCCACACCCTTACAAATCGAGTGTATGAGGTACCCACTACCCATCGGTGACTCCACACACATAAGATGAGTGTCTGCTGTCGCTAATAGGCCGGCTGCCCTTTGCAAATCTAGTGGAAATAAATGAGTGCGTTGCCCCAGTGTCAAACAAAACATTACCCTCAAGCCCATGAATAGGAAACATACCCGCAACTGCCGGCGGTGCTGGCGGTGCCGGCTGAAATGGAATGTCACGGATGTTGAACACACGTCTGTACTGCATCTGCCCTGGCTGTGGGGCCTGTACTGCTGCTGGAGCTAACAGTGCCTGCTGCCCCTTTTGGGCACCCTGCTGTCGTGCCCGGTCTTGCTGTGGACAATTTCTGCTCTTGTGACCCTGCTGACCACAAGTGAAGCACTGCCCCTGGAACTGTCTTTGTCCTTGGCCCTGTTGGCCCTGACGTTGGCCCTGTCGCCCTTGGCCTTGTTGTCCCCCATTTTGATTACCCTGGCCCTGTCGACCCTGAGGGACTGGTTGTTGAGGACCCTGCTGGTCGAAGCGATACTTCCCGTGCTTAAACTTCTTGGCAGGGTTCCCCTGTCTGGAATCCTATCCCAACTGACCCGCTGCCTGCTGTTTTGTTGCACTGCTTCCACTACCTCCATCCACCTTGCCCGGTTGGCTAGGCTCACCCCTCTTACTTCCCTTAGTATGAAAACGGTGATCCTGACAGTGTAGTAGAGCGGCATTGACGACATCTGTGTAGGTTACCAATGCCGGATTACCAATTAAGTGCTGTCTGATTCTCCAGGTTAGGCCCTCCATAAATTTGGACTTCTTCCTCTCCTCATTGCTCACCTCGTTTGGCACAAAATTGGCCAAGCGGGTAAATTCCTCCTCGTAGTCAGCAACTGAGCGATCACCCTGAACCACTTCGCTGAACTTCTTTCTCATCTCTGACTCTACTGCTGGAGGGAAATACTTGCGGTCAAACCGCACCCAAAACTCAGAAATAGACAAAGTATCTCTCTTCTCGGTGGTGGTAACTGACTCCCACCACTGGAGGGCTGCTCCTGACAGACGGAAAGTGGCTAGCATCTGTTCCTGCACTCTGGTGCACTCTAGCATGCGCAAGTGGCGCTGGATATTCTTCTTCCAGTTGCACGCTTCCATTATATCAGTTGTACCCTGAAACTCGGGTGGGTGCCCCTTCTGAAATTTCTCCCTAACTCCTTGCCAAGTAAATGGTCCCGCCGGAACTTGCACTACCGGTGCCACAGGGGGAGGTACTTGGGGCTGTGGAAAGTGGGTTGCCATTGCCCTCATTGCTGTCTCAACTGCCTGAGCCACTATCACTGCAACCTGAGTAGTGGAGATTAGCTCAGGTGGGGGTGGTGGTATCGGTACCTGTGGCTCCTGATGAGCCTCCCTCACCTCCTCTCTGGCTTCAGCCCTCTCTGCTCTCAGTCTCATTGGCGGCATCTGAAATAAGATTCAAATTGTATAAGTACACAGTTTATACAAAATTTAAGAGCATAAGTACGATAACGCAACAGTTGGAAATTTATCAACAATCCTAATAGTAGGGCTCTAATACAAACAAACGTAACGCTGAATCGTAGTAAGCCGTACAGATCCTATGGACACTAGAACCTGATGCTCTGATACCATCTGTGACACCCCGTCTAATTAAACCTTGGGTGATCAAGCCTTATTTTAATATAAACAGGTTTCTTAAATGGTTCATTCTTAGCATCACTGTCGAACGCCTTTTTAAAATTACTAACCACCTAAATGTAATTAAAACGGGTGCCAAATTTTATCTTTCTTAAAACAATAAATAATCCAAACCACACATAACCAAAACTAGATATGAATGCTCAGTACATAAAAATCTGAAAGCAAATAAAGTCTTGCCGTAAACCACGGCCCAAAGACAACTACAAATCCATAACTAGAATAAACTGTAATAGTAAAGGTGGAACGACATGTTCCAACTAGAAATAATAAAACTGAGATCCTGCACTAGAAATAAAAAAGAGGAAGCGTCTAAACAATCCCTTCAACCTCCACACTGGCTGCAGCTCCCAAATCTCTGACATGAAATCAAGTTGGGTGTCCTTGTAGCTGGGCACCTAAAAGGTTTTTAAAAATTTACATAGCAAGAGTTAGTACTCAAAACATTTGAAAATATTTTGCAAGCGGTTATCACAATTAAGTTATTGATTACACACATTAAGGTTTCGCACTCTCCCTTGGACCTCCTCACCTCTCTTACATAGTATATAACTATCGAGGAAACTTGGTCTACCTAGTTATACTGTCCATAACTGTAGTTAACTCAATAACTGCTCGTTACCTTATTCTTGTAATAATTACATCATGCTATAAATTATTACTGAGACATTTACTTATCATTTCATTGTCTACTATTCTCAATTTGTAGATTTAGCACATAAAACATTTTATCCCACAACAATGTATATAATATTAGTTACCACTAATATATCCTTTTATTACACACAAAGGACCCTTGGCTCAGAATAATTCATCGACTCCAAGTGAAAGTTGGTTCGGAATGGTTCATCGACCCCAACTATCTATAAATATAAATATAGACACATATTCTGGTTCGGGACTCTTTCATCGCGGCACCAGTTCAAAGTTTGGTTCGGCATTAAACATCGACCCCAAATTTATAATAGTCTTATGTTAGTTCGGAATGTCACATCAACCCTAACATAATTAATTTAGGTAATATTCTCTTAACCCAAAACAATTTATATAAATTTATTAGGTACGCACCCGACCTAGTAAATCATACCCGTACGTAATATATTTTTCTTATATTCTCCATACTTATTAATTACAACATATCTCACTATTGTATTTATTCGAGTATTCGCGTAACTCTAAGGGTCCTAGTTACCCCTCCCTTAATTCAGTAGTTAAGCTAACTTTAACCTACTGGTATTTTCTTTTCGGAATTAAGTCTCACTCTTTCCGTAATTAAATTAACCATTTCAACTCACGGCTAAGTCAATCGTTCTACCGTCATTCCATTTCTCCAACATTCCTACTCAATCATTAGTGGAGGAACCTAATGGTACACCTACTGGTAATTTCCAAGTCCCCTCATAGGAAAAATATCAATTCTAAGGTTCCCATTAAGTAACGGCAATTAAGGAAATTTCTACACAACTTTCTATAGTTCAGACAGGGTCGATCAATCGAAGGAAGATGGTCGATCGATCGACTCCTTCGATCGATCGATACTCCAGGGTCGATCGGTCGATCAAGCAGTGACAGACCCAGTTCATCTTCTTCCTACGGGTTTCAACATTTTTTCATCTCTAACTTTCATGATAAGCCATCAAATTCACAACCAACAATTTCTAATCATTCCTACATGTTCTGGGATGATTACTAACGATTTAAAACAACAAAATCATTATAAATCTTGGCTAAATTCACTGAAAATATCCATAATATTCAAGAACCCTAAAACTGCATTCTTTATATTTTTCATCAAAATACCAGATTTTCATACGAATTTCTCATCAGATTTTCTATGATATAAACCTACTTGGTAATTCAAAAACGTCCTACATGCAAATCCTAATCAATCATGGATTATTATCAACTGTTTATTCCCAATAATATCATAAAAATCATGTTCTTCCTCAAGCTTAAACATGGGTATTATAACTCAATTATTTTGCAAATAACCACTTGCCTTAAGATTTGTAGGGTCTGATTTCGTGGTTATTGATGATGATTGATGATATTGGTGTCTCAATCCTTCTTCCCAACAATCTTTGTGGTGAAATCTTCCTAAGATGTTCCCTCCTTCCTTCTTGCCTAAGGAATTTTCCTCTCTCTCTCTCTCTAATGGCTATGGTGTAACTCTAACTGTCTAACCCTAGCCACCACTCTTATAATCAGATATAGGGTTATAAAAATTCGTAGGTCTTCTTTCCCATAATTGTAAAGAGACCAAAATGCCCCCGAATGGTCCCGGTTTAGCCCGAAAATGACCCGGCACTCAACTAGTACCCCCGGGTACACTATTTTGACTAATTCGACCCTTTCAAAATCAACCGTAGACTCTAAATTATCATTTGAGTCTCGTAAATATTTTTCTATTCTCATTCTTAATTTTGTCGAGTTATATCCGGTACGTCCATATAGTCACTAGACCGTACATATCAGCATTGAAAATTTCTACTCACCTTAGTAAATTTTCTATAACACATATTCTTCTTTATTAATATAATATCTATTTAAATTACTCTACTCACGTAATTTAAATCAAACATATTTAATCACATTAAATTACTCTACTCACGTAATCTAATTAAAGCGTATTTAATCCCATTAAATTACTCTACTTACGTAATTTAGAATTAAGCAGAATTACGGGGTGTTACAACATACTCCCGTACACCCATTTAACGACTTTGCTAGTCTTAGGGAGAAAGTTGAATTTCTAGTCACGACTTCCCATAGTTTTAGGGAAGAATTTCAACGGATGTCTTTTCCATTTGAGAACACTTCCAACATTCCGACTAGAGTCAATAATTATAAGGGCAAACAAAATGTTACGCCTACTTAGGTACCTAAGCGAGATGAGAAAGTCATTATTGTTCATGTTTCTCTCAAGGCTCAAAATACTTCACAGTGATATTTTTATAGTGGGTGTTCTAGACACATGACAGGTGACGTCTTATTTTTTACCCACCTTGAGGATCGCAAGGAAGGTAAAGTCACTTTTGGAGATGGGAGTAAATATAGCATCTTAGGATGTGGCAGTGTTGAGATACCCAGATTTCCTAAGTTAGATGATGTGTTGTATGTGAAGGGGTTGGAAGAGAACTTGATTAACATAAGCCAACTGTGTGACATAAACTTTGAGGTAAAGTTTGATCGGTCCAAATGCTATGTTTATGATCAATCTGATAAAATTTTTCTATAAGGTGCGAGTGTGGAAGATAACTTTTATGGGATCGTTCCCATGTCCTCTTTTGTGTGCAACAGTGCCACGATCTCCACTATGGACCTTTGGAATCAACGACTAAGTCAAGTGAACTTTAGAGATCTTGATAAGTTAGTGAAGAAAGACCTAGTCTGTGGCTTACCATCACTTGGGAAACCAACTTTCTCGATTTGTGGACCTTGCCAATAAGGTAAATAAATTCTAAGTCCTCATCAGAGGTGTAATACCATTACCACTACCCGTGTTTTAGAGTTAATTCACATGGATCTTATGGGTTTTACTCTCTTGGAGAGCTTAGGTGGTACTCGTGATGGTCTATGACTTTCTTAAATACTCGATTGTAGGATTCCTTCGAGAAAAGTTCGATGTGGTTGAGGTAATTACAACCAAGTGCCATGTCCTATAAAAGCAGCATGGTGTCACTATTAATCCGATGTATAGTGATAATGACACTAAATTTAAAGGAGAAAAAATGGATAGATATTGCGATGAAGTGGACATAAAGTATGAGTTTTCGGTCATTCGTACTCCTAATCAAAATAGGATTGTTGAGAGGAATAATCGGACGATACAAGAGATGGCTAGATCTATAATTCTTGGGAGAAACATGCCTATACATTTTTAGGCAAATGTGGTGAGCACCGCATGCCATATAATGAATAGGGTATATCTTCGTTCGTACATACTTCACACTCCTCATGAGTTGTGTACAAGGAAGAAGCCCAACCTATAATATTTCCATGTCTTTGGGAGTACATGCTACATCTTGTGAAATAGAGATCCCTTAGGAAAGTTTGACTCCGATAGCGACGAGGGGATATTTTTAAGATATTCATCGATGAGTAGGTCTTATCGGATTTATAATCTAGCTAGCTATCAGGTTATGGAGCCAATAAACGTCACGATTAGAGATGATGAGCCACCAAAATTTACTGCTCTTAACTCGCAGTGTGAGGATGATTCACCCTTGGTGATGATCCCATCCTTCCTTATGCTACCACGGTGGACCTCGTTCCTACTTTGGGGGAGATACCATCTTGGGTTCGAAGAGTCATGACCCTTTATTTATACTTGGTCATACTACACTAGGTGTCAAGACACGTGCTCAATTCAAAAATATTGTTAGTTGTATGTGCTAAACATCCCTAGTCGAGCCCAAGAACGTGAAAAAAGCACTTAAGGATGAGCATTAGATATCAACCATGCAAGAAGAGTTGCTTCAATTCAGAAAGAACGATGTCTAGAAGTTAGTCCCCTGACTTAGCTATACTAACATGATAGGTACCAAGTGGATTTTAAAAATAAGGTGAATGAAAATGGTACTATAGTTCGCAATAAGGCTAGGTTGGTCCCTCAAGGCTACACACAAATCGAGGTTGTAGACTTTGAGGATAAATTCACTCATGTTGCTAGGCTTGAGTCTGTCTCTTTCCTACTCGCCATAACATGTCATCTGCGATTCAAGTTATATCAGATGGATGTCAAGAGTGCCTTTCTGAATGGCATTCTACAGGAAGAGGTTTACGTGGAACAACCGAAAGGGTTTGAAGGCCCTTAGCACCTAGGACACGTCTACTATCTTTGGAAAGCCTTGTATGGTTTGAAGAAAGCATGTTGTGCTTGGTACGAGAGGCTTACTTCCTATCACTTAGCTCGTGGCTTAAAGAGAAGGGGAGTAGATAGAACTTTATTTGTGAGGAAAGAGTGTGGTGCTATTTTGGTTGCCTATGTCTATGTGTACGACATAGTCTTTGAATCCACATGCTCCCGTTATGATCACCATTTCCAGGAGGAGATGAAGAGTGAGTTTGAGATAAGCATGGTAGGTGATCTTACATTCTTCCTAGGTCTCCAGGTTTGATGGGATATTCATATCTCAATCCAAATATGCAAGAGACCTTGTGAAGAAATTCGATCTAGACTCCAATAAACATGCTCACACCCCTATGAGTTCATAAACAAAGCTTAGCAAAGATGCTTTAGGTAACGACGTAGAGCAGAATTTATATCGTAGCATGATAGGTAGTCTTCTTTACCTCATCGCTAGTCAACACGATATTGCCTTTAGTGTTGGAGTATGTGCGCGATACCAGGCGTCCCCGAAAGGGTCACACTTGCATGCTCTTAAACGTATTATCAACTACGTTGGTATTTCTTTGATACCGTTGACCATTTGTCCGCCTATTCAGATGTCGATTGGGCCGGGGATATTGATGGGTGTAGGAGCACTTCGGGTGGGTGTTCTACTTTGGGAGTGCTCTTGTCTCGTGGATGAGCAAGAAGCAAAACTCCATATATTTGTCCATGGCAGAGGCTGAGTATATAATCGCGGGGAGTTGTTTCACGGAACTCTTATGAATTAAGAAAATGTTGGAGGATTACGGCATTTCACAGGGCACGGTGACTATTTCCTGTAATAACACGAGTGTCGTTCACATTTCACATAATCCAGTCTAGCATTCGCGCACAAAGCACATTAGGATATGTGAGCAATTTATGCGAGACCTAGTTGAGGAAAAGGTCATCTCCTTGAGCTTTATGACCACTGATCATCAATTAATCGATATTTTTAAGAAATCTCTGGAAGCACTTTAATTCGAGGATCTTAGGAAGTCTTTAGGTATTATTGGATATGTTATCTAGTATAAGACGATTTTCATGCTTATTCATATTTATTCCTATTGATAAATTGTACTACCATTGTATTATTATTGTATTTATCTTCTCTATTTTTATATATCTTTTAAAAAATCCAAAACTATTTTTGTTTTTCTTCAAAATTTTTGGAAAAAAACAAAAAGGTTTTCGGTTTCTTTTTAAGAAAATTTGAAAAAAAGTTTTGTATTTTTTTCACCATATATGGATGAACATTAAAGATGTCCAAGTCATTCATTCATTCCATATCCATATGGCTCTTTTGTAGTGTTTTGAGGCGTGACATCATTTCATTTTTGTGCTTTATAATGTGTGGAGTCATTAAGATGTGATATGATGACTACTTGCTACACGTTTGACTCATTGTCACCTTTAATGCACACGAGCACGAACTTATTGCACTTACCTTTCACGTGTTGGTTGTACTGTTTTCATCTCAATCCTTCTTTTAAAACAAACCAAATGTGAAAAAACGAGATAATAAAAGTAGTGCTTGTAAGAACCATTGCCCGGATTGAGAAAATTGAAAATCATATCTCCGGTAAATTTGGTATATAGTTAAAGCAATGGAATCGGGTTTTCTTTGCATGAATAGCCACCATTTGTAAAAATAAAAGAGCCTAAAAGATTAAAGGCACATAACAAGAAAAAAAATCAAGTGCCAGTTTCGAAGAACATTGATACTTCGCTGCATAGGAGCATTGATTTCTTCAAAAATATTTGAGAGAAAAAATTCAATATGTGAGTTTTAAGGGAATTAAGTCGAAGATCAATGGGTTTGCACATCCCGAAAAATTCTCTAAAATCATTACATAATTTTGGGCGTTATTGGTGTGAAAATCACTCACGATCTTACTTAGTTAAATAAGTTGATTTGATTTCACTTGAGTTCACCATTTTTACACCTAAGGTAGACTTTGAGATATTTTGTTAGTGATGTCTCATTCCTTCGTGCACATATGTTATGTTTGTCTACGTTGATTAACCTATAGAATGTGTTTACACCCCTAAATTTCATTTCCATAATTCAGTTATTTTTGCGTTTCTCGATGGTGTGTTATTTTTATAAATACTTTTCACTTGAAAGTATTTGAAAAATCAAAATAGTTTGTGATATCTTTTGAGATTATCATTGTATGGTTATTCATTCATATCTTTTTGGGATGATGCCTTTTTATACTTTGTTATGTTCCCTATATATTTCATGATTAGTTTTTACTCCTTGTCTATTTCGAATAAAATAAAAGGGGGAGAATAAATTATGAGGGAGTTTGATTTATGGGGGAGATTTTCATATCTTTATGCATTTATTTGATATATTTCAAATTCGATGCATCACTGGGTATTTTCATTGTTTCATGTATGTAGGTATTTTGGAATATTATATTTGAATTACACTTGTGAAGACAAAGTGCTTAAGAGAAGAACAAGAAGAAGTGAAGATTTGAAGACTTTATTTTGAATACAACCCTATCTTTGTACCTATCCATTTTAGAGTTCGGGAGGGTATTAAGCTATTGTATTCGTCTTAGGGGATTTATTCGTAATTTGGATTTCGATTTTATATTTGTACTGCAATATCCAAAAAGGGGGAGATTTATAAGAGTGTGATTTTTATCACTTGCTCATAGTTCAGGCTATATTTAGTTTTTGGAATATCCCACTACCAATTGATTCGAGCCGTCACGAAGAATCGATTTTCATCATCTCCAAATTCAAAAAGATCTTCACAATGCAAAGGTATAAAATAATTTAGGCTTTTGAATTTATTTGCCTATATATTTGGGAGTTATTTTTCTTAAAATCGAGGCATTTTTATAACACTTTTTTGGATTTAAAAATTTTCAAAATACTCATAAATTATTCAAGTGAGATGAGAATCTCGTTCAAACGAATTTGTAATCTCGTTCGAAGTGGTCATTTGAAGGGTCTTTCAATCGAACATTTAACGAGGGCGTACTGTTTTATCACATTTGAAGCTCGTTCAAACGAGATTGGGATTTCGTTCAAATGGCATTGTTGTCGTTTAAACGAGGCTCAATTTCGTTGAAACGAGAGTCGATGCCTCAAATTTTATGCCAACTTATAAATACTTGTTACGTACAAAATTTTGATAAGACTTTTACAAATTCGATTTCTGAAAATCTGTTGCAAAAATACTCACTTTGTTTAGGTCAAAAACCTATTTTGATCCACAATCATCACCCCCACCAATATATGTGAATCATCTTAAAACTGTAGATAGTTATATATCTAGGTTACACTTGTGGGGAGATTCTCTTCAAAACTGACCCCTTGTGGTTATCGATGGGATCACTACTGAAAGGAAAACCAAAGCTGATCAGTGGATACCGAGGGTGGACCGCCATCTGTGGATGACTCTGGACTAAGCCATATTCTGTAGAGGCTTTTGTAAGTTACATCTCGTAAAAAATCTATAGTGGTGATAAAAGGTTTTACTTGTAAGGGGTTTGTCAATCCCCACTAAATTCTGATGTCGGTCGGCACCAAGACTAAGTCGGGCGTGAGTAAATAAAATACCATTCTTAGCATGAGACAAATATGAGACATATAAAATTAATTCACAAGATAAATGATAATCAATACCAAAAGTTAAACCATCCAACTAAGCGATAAAAGATCCATCTCCATGCTAAACTCAAAGTAATCCAATCTCTAATAATATGAAACTGAATAATCTCCAACTTAATCCAGTGAAATAACTAATAAAACCCATAACAGATTTGGAACCAAATGGCCCAATCAAAACCATAAACTCTGTCTCAAAGTAAATACGAAGGAATGGAAAACTAAACTAAATCAATACGCATAAGGCAGAGCAACACCAACTGCACCTCCAAGAAAATCTTCAAATAATTATATTCAGCTTCTCCAAATACTATTTCCTGAAAAGTTAGTCAATGCATGAGGTCAGAGCCTCGGGCATGAATACGCAATACTCCCCTTAAATAGGATCCTTGAATCCAGACATTATCATTATACGAGATAAATATCACAATAGAATATTTTAATTAAATGAGATAATTAAATGCGATAAATATAAATCACTAACTACCCTCAGAAATTCCCATTTCAAAAAGCACACCAATATAATTTTAAATTCTCAAGTCCCAGGATGTTAATTTAATTAAATTAACCCAATTTATCATTATTCTCATTTTTTATTATGGCGGTCCTCCCGCCCCGGGTGGTAATTTCCATCGAAGTTTAACACTTCTCCTTGGCAAAATGCCAGCCGAATTCGTTTAAACTGTCGATCCCCCACACATTACACGACATAAATCGACAGTCGGTCCGTTTAAATTATCAGCCCCGCACATTATGTCGTCACAAATTCTAATACCCGATTTTATCTTAGGCATTAATTTTTATTTTCACAATTAAAAAATTACCCCATCCTTTTAATCGATTTAAAATCCTCAAAATACCCCTTAGTACCATACCTAAGGGTCCCCAATACACATACGTCCTATTCTACATATAGGATGAATTATTAATGTAAAACACGTCCTAGTCTCATACCTAGGCTAACGAAAAGACGATATGATGTAAAAATCTGCCCCACCCAAAAATATAAAATCCCCACGAATTTACACTAACTAGTCCCATACCTAGCAAGCATAAATTATAACCAAGGCCTACCCACTAGTCTCATACCTAGTAAGCATCCTATAATAGAGGTGAGCGTCGTTTTCAACATAATTATTTCCGTTTAAAAATGTTAAATTAATTAACACCCGACAATATTCAATACGTCATAGTCATTCTCTTTTATAAGTCATCTAATTTTTTATAAGTGAGAGCGCGTCCCAATAACCCCCATAAATTCTACATGAGAACCTACACCCAAAACTATAAAAACCCAAAGATCTAACTTACGCATCCAAGGGTTTCAAGGATTAAAATCATATTTAAAATTTTCATAAAAACAATCCCAAAAATTAAATGTTCACTTTCTCTAATTAAATTACTAATTGATTTTAATCAAAAACACATGATTAAGGGTAGGCGATACTTAAAACGCATAATACTAAAGCAAAAGGAATAGAGTATTCATGCCTGAGATTAAGATGAAGAAAATCTAGTAGCACGGTTGGATTCCTCTAGAAAAATTAGCAAATAAGTGTTCTTGAACAAAATTGATTAAACTCCAATTAAGCCTTCAAAACTTGTGACAAAAACTTGATTATGTTGGAGGTTGATGATTTAGGAAAATTTTTGGAAGAGCTCTCTGGTGAAAAACTTGGGAAAAAGTGATTACGAGAAGCCCCCCCACGAATTATTAAGGTTATATACTAATTAAGAGTCCTAATCCCAACCTAACTCTATAATAATTGGTCGACTTACGTGAGATCTGGACATAGTCGATCGATCGATCGAGCAGGTCGGCTAACAGTTCCCCTACGGAAATTATATAAGTCAAAATAATCAAAAAAACCTTATAAAAACTCCATTTTAATTCTGAATTCAATTCCGCTTGAAGTTTTATTCTTTTAATACTAAAACCAACATATTTTACAAATAAAAATTATTAAATACAAAATTTTATTTTTCTCAAATATTCCAATTAATTAATTAAAAACACGGGGTTTTACATGATTTTTCCTCAATTTGCCTCGTCGTGTTTGCATGCTTTAAATTTTATCTGGTTTTTCACCTAGTAACTTATTTAGGGTAATAAGATAAAATTTGAACTTGTGTGTGCCAGACACTTAATTATAAAAATTATCCTTTAAGATCGCAAGCGCACTATCACTTTTAGATGGAAGCAATGGTCCTAGCAACGAAGTAATGTGGCATTGGCGACCTTCGAGTAGGTGGTCAATGTCGGGTTACCAAACAAGTGTTGCATGATCCTCCAAGTGAGTCCATCCAAGAATTTCATCATCTTCTCCTACTTAGTGTTCACCTCGTTGGGCACAAAGTTAGCCAGACGGGTCAACTCTTCCTCTTATTCAGCCACCGACCTATATCCTTGAGTAACATCCAGAAATTTCCGTCATATCTCTATCTGGATTGCTGACGAAAAATACTTGCAGTCAAACCTCACCTAGAACTCTGCTATGATTATAACTGCATTTATTGCCTGGGCTTGGGGAAAGTGATGTTCCATTGCGGTTATCACTGCATTTATCGCCAGTGCCCCTATATCAGCCACCTCTGTGGCTTTAATGTTCCCCTGTGGGGCTTCCTCCCAGCACTCACTCTCGTCTGACGGGTTCTCTTTAGCAGCATCTGAAATGAGATTGAAGTTGTATAAGTCCACAGTCAAATACAAAGTAATAGTAAAAGAACGTAAGCATGAAAATGCGTAAGTATGAATGCAACATTCCTAAAATAGGTCTCTATATAAAAAACGCTATATTGAAACCATAGTAAGCCGCACATATCCTAAAAGACTCTAGAACTTGATGCTCTGATACCATCTGTGACACCCCGCCTATTAAAATAATGGGTGGCTAGCCCTTTAACAAAATAAAATAGTAGTCTCATATGACTCATTCTTAGCATCACTATCGAAATATAATTAATTACTAACCACCTAATCAAGTTAACAAGCAATTCCAAATTCTATCTTCCATTAACATGCAACCATATTAACCATACACAATAATCAATATGAATGAAGTCACAATATAAAGTCTAAATCTAAGTTAAATAAATAAAGTCCGCGAATCAACCATAGGGTAAAAATACAATACATCCAATCCAACTGACTAAAATAGTCGAAAATACATAAGTCTGAATAAAACGGGCAACACGCCCAACCAACAACTGAAATGGAGAATCTAATCTAGATAGAAATAAATAAAGTGACTAATTTGAATCCCGCAAGCCTCCACATCAGCTACAACTATGTGTCCCTGGAAAAAGTAATCATCCTTGGTGTCCCTATGGCTGGACACCTAAAAGTTTTGAAAATAGATTTGACACGCACTACACCAAATCTGCCGAATTGTCAAGGTCATTGACCTTGACAAATCCATCTTGTCAAGGTCAATGACCGTGACATTTCGAGGCGAGAGAACTTTTTTTGTCACGTCGTGTCACGGTCATTGACCTTGACACAAAACTCGCGTTTTGTGTCACGGTCGTGTCGTGGTCAATGACCGTGACACGTTTGTCACGGTTTATAACCGTGACAAAGTCGTGACCCTTTTTAAAAAAATTGTCACGGCCATTGACCGTGACAATTCTAGGCAGAATTTAAAAAAAATCTGCTGGGCAGTATGGCCACTGCCACTGCCCAGCAGTATATTTGTACCTGTTATAGCAACGTTGTACCTGTTCCAAACATCATATATCCAAACAAACTAAAGATAATGCAAATATATATTCAAAATAGAAACTATTTAAGAAGAAACAACATCACCATCAATTATCTCAAATCTGTAAACTATTTGCATGGAAAAGAGATTTTGTATCGCGATGATCGGGGACACCTCCTTATCCTTCCCTTCTCGTCCGAATAGCCACATAAGTATAGAGCATATGTGGCCTACCCTTAGGGCCACTCCATGTCCCCTGAATTGAAATAAAGTAAAATTAGTATCCTCCCCTCAAATATAGATAAATATAAATCATAATTGAAATCTAAATCGAAATTGACATATAAATATAAATACATTACCTGTAGTGTCACTCAAACAGCTAACTTGAGCTCATATGGCACCTCCTTCCAACTAATGTACCCCGGGCAATCGTGTCAAATATAATTCTCTTCATATCTAAACACTAAGAAATACCATAATCCTATGGAGTTATGCGTTGAAAATTCCTTCCAACCGTTGTGTAGCCAAAAATCAGCAGTTGAAGTTGTCAATTCCATCTTTCAATGGTCTCCCATGTTTTGCTAGAAGTTCCAAGTGGTGGGGTATGGAAAGTGGAATTGACAACTTCAACTGGTGATGTTTGGCTACATAACGGTTGGGAGGAATTTGCAGAGCATCGCTCCATAGGATTATGGAATTTCTTAGTGTTCGGATAGACGAAGAGATTCAGTCTCCTCTCCAAAAATTTGACACCCCAAATAACTATGTACTAATTACCTATTAAAGGTAAGAAGCGTATATTCATGGATTAGTATAAACAAAACTTAGATGTAGTTGGAATATTTATGTATTAATCTCCTCTCCACACACGCACACTACACAAGAGTGAAAATGATAAAGTGCAGATCAATTAAAAGCATTAAAAATTGATGTTTCGGTACAAATTGAAATATTTATTACAAATTGAAAAATTGTTTCAAATTCGGGTTATCATCAAAAATGGATTGATATTCGGTAGGAGCAGCCAAGTCACCCACACTACTATTTAGACGCCTTGGCGCGTGTTGGACAATTGACCACGGCTCGTTGTTGATATACTCCGAGTAAAACACTTGCTTAACTGTAACAACCCGAGGTTTTGGAGTCGACAATTTATTTATTTTGGGAGGAATAAATAATATTTTATTGGAGAAATGATTAAATTGGCAATTGAGGTCAGAATTTAGAGTCGTCAGAAAGAGTGTCGAATGTCGATTCTGAGGGTACCATCATTTTCGGAAGGGTCGAGAAAGTCGAAATGACTGTACTTGGGGTCTATTTAGGTTCCAAAATAATTTAGGACCGTTTGACTCGAATTAAAGTTATCGGGGCATTTAAAGTGTGTATTATCATTTAAAGATGTGTGTCTTGTGGGTTAAGGCTTAAAAGCCACGTGAGAAGTCATTCTCACTTAAGAGAAAAAGGAAAACCCTATAAAGAAAGAGAGAAGAAGAAAGAAGAAGAGAAAGAAGGAGAAAAGGGAGAGAAAGTGGAGATTTCCGGTTTCCACGCGATCTCAAGGCGGATTCAGACCCTACGAACCCGAGGCAAGTGATTAAACTTGCTAAATAATTGTTGTGTACCAATTATTGCATGATTTGTGGATTGATATTTTGGGTTTTAGGTTTAGTTTAACAAAACCTAAATTTTGGGTATAATCTTAGATTTAGTATGTAGATCTTTGATTTAATGATAAAAAATCAGTTTATAAGTATTCTAGAATGAATATAAATGTTATGAATATGTTTGGGTTGAAGATTTGTGGTTAAATGTAATTATTGGGGGGTTTTGAGAAGTTGGAGATGTGTAAAAAAAATGGAGTTGGCCGTAATACCTGTTATGGCCGGTCGACCGCGCCTCCAAAGTTGGGCATTCTGTCTTCGAGATTAGGCAAAATTTAGAAACGCGGTCGACCGCGGTTTGGGCACCGGTCGACCGGTCCCCTGTTTTGGGTTCAAGTTTGAGAATTTCAGTTATCCCCTTCTTCTTTGGGTTTGTATATATGGACTTCCATAATCAGAGTATCATAAAGGATTAAGTGATTATATAAGGGGATTATAGACCTTAGAGTCAAAAGACGATATATGAGGCTAATTGATAATTGAAAGACTAAATGTAAATGTCGGAGAGTCTTAGTGATTTATGTTGAGAAGTGAGAATCTAAAGAGTATATCAATTTGGGGGAAAATCCTCTAAGTATCGAGGTTAGTATTTGAGGAATATAGAATACCGATTGGAGATTTTGGGACTTTTTCTAAGTGGGGAAGCCCACTTTTATTTGGGATTTTATTTGGTGATAATAAATAAATTTCATGATCGGAGAACGATAATAACTTAGAGATGCCGGATCTTAGGATCCAATCCCAAATGGGATAACTTTAAAAAGGTTCATAAAATGAATTGAACCCTATTATGGATGGAAAATAATAAATGCTATTTGATGGGCATATGGATATAGAAATATCCTTATTGATGATTGATTTGGAAGATATCTCACACGATGAGAAATATAAATTGAGGAGCAATAAGATATAGAATATCTTATACTTAAGTAGAATTGAAAGACAATTCATACTAGAAGCGACATGAGAGCTTCAAGCGAGAATTAGTATAGCATATACTAAGTGGGGTAAATGTGTGAATATTTGACGATTGGTGTATCATGAGAGAGATATACTAAACAAATGATGTTAATCAAATTACGCCTAAGAGCGTATAATGATAATAAATATGTTGTTGCAGGTATACCTTATATAATGATATATCTTTATTATGTGGGATGTATGTATACCTTATATGATGGTGTATATACATGTTAAGCATACCCCCTCCTTGCTATCATTGGGAAATTTCGTGCGTTGAGGGTGAGCATTCTGACTAGAAAAGCAGGATGTGGATATTCCCCAGGTCATAGTCGTCCTTTGTGGTCAGCAAATGACATATATGATATATATTTATTTATTTTGGGGGTGAGAGGTCGTGGTTATGTGTCGCTCTCACTTGCCGGTTAGGAACTAGGACCGCTTCGCCGGGACGTTGTGTGCGTGAGTTGATCACGAGGTGGGTGTCGTTGAACCCCACCAGGTGGCCCCAGTTTGCTACGTATATGGGTTGCTGGAAGATGATAGCATGTGAGCCTGCGTCCTTCGAGTTATAGCTCGGTTGGATGGTTATTATTGCTTGTGGTTGTACTTGGGTGCCAAGGGCATAATGGACCTCAATGACCTACATTTCCAGGATTAGTGTATCGCGGGGGTTCCTTGTTTGGATTTCGCCTCGGCGAGACGTCCCACGCACGAACCGCAGTGTAATGTTGGAACTCGGGGATAAGTTTAGTCCTTAATGCTCATAATTATATATATAAATATATCACCTATCCCGACAATCGACAGTGCCAGGAGTAGTGTAACGGGGGGTTCCTTGTTTGGATTTCGCTTCGGCGAGACGTCCCACGAATGAAACGCCGTGTACTGTTGAGAATTGGGAATATTAATTAATTAAAAATTGGATGATAATCATTTGGGTTACATGCATCTTGCATTGAGGGCATAATGAGCCCCGAGGGTCGATACGGTCAGGAGTAGTGTAACGGGGGGGTTCCTTGTTTGGATTTCGCCTCGGCGAGACGTCCCACGCACGAAACGCAGTACCGTGTTGAGAACCGGGAGGAGTTTAGTCCTTAACTCTTGATGCTAATAACTCATATATAATAATTATATATATGGTTTCATGCCTTATATGGGCATCACTAGAATATAAATTCTAGTAATTGAGATTGATGGTGTATGTTGATGATGTGGACATGATTGGATCATGTAACTTTATATGTTAAACAAATGAACATTATAAAGATAACCATAACTATTACATATAAGATAATGTATTTAACTTAAAGTATAGAAATAAATGTAGAATTGGGAGATAGGTTATATGGTTTCACTTAAATACTTTATTTGGGTTTAAGTTAGAATCCTCTTACCTAATTAGAATCGGAAATCCTTTTGGAGACACGTGCATACGCTTAGTGCGCGCTTTAGATGAGAGGTGAGTTGAATTTTATGGAGTGTTCGATTCCAACTAAATCATGTAATAATGCATTTATAATTATTATGCATTTTAATACACTTGCTATAAACTGTTTTTCAAAACTCGGGCTCTGACCCGTTTATATTTTCCTCCTCCATATATATATTGTATTACTTCAGGTGTTCTTCCGCAAGGACGCCGTTGATGTTCCTCCATTCAGGATTTGTGGAGCTATGGCAGTAGCGGACTGTTGCGGCACTTTGCTTTATTCGATTCCTATCTATTGTACATCTAGATTAGGATTCAGTTGTATTGAGTTAGTATTCAAGTGTTGTAGATTAACACTTCCACGTTTCATCTCTCTCATTATTGTATTGTCTGTTACCCGACAACATATTCGGGTATTTCATTGTTGAGATTTTGTTGTACAATGTATTGTACTCTTTCATATTGTTGGAGCATGCACTTTTCACACATCATAGTTAGATGTATATTGTTGATTGTGTGCATTATTGGTTTTGTTGTTGTTGTTAAAAATAAAAGTTTTAAATTTTTGGCAATTCGTACTTTATGATTTCGGGTAGTTAGCCTTATATTATAGTGTTTAGTTGTTGATGTTGAGACTGTACCATCTGAGATACCTGATTTATGTAGTATAGGGCTGGCCACCCGTTATTATTTGGAGCGGGTTGTCACAGGTGGTATCAGAGCATCAGGTTCTAGTGTCTTTAGGATCTGTGTGCGTTACTACGATCTTTCGTAAGCGTTCTTGATGTAGAGCCTTATTATTAGGACGATTACCTTCATACGTCCATATCTTTCTGTGATTCGAAAGTATTTGAAAAGCGTTCTGATACAATTGTTCTTGTTTCAGATGCCACCGAAGGGAGGTCGTTCAGTCAGGGCAAATAAAGGGAATGTGCAACCCCAAATGCCTCAAAGGAACATGACTACGGATGATGTTGCCAATATAGTGGCACAAGAAGTAACTGCTGCCGTTTCTACGATGGCTCAGCAATCTGCCGCTCGAGCAGCCCCACCCCATTTAGGATTGTCCTTATGGGAGAGAGTGAAGGAAGATTTTAGTAAGGGGCATCCTCCCGAGTTTGCAGGGGGAGTTGATGCGATGGCTGCAAGTCAATGGAAAAATATTATACAGAGGAACCTTCGTATGGTTGAGTGTAGTGAGGTGCAGAAACAATTTTTAGCCACCTTTAAGTTATCGGGTGCAGCTCTTCAATGGTGGGAGTCTGTCACCACATCTGAACAGAGAGATACTTTACCCATAACAACATTTTGGGACCTTTTTTATCGAAGGTATTTTTCTTCCTCTAATCAAAACATAAAGATTTTTCAAGGAAATAGAACTGTGGCGGAATATGAGGAAGACTTCTCTAGATGGGCGAAGTTAGTACCTGATGAGGTAAATACGGAAGAGAAACGTATATCAAAGTTTGTTCGAGGTTTGGATTGGAAAATCCGACAACATTTGTTAGGAAGTCCTAGGTTAGTGACTTTGAGGTAGTGAATGCGGCACTACTAAAGTGTCATGAATATCTCCTTCGTTCGCAAGAGGGTAAGAACTTTGGAGATTCGAGTTCGTCAAGTAAGTTTGGCAAAGAGAGTGCCAGTAATGTGAGTGGGCAGAAAGGGTTTATGGGTAAGTGTTTCTTTTGTAAAGAAATAGGTCATAAAAAGAGAGATTGTCCTAATAGAAGTAAAGGACCACGTTTTGATGAAATTTTGGAAGTGCAACCCCTATAACAGATTCGAGGTCGTTTTAGACCGGGGGACTATGTTTGGGAGCCCATTGATGAGGATGGGCAATCGGACTAGATATGGATGTTGTAAGTAATTTTTCCTTTATTAATAGGATTATTACTATATGAAATTTTGGAATATTGTATGGGAGATATATATGAATCGGGTAGTGCTTTAGCCCTTTTTGTTTATGTATGGTATGTAATGACCCTAAGGGGAAATTTGGAGCAAGATAGGCTCTTATTCTATTATTTTGTAAAGGATTGAGGATTTTGAAAGGTGCTCATAAAGAGCTTTAAACCTTGTGGTTAATGTAAAAATGATTATGTTAATAAGTAGTAATGATAAAAGCTACTTCTTTTATATAGTCATGATAGACCATTATGATTGTTGAATTACAGATATGGATGTGCCCTATAAAAAGGCTATATATATTGAAATGATGTGAGATGTTGTTTATGTTTGGAAGTTTATTGTAGTTTGATGGGACGCAGGTAAAATTTTAGCTCATAAGTATGATATTATTTGTGAGCTACATGTTATATAGATGATGATCTAAAAAGACCTTGTGTTGGACATAAGGCATTTTATAGTATGCATATATATGTTGACACCAAAATTAGTATGCTGATGTGGACGAATAATAAGAAGACACATGTCAATCTACGTGGCACAATAGCAACGAGGAAGATTGTTTCCCCGACCAACATACTCACTCCGAGGAACTCTTATCCTCCGAGGAACTCCAATTCTCCGAGGAACTTTTGGACGACGAGCAACTAAGGCTGTTCGAGCTGCACCTCGACCACAGCATTAATTGCCAGATAATCAACAGTTCAACTATTCATTGAATGCTTATCATCTTGACGCGCACGTTTGAAGAACATCAAATGAATTACCCTTTCATATGTGTATCATTGAATGTACCACCCTTTCATGTACAGCCTAAGGGCTATAAATACCTTGTATCACCCTCATTCAAAGGGACCAGAATTTCTTGATAGAGCTTATAATCGAGAATTCCCAAAACACTCAGCAATAACATAACAGTGGATGTAGGCCATTCTTATAAGGCTGAACCACTTTAAAAATATTTGTCTCATTTTATTTATCTGTGATTGAATAATTAGAGCTATCTAGTTTTTTACATCAACAGATTGGCACCGTCTGTGGGAATCGATTGTTATTATCATTTTTCACCGAAAATCATTCATCATCAATGGCAGATAATCCAGAATCTAGCAATCGAAATGCTGGAAATGCTGGAAATCCTCCAAATCCCTCTACACCTCCAGATCTGGCCGGGATTATGACGAATCTGGCTCAAGGACAAACCGCCATGCAAGACACAATGAGGCAACTCATACAAACCCTTCATGGCGGAGCACCTGCACGTTCAGGACAGCGAAGTGGTCAGAGGCAAACTTATTTACTTTCTTCACGATCCAGACGTACTGAGTCATATCGTAATGAGGAGTCTGATGATTTCTCTTATCAACCTGTACGAACTTCGTCAATAAGGGCTACAGATACTGATCAACGTATCACTCTCTCTCCAGAAAGACACATGCCTTAGAAAGACTGAGTAGGGTGTCTCCTTTCAGTCGATTAGGCCCTAGGAGGAATAGGAGTCCACCTAAGACCATATCGAGGAGTTTTCGACAACCATCTGATCTCAGAGAAGGATCAGCACAATTACGACCAGTTGCTCGTCAAGATAAATCTCAAGAGGCTACTTCAGAACGATCTATTGCTCGAACTAATAGGCCCGAGGAAGGAAATGAAGCGTGGAAAGGGTCCCTTCAACGATTGGAGGATAGATTGGGAGAAATGTCTAGGGCGAAGAATCCCCTACAACGAACTTTTGTTCAAGGGACACCTTTTGTCCAGGCCATTGTGAATTTTCCTACACCGTCAAAGTTTAAAGCACCAGTAGTGACCCTAAATACGATGGAAAGACAGATCCTGTCCTTCATATAGAGCAATATCAAGCTGCCGCCGATATCTATGCTGTCCCCGACGAGATGAGATGCAGAGCGTTTTCAGGAACTCTTACTGGAGCTGCCCAGATATGGTACAACAATCTTCCTCGGGGTAAGATTTCAACTTTCTTTCAATTGGCCGAGTTGTTCATCGGCAATTTCTGTTTTGGAGCAAAGCCAGTAAAACGAGTAGCACATTTACTAAGTGTTAGACAAAAATCTGGTGAGAGTACTAGAGACTACATAACTCGTTTCAATAACGAGAAGCTGGAAGTTATAGATTACGAGGAGAAGACAGCAATCACCGCCTTGATGAGTGGGTTGTTGCCTAATAAGTTGTATTACACCTTGGCGAAAGATCCACCTAAAACTATGTCAGAGTTGATGGCAAAAGCGGCCAAAATCATGAATGCCGAGGAAGCTATGGCTGCAAAGAAGAATATAGATAAAGACACCAAGGTGGACGTCGACAAGTCTAAAAATAAAGAGCATAAGGGCAATGGTGGCGATAAGCGTTTCATAAATAATAAGTCATCATGGGAAGTCCTGAAGAAATTCGATAATTACACTCCCTTGAAAATGGGTATTAATCATGTCTTGGAAGAAATCAAGAATAGCGAGGAAGTAAAGTGGCCAAAGAAACTAAGGTCAAATCCTGATGCGAGGAACAGGGACAAATATTGCGAGTTCCACAAAGATCATGGCCATATGACTAAAAATTGCATAGCTCTTCAGAACGAGATTGAAACACTCATCCGAAGAGGAAAGCTAGCAAAATATGTTGATCGGAGAGGTGAAAGAAGAAATAATGATCGAACTAGAGAGAGGTCTAGATCTCCTCGTCGAGCAGAGGAGAAAAAGAAGAGAGACCACGAAGATGATGCCGAGGATGACCCCGATCTTCCCAAGAAACCAAGGCAGCCAGAACGAGAGGTAATTTCCATACGTTTTGGGTCATTTGATTGTAATGTTATTACAGGAGGAGATGCAGGAGGAGGAGATCTTACTGCAAAAAGAAAAGCTTACCTCGGAGAGGCACAAGCTTGCTCGTATATTCAGCGAATAAATTTGGCCGAGGAGGATCGTCCGAGGAAGGTAAACAAAGAGAAGTTGGTTATTGGCTTTTCAAAAAATGACCTGGCAGGTGTTCTTTACCCTCACGACGACCCTTTGGTGATCAAAATGAGGATGAAAGAAGTAGTGATTTCAAGGGTGCTGGTAGACAATGGCAGTTCGGCAGACATCATGTACTATTCATGCTTTGACAGTTTAAATTTGAAGTTATCTCAATTGGAGCCTTATCACAGACCTCTTCTGGGTTTTGCTGGCGAGAAAGTTTTTTCACTTGGGACGATCAAGTTGGATATATTCATTGGAACTTGGCCTGCTTGTCGAACAGAGAGAATACGCTTCTTTGTGATGGATAAGAATGTGCAGTCAGCCTACAACATCATCATGGGAAGAGTTGGTTTGAAGAAGTTCGAACAGTCCCATCTACAGTACATCAGTGCTTAAAATTCCCAACAAATTTCAGAGTGGGAGTTGTGAAAAGTGATCAGAAAGTAGCTCGAGAATGCTATTATTAGTCTGCCGAGCAAGAGGAGCTTGAGGAATCAAGGAAAAAGACTACTACTTACCAGGTGGAGGAAAGTACGGAAATTGAAACACTTGATCCAAGAGATGAATCCCAACTTGTAAAAGGACAAGTGGTAGAATCTACAGAAAATGTTATTCTGGACGATAAACACCCTGAACGAGTAACCCAAATAGGTTCATCGTTGGATGCTTCAATAAAACAGGAGTTAATAACTTTTTTGAGAAACCGAAAGAAAACTTTTGCGTGGAGTCATGAAGACATGCCAGGAATAGATCCAAATTTCTTATGTCATGAACTCAATGTGAATAAGGAGATCAAGCCTATAAAGCAGAGAAGAAGGGTATTTAGCCCCGAGAAGAATCAAGCTATTCAAGAGGAGGTCGACAAGCTCCAGAAAGCCCAATTCATTGAAGATGTGAAGTATCCGGACTGGTTGGCAAATGTGGTGATGGTAAAGAAGAAAAATAATAAATGGAGAATGTGTGTTGATTTCACTGATCTCAACAAGGCCTGCCCAAAGAATCACTTCCCATTGACCAGAATTGACCAACTAGTGGATGCTACCTCGGGGCACGAGCTACTCAGTTTCATGGATGCTTACTCTGGATACAACCAGATCAAAATGAAACCTGAAGACAGGGAAAGCACTTATTTTATTACCCATTGGGGAACTTATTGTTATAATGTTATGCCTTTTGGTTTGAAAAATGCAGGAGCGACATACCAGCGGCTGATGAACAAGGTTTTTGCCGAACAAATCAGTTGCAATATGGAGGTCTATGTCGACGATATGCTGACAAAGAGTAAGAAAGCTGCTGATCATCTAGTTGACTTAGGTCAGACCTTTGATCAACTGGATAAATACCAGATGAAGCTCAACCCGACAAAGTGCACCTTTGGAGTACGAGAAGGAATGTTCCTCGGGTACATCGTCAACCAGCGAGGCATCGAGGCAAATCCAGTAAAGATCAAAGCTCTTTTAGGGTTGCGATCTCCAACGACGAAGAAAGAAGTGCAGAGTCTTACAGGACGAGTTACAGCGCTCAATAGATTTGTATCTCGAGCAACAGATAGGTGCCTTCCATTCTTCAAAACACTCCGAAAAACTTTCGAGTGGAATGATGAATGTGAAAAAGCCTTTCAAGACTTGATGAAATATCTGGGAACACCTCCATTGCTGTCCAGACCAGTGATGGGAGAAAAGTTGTACTTATACCTGGCAGTATCAGAAAATGCGGTCAGCTCGGCATTGATCAGATTGGAGAATGGAGTCCAAAAGCCAATTTATTACACAAGTAAGGCTTTCCGAGGTGGAGAGATCAGGTACCCAAAGTTGGAAAAATCGGCATTGGCATTAATTGAAGCTAGTAGAAGAATGAGGCCATATTTCTAGGCCCATACCATCATCGTGTATACCGATATGCCATTAAGACAAGATCTTCATAAGCCAGAAAAATCAGGAAGACTGATGTACTGGGCAATAGAGCTCGGTGAATATGATATTGTGTATGAACCCAGATCATCCTTAAAAGGTCAAGCTGTAGCAGACTTTATAGCAGAGTTTACATATCCTGATACCCCCGAGGAACAAAAGTTGCTCGCTGACCAACCTGTGGATGTTACAGGATCAACAGACATAAGTCCAGACCAACTCCGGTTGGTAAAAGGGCTTGTGGATGTAGAAAGATCATCAAATTCAAACCCAGACCAACTACGGTTGGTAAAAGGGCGAGAAGAGATGGTCGACGAGGAGCGAAAAATACCAGGGGAAGATGAAACAAAATAGCAAATATTTCACCGAGGAACGCTGTCAGATAAGAATTTTGAAGACGAGTTACCTACGTGGAGATTGTATGTAGATGGGTCATCTTGCACAACAGGTTGTGGAGCAGGGATCGTTTTGAACACCCCAGACGAGGTTGACGTGGAATATGCCTTACGATTTCAATTCAAAGCTTCCAATAATGAGGCTGAGTATGAAGCCTTAATAGCAGGTCTTAATTTAGCAAAGATTATGGAAGCACAACAAGTGATGGTATTCAGTGATTCTCAATTAATTGTGAATCAGATAATGGGAACGTATGCAGTTAAAGGAAAACTAACGGTCATATATCATGCAAAGGCGATGGAGTTGTTGGCTGAATTTGATGCCATTCAGTTAATCAGAATACCAAGAATGGAGAATGCACAAGCAGATGCACTGGCCCGACTAGCATCAGCTACTCGTACCGAGTTGCGAAGAACGATACCAATTGAGGTGTTAGGGAGTCGAAGAATAGATGAAAGCTTGACGATGAATGTTATTTCCCTTGATTTAGGACCATCTTGGATGGATCCCATCAGGGCATATGTCGAGGAAGGAGAATTACCGTAGGACAAGATCGCTGCCAAAAAATTGAAGTTTAAAGCTGCTCGGTATGTACTAATTAATGGTGTTTTGTATAGACGAGGAATTATGGCAGGTTTGCAAAGATGTGTACATCCCTTCGAGGTGAAAGAATTGATTGAAGAGATCCATGAAGGGTCTTGTGGAGCCCATGTAGCAGGTCGAACACTTTTGCAAAGGGTGATGACGCAAGGATACTACTGGCCAACGATGAGAGCTGATTGTATAGCCTATGCCAAGAAGTGTGACAAGTGCCAACATTTTTCCTCCATCCGACGAACTCCACAAGCATTATTGACACCCATAACTTCCCCTTAGCCATTTGCCATGTGGGGAATTGATCTGGCTGGACCACTGCCAACGACCCGAGGACGATTCAAGTACCTCGTCGTCGCAGTGGATTATTTTACTAAATGGGTAGAAGCTGAGCCTCTAATTGATATGACGTCCGAGAAGGTGTACCAATTCGTTTGGAAGAACATCATCTGTCGATATGGTCTCCCTCATGCCTTCATTACAGACCATGGAACACAATTCGATAACGAGGAGTTTGCCGCCTATTGTCATCAGTCAAACATTTTGAAGGTTCATTCAGCACCAGGCCATCCTCAAAGCAATGGACAGACTGAAGTGACGAACAGAACATTATTAAATGGTTTGAAGAAGAGGTTAAATGAGGCTAAAGCTAACTGGATTAATGAGCTATAATCAGTATTGTGGGCTTACCGAATAACTCCCCGAGCAGCAACTGGAGAATCACCATATATGCTGGCGTTTGGAAGTGAGGCTGTAATACCTGCCGAGTTGGGTCTTCCGACACATAGAGTGCTGAATTTTAATTCACCAGTCAGTGACTTGATGAGAAGACTGGATTTGGATATGCTCGAGGAGGTAAGAGAAGAAGCAGCCATTAGGAATGCTGCATATCAACAACGAACAGCTTTGTTCTACAACAAGAGGGTGAAGAAATGCAATTTAAAGGAAGGAGATTACGTGCTAAAGAAGGTCATTCAGAAGCACAATAAATTGGAAGCAAATTGGCATGGACCTTACCGAGTTACAAAAGTTGTTCGACCAGGAACTTATCGAATAGCAACTCTAGAAGGAGAGGAATTCAAGAATGCTTGGAATGCTGAACACCTTCGCAAGTATTATCAGTGATGTAAAATGTACAGTAGGTCCATCAAAATGAATAAAACGATGATGTTTCACCATTTTTCTCTCCTTTGTTTGAAAGTTTTTCGGGGAATACTAGTGTTGTACACTACGCTGCTCGACAGCAAAAAGAAGACGATAGTTTAAACCCACGACCAACTCCGGTTGGTAAAAGGGCGAGAACAAACTATACTCCTTTGGTTAGGAGGCATACACTAGCGAGACCAACTCCGGTTGGTAAAATAACTAGTAGATAGTTCGAGCGTGATCAACTTCGGTTGGTAAAATAGAGAGAACACGATAGTTCAGACCCACGACCAACTTCGGTTGGTAAAAGGGTGAGAACAAACTATACTCCTTTGGCTAGGAGGCATACACTAGCGTGACCAACTCCGGTTGGTAAAATAACTAGTGGACACTAATAGTTCGAGCGTGATCAACTTTGGTTGGTAAAATAGCGAGAACAAACTATACTCCTTTGGTTAGGAGGCGAACACTAATGTGATCAACTTCGGTTGGTAAAAGAGTTAGTGAGCATGATAGTTCAAACCCATGACCAACCCCGGTTGGTAAAAGGGCAAGAACAACATTCTTAAAAATGCCAATCTCGGTTGGTTTGAAAACAAAATATGCTCTCAAATGCCAACTTATGTTGGTCGGGAAGTAAGTTATTACATAAAAGTTCATCGAAGAACAAATATTCCAAACTAAACCAAGTATAGTTGGTCGGGGATAAAAACCCACTAACTGTAGTTGGTCGACGAGGAAAAATCTTTGACCTTGGTTGGTCGGGCACATTTATTGAAAAAGACAAAATTTACCAAGTATAGTTGGTCGGGGATAAAAACCCATTAACTATAATTGATCGACGAGCTCAATTTAAACAACCTTGGTTGGTTGTAAGAAATTTTAACATTTTTTATACTCATTACTTTGTTATTAAGTGATCGAGCAACATTTTTTATACTTGTAATTTTTTATTACTAGATTGGTCGATGAACCGCAAAGAATTGTTATGCAATCATAAATATAAAAGTGTTAGACAAGTACAAAACAATAGCAATACAGATTTGCAAACAAAAAATGAAAGTCTTTCATTAAAATTTAAAATAAATTACAAGTTACATATGTGTGCTAACTATTACATTGAAAATCCTATTCTATTGGTTTTTTCCCTTCAGCCTTCGATACAGGTTCCTCGCCAGCAGGAGGATCATTTAATGTCTGAGGAGAATTGATAAAATTCAAGTCCTTCAACATTCTGACATTCATTACTGAAGGAATATCCAAGAGATGCTCGGGACGAGATACTTCAATTTGAGAATGAAGATTATAGTCACCAAGATATTTTGAAATTAAGCTCTGAGGAATGGCACGAGCAGGGATCCATTCCATGTCCAATTTATAGGGTGGTACAGGCAAGTCTAGTAGCCTCGGAGTATGATAATCCCACAGGTAGTGCCCCTGTTCGAGCTTCAGCACACCCAGGGCGTTCAACCATCCCTGTTTATAACCTTCATTATTGGCATTTTCAATGTGAGCATCCAGGTGATAAAGGGCCTCATTATAGCCTGCATTCCAGAATTTGCGAGGTTGTTTATGGAATTGGAAAGTTAATCTTTCTAACTGCTCATGAAGGTTCCTGGCAAAAACATCCTTATTATTCAAAGTAGACTTCGTCGCAGTAAGTTGATCTTCCAAAGTCAGGATTTTCTTGGACATTTCTGACAAAGCCCGATCTTTTGCGTTCAACTGGTACGCTTGAGTTTCCAATGTTGACAGAGTACGAGCTTCTTCAATACTACGAGGAGTTCTTGATCGACCCCGAGCAGCTGGAGTGCTTCGTTCCTCGTTAACATCCTGGACAGCTCTTCCTCGCCCACGGGAACCTCTTCCTCGTCCCCGAGCAGTAGCAGAAATACCAGACCTTCTTAAAGTATCCAATTCGTACCTTAATTTGGCATTCTCAACCTCTAAGAATGAGAACCCTTCGTCGGAGACTGGTACCAAGGCAGTGGAAGATGAAGCTGCGGACTTATACTGTGCCAACTCTATCTGCAAATTGTTGTTCTCTTGTTCCAGCAGCTCGGCGATCTGTCTGTAGGCCTCAACTTCACCTTTTAGGGTCCTCTCCCTGACATCATACCCAGCAATGAGTTTGTCATAGCCCTTCTCGGCAGAAAGCTGTTGATATTTCTTTTCATACCCCTCATGTAACAAGGCATTTGACTCCCTGTACTGATCCTTGAGATCTTCTAGAGTATATTGAAGCTCCTCGATCATATCATAGTAGGCTACGTTATTGGCCACTGCTCTATCAAGTAAGTCCTTCAAGTACCGATAAGCTTCGATTGCTTGCTCTGAAGCACCATGACCAAGGATATCGGCAATTTCGGATGTACTGAGGTCTGTGTGACCAGCTTTATAATACTCATGGCATTACTGCATCAACTTTGTGTCGTTAGCAGACAAAAGATCCATCCTGGCCAGAAACTAACAGAGAAAGAAAAAGAAAATCAAGACAGAGTGCAGATAAAGAAGAGACAATCATATGGAAAGAAAGAACTCAAATTTTATTAGATCATAAGGCAAAATTTACAAAGATCTGAGATACAAAGTACAAGTAAGGGGAGAAACAGAAAGATAGTACCGAACAACTTCACACCTTTTCCTTGTCTCCCAAGACTTTCTCGGGAGGCTGGGACGAGGAGCTTGGTTGCTCGGTGAGAACACTGATTTGATCGGTTGGAGTTGGGATTTGTTCAAGAGGAGCAGGCAAAGAAGAAATCTCCTCAGCAGATGTCTGGTTGGTTTGAGGAGCAAGGATTTGATCACCCATAATCATTGAAGATTCTTCAGATGCAACTTCGTCTTCATCTTCGTCTTCAATAACTGGAGGAGGACCAGGGAGATGTTGTTGAAATAGCTCGGAGTCCTCGCTCACCTTCAATTCCTGCAAGGCAGCAACCCAACCATCATGGAAGAATTTCAAACTTCCATAATTCACCTGGGTCATCATTACTGCTACCCCCTATCCCATCCTTTATCCCAACCAGTCCGAAAGGATTTCTTCACAGCTTTTTTTCTCTTCATCTTCTCCGAGGAGAGCTTCTCGGATAGAAGGTCCTCGGAGGCTTTCAGCTTGGCCTCCAACTCCTCCTTCTGACGATTTGCTTCGCGCAGAAGTGTCAGCTCTTCCTCAGCTGATTTCAGCTTATTTTCAAGCTCCCCGAAATTAGTGAGCTTCTCGGAGTATTTCTTATTCTCCCTCTCCAAGTCCTTCACCTTGTTTCCCAACTGCACTATTTCTGCTTCAGATGCAGCCAACTTTTTCTCCCAAACACCTTTATCTTCGTTGTACTTCTGACGGGATTCCTTCAGATATTGGGCCAAACCCTGGAATGCATCCTCTACTCCAGACGAGGAGCTTGAAGCCTTGAGTGCTTCATCTTTCTTCACAATGGTGTTAAAACAATTCACCAGCTGAAAAAAGAAGGTAGTAATGAGTTAGTGTCGAGATACATATATTGATAGAAGGAAAAATTCAAGATAAAAATAAACTTACTGAAGCAATGTGACGAGTAGCTAGGGATGTCAGCATATCCCTAGGCATGTTTTCCTCGATGCCTTGAATTTCAGGAATAATCCAAGTTTTTACCGAGCTCATTGCAGAGCTCGGGGGAATGATGGTTGGAACACCAGCTCCACTAGTTTGGAGCTGGGGAATGGCTTCAGAAAAACTAACCGAGGAGGATTTCTTCAATCTCCTCAGTGGAACTTCAGCAGTTTCAGCCAAAGAACCCTTGGTGGGGGAAATAGTGATCACTTCCATAGAAGTACTCTTCTTGCTCGGAGCCATTGGAGGCTTCTCGGCAGCCTTCTGAACAGCAACAGAAGGAACAGCATCAATTTTCTTGGTCCCCTTTGGGACTTAAACCTTGTTCCTCTTTCCATCCTCGGCAGAGGAAGTCTCCTCGAAGATAGCAGGAACTCTTCTCTTGCCCATCTTCTGACTTAGAGGAATATGGGATTCTGGTGAAGATTCCTCGGAAGCTGGCAATGGGTCACTAATGCTGACCACGGGACGAGCAGTAAAGGATGATGTGTAGCTCCTGTACTGCAACAAATATGAAGCGGACCTGATGTGCTCGTCTGCAACCCTATGATGCAAACTCCATATATGTTTCAACTGCTTTATATTGACTTCTGACTCTTTTGGAGTTTTTCCCTTGCTGTCAACTGCAAACAAGAACATATTGAAATATCAGTCATACATTTTATCAAATACCATGAAATCATAATTTCAAAAACAAAATAAGATGAAAATGACCTATCCCATTGCCATATGGGGGCATCTGGGACCCTCATATACTGTATCTCCAACCAAAGGGGCATGTTGCCAATTTTTTATAACTACCCCGTGTTCAAAATAATCCATGTTGGCATCAGGGAGGTTGACTACTAAGGCCCTATTCAAAAACCTAGTTTTTAAATAAAAACGTTGTCTAAAATAGCCCATCTGTAACAGTACATAATCTCAGGAATTCCTATACGAGTTCCATGAGTTTGATTTAACCTATATACCCCATTAACTATTCTCCATGTGTTGGGGGCTATTTTTGCAGGGACAACGTCGAAGTACTGACAGAACTCTAAACACAACGGATTTGGATGAAAAGAAAATCCACATTCAGCAATAAATAGGCTAGGGAACCAGTGTCCCTCAGCCAAATCAAAATAACTTGAAGGCTCAGAAAGAACCTCCAAAGTTACCCAAGAAGGAATAGAGAATTCAGAGCGGAACTTCTCAAGAGATTCGATAATGTAAACCATGATGAATAAAAGAAGAAGGAAGAAGAGCTTACAGGGAAAAAGGATATCTGTTGACAAACGAAGGAGGAAATGAACGCACAAAAGAGAAAAGCTTTAGAAAACTCGAAAGCAGAAATTGAAAAGGTAGAAGACGATGGGATTGCCTCTGAAGTTTAAATACCTTGCCTTGGGAAACGGCGAAAGAAATGATTACAAAAAGGAAATATTACGCTACCGGCGGCTAAAAGGACAAAAAGGGCACGAAGATCGAAGCGCCTATAAAAATGCAAAAAAGGCGGATTCTGCGAATTTGGAAGAAAATTTAAATAAGAAGAAAAGGCTCCTAAAACCCAGGAAGGTCATTTAATATCGCCATATACCGAGAAAGAATGTTCCATACTCCTCAAAGTTCGAAATATGAAACATTGGGGGCTTCTGTTGACACCAAAATTAGTATGCTGATGTGGACGAATAATAAGAAGACACATGTCAATCTACGTGGCACAATAGCAACGAGGAAGATTGTTTCCTCGACCAACATACTCACTCCGAGGAACTCTTATCCTCCGAGGAACTCCAATGCTCCAAGGAACTTTTGGACGACGAGCAACTAAGGCGGTTCGAGCTGCACCTCGACTACAGCATTAATTGCCAGATAATCAACAGTTCAACTATTCATTGAATGCTTATCATCTTGACGCGCACGTTTGAAGAACATTAAATGAATTACCCTTTCATATGTGTATCATTGAATGTACCACCCTTTCATGTACAGCCTAAGGGCTATAAATACCTTGTATCACCCTCATTCAAAGGGACCGGAATTTCTTGATAGAGCTTATAATCGAGAATTCCCAAAACACTCAGCAATAACATAACAGTGGATGTAGGTCATTCGTATAAGGCTGAACCACTTTAAAAATCTTTGTCTCATTTTATTTATTTGTGATTGAATAATTAGAGCTATCTAGTTTTTTACATCAACAGTATATATAAACCGTTTTCAAAGTAAACTATTTTTAACTAAAACCTTTGTCGGCCTTCGAGCCCTTTCAAAATGATTTTCATAAAGATAACCTTTCCGAACTCTAGTCCGGATTTAACAAACTCTCAATCCCCGGCGTCGCCTCATAGTAGTGTATTGGGAGGGTTCCTTGTTTGGATTTCGCTTTTGCGAGACGTCCCCCGCACGAAATTGGCGATTGTCGGGAATTGAGAGGAGTTATTTCTTTGGACCATTCACATTTCTACTCTATTAAAATTTTAGTATTACTTATTGTTGGAATTGTGGAACTTGGAGGCAAATAAAGCCTCATTATGATGGTGGTGAGCATAAAGCTCAAATATAAAGGGTGTATGGGCACCCTTGTTGCGGAAATTGGTTTTACTTAATTCATAATTAACTTATAATAAAATGAATTTAAAATGAACTCGTCGTGGGAAGTTAGAAGTTTGGAGTTGGGATTAGCAAGATTGGGTATAGTAGGACTAGTTGAGCTTTGGATAAATAGGCTTAGCTAAATTTTGAGGACGAAATTTTTGCAAGTGGGGAAGTTTGTAACAACCCGAGGTTTTGGAGTCGACAATTTATTTATTTTGGGAGGAATAAATAATATTTTATTGGAGAAATGATTAAATTGGCAATTGAGTTCAGAATTTAGAGTCGTCAGAAAGAGTGTCGAATGTCGATTCTGAGGGTACCATCGTTTTCGGAAGGGTCGAGAAAGTTGAAATGACTGTACTTGGGGTCTATTTAGGTTCCGAAATAATTTAGGACCGTTTGACTCGAATTAAAGTTACCGGGTCATTTAAAGTGTGTATTATCATTTAAAGATGTGTGTCTTGTGGGTTAAGGCTTAAAAGCCACGTGAGAAGTCATTCTCACTTAAGAGAAAGAGGAAAACCCTAGAAAGAAAGAGAGAAGAAGAAAGAAGAAGAGAAAGAAGGAGAAAAGGGAGAGAAAGTGGAGATTTTTGGTTTCCACGCGATCTCAAGGCGGGTTCAGACCCTACGAACCCGAGGCAAGTGATTAAACTTGCTAAATAATTGTTGTGTACCAATTATTGCATGATTTGTGGATTGATATTTTGGGTTTTAGGTTTAGTTTAACAAAACCTAACTTTTGGGTATAATCTTAGATTTAGTATGTAGATCTTTGATTTAATGATAAAAAATCAGTTTATAAGTATTCTAGAATGAATATAAATGTTATGAATATGTTTGGGTTGAAGATTTGTGGTTAAATGTAATTATTGGGGGTTTTTGAGAAGTTGGAGATGTGTAAAAAAATGGAGTTGGCCGTAATACCTGTTATGGCCGGTCGACCGCGCCTCCAAAGTTGGGCATTCTGTCTTCGAGATTAGGCAAAATTTAGAAACGCGGTCGACCGCGGTTTGGGCACCGGTCGACCGGTCCCCTGTTTTGGGTTCAAGTTTGAGAATTTCAGTTATCCCCTTCTTCTTTGGGTTTGTATATATGGACTTCCATAATCAGAGTATCATAAAGGATTAAGTGATTATATAAGGGGATTATAGACCTTAGAGTCAAAAGACGATATATGAGGCTAATTGATAATTGAAAGACTAAATGTAAATGTCGGAGAGTCTTAGTGATTTATGTTGAGAAGTGAGAATCTAAAGAGTATATCAATTTGGGGGAAAATCCTCTAAGTATCGAGGTTAGTATTTGAGGAATATAGAATACCGATTGGAGATTTTGGGACTTTTTCTAAGTGGGGAAGCCCACTTTTATTTGGGATTTTATTTGGTGATAATAAATAAATTTCATGATCGGAGAACGATAATAACTTAGAGATGCCGGATCTTAGGATCCAATCCCAAATGGGATAACTTTAAAAAGGTTCATAAAATGAATTGAACCCTATTATGGATGGAAAATAATAAATGCTATTTGATGGGCATATGGATATAGAAATATCCTTATTGATGATTGATTTGGAAGATATCTCACACGATGAGAAATATAAATTGAGGAGCAATAAGATATAGAATATCTTATACTTAAGTAGAATTGAAAGACAATTCATACTAGAAGCGACATGAGAGCTTCAAGCGAGAATTAGTATAGCATATACTAAGTGGGGTAAATGTGTGAATATTTGACGATTGGTGTATCATGAGAGAGATATACTAAACAAATGATGTTAATCAAATTACGCCTAAGAGCGTATAATGATAATAAATATGTTGTTGCAGGTATACCTTATATAATGATATATCTTTATTATGTGGGATGTATGTATACCTTATATGATGGTGTATATACATGTTAAGCATACCCCCTCCTTGCTATCATTGGGAAGTTTCGTGCGTTGAGGGTGAGCATTCTGACTAGAAAAGCAGGATGTGGATATTCCCCAGGTCATAGTCGTCCTTTGTGGTCAGCAAATGACATATATGATATATATTTATTTATTTTGGGGGTGAGAGGTCGTGGGTATGTGTCGCTCTCACTTGCCGGTTATGAACTATGACCGCTTCCCGGGACGTTGTGTGCGTGAGTTGATCACGAGGTGGGTGTCGTTGAACCCCACCAGGTGGCCCCAGTTTGCTACGTATATGGGCTGCTGGAAGATGATAGCATGTGAGCCTGCGTCCTTCGAGTTATAGCTCGATTGGATGGTTATTATTTCTTGTGGTTGTACTTGGGTATCAAGGGCATAATGGACCTCAATGACCTACATTGTCAGGATTAGTGTATCGGGGGGGTTCCTTGTTTGGATTTCGCCTCGGCGAGACGTCCCACGCACGAACCGCAGTGTAATGTTGGAACTCGGGGATAAGTTTAGTCCTTAATGCTCATAATTATATATATAAATATATCACCTATCCCGACAATCGACAGTGCCAGGAGTAGTGTAACGGGGGGTTCCTTGTTTGGATTTCGCTTCGGCGAGACGTCCCACGCATGAAACGCCGTGTACTGTTGAGAATTGGGAATATTAATTAAATAAAAATTGGATGATAATCATTTGTGTTACATGCATCTTGCATTGAGGGAATAATGAGACCCGAGGGTCGATACGGTCAGGAGTAGTGTAACGGGGGGGTTCCTTGTTTGGATTTTGCCTCGGCGAGACGTCCCACGCACGAAACGCAGTACCGTGTTGAGAACCGGGAGGAGTTTAGTCCTTAACTCTTGATGCTAATAACTCATCTATAATAATTATATATATGGTTTCATGCCTTATATGGGCATCACTAGAATATAAATTCTAGTAATTGAGATTGATGGTGTATGTTGATGATGTGGACATGATTGGATCATGTAACTTTATATGTTCAACAAATGAACATTATAAAGATAACCATAACTATTACATATAAGATAATGTATATAACTTAAAGTATAGAAATAAATGTAGAATTGGGAGATAGGTTAGATGGTTTCACTTAAATACTTTATTTGTGTTTAAGTTAAAATCCGCTTACCTAATTAGAATCGAACATCCTTTTGGAGACACGTGCATACGCTTAGTGCGCGCTTTAGATGAGAGGTGAGTTGAATTTTATGGAGTGTTCGATTCCAACTAAATCATGTAATAATGCATTTATAATTATTATGCATTTTAATACACTTGCCATAAACTGTTTTTCAAAACTCGGGCTGTGACCCGTTTATATTTTCCTCCTCCATGTATATATTGTATTACTTCAGGTGTTCCTTCGCAAGGACGCCTTTGATGTTCCTCCATTCAGGATTTGTAGAGCTGTGGCAGTAGCGGACTGTTGCGGCACTTTGCTTTAGTCGATTCCTATCTATTGTACATCTAGATTAGGATTCAGTTGTATTGAGTTAGTATTCAAGTGTTGTAGATTAACACTTCCACGTTTCATCTCTCTCATTATTGTATTGTCTGTTACCCGACAGCATATTCGGGTATTTCATTGTTGAGATTTTGTTGTACAATGTATTGTACTCTTTCATATTGTTGGAGCATGCACTTTTCACACATCATAGTTAGATGTATATTGTTGGTTGTGTGTATTATTGGTTTTGTTGTTGTTGTTAAAAATAAAAGTTTTAAATTTTTGTCAATTCGCACTTTATGATTTCGGGTAGTTAGCCTTATATTATAGTGTTTAGTTGTTGATGTTGAAACTGTACCATCTGAGATACCTGATTTATGTAGTATAGGGCTGGCCACCCGTTATTATTTGGAGCGGGTTGTCACATTAACCTTTTGAAATGCACAAATAAATGGCTCATCGCTCACGTGGTCGTTGCTCTTCAACTTGGACAAGTCAACCATGATCAAATTGGTGACAGGATCAACTTTACAAGCATTTTTATCCTAAACTCTTACCCATTCACAGTAAAATACAACCTCTTCTAAGCTTATATAATCCAATTCAAATATATTTTGGATTACACCATAGTAAGTCATTTCAGCTTCAACGAGGTTTTTATCTTTTGCGCTCGCTCGAAAGAAAGTAAGAGCCTTGTATGAAATTCCTGAGTTCTGTACATTTGTACTTTCCTCGTACACTTTAGCGCCGAAAATGTAACCGTTCAATCGATACTTTTTGTACTATTGTGCCACGAACAAGGGTCCAGTGGCTAGACGAGCAAGCCTTGATGTCGCATCACCCATCTTTAGGAGCTGAGAATATAGATAAATTAATTATATTAGTGGTAAAATTTGAGTGTAATGTAACGTTATATAACGACTGTTTTCATTATAATTACCTCTTGTGTCAACCATAGCCTAAATTCGTTGTCGGATTGTACCATTGTTTTTCGTCTTTTATTGTTCTCACAGGCTTCATATTTACTGCATATTACAAAATTAATCATGTATAAAATAATCTAAAATAATGTTAAACATTATAATATTCGAAACTTACTTTTTCCATTCTTCGACATCTTCATGTGTGTCAAATAGATAACGAGCTACTTGTTCATGTTGCAAACTCGTTAATTTCACTCGTTTTCCCATCACATTTCCACCATCATCGAGGAATTCATCAGTGTCATCAACGCTGGTCAAGTCAGGCATATATTCCCGAGTATATATTGATGACTCCACGGTGATGTGTTACTCTGAAATTGATCCTACAATATATCTCGTATTCTTGACGTAATCTTTAAAAACTTTCATCAATCTTTCAAACGGATACACCCACCGATATCTAACTAGACCACAAAGAAGTGCCTCGTCGCATAGGTGTACCAACAAGTGAACACTTATGTCAAAGAATGCTGGGGGAAAGTACTTCTCCAATACACAAATCGCTTCTTTCACAACCAATTTTGCGGCCACTATGTGTTCTCGATTCACTACCTTCTCACACAAGAGGGAGAAGGTAATACTAATTTGCATAATAGCCCTACGCAAATCCTTGTGCTTGGAGAAACAGTGCTTAAACAATAGAGGAACCAATTGCATGATCACATGCCAATCGTGGGACTTACACTTATGTAAATCATGAGTAGCATAATTCACAATCCTTTGCAAGTTGGACGAAAAAGTAGATGGGCCCTTCAAATTAGATATTGTGTCTAGAAGCACCTTCCTTTCCCCACTCATCAAAGTAAATGCACCAGGGGGAATTATTGTCCTTCCCCTACTATCTTCTTTCAACCATAGTTGTGGCTTCAGTTTTAACGTTTTAAGGTATTTTCGTGAATTTTCTCCATCCTTCGAATGACTCCCCCCAAGGCAAGTACCCACAATATGTTCAACGAAGTTCTTCTCTGCTTGCATCACATTCAATACATGGCGCACCGGGTTTTTCTTCCAATAAGGCAAGTCAAATAAAATTGACCTCCGAGACCATGCCTTTCTTATCTCAGTTTCATTCCCAGTTGGGGTCTTCTTATGCTTGACATTCTTAAATTTGGAATTCTTACTTGGCATATTTGGGCCACATTCAGAAGATTTACTTTCAATTTCTGAACCCGAAAGTTGTCTCGGCGGTAGCCTATGTTCAACTCCGCCCAATAAAAAATTAGAACCTTTCTCAAATCTGAAACTATGAGCTGGGGGTAAAAACCTCCTGTGGCAATGGTATACATTTTTTAAGCTAGAGGATAGACGAAGAGATTCAGTCTCCTCTACACAAATAGGACACCCCAAATAACCATGTACTACACATCCGGATAATGTCCCATAAGCTGGAAAATCATGAATTTCCCACATCAACATAGCTTTCAGCGTAAACTCTTCTTTTCTAAAAGAGTCAAATGATTGCACACCCTCTTCCCACAACTCATTTAATTCTTCTACCAAAGGAGCCAGGTAGATATCAATGTCATCACTTGGTGCCTTTGGCCCAGGTATCAATAAAGCCATCATCAAAAATTCAGGTCTCATACACTGTGAAGGAGGGAGGTTGAGTGGGGCTAGGATCACTGGCCATACACTCTGATTGGTTCTTAGATTTCCAAATGGATTGAAACCATCTGTTGATATAGCCAAACGAATGTTGCATTGTTCTCGAGCAAAATCGGGATACTCAAAATTCATCCTCTGCCAGGCAGTAGAATCAATAGGATGACGCATGATATTACCCCCTACTTCTGCCCTAGCATGCTAAGTTATTGCCTCTGCAACCCATGGTACTGTGAAAAATCGCTTTAATCTAGGCCTAACGGGAAAATATTTCAATACTTTTTGAGGCACTTTTGAGCTTGTGCCTTCCTTACTAGTAGATTGGACATATCTAGGTCCATCGCATACCGGACAACGATCGAGATTTTCATACTCCTTTCGGTATAGTATGCAGTCATACACACAAGCATGAATCGATTTATACTTCATTACCAAACCTTTCAAACTATTCTTCATAACAGGATAGCTATTTGGAAGTGTATTCACCTTGGGTAATAAGCCCTTCACCCATTTCAGAATTCCCGTCACGCTATTGCCAGACAAACCGTACTGCGTCTTCAAACAGTGCAAACCAACCATAGCATGTAAAGTTGTTTGATCTTTCTCACAACCAGAGTATAACGGTTGGGTCGCCTTAAATTTTAAACTTTGGTAGTCATCGTCAAGTTTTATCGTGTTATCTTCACGAGCACTTGAATCTTCTACATCATCAGTAACCTCATTCTCCTCAGCTTCATAAACTCCGTACGGGTCATCAACTAAATCCTCTAACATATTATGATCTACGCCGTCCCCTTCTACATCTATTCTACTTGTTGAAGGTTGTTGTGAAGGTTGGTCGGGGACAAAAGGAACTTTCAATTCACCGTGAAAACTCCAAAATCGATAACTATCTTGCATACCCGGTCTTAATAAATGTAGTTCAACTATTTTCCACTCAAACACCTTACCATTCTTACACCTAGCACACGGACACGGAAACTCTCCATCATTACGACATCTCTTTGCATATTTCACAAATTCGTTAGCACCTCTGCGAAACACATCCCCCATTTCAATTAGTTTCACCCATCCACTCTTTGTATTTCGGATATCCCATCATAGCTACCACAACTAAACACCTATTAAAGGTAAACAAAACTTAGATTTATAGTATGTTTTATTTAATTATCCCATCATTTAATTATCCTATTAAAGGGTAAGTGGTCCTATCCCATTCAAGACTGCATTTTTCTGTAATATACTTAACAGCTCATGCACATTGTTACGATTTGAAAAAAATTCGACAGCATATCCCCTTAGTTCTCCAAGTACACGACGTAGATTGGCAGGTGTGAGTGTTATTTCAATTGGTCAATTGAAATAACAGTCACACTTGTCAATCTAGTATGTACCCAGAGAACATTAAGATACGACTGCAGAACTTCCTCCAAAAGTAACAACTTTAAGCCAATAAGAATATTATACAGAAATTATACAGTCTCAAACTGTCCAAACGGGACAATTCGAGAGATCTCATTACAGGGGTAATGACTCTCGAACGGGTCTAAGGGCTATTGAATGCGTACGCATAAGAACTAGAAGGCTAGTATCTATGCGCACTATATTTCATTTCAAGTATGTTTCATATAATGGGTTAATTCAAATACAAAAATAAATTCATGGGTTAATTCAAATACAAAAATAAATTCATGGGTTAATTCAAATACAAAAATACAAATTCATGGGTTAATTCAAATATATACACACACACACACACACACACCTCCCTCCACACCCCCCACTCACCACATACACACACACACACACCTCCCTCCACATCCCCCACTCACCACATACACACATAACACCACCCCCACTCACCACATACACACACACACACACACACACACACACACAATAGCCCCCCACCCACCACACACACACACAGTAGTGACTGTCTATTTAAAATAATCTCAATGTTAATTTCATGTATTGGATTTCTACTATTATTTTGTGATTTTTATAAATCATATTCAATGTTAGATATGTGTTTTGTTAAGATATCTAAGTTGTTCTATAGAATTATTTTTTGTATCTTGAAGTTTAAGTTCTAAAATAATCAACCTAAACTTGTGGTTCATAAAGTATTATCACAAATATAAACTAAGAGTGATAAAATAACTTTGAGACATATAAATTAATTGTGACAAAGTAAGATTATGCACCAGAACCTAAAATTTAAAAAAAATGTTTTTATTTAAACCCCGCTTTTCTTTCTATAACTCCTATTTTATTAAACTTTAAATATAATTAAGGGTGTATAGAAAGAAAAGTTAAATAGGAATAAAAACAACATTTTTAAAATATGAAGGGCTCACCAATTTGATCAAATTTTTCAACAACATAGACTAAATGATATTTTATTTTTCATGCTTTTAGCCAATCTAAATACCACATTTTCTTTCTTGTTATACACTTGAACACGTTTTGTTATTTAGTCCTTATTAATTTATCTTTGATGTATTACCAGCATCTTTACTTTTATAAACTTTATTTAATTTTCAATTTTAAGGACTATTTTCATCACTTAGTGTTCATATAAGTTCTAGTATAACAAGTTCCCATAAAAATCTTTAATAAAGTATTATCACAAATATAAACTAAGAGTGATAAAATAACTTTGACGCATATAAATTAATTATGACAAAGTAAGATTATGGAAACCCCACTTTTCTTTCTATAACTCCTATTTTATTAAACTTTAAATATATGGTTTTTTTCTCCATTAGTATAAGTATATAGCGATTATTTCACACTTAAATCACATATTAAGCCGACCTTCATTTTTTTATGAAATTTGTAGAAAATTACTTATTTATTTTGAATGAAAATAAAGTGTTATCCAATATTTTTGGATATTATTTACATTTACATTTTTGGATATTATTTTTGGATATTATTTACATTTACATTTTTGGATATTATTTTTGGAAATTTATAGAAAATTACTTATTTATTTATATTTTTAACCCCTACCTAGACCTGTCAAAATACACGATAACCCGTTAACACGACACGACCCGACACGAAATTATAAGTTAATGGGTTTACCCTTATTGGGTTTGGGTCATTAACGGGTTGACACGGTAGACCCGTTAACACTAACGGTTCGGGTTTGGAAATTTACCTGTACCCGTTTTAACCCGTTTCTACCCGTTAACACCCGTTAACACTAACGGGTACTATAGGGTCACCCAACCCGTACCCAATAACAATAACCATTAAAACCCATTATTTCTAAATCTTTAAAGACTAACGGGTGCTATAGGGTCACCCAATCTATACCCAATAAAAATTACAATTAAAATCCATTATTTTTATAGTATTGAAGACTAACGGGTATTAACGGGTCACCCAACCCGTTACCCATTTTGACCCAAAATGATTCGTTAATATTAATGGGTGTTAACGGTTTGGGTCGTGTACCCGTTAATATTAGCGGGTCGTGTTTGGGTATTGTTATTAGACCCGTTAGGCTTAACGGGTCGTGTACGGGTTAAGGGTGTTTTCACCCGTTAACCCGTTAACCCGACCCGTACACGACCCAAACCGACCCGTTGACAGGTCTACCCCTACCCCCACCCTGCCCCACCCCCTACCCCCCACCCTGCCCCACCCCCCACACACGCATACACACACGCACATATATACACACATACACACATATATATACACACAAACATATATATAAATGGAAGAGAGAGAGAGAGAGAGAGAGAGAGAGAGAGAATTAAACCTGAAAGTAGAGAGAGAGAGAGAGAGAGAGAGAGAGAGAGAGAGAGAGAGAGAGCAGCGTCGAGAGAGAGAGAGAGAGAGAGAGAGAGGCAGGGAACCGCGGGAGGGAAAAAAGAAGGGGGAAAGGGTTTTTGCTAGTAATATTGTCACGGTCGTGTCAAGGTCATTGGCCGTGACAAGTATTTAAAGAATTGTCACGGTTAATGGCCGTGACAAGTCCGTGACAAGTAAATTTGTCACGGCCTTATCACGGTCATGTCAAGGTCAATGACCATGACATAAAATGCGTGTTTTTTATCACGGTCAATGACCTTGACAAGGGTGGCCGGCTGAAAGGTGACATTTTAGCCATTTTGGTGTAGTGACGGGTCAGAGCCCAAAACCTTTGAAAATATTTTACAAGTGTATAAGATGCTTAAATGAAAATGTTAAGCACTTTTTATATTAATAAACCGATAGTACACTCTCTTGAGTCACCCCTCACCCTTCATTTAAAGTGCGCACCTAATGTATGCATTTTAACCCGCCTATTTACGCTACCCTACCTAACTAGCCTTGCCACTAGCATCAATACTATACTATCCTTGCTTGAGTATAATATCTACATTTAGTTCATTAATTAGCTTTCATAATTGCTTAACCAATATCTCATTAAATTATCACAATTTATTATATTACCTTACTCCAACTATTTTATTCCACAATCACATTTATAATTTATTACATTATTTTCAATAATTGTCACTAGTTATTTAAATCGTAATTGCTCACTATTAACTCGTATATTTGTCTACGCATGAATGTACGTAATAATATACTACAACAAACACACATATGATGTGTATAGCTACCATCCCTGAGAGTAATAACTCACTGTCTCTATAATACTATCATTATCCAGGGCATGCTCACATCATCCTGGTTACCTAAGGTCGAACTCTCACACCGACTCGGTAAAATCGCAAATGTATTGAAGGCGGTTATAGTCCTTCAACAGTGAGTCATGGCCATACCCACAATTATCTCATTGCTAATATAGATCACATGAACATAAACATGGCGCTATGACCTCGGGTCGATACTTAGCCTGCTGTGAGATGTCAGGGTAGATCACCCACATCGTGCAACCTCCACTGATAACACTAGAGGGGTATGTTCCACAAAATATCATATACAGAGATAACATAATACACCTATATATACTTCCCATATCCATATATATATATAATCACATCAACCGACTAATTCGTGCATATTTTTCAGAAGCACTAGTCAGATAACCCGAGTCTAATCCCGACTCTTATTTAGTTAAATTATTCTCTTAATTAAATAATATAATGTATTTTCTCATCTTTAAGTTTCCCGTACATTCTCAACCCGTCCTACATTTATAACCTGAATTCACACTATCCCGTTATGTATTCTACGTTATGAGTATTTTCTCTCCTAAATACCCTACGTACATGTAAATTGGGCTAATTCCCATCTACCTGAATTACCCTTACTAATCACATCTCCTGAAGTATTAAAATTATTCACTTGGCCTTAATCAATTTTCCAATTTCTAAAACTACCCTTTATTCTCAATAAAAAACCAAATTGTCCCTCACCGCAGGTCCGAATTGATTTAAGTTCATAGCCGAATCGATTCGCCCGTCAAATTGATTCGCCTATGAAGGCCGAATCGATTCGATTATGGGCGGAAGCCCAGATCTAACATGAGAGTGACATGTTTCATAACTTTTAGTCACACAAATCAACCCCAATTATTATCTAAACCAGTTTCCCAGTCTTTTCACGATTTCCTATGGGAACCTGATCAAATTTCCACTCTTAGATTCATTAACAACATCAAGATTCAATCCAATTCCCATTAGTTCCATCATCATGAATGTAACAAAATTTCCATATTTATTCCCTTGCTAAATCATCATTCTTATAACAATTCCAATCTAAATTTGTACTACGTAAATTCAATTTATAACATAACCTATAACCATTATAAATTCCGATTACCTTCCTTAATCATTTATGTAGGTCTATCACCCCAAAACTCATTTTTTTCATGTAGTATACCCAACCAAAAAATTCAATTGATTATTACCAATTTTTATATGAAAGAATTACTAGACATAAATCAAGAAAGCAAGATATACACCTGCCTTAAATCCATCAGATTCTGAATTCCTTTGTATTTAATTGAAGATAGGAAGAGACCTCCTCAATTTTCTTCTCCAAATTAAGCCATTTGAATCTCCAAAGTGTTTTACCTCCTTCTTTTCTCACTAAAAGACTCTTTGGGTTATCAAACATCAATATTCTACCTCATCCCAAAAATAGCCTACCAGTATGTCCTGGTTGAGATACCGTCGGTCCCCATCGTTATTACCCACTACGTCGTACTAACAATTTACCAAAATTAATTTACTTGATCACACTCAGTAAATTTTATTTCCACATAAATATTAAGTTTTTTATCCTCACTACTTAATATTTATTAAATATGCAATATTATTATGAGCACATGTGTAAAAAAATGCTAAAATTAATTATTTCAAAAATATGGGGTGTAACACCCTAATCCTTATTTTATGATTTTAGTCACGAGATTGGGGTTGAACCCCCTATGGGCCCTTTTAATCCCCAAATTACATCTAATTAGTCCAGAACCCAACCCAAGTTTTATACTAACCAATAGGGCTTAAAACCCATTATTTTAAAAATGAATTCAACATTCTATATGTCCCAATGCAGTCTAACGTATTGAGTCAACCTCTTAATAATCTAACTGGTCTTGTAATGTCCCAACCCGAATTTATGGGTTACCCGTAGTCAACCAGGTTCGACCCGAGGGTTAGTTGTGAAGTGTAATGAAATAACCTGTATAATTTTGCTAATCAAGTTTTATTTTGATTAATGTTCCACTTGCTTAGCATGCAATTTCAATTTCAATTCAAGCTATGTGAGGGACCATTGGGGAGCACCCCAGAGTCCAAGCATAGAGCGCTACTAATGTAAAATAAAAGAGAGTACTTATCTATATAATTCTCTCAAAATACAAAACCGCACCCAACCTGCCATAACAAAATGAGCGAGTGAGCCGAATGCTCAATGGGAAATATACAACAATGCAATATAGAATCAAACGATAGAAACAAGACTCTAACATGTTACGCCTACGTGCACATGAAACTACCGAGTATATATATATATATATATATATATATATATATATATATATATATATATATATATGCAAATTAATTCATCTTAATCTTGTAAAATACTTCATTTTTCTCATTTGGACATTCATCACTTTATTTAACACGCACGCACATTAAATACTAGAAACAACTACACTTGGTTTGACCGAAAGCCATTTCCTTACAGAAATTACCCTTTTCATTTTCACCAATCCACATTAGTATTTTCATTGAAAATCATCCTTTCAATACACGTGAACACCGTGTGAGAAAATAATCATATAGCCTTTGAAAACGTTTCACAACACACTCTTGTTCTAATTATGGGTTAAAAAACTCTAAGGTTTCTTAACCACTCATTTACCCACTTGCTTTACCTTTTTCTATACCTTATGCACATTAATCAATTACACATTTACTTGTCCATTTTATCCTTTATCGAAACATTTATTACTTCATTCAAGTTAGGTTATCTTAACGTATTTTCACCACACAACCCATTTCTTGACATATTCCTTATTCCTTTATCTTTTTCTCTGAATCTTCTAATAACTGCATACTTTAACAAGCTCCACACCACCGGTTATGCACACCATATGCTCTGGCTAGTGATTTTGGGTCTTCATCCCGGGCTCCGGGCCCTCCTTAATTTTTTCTGTGTCATCTGAGTTCCTCTTTAATGTATTTTAATATTTTACAAATGTCCGTGTTATTCCACTTTTCCTTTTACCAAGCCAAAACCTAAACTTGGGGTTTCACCCCAACTTGTCTTACACTTTGAAATCATCATTTCATGTCCTTTACACTTTAACTTTTATTTTATTCCAAAATCATATTCATTAGGACAATAATGTGTAATACCCTTTTCAATATTTTTATTTCATAAAAATATTATACTTCACGTAAAATTACCATTTTACCCGTTTATTTCCAAACTCACCTTTTACTCCATTTTCACAAGTGTTAATTTTTCAAAACACCATTAAGTTACCCGCGTTAACTTCTTAAGTGTTTTTAATACCTTAACACCTTTTTAACCCTTTGGATTAACATTCTTATCAATTCGAAACATCTTTATTTTAACACTTTTATTTTCAAGAACCATTAAACATATAAGACTACTTTATAAGAAAAATATCATTTTCTTTTATAAACACATTTAGTCTTACCACCTTACACTTATCACCTATAATCCCCCTTTCATATACTTTGAAGACTAGAATTTTCAATTTTCTTATTTAATTTTAAATCCAACAAAACCTTCTTTAAACTTGTTTTTAAGTCCATTATCAAAATACTACAAGATTATATGCGCGAGGAGATGGATTTTAAATCCTATTAAATGGGTTAAACATTATTTTTCATTCTAGAAATTCATAATACTTTGCAAAAATGCATTTTTAAGACTCAAATGACATTTTAATTCCTCAAACTTAACAAATGTCCATTTTTCATAATATTTTTATTTTTGCATGAAAATTTGGAACATTATTTCACTAAATATTTTAGCAAGATCAACATCATTCTAAACATTTTATTTCATAAAATGTTTAACATTAAACTTCTAAAAAATGCATTGTTTTCATGAAAATCCTAATCTTTATTTCAAGAAACTTTGAAATATGCTTTCTTCAATTATTCTCAACCAAATGACATTTTTACAACATTTTCATTTCATAAAAAAGTATATTATTAATTTTACTAGAAGACCCATCATCAAGTTCATAAGCATTCTACTCTTACATTCTAACAACAAGATTACTAATTACACAAAATAGAGTCTTAAACTAAGAGTAGGTTTTTTCACCTCAATAAAACTCCAACAATGAAAGGCATGGAAGATCTAAGAAGATGGAAACCTCCCACCTCACAAGGTGGACTCAAGGAGGTTTCCCCACTCAAAAGCATGATCCATTTAGCTTTTAGGTAGAACCCTCTTCAAACTCCATGAAATCTCCATCTTTATTTTCTCCAAAAATTCCCCAACAACACCTCTACAAATTCGTAGCTATTCCCAATAATGGAGAAAATGGGTATTCAAATCTTAAATATGGTGAAGACTAGAATAATATGATGATTTAAGGTTGATATATGGTGGTGGAGTGGTGGTTAGTGGTGGAGAGAAGCTCAATAACGGTAGAATATCACCCTTCTCTCTCTCTCTCTCTCTCTCTCTCTCTCTATCTATCTATCTATCTATATATCTATCTCTCTTTTTCTCTCTCTTCTTCTAACTATAATGACCCAAATGAACCAAACAACCCATATAAAAACACCCAAAAGCCTTAAAATTTCATTTTTACGCAATCTGGGTTCACCAGAGCTCAATATCTCATCAATCCAATGGCCAAGAAAAAGACAACACACAAGGGTATTCTGACTTAAAAAATTCGATTGACCTCATTTGAATGAGATCAAATTAGAGGTGCGTCTTGTTCGATGCCCTCGCTTATAACGACCTTCGAACGACCCTGATCGATTATGCAATGGGATGTTATTTGAAGCTCGTTTGATCCCTTACTTCAAACGATCTTTGACTCTCGTTCGAATGACCCAACTTTCCTTCAAATGACCCTTCTTACATTTCCATAATTTTCTCCAAATTGAACCCACATTCCATTAATTATCATAAAGCCTCTAAAATCAGTCAATCATAATATAATTACAGTTATAATTATCCAAATCTCATAATCCTCTCTTTATTGTAACTTATACAGAAATTAAATGAGATATTAGAGCGGGGTATTACAAGCTTTCCTCCTTGGGGAATTTCATCCTCCAAAATCTCGATCCATCCATTTTTCAAATTCATGGAGTTTATAAACTCTCATTCTAAGTCATAGAGACCCTCTACGACAAAACCATCGAAGTCCTCAATAAATAAGATCACATCACGTGCCCTTACACGGGGTTTATCACCAAAGGTTCAACATATGACACGTTCTAACACTTACCATATCGCCACTCATCAACACCACATAACCAAATTCGAGTCTCCACTCACTTGATGATCATGCTCAATTAAGTCCTCGAACTACCTTTGCTAATACCCAAAACATATCGGCACTACCGCGGACAACCCTCTCTAGTGATCGACACTCACCCAAGAGCGAGTTGTAACACAACCAATCAAATTCATTATCAAGAACCATTTCTAGTCTTAGGACTACACATCCTGCGTCCCATAAATTTTTAGGTTATTCTGACTACATAAATTTCACCTGGGCTTGACATTAACCTCAGTGCTCATCACTCACTTCGAGGAGTAATACATCGACCAAATCATAACTGCGCTTTTAGCTGACACCTTTCACTGTGTCATTCTGATGACCCTAGTATCACTCTAGGCATCTCACCTTTGTGCACTCAATTGAGTCTCGCACCAATCCACTCATTGTGGCAAAAGCAACACCATGTGCTAATTTTTCATCAATTACTAACACTATATAATATACTCAAGTCATCATTTTGCTCTCCATAACTAGAGTCACTAACTGCCATGTTGGCCAGTTGAAAGGTCATTAATTCTAAGGAAAATAATTACTTTGGGTAGGTCGTACGGCTGAAAGCATAGCCACCCGCACACTGAACTTTGTGCAATAGCAAGAATACCTCAGATAGAGTGCACCTAGTTATTGAGCTGCATTGACCATTCCCGATCCACCGCGCTCTACCAGGCCCAACCATGTTGTACCATGACATGGTACCAATTCGAGCTACCACATACATGGAAGTACCGATCCTCGATTACCAAAATTGAAAGGGACACACAAGATCTAGAAGGAACATGCAACCATTTCGTAAAAATCTCGTCTGTATGCGTCAGACTGCGATTTATGAAAGTGAACCTACACTATATGCTTGAAGTCTTATCACTCATCCCAGACATTCTCATTGGGTACTAGCCTAGCCACATACCCTGGCTTGGCTCACCAACCGTGATGAGTCGAATCACAACCATTCATCCTCGTAAGACAAAAGCAACGTACAAACTTATCGTTCTCTAAAATTCAATTCCCGACTTCCCACCTTGGGAGTGAGGCCCTTCCCCTCACATCCTTATCTATATTAACCTTATCCTCTTATCGGTGACGATGTCACCAACCTACTATGCCCAGGTTATTGTCTTCTTTATCATATCGTGATTGCAACCCCAAATCCCCTTAGGCAGTACTCCGTTTGAGAGAGATATTAACCTTATTGTATCCTTTGACTATACGAGATTGTCAGTAAACTTACTTCCAGGTTCTACCAAACTGAACTCACGTGACGGTCACACCGGTCACCATTGGCATTCTGAGGGTAGTAAGTATCACACAGAGCTACATCTTCTAATTCGTATTGGCTTGGCAAAACGTGCCAAGAACTAGTCCTTACCTTGCTAACGCTACCTTATCATATATCGTTGATGCATGCCAACATTATAATCATGCTTCGATATTACCCTACCTTGGTTAGCATTTTCAAGTCTCCACTTTATGTCATCACCCTAAGCCTCGAATACATTTCCTAATATTCCTCAATATCAAGTGCCACGCATCTACTACTGGCCATTTCGTGACACCCGGGCATTACACCCCATAACAACACGAGCTTCTAATTCCTCCTTGGAGGATACACCACCCATCTGTGCCGATTCGATAAATCGAACCCAGCATGTTTGTTGTTAGATTCTTATAAGCCTTGACCAACCACTTGATATCATTACCTGGACCTCAACCCAATCACTAATAGGATGTTAATACTTATACATACCGAACTTATCTGGTCTACTAAGACACCAAGCACATCCCTATAAAATTCCCCAAGACCCGATAAGATTTCATCATCCACACCTTTATCATTGTAGGTGCGCTCTACAAACTTTTAATACCCATACTGTGATTATTAGGTGCTCGTAAACACACTAGTCTATGAGCTTCTACATATGGCGCACCTTAACCATTAAATACCTTAAAACGTCACACAGAATTTGTCCTATGGCACTCCAAGTTGCCCTCATCCCAAACCCAATATCGTGTTAATTATTTATTTCATGGTAATTAAATCGTAATCTTGAACCAATCAAAATATAATTCGTTTCAAGATTTTATGTATGATGTATACAATTAATGTAATTATGTTCTCTATATCATAACGTAATTAATATTAGAGTCATAATTAATCAAACCTACCATACTATGATTAACTAGTACCCTCATCAAACTAACTACATTATCTCAACATATCCAATGTATGAGTGTAGTAAAATCCTCAATGTGACAATAATAAAATTCCCATATTTAAACCCCACCTTTCTCTAACGGTGCAACTCTCCTAATTATCGATCACAGGGTGTCCTAGCTGGCAGTATACAAACCTGAAAATGTAAACATATAAAATCATGAGTAAAATAAAACTCGGTGAATGTACTACATCTCTATATAGTAAAAGTACTATATTAACATCTTAATTTTACTAACATCTCTTAGTTGTTGATAAGCCACAACATCTTTTGGCTATTGATAAGCCAAAACATCTCTTAGCTATAAATAAGCCATAACATCTCTTGGTTGTTGATAAGCCATAACATCTCTTAGCTATTGATAAGCCATAACATCTATTGGCTATAAGTAAGCCATAACATCTCTTGGCTGTTGATAAGCTATAACATCTATAACATTTCTTGGCTATAAATAAGCCATAACATCTATTGGCTGTTTATAAGCCATAAGATAACATCACTACAGAATACATACATATCATATGTATAATCAACGCAATAACTATATCCATATCCAACTCAGTAACCACACATATCATGTCCATACTCAACTCAATAACCACCCATATTATCTCTATATTCAACTCAATAACCACACATATCATATCCATATTCAACTCAATAAGTACAACATATTGTATCTACAATCAACTCAGTAACCATATCCATATCCATATCCATATCCAAATCAGTAACCACGCATATCATATTCATATTCAACTCACTAACCACACATATCATATCTATATTCAACTCAATAACCACTAATATCATATCTATATTCAACTCGGTAAGTATATTATATCTATACTCTATCTATATTCAACTCAATAAGTACCACATATCATATTTATAATCAACTCAGTAACCATATCCATATCCAACTCAGTAATCACGCATATCATATTCATATACAACTCACTAACCACACATATCATATATATATTCAACTCAACAACCACTCATATCATATCTATATTCAACTCAGTAAGTATATCATATCTATACTCTATCCATATTCAACTCGGTAAGTACCACATATCATATTTATAATCAACTCAGTAACCATATCCATATCCAACTCAGTAAGCACATATATTATATTCATATTCAACTCAGTTACCACACATATCATATCTATATTCAATTCAATAACCACCCATATCATATCCATATTCAACTCAGTCACCACATATCATATCTATAATCAACTCACTAACTATATCCATATCCAACTCAGTAACCACACATATCATATTCATATTCAACTCAGTAACCACACATATCATATATATATTCAACTCAATAACCACTCATATAATCTCTATATTCAACTGAGTAAGTATATTGTATCTATACCCTATCCATATTGAACTCAGTAAGTACCACATATCATATCTATAATTAACTCATTAACCATATCCATATCCAACTCAGTAACCACACATATCTGTGGGTACCTCGATCTCTCATTCTGTCCCAAGACGAGTAGCTCAATAAAAATGGCCCAAAGTCTGAGAGCCTCGCATCCCAATCAATTCAGTTACGACTTAGTCAAATTCCTAAAATCTCATATGCAGATATTCTAGGAGCTATGGAGTGACGTGGGGGAGTCCAATACTCCTACTCCCCAAGAACAAACATGTATATAACAAACCCTAAGCCTAGGGTAAAAGGCATGTATTATTTTTCCTGTAAAATGTTCCCTCGGAGTATAGAGAAATAATATTGAGAGCACCACCATGGACGTAAGCATTCCTGCTGAACCACGTAAATATTGTGTAGTGTGATTGGCGTTTTTTACATTCTTTACTTATTTTGGTGATTGTCTTTTCTTATTAATTTGTGCTGAACTTAATTGTCACCACAATTGGCGCCGTATGTGAGAAACGTTTATCTTCCTTTTAGAAAGCCCTCACCAACAAAGAATTGATAATGTCTTGTCATAGTAGCAATACCCCTCAAGTAGGAGATATCAAAGAACCGCCTGCCCCTCGCAGGATCAGATCTGAAGTTTGACTTTTAGATCAAAGGGCTCACCCGGAGCGGCAAGCCTCAGAGGAAAGTCAGGGACCTGCTAGGTCCACGCAAATCTCCAGGTTGATCGATGCCTATGAGGCAAGGTTCCAGGAGAAAAGAGAGGCCACTAGCAAGCAAGAAGCTGAAAATGCTCGCCTCAAAAGGATATTGGAAAGGATGGAAAAAGAGCTCCATCGTAGCACTAGGCGATGTCAATATCGTACTCCTAGCCCTCAGGCTAACAAGTCTCGCAGTCGAGGAATGAGACCTAGACGCGGATCCCAAAGGATCAAGGAACACTCGTCAAATAATGACTCGCTCGAGCATCAGTGACCAACTTGTCGTTGCAGGTTCCCAGCTCGAGGAAATAATGACATTCAAAATTTGGTCCGAAGAGAAATGGACTAGAACCCATCACATCGGGGTGCCAGATCGACCAGAGAGATAGACCGGCGAGCTCTTAGGACCCAGATGAAATCCCCTTTCTCAAGGGAGATAGAAGAAGAAGAAGAAGAAGAAGAAGAAGAAGAAGAAGAAGAAGAAGAAGAAGAAGAAGAAGAAGAAGAAGAAGAAGAAGAAGAAGAAGAAGAAGAAGCCCCCAAGAAGTTCGCGATTCCGAGATTCAAGATCTATGATGGAAAGATTGACCCTATCAATCACGTTAGGCAGTACAGGCAGGCCATGACTCTCTGGAACCACAGGGACGCACTAATGTGTCGAATCTTTCCCTCGAGTTTCCATAATGTGGCTCAGAAGTGGTTTAAGAGACTCCCTCATAAATCCATCAGGAGCTTTGAGTCCCTGGCAGAGCTCTTTACGGCTCGCTTTATCACAGCAGCTCCCATCCAAATAGGACGGATGCCTTGATAATAATAAAGAAGACGCCCCAAGAAAGCCTCCGAGACTACACAAAAAGGTACTGGGAGTTATTCAACGAGGTCGAGGGCTGCTCGGAGCAGGTAACAGTGGCCATAAGACTGAGCACTGCAAGGCTTTTAAGTCTCACCTTGAAGAGTTGGCCCAGACCGAGTACTTGAACGAGTTCGTAGAAAAGAAGGCAGAGAAAGTTACTGCCAACGGAGACACAAGGCCCATTAACGTGCTCGAGGAAGATGCTGGCCATGAGCTCACGGTGATTCATGGGGCATCTGATCTAAAGTAGATTCAGGGAAACTCAGCTCGGATGGAAGTGAAAAAGCTTACAACAGTAATGCAAGCTTTTCAAATTGATTCAGTAAAAACACAGTCAAGAAAGCATCGACGAGCAGATGACGTCGACTACAGCAAGCATATCATATTCACGGATAAAGACTTAGTGGGAGTAAGAATCTCGCATCATAACGCCCTGATCATTACACTTCGGATAGCAAACTACGACGTCGACAAGTTTCTTGTCGACTAGGGAAGCTCATCCGAGGTAATGTATCTTGACCTATTCAGGAAATTAAAGTTAAGCATTACCGACTTGAAGGAATCCAATGTCCCTCTAGTTGGCTTCGCTGGGAAAGTAACTACCCGTTGGGAAAGGTCGTACTGCCAGTGAGGGCAGGAGGTGTCTCCAAAATGATCGAGTTTCTAGTAGTCGACATTGACTCGCCCTGTCAATCTATCCTCGACAGAGGATGGCTACATACAATGAAGGACGTCCCCTCGACCTACCATCAGAAACTCAAATACATGACTGAGAGAGGAGAAATGGAGATCCATGGAGATCAAGCGATGGCAAGAAGGTGCTTTATAACATCCATCCGCCTAAAACTAGAGAAGAATGCCAAGAAAGCCAAAGAGAAGCTTGAGGAATAGGAAGGTTTAATACCTTTAAAATAGCAGCTAAAGTATGGAAGACCCGGAGTGGAGGAAACCAGGCTCCTCCCCTCTGAGCGGGTCATTGAGAACCTAGAGGAAATCGCAGCCGGTGGTAGCAAAAAAGACAGGATGTTCTTGATCGAAGCTTATTTCATAGATCGAGATAAGAAGGAGTTGACTGTACTATTGAGGAGTAATTTAGATGTTTTTACATGGGAACCATACGAGCTGCCTGGAATTGACTCGAGTGTGGTTTGCCATCGGTTGCACATCGACCCCACTTTTAGGCCTATCGCACAGAAGGCACGGAGAACTGCGCCCGAGAAGGCTAAGGCTGTAGAAAAGGAAGTAGAGAAGCTGGTGGATGCAGGATCCATACAGGAAGTTCAATTCCCTAAATGGCTATCCAACCCAGTAGTGGTTCCGAAAAGCAACAAGAAATACAGAGTTTGCATTGACTTCACTAACCTTAGCAGGGCGTGCCCTAAGGATAGTTTCCCTCTCCTGAAAATCGACCAGTTGGATGACACCACAGCAGCTCATGAAAGAATGAATTTCCTGGACGCATACTCGGGGTATCATCATATTCCTCTATATGCACCAGACCAAGACAAGACAACGTTCATCACCACCGCCGGGTTATACTGTTACAAAATTATGCCCTTTGGGCTAAAAAATACAGGGGCAACCTACCAGCGGCTGGTCACCAAGATATTTAAAGACTAAATGGGAGATACCATGGAAGTCTACATCGACGATATGCTCTTCAAGAGCAGGCACAAAGAAGACCGCCTCTCAGACCTATCAAGGACCTTCGAAATCCTCAAGAAATACTAAATGAAACTCAACGCAAGCAAATGTTACTTTGGTGTCCAGTCAGGAAAATTTCTCGGGTACTTAGTTAGCGAGAGAGGCCTTAAAGCTAACTCGGACCAGATTGATGCGATCAGCAAGGTACAGCCTCCCCGCACGATAAGAGACGTACAGAAACTCACGACATGCTCGCTGCCTTGAATCGATTCATCTCGAAGTCATCCGAAAAGTTCCAGCCATTCTTCCAGCTATTGAAGAAGAGCAAAATAGTGGAGTGGAATCAAGATTGCTCGAAAGCATTAGAAGATCTTAAACCTTATCTCAGCACACCACCATTACTCGTGATACCTCAAGAGAACGATCCCCTATACCTATACCTTGTTGTTTTCAGCCACGCTGTTAGTTCTTCACTGGTATACGAAAAAACAGGAATCCAGCACCCATTCTACTATGCGAGAAAGACCCTATTAGACGCCAAGCAGCGATGCCTACCACTAGAAAAGCTTGTCTTTGTACTAGTGGTAGCCTCGAGGAAACTGAAGCACTACTTCGAAGATCATTCTATCATCGTCCCTCACGTCACACCCCCTTAAATCAGTACTGCGAAAAGCGTATCTCTCCGGTAGACTGTCGTAATGGTCAGTCAAGCTCGGATGATTTGACATCCAATTTTAACCAAGGAATGCAATCAAGGGATAGGTCCTCGCTGACTTCATTGCAGAGTTCACAGGCGAACAGCCTTGTGACCAACCTCAGTCCATAGATCAGAGGAAAAATCACTCAACAGGAGGTGTTTGGTGACTGTTTGTTGATAGAGCCTCCAACTCAAAGGGGGCAGGAGTAGACATTGTGCTCATTACCCCAGAGGATACAATTCTCGAGTAAGGGATTATACTTAGATTTGAAGCCTCCAACAACGAGGCGGAATACGAGGCTTTAATAGCAGGCCTGCAGGAGGCACAGGCGTTGGGTGCAAAATAACTACAGGTGTTCGGCGACTCATAATTGGTCTCCAATCAGATAAGTGGGGACTTCAACATGAGAGATGAAAGAATGGAAGCCTGCCTTGCCCTAACAAAAAAGTTAATGTACAACTTTGAGGAAGTCAGTGTCCAATAATTTCCCCATAGGACAAAATAGTCATACCGATGCCCTAGCAGCCTCGAGTTCAGCAATCGACTCCGACTTCAAGAGAATAATCCCTATAGATTTTCTCGCCCAACCGATCATCAACCAGAGCGAAGAGCTTCTAGACATGAGCCATATTCTCCAGATTGAATCAGCACCCAGTTGGATGGACCCCGGAGGGACTATTTGAAAGATGGTGCGCTATCAGATGATAAGAAGGCCTCTCATTATATAAGAGTCAAAGCTGTCCGCTTTCACTTATCTCCTGAGGGCAAGCTGTATAAGAGATCATTCACCGACCCTTACCTCTAATGTGTTCACCCAAAGGACGTCGAGCAAGTGTTGCGCGAGCTTCACGAAGGAATCTGCGAAAGCTATATTGGAGGTAGATCGCTAGCTTTTTTAGAAATGAAGGAAGGCTACTGGTGTCCATACATGTAGAGAGATTCTGGAGTATATGCTTGCAAAATTTGAAAAATATCAGCTATATGCCCCTATGGTCCACCAACCTGCCAACGACCTAAGATCACTTACCATCCCTTGGCCTTTCGCCCAATGGGGAATGGACATCGTGGGCCCTCTTCCTACCGCTACCGACAATCGCAAGTATCTGTTGGTCACGACATATTACTTCACCAAATGGATTAAGGCAGAGCTGTTGGCAAACATCAGAGACGCAGATATGATGAGATTCGTATGGAAGAACATAATTACCTACTTTGGGATCCCCAGGACCATCATCACTGATAACAGAACGTAGTTCGAGAGTGGACCCTTCCAGAGTTTTTATAACGACCACGGGATCAGGCACTATTTTAGCTCGGTAGCCTACCCCTAGAACAACGACCAAATTGAAGCTTCTAACAAAACCATGATCGATGGATTGAAGAAACAACTAGAGCGAGCCAAAGGTGCATGGGTGAGCGAGCTGCCACATATCCTGTGGGCCTACCGCACTACCCTACGGTGAGCAACTGGTGAAACCCAATTGGCGCTAACATATGGAATAGAAGCAATCATCCCTTTAGAAGCTGGCCTCCTAACCATGAAGTCCACCCTGGTCGACCAGGACCAGAATGATACAGCATTACTCGCTCAACTTGACCTAGCCGACTAGACCTGTCAAAATACACGATAACCCGTTAACACGACACGACCCGACACGAAATTATAAGTTAATGGGTTTACCCTTATTGGGTTTGGGTCATTAACGGGTTGACACGGTAGACCCGTTAACACTAACGGGTCGGGTTTGGAAATTTACCTGTACCCGTTTTAACCCGTTTCTACCCGTTAACACCCGTTAACACTAACGGATACTATAGGGTCACCCAACCCGTACCCAATAACAATAACCATTAAAATCCATTATTTCTAAATCTTTAAAGACTAACGGGTGCTATAGGGTCACCCAATCTATACCCAATAAAAATTATAATTAAAATTCATTATTTTTAAAGTATTGAAGACTAACGGGTATTATAGGGTCACCCAACCCGTTACCCATTTCGACCCAAAATGATTCGTTAATATTAATGGGTGTTAACGGTTTGGGTCGTGTACCCGTTAATATTAACGGGTCGTGTTTGGGTATTGTTATTAGACCCGTTAGGCTTAACGGGTCGTGTACGGGTTAAGGGTGTTTTCACCCGTTAACCCGCTAACCCGACCCGTACACGACCCAAACCGACCCGTTGACAGGTCTATAGCCGACGAACGTAAAGAGTTAGACTTAGTGAGACTAGCGAGCTATCAGCAACAGCTTGCAAAGCACTATAACAATAAGGTCAATCCAAGAGCATTCCATGTTGGAGACTACGTCCTAAGGAAAGTCCTTGGCAGTGCAGTAAAACCATCTGATGGCAAGATAGGTCTAAACTGGGAGGGACCATTCAAGGTGACAAGGGACGACCTACAAGGAGCCTATCACTTAGAAACGCTGGAGGGCAGAGAAATGCCCCGAGCTTAGAATGCGGCCAACCTGAAAAAATTCTATTTCTAGTTTTTTTTATTCAATTTTTATCACATTATTGGAATTGGAAATTTCATTACTTTTAATAAAAGATTGTTTGACAGTGGCATTCTATGAAGTGTCCATTTTGTTTTATGGATTTTATAACTTGCACACCTTTTCCAAGAGACAGGCACATTGCTCGATATATAAAAGAAGGGAGTCACCCTCCTCAGGTTTTCATTATGAAACACGAACAACCTCTTAGCATTGCCCCTGGTAATATATGAAGCCCTACAGGGGACCCTTAGGCAGTTCGACCAAATAAAATTGGTCACCAAATAATATTTGGCTCAGAAAACCCGATCGAATAGAACATCCAACACCAGGTGTATCCTCTCTATTGCCACACTTAGGCCTAAGGGAGTGTGATGACACGACCTAAAAGGTAAAGTGGGGCAGAATGGTATCTCATAAGCATACTGGACTGAGAGGATACTCACACGACAAAACAAATCTAGTCGACCACGAAGAGCCCAAGATAATCAAATAAAAAATTAATGAAGTGTTTAGTCGGTAAAAGGCCCAAAACATAAATATTTTATTACTTCACTACATTTGCAAAAAGTTACATTGAATTAAGAAAATCTTAATGAGGATTAGGCCTCTAAGTAAGATAATCAGCCACTTGCGATCTTCGGTCGTCGTCCGGATGAGGAGCTAATTCTTCCTCAACTTTATTCACATCTGGCTCCAATAGCTGCCTGGGGATAGTTACTATAGGGACCCACTAGTTGTCCCTCCTGAAAGGATTAGGCCTCAAAGTTGAAAGAGAGATCTCGTGACGATACCAGAGCAATGAGTTCCTGGGGATCTGCAGCTCCCTGAGGGCACTCAACCATCCCCTAATAAAGGATAGCTCTTCAAACTCTACTAACCTCGTCAGAGAATCTGTCCAACCCTGGTCATAACCATCAGCCCACACTCATCGAGGTCCTTTCTTGAACAGATGCCTCAGCCGTATGACATTTCTTTAAAGCCCAGTAACAATCACGTATGCTCGACGAACATCTTCTCAATTCTCGCCTGTCTCCCTAGCTAGACCCCTGCATTTATACCAGCTCGTGGACCGACCGACGAAGTGGAACCTTGCAAAACTTAAGGGGTGGTACTCGGCCCTATGCCAGCTCGCGGACTAGCCGATAAAGAGGAACCATGTGAAACTCATGGTGGGACGCTCAGCGCATACTCCCTGAGTCGCGACACCTCCCTCCTCAGAGTTTCACTCTCCTGCTGAAGAACCTCTCTGACTTAATTGATCTCGGAGGCATCCAGAAGTTTAGCCCTTAGAAGGTTCACCTCTTCTTGAACAAAAGCACTAACCTCTTCCATCTCCTGAAGTCTATCCTTTAGTTTGGCGACGAGCTCAGACTGATCTTTAAAGCTCTTATTCCTTGACCTAAGGGACTTACAAATCCTTACAAAGGCTTAGCGAACTTGATTGCTCGCATTAAGACCAAGGATCATTCCCAGTTGAGAGGTGGCAGGTATATACTCATCTATGTCAATCAACTACAAGCCATAATTAGCAGTAAAGAACAAAAGAATCGGTATGCAGAAAGGAAAGTGTTCTCATTTCATTAAAATAGAGCGGTCCAAGTACAATGATAATAAAAAAGAACAATACAAGCAAAGCAAAAATACAAAAGAAGTCCTAAGAACAGGCTAGCTAGCAACCTCAGTTGGCTCTGAGGTCGTTGGTGGCTTTCCCTTATCTACTGCAGCAAGAACACCTCCCTCAGAAGGGGCACTAGCTGGAATAATCTGAGAAGCAGGAACATCTTCCTCAGAAGGGGTGCTAGTAGGAACAATCTGAGAGGCAGGGATGCCACCATCAATGGCCTAGGTAAGTGCCTCATCCACAGTAGGCTTCAGGCCTGGATCGTGCTCGTCGAATAGTGGAGAGTCGATGTCCACTCCAGCAGCCAAAAAAGCCTTGTTTCAGCCCTTCTTGAAGTTCAGTCGACTGATGTAGCCTATCTAAACCTCAGCATCCTCTTACGCAATAACCGACCTGACATTATACGAGCTCTCCTCCACCTTCTTCATCTTCTCTGCCAGCACCCTGTTCTCCTCCACTACAGCTAACTTGCTCGTACAGACCAAGTCATAGGACTATCGCAGCTCGTTAAGCTCTTTAACTGTCGCCTCCTTCACTCGATTGGCTTCAGTGAAGGCGAGATCAGAAGACCGCTGAGCATCATTCCTCTTCACCATCTCGACACTCTTCCCCTTCAGCACATCTCGACACTTTTCTCCTTTAGCACAGCATTCTGCTTCTCCAAATCAGCATTCCTCTTCACCATCTCCACACTCTTCCCCTTTAGCCTAGCTCGACACTCTTCCCCTTCAGCACAACATTCTGCTTCTCCAAATTAGTATTCCTCTTCACCATCTCGTCGCTAGTGCGATAGAGGATGGTGAAGTCAGTCACGAACTGCAAAAAAGAGAACACATTAAGAAAGAGAAACATTGAACAGAATATTGCAAGCATAAAAGAGCGAAAGACTGACTTACCATGGCTAGCCTCTGACTCTCCTGCAGAGATAACTGGTCAGTCCCCATTGCCTTTTGATGATCAGTAGGAAAGATTTCTCTCTTGAGTAGTGCAGGAGCCAACTGAGGAGAGATGGTGACAGAGGCTTCCTCGGGCAAGGCAGACACAGGCACCAGTGCTTGACCTGCCTTCATCCTCATCTTCTCTCTCCTTATCTCCTCTTCTTTCTCCTTCCTCTCCTTCTCAGCACTTCTCCTCTCCTCCATTCTCTTTATCTCATCTACCTCCTTTCTCTCTTCCTCCTTCTCAACTGCTCTTCTTTTTTCTTCCTTTTCTCCTGCTCACGAGAAGCAGACTGAGAACCAGCTACAATCTCTCCGTCGCCAGATTTTTTCTTCTTCAATCGGTGGGAGAGAAGCACATCATTATCATTATCCCGAATCAGATTCTTTCTGGGAGGAGCCATATCCTCTTCACTTGAACTGCTCGATTCACTGGAAGACTCTCGAGCTTCTAAAACTTCTTCCGAGCTGGAAGAACCTTCACCACCAGTGCTCTCTTCACTGGAACCACCTTCAGTACTACCCCCATTATCACCTTCTCTATCCTCACCAGAGATTCTCTCTTTCTCATCTAATTGGATGGGATCTACAGAAACTTCTTCAGTGATGTCTAGCTCAGGAACGCTATCTACAGGGCGCATAATAAAGCTGGACCCAACGTTCTTGTACTCCAAGAGAAAAGGCGATGATCGAGGATGTTCACCGTCAGCCAAGAGTTCCCTAATATTCCAGTCTTTAACCAACTCAGCAGCTCAAACCTCGCTGAGAGCAGGTTCCAAGTTCTTTGTCCTCGCTGAAAAGAAAGAGAGAAGAATATCAGAGAAATCATACATTAACAAAGGATTGATGAGTAAAGCAATAACTAAGCCTACCTATGAACTCCTCCCCATAAAAGGGTACCATGAACCCGTCAGACCTCGACCCCTCAGTATGGGGAGGAAACTGCCAATTTCTAGCAAGAAAACCCTCTTGTCAGTAATCCTTGTGGGAATCAGGTAGATTTACTACCAATACCCTATCAGGACTCCTGGCCTTGAGGTAAAGAAGACCAAAACTTATTCGCGAGAAATAATAACAAAAACAGATCTCAGCAAGCCCTAGATTGGTGCCATAGAGATGATTTATTCTATGGACACCATTAACAATCTTCTAGACGTTTGGCGAACACTGTGCAGGGATAATATTGAAATAACCAAAGAAATGTAAAAACAAATTGATTGGGGGGGAAATAAGCCCCCTTGAGACAATAATAGAACGTGAATCCAATCAGCACCCTCAATCTCTCTAACATTACGAGGGACAGGGGACACTCAATATCTACCCAATCTGTAATGTTATAAAACTTCCTAAATTCGGGTACTGCTCTATTGCCTATTTTCGCCATTCACAAACCCTAATTACAGATACGAAAAAGTGTCAACAGAAAAAAGCAAAGAGAAAGGGCAAGAGGAACTTACTAAGTGAAAACTTAGCTTGGGACGATGCAAAGTCACAAACAAAGACGATGAAGAACAGTGGAATTGGAAGACGAAGACCAAAGAATGAAGAGCGCAACAGCGGGAGCTTGGAGAAGGTTAGAAATATGGAAAAAACTGAAGTGACAACAAGAAAACACTCCTACGAAGGATTTTTAAACGTTTCTAATCATAGTGCACAGGAAACGAAGCGATTTATCGCCTAAATCAATTCAGAAGAGGCGCTTCAATCTTGGAAGATGTTGTACAATTTACAAAAATGCCATTATGACAAATCATTTAAAATTATTGAGCCCAGTTGTGGCCCAACAACTTTAGGGGCAATTGTGGGTACCTCGATTTCTCATTCTGGCCCAAGACGAGTAGCCCAATAAAAACGGCCCAAAGTCTGGGAGCCTCGCATCCCAATCAATTCAGTTACGACTCAATCAAATTCCTAAAATCTCATATGTAGATATTCTAGGAGATATGAAGTGACGTGGGGGAGTCCAATACCCCCACTCCCCGAGAACAAACATGTATATAACAAACCCTAAGTCTGGGGAAAAAGGCATGTATTATTTTTCCTGTAAAACGCTCCCCCGGAGTATAGAGAAATAATATCGAGAGCACCATCATGGACGTAAGCATTCCTGCCGAACCACGTAAATATTATGTCGTGTGATTGGCGTTCTTTAAATTCTTTACTTATTTTGCTGATTGCATTTTCTTATTAATTTGTACTAAACTTAATTGTCACCATAATATCGTATTTATATTCAACTTAGTAACCACACATATCATATCTATATTCAACTCAATCACCATTCATATCATATATATATATTCAACTATGTAAGTATGTCGTATCTATACCCTATCCATATTTAACTCAGTAAGTACTACATATCATATCTATAATCAACTCATTAACCATATCCATATCCAACTCAGTAAGTACACTCACCATGGCAACTTAATGGGATTTTTTCTGTTGCCTTTGTTTGGCGCTTGCTCGACCATTTCTTCTTCCCTTCCTATCATTCTTACAAAATCATTAATTTCATAAGAATATCAACAATCCAAAGAGTAACTTAAACGTAACTCAATTCATAAGCATCATATGATCCCATTCACATCACTTATCATAGATAAAGTTCCATCTAAATTCATGTCAAGATAGTTAACATATCCAAATCATATACTAAACATGCTTTCATTTCTTATTGGTAATCTAATGATTATCATATTAGGTTTCCAATAAAACATACGAAACATCATTTCAGGTTCCTAGACCAAGTTATGCCCACTTCTTCAATACATAGCAAATCTGCCCTATACACTCATCCATCGTTCAGTCAACTTCCAGGAATTTTTATAATTTCTTTACATCATAACTTTCTATGATATTCCATCCAATATCATTAACCATATTGAATAATATGAAATTAAAGTTTCATAATTTTTAGAGTTCATTTTCTATGTCAGACCAAACATCAAACACATGGTATGCATACTTACACTTTGGGGGCAGATTTTATACCCAAACTTCCAACTATCACCCAAGATTCATTTCTTAGTATATTTACCTAATATTTAGATATGTTATACATATATGAGTATATTTTAATCTCTAGTTGTAATTACTCAATTCCAATGAGTATACAAAAGGATATAGAAGTTTGACTACACAAGGTTCCTAACCGAAGCAATTTTAAGGGTTTACACGCTTAATATTTTGCGTAAACTTACATCTATTCATATCTATAAACCAAGGCATGAAAGTTATATATACAATCTATGATTTATACCATTTCAATCGGTAACACAAGAAAAATAACAAGAATTACATATAGAATTACCTTAAGGACTTTTCCATAATTTCTCACAGATTTTTATCCAATTTTTCTCCTCAATTCTTCTTCTTCGACTTCCCACTTCTCTTCCTCTCAAGCCAAACTCTTTAATGGCTGAGTTTTGGACGAATGAGGAGGTAATCTAAATGTTTTAAAGTCTTCCAAACTCACCTCCTTCCTTAACCAATCAAAATACACCATTTGTTATACTAATAAGACGAAATATCATTTAACGAATGGACAAATTTACCCCTGCTTCGTAATTCTAGCATAACTTCTTGCTCGGACCTTCGTTTAATACATTGTTTATTGTGTTACAAACATAAATCATATATCTACAACTATATAGTTTTCACATCAAGTCAAGTATTATATTATAAGGGTCAAAATTAGTCTCCAACATTTGCATTCCTACCGAAAACTTCAAAATTTTGTGTTTGTAAATAATTTGATATTTCATGATTTATGAAGGTGGGATTAGACTAAACAAAATAATCTAGTATTATATATTAATTCACATTATCCATGTCCCCAATTATATCTGGGTTGTCACACATACCATACTCAAACTCGAATCACCTCTCATCTAGCCATTATCTCGGTAGCCAAACGAGCCTTGACACTTAGATAACAATCTTATCCCTCTTCTAAATGGATGTGACTATAAGCCACGTAAAAAACCACAACTAATATTACTAAGGATTCTGACAGGATACAGGACGTCGCCCACAACCTATAAACCTCTAGGTCTGCATCACTGACATCACTAACGGTCCTAATCCTTGAAATCACATCATATTTTCTAAGGCCCCGACATATAAGATTACCTAGATTTCACTCCTAAGTCTCCTCAACCATCGTCGTTGCATACGTAATATACTTGTCGTAATTTTCCCACAACTCTCATCATACAATAATATTATCTTACCGGCTCTTACCGAGAACACATCCCCTATTGTTGACCAATACCGGTCATCATACCCACTAAATCATCAATTTCCTTACGATGATATACTATCCCAAGGATCGAATTTGTCTAACAACATCATTGGTACTAACTACTCGAAAGTACCTAGTCAGAGAACTTGATGCATTCCTGTCACGAATCAATGCTGCTTAAGTATGCCGCACTAGCCACCTAATCTCCATATTTGACTTTACACGAGTCATGTTTCTAATTCAATAGACATCAGTCATTATTCTCTACATCTTAATTGGCTTCTCATATCACTACGAATTGACACATAAGCAACTCATAGTAAAAACCTGGGATATTGCCACTATTGGCTCACACAGACACTTGAAACTTACTAGCATATCTAAATAAGAAACACGAAAGCGATTAACAACAACTAACTTATTCTCTAGTCACCTGACAATGCATTCACCCCTCGTGCTAACCTCTTTAACTTCACCGTCGAGGACTCGAAGTAAACCGTCACCAATACTACCGTGACCGGCCCAAACTAACACCGACGTCAAAAGATCCACTGCCAATCTCAACACGCCACTCTCTAAAGGATCCTTGAACCTATAGCTCTGATACCATTTGTAACACCCTGACCCGAATTTATGGGTTACGCGTAGTTAACCCAATCTGACCCGAGTGTTAGGTGTAAAGTGCAATGAAACAAACTATATAATTTTGATAACCCAATTTTATTTTAATTAACATCCACTTGTTTAGCATGCAGTTTTTATTTCAATTCAAGCGACGTGAGGGCCTCGTGGGGAGCACCCCGGAGTCCAAACATACAGAGCTACTAACGTAAAATAAAAGAGAGTACTTACCTGTATAACGCTCTCGAAATATAAAACCGCACCCAACTCGCCGTAACAAAATGAGCGAGTGAGTCGAATGCTCAATGGGAAATATACAACAATGCAATATAAAATCGAACGATGAAAATGAGACTCTAAAACGTTACGCCTACATGCACATGCAACTACCTATATATATATATATATATATATGAAACATTTTTACTTCTGAAAACCTTATTTATCCAAATTAATTCACATTAATCTTGTAAAATACTTCATTTTTCTCATTTTCACATTCATCACTTTATTTAACATGCACGGTTAAATACTTGAAACAATTACACTTGGTTTTGACCAAAATCCATTTCCTTACCGAAATTACAACCAATCCACATTAATATTTTCATTAGAAATCCCCCTTTTAACACGCGCGAACACCGTGTTCGAAAATACTCATTTAGCCTTTGAAATCCTTTCATAACACACCCTTGTGCTAATTATGGGTTAAATATCTAAGATTGCTTAATTACACATTTATAATTACACATTTACTCACTTACTTTACCCTTCTCAACACCTTATGAACATTAATTAGTTACACATTTACTTGTCCATTTTATCCTTTACCGGAACATTTATTACTTCATTCAAGTTAGGTTGTTTTAACACATTTTCACCACACAACCCATTTATTGACATGTTCCTTATTCCTTTATCTTTTTCTCATAATCTTCTAATAATCGCATATTTTAACAAGCTCCACGTCGTCGACTATGCGCACCATACGCTCTGGCCAGTGATTTTGGGTCTTTCACCCCGAGCTCCGGGCCCTCCTTAATTTTTTCGGTGTCATCCGAGTTCCTCTTTTATGTGTTTTAACATTTTGTAAATGTCCACATTATTCCACTTTTCCTTTTACACCATCGAAGCAAAAACCCGGGGTTTCACTGCAACTTGTGTTACACTTTGAAATCATCATTTCATGTCCTTTACACTTTAGCTTTGATTTTATTCCAAAACCATATTCATTAGGAATATCATGTATAACACCCTTTCTAACATTTTTATTTTATAAAAATGTTTCAACTCACATAAAATTACCATTTTACCCGTTTATTTCCAAACTCACATTTTACTCCTTTTTCACAAGTGTTAATTTTTCAAAACACCATTAAGTTACCCATGCTAACTTATTAATGTAACACCCCGTAATTTTTAATGATTTTTAAAATTAATTGATAATTAATCTGAATTAAAATAAATATTAACTAGCGAGACAAGGGATAGTATTTATTGGTTTGAATTATAATTAATATTACTAAGTGAATAAAGTAATATGTGATTATGAATTTAGTAAAATTATCGCTAGTGAAAAATACGATAGTTACGGTAATTAAGTCGGAACGCGCGTATCAGTCGTGTCGGGACTCAATTTAATGAAATAAAAATTAATTTATTTTTAAGTCATCTAAATGGTCATTTCGAGTGCACCAAAGTGTTTGGAAGGGTCGAGATAGTCAGAAAAGTCTACCCGTGGGTTTAATTAGGGTCACGGGTCAATTTTGGACCAAACCGGCATCCCGGGTAGGCACCCTGGTTATTTGTATTTTTAGAGAAATAATACCTACGAATTTGTTGAGTGTAATATATCTGATTTGTGAAGGGGGTTAGGGTTAGTTATGTGAGAAACAAAGAAAAGCCACAAAGAAGTCATAGGAGGAAGAGGAGAGGGGTTCCAAAGGCTAAATCCGCCAATCCTATATCTTCTTGCACCACCACCACCGGGTTGTAGATCGAGGAAAGAAGAACACCAATATATCCATCATCTTCAACAGATCAGACCTACCAAAAGAGTCAAGTGTTTAATCTTGCAAATTTATAACATATATAATATCCATGTTAGAGTAGGTTGAATTAACTATGAAATTCATGTGATTTGAATGAACTTTGGAAGACATATATCATTATCTTGGGTGAAATTTGTTAAACGAAAATGTAAATATCCCTTTTGATTGATATTTAATTAGTGTACATTTTAGTTTAATGTAATATATTGATTTTTATGATTCCAAACATATATTTATTATTTAGTACATATTTCTCAATTTATATTAAATATAAAAGCTTTTCATGCTAAAGATTTCTTTTGTTATACATATATATTATTTATATTATTATATGAAACCTTTTTTTCTCTCATACCTTTTGTTTTAATACACGTTAAACAGGTGTGCAACTCTAAATATATTATAACTATTATACATGGGAAGTGTTTAGTTTATTCCTTAGTAAATATTTTTTTTGTCCCATTATAATTTATATATAGAGAGAAAGACAGAGTTTTTTTTTGTTAAATATTTATACTCCTATACAATTGTTATAATTTTCTCAATATATAAGGTTATAACTTTTTCTATTTTATATACTCTGTTATGTACATTTGTGTATGTATATATACGTGTATGTTATTTTTTATTATTGTAATACCTCGTATTTTTGGCTATATTTATTTTTGGGATTAATTAATTAAATGCGTATTAATTGGAAATTAATCCGGGTTAAAAATACTAACGAGATGCGAGTTGGTATTTGATTATGTGCATACATGTTTTTATATGAATATTGAATTATGAAAAAAAATTATCGTGAGATTGATATACGGCATTTTGGAAATTTTGTTGAGACGCGTGTGACCGCCGCGTCATGGTGTATTATTTTAATTATAAAAGTGAATTTAAATTCTATAAACCGTATGGTCGTTTTGAGTGCGTCAACGCGTCCGGAAGGGTCGAGATAGTCAGAAAACACTAGCCGGGGGTGTAGTTTGGGTCCCGGGGTATTTTTAGGCCATACCGGCAACATAAAAGGCATTTTAGTAATTTTGTATTTTTGAGGAATTAAAAGTGACGAAAATTAGGAGTTTTAATCTGATTGGGAATTGACCCACTAAGCCACTAACCAACCCATATTAACCCAACAAGCTACGGGGGTTGTTAGATTAGGTTTCCTAAATTTCCCCAAATCAAACCCTAGCCACCATAGCCTTTTGGAGAAGAAAGCTTGGAGAGGGAGAGAAGGAGAAGGAATTCTGCAGAAATCTTTACAAAAATCAACACCAAATTCAGAGACAATCAAGGCAAGTGATTTAAATTACATTCTTTATGCAGTGAATGCTTCTTCCATGTTAGAAATCTTGATAATCAATCTTATTTAAGAGTTAAAGGAAAACCCATGAAATTGGAAGTTATTAGTTTAATTTTGGGTATAGGTTTGCATGTAGAAACGTTGTTTGAAGATTAAATTCAGAGATTTCATATTTATGTGATGTAACAACGGATTAAATTCTGGGAATTTATGATGATAATAACCTAGGGTTTATGTTCTTGAAGAAAATTGGGAAAAAATGCAGAAACTTGTGATTTAATGATGTTTAGGATGTATTAATCCCTTAAAAGATGTTAGTGTATGACCTTAGCATGTTTTAGGATGGTTAGAGAACTTAAAACATTGTTGGAACGAATTTTAGAGGAGATTTGAGGAGTAAGAATTGATGAAAATCGTAACCAAGAAATTCTGGGCCGAAACTGGTCTCTCGTTAGAAGACCTTCCCAGGTCGTTCGAACGAGCTCGTTCGAACGAGCTTCTAACGAGTTGACCAGTCGCTTCCAATGAGGGGAGACTTCGTTCGATACCTTCGTTCGAATGAACTGTATTTCGTTCGATACATTCATTCGAACGAGATGTCGTTAGAAGGTACAGTTCGTTCGAACGAACTGGAATCTCGTTCGAACAGCCTCGTTCGAACGAGACTTCTAACGAGCTGGCAGTTTAGGCCTTTTTGGCCTGTTTTGATTTTGGGAGTCCCGTAAACTTGTTCGAGGATAGAGATAGCATTCCTTTGATGATATATGGATAGATTTGGGACTTTTGAGTTATTATGAGGAGTAAATTATATACGAGTGATTTAAATCAATGAACCGTTTGGGTTGAGACGTGAGTGTCTACTACGACGTGAGAATAAATTTAGGGCGCGTATGATTATAAACCGGAATCGTATAAAGTGTGTAAATTATATATTGGTACTAGAATGAGAATAGTACTACAATTATACTATGGGATTACTAAGATGTGTGTTTACTTAGTATTGGTATATGAATTGTGTGTATGACATACCTACCATACTTGCTATCACGGGAGGTTTGCGTTCGCTTAGGGCCCTCTAATCCTTGTGTTGCCCGGATTTAGACTGGTTACCTTGATGAACATAGGTCATAGAAAGACTTATTGGGATATTAATAAGTCCGCTGATCGTGGGAGCGTAGGTATGTGCGTAACCCATGTGATGTGACTGTGTTCGCCTCCATTATTTGTGATGTTGTTATTTGTGAACTATTCCTGAGAGATTCAGAATATGTAATCCTTATGTACGTGATGTACCGGGATGGATAGCAGAGTATGTGTGCACCACAGCTTAGTTCTCGGGGTGCTTATATTGTATATTTATGACGTGAATAATATACACTTAATTAATGGGAACCTTCATGTTAATGTTGTATAAATAATTACGGTATTGTTTCGAGAACCATAACGAGTTAGCTGATAGTGAAATATATTGCATATTGAGCATCTGAGTTTACGTTAAACCCCTATTTAATTACGAGCATTATAATGTTAATAGAACCGAGTAATAAGGGTAGGATCTATGACAGTCTAGCTAGATATGATGTCACTTAGCTAGTGGTTTGTGTCGTTGTAGATGGGTACTTACGTTAGGAGTGCACAGTTAGACGAGAGGGGAGAATATCATGTGAGTGCACGTCCTAACATGTACTTTGCATTTAATGTTTTAAATGTTTTTAAAGCACTTGCAGGTTTTTAAAATATCTCCACATTCGGGCTCTGACCCGTTTGCTTTCAAATCTATTTTCTTTGTAAAACCATTTTAGGTGCCCAGCCACAGGGACACCATGCATAGGATACTCATTCTAGTGACGAGCTGTAGCTGTTTGTGGAAGCTACAGGGATTTGCTTGTAGACTCTTCTATCACTTGGATTCCAGATTCATTATCTATCAGTTGTAGGGCATGTTGCCCATTTCTATTAGAGATATCTTTCCATTACAGTTTTCAGACTTTGGCATGTATTGTTTTAGTATTCGGTTTACTTATTTCAGTTGTGGGATTGTAGTGAGGAGTTTTTCCTCCATACTTTATTTACATTATGTGATGGTTACTCTATTTACTTCTTTATGGTGAATGGTGTTATTATTCTTCATTATACTTGTTGCATGTTAATCAGACTTAAATTAAAATTTGGCAACTTACTTTTTAAATACTAGGTGGTTAGTAATCATTAAAATGTTTTCGTCAGTGATGCTATTAACTGGACCAACTTGGCATTTTGAATTAATTTAATAAAGGAGTAGCTACCCGGTATTTAATTAGTCGGGGTGTCACAGGTGGTATCAGAGCATCAGGTTCTAGTGTCCTTTAGGATCTGACGACTTATTATGTTTCCGCTAAGTTTCTTTGATATAGAGTCCTATATTTTAGGACTGTTGTACTCTTTTTGTGTATGCTTCGTTCTTTAGCTATTTTAAGTTTATAAACAGCGAACTTATAAACTTGGTTCCTATTTCAGATGCCTCCACGACGTGCACGACGAGTTCCCAGGGATGCAACGCCCGAACCCCAGCCCGCTCCAGTTCAGGGCATGATGAACGCCGCTGAGGTTGCAGCTATAGTAGCCCAAGCGGTAAATGCCGCAATTGCCGTTGTTCAGCAGGCACCACCTCAGGCGCCGGTTACCGCGCCAGTACAGGCAAATGCATTCCCGTCTACTTGGGAGCGTGTACGTGACGCTTTTCAGAAAGCGCATCCGCCAGAGTTTGCAGGTAGCTCAGATGTGGTAGTCTCGAGCCAGTGGAGGAAGGATATGCAGAGGCACTTAAGGATGTATGAGTGCACGGACGTCCAAAAGTAGGTGCTAGCTACTTTCAAGCTAGTTGGATCTGCACTGCAGTGGTGGGAGTCTATTACCACCATGGAGGAGAGGGATACTCTCACTATTCAGGACTTCTGGGTGCGGTTTGACCGCAAGTACTTTCCGTCGGCTGTTCACACGGAAATGAGGAGGAAACTGATGAATCTGAGGTAAGAGGCTAAGACCGTGGCCGAGTATGAGGCCGAGTTCACGAATCTGTTGAATATCGTTCCAGATGAGATACCAACAGAGAAGCAGAAGATTGAGAAGTTCACGGACGGGTTGACATGGAGGATCCGTCAGCATCTGTTAGGGAACCTTTCGTTGGCCACGTATTCTGATCTGGTTAACGCTGCTTTGTTACACTGCCAAGACCACCGCTTTCATATGGCTGAGAGCAAGAGGTCGGGAGAGTCTAGCCATCAGGGCAGGACAGGAGGACATGGTGCCGGTGGGGCACAATCTGTTCAGGGGCAGAGACGGGGTGAGCAGGGTACCCAGCAGGGGGATCAGAAGAGGTTCCGATCAGGGAACTACAGACAGGGATAGGGAGGTTTCCGTCAAGGCCATCAGGGTCCAAACGACCATCAGGGCCAACAGGGGCAGAATGGGCAGCAGTTTCACCAGGGCCAAGGGAGGAACGGTAACGGCCACCAGGGTCGAGGACAGCAGGGGCAGAGAGGAGGGAACTTCCCAGGGAAGTGTTTTGTTTGTGGCAAGACTGGCCATAAGCGAAAGGATTGTCCTGATAGGGGCAGGGCCCCACAGCAGCAGCAGCAGGGTGCTCGCCAGGAGCCACAGAGGCCTATGTTTCCAGCCGCTCTCCCCGCACCGCCACAGATGGCAGCATTGCCACCCATTCCAGCAGTCCCAGCTCAGCAGGGGCAGCTACAGTATGGACGTGTCTATAACGTCCACCAGGCTGCAGTTCCACAGGCACCGCCCGCGATTGATTGTACGTTTCCTATCCATGGCACTATGGGTCGGGTATTGTTTGATACGGGGGCTACACAATGTTTTATAGCTACACACTTCGCGAAAGCTTTAGGATTGTTAGCTACGGCAGAGAGCACAGTGACGTGTGTCGACTCACCATTGGGGAGTGGGTCACTTATTTTCTTTATATGCCGGGGAGTGGGGGTAGAGATTGGTGGTTTGGTATTACCTGCAGACATGTTGGTATTAGATATGCATGTTCACGATGTGATTATCGGTATGGATTGGCTCGTAGCTTATAGGGCCATGATTGATTGCTTCAGCGGGAGCATTGTTTTTGCCATTCCGGGGCAAGAGATGTTTGTAGTGGAGATGCCTCGCCCAGAGGGAGGATCGACCGCTCATCTGTATTACATTGAGGAGGATACCTCTAAGGAGGTAGTGATTCCTTTAGATTCTATCCCAGTAGTCAGGGAGTATTCGGATGTGTTTCAGGAGATACCATGCTTACCCCCCAGTCGAGAGATAGACTTTGTTATAGATTTGCTACCGGGTACGATACCTATAGCACGCGCACCGTACCGTATGGCTCCAGCTGAGATGAGGGAGTTACGGGATCAGATAGAGCAGATGTTAGGTCAGGGCTTTATTCGCAGGAGTACCTCACCTTGGGGCGCTCCAATTTTTTTTGTGAAGAAGAGGGACGGTTCACTGAGATTGTGTGTGGACTACCGAGAGTTGAATAAAGTCACGATACGGAATAAGTATCTGTTACCTCGAATCGATGATTTATTCGACCAGTTGAGAGGAGATTCTTTCTTCTCGAAGATTGATTTGAGATCGGGATACCATCAGTTACGTATCCGGGAGGAGGATGTCTCGAAGACCGCGTTCTTGTCGAGATATGGTTCTTACGAGTTTCGGGTTATGCCTTTCGGTTTGACCAACGCTCCAGCAGTGTTTATGGACTTGATGAACAGAGTGTTCAGGGATTTCCTAGACCAGTTTGTCATTGTCTTCATTGATGATATTCTGGTCTACTCCCAGACAGAGGAGGAGCACGCCGAGCATTTGAGGCAAGTTTTGCAGACACTTCGTTAGAACGAGTTGTATGCAAAATATGAGAAATGCGGATTTTGGCTGAAGGAAGTCCAGTTTTTGGGACACATTATTTCTGACCGACGGATATCTGTAGATCCGGGGAAAGTATCCGCGGTGAGGGAGTGGGGACAGCCCAAGACACCGACTGAAATTCGTAGTTTCTTGGGCCTAGCAGGATACTACAGGAGGTTCATTCGGGGATTTTCAAAGATAGCGGGTCCTTTGACACATCTGACTCGTAAGGGTGTGCCATTCATCTGGAGTGATGCCTGTCAGATGGCATTTGATGAGTTAAAGGATAAATTGACCTCAGCACCTGTGTTAGCATTGCCGAGACCGGGAGTTGAGTATTTGGTTTATACCGACGCGTCTTTGTAAGGACTTGGAGGTGTATTGCAGCAGGAGAGACAGACCATAGCTTATGCTTCTCGTAAGCTTAAGCCTCATGAGAAGAATTACCCCACGCATGATTTGGAGTTGGCGGCAGTGGTATTTGCCCTACGGATTTGGAGGCACTATCTTTTGGGGGAGAAGTTCCAACTATTCACGAACCACAAGTCCCTACAGTACCTGTTCACGCAGAAGGAGTTAAATATGCGGCAGCGTAGGTGGCTTGAGTTTGTGAAAGACTACCAGTTCGATATCCAGTATCACCCAGGTAAGGCTAACGTGGTAGCAGACGCGTTGAGCCGTAGGCCAGCAGATGAGGTGGCAGAGGTGTGGAAGGCAAAGTGGAAGGAATTGGGACACCAGGATGCAGTGGCCCGATCTTTCATGTCTGTGATGACTGTTACACTGCAGATTGTCACGAAGGTAGTACGGGCACAGGCTAATGACTCGTTCTGTCAGGAGCAGATAGTTCGATTACTAGCAGAGGGAGCCGAGTCCTATACCGTTAGCTCAGACGGGGGATTACGCTTCAATGGGAGATTGGTAGTTCCGAAAGGGGAGATGTTGCGACACGAGGTGATGGCAGAGTCGCACGGCTCACGGTTCGCGGTGCATCCCGGAGGGGACAAAATGTACCAAGACATGAGACGCCAGTATTGGTGGAGCGGTATGAAGAGAGATATCGCTGAGTTCGTTTCGAAATGCGCCACTTGTCAGCTTGTAAAAGTGGATCATCAGAGACCGGCAGGACTGCTACAGCCGTTGGAGGTCCCGGTGTGGATGTGGGAGAGCATATCCATGGACTTTATCACGGGGTTGCCTACGTCGCAGAGGGGTCACGACTCCGTTTGGGTAATTGTGGACAGGTTGTCCAAAGTCGCTCACTTTTTACCCGTAAGGACTGACTACACTACGGGACAGTATGCCCAGCTCTTCATTTCAGAGGTTGTGAGACTTCACGGTGTGCCCCTAAATATTGTGTCTGACAGAGACAAGATATTTGTTTCGAGGTTTTGGGAGAGTTTCCAGGAGGCCATGGGCACGGAATTGCGGTTGAGTACGGCTTATCATCCGCAGACCGATGGGCAGACCGAGCGCACAAATCAGATGTTGGAGGACATGCTACGCATGTGCATTATAGACTTTGGGGGTGGATGGGAGCAGTACCTACCACTGGTGGAGTTTGCTTATAACAACTCCTATCAGTTCACTATTGGCATGGCTCCGTTTGAAGCATTGTACGGTAGGCCTTGTCGTTCCCCAGCATGTTGGTTAGAGGTGGGGGACAACAAACTGCTTGGGCCGGAAGTGATTCAGGATACTTCGGCAAGGATTGAGTTGATTCGGAGTCGCATTCGGGTAGCTCAAGACAGGCAAAAGAGTTATGCTGATGCGAAGAGGTTTTTCAGAGAGTTCCAAGTGGGGGACCAGGTTTTGCTCAGAGTGTCTCCTATGAAGGGGATTATGCGTTTCGGGAAGAAGGGGAAGTTGGCACCAAGGTATGTGGGGCCGTTTCCTATTATTGAGCGGATCGGACCGGTTGCGTATAGACTTGGGTTACCGTAGCATTTGCATCGGATTCACGATGTGTTCCATATTTCCTCGCTGAGGAAATACCTTAGAGATAATTTGGCTCATTCTCACATTGCTGTGGAGGACATCGATCTCAAGCCGGATAGCTCCTACGAGGAGGGGCCGATTGCTATTTTGGACCGAAGCGAGAGGAAACTACGGTCAAAGATAGTTCCGTTAGTGCGTGTTCAGTGGCGACATCACAATGTCGAGGAGTCCACATGGGAGCGCGAGGATGAGATGCGCGAACGTTATCCAGAGTTGTTTTTAGCAGGTACTTTCTAGTTTCGAATTTCGGGACGAAATTCAGTTATTAGGGGGGAAGTATGTAATACCCCGTATTTTTGGCTATATTTATTTTTGGGATTAATTAATTAAATGCGTATTAATTGGAAATTAATCCGGGTTAAAAATACTAACGAGATGCGAGTTGGTATTTGATTATGTGCATACATGTTTTTATATGAATATTGAATTATGAAAAAAATTTGTCGTGAGATTGATATACAGCATTTTGGAAATTTTGTTGAGACGCGTGTGATCGCCGCGTCATGGTGTATTATTTTAATTATAAAAGTGAATTTAAATTCTATAAACCGTATGGTCATTTTGAGTGCGCCAACGCGTCCGGAAGGGTCGAGATAGTCAGAAAACACTAGCCGGGGGTGTAGTTTGGGTCCCGGGGTATTTTTAGGCCATACCGGCAACATAAAGGGCATTTTAGTAATTTTGTATTTTTGAGGAATTAAAAGTGACGAAAATTAGGAGTTTTAATCTGATTGGGAATTGACCCACTAAGCCACTAACCAACCCATATTAACCCAACAAGCTACGGGGGTTGTTAGATTAGGTTTCCTAAATTTCCCCAAATCAAACCCTAACCACCATAGCCTTTTGGAGAAGAAAGCTTGGAGAGGGAGAGAAGGAGAAGGAATTCTGTAGAAATCTTTACAAAAATCAACACCAAATTCAGAGACAATCAAGGCAAGTGATTTAAATTACATTCTTTATGCAGTGAATGCTTCTTCCATGTTAGAAATCTTGATAATCAATCTTATTTAAGAGTTAAAGGAAAACCCATGAAATTGGAAGTTATTAGTTTAATTTTGGGTATAGGTTTGCATGTAGAAACGTTGTTTGAAGATTGAATTCAGAGATTTCATATTTATGTGATGTAACAACGGATTAAATTCTGGGAATTTATGATGATAATAACCTAGGGTTTATGTTCTTGAAGAAAATTGGGAAAAAATGCAGAAACTTGTGATTTAATGATGTTTAGGATGTATTAATCCCTTAAAAGATGTTAGTGTATGACCTTAGCATGTTTTAGGATGATTAGAGAACTTAAAACATTGTTGGAACGAATTTTAGAGGAGATTTGAGGAGTAAGAATTGATGAAAATCGTAACCAAGAAATTCTGGGTCGAAACTGGTCTCTCGTTAGAAGACCTTCCCAGGTCGTTCGAACGAGATCGTTCGAACGAGCTTCTAACGAGTTGACCAGTCGCTTCTAACGAGGGGAGACTTCGTTCGATACCTTCGTTCGAACGAACTGTATTTCGTTCGATACATTCGTTCGAACGAGATGTCGTTAGAAGGTACAGTTCGTTCGAACGAACTGGAATCTCGTTCGAACAGCCTCGTTCGAACGAGACTTCTAACGAGCTGGCAGTTTAGGCCTTTTTGGCCTGTTTTGATTTTGGGAGTCCCGTAAACTTGTTCGAGGATAGAGATAGCATTCCTTTGATGATATATGGATAGATTTGGGACTTTTGGGTTATTATGAGGAGTAAATTATATACGAGTGATTTAAATCAATGAACCGTTTGGGTTGAGACGTGAGTGTCTACTACGACGTGAGAATAAATTTAGGGCGCGTATGATTATAAACCGGAATCGTATAAAGTGTGTAAATTATATATTGGTACTAGAATGAGAATAGTACTACAATTAAACTACGGGATTACTAAGACGTGTGTTTACTTAGTGTTGGTATATGAATTGTGTGTATGACATACCTACTATACTTGCTATCACGGGAGGTTTGCGTTCGCTTAGGGCCCTTTAATCCTTGTGTTGCCCGGATTTAGACCGGTTACCTTGATGAACATAGGTCATAGAAAGACTTATTGGGATATTAATAAGTCCGCTGATCGTGGGAGCGTAGGTATGTGCGTAACCCATGTGATGTGACTGTGTTTGCCTCCATTATTTGTGATGTTGTTATTTGTGAACTATTCCTGAGAGATTCGGAATATGTAATCCTTATGTACGTGATGTACCGGGATGGATAGCAGAGTATGTGTGCACCACAGCTTAGTTCTCGGGATGCTTATATTGTATATTTATGACGTGAATAATATACACTTAATTAATGGGAACCTTCATGTTAATGTTGTATAAATAATTACGGTATTGTTTCGAGAAACATAACGAGTTAGCTGATAGTGAAATATATTGCATATTGAGCATCTGAGTTTACGTTAAACCCCTATTTAATTACGAGCGTTATAATGTTAATAGAACCGAGTAATAAGGGTAGGACCTATGACAGTCTAGCTAGATATGATGTCACTTAGCTAGTGGTTTGTGTCGTTGTAGATGGGTACTTACGTTAGGAGTGCACAGTTAGACGAGATGTGAGAATATCATGTGAGTGCACGTCCTAACATGTACTTTGCATTTAATGTTTTAAATGTTTTTAAAGCACTTGCAGGTTTTTAAAATATCTCCACATTCGGGATCTGACCCGTTTGCTTTCAAATCTATTTTCTTTGTAAAACCATTTTAGGTGCCCAGCCACAAGGACACCATGCATAGGATACTCATTCTGGTGACGAGCTGTAGCTGTTTGTGGAAGCTACAGGGATTTGCTTGTAGACTCTTCTATCACTTGGATTCCAGATTCATTATCTATCAGTTGTAGGGCATGTTTCCCATTTCTATTAGAGATATCTTTCCATTACAGTTTTCAGACTTTGGCATGTATTGTTTTAGTATTCGGTTTACTTATTTCAGTTGTGGGATTGTAGTGAGGAGTTTTTCCTCCAGACTTTATTTACATTATGTGATGGTTACTCTATTTACTTCTTTATGGTGAATGGTGTTATTATTCTTCATTATACTTGTTGCATGTTAATCAGACTTAAATTAAAATTTGGCAACTTACTTTTTAAATACTAGGTGGTTAGTAATCATTAAAATGTTTTCGTCAGTGATGCTATTAACTGGACCAACTTGGCATTTTGAATTAATTTAATAAAGGAGTAGCTACCCGGTATTTAATTAGTCGGGGTGTCACAATTATATATTAGTTTATCCTTTCATTCTTTTTGTATCTTATAATAAGACTAGGTATATTATTATATTGTATAAATATTTTTTAATATATGTTCCTTTTTTTTACGTTATCCTTTTATTAGGTTTATATACATGCATCATATGTTAACTGCTATGTTTAGTGTGAGTGAAACTTTTCAAACCCATAACCGATATTTAACATGTCCACCATAATATATGTATACAAAAGTTTTCTATGATATATACTCTTTATTTATTATGTTATATATACTTATAGTTATATAAATAATTTTTATAATCAACTTTATATATATATATATATATATATAAGTTAAGTTTTTTTTGTTTTTGTTTTTGTTCCCTGTTTTAAAATTATCTGATCACCTTATAATATTTCTATATTTATCTTGCTAATATAAACATACACATATTTATTTATAAATATATACATACACCCTCCTGTCTTGGGAAGTAGTTCAAACAGGTCTTGAGTGTGTTCTTACACAATTTTTTTTAGAGATCTTTGAGCATATATCACACACGCTTCCATGTGTACTCATTATTTTTAAGTCTAAACCCATGAAATGACAATAGGTGTTGAAGTTGTAAATTGTATAATGTAGGAAATGTAGGTAAAACTCTGTGTGGGATTACTTTTGTTGTAAAATTATATTATAAATTTAACTTTATATTACTTGTATGCTTTGGTCGCCTCCTGTGACACAGATGGACAAGATGTTTGTCTTTTACAGTCTCACTTGGACAGATGTCTTGAATCTTGTCAATGTCGGTAATTTTTTTTACACGCCAATGGTATATTCTAAATATAATTTGTGATAAAAATAATTGTTATTTTATTTAATATTTTTTATATAACGTAATTTTTTTTAACAGATAAATTTTTTACTTTGATGCGTTTTAAGAAAATCGAAAAAGTGACTGAACTTATTTTTATAATAATTTGTTTATTTACTTTTTTAACTACCTCATGAGATGTGATTTATAAAGTTCATAGATTCATTATATATATATATATATATATATATATATATATATATATATATATATATATATATATATATATATATATATATATATATATATATATATATATATATACATATATATATATATATATTTCTTTTTCAAATGACTATTATTTTTTTAAGCCTCAGACCCACGTCTTTATATACTTCATGTTGTGAGACTTAGGCCATCTCCAGTGGAAGAGGCACAAACAATGGGTATTTACATTTTTTACGGTAAATTGTTAAATGTGGCTCCACAGTGGGACGGTGTAAATATGGTCTGGGCGGGAGACTTTTATTCTCCCAGGGGTAGGGCCCACCCTGGGCGGGAGACATTTAGCCGTCCACTATTTCCAGCCGTTACCCCACCGTTCAAATCCGACCGTTAAAAACTATCCGTTACCATATGAAGAAATTATAAAACAGCCCCTATATAAATCTCATATCTTCATTCATTATTTTCGCATACCCATTTTTATATATCTTCCATCCAAAATATCAAACATTATAATTTCCGTAAGGCAATTTTTTTAGTCACCAAAATGGTTCATATTCAAAGAAAATGGTGCGGCAAAACGGCAAAACCAAATGAAAACCCACCTCCATCACCCAATTTACCAATCGTTTATCGAAATTTATTTCGATTATACGACGAAACACCTCGTGCGACAGACACAATTATTGATTCAAATGCACAAGCAAATGATAGTCAATTTCACATGTGTGGTAGTATCCAAGGTCCGATTGAAGTGTATGCAAGTTTATCCGACGTTCCGGCAGTGCGAGATGCCATAAATAATTTCAGGTTCAGTCATTTATTTAGTGAAAGTTATCCCAACTCGGATAACAAAATGACTGGTGCCTTAATTAGTAGGTGGTCGGAGAGAACACATACATTTCAGCTACCGTATGTGGAATTGGGGATAACCCCGTTTGATTTTTTCCATCTAACCGGTAATTTATCAATATCTTGCTACGCACTTTATTTATGTTAACTATTTATATGTCAAATTTGCAACTTTTAATCATTGTAAAAATTTCCCATATCAGGAATTCAAATTGGCACCAATCCCATTTTGCCACCGTTTCCTCATTGTAGTCCTTTTACGGTGGAGGAAATATTTGAATTATATTATCTTGGAATAGGCCACCCACAGTACAAAGGACGAAATATTTCGTGTACAACGCTTAAAGCATACATGTTTCATTGGCGTCAACAAGCTTCGGAGCATAGATTAACGAACGTAGAAAAAATCGCTCGAGCTTTAATTGTTTATGTCATAAGCTCCGTATTTTTTTCAACGGGCCATAATTCAGTGTTTGTGTATTGGGAAACTTATTTAGACGACCTAAATGAATTGGCTGCGAAAGATTGGGGTTCTGCCATTCTTGCCCGAGTTTACTACGCACTTGACATATGCGCTGCAAATGTTCAGAAAACAGTTAATTGTTTTTGGCAATTAATAAAGGTAAAGTATTTATGAAGAGAGCATTTTAATTTTTTCTAAATAATATAAATGTAGTTACTATATGAATATACAAATTTATTAATTGCTTCTTCTTAGAAATCGCAGTATTACGACTACGAGTACCTCCACACGATGGCTCCCCTCTTACACAATGATGCAGTGGAAAGATGGTCGTGTATTTTATGATGGGGGACCAATAATCGTGGTGTTATTCTGGGTCAAATGTGTTTTAAAAGTTCGGTCTTGCAGGAGCAACTCGAAATGCGATCACTCGAGTCAATTATATGACAACCGTTTATGGAATTGCCACAAAACCAGTTTCCTGCTGCTGTAGTTGCTCATGATTTGGCTCAGAGATGGTATATGCTTTTTTATCCGGAATTAGGTGGGAGTTGGTATCTCGGAGACCATTGTTACCGTCAAATGATAAGCCACATTGCTATCCCCAATAACCCACTATATCCTATGGCATTCATTCCTCTTAATACATATATATATATATATATACATATATATATATATATATATATATATATATATATATATATATATATATATATGTATGCAACAAATTGGCAATTGGCAACCTGCAATTGCTAATGTAACAATCTCAGGGCAGGATGAATGGCTTACATACTGGAAAGATGTAACTAAGGGTCCAATATTATCCTCGTTAATTCGTTGGCAGAACCATGACGGGGTTGGGTTTGCCTCGATTGTACCACATGATTTACGGGTACCCATCGCACCAACAGATAGATGGAAAGCTCCACATTCATACAACACACAGGGTCAACCTTCTTCCTCGCATTTGATACCGTTATTATGGGAAGTTGAGGTGGCACATATAAGTGGAAATGGCACAACATTTATTCAGATAGATCCACCAAGTACGCTGAATGACTTAGCTCTAGCTGAATTTTACTCACGCTCACAATGGCGTTATATGTTTTTTTATAGAGAGGACTATATCCAAAAATCAAGATACATAACGTTAGAACGGGAGCTTATGTTTCAGAGGTTATTACGTGAGAAAGATCAAGAGATTGCAAATTTGCGTGGGGACCGAGTTCGGCCCCGGAACAGTACCCCATTTCACAACATACACCGCCATATATATATGGAGATGAATATCGTATTGCTTCTCCCAACATTGCCCATCCACCCTCCTGAGATCCTGTAGGATCGTCTTCTCAACCATCTCTTACCGATGACGTTTTTGGGCTTTTCAACACATTTCCTTATGACCAATATGAGGGTAGAGGTTCAATGTAAAGTGTATTTTCCAGTGTATTTTCCAATGTAATGCCATTAACTATTTTATATTACAATCATGGACATTAATACCAACTTTACTTTATTAATATTAATAAATAAAAAACATACAAAAGTTACATAATTTTATCATTTATATTTCCTAGGCAACCACGGAACACAACATAAGGCATTCCCATCCCTCGTCAACATGTTAGGTAGATGATGTACGAAATCCAAGTCCGAATCTAGCCCTTTGTAATCCGAGAGTTTCGAATCCGATTCATATATTGGATCGTCAAGTTCAGTATTTATCAAATATTTAGCATGCCACCGCTCTAGCCTTTTCTCCATTTGTGTAATTCCGCGTTCCAATAAATGAATGCATTTTTCATTATCTTTCTTTAGATCTTTATAATATGTTACCGATTTTGCCTGTGGCACGGGTAAACCATGCCATTGACAGTACCACTCTAAATCACAACGTCTATCAAATAACCTAGGCCATTTCAAATGATCATCCCATGAAATATTTTCTTTTGTCGGCGTTAACCATTTCATCACATGATTAACATCGCCGAAGGAATGGAGTGTTCATATAGGGATGTTTTCAAATACCCTTTTTCTCGCCAAACCAATCACCTCCAAGGGGATCTTGGTAGATCCCTGGGTTAGTCAACACTTGTTCAACATTACTGCGCGTTACCTCATCATGTTCATCACCAAATGATGTTGATGATTTAGACTTACACTTTGTCTTCTTGACCTGTTGTATCCTGTTTATCCCCCCTGTTGAGAGGAAATCATTTCACATAACTTTTTTAGGCGGTGACCAGTTATAATACGGAAGTTTTTGCCCGAATAGAGTTTTCAGGGGAACATGGGTTAAGAAGGGTGAATCTTCATCAGGCATGTAGACATGGTTATGCATTTTGTAGTTTATGATCTGAGGAAGTATAACTAAGGTTGTGGTGTATATGTATGACAAAATGAACTAATAAGTTACCGACGCTCTAACTAATAACGAGACGATTTAATTAAAGGGTAAAAAATGGATGAATAAATGTTTAAAAATATTACCGTTCAAGTTTGGGCGATTCTTTTTTTACCGTCTAAGTACGAGTGGTCACATCATCTTTAAGTTGAAAGTGACTATGCACAAGCTAGACAAGTCTTCTTTACCGTTCAAGTTTGGGCGGTTCTTTTTTTACCGTCCAAGTATGAGTGGTCACATCATCTTTAAGTTGAAAGTGACTATGCACAAGCTAGACGAGTCTTCTTTACCGTTCAAGTTTGGGCGGTTCTTTTTTTATCGTCCAAGTAAGAGTGGTCACATCATCTTTAAGTTGAAACTGACTATGCACAAGGTAGACAAGTCTTCTTTACCATTCAAGTTTGGGCGGTTCTTTTTTTATCATCCAAGTACGAGTGGTCACATCATCTTTAAGTTGAAAGTGATTATGCACAAGCTAGACGAGTTTTCGTGAAGCTTCAATACTATCAATAAACGAATTAGATAGATGTTGAGCATAACAACTACTACTCCTAAGATAATAATGTTTCCTAAGTCCATAACAAATATATCTAACAACGATCTGGAGGAGATGATATTAGCACAGATCCCCCAATATTATGATCTCGGCTCAGATGATGAAGCCGACGAGATCCACAACAGATTATAGAGTGAAATCTATCAATCGTCCTTACTACACAATGGTAGGGAAATACATGAGAGAAGATCGTGCACAGAAATAGAGAGACGGATCATCGTAATTTATGGAAATACTATTTCTAAGAGAACCCTACTTATCCTGAAGAAATGTTCAGACGTAGGTTCAGGATGAACAAGGTGAGCTTCAATCGTATTTTAGAAGCAGTCTGTGAAAAAGATTTATATTTCATCCAGAAAGCCGATTGTGTTGGACGAATGGGATTAAGCTCTCACCAGAAGATTGTTTATGCACTTCGTATGTTGGCGTACGGTGGATGCGAGGATTTGCAGGACAAATATTTAAAAATAGTCGAGACGATGGTGATTGAGACTTTAAAATGGTTTTGTAGGGTTGTAGTGAAGGTGTTTAGCCCGGAGTATTGTCGCACACCTACAGTTAAAGATATAGCCCGCATGCATCCCGAGAATGAACGACCTGATTTTAGCGAGATGATTGGGAGCATTGACTGCATGCATTGGGAATGGAATAACTGTCTACATGCATGGAAAGGATAATATCAAGGACATTGCCATACTGCCACTATAATTTTAGAGGCAATGGCATCTTATGATACTTGGATTTGGCATTCGTTCTTTGGAATGCCTGGTGCATGTAATGATCGGAATGTTCTTGCCAAATCTTTCGTGTTCGAAGAACTTCTTGAAGTAAATCGCACCCCTATGCACTTCGAAGTAAATGAAAACACATATGACACAAGGTACTACCTTGCATATGGTATCTATCCATCCATCGCAACTATATCGTCAAGAGTTTTAAGATACCAGTCACTCAAAAATAGAAGTTGTTCAAACGAGCTCAGGAAGGAGCCCGAAAGGATGTGGAAAGGGCATTCGGGATCTTACAACAACAGTTCCACTTTATCAGGAACTCAATAAATTTCTGGGAATATAAAGACTTACGTGTAATTATGATATGATTATCGAGGAGGAGTTGCATGACGGGACTTGGCGAGCTGACCTGCCCTTACGTGACCCACCCCTATGCTTAAGCATGCACAGTCTCGCTGGCCACTATCAGTACCAGGTGCGAGAGGCAAAGATGTGGAACAAGGATGCCCATAGCCAGTTACGTGACGATCTTATGGAACGCATTTGGAATCGTCACGCAGAATCATCAACTTGATTGTAATTTCATTTTTATCCATTTACCCATTTCTAACTATGTACACAATTCTCTTTGTGCTAAATAAAATTTGGTTTGGTAAAAATAGTCATTGATAAACATTGGTATAAAAGTTAATAACTAATAAATTTGGATTACATAAAGAACCATATAAATCTATTTATCTATTGTAAGAAGTTCCAATATGTTTGAGATCGATGCTGCATTATCTGATTCATTCGCATCTCGTGAAAGGCATTTTTTTGGGGAGTGAATTTAGTTGTATCCATGTAAATAATTTGATCTTCATCACGTTGGAGTTGAGCTTCATCACTTCGGAGTTGAGCTTCTTACTCTTTGGTGCGAATTGAAATTAAACCATCAATCTTTTCATTTAGAGTTCTCCTGGTTGTTTGGGATTCTGCAGAATTTTTGTCATAAAGTGTGTTGAATTCTTCGAAGTTCTCTAAAAGGGACGTGTGTGTAGCCTCACTGTTAACGGCCGCTCGTTTCTTTCCTTTCTGTTTCGCAATTTTACATCCTTCTGATCTTCTAAGAGCATTATTGAAGTCCCTTGTTTCGTTGTCATTCGAATCAAGCGGGCTCTCATTATTTTCTTGGTCCATAAATTGTGAACCGGTGGTTGACATGTAATACTTTGGCAAGTCCTTGAGCACCTCGTAGTAGTGGTCGTAATTGAATTTATGACCCGCTTTGCTTAGAAAGTTATCTCTAGCTCGTTGGATCTATATAAAAAAATATTCCCGCATTAGTGATGAAAATTTATGAATTTAATAATAAATAATAAAATAAACGAAAATTAATTGTAATTACCCACGTAACCTCTGTCGTGCCACTATCTTTCCCGTTTTCATAAGCTTTGGACAACTTCGGCGCATACAACAAACACTCAGCATTAATTTTTCAAAATTTTTCCTACAATGCATTATCGGTTCGTTTGTAAATAGCACCATCGCTTGAGTTAGGTATTTTTTTCCCACAAGGTTGTACGTGATTGGTTAGTCCTCATAGCACCATCTATAGAATATTTAACGTATGCCAGATAAAGTAACACCTCGTCGTGTGGATTGAAATTTGGTAGCCGGCTAGAACTTGGCGGAGTACTTTGTGAAGAAGTATCCATAGAAATTATTTGAATTGATGATAAGTAAAAGAAAATAACTTGGTGTTGGTGTTAAAGATTTTAGGGGAGCATAATGTATATATACAAAATTAAACATTACCGTTGGTAATTTTTATAGCCGTTAAAATTTAACCGTTTGACTATTATTATTTTTTTATTAGTGGGTGGGATCTGGGCTGTAAAGAGTCATCCGCCCATAGGTTGGGCGGCTAAAACTTGTCCGCCCAGTTATGCCCCCCCCCCCTCGTACACAATGTCTTCTGGCCATCCAAATATGCATTGGCGTTAGACTTTCCCTCTCTCAAATGTATACATTATTTGACCCACTGCAAACTGAGACAGTCTATATGTATACATTTAAACTGCCCACTGGAGATGGCCGAATAGTGACAAAAATGAAGATGACAATTCATACCTGCTATGCTCTGTAACTTCTTTTTATAAAACCTCTTTTACCCACCTCGAGCCTCTCATACGCCATGCCCTCTCCATTTATCCCATCCGTGTACATGGTCAGCTATGGTGCCCTCTTTTGGCCATTCATACCTTGGGTAGTAGATGTGTATCGACAATTTTTTTTAAGCTGTCAATTTTTTTTATAAATCAACTATTATATACGTTATACATGAACTTGTACAGACGTTTTTACTTTTATAAATATTTTTTATATTTATTACTTGTATTAATTTTCTTTGAGCCATTCATTTCTAAATACAATTTTTTTTAGACTTCAAAATATATATCTGTTGCTAACACGCATGTGTCTTTTATTATATAATAATATTTGTCCCATATAAAATTGATTTGTTTAGAAAATTAGCTTTGGAGGATTTTACATATATCTACTTTATTTGTTATCTTTTATACTATTCAGTTTATACATAAAGTCTCCTGTAAGGACTCCTTATGGTGCAGACTCTGGTACATACCATTTTTTTAAATAATAAAAAAATAAATTTTTTTATGAAACTTCATGGATATGATGTCCACGGTTAGAAGATCATCTCCAAATTTTTTCATCAAAAAATTCAATAAAAAACCGTTGAGATGAAGTGATATGTAAAGAAATGTTATAAATATCCATTTTCAACCGTTGAAATGTTGGGATGGCGCCAGCGACTTTATTGATTGAATTTTTTTATGAAACTTCATGGATATGATCTTCTCACTGTTGAGATCATATCCATGAAGTTTCATAAAAAAATTCAATCAAAAAGTGGGTGAGATGATCACTAACATTTCAACGGTCGAAAATGCATATTTATACCAATTTTTTACATATCACCTCATCTCAATGGTTTTTTTAATGAATTTTTTTATGAGAAAAATTGGAGATGATCTTCTCACCGTCCAGATCATATCCATAAAGTTTCATTACAAAATTTATTTTTTTACTATTTAAAAAAAATGGTATGTACCGGAGTCTGCACCATAAGGAGTCCTTACAGGAGGGGCCTTCTCAGTTTATATATATATATATATATATATATTGTCAATTCTTTTGGAAAAAGCTGGAGACCACCTATGCAAGGTCTGTCTCACATAACAGGTATTCTTTCATAGCTTATGCAGTTCACAGGCCTTGGGCCATGCGTTGTATATCTCTTTATCCGGACTATCATTTATTATTTATTTTGTGTGTACACCGTCTTAAAAGTTCAATGTATCCTTCTTTTCCTTTTGCTTCTAAGCACTCTCTCTGTCAGTTTACATTAATTCTTAAACAGCAAAAATGTTTTTTTTTTATAAGCTACGATTTTCTCTCAAAGATCTTGTGCATTAAATGCTATGCACTTATACCACTCCAAGTTGAAGAAGAAGAAGAAGAAGAAGAAGAAGAAGAAGAAGAAGAAGAAGAAGAAGAAGAAGAAGAAGAAGAAGAAGAGTTCACCCATGATTCTCCAACGGTTATTTTTTTGGCATCTACAAATATAGAAGGCCACGATCAGTTAAAGAGACAACTGAACACAGAAAGGAAGACATGGCACGAAAATAGAAGAGAAACAGTTATTCAGCTTACATTTACTCAAGAAGAGCAACCAAGAAAATCATATTCAGCTCACACACAGTAAAGAGAGCATCCAGAAAATTTATTCAAGAAGAGCAACAATATTTAACACTCAGCTTTACAAGATTTTAGATAGCAACATAGTTATTACTTTGCTATTTTTGAAAAAGAAATCAAAGAGCACAAGCATCATTATTCTGCTACAAAGATTTCAAGAAGAAGACTAGTGCAAAAAATAAGATTTATTGTGAAGTCCCGCTCAAGAAGAAACTCGGATCAATTTGTATTTTAGAGAGTTTCGACATCCAAACTTTGTACTCAAAACTTCAGTTTTATTTTGAAGCTCGGTCATTAGCTTCGGTTGTACAAGTAGCTCGATTCAGCTTCTCGGTTGTACGCTGGAGGTTTGATCCTGACTTAGTGGATCACGGTAGTAAAGCGCGAGAGACGGAGGTTGCTCTTAGCGCGTGGACGTAGGCCGGGTTTTGGCCGAACCACCTTAAAAATACGGTGTCATTTATTTTCAGCTTTTAAATTTATTTATATGCTTGTGATTGTTTAATTTTATTTTTAAGCACTTATACTTGCAAGTTATTTAAATCCGAAAATCTGATAAATTTATTTTAAGATTAAAATAATTATTTTCGTAATAATTAATTTATTTCAGAATATTAATTTTTATTAATCACGAAAATTATTTATAAATTTATTGGGTCTTATAATCTTGAAATATAACTTGTTTAATTAATTTATAGTATTTATTTGATATTCTTGTGTGAATCACTTTAGATTAAATTCAGAATATAAATTTATATTTAATACAAAAAATTGATAATTTATTTAGTGGGTATTGAAATCTGTGATTTATCTTGTTTAATCAATTGGAAGTATTTATTTGATAATTTATTTATTGTGTGTTATAATCTCTAATTTAAATTGTTTAAATTAACTAATTGCATTTACTTAATCATCACTGGTTTAATCATTCAAGATTTATTAAATCTGAAATTTGTATTAAGTGTTTTAAATTAAATATTTTCTGAAATATTAATTTAACCCAAAAAGTTTGCAAATACTCAATTCACCCCCCTTTTGAGTATTTTTCTGGGCAACAAAATTGATATAGATTAGTATCCTCCATGTAGGTAGTATGAAACCCACGAAATTATATTGAATCTTGATGAAGAAATTCGGGTTTTGATGGGCATGATTGAATTATAGAACAATTTCTTGAATTATAAGAAGTTTATGAAATTAGGTAAATTAAACCGTTGTTTTAGGAACTGTTTTGATCCATTTTGGTTATAAAAATGACTATTTTGTCCGCAATACCTTGTAGAAAAGCCAGTTCTCTGCATTTTGTTCTCTAATACATTTTTTCCAAAACGACTCTGAAATGCCTCAAAACTGCATTTTAAAAATCTCGGCAGATTCGTGGAGTAAATTTTAAGAAATGTTATTTTTAGTGGTTATTTCGTTGAAGGTTGCCTAGATTGATTGATTGTGATTCTTGTTCTATAATAAGGACATTAGGCCTAAAGTGTAGATTAGGTTTACATAAAGTGAGACGAATAAATATTGGGATAATTGAGAAAATATCCGTAATTGATAAATGAATGAAAATTCGAGAAGGGTAACATAGTGATGAGTGAACCTTTGTTTATGACCAGTAGTGATGATGGGAATAACTTCTAGAAAAAAAATGAAGGGTTAAATAGGGCCCTTAGAGTTGTGTGAAAATTCACATAAATACGATGAGAGGTATAATCGAAATTTAATAATACGTAGGGTATTTGAGAGATATATATGTACTATGTATGGGATAAATAGTATAGGTCGTGTATGTATCTTGACTAATGATATAAGTATATAGGCGGTGTGAATGTCTATTGTATGATTTATTATGTGTATGATATACCTACGCTGCTTGTTATCGAGGAGGAGGCTTCGCGTAGTGGATTGTCTTATCCTGATGAGCCCATTGGGGGGATTTTAGATTCGTACCCAGAACATAGAACCTTGGACACGTGTTATATAAGAGTATGATAGTTTCGACGGTTGAATGGGAGCGTAGGTATATGCGTGACCCATTTAGTTGGGGACTATGTTCGCCTCTAATATATGTGATTTTTATTTATGGTTCGAGGGAGATACCGAACCGACAGTCCTTATTATAGTGCGAGATGTACCAGGACATGATAGCAGCGTATGCATGCACCGCAGCTGAGTCTAGAGGTGCCGTATTAGCATATATATATATATACACTTGTGATATGTTCTACTGTGTGAACTTAGTAGATAAGATGGATAGTGAAATCTAAAATAACTTAAGTGTGTGTGAACACTTAACTTTGAACGTGAAAACTCTCTCACTCGAGATAAAAGATGTGGAAATATTCATTAACGTATAACATGGGATATACGGGTAGTTATCATGAGATAATAGATTTGAATATTCATGAGATTGAACTAGTTAGGCGTGATAGTAGTAACTAGAATGGTTTAGCGGTACGTTAGGCGTGAACACTAGTTGAGAAGTGAGATTTCTCAAGAGAGATCCCGCATGACTAACATGAATATAATGTTTACTTTTAAGCATTTTAAATACTTGCTAAACTGTTTTTAAAATATTTTCACTCGGGATTTGACCCGTTTCTTGTAAATCTATGTTCTCTTATGCAATCTATTTTAGGTGTCCCGACACGACATGACGATTTGACGATTTCACATAGGCTATTGGACGATTTAACGTGTGCAACTATTGTGGAAGTTGCAGGTCCTTGTTATTAGACGCCTCCACTCTTATCCATTCAGTTCCTGATTTAGATACTTCAGTTATGGCATATTGCCTATTCTTTGTTATCATTTATTTCATATAGATATTGTACTCCTTTATTTCAGTTTGATGGGATTCAGTTTTATTATGAATTATTGTATTTGAGACTTTTTAACTGGAACGTTTATTCCAGTATTATCTATTCAGTCAGATTTTTTTTCCATTTATGATTATTTTATTCACTAGAATGGTGAATGTGGTTAATGATTTAAATTATCGGATAATAAGTAAATGATAAATGTTTCTCACACTAACTTAATTAATTAGTAAGTTATAAATAAAATAAATATTTTTCATTAGTGATGCTAAGAATAAACCAACTGGATATTTTAATTTAATTTAATAAAGGACTCATCACCCGGTATTTAATTGAGCGGGGTGTCACAGGTGGTATCAGAGCATCAGGTTCTAGAGTCCTTAGGATATGTTCGGCTTTTCACGTTTTAGCTTAGTGTTTTCTTTGATATAGAGCCTTATTATAGGATTGTTGTATTACTCTACATATGCGACTTACGTTCTTCTGCTACTAAATGTTGTGATATGATTCATATACGAGTTTAGTTGGGCTTCGTACACCGAATAATATAGGACGACCAACGAAGTTCGTTAGAATAACTACAGGAGGAAAGGATCAGTAGAAGCCATGGAATATTCTGGGAACGGTGATCGCGATGGAAGTCACCATAATTATTATTTTGGCGGATGACAATGGGATAATCATTTGGGGGCAGTAGCTTTCCCAAACATTGACGTAGATAACGGTGGTATAAACTCAAACTCACCCCGCGTAGTAAGTAGTGGGAAGGCAGATGGAATCTTTTGAAGAGTCGTATGCAAGAATTTCGAGAAAAGAGGAAGTGTGATGGGCCAATAGAAGGATAATCCAAAGATAATTGTGTAGGGTGGAGTGCAACGACGCTCATGATTAAATTTTAAGTGAAAATATTTTTTTCTCAGAGGATTAGCGTAGTAATGATGGGAGTCAACCACCAGAACCATGGAAGATAAATTAATGACAAGAAATTTGGGTACGATTTGATCGTAAGATCTCCCATCTGTTGTTCGGACAGAGATACAAATGGAGTTTCAAAACTATTCACGAACGGACAAAATAAAGACCAATCATGAGGGAGTTACCCTATTTAGCAAATTGAGTACCCGACAGAGGGAGTACAGATAATATTAATACTGGACCCGTAATGAGATTTTACAGGCGTAGATGAGAAATCTGATTAGGATAACTAGTACCAATGCCGTCAAGGTCATACGTTTATAAGTTTATATCAATGCTTCCATGAGAAGGGAGCCAAGAGGATTGGAGAATCTAGTTGAAGAGCAAGACTGGATTTGATGATGATAGTGAAACACCATAGGAGGGTGTACCTAATGGGGAACCCATTTAAATGATTAGGATTAATCTAACTCCTACCAAATGACGGTGGGCTCAGTTAGGGCACCCGAGACCAATAACGAGTTCCATAGGGTTAGTGGAGCCCAAGGAATAATAGGGGCATCAATTGAGGCCAAAACTACCAGGTCCGAGGGAAGGATATCCCGACTTGGCCAGTGAGGCCAAAAATAAAGGAATTCCACTGAAAGATATCCTATGTGTCGAGATTAGGACCACCTGTATTGAACTTGTTCACAGCGAAAGAGTGAGACCAAAGTAAATGGGAACGGTGTTAGTGAGGTACACCAATAACGGGAACAAGATTTCTTGCGAGGAAATTAAACTAAGAGATTTAGATTTCGAAAGTTGCCAACCTAAGAATGATGGATGCAGACAGGACCAGCAAGGTCCTCAGTAGCAATAACATCCCCTTTCCTCAGGGTTGTTAGGGCCAAGGGAGCAATGGGAGACGCCAGCATGGCCAAGTCCAGAGGCATGAAAGTCTTTCTAGCAGTTATTACAGTCGTGGAGAGAGGGACCACGTCAAGAAGGATTGCCCGAAGCGAGGCAGGGGTCAGGATGAGATCCTGAATATACAACTATTGCAGTAAGTCACGGGTCAATTTTAGTACTAGAGTGATGCTCAGAGACCCGCTGACCAGACAAGGTAGATTACAAATATATATAAAATATTTGTTTTATCCCTATGAGAATGGGATTAGGATGGGGTGACATGGGTGCATCACAATATATGATTGTTAACACTAAAACTTGAGTGTTAGTCGGGTTTAGTGGGTGCGCTGGCAGTATTAGCCTTATCATGTATACAATTACCATTGGGTAGTAGGACTTTTTGTATCGCATGCATGTGTAAACACTAAGAGAAAAATTTATATTATGTAACGATTTTTGCTCCTTTGAGTGTTATGAGAGGAGGACATATATTATTTTTGCGTAATTATTATTTCGAGGAAAATTATGCTGTTTTTGCGAGGTATCACTTAAAAGAGGGTTGAGCCTATCTACATGTGTATATATGTTATAAAATAGTGTGTATGCTATCTAGTTATTTTTTATCCCGATGAGTAGGGACAATGTATATTATTTTTTTCGAGCGGAGAGATAAAGCTCGTGATTTATTTGCACTAAGAAACTAGTGATAATAAGAGCGCTATGATATATGTGGGATTTTGTAACATAAAAGTGGACGAGTATACTATTATGTCAAGAGTCAGGGATTTGAGGGTACGTGCTATGAACTGAGGCCTTAGCGGATCTCGACGACCGAAAATGTTAGAGAGTAGTGTATTGGGGGGTTCCTTGTTTGGATTTCGCTTGGCGAGCCATCCCACGCATGAAACTAGCGAACATTGGGAGTTGAGGGAAGTTTAGTTTTTAGTACATAAGTTTAATACTCTGGTTATTGTATGTATATGTGATTATAACTGGGAGATGATAGTTATATTACCATTTAAGGTCGGTGGAGCAGAATAATATGGGTGTGAAAACTGGTGTAAAATGTCTACACCACGAGTATATCACTGAGGTAACTTAGAGAATAATAATTTGCGATTAGTAAGGTAATCGAGTATAACCTTACTGTATGGTCATCCTAAGTAAGCGAAGATTTATTTAACACCAGGCTATTACGTTTAGTGATACTGTGCAGCAATGCACGGGACATAGGGTGTATGTACGCCCTGGTTAGTTAAGATTCACAGTATCACTCACGAGGTGTAAACGTGAAAATTTATCAAATAAACATAGACGCATGAGAAAAATTAGAAACTGAGATAAAATGAGATAAAGGGAAAGTAGTGGCATTAAGAGTGAGACGAGTCACTAGGAATTGAAGAATGGACGAAAAGGAGTAATTATAATGTTATAAAGTACACGAAATGTACATTTTAGATTTTCGGGGATAAACTGGAGCTACTCTGTGCAGAAGAGTGATGTAACGAGAGTTACAACATAACCAACTGAAGACGTAAAAGTTTGACGTGAATAGTCAGGCGTGATTGCAAATATCTTCCATAAACGGAATGATCACTAGCTTGAATGGTGGAGTATAGACAGTCGGACTAAAGATAATTAGCAAAGGGGTACTGAGAACAGTTAAATGTTCCAAACTTTAGAAAGATGTTGAACTATATGTGTAATAAGAGCAAATGATTAAGGGAACTGACACACGGGGATGTTGGAGTTTTCCCTAGTAGCGAAAATACTTTAGTTGTGCGTAGAGAGGCTCATAATAGTGACAAAAAGGGGACGAAATTGCAAAGTGTTATGAAGGCACCAAGGTGAATTGGTAAATTTAATGATGAAATGTTTTGATATGTGATGACTAAAGCGAATTAGTCACTAGATGGGATGGTAGGGGAAAATCGTTGGACTCAAGGATACCGTGAGTAGAGATATAACGAGAACAACAGAACGACATAACTGAGATAATAAGATTACATGGGGTGCCACTTGAGGTCATGTTAGATAGGGATAAAACTTTTGTGCCTCGATTTTGAGAGAGTGTCCAGGAGGTCATGGATACGGAGGTGCGATTACGTACATCCTATCACTCGCAGACTGATGGGCATACCGAGATAACGAATCGGATATTAGGGGATATGTTACGGATGTGTGTCCTTTATTTTAGGGGAGATTGGGAGTAATACCTTCCACTGGTGGAGTTTGCGTACAATAGCTCCTATTAGTTTACTATTGGCATGGCTCCATTTGAGGCATTATCGTTCTCCTTCTTGTTGGCTAAAGGTGGGGGGACAACAAGATATTTGTGCTAGAGTTGATTTAGGACACTACGACCAGGATTGAGATGATTCAGGGTCGTAGACAGGTAGCTCAGGATGGGCATAAGAGCTACGCCGATGCCATGCGACACTTTTTGGAGTGTAATATCGGGGATCAAGTGCTACTACGAGACCTCCTATAAGGGGATAATGAGGTTCGAAAAGAAAGGGAAATTGACACCGAGATACGTGGGGCCATTTTCTATCATCGAGCGGATTGGGCCAGTGGCGCATACTTGGGTTGTCAGAGCACTTACATCGTATTTATGGTGTGTTCCATATTTCTTCGCTGGGACAGTACCTCCGGGATGAGTTGTCTCACACTTACTTCGCGCTGGAAAATATTGACTTACAACCTAATAGTTCATATGAGGAGAGATTGGTGGCTATCGTAGACCATAGCGAGAGGAGATTGAGGTCAAAGGTAGTTCCACTTGTGCGTGTCTATTGGGAGTATCATAATGTCGAGGAGTCTACTTGGGAGCGCGAGGATGAGATGCGCAAAGATTATCCATAATTGTTTTGACCAGGTATACTTTTATTTCGAATTTCGGGATGAAATTACGTTATTAGGGGAGAAGTATGTAACACCCCGTAATTTTTAAATGTGGGATTAATTAAAATTAAATGTGGAAAATTAATTGATAATTAATCTAAATTAAAATAAATATTAACTAGTGAGATAGGGGTTAATATTTATTGATGTGAATTATATTGAATATTACTGAGTGAATAAAGTAATATGTAATTATGAATTTATTAAAATTATCGCGAGTGAAAAATACGACAGTTACGGTAATTAAGTCGGGACGCGTGTGTCAATCGTGTCGGAACTCAATTTAATGGAATAAAAAGTAATTTATTTTTAAGTAATACAAATGGTCATTTTGAGTGCGCTAAAGTGTCCGGAAGGGTCGAGATAGTCAAAAAAGTCTACCAGGGGGTTGATTAGGGGCCCGGGTCAATTTTGGACTAAACTGGCATCCCGAGATGGCATCTTGGTCATTTGTATTTTGGGAAAAATAATACATACGATTTTTCTAAGTGTAATATATTTGATTTGAGAAGGGGTTTAGGGTTAGTTATTTGAGAAGCCACAGAGAAGCCATAGGAGGAAAATAATACCTACGATGTTCCAAACGCTAGAACCGCCAATCCTACATCTTCTTGCACCACCACCGGATTGTAGATCGAGGAAAGAAGAACACCAATATACCCATGATCTTCAACGGATCAGACCTACCAAAAGAGGCAAGTGTTTAATCTTGCAAATTTATAGCATGTATAATATCCATGTTACAGTAGGTTGAATTAATTACGAAATTCGTGTGATTTGAATGAACTTTGGAAGACGTATATCATTATCTTGCGTGAAATTGATATAGAATAGGGTACTCCATATAGATAGTATGAAACCCACAAAATTATATTGAATCTTGATGAAGAAATCCGGGTTTTGATGGGTATGATTGAATTGTAGAACAATTTCTTGAATTCGAAGAAGTTTATGAAATTGGGTAAATTAAACCGTCGTTTTGGAAACTGTTTTGAGCCGTATTGGTTCCAAAAATGGTTATTCTGTATGCGACGCCTTGTAGTAAATCCCAATTTCATCATTTTGTTCACTGATACGTTTTTTCCAAAACGACTCTGAAATGCCTCAAAACTGCATTTTAAAAATTTGGGCAGATTTGTGGAGTAAATTTTAAGAAATGTTATTTTTAGTGGTTATTCCGTTAGAGGTTGCCTAGATTGATTGGTTGTGATTGTTGTTCTACAATAAGGATATTAGGCCTAAAGTGAAGATTAGGTTTACATAAAGTGAGACAAATAAATATTGGGATAATTGAGAAAATATCCGTAATTGGTAAATGAATTGAAATTCGGGAAGGGTGACGTAGTGATGAGTGAACCTTAGTTGTGTGAAAATTTATATAAATACGTCGAGAGGTATAATTGAAATTTAATAATACGTAGGGTATTTTAGAGGTATATATGTACTACGTATGGGACATATAGTATAGGTTGTGTGTGTATCTATACTGGTGATATAAATATATAGGTGGTGTGAATACCTATTGTATGATTTCTTATGTGTATGACATACATACACTTCTTGATATCGGGGAGGAGGTTTCGCGTAGTGGACGATCTTATCTTGATGAGCCCATTGGGGGGATTTTATATTCGTACCCAGAACATATAATCTTGGACACGTGCTATCTGCGAGTATGATAGTTTCGACGATTGAATGGGATGTACGTGACTATGTTCGCCTCCAATATATGTGATTTGTATTTATGGTTCGAGGGAGACACTGAACCAATAGTCATTATTATAGTGCGAGATATACCAAGACATGATAGCAGAGTATGCATGCACCGCAACTGAGTCTAGAGGTGTCGTATTAGTGTGTGTGTATATATATATATATATTCTACTGTGTGAACTTAGTAGATAATATGGATAGTGAAATCTAAAATAACTTAAGTTGAGAGGTGAGATTTCTCAAGAGAGAGCCCGTATGACTAATATGAATATAATATATGCTTTTAAGCATTTCAAATACTTGCTAAACCGTTTTAAAAATATTTTCACTCGGGCTTTGACCCGTTTCTTGTAAATCTATGTTCTCTTGTGTAATCTACTTTAGGTGTCTAGCCACATGGACGCCAGACATAGGCTATTAGACGATTTGACGTGCTGCAGCTATTGTGGAAGTTGCAGGTCCTTGTTATTAGACACCTCCACTCTTATCCATTCAGTTCGTGATTTTGTTACTTCCAATTAGGACATGTTTCCTATTCTCAGCTACCATTTATTTCATAGAGATATTGTACTCCTTTATTTCAGCTTGATGGGATTCAGTTTTATTATGAATTATTGTATTTGAGACTTTTTAACTTGAACGTTTATTCCAATATTATCTATTCAGTCAGATGTTTTTTTTCATTTATTATTATTTTATTCACTAGAATGGTGAATGTGGTTAATAGTTTAAATTATCGGATAATAAGTAAATGACTAATTGTTTCTGACACTAGCTTAATTAATTAATAGGTGATAAATAGAAAAAATATATTCAACAGTGATGCTGAGAATGATCCAACTGGATATTCTGATTTAATTTAATAAATGACTGATCACCCAGTATTTGATTGAGCAAGGTGTCACACTTAAGTGTTTTTAACACCTGAACACCTTTTTAATTCTTTGGAGCAATATTCTTATCAATTGGAAATATCTTTATTTCCACATTTTTATTTCCAAGAATCATTAAACATGTAAGACTACTTTATAAGAAAAAAACATCATTTTCTTTTATTAACACATGTAGTCTTACCACCTTACACTTATCACCTATAATCCCCTTTTCACACACTTTGAAGACTATAATTTTTACTTTTCTTATATCATGTTTAAACCTAACAAAACCTTCTTTCAACTTGTTTTTGTGTCCATTATCAAAATACTACAAGATCATATGCATAAGGAGATGGATTTTAAATCCTAAAATCCTATTAAATGGGTTAAACATTATTTATCATTCTAGAAATTCATAATACTTTGCAAAAATGCATTTTCAAGACTCAAATGACATTTTATTTCCTCAAACTCAACAACTGTCAAATTTTCATAAAATCTTCGTTTTTGCAAGAAACTTTGGAACATTATTTCACCAAATATTTTATCAAGATCAACATCATTTTCAAAAAATTTATTTCTTAAATGTTTAACATCAAACTTATAGAAAAGGCACAATTTTCATAAAAATCCCAATCTTTATTTCAAGAAACTTTGAAATATGCATTATTCATTTATTCAACCAAATGACATTTTTTCAATATTTTTATTTCATAAAAATGTTTATTATTAATTTTACTAATAACAAGACTATTAATTACACAAAATAGAGTCTTAAAATAAGAGTAGATTTTTCCAACTCAATGAAGCTCTAATAATGGAAGGCATGGAAGATCTAAGGAGATGGCAACATCCCACCTCCTTAGGTGGCCTCAAGAAGGTTGCCCCATTCAAAATCATGCTCCATTTAGCTTCCAATTATAGCCCCTTTAAGACCCCTCTTCAAACTCCATGAAAGCTCCATCTTCATTTTCTCCAAAAATCCCCCACCAACGCCTCTACAAATTCATAGATATGCCCAATAATGGAGGAAATGAATATATGAAGCTTGGACATGGTGAAGACTAGAAGAATATGATGATTTAGGGTTGATATATGGTGGTGAAGTGGTGATTTGTGGTGGAGAGAAGCGGTGGAAGACCACCCTTCTCTCTCTCTCTCTATCTCTCTATCTCTCTCTCATTTTTCTAACTCTAAATGAACCAAACAACCCTTATAAAAACACCCCAAAGCCTTAAAATTCTTTTTTTTACCCAATCTGGGTTTACCACAGCTCAACAGCTCATCAACCCAATGACCCATAACGAGTCAGCGAACAAGGGCAGTTTGACTTTAAAAATTCGATCGATCCGTTCGAACGAGAGGTGCATCTTATTCGATCCCTCGCTTCTAACCACCTTCGAACGAACCTGATCAGTTATATAGTGGGATGTCGCCCGAAGCTCGTTTGATCCATTGCTCCAAACGATCCTTGACTCTCGTTCGAATGATCCAACTTTCGTTCGAACGACCCTTCTTATATCTATGTAATTTTCCCCAAATCTAACACACAACTTCCATTAATTATCATCAAGCCTCCAAAATCAGTCAATCAAAATATAATCCCAGTTATAATTATCATATTCTTGTGATCCTCACCTTATTGTAACTTATACATAAATTAAATGAAGTATTAGTCTAGGGTATTACAGGTTCGAGCCTAAATTTTAATATTAAATTATTTGTTTACTTATTATTAATTTATTACCTGTGACACCGCGCCTAATTAAATACCGGGTGATCAGTCCTTTATTAAATTAAAATCAAGATGACGGTTGGTTCATTCTTAGCATCACTGTCGCAAAATAAAATTTCCAAATTAAATACCCTAAATAATTAAGCTAAGTGTCAAAACAATTTAAAATCTCATTTTCATCTTTATTAAACTCCAATACGAAAACCTTATTAATAAACCATAGCTTAAGAATCACATAATGCTGAAGATGACAATTAACACACAAGAATTAAACCATCTAGATAAACCAAACCAAGCTTAAGAACTATAAATAAAATCTATAAATGAAATCATCCTGACAAGAGTTAACTCCCAAGGAGTACTGAATACTGGAAATATTAATAAACATTAATCTCTGACAAATCCAAATGGAATAGGAAAATGGGCGACACATGCCCTAACTAAGCATAACTAAAATAAGAACAGAATCAATGATGAAGTCGTCTAAAGCAAAGGCCTGCAACTCCCACATACGCTGGAGCACGCCCAATCCAAAGAACCTATGCATGACGCCCCTGTGGCTGGGCACCTGTAATACATACATATATATACAAGAGAGAAAAAGACAGGAAACGGGTCAGAGCCCGAGTGTAAAATAATTTAAAATAGTTTAGCAAGTATTTAAAATGCTTACCGACTAATATAACAACCATGTTAGTATGCGATACTCTGTTGAGAATTCTCACCTCTCATCTAGTGTGCATGCCTATCGTACTACAAATCCTCATAAGTCTATCTAACTTATTCCCCATAAAGTTTTATCTCGAGAAATAACAAGGTTATGACATTTAATTTAGAGAATCAATCTCTTTATGATTACTTACGCTACGTAGAATATCACAGTACCATTATATATATATATATATACATACTATCGGCACCCCATATGAAATCTATGGTACTGGCATACTCTGCTATCAAGTCCCCGTATCACTCATATTAAGGGAAATACTAGTTCGAAATCACTCTCGAACTGTATTAACACAATACACACAAAAGTGGAGGCGAATCATAGTTCTAAGTCACTAAGAGGTCAGCACATACCCTCACGTCTCTTAGGACCATGTGACTATCATTCTCAGATAGCCTGTATCAAGGATACTATCATATAGGGTACGAGTCAATATCTCCCATAAAGGGCCAATCGAGATAAGACTGTCCCGGCGTGGAAACCTCCGTGATAGCAAGTAGCTCGGGTATGATTATACACGGATACCTAATACTTAATATATGTATAGTCACACAGTCACATATATAGATATTCACATTTTTCCAAATTAGGTTCGCCCACGACCCATAATTATTATCATCCGTTCTTAGCACATATTTTACTCAATTATCTCGCATGACGGAATTCATCTCTTTTGTTTTCATTTATAATTTATTTCATACTTACTTCTCATCTCTCGAAGTATTCTCTCTCACTAAGTAGAATTTCAGTAAGTATACCCTCACTTACCTCCTGGTCTAAATCTTTCACGAGCCCCATTCTTTAGTGAACGTACGCACAATTTCTAATGTGTGACTAACTCCCCGTTAACCCACAATTTCATCCCATATTAAATTTCACCCATGGAGTCTACTTAGACCCTACTGGTCCCCTTCATGTCCCATTACACTATTTAAAAGATATTAAAGGGGTCCCACGTATTTTATCCGGATTAGACAAAAAGGGGAAAAACATGCGGTTTTCCAGGAGGGATGGATCGATCGTGGAACGGGGTTGATCGATCGATTGATGCTCTTGGTCGATCGATCGATCAAGCAGTTCTTGCCCAGTTTTTTGCAAATTTTAACCTACGGGTTCAATCATTCTAACTCCTCCAAACCTCTATAATTTCATCCCAAACTCCCATCAAAGCAATCCAAATGTATAAGTAATATATATAAACGAGTTCTAACGTAACGACATCAAAAATTCCTCAACGAATCAATCAAAAAGGGTTTAATCCCAGATTTCTTTATAAAACCATATTTTGCATGAATAATCACGAACCTCTATTTTAATCCAAATTTTCTTCCCAAATATCGTAATAAATTCATGGGTACCTCTATGTATGATCAAGATTTCAGACTAAATGGATTCTCCCTACAACACATATAAATTTTTTTCCAAAACATATAATTCTTCTCTTAAAACATATGATTTTCATTCCTAGACTAACATGGAAGGAATATCAACTAGAAATCAGCAAGATAGATACTTGCATGGGATTCAAGGGTCTGATTTATTGATGAAAAAGATATGGTTGCGTTCCTCGTCGTGCAATCTACGTTTTGGTGGTGGTGGCGGTGAAATCGGATGGGTTATTGGCCTTGAATTTATTGGAAACCCTTATACCTTTTTCTCTAATGGCCGTTCTTAAGTTTCTATGAGTTAACCTTAAAAGCCTAACTCAAATGGCTGATATATCTTAGGAAAATTCGCGGGTTTAATTACCTAAAAATACAAAATGACTATTATACCTTCCCGGGATGCTAATTAGGCCTAAAAACGCTCCGAGACCCAAACTAAATCCCCGAGTATACTTTTCTGACTATCTCAACCCTTCTCGACATGTTGACGCACTCGAAATGACCATACGGATAACTTATAATTTATTCACTCTTTAGCATAATAATTTAGTCCTGACACGACGCAGGCGTGTCCCGATTTAATTTTCATAATTGTCATATTATTCATTCGTGACAATTTTAATAAATTCAATTATACATATTACTTTACCCATTAAGTAATATTCAACAAATTCCCCATAATTACTAACTCTCATCACGCTAGTAAATATTTAAAATAAGTTTTCGGATTAATACTAAATTAATATCTCAATTTAAATTTAATAAATCCCCAGATTTAAAAGCCATAAAAATACGGGGTATTACATTACCGTATTTTATGTCCAATTTAATTTCACATAATATACACACATAACACATATAAATCATGGAATACGATTAGTGATGTCACAAGTCAATGCAGATAGGATATTATTTTAATTTAATGCTCTTAAATTACGATGTATTACATTGGCAACATCGGGCAATCTAGAACCTCCCCTGGATAATGGGGATGCGCAACCAACATCTCCATTGTTGACGATTGCCAATGGGGGGTCAATTCTTTGGACTAGCGAAGCTCGGTGTGTGGCGAAAGAGTGCTGGTGGTGGAGGATGAGGGTTAGGGGCCTCGTCCTCTGCATTTTGATCAACATAAACTTCTTAATCTTTGCTCAGGAGCTGGAGATGGAGGGTTGGGTTGCAACTAGAGATTTAGCTGGGCATGGAGGGCATTATGTTGCTATATGAGGCCATTGATGGTCTGGGTAACCTAGTGTCTATTCATGGCTTCGGAACTTGTCGTTCCCACAAACGACACCAATTATGTTGGGGTAAAAATCTAACACACAAAACACAATAATGAAGAATACTAATGACAATAATGAATGAAGAGCAATGAAGAATATAAACAAGATGTACGTGGGTTGGTTGTAACAACCTATGTCCATGCGGTAAAGGGAGAGGGAATGGAGATTTTATTATATTGAGGATTACATTGATTAGATGCAAATCAACTAACTTAGCCTTTACTTTGTACTACATTGTCTTTATATACTAGCCTTACATAGTGGTTCCTATTATTAGTTGACATCACGGGACAACATGTTTGGCTCTATCAGACTTGTGTGTTCCACTTTTCCATATTCACAAGAAGAGTGGTTCGCCACTCGTCTTCATAGAGAATGTGCATGATATTTGAAACAACGGCTAGTTGACGGGCCTTTTGATACTAAACACCCAATCGCCCAACAGATGGTGGGATGGATGTTCAGTGGATCTACCCTAAGAACCATGACCATGTTCGTATGACCCGACCGAAAATCTCCATCTTTCGTATATATTATGATATCACAAGTATAATACACAATGAAATATATACATGAATTGATATTATTATCTAGTACATATGTACTGTGTAAAAGTATATACAAGTATCATGTATGTATTGTTTTTATTATTTCACATATAAATCTTAATATACTATATATTTTGATGATGCATACATATACATAATTTTGTGTACATATATATATAAATGCATAAAAATATGAAAAATGAACGATTCTTAGTTGAAAAATAGAAAATATAATTGGAAAATAGAAAAATATTTAAAATTAAAAATATTTTAACTCAATATTTAAAAATAGACGTGCCAAACATAAATTCTTATAAAAATGTTAATTAAAGAGAGACAAATATTATTATAATTCATAATGAAAATAAATATTATGTTGGGTGGAGATGGTCCCATCCCATGAACACACGTACCCATTTTGTATTCATCACCGCCCACAACAAAACCTATAAATACAAATAGAGCTTTTTGACACTTGTTCATTTTCTCTGCTTCATTCCTATAAATCTATCCTTCTGATTTTGTGGATGGAGGCCAAAATCAACCAATTCTTCGAGTCCGTGAGTTCCTTTTTCAGCGGTGGAGATCAGATCCCTTGGTGCAATCGCGACATCCTCCTAGTAAGCATTCCTATTTCTATTCCTACTACACAAAAATACTCCAATCCCTCTTTGTTTTTTCGCTAAATGATACAAAAACAGAAACAACCAAACATACACCTAAAATAGTTATATGAAGCCTTAGCTACGATGATTCTCTTGCATTATTTTGGGTACCTTAATCACGTTTATGTTGAAGGGTGGAACTTGTAATAGTTTTAGGCTTCATTTTGATAACCATATATAGGTTTTCGGTTTCTTTAGATTGTTTTTGTGTCACACGATATGGTATATGGGGAGCTCGAATTGCTGAGATGTCTCGAGGCTACAGTAGCTTCTATAGTTTTATTACAAGTTTTTTCCTACTTTATGGAAATCAAACATTATTGCCCCATAAGGGTCCAAGTTTAGACCGCTTCGTTTTACCTATAAAAAGGATCACAAAAGAGGCAGTTAGAATGGTACTCGAATCATTTAACGGAATCCAAAGTTTCCAAACCCACTTGAGCTCAGCTGAGGCTGCCACTCAGCTCTCAGAAAAATTAAAGAAGAATGGGGAACTCCTAGTTGATTTTTGGAATTTGACTCGAGGAAGTGTTTTCACAACATCGACGGACATCGACTCGTCCCAATATTTAAGGAAGAAATAGACGATCCAAAGTTCTTTTACCCCATTTAGAAAGTCTTTCCTCCCAAACGACTTGTAGAAGTTGAGAAGGCCCTCACTCTATCACAGAAAGTGTATTACTATCCGCCCTACCCTACCAAGCAACATCTACGTACACTTGTTATGGGGAGAAATTCTAAAAATAACTCTTATATGGTGTGGCATGTGGGAGATATGATTATAAAATACTGTAATTGTCAATCATTTGTTTTTGGTGAAAATAAGCTTGTATTAATAAAAAAAAAGAGGGATACAGTCAAACTAGACCACAGTCTGGGCCTCACAAAAGCACTACTGACACACTAAACTTTAATCACAGAAGGCCAACACAAACTCATTGCCTAACAAACCACTAACCCCAAAACTCTTCTATCTAAAACCAATGATCCACCACCCCAAACAGTCCAGCGCTCATCCGAGTCAAGATATATAGCTTTTACTGATCCATGTCTAGTGGGCCCCCCAAACCATCATTCTTCCAAGCCAACGCATTTTAATTTCATAATCTTCTTATCGAACCCCCACCTCTTACAAATTTCTCAGTTCTTGTAACTTCTATCTTTCTTCTCCCATTTAATAGTAGCCATTTGGATAATTTTCAAGTTTCTTTATAACTTCTATTGGGTCCGTGACATTTCTTTGAAATATTCTTTGTAAAATTTCTCTGAAATATTCTTTCATTCCTCTCTCTCCATATGCAGCACATAGATATAGCTAGCTTATGTAAGTCGTTGATGAATTTACCTTTATGTTCTTAACTACCTCTTTCTGTTATCTCCTCTATAAATGATTTACTTGATATCACTATACCATAATTGTTTAAGCATTTATTCCAAACATATTTTGAAAATTCGCACTGGAAAAAAGGTGATCTGTGTTTTCAATATCTCTATTACATAGCACACACACATCATTGTCTAGGCTTTCCCATTTCTTCAGTTTCTCTTTGGTCCAAAATCTGTCTAGAGATGCTAACCATGTAATAAAAGCGCGCACTGGAATTTTTTTTGCAAACCGTACAGTTTTATGCCAAGCAACTTTGGGCTTTTTAATTCTCAGCTCTTCATAAGCATCTTTACTATTAAAAATACCATCCCACTAACTGTCCACGACACCCAATCCTCACAATGCACTTGTGGCTGGCCACAACCTATCCTCAATGCCCCAAGGGCTCTAGAATTATGGGGAGGTAGATTCACATGCTGGCTTTGACCTCCACACTACTACCTACGCCGTACACAATTCTGAAACCAAAATTTTCATTAATGGTCATTCTGTATGCCAATTATCCAGCCAGAAGTATGTGTTTTCCCCATTACCAATATGGTATTTTACCATTTGGCAATCATTTCATCTATGAAAGATATTTCATGTCTTCATCTAATAGTTCACTTGGATTTAGATTTGTTCTTTACAGTAATGCTATTTTCAGAACAACTATAGAGGGACTATAAAGTATATTTTGCAAAAGAAGATTACTTTGGTTCTCTATTATCGTTCAATGCGTATCTACTAAAATAAACCACATTGGTGCTTCACTCCCCTTTTGCCATCCATACTTCTCAACCACCACCACCACCTATGGAAAGTATCTCTAGTTTTAAAGAAGAATCTAAAATCAATTTCTAAACATCAGTTGGGTTAGCAACCCAAGTTCCTTATAATCAAACCCCTCCCCTCACCAGTTTGTAAACTCAGTTCAAATCCGCCTACCGGTTCTTAAATCGTTCATCCAGGCCACCCTCAGGATGATTTTTTTCATCAATACTTGTATGATGAACATAGACATGAAATATATCTGAAGACCAAATATCCCAAATAAGGGTTAATCCCTTTGTGACGAATATTTTTTTTGATGAGCAAAGGATTGTTGGGATATTAATTAATCCGCTATCTCATATCAATTTCTCCACCATGAAATTCCATATGGCTTATCAAAGTCTATTTACATGTAGTTCCCTGCCTTACAGAAGCATTAAAATGGATCTTAGTATCATATAAATTAATATAGCAATATTTATGATGCAAGAGAGCATCATCATCATCATTATTATTATTATTGTTATTATCATTATTATTATTATTATTATTATTATTATTATTATCATTATTATTATCTTGTTATTTTATTTCGTGCTTGAGGTCACTTTTGTGTTTGGGCATCCCCCCACCTATAAGAGCGAGTCTGCAGTTTTTATTTCATTATTACACAACGATTTTTTTTGGATACGAGGGAGATATGAACCCTAGCTTTCTTCTGGTTTGTGATTATTACTTTTGTGTTAATTTCGATGTGTTTACGTCAGTGGTATCAGAGTTGAGGTTAGATTGTGAATTATCATGTTAGATTTGATTTGGTTTGATTGGGATCATGGCTGGACCGCTAAGGAGGCGGGGTTGGTTATTTTTGACATGACACAATAACATGATTTGAACTGCACACGAAGTTAATGATTTAAGGTTGAGCATTTCTTGACACGAACCCAAAATGACACAACTCGCAACACGAATAATAAAGAGGTTAGGTTAGTGTCAAACATGAATAATTTGAAATGACATGAATATACTAATTTAACTAATATTTATGAAGTATGCATTACTTTTTGTTTTTTATATCTTGATCTGCTATTATGTAAAAATTATATACAATAATATGATATTTTATTTATTTGTGCTAGTATATAAAATTAACGATTTTAAGTTTGTAATGGACCTATGAGTAGTTAGATTTGTTAGGAGTGAAGAACATATTACTCTTATGTTCGGGCTAAAGGATTATGTATGTCAACCCAAATACAACACGGTTAATAAACATATCAGTTTAGTGTTAGGTTATGTGACACGATTACTTTAACATGTCGGGTTACTTTTAGGTTATTTGACACAATTACTCGAACAGGTTGAGTTAGAGTTCACTAATACTTAACCCGAACCCTAAATGAGATGACTTGAATATGACACAACAAATTTCTAGCCCTAACTCAAGGAGGGGAACTGATGACGTGTCGAGAGCAATGTCGGGGGTGTTGTGATCATCGAGACATTTCTAACTCTATCCTCCTTTTATGGAATCCATGATGTCGAACCCAAGACATCGACCGAAGACATTGAGGACCTCCCCAAACTTTCACCACCTTCTATCGAAAACTAATTAGGTCGAACCATTGTAGCTACATCTATTTCGTTAAACCCTCTCCTGCCTACCTGTGCCCTTAAAAACCCCAGTCGACATTACCATCTCCTAAGACTCCCCCTCGACTTTACCCCCATCGCCATGGTTCCGCGAAACTACAATCGCATCATTCAATCACTGCCAACCCTAACAACGGCCCTATGCTTAAACCAACAACCAATAGCTGCGCCAAAATCTCGCTTCGCCCCCTTTTCCTCTTGCCAGGACACTCCTTAGGGCACGAGACCCTACTCACGAGTATATCCTTATGCGATTCAACATCCATTTTGTGGTGACGTATTAATTTTCAAGTCTAGTAGCAAAGTGTTCATTGATAGCCTTTATAGCATAGTTGACAAATAAGGCCTTTTTCATATCTGGTGCGACCTTACGCCGTGATTATTGTAGGTTTCTTAGCGTAAACTTGGTGTCACAATGGATGATTGGGGCAATGGGTTTCTAGGTAGAGTCCGTACGTTGGAGGAATGTATGGCTCAATAGTACGGTAGCGATCCTTTGCGGTTTGACACGTGATGTAGAGTTCCCTTCATTATTAGACCGTATTGACGAGGAAAGTTTGATCGAGTGAGCATACATGACAGTTATGTGACCACGTAGGTCATCGGTTCTAACCCTCTCTGTAGTCGCTTTGTGAGCATTGTTGGAAGATGTGCGCGTGGAGGGAATGCTCTTATGCATTTGTTAGTTGGTTGACTATTGCTGATACATGTAATCCTCTTACTTTACCGTCTTTATTAGAATTTTGTGTAGACTCTTGGACGAGTTACCCTTTCTCCGTGATATACATGTCATAGACTTTATTGTAGGGGCTCAGTGCCGCATTACCCATGTCAACAATGAGCTGAGTTATGTGATAGGAGATTGATGTGATAGAGCATGTCTAAAGGTGTTGTCCCTGCGTTGTTGATGCCAAAGAAGTACGACAATTGGCATGAGTGTTTCTTGTTCGGTTATTAACAAGATCACTGTGACTGTTTTCATATTATGGGGTTAGTGTTTTCATTTATGGTTTGATTAAGTGTCCTTGAGTTATGTTATTTGTGGTGATGGCGCGGGTTGATTAGGAAACGGTGCGGACTATCGTGGATTGACCTACACATGCATTGTCTTGCAACACACTAATGCGAGTATGTATACTCCTCTTTGTAATGTCGTAATGTTGTGTTTCGTTATAGAGATTGATGATGGTTTATTGCGCAAAGAGAGTCGGCATGGGAAAACTCATAAGCTTCGAATGCAAAGTTATGGTCCTATGCTACATTGTTGTGGTGACAACACCTATCATTGGATCTCTTAATTGATTTTTAGATGCACTTGATATCTAACGTCATTAGCTTTAACTCCATTATGTGGCCCCCATTAGCTACTCCTCTTCTAATGTACATCTAGTGTGTTCTTATGCTGATCGTGTTAAAGGGGATTAAATATGTGGAGGAGGTTACTGCCTCGATGGGCACCGATGTTCGTTACTCAATTCGGCGAGGAGTGATGTAGGGACCTCTTTGAATTATATATTTCTTTTATTTTTTGTGTGAGGGTATTTTTTTCAATAGGCGTTCCTTAGCCTATAAAAGGGAGTCGACATATATTTTTGTTATCATTACACTATAATTATTTTTGAGATATGAGAGAGATGTGAAACACTATCTTTCTTTTGGCCTCTGATTGTCAGTTAGGTTTTAATTCACCTGTGAAGTTTAAGTTTTATTAAATAGAACATCATTGTATTGTTTAAAAGTCAACAAAATTTTAGAGTAGTTAATGATAATGAGGAAAGTTATGAAGCATGTGCATAGATACGACACACATGGAAACATTCGCACAACAAAGTTTAAAAATGTAGACGCATAGGTTCCTCTCGCCTCACAACTCTTGGGGGCTATCTCCCATTGTATGTCTAGTGCAAATGGATTTGAAGGTCTAAACAAACGGGGATTAGTCAAGCCTTAAGAGGCCTGGATACCCAGAGTTATTAAAAAAATCATGGGTGGTTCTAGTGGTCCTCTATTAGTCATAAGCCATAGCTTTGGGTTGTGAAACCAAATCCATTAGGGGATGGGGTGTTTAAAAAACGTACATCCATAAGGTTATGGCAGTGGTAAGCTAGGTGAGTATGTAAATGGGAAATCAATCATCACGAGGCTTTTAGCGGAACATTTTCAATGCAATGATACAAGAGAACACAATTGAGATGAGGTGTTAAGATAAAACATATGTAAGGGTCCGTTTAATTCAAAAGTGGGCACATGGGCTGGATGGCAAAATTTTCCATGGCAAATCCTATAATTTTTTAGATAGGGTTGTTTGATAACATTGATTTTTCAGGTGGCAAAAGTGAGATGTTTGATCGAATTAGTGGCAAAAGTGGCAAATGTAAACAAACTGATATATAAAAAAAATCTTAATGTAAAATAGTTATTAAAAAAATAATTTTAACAAAAAGCAACTTATAACGAAAAAAATAGTTCTTAAAAAAATAGTTTTTAAGAACAAAAATAGTTTATAGCGAGGAAAAAAACAGTTTTTCAAGAAATACAGTTTGTAACAAAAAAAACATTTAAAAAAAGTTTTTAGCAACAAAAAAAAAACAGTTTTGACAAAAATAAAACAGTTGGTAAGGAGAAACAAGTTTAACAATAAAAAAAATAGTTTTGACAAAAATAAAACAGTTTTTAACGAAAAACAATTTTTAACAATAAAAAAACAGTTTTGACAGCAATAAAACAGTTTATTAACGGAAAAACATTTTTTAATGAAAAACAAATTTTAACAATAAAAAAAACAGTTTTGACAGCAATATAACAGTTTTTTAACGAAAAACAGTTTTTAGCTCCCCCCCCCCCCCCCTCCAAAAAAACAAACAAACAGTTTTAACGAAAAATAAAAAACATTAAAAGAAGCAGTTTTTACCAAAATTGAAAAAAATGTACATATAGTGAATATTCACTGGATGTTTACAAATAAGACCTATTGGAACAAAATCTTTTTTCATGGGACCTGATGGAGCAAAAAAAAAAAGTTAGGACCTATTGAACTACATGTTTAGTAAACGGGACTAATTGGTAAATACCGCTAAAAAAAAGTTTCAAAGGGATGGCAAATTTGTGGGAAAACTTTGCCATCCTATATAGGTAAGCAAATTTTACCAATAAAAGGATGGCAAAACATGTACGTGGAATCAAACGGACCCTAATAAAATGGCACAAACGTTAGGGGTAGCATATATATATATATATATACACACACACACGATTTTATAATATAAACAATAGATCTTTCCTGATCAATCCTTTGGTCCTCATTCATCGAGAATAAGAATCCTGCTCCCACCCCCCACCCCGCGCGCGCGCACGCGCACACACACACACACACACACACACATATATATTGTGTGTGGAAAGGAGTTATAGGTCTAAGGTTGCTAGGGACATGCAGTACTTAATGTACCAAGGGTAGAAAGTGTTAAGAGGGTGACAAACTCTCACTCCCCTTTATAGCTAATACCAATATTGCACTCTATAACATATTGGGATTGCGATCACCTCTTGCCATTATCCAAAGATCTAACAGTTAAATAAGTATTGTAGAGATTTAAAAGGCAATGTCATGTCTCGAGGCCTTAAAGTAATGACAAGCACCAAACATTGCATTATAGCTAGCTTGTGATTTTGATTTTTAACATAGGTAGATGCATTAATTTTACATTTTTATGCACTAAGGCGCATTTGGTTGGAGTGCTATTAATGCAACTTGAACTGAACCATTAAGTCATCGTGCATTCCTCAAAATTATGCTTATCATAGACTGCGCTTTTATGTGGGCATCTTGCTCTTGGGGCATGTAGGTTGAGTTATGAAGTAATCAAACCCTAGATTATGTTTATAAGAGACTAAGGTATAAAAGAGGAAGAAGAGAGAAGAGAGAAATCTGATATGGGAAGATGAGAAAGAATGAAATGAATTAAGTCATCCATTCTCCCATCTCATTCTATTTATAACATAAGGTTTCACTAATTATACAAAGGTACTCTACATAATAAAAGTAATATAAATATGCTTCCAAATAAGTCCCTGACAACACTCCCCTTCAAGCTGGTGCAAAGATATCTATCATGCTCAGCTTGACTAACATATACTACAAAGTAGTCTTGTTCATATCTTTAGTCAACATATCAGCTACTTGTTCACTTGTACTGACAGACAAACGAAGTACAAATCACTCCAAGACGAAGATTTTCCTTAATGAAATGTGTATCAACTTCCATGTGCTTTGTTCTATCATGTTGAATTGGATTGTGAGCAATATCAATGGCAGCTTTGTAGTCATAATACAAATTCATTGACTCATAAATGGGGTGACCCAACTCGAGTAATATAGTTTGTAGTTACAACAACTCACAAATTTCATGTGTCATGGATCTATGATCTATATTCAGCCTTTGCATTAGACCTCGCTACTACAGTTTGTTTTTTACTGCGCTAAGAAACAAGATTACCCCCAACAAATGTACAGTAGCCTGAAGCTGATCTTCGGTCTGTCACGGACCCTATCCAATCTGCATCCGTATATGCTTCAACCCATAAGTGGCCTTGTCAACCAAACATTATCCCTATGCCAGGAGAACCCTTAAGGTAACGGAGAATGTGATGCACTGCCTCAAAGTGAGTCGTATGTAGAGCATGCATAAACTGACTAATCACGCTTACAGCATAAGCAATATCCGGTCGCGTAAGAGAAAGGTATATTAGTCTCCCAACCGAACGCTAGAATCTCCCCACATCATCTAACAATTCACCATCCATATCATTGAGCCAATGATTTTGCTCAAGCAAGTCTAGCTCCAAGTTTTCCCGTTTTAGTTAACATATCTAACACATACTTCCGTTGTGAAATGAACACTCCTTTTTTGGATCTACACACTTCAAAGCGAAGAAAGTATCTCAATAATCCAAGGTCTTTAACCTCGAACTCCATCCCTAAAAAAGACTTCATCCGCTGTATCTCTTCTGGATTATCTCCAGCAATAACAATGCCATCAACATACACAATGAGGGCAGTGGTGCGATTTTGATATCACTTAATGAAGAGAGTATGGTCTGTTTGACTCTTTGTATATCCCACCCTTTTTATAACAGTGCTAAATCTCTCAAACCACACACGTGGTGGCAGTTTTAACCCATACAAGGCCTTCTTCAGACACCAAATCCTGATTATCACCAAGCTTAAATTCTGGAGGCATCGCCATGTACACTTCTTCCTCCAAATCACCATAAAGGAAGGCATTCTTGACATCCAATCGATGTAAAGGCCAAGACAAATTTGTTGCCAATGATATAAGAACTCGTATGGAATTCATCTTGGCAACGGGAGCAAAGGTTTCATGATAATCGATCCCATATGCCCGAGTGAAGCCCTTTGCAACTAATTGGGCTTTATATCTTTCAATATTTCCATCACCTTGGTATTTTATTTTATAAACCCACTTGTAGCCTACTGGCTTCTTACCTTTAGGTAATGGAACAACATCCCATGTCCTATTCTTCTCAAGGGCCTCCATTTCCTCAATCATAGCTTTCTTCCATTGAGTTTGCTTTAAAGCATCTAAAAGGTTAGAAGGAATTGAAACAGACGATACGGAGGAAGTGAAAGCACGATATGTTGGAGATAAGGCATTATAGGATACAAATTGAGATATAAGATATTTTGAACAATTACGAACACCCTTACGCATGGCAATAGGAATATCAATATCAATATCAATTGAAGGATTACCTTAATTACGAGAGATTTCTTTGTCTTGGGGTGAGACAATGTTTTTTTTGCTTTTCTTGTAAACACAAGAATGCCTCTTTGTTTCCATTGCAATTCATTAGTATCAGTAGTAGCAGATTTAGGCATAGACTCTCCCGCAGTAAAAACCGATAATGGAAGAGGACATTCAACTCTAGAGAAGGACGGGGATGGATTCTCTATACTAACTGGAGTTTCCCCCCTTAGAAAATCCCGAGCAGCAAAAAAAAAGGATCCGTCTCAAAGAATGTCACATCCACCGATACAAAGTGACGATGAGTGATAGGGTTATAACAACGATACCCTTTGTAAGTCACTGAGTAACCTAAGAACACACACTGAATTGTTTTCGGGTCTATTTTATCCGTTCGGTGATAAATATGAATGTAACAGACACAACCAAATACTTTGGGAGGAACGATAAACAATGGAGAATTATTATGCAGCATTGATATGGGAGTTTATATCCTAAATTCTTAGAGGGCATCCGATTGATAAGATAGGTAGCGGTTAAGGTGGCATCTGCCCAATAAGGTTTAGGTACTCCCATACCTATGGGAGGAGAACGACTCATTTCTGTATTATGACGATGTTTTCGTCCGGCTACACCATTTTGTTGTGGGGCATCAACACATGAGGTTTGATAAACAATCCCATTATCAGTGAAAAATGAGGTAAGACCGCTATACATAAACTCCCCTTCATTATCAAGATGAATTTTTTTTTAGAGAGGAATCAAATTGAGTACATAATTTTGTGAAAGGTATTGAAAATACAGTGAACCTCACTTTTATTTTTCAGAAGATAAAGCCAAGTATAACGACTAAAATCATCACCAAACACCACATAATATCGAAAATCAAGTAAGAAAATTGTAGATTCAGGACCCCAAACATTAGAATGAACAAGTTGTAAATGAGCAGTAGTTGCATTAAAACTGAAAGGATAAGTAACACGACTGATTAGGCATAAATTCTTCCCATTTATCCCCTTAATTTAGAGACTTTTATCGCTCCACAAAGTGTAATTAGAGTGGATTTATCTCATATCATTGCTATTGACATTTTCTAATTAGTACGCCGAGTTTCGTGTATATCCTATCTATTTTGCAGGTATTCAGTGCACACAAGGAAGGAGAAAACCGGAAGGAAGAATGAAGATAAATGTAGGAAAGTAAAAGGGCAAAAGAGTAATCTGAGTCAGGAATCCAGACCAAAAATCAAAATGAAAGATGAAGACTTCGCGCCTACAAGTGCTTAGGAAGAATCGACATCCTAATCCGAGTTCCGGATCAAAAGCTACAAGTCTTCAAAATTACAAGGAGGAAAAGTTTCCTGCAGAGATCGAACCGAATCGCAAGGCTGGAAAAACGACCGATCCTATCCTGGGAAAACTTCCTGTGAAGCACAAAATGATGGAACCGAATCGAAGAGGAAATAAACGAACCGAACCGGTTCAAGAAAAACTTCTGTCAAAGGCAAACCGAACCAAATCACCGTAACAGGATCGGTTCGAGTATCGAAGATTTGGATTTATCCACTTGTAAAATAAGAGTCTTGTATGATTGAAACTCTTAGAAATTCGTTGAGTATAAATTTAAAACTCCTCTGAGACGTTAGGAGGCTTCTAATTCGTTAGAGAAGCATTGTGATTAGTTTAGAGAAGAGAACACCAAGAAACCGTAGTTTTTATTCCAGTTATGCAATTCAAGTAATTTTATTCCAATTCTTGCTTTCATTATTGCAGTAGTTACTTCTTTAATTAGCAATTTCATTCTTCTTCACCTTCAGTTGTTAGTAAAAATGTTTTCTTTCATTCAAAACATGTTTTCTTCTAGTTTTAATATGTCCGGCTAAGCTTTCAAGGGTCGGGGTGCATGAACCCCACCCGATGTAATTCATGATAGTGGAAATAGAATTTGGAATTAAAATCTTAGATGAATTGTGTCATATAACTGGTATGACCATTGTGGACGTTTGATCTCGGTTGCCTCGCGTCGCTTTATACGATACTGCTTTAATTCATCCTTTGCTTACATACTGTGCGGGCTACGATCCCTCATATATGTAATACTTAGGAGTGTTAAAAACCAGGTTTTAATTCGTCCTTTGCTTACATACTGTGCGGGCTACGATCCCTCATATATGTAATACTTAGGAGCATTAAAAACCGGGTTTATTTAAAGCTTTAATTCTGAATCTAGTATCCTACGAAGTGAAAGGGTGTGGGGGATTGTAACCCGACCTATCGTTCTCATTTCATAGTTAAAGTTTTAGTCAATTCGTTATTAGTTTTTCATTAGCGTAGTTGCACTTCATTTATTTGTAGTCTCATTAATTACTCTTTTTCATATTTGCATCTAGTTGTAGTTATTTTACAATCCAAATCACCTTTTCCTTCTTTTTAGAGTCAACGTTAGGTTACCTTCGTTTTTCCAACGTCGTTATGATTTCGTTCGTCATGTTTCCCTGAGGATCGATACCCGACTTATCGGATTATTACTTGAGCGATAGACTTGCACTTGAGCCTAAATAGCACGCACACTAGTCACATTTGTGGTCGCGTCAAGTTTTTGGCGCCGTTGCCGGGGAGCTAAGTAGACTTAGGTTAGATTAAGTCAATAAAAAACTTTGACTAAGAAAATCTAAAAACATATAAAAAGAAAAAAAAAAAATTCTAAAAATTTAAAAATAAAAATTCATCTCTCAAAAGCCTTTAAGCAAAATCCTGAACATACTCAGACTCCTCACAATACTCCAACCAGAATCCACAAAAATCCAATCGTTGAGCACAACTCTGAAAGCCCCCCCACACCTCGCGTTCCACAATTCTGGTTTCCAATTCCTACTCCTGAGCACTCTATCAGTAGCTACACCCCGAGTCAAACTTCGAGTCACAAATCTAGGACACCGAGTGAGTACACAAAGTCGTTTGAAGAAAGCGCGAGTGCGACGTCTGACGCAACGAGTTTTGGTACTGGAGAGGGAGATCTCCCCTATCGCCCCATGAAAGACTTCCTCTTTCCTGAGCGGACTGTCACCCCTGGTTGCATTTTACTTCCCTATAATGCCTGCCGGTCAGTTCCACTTTCGCAATCGCAATGGGATGATACAGATTTTCCTTACGTTTCATAGCATGGATTCGGAGAAACCATACCCGCATATTCGTGAGTTTGAAGAGGCGTGTGACACATTTAGTGATCAAGCTTGCACGCAAGATGTCGTTCGGCTAAAGCTTTTTCATTTTTTCTTAAAGGATAAAGCCAAGACCTGGCTATGGTCTCTCCCCCCGAACTCCGTCACTTCCTGGAGAGATATGCAGTCTAAGCTTGTCTTAAAATTCTATCCACAGCACAAGACCAACTCTACCAAAACTCAAATCCAAGCTTTCTGACAACACGATAATGAGTCTTTTGACCGATGTTGGGAACGTTTCCAAGAGTTAGTAAGTGCATGCCCCCATCATGGTTTTGACAAACACCTAGTGATATCTTTCTTCCATAATGGGTTGACAATAGCTTCCAAACAACTTGTGCAAACAATGTGTGAAAGACCCTTTTGGGATTTAAACTCCTGCGATGCCGAGGCCCATCTTAAGTATGTCGCGGAGACTATTCAAGCATGGGACACATCTTATCCTAATCAAACCCGGCCTAAACAACCATCTATCAATCACACTGCATCCGGTCTATACCATTTGGATAGCAGTACCTTAATAGACCGTCGATTCGATTAGTTTCAGAGAGATATGAAAGAGTGGTTTGATGGTCGGTTGAGAAATATCTCCGAATCCAATCGTGGTTCGAAAGAAAAAGTGTGTGCTATCTGTGAGGCAGGCCACTCCACAAAGGCATGCCCGACGATTTCCGCCTACAAGGCCATGCACACCGAGCAGGTGGATGCTATAGGAGGATTTAAGGGGAATTTTAATGCCCCGTATGGGAATTCGTACAACCCGTCGTGGAGAAACCATCCTGGTTTCAACTACGGACAACCACAAGCTGCGATGAACCCACATTCACAGGTTGTCCCACCTCCACCACCTCCTCAATACCAACAAGCACCACCCCCTCCAGTTCCATATGTAGCTCCACTGCGGAGGAGCCTCGAGGATACAATGAACCAATTCATAAATTCTCAAGGTGCAAACAATGCTCAATATGAACGCATTTTGGCCGAAATAAATGCGAACATCTCCAAGATGCAATCCGCTTTGAGCATCCAAGAGAAGGGCAAGTTTCCTGCCCGAGGCCAAAAACCTCCCCAAGGTCAACTAAGTGCAGCAGGAGCACTGCCAAGCTGTAACCACTGTTCGTAGTGGGAGAGTTGTTGATTTATTACCTCCCCCACACGACATTTCAAAAGACAAGGAGAATTCACCCTGCACGAAAGAGGCCGAAGATATCTCCTTGAATGAGAGTGAAAAGGAAAACACTAGTGAGCTCGAGGTAGTTGTAAAACCACCCTCCGCTGTGCCATTTCCTCAAAGATTGGTTCCTGCCATAAAAGGACCATAAGTGAATAAGTGCTAGAAGTGCTTAAGAACGTGAAGTTGAACTTACGTTTCCTCGATGCAATAAGGCAAACCCCATCATATGCAAAAGTCATAAAAGACTTATTGACAGTCAAGAGGAGGATGAAGATAAAGAAGAACGTGTTTCTAGCACAAAACACGAGCTCAGTCCTTTTTAATGATCTCCCACCTAAATATAAAGATCCCGGGGCGCCCACCATTTCCTGCACCATTGGAGAGAACAAATTCGAAAAGGCCCTACTCGATTTGGGGGAAAGTGTCAATATCCTCCCCTATTCGATATATAGGAAACTTGATCTGGGTGATCTTAAGCCCACAAGGATCACTCTCCAGTTAGCGGATCGAACCGTGAAGATACCAAGGGGTATAGTTGAGGACGTGATAGTCCAAGTGGACACTTTCTACTTCCCGGTTGATTTTGTCATTTGGGACACGGATCCCTCCTTCGCCTCGGAAAATCATGTTCCCATCATCTTGGACGCCCATTCTTACCTACGGCTAACGCAGTGATTAATACTAGAAATGGGCAGATGCAACTCACTTTTGGAAATATGACTTTAGAAATGAACATCTTCAACATAGCCCAACAAGCAGGGGAAGAAGATGATCTTCACGCAGTGAGCTTAATTGAAGAGATCGTAGAAGAACCCTTTGAGGAAAATTACTGTGGAGACGCCTTAAAAGCTTGCCTAGCTTCCAGTCATGAGAGGGAGGGAGTGTACACCGAGTTTGAGAGGGAGATAGAGGAGTTGAGAGAGTTACTCGATGAGAGAGCATCGGACGAGGACGCAAGAGATGTTAATTGGGTTTCTCGGTTCGAAGAGTTACCGCCAAGGGAAGCATGCATAGTGCCCTCTAGCGACACATTCCCGACTCTCGAGTTGAAGAAACTACCCTCCAATGTTAAATATGCTTTCCTAGGTGAAAGTGAGACATTTCCAGTTATTGTCTCCTCTAGCTTAGATGAAGAGCAGGAGGGTAAGCTATTAAAGATTTTGAGGAAGCACCAAAGTGCTTTTGGTTGGTGTATAGCTGATCTTAAGGGGATAAGCCCTCTAATTTTCACCCATAAGATTCACCTCGAGGAGGATATTAAGCCTTCGAGAGAAATGCAAAGACGGCTAAACCCCACAATGAAAGATGTGGTGAGGACTGAAATCATAAAATTGTTGGATGTCGGGATTATCTACCCAATCTCGGATAGCAAGTGGGTGAGCCCCATTCAAGTTGTCCCGAAGAAGTCGGGCATGACTGTGATTGAAAATGCCAAGGGAGAGCTAGTTCCCCAACGTACCACCACTGGATGGCGCGTTTGTATTGATTACTGGAAACTCAATGCGGGAACTAGGAAAGACCATTTTCCCTTACCATTTATCGATCAAATGCTTGAAAGAGTAGCGGGCCACCCTTATTATTGCTTCCTAAATGGTTATTCCGGATATAATCAAATTGAGGTAGATGTACTTGATCAAGAGAAAACAACCTTCACTTGCCCCTTTGGAACGTTTGCCTACAAACGTATGCCATTTGGCTTGTGTAATGCACTGACGACCTTTCAAAGGTGCATGTTGAGCTTATTCAGTGACATGGTTGAGAGAGGGCTAGAGGTGTTTATGGACGACTCTAGTGTTTTTGGCACCTCCTTCGACCTATGTTTAGGCAATCTTGAGAAAGTACTAGCCCGATGTGTGGAAAAGAATTTAGTGCCGAATTGAGAAAAATGCCACTTCATGGTAACTGAGGGTATAGTTCTTGGCCACATCGTGTCATCCAAAGGGATCGAGGTTGATAGAGCAAAGATAGATGTCATAGCTGACCTACCCTTACCTAAATCGCTGAAAGACGTGCGCTCCTTCTTGGGCCACGCGGGGTTTTATCGAAGGTTCATTAAGGACTTTAGCGCCATCGGTAGACCCTTAAGCAATCTTCTTATGAAGGACACCCCATTCGAGTGGACGGAAGCATGCCGAAGCGCTTTTGAAAAACTGAAAAACATGCTTGTGTCTGCTGCCATTATGCAAGCTCCGGATTGATCCTTACCATTCGAGCTTATGTGTGATGCTAGTGATTATGCGATAGGGGCTGTTTTGGGCCAAAGAAAAAACAATACGGCTCATGTCATCTACTACGCTAGTCGGACCCTTACCGGACGATAACTCAATTACTTCACCACGGAGAAGGAGTTGCTAGCGGTAGTATTTGCTCTTGACAAGTTTCGGTCCTATCTTATCGGTTCTCCCATCACCTGTTTCATCGATCACGCGGCTTTAAAATATCTACTTGCGAAGAAAGACGCAAACCGCGCCTCATAAGGTGGATCCTACTCCTACAAGATTTTAATCTCTCCATTAAAGACAAAAAAGGAGTAGAAAACGTCGTTGCCGATCACTTATCACGACTTTCGTCCGACGTACCTAGTAATCCTACACCCATAGACGAGTATTTTCCGGATGAACAACTCTTTGCCACTTCTTCTTTGCCCTGGTTTGCGGATATTGTGAACTATCTTGTCACGGGAGTCGTCCCTCCTGATTGGACACCGCAAGATAAGAAGAAGTTCATCACTTGGTCGCGCATGTTTTTCTATGATGATCCATTCCTTTTTAAATATTGCGCCGATCAAATCATCCGACGATGCGTACCGGATGACGAAATTCCAAAAGTTATCCAATCCTGTCATTCGGAAGCATGTAGAGGCCACTTTTCTGTGAAAAAGACAGCCGCTAAATTTCTCCAATGCGGTTTGTACTGGCCCACAATGTTTCGATGTTAACAATTGTTGCTAATCTTGTGACAAGTGTCAACGTATGGGGGCGATTACCAGATGAGACATGATGCCATTAACCCCGATTCTCATTATTGAGGTTTTCGATTGCTGGGGTATTGATTTCATGGGCCCTTTTCTCCCGTCCTTTGGGTACCTATACATCCTAGTCGCGGTAGACTATGTTTCTAAATGGGTGGAAGCTATAGCTACCAAGACTAATGACAATAAAGTGGTGATAAAGTTCCTGCACGAACACATACTTTCTCGCTTCGGTGCACCTAAAGCGGTAATCAGTGATAATGGCGCACACTTGTGCAACAAGTCGTTTGAAAAACTTATGAAAAAGTATGGTGTCATTCACAATGTGGGAACGACATATCACCCACAAACGAATGGACAGGCCGAATCGGCAAATCGCGAAATCAAGCACATACTAGAGAAGACCGTCAATCTCGACTGGAAAGATTGGTCCCTTCGATTGAACGATTCGCTATGGGCCTACCGTACCGCTTACAAGAACCCACTCGGAATGTCCCCATTTCGCTTTGTGTATGGAAAACCTTGCCATCTTCCCGTTGAGTTGGAGCACAAAGCATATTGGGCAATAAAGAGGTTAAATTACGATATGGACAAAGCCGGTGAAGCTCGCAAGCTTCAACTAAATGAGTTAGAGGAGATACGCAATGATGCGTATGAGAATGCCAAGATTTCAAAAGCCTGGATGAAACTAGCACATGATAAAATTATTCGACGGAAAGAGTTTCAACTGGGACAAGGTACTCCTCTATAACTCCCGACTTCATCTATTTCCGGGTAAATCGCGGTCTCGATGGACTGGTCCATTCGTTGTGAAAAGCGTATTCCCCCACGGAGCAGTAGAATTGGAAGATCCGAAAGGGGGGAACGCGTTCAAAGTCAATGGACAACGCCTAAAGCTACATGTTGAGGCGTGCGTAGAAGAGATCGACACCATTTGGTTGTCGGACCCCGCTTACGGGGTTGAGTGAGCTGATACAGAGAGGTCGTCGCACCACCGACGCGCATGGGGTGAATTCTTGTGTATAGTAGCTGGGCGTAGGTAGATTAGTTAGAGTCCGTAGGTCGGTTACGAGAGGTTAGGGTTAGGATTAGGCACACCAACAAGCACTTTGTGAGGGAGTCGAGGAAGTCCAAGTGTGAGAATACGTAAGAAAAGTGGTCGGAAATTCGAGGGTGCTATAATTCCAACATTCTGAGTGGTGAGATTTCTTAGGCGAACCGAACCAAATCCCTGTACAGGATCGGTTCGGTTGAGAAAAATCGAATAAAAAAAAATTCCAGCCCCGGATCGGTTCTACCCTGCATAGGATCGGTTCGGTTTCTGCAGCATTTGCCTCTTCCCGAGATACCTCCCCCCGTCCCCAATCCCTTCATTTCCCTCCAATCGCCCCCTCCCTTCTTTCCCTCCAAATTCTTCCCCCCAAACCCACCCCCCACTTATAAATGCTACCTCTACCCTACCATTCCTCCACACCTCCATCACATATTCCCTCTCTTAACCTATTTCTCCCATTTCAACCACCCCCAGAAGTTCTCATGGCAAATCCAGTTCTGCCCCCAAAATACATGTCTACCGAGGTCCATCCTAATGGTAACGGGGAATACCGCTCTCACATGGAGCGCCTTTGGTGTGAGAAATTTTTCAGCATATCCCGCCAGCTCCACATCGAGCACGTCGTTAAATGAAACGAGCTGCCCCACTCGGTCACCACTCTTTTCAGTCGGCGGGGGTGGACGCAATATCTCGAAGAACCCCACAATGTCGTGTGGGCAGACGAGGTCCGATCTTTTTATGGCTCTCTCGTCCGCACGTGTGAGTTTGATGGCCAAACTTTTGTAGACGGCCGCCCCATCCCTTTCTCCTTGGTTATTCTGTCCTGAAAACTTTCTTCCAAGGGCGTCCCCAACCCGAACGACTATGACTACCCCATCAATGCCCCCACCATCCCGAAGCAGACATGCATCGACCGTCTCGCACCCAACGAGATTTGGGAAAGGGGCACCTTCCCAGTGGGACTCCTCAATGATAAGGCGCGCATTACATTTCATATTGTTTGCGCCAACCTGCTTCAAACCTTTAATGACTCAGCGATGCGCCCTCGCCAAGCCACCCTCGTCTACCACCTTTACGATCCCAACTTCACCATCAATCCTGCCTGTGTACTCTACACCGATATTTTTTATGCGGCCCTGGAGCAAAAAGGTGCGGTGCCCCTCCCATATGCACGTCTCATTACCTCCATTCTTGCCGATGCCGGTATCCACCCGCCTCCGCGCCTCCCAGAGCCCATTGGGCAAGCATCACGCAATAGGAGCGCCCAGCAAAGGGCAACCCTAGGAGCAGCACGGGAAGTAGTTGATGTTCATGAAGACGTAGAGGATGATATAGCTGTTGAAGAGCACGAGGCTGAGGATGTCGTGATGGGCGGGGCAGAGGATGACGACCCAGATTTTGAGCCACCAGGTGCAGAATTTGATAGGCGCCTTTCGGCGGTGGAAACCCAGCCTACCGAAGGGATACGAGCATGATGCATCCCCCCTCCAAGCTTCTTCTATGACCCGTATGACCCCAGTGTGCCCGGAACCTCCAATCCCCCGCCCCAGTGAAGCCCATTTCTGATGTTGTTGTTTGTGTTTTGTTGGTTTTGTCGTTGGTTGTTTTAAAAATGTTGGTTGTGTGTTTTTCTCCTCTCCCTTGTAAAACATGTTCTACTTATCATAAAAATCTGCATTTCTGTTTTGTTTGTTCGTTTTATTTATTCACGCTTTTCATTCGCTTTGAGTTAGATTTTAGTCCTTTTTGCTTGAGGACAATGCAAAAGTCATAAGTTAGGGGGGGTCACAAGTGCGTCTTTTTAAACTTCACAAATTTTCAAAAATGCTCCGAAATTTCAAAAAAATTGAATTTTTTTGAAAAATCCAAAAATATTTTCCTTCAAAATAAATAAAAATTGGAAGTCAGTTTTTTCAAAAATATCATTAAAATTTGGTTTAAAGTCTCAAATTGTAAAAACATAGTACACAAAGCCGAAATTGACCAAAGATGAAAATTGAGCGAACGTAGACGACTTAACGAATAAATGTGGAGATTAACAAACCCGGTGAGATTCGAGCCTTTCATTATTGTGAGTTTATAAATCAATCCGAGTTAAATTGTTAACTCAAAGTTCGTTTTAGCGTTTTAATAAATCGTCAAGGATCTCAGTCCTTCCACTTTGACCGGTTATGGGAAACGTGTGTGATGTTGCCTTGAAAAACGTGCTAAGTAAATCTCTAAATTGAATTAATCTGGAAATGCATATGGTAACACAATCAGTATTTCGGACAATGAAGTAGGACCTCATTTGTCACCCAAAAATATTGGCCAGAAAAAGTAGCGAAAAATTATACTTTTTGTAAACCAAAATTGAGCCAAAGCAATTTTTCCGTTTCGTTTGACAACCCGAAAAACCCCAATTGGCCCGGAATTGTGAAAGTTAATAATCCCAAAAATTAAGTCCGGAAAGTGCATAAAAAGGGGCAAGAAAAGAATAGATATGCTCAACAAAAATAGCAAGAAAAGAAAAGTGTGAAAAACAGAAAAAAATAGAAAAAGGAAAAAAGAAGCAAAAGCCCGGAAAAGCACAAATGGACATCATTAGAAAATTTTCCAATTCCAGATTTCCCTACTATTCCCATTTTACCCAAATACACCCTTAACCCGAAAAAGTCCTAACCGAGTCCAAAATACGAAATTGGTTACTGCATGGAGAGCTAAAACACAAAAAAGATAATAAAAGAGATTAAAGGATGAATTAGAGGTGATGTTCCCGTTTCCCTATAACCGTAATCCGTTGATGAGATCCATTTACCATAAAATTTCGTCTTTCTATTTGGTGTGCGTGAACTTGGTTCCAACGCATTTACTCTTATAAATCATGCATCCTGAGAGAAAATAGCCACCCTTCTGAGAGATTCGTTTGTGAGAGCATCCCGCGAGATTTTGAAATCAAAACGAATTTTCGGATAAGTAACGTAATGGTCAATCGGTGGAAATTCGCGGTTAAATTTCTGGCTTCGCACACACACTATGATTTGAGACTCTTGAACATGAATTGATGATGACTATTTTCTGGAAAAGTTTGAACTATACAATTTTTAAATATTTTAATGTTTCTTTGAGTTTAGAAAACGAATTTTGTGGGTATATTCACTGCAAACCTTCACGAGACACAACTCGTCCTACTAGGGTAACCTAGGGGTTTAAAGGCTTGTTGCATATGTTAAATGCAATCGCTCGCCCGCGAAAGAGGTATTCTATCCCATTTTAGAGTTGGACCATGTTTTGATTCTTTTACATTGCTCGGGATGAGCAAAGTTCTAAGTCAGGGGGGTTTGATTAGGCATAAATTCTTCCCATTTATCCCCTTAATTTATAGGCTTTTATCGCTCCGCAAAGTGTAATTCGAGTGGATTTATCTCATATCATTGCTATTGACATTTTCTAATTAGTACGCCGAGTTTCGTTCTTCCTTTCGGTTTTCTCATTCCTTGTGTGCACAAGGAATGAGAAAACCGGAAGGAAGAACGAAGATAAATGTAGGAAAGTAAAAGGAAAAAGAGTAATCTGAGTCAGGAATCCGGACCAAAAATCAAAATGAAAGACGAAGACCTCGCGCCTACAAGTGCTTAGGAGGAATCAGCATTCTAATCCGAGTTCCGGATCAGAAGTTACAAGTCTTCAAAATTACAAGGAGGAAAAGTTTCCTGCAAAGATCGAACCGAACCGCAAGGCTGGAAAAACGAACCGATCCTATCCTGGGAAAACTTCCCGTGAAGCACAAAATGATGGAACCGAACCGAAGAGGAAATAAACGAACCGAATCGGTTCAGGGAAAAACTTCTGTCAAAGGCAAACCGAACCGAATCAGCTTTAACAGGATCGGTTCGGGTATTGAAGATTTGGATTTATCCACTTGTAAAATAAGAGTCTTGTATGGTTGAAACTCTTAGAAATTCGTCGAGTATAAATTTAAAACACCTCTGAGACGCTAGGAGGCTTCTAATTCGTTAGAGAAGCATTGTGATTAGTTTAGAGAAGAGAACACCAAGAAACCCTAGTTTTTATTCCAGTTCTGCAATTCAAGTAATTTTTTTCCAATTCTTGCTTTCATTATTGCAGTAGTTACTTCTTTAATTAGCAATTTCATTCTTCTTCACCTTCAGTTGTTAGTAAAAATGTTTTCTTTCATTCAAAACATGTTTTCTTCTAGTTTTAATATGTCCGGCTAAGCTTTCAAGGGTCGGGGTGCATGAACCCCACCCGATGTAATTCATGATAGTGGAAATAGAATTTGGAATTAAAATCTTAGATGAATTGTGTCGTATAACTGGTATGACCATTGTGGACTTTTGATCTCGGTTGCCCTAGGTAACCGGGGTACTTAAGAAAGCGACGCGAGTTTTGGTTAATACGATACTGTTTTAATTCATCCTTTGCTTACATACTGTACATACTACGATCCCTCATATGTGTAAGACTTAGGAGTGTTAAAGACCAGGTTTTAATTCGTCCTTTGCTTACATACTGTGCGGGTTACGATCCTTCATATATGTAATACTTAGGAGCATTAAAAACCGGGTTCATTTAAAGCTTTAATTCTGAATCTAATATCCTACGAAGTGAACTACCAGGGTGTGGGGGATTGTAACCCGACCTATCGTTCTCATTTCATATTTAAAGTTTTAGTCAATTCGTTATTAGCGTAGTTGCACTTCATTTGTTTGTAGTCTCATTAATTACTCATTTTCATATTTGCATCTAGTTGTTATTTTACAATCCAAATCACCTTTTCCTTCTTTTTAGAGTCAACGTTAGGTTACCTTCGTCTTTCCAACGTCGTTACGATTTCGTTCGTCCTGTTTCCTTGGGGATCGATACCCGACTTATCGGATTATTACTTGAGCGACAGGCTTGCACTTGAGCCTAAATAGCACGCACAGTAGACACATTATTGGTCGCGTCAACGACATTGTTTTGTAAGTACACAAGGTTTACAATTTAATTTAAAAGGTTTATAAGAAGAAAAGTCTGGTATCAAAATAGAACGAGGAATATGATCTAGTCTATTATGCCATCGCATTAACATATCTTTTTTCACACTACTAACCCTAATACTACATTGATTTGCAACATGAAAAGAAAGGGGCTTAACATACAAGCCATTGTCTTCACGTCCACTCCCAATCGTCTCCCTCATGTCCAGGGCCTGAAAAACACAATGAGAGGGAAATAATGCCACACTACAATTCAAGCTTTTTGTAATATGACAGAGAGAAGATTACTGGTTAGTTTTGGAACATGTAGGACGGAGAATGTGTTAATATTAGAGGAGGCTGAAATAATGTCTTTTTCCGCAAAAGAGGAAAGCGTCCCAATAGCCACTCTAATCTTATCAGTCCCTGAACATACACTATAGGAAGAAAAATCAGAGGCCATATCAGTCATATGATCAGTGGCTCCTGAGTCAATGATCCAAGGGAGCGCACCAGAATTTGTGGAAACATGGTGTGTCGAATGATAGGTACCTGTCTCAGCATAGTTGAAAGCGGAGGGAGTATCGGAAGAGCTGTGTGGATCAAGTTGAAATATCCTATCTCGGAGACGAGACATTTCGTGACGAAGGGCATCATCATCTTGTACGGACAGATTGCTAGGAGGCTCATTGGCAGCAGTGTGAGCCATATGTGGCCCCCTAAATGGAGATGGTGCAGAAGGTGCCCCATTAAATAAAGGAGGTCAATGTTTAGCATTAGCTCCTGGCTTCTCGTGAATATTCCAACAAGTTTTCGAGTGTGACGGGTCTGACCACAATGTCACATTTCAAGTGACTTTTATCATCTTGCTTACCCCCTTTATAAGGGGTGTTCCTATTCTACTGCTAACGAATAAGGGTTGACTAATAAGAGCAACCCTTTCAGAAACTAGCACTTCCTTTCAGACACTAGCACTTCCGGCTTAGACTTTAAACACACAATCTTCCTCTTGCTTTTTTCAGCCTGAATATATGAAAAGACCTCTCCGACAGAGGAGGGAGTTTGAAATCTACCTAACACTTGGCCCCGGGCATGCTTAAGTTGCGGGTGCAGACCACCCAAAAACTGATAGATATGATTTCTTTCCATCATTGACTGAAAGGCTTTAACATCAGCTGCACAAACGGGGACAGTCTTGATAATGATTGTACTCTTCCCACTTTTCACGGAGATTATGATAGTATGTAGCAAGGGAAAGGCCCCCCTACTTAAAATTTCTAATCTCTTGTTGTAGCTCATACAACTTTGCAAAATTACCCACGGAAGAGTAAGTCTCTTTGACAACATTTCACAACTCCTTGACTGTCTTAACAAATAAAAAACTCATATTAATATGTGGTTGCATGGACTGTAATAATCATGTCATAACTAGTGCATTTTTAGCTGCTCAATCATTGTATTTAGGATCATCCTGGGAAGGATACTTAACAGTCCCATAAACATGGGAAATCATTCGACGGCCAGTAATATACATGCTAGCAAATTGAGCCCACTGCATATAGTTGGTTTCGTCCCGCCTAACTGTGGTGATACACATGCCGAGATGATGGTTATTACTACTTCCCATCATTGGATTCACACCAACAAAAGAGATACCTCCTCCAGAATTTACTTTAGATATTTTTTCAAACAGTTTTTAAGCGACACAAACCTCGAAAACTAAGCAAATCAAGAACACAAGCACAACTATGATGAGTAGTAGCAAACACTTATACTTGAGTAACAAACAATACAAAACGACGCTGAACAGGTCGAAAAAATGCAATTTGAGCAGAAAACACAGATAATTTTTTTTTCGAGACAGTGCCCAGAACCCCGGCAGGCGCGCGCTGCCCTGCAACCCCACCCAACTTTCCTTTTAGTTGGATCCACGAAAACTTTGGATGTGATTAATACTTCTCATCTTCAACTAAACCCCTCTTTACATTAGGGGGGCTTCAAATCAACCCTAGGATCCCACCGCCATAAAAATTAGAGCTTTTTACACCATGCTCTGATACTATGTTGAGTTTTGAAGTAATTAAACTCTAGATTATGTTTATTAGAGATTAAGGTATAAAAGAGGAAGAAAAGAGGAGAGAAATCTGATATTGGAAGAGGAGAAAGAACGAAATGAATTACGTCATCCATTATCCCATCTCATTCTATTTATAACATAAGATTTCACTAATTACACATAGGCATCCTAGAGAATAAAAGTAAACATAAATAAGCTTCCAAATAAGCCCCTTGACAACGGTATGTGTTTTCGCAAATAGGCATATTGTTTAAGGGCAATATCTAGAATGGTATCCTTTGCAAACACATGCCTAGGTGCATAATATCGTGGGAACATGTATCGAGTGCAATGAATATATCTTGGAGGGCACATGTCCCACATTTTTATTTAAAAAAGTAAATATGGAATTGTTAGGTAGGTGTTGGTGCAAAATGGTTGTAAGGTGGGGCCCAATGTTAGAAAGGCGAGGCATAAGCCTAAGGTGTTCTTTATTAAAAAAGACACGAGTAAGCCTCAAGTCGTTAAGGCGTAAGACTTTTGTACTTTTTATATTTATAGTTAAAAAAATTAGGGCTTTTTTTTACTTAACCCCCACTTTGTGCATTATTTGACCTAACCCCACTACGCTAATCTCTTTGACTTAACCCCCACTTCGCTAATCTCTTTGACTATGAAGCACGTACTCGACACGTAATACGTGTTTCGACACGACACGCTAGGATACCTATAATATATATATATATATATATGAAACAATTTTTACCATAAAGTACATTATTAGAGCATTCTTAACATGAAATTAAGAAAATGGACCATACAAAACAAAATTCAAACATTCTTTAACATTAGAAATCATAAATAAATAAAGCAAAATCGCCATCACATTAGAAAAAAAATTAATTTCACGTGTCTTTTTACGTGCCCCAGCGTGTCCTTTTGTGTCCCAATTTGTCCTGAATGTGCCCCATCGTTTTCAACCTAAAAAAAGGACTCGCGCGTCCCAACGTGTCGACAACGTGACAGAGCGTGTCGTGTGTCCGACTCGAGTCAAAGCTGACTCGTGGTTTCCGGGAGAGTATGCATGCTTCATAGCTCTTTGACTTAAACCCCACTTTTGTAACCCCGTTACTTTTGTTAAAAAACCCGTTTTTATTTATTAGACGTAAGCCACAAAACAACTTGTTCACCAAAATACCCATATAAATTAACTCCACCCAAATACCCCAAATAATGAACCTTATCACCTGTAAACTCAATCCAAACTCCACCCTTTCTTCAAATTTCAACCCTTAGATTTAGTGCATATTTTACTGTTTTATCATTGAATATATATATTGGCCCAATTGATATTAAGGAGGATATGCCACTTTCCTAAGGTATTTTAAAGTCTCCTATTGTGATGACTAAGTGTTTCCAAGGATGGAGTTTCTGCATTTCCAGCACTGGTGCCACTTGATGTGTTGTCATCCTCGATATCTTTATGTGCGAGACTAATTGCACATTTTGTGGCGGTCAGAGATATGAGTTTGTCAATCTTGGATTTTGAGTGCTATCTTGAGCAGTTGCTTCACTAGTTTGTTCCAGTTCCCTTGGCAGGAATATTTCTACCAACTTAATTAATCAGAGTCGAGTTCCTTTTAAAGGGGAGGAAATGATTGAGAACGAATAGGAGTTGGATGAGGAGTTATTTGACATTTTTGTTTATCATATTATTAATGATTATTTTAGAATATTAAAATATATTTGTTATTATCCCTTTATAATTATCTTTAAGTATTTATCGTTAAGTATTTTAGTTTTATTAGGACTGTGAGCCTAAAAATAAATTGTAAGCCTCATTATTGAGGGCAATGAATGAAATTGATTACCTCACTCAGATTCTAGATTTTAATATAATTTGTAGTTCTATAGTTTCTTTTCTTTTCTCATTATTGCTCATTCTTGGATTTTTTTTCTCTCTTTTTTCATCAATCTCATGTACGGAAAATCCCTTAAAGGTTTTCCTACATCATTGCCTTGGCACTTCCTATCCACCATCACTGCCACCTTACATGACCACTGTTAGATTTATGAGAATCAATTTACATAATAAAGGAAGAAAGAAGAGAAGAGACGAGAAGTGGAATAAGAAGAGAGAGGAAAGAAATCAGCAAAGGAGGAAATGAATGAAAAATATCTTCGTTCTCCCCATCACTTTCCATTTATATTACTAACTTTCAGATATTACATAAATACCCTACATAGTTTAAATATAACATAACACACCATATATCTATTACAAATAAGACCCGACAACACTCCCTCTCAAGGTGGTGCAAAGATATCTTTCATGTCTAGCTTGACTAACAAAATGTTGCAAACAAGTTTTGCTTACACCCTTAGTCAAGACATCAACCACTTAATCAGTCGTGTTGACATACGAAGTACAAATCAATTCAAGACGAAGTTTTTCCATGATAAAATATCGATCAACTTCAATGTGCTTTGTCCTGTCATGTTGGACTGGATTGTGGGCAATACTAATGGCGGCTTTATTGACACAATACGAATTCATTTGCACACGTATTCATTTGCACACGAACAGGGTAACCTAACTCATCTAACATGGCCTGTAACCACGTCAACTCGCACACTCCATGTGCGATGGATCTGAAATTAGCTTCTGCACTACCACAAGCAACTACAGATTGTTTCTTGCTTCGTCGTGAAACAAGATTACCTCCAACAAAGGTGCAATATCCCTAAGCAGATCGCCGATCAATGGCGGACCTTGTCCAATCAGCATCAGTGTAAGTTTCGACACGTAAGTGAAGTTCCAGGGTTATATGAATTTTGTTCAATTCGTGAAATACACTCCTTTAAACAGATTAACAACATAGGATACAAATTACAATTAGGCCAACAAGTTGATACTTTCCAAATTTTAGTCTTGATTACTAAGTTCCTACGTGAGCATGTGAGATATCAAGTACGTAAAGAGAAAGGACAACCACAATGCGCCGATGTACGAGGAAAACCCAAATGGGAAAAACCTCGGACGGCCAGGCCTAGACAAAATCCACTATGAATACGGTTTTTAAAAGAAGACACACAAGACTTACAGACTTGACTCCACAAGATCCGTAGATGCCGTCTTCAATACCTCCATCCGTAGTATGTGTAGGTCCAACACGCTGCACAACACTCTTGTGTCTCGGTATCCACCGAAAGCCAAGCACCGTCTCTGAAAACAACTCGTGCGGAGCTCCACCGTACCCAAACCGGGATGAATGTATCAGAGGATGAATTTGTGGTTTTTGGTTCTTGGAAAAATGATCTTAAAGATCACATAAAATGTTGGACACTTTTGTAAAGAGAAAAGATGTTTTCTTCTAAAGTGCAAGGGTTAAAAGTTTTATTTTTCTCGAGCACTAAAGTAGTTTAAAAGATGGAAGTAGTGGACAAGGGAGGTTAGAGGGAAAAACCACATTTTTCAAAAAATAAACCGCTCGTTCGAACGACTGAACACTCATTCGAACAATATAACAAAATGTTGTTGGAACGAGCCTTCAAACTACATTTCAGGCAAAATCCAATAAGGATCGTTTGAACGATTATGTGAGAAAGGTCGTTTGAACGAGATATCAAACGACATTGCAGTGAATCAATGAAGGAATTTGTCTCATGTCGTTTGAACATACACATTCAAATGAACTTGTTTGAACGACCTCTTTAATTTTGGAAAGTCAATTTTAACTTTTAAGAGCAAAAAGTGTTTGAAAAACTTCCACCAGGAAACATGTTATAATTAAAAAATTGTCTCCAACTAAGTATAAAATAACCGGGTCATTACCTTTTGGGAAAACGAGCAATCGGATGATGAGGTGAAGACTTATTGAATGTTGACCTCCAGGATGCTCAAATTCTTCATTGAGTAGAGTAGCATAACACCAAATTACCCTAAATGTTTTGTCCAACGGAATTAGCCAAAAATATAAATTGACTCTATTGGAAATTTGTCCTTATAAATCTCCTACTCTGGTTATTCCGGGACAAAACATAAGAAATAAAAAAGACTCGAAATTTGCTAAGCCGGGCCATCAAGCCTATCCTAATCCCCCCCACCTACCCACCCAAAAAAAAGAAGGAAAGACTCGGCTGACAACGAAGATGCTATGTGAAGCTCTTGTAGGCAAGAATCTAGCATATGAATAAATAGTCTACACACATGAAACGACAAAGCCATGGGGAAATAAAAATATAAATAAACCAAATTACGAACTCCCCCTAAACATGTTCTCCCCTTTTTTGCCCAGAAAAGACAAAGGGATAGATTAAAATCGCAACGTTAGTGCATATAGAATAATCCAATATAGATAAGATGAAAACACTAACATGAGAAAACAACATTCATAGCATAAAAGGAAATGACAATCGTCCATAACAATGATATATGATAATTGAAGCAAGAGATGATTAACATTAATCCAGAATAATATCCAAACTGATTAAACAATATCAAAATCTAAGAACATGAAATGGGAAAGGAAAACCAATATCCAGTACAAATGAGAGTACAAATAAATTAAATATCAAGCACTCTCTTAAGTACACAAAAGAAAATAAATCCCTAAACGAAAATCACTGTGCTGGATCTTTCGTCAGGAGGATCATCTGGAGTATTGTCACCAAGAGCGGATCCGGTGCCGGAGGAACCTGCACCACGCCGCTTCTCGGCACGACAGAGCTTAAAATGCTGCATCATGATGGATTCTCTACGTGCTTGAGCCTCCTCTATATGAGCCTAGGCCTCCTCGGTTAGTTGCATATCCCTCTGCATGGAGGCAAAGAACTCCTGCCTCGTAGCACGGTCCTGACGGCGCTCCTTCTGCATTTGCTCAACCTACAAACGCATCAACCTAAGATCCTCCGACTCTGAAGGTGGATGACGGCGAGAGGTAGAGGGTCGAGACTGAGATGGAGTAGATAAGGCGGTAGTCTGGGATGGCTATGAGTGAGATGGAGTGGGGTGAGGTGTATCCTTAGGAAGATGACCACGGGATCGACCTATGGATGAACTATCGATGGTCTGATATCGAGTCGAGGGTATATCCGAAGGAAGAAGGGGGCAACCAACATCCAAACAGTGACGAGTGACTAGAACTGCAAAAGGTAATGCCTGTAGAATAGGCGCAGAAGGTGACATACGAATGGCTCTTAGAATTCCATAAATAAAATCAGGAGATCAATGGAATTCCCAATGCTGATAGCATACATCAGATTCACATGATCTGATGAAATCTGAGTATGGTTTGCACGTGGTAGGAGGCACGCACAAACGATCCAATTAAGGATCATAAAATCAGACTTGAGATTTCCATGATACAAAATGGTAGAACCCGGCTGGATCTCCTGAAAGACGAACTCTAAAATAAGATCATAGGAGGGTCTAGCATCTTTGCGTCAAGGGATAGTAGGGTTGGCGACTCGGGATATACCGATAAGACGGGCAATGGAGTCGACGGTGATAACAACCTCCTTACCACGTACCTTTGAGACTAGACCTCTCCGCTACGAGCATAGATTAGAAAAACTCTCTAATAAGATCGAGATAGATAGGGTCTCGAAGACTGAACACGGGATCCCAATCATGGGTGGCTAGTCAAGTGAAAACTATGGTTCCGGACAGAGAAACTAAGTTTATAATCTTTTCCCTAACAATAGACCTAGTAGGGAATCCTAGGGTGTGGAAGAGTGTGATTTGCATGTGTACCCCATCGAAGAAGAAGAGTTGGAATGACAACGTCTTTCATCGGAAGAACGTTCCTTATCTGAAGGGGCAACACGCCTTGGTCGTCAACGTCTAGCCATGAGAAAGATGGAAGAGATGACTATAACCTAGCTAAATATAACCAACCAAACCATCACAACACCAAAAACTAACAACAATAACAAGAAATCCCATCCTCCATTAGAATATCACAAATATGAGAATATAAAATTAATAAAACAAATTAAATGAAATTTCATGATTTTTGACAACAAAAATTTTTCGATAAAAACAATGTCAAAACTTCATGAGACGTCATTTAATCGCGGCAAACACAAACTTTTTATTAATTTTTTTTTTTGTATCAAAAGATATATATAATATAAACATAGCCCCAAAGAAAAAAATGTTGAGTTTATATGAAATGGGTCAATGATGAGAAATGAGCACCATCAAAGTGTTGCATGCTTTACCCAAAACATATATATGCAAATCAAAATACTAAAATATACTAGAGAAGGGATGGAAAAGATTACCTAAAAAATGAAGCTTTAGAAATCCACCACAACTCTAGGAGATGAAAATGGCTCTAGGAAGTGAAGGACTTTATATGGGTGAATATGGAGATGAGGGGTTGAGAATATGGGGAGTGTGGGAGATATGGAGTGAAGTGTTCAGAAATAGTAGTGAGAGAAACCATTTTGGAGATGAGAGAAAGAGGGAAGAATTAAAATGAAACGATTAATTTTTTTTTAACCCAACCTACTTACTATACGACCTGTCGTTCGAATGATTCTGGGAATCTCGTTCGAACGACGTCATTAGAATGACATACGAACGATAAATCAAACGAGATTTCAGGAATTTATTGGGGAGAGGGTCTTTAGAATCTCATTTGAACGAGATTCAAATGAGAATTCGAAAGAGATTTCAAACATTTCCAAAGGAAAAAAATTGTGAAAAATAAAGAGCATAAAGTGTGAAAAACTCACTAGGAAGCATGCAAAAATTAAAATTGTCTCCAACAAAGTATAAAATAACCGGGTCATATACCGTTTGGGAAAATGAGCAATTGGATGATGAGGTGAAGACTTGTTGAATATTGAACTCCGAGGTGCTCAAATTCTTCATCGAGTATAGTGGCATGACACCAAATGACCCCAAATGTTTTGTCCAACAGAAATAGCCAATATTACAAATTGATTCTATTGGTAATTTGTTCTTACAAAAAATATATCCTTCCCAAGGGAACTCTAATGGTACCGGAGGACATGATACGCAGCTTCCAGAGGTGGTGTTTTTGGAGCATGCATAAATTGGCTTATCACACTGACAACATAAGAATTATCCGGGCGCGTAAGGGAAAGGTAGATAAGTCTTCCAAGCAAACACTGAAATCTTCCCACATTAGTTAATGGCTTTCCATCCGTATCATTGAGCCTGTGGTTACAAGCTTAGCTCCAAGTTTATCCGTTTCAACCAACATATCTAGCACATACTTCCGGCCAGAAATGAACACTCCTTTCGGGGATCTGCACACTTCGATGCCAAGGAAGTATGAGGTCTTTAATCTCAAACTCTGTTCCCAAGAATGTCTTCATTGCTTGCATCTCCTTCGGATCATCTTCGGTGATAATATCATCAACATATACAATAAGGGCAGTGGTGCAATTTTGGTGTCTCTTAGTGTATGATTCGCCTGACTCTGTGTATACTCTACTCTGTGTATACTCTACTCTATTCACAGCAGTGTTGAACCTCACAAACCAAGCACGTGGAGACTGTGTAAGCCCATACAAAGCCTTATTTAGTTTGCACACTAGATCCTTCCCATCAGCAAGCTTGAAATCGGGAGGCATCATTATATACACTTCTTCCTCCAAATCGCCATGAAGAAAGGCATTCTTTATATTCAACTGATGCAATGGCCAAGACAAATTAGCTGCCAAGGACAGAAGAAGTCGTATGGAGTTCATCTTGGCAATCGGAGCAAACGTCTCTTGATAATCAATCCCATATGTATGAGTGAAGCCCTTTGCAACTAACCGTGCTTTGTATCTCTCAATTTTTCCATCAGCCCGAAACTTAACTGTTATATTGTAGGATGGGTGTCGCGGGTCTCACTCCTCCGCCTAGCGATTGCAGATACTAAATAATAAGTAGTTGGGTTTTTGGTCTTAAGGTTTTACCTATCTCTTCTCTATCTTAACCTTCCTTGTAATGTCAGTTTAGATGAGGGGTCGCCAACCTAAGGTTTCTAAGATTCAAGTATTTGTGAGGACGGCCATCCGGATAGCTGCCTCTGGTGTTCTTCCAGCTTCAAAAGTGGGTTTGCTTTCTCATTGGCCCATTCCTAGCTGTTGGATCAGACTGTGCAGAATGATTCTGCGTGGTCTTCCTTGCCTTGTACTGGCAGTTGGTCTAAGGTGAAAGGTGAAAAGTGAAGAAGAAATCGAAAAGCAGTTATGTTGTCTGGTTGTCCCCCCGCTCTCAGGATAGGACATGACCTTCTCCCATATTCAATTGGTCACCAGAATCAAGGAATGCGCGTGAACAAAGAACTTGATCGAGAAGGCCTCAAGGCTACCTTTCCTTCAGGCATACGCATTTGCAGCCTACTGATTTTTTTCCTTTGGGCAATGGAACAGTATTCAAGGTATTCTTCTTCTCAAGGGCCTTCATTTCCTCAAGCATGGCTTCCTTCCACTGGTTCTAACTAAAGGCATATGAAACATTATAAGGAATATAGAAAGACGATACAGAAGAAGTGAAAGCACGAATATAGGATGTTTCGTACAATCACGAACGCCCTTACGAAGAGTAATAGGGGCATTAAGATTGACTGAGGGATAACCTGGATCAAGGGAGACTTCTTGGTTATGGGGTGAGACAATGACTTATTTTTCTCTCTTAGTATATACAAGTATCTCCTTTGCCTATTGCAAATCACTAGTGTCAGTAGTATTAGGCATAGGCTCCCCCTGAGTAGGCATGCTCCCCCTGATTAAAAAACTCCCCCTGTGTAGGAACGGGTAATGGAATGGGACATGAGTTCTCTATACTTTTAATCTCTCCCTGTAGAGAATCCTGAGTAGTAAGGGGAAAAAAAGGAACAGACTCAAAGAATGTGACATCCATGGAGATAAACCGACGACGAGTAGTAGGATTATAACACCGATACCTTTTTTCAGGATCTGAATACCCAAGAAACACATACCGGGCTGCCTTTGGATCCATTTCATCCTTACAATGATGTACGTGAACATAACAAACACAACCAAACACTTTGGGAGGAGTAGCGAACAAAGGGGAGTGGGGGTGTAAAATAGAGACCGGTGATTGATAGTCGAGAATCCGAGAGGGTATGCGATTGATTAAATACATCGCGGTTAATGTTGCATCAACCCAATATGATTTAGGTGCCTCCATACCTATGAGAAGGGAACGACGCACCTCTGTAATATGATGAAGTTTTCTTTCAGCTACACCATTTTGTTGTGGGGTATCAACACATGATGTTTGATGGACAATCCCATTATGTAAAAAAGGAAGCAAGACCACCGTACATAAATTCTCCTCCATTATCAGATCGAAGGATCTTAAAGGGATACCCAAACTGAGTACACACCATCTTATGAAATGTTTGAAAAATGGAATGAACTTCACTTTTAGTTTTCATAAGATAAAGCTAAGTATAACGACTAAAGTCATCAATAAGCACAACATAGTATCTAAAACCAAGTAATGAAGTAGTTGGTTCAGGTGCCCACACATCAGACTAACAAGCTGTAACGGAGTTATAGTTTCATTAATACTAATAGGATAGGGAACACGACATTGTTTTGCGAGAACACATGCTTCACAATTTAGCTCAAAAGGTGCAACAAATGAAAATTTAAGGAGTACACGTTTCAAAACAGGAATAGGTAAATGCCCTAGTCTATTATGCCATCACATCAACAGATCTTTATTGTTACTACTAATCCTAACACTAGTTTGATTTGCAACATAAAAAGATGGCCTCATTTCCAGCAAATACAGGCCATTGTCTTCACGTTTACTCCCAATCGTCTTTCCCATGTCTAAATCCTGAAAGAGACAATGAGACGGAAAAAAGGTTACACTACAATTCAAGCTTTTGATAATGTGACTGACAGAGCGAAGATTATTGGTAAGCTTTGGAGTATGAAGAACAAATGATATGGTAATATTAGAAGAGAGAGGTTCCCCGCAATGGAGGAGAAGGATCCATTAGCTACTCTAATCTTATCCCTATCAGAACACACATTGTATGAGGAGAAATCTAATTCCATACCAGTCATGTGATCAGTAGCTCCTGAATCAATAATTTAAGGAAGAGCATCAGATGAAGCGGAAACATGATTTGCCGAATTAGAAATACCTGTCTGAGCAAAATTAGAGCAGTGCTGGGCTAACATTTGTCAGAGATACAAAACAGCTTTCTCAGTGAATTGTTGTGGCTCTGGAAGGACATGACCAATAGGTGTTGGAGGCTCATTAATTGTTGTATGCGCCGCAGATGGATTTTGTGGCAGATTGAGCTGCAGGATGGAGATTCCAGCAGGTTTCCCGAGCATGACAGGTACGCCCACAACGGTCACACTTCAACCTGCTCTTATCATCTTACATTCCCGCTCTTTGAGGGATGGGCTTGTTTCATCGTTGGGTGGTGAGAGCAAACCTCTAAGGCTTTGGATTCATGACTTTTCTTCCTGCTTTCCTCAGTTTGGATATAGGAAGAAACATCCCTAACAAAGCAGGTGCAGGATATCTCCTTAACACTTGCAACCTGGCATGGCATGCTCATACTGTGGGTGCAGACCACTTAAGAACTCATAAATGCGATTCTGTTTTATCATAGTCCGAAATGCTTTAACATCAGTTGTACAAACTGGTATGTAGTGTTGGTAGTGGTCAACCTCTTGCCACGCAGAGTTTGATAATAGGTAGCAAGAGAAAGATCATCTTGCTTGAATTTTGCAATCTGTTATTGAAGCATACATCTTAGCAAAATTACCAACGGATGAATAGGCCTCTTCAACAACATCCCATATCTCTTTGACTCTTTTTATAAAGAAGAACCCTTTGCTAATTTGTCGCTGCATTGGTTGTAATAATCACGTCATAGCTAACGCATTTTCAGCATTCTATTCTTTGAATTTATGATCATTCTTGGTCGGGTACGTGACAGTTCCATCAATATGGTCAATCATTCTTCTACCTGTGATATGCATACGCGTTGATTGAGTCCACTCCATATAATTTGTCTCATCCAACCTAACAGTGATGATCATTATTACTACCCATTGTCGGAGTAAGACTTGATGAAGACCCAGCTCCTTCAGCGCTCACCTATGAATCGAATATGTTCTTAAAATGGTTTTTGAGTTATACACTCCTAAAAAAACAAAACAATAAGTGTGTAGAGAACTACCTCTCTAGCACAAAACAACTTATATGGTAGTCTGAAACTACATACAAACCCTAAAAAAATAACGAAAAAATTCATAGTTGATTCACGGACAACAAAAAAATAGCGGAGTAACGCATATACCTCAATCACGAAGAACGGGGACGAGAAAACTGATTGGAACACAATGATTTGAGTAGATCGCGGAAAAACAGACCGATTTTTTTTTGGGGACTCGCCCTGAACCCCGAGCAGAGGCACGCTGCCCCTGTAGCCCCAACTCACCACGGAGTTGGATCCGCGAAAGCTGTGGATGTGATTAACCTACACCCTTGCAAACAACTACCATCTTTGAATCTCTCCAAACCCTACATACAAACTAGGGTTTATACTACTTGCCCTTAGAAATTTACACACCACGCTCTGATACTATGTTAGATTTATGCGATAATCAATTTAAATAATAAAGGAAGAAGAAGAGAAGAGACGAGAAGAGGAAGAAGAAGAGAGAGAAGAGAGAAATCCGCAAAAGAGGAAATGAATGAATGAATACCTCAAGGCTCAATTCTCCCCATCGCATTCTATTATATTAATAACTTTAAGATATTTACATAAGTACCCTACATAGTTTAAATATATATAACTATTACAAATAAGACCGGACAACCACCGCCATGTTTACGACTGCCACCATGCCCTTGTATCAATTTTATCATCACCCTTGATCAATATCATCACCATAATCATCTCATATATCATCGCCATCACTATGACCAAATATTATTATCCTAATTCCATTTTCAATTAGTTGCAACTGTTGCCAGCCCAGGCAACCGTATATGCACTTTCTACAAATTCTACGTACCATTGGGACCAGCTTCTGACAAACATTGTATTGTTCTTATCATTAAAGCTAAATGCTTACCATTGCCACCACTATCATGTGATAATCAAAATCTTAATACAATCTTTAACACTTAGTAACTGACAGCAGTCACTTTCAACATATTATTGCAACCACCACCCTATTCGCCATTCATTATTAGAACTATTATTCTAATATTATGATTAGTAATCATTGCCTAGTGTAGATGTAAGAGCTTGGCCGAAATAGTGAGGTTGCAAGGCTATTTTTCCCTTTTTGTCCAAATATGATGAACTAGACAGTAGGCCTTACCCCCTACTTATAAATCTCCCTCATCCAGTTGGTGGCATTTGATCCATATTGGGAGATGCGTAATTCTAATAAAAAAACTAAATATTTCTTGTTGAAACTGCAAAAATAGTTGCCAAGCGTGAATTTCATGAATCAGTGTTTGATTGTATATATGTGAAGAAAGCTGGACGATACAATCTCTTTCTTGTCCACCCCAAGTCCTCAGATATATATATGGACGAACCTGATTGTAAAATTCTAGGCTTAATGAATTCTTAAAATTTGGAATATGAGTATCACTCTATTCAGGATGATTTTTTGCTCAATTTACTTGTTTGACATAGTTCTGATGAAATCAAAATGTTGTTTTATTGCAGGCCATTGAGAAAGAAGTCGCAGAGGTTAACAATGGTGTCTCAGATGAACAAAAAGGCGAAAGCATCATGAGATTATCCTGGGCTCTGGTTCATTCTAGACAATCAGATGATGTGCAGCGTGGAATAGCTATGCTTGAAGGTGGAAAAAAATATTTTATATATTCTTTTTCATTCTCTGACTTATTAATTGTTTTGAACACTTTGTGTTAATTGCAATGCCTGATCCCCGCTAGACGGAATCCTTGCTATTAGACCTTATTTATCATTATCAGAGACGTAGATTCAACTGCTATCAAGTTGATAGTCACACTTCCCTTTTCAAAATGTCTCAAGTTAAGAGTCTCGTTTCGAGAATCAATGAACCAAATATTCCTCATTGGGTTCAATATGGCCATTAGGTTTCATTGAGAGAAAATCCCTATTGGGTTCGTCTCAGTTGGAACTAGTCTGTGAATAGTAAGGGGTTAAGAGAAGATGGATGTGGTGTTTTGGAGGATGAGGGATTATTCTTGATTAGTGTGGAATCGAATGCTCCAAAAAAATTGAAAGGAAAAAGGAAACTAATAAATGAAAAAAAAATGGATTATGAGATGCAGAAGATGGTGCTCAGTATGGGGTGTTTGCTGACGATTGAGGGAAAAAGAGGTGGGGGGAGTTATAGTCGCCGGCTGGACTCTGTCAAAGTCACTCCCAGTGACTCTCCCGGTGTGTCTTAGAGAAAGATTGATGTGAACAATCTTAAACCTATTATCATTCTCACATTTATGCACAAATGTGGATTGCAGCCGAACATTTAAACCTGTTCTCTTTCTCCCGGTGTCGGTGTCTCAGAGTAAGATTGAGAGTTTTCGGATCTTAATCTTCTTGTTTTTCGTATTCTTCATGTGTCTGAGTTGATTTAGGGCTTTGGTGATGGTGGCAGCGCGGTAGTGCTGAAGATCGTAGGTTGTGGTGTTAGTAGTATGGTTGTGGTGGACGTAGTAGGTGGTGGTGGATTTAATTTTTCCTCAACTGAATTACATTTTAGATTCTAAGATATTTAATAATTATTTCTTAGCCACATGGCACCTATTTACTGGATAAATGACACGTAGGATGCCACATTGGCCGTGCACGTGGATTTCCATTTAGTTTTTTTTAACAGAAATGTAATGGCAGGTTTAATTGAAACTCTTTTCAAACCTTAGGGTCAACATTTCAACTTTTGGAACATCGGTTCTAAAATTGAACATGATCCTAAACTTCAGGTTAAATTTAATTCTTTTTGTAAGTTTTAATATTGGCAAGATTACATTAATTTTTCTTAAAAGGTTTGACTTTAATTAAGTGGGGTGTATTTTATAACCTTTCAAAGTGAGTAAATTACTCCATCTGAATTACTTTATTCATTTAACTATTTACTTCTTAGCTGCACATTACTTGATCCCATCTAAATCACCTTACAAGGCTGAGGCATTCTTCAACAATTCTTTTAAGGAATATTATGTCCAATAGGGATGCCTTGTATTTTATTTATTCATCACCTGGAACCATTTAATTGATAGAAGAAAATGGAAAACTGATTTTCGTGAGTTATACAACATGTACATAGGTTTCTTCCCCTTTCTCAAACTGTTTCTTATTCGCTTTTCATTGACAATCTACCTTCCTGGTCTATCTTGATGATTTGGAGTTCCTGATATTAGAATGTAGGGAGACATATAACTATATTTTTGTCAATCCTTCCAAATATTGTCCCGTTTAATTTGTGATTATGGATATATTGTATGTTGTTGTTTTAGAAACTGAATGTCTTCATTGCAGCCTCCTTAACCAATACAAGTACCCCTATACAAAAGAGAGAGAAACTTTATCTTTTGGGTGTTGGATACTACAGAAGTGGTGAATTTTCAAGGAGTAGGCAGATTTTAGACCAATGCTTGGAGGTTTGTTCTCTGATTTCTTTTTTTTTTCCCCATTGTCACGCCCCCTGAGTTTCTTTTTACTATTCGTAAAAAGTTTTTCTTTTTTAGCTTAATGCTGATTATGTTTGTTGGAGTCGGGGTTAACGTTTGAGGCTTGAATAAGGCTTGAAGAATTGATGCTCAGGGGATAGAGAAAAGTACCTGTGAATAGTAACTAGGTGCTGATTTTGTGTCCCCCTTGGGTTATAATCTATAGAGCTTCGAGACTATAGAGGGGGTGTGGGTCTATAAATAGGTGATGTAGTGTAAAATTGTTGAGAGAAGATGCATCAGATCTGGTCGTAATATATTTGTGGCAGAAAATCGGAGGAATATTAAAAGATAAGGAAAACTCTTGGTGTGAAACATAGGTTCCAAGAGGCATCCCGCTTGGGGTCTTATCGCACAACCCTAATAGAGTTTTAAAGTTTCGTAAGATTAACTTAATTGTTTGATGTTGAACTGAAAAATACATGGCTGTATATATCATACTCCTTTAAAAGTGTAGATCAGTCGACATAGCAGAAAAACCAGAAAGAGAGTGACAGTTAAAAGCTGTATGATAGGTGGTAACTATGTTGTATGGATCGGTAGGACTTCTTTCCTATTTTGAACTTATGAACTTTTTACTATATAGATTTATTGAACAACCATGTCTAGCAAAAAGGGAACTCTTCAAAACACTCTTTCAATTTTAATCTTACTTGTTAGTACCACACTGACCTCAACAGTACAGGTACCCTTATGTTACGTGTCATGTAGTAGAATACCATTTTGTACTGGACCCACTAGTGCATACTCAGTTTTTTTTCATTAATTTTTATGGACGCCTGGCTTAAATTACGTTGCTTGTCATTTGAATCATCTACCTTTCGTAACTCGTGGTAATGATCATCTATGAAGCATGAACAGGCGTAGGTACAACACGACATGGGCACGCTGACTTGCAAAATTCTTAAAATGGAAACATACGCGTTGCGATACATTAATGAATATATTTATATATGTATAAAGTAGAGTACATGTAACAAATATATGTTTATGTTAAGAATATCTAATATTATAAGGTTGTAGCGTGGACCAAAGAGAGAATAATCCACATTGAATATACGTGAAAAGAAATGAAGAGAATAAATAGAATGGTAGAAAATGCTAACTTATGGAACAATAGTAAAAGAACAAAAAATACAATTAATGTCCCTAGGTTCCGCATATACATCACTCTCCCTCACTTGAAAAAGCTCCCCTAAAGCGGGAAGGGGGACATCCTTAAAGCAACACGAGTACTAATGGACTCCCCCACTTGAAAGGGAAGCCGTCCTTGAAAATGACCCGCATACATGCTAGCAAAGAGGTGGGTACATGACGTAAATAACGGCAAATGGGAAATAAGATGAAGATGTCTCGTGTCTCAATTCTCTCTAATAAATCTCAAAATGATAGAATGCCCCAAATGAGGCTACGATGTGAGTATTTATAGGGGGGAGGTAGCTTAGGCTCTAAGAAAAAAGATCTAATTACAAATATACCCCTAAGAGCCTTTTACTACTCTAACCTCTAAGTACCAAACCAAAAAGAAAAATACTACATAACAAAAAAGAAAATAACAAAAAGATGCAAAAATACTATAGGACCCAAAAATGACAAATATGCACCTGATCCACATCATTCTCCCACCCTGAAAAGAGTTCGTCCTCGAACTCAAAGGGGAAGACCTTCGGTGTCGCTCTCCAAGATGGTGATAAGAGCATGCTGTAGTGCAGTCTCCTCTGTCTTATCCAAGTATTCGGGTCCTCCAGAAGCAAGTAGAGCTCAACGTCGTGGCAAGGAACAGTTCGAAGCTCTGTAGACAATCACTCCATAATTGTTACACTTGAAGGTCACCAGGTGGGAAGATGAAGGAGGTGGCGCAGTAGCAGCCGGTGTCGCTGACGAAGTGGCAGGAGCAGAAGTAACGGAGGGGGCAGGTGAAGCAGGAGTGGTAGTGGGGCATGCACGAGAAGGGGAGCAGTCTGATTGAAGGCCTCCACCTTCTTGGCATACTCTACCACCTTCGCAAAGGTGGTGATGCCAAGCAAAGCATGGTCTCACTAAATGTAACCCTGTAGGCCATGGATGTAGCGGCTAATCCTCTGCTCATCTGTCTCTCCTAGTTGAGCGCGAGTACACAAAATCTGAAACTGCTTCATATAGTTCAAAACAGAGGAGCCCTGTTTGTGGGCTTGAACACGGAGAAAGAGATCTCGCTCGTATGTAGCAAGGACAAAAGTAGCCATCATCTCGGTACGCAACTCGACCCACGATTGAATGGGTGGCTGCCCCTCAATGGTCCTGCGCTGCTCTAAATCGTGCCACCACACACTAGCATAACCTTGGAATTTGGTCGCCGCTAAAAGGACACAATGGCGATTGCTCAATCGCTTGCACTCAAAGATGCACTCCATCGTGGCGAGCCAGTCGAGCACCGCATCCGGCTGAAGATGACCATCAAACATCGATACATCAACTCGGATATCTCCCGGCATGCTCCGAGAAAGCATTTGTGTAAGGTCATGTGGGCAATGGAATCGCTTCCCAGAAAGGATAAGTCATTCGAGCCAAACCTTGTCACCGCCTAGCGGAGGATCCTCAATCGGAGCCCTCTGATGTTGCCTTCGAGGCGGTGGACGAATAGGAACTGGAGTAGGAGGTGGAGGTGGAGCCTTCAGTGGTGCTGGAGGTGGTACATATGGCAGTATCTCCGTCACAGAAGGCGGGGCCGATGGTGCTGAAATCACGGGTTGTCTCAAGGGATACTGATCCATCTGATGTCTCCGCTGCTAGCAAAGAGAACAGTGCCGCTCAGAAATAGGCACATAGGGGGTGACCTTGGGACTCAAAGAGTCGAAAGGTGACATGTCCGTGCACCAATCCATCGGGGGAGGGGGTCAAACTCGAGAAGGGACTGGGGACGAGGGGAAAGGGGTCCGTCAAAATGAGGGTGACCGAGCCAATCCTGCACTGGCTCAAAGGTATCAATGGGAGCGGAGTGTGTCGAACATGTGTCCCAGACTGAGTGAGGGTGAGGGACGTGTCCCCGATGTCTAGGAGGGGGAAGGGATGGATGTAGTAGGGGTGGGGGCGGAAGAGTGGTGAATGAGGTATAGGGGTGGAGGTGGGGTACAATAGAGGTAGGTAGGGCTAGGGCAGAGAAGGGAAAATAATAGGGGTGGTATGGCTCATGATGCCTCTGTGGTTGGTGACGAGGATATGTAGAGACATGGTTAAGGTGTGGGTCATAGTGGAAGCTAATAGGAGTGGGATTTAAGATTTGTGGAGGCACATGGGTGGGAAGGAGGACTCGGGGTGGTGGGAGGTGGGGAGATGGCGATTGATGGCCAATTAAATTTGGGTCGGGTGATGGGGGAGGATTATGATGTGGTTGGAGGTTAGGGTGGTCGGGTTTGGGGGTGGATTTGCGCAACCGGGGAGGCCGCGGTACAAGGGCGGTGGGGGCTGGGCCGGCTGATCCTGTTAACACAGTAATGGAAGCCGTTGGGTGGCCCGCCTAGGGTAGAGGCTGTTTCGGTTAAACCCGGATGGGTTAATTGTAACAACCCACCTAATAAGATACCGGGCGATCACTCCAATATTAAATTAAAACAGGAGTTTCACATGGATCATTCTTAGCATCACTGTCGAAAATCCAATTAATTACTAATATCCTATTAGGTGGCCGTTAAAAACTTTTATCTAACTACTCTTTTTCGCGCACAAATTAAAACATTCACAATTAAATGCGTAATGAACTGAAATAGAAAAGAAAAGAACTAAAATAACCGAACACTCGGTCCAAATAATACAACCATATCGAATGATGTACTAAAAGAATAAATAAATGCAATTGAGCCATTGGCTCGAGTGTTTATACAATAACTCCTATCTAGAGTACAAGGAAAGAAACGTCTACCGATAACCTGCAAGCATCCACAGCTGCTGCAGCAGACGTCTGACTCGAAAGAGTTCCCATCCAGGCGTCCCTGTGTCTGGACACCTATATATATACAGTATAGAGAAAGAAAGGAGAGTAGACAAACGGGTCAGGGCCCGAATGTTTAGAAAATATTTTGCAAGTGCATAAATGCTTTATTTTTAGAAAAATAGTTTTATCTCATATTTAAATTGGTATCGCACTCTCGTGAGATACCCCTCACCTCTCCCCTAACAGTGCACCCCTAGCGCATCCCTATAAACCTCCTAGTCAAGCTACCCTGCTAAACTAATCTAATACCCAACCACTATCTAACCTAGATAGTCAAACAGATGTACTAAGGGCTAAACTTCACTTTAATCTCGACGCTATGCCATGTTCGTGCGTGGGGTGTCTCGCGAAGCGAAATCCAAACAAGGAACCCCCCCGATACACTACTATGCAGCAAGGTCGATCTTTGAGATCCGTCAGTCCCTCAGTACAGAAAGATATATAATATATATACCATAACATTTAATAATATAAGGGCACTAAGGATTAAACTTCTCCCCAGTCTCAACACTGTGCCATATTCGTGCGTGGGGTGTCTCGCAAAGCGAAATCCAAACAAGGAACCCCCCCGATACACTACTATGCGGCACGGTCGATCGTCGGGATTCATTACACCCTCGGCACCCAGTTTATACATATACATACATCTACAATATACTTCCGGATAATATAAATATCTCCCGGACTGAGGATTTCTTGATATATAAAGTATTTATAAATACTTATCCTTTTCATTTCAAAAACTTCCATTTCCCTTCTCATATCCAGGAAATGTATTTAAAAACCAATTCATTATCATGAATTGCTTTAATAAATCATATACCTTTTCAAAAGCCAGTTTTATTATCATAAAATGCTTTTCCTTATCAAATATCCCATTTCCCTTTATACTCAGGAAATGTATTCAAAGACATTTTCATTATCATAAAAATGCTTTGATCATAACATATGCTTCCACATCTCTTCTTCCATCCGGGAAGTGTTACCGAAGCCAATTTAAATATAACCCATTTCCCTTCCTATATCCAGGAAATGTAATTAAAGCAAATCCATTATTATGAACTGCTTTAATAAACGCGTTCTAAGACCGCCCGTCCGGATTTCTCCACTGTGCGCGCCCCTAAATGGCTATCATCTTCCAGGGCCTCCAAGACAACCTGGGATCCTATATCGAAACATGTCGGGAAGCGGCCATGAGCCTGCGTGGTAGCCAAGACCACACCCGGAATCTCCCTACCCCCGCAGAAAATATACAACCATAAGCGCTCCCATGGCGTAGGACTATATCCACCCTGCATCATTAGCCAGGGGGCTTCACCATACGAACGCAACTTCCCTTATGATAGCGATTTAGAGAGGTGTGTAATCCATATTTTATTAATTATGAAAACATTTATTTTTCCATTTTGAAAATATTCATTTATATATTTTCAAAATCATTTCCATCATCATATATATACCTAAAACACACAGTATCTACATATCCTATATATTCTTCCTAGAATATATTTATACGGCCATAGTGGCCTATAGCATCTAGCGATGACCAAATATCCCAAAGATTCCCTCCAGGAATCGTAATCATGCATTCATAGTTGCATGATTCTAAATCCAAAGTATTCCTTACTTTGTTCAATACTAATTACCTAATCATCTCTTAAAGGTTTATTTATCCTCAAAACCCTTATTTAGGAATCCCCATAAAAATCCTAAATGGTAATTCAACTCCCCATACTCTTAAAGGGAGAAAACTAGAAATTCTGGCCTAAGCGAATCGATTCGCCCCTTTAGCGAATCGATTCGGGTGGGCGAATCGATTCGGTTCCCAATCCGAATCGATTCGGAAAGTATTCTGCAAACAGGTCTGTAAATGGCGAATCGATTCGGTCTGTACCCGAATCGATTCGGCCCATTGCAGAAACCCAATTCCCCTTAGGCGAATCGATTCGGCCTGTACCCGAATCGATTCGGCCTGTTCGAGGGTCACAGTTTGGGCGATTTCTCAAACTCCAAAATACCCAAAAATCAATCCAAATTCATTTTCATGGTTTCTACTCTACACCAAAAATCATCCCAAACATCTACACAATAGTTTCTAGCCTCTATTTTTCCAATTTCCGATTTGATTTCCGAGTTGGTACTTTCAACCCGGAGCTGTCATCTTGTAAAAATCATATAAAATCGTAGAAAAATCAGTCGGCGCCCACGCGACCGTATCGAAAAGATCTACAACTTTCGTGTTTTGATCGAAAGCTAAATCAATTCTTTTCCTAGTCAAAAATGACCCTAAAGGCTGCGGGTTACTATTCATCACCTTCTTCTAGAAGGTTTCAGCCATTAAAGCTTCTCCCAAGCTTTTGACGCATCACCCAACGTCCTACAACCTCAACCAACTACAAATACACCTATATTAAGGGTTCTAAACATCCTAGAACCCGGAATCACCAATAAATTTCAATTAAAACCTAAGTTTCTCCAATTTACCATTTTTAGGGGTTTATTCGTTTTAACTCCCAAAAACCCGTTTTATCCACGAATACCCAACCCAAAATCATTAGGGTTTGTTATACCAACAATGATATGAGATATTTATGCATAAAAACAAATAAAGCAAGTAAACACTTGCCTCGTGGATAAAATCCGACGACCTCGGGCCGAATCCCGCGGAGGCTGGCCGGAATCTCCCCCTTTTTTCCTCTTTTCTTCCTCCTCTCTCTCTTCTCTCTCTTTCTCTTCTTTTCTTTCTCTTTTTCTCCCTCTCTTCCTCTTTATATATAGAGAAAAGGGTTTTAACCCTTTAAAACCCAAAAACGACTCGTTTACCCAATTACGAGTTACTTTTACCTCTAAAATTACCCGAAACTCATTTTCGACAATCGGACACTCTTTTCCGACTATCTCGGCCATTCCGAGAATTATGGCGCAGTCGAAATTCCCATCCGAAGTACTTGACCGCAAATCACTATTCCAACCCAAAATAATTAATTGCGGTGTTCTACTCAAAATCTCACTTCTTTTGTCGCTATACTCCGTGGCGACATATAAATAAAATATCTCGACCTATATGGTCCCAAAATAATTTATAACACCCTTCGAAAATCATTAAATCCTCGAAAATCCCAGAAATCACTATTTCGAGAAATTCTCCAAATTCCAAATTATACTTAATTATGGGATTTAATTGTCTCCAAAAGGGCGGGTTATTACATTAATCATGTCTCTCCTCCTAATACTTCTCTCGCTTAGCTTAAGATTATATTTGACATAAACCAAAATTTCAACCTCTGATGTTCAAGCCTATTCCTCTTTTTTTTGTGTATCTACAAGTAATTAGGAAATAAATATAAATATTGGAGGAAAAATTTTAAATTAAACATATATAATTGTAAGAAATAAAATTAACAAATGTAAAAAACCAATACCGTAACAAAAGTACTCCAATTTTGTTCGCATCCCGATGCACTACAAGTAAGACCTAATACACGGACGGTAAAATTCATAAGCTCGGGTGTCTTACTCCCGAAATGTATCTACCATTGGGCTATAAAACAAAGAGAATCAATAAATAAATTTTGTAACAATGTTAGTTTATTTGAATATGTAAAAAATAAATAAGTAATACCCGGGGAACGGTGCATTCTTGATTTTATAGCCATTGGGCATCCAAAACTGCCTTGTTGATTGTCATAAAAGTCTAATTTGATATCGTTTTTTTAAACGGTTGGTGGAGTTCAACATCCTATCCATGCAAGCATAAAGTCCATCTTTCACTTCATCATAATTAGAAAATCTCTCTTCATAACGCAATTGGGAATTCAAATAATATCCCGCCGCATGTAATGGATGATGGAGTTGTGGAGTTCACCTTGCATAAATTTTTCTCCAAATCGGCATATATTTTCTTTCAACATCCCCACAATTGAATTTGATTATTTCTTTTTCCCTATCTATCAATTCATATATATATATATATCCCATGGTCGGTCGCTCCTCGAATTCAACCTCCCTCAACACACTGACAAGTGGGACAACACTCTTAACACAAAATGCCAAGTGGGGCCAAAAATCAGGATCATTCAATACCAACCTCTTCACCATTTTCCCTTCTTCCTTCTTTGCTTGAGAACACTCAGCCCACAATTGAGAAGCAAACATAATTTCAAGTGTTTTTTGTTTGTTTGTAAAGACTTTGGAGTGTGAGAAATATGGTGGCAAATCTTGTTATGGCCGGACGAAGGAGCTCTTTCCCTTTCTTATGTTTTCTCATTAAATAAAGAGGTCTCGAATGACATTAAATAAATTTAATCACTCGCTTTGCTTTTTCAATTGTGTCCTTAAAAATTTTCAACTCCCCTTTATCCTCCAACATCAAAATTATACAATGTGCGGCGCAAGGGGTTCACCATAAATGGGTCAATTTCTCTTCAAGCCTCTTTCCCGCATTCCTGCAATTACTAGCATTATCCATGATAGTTTGAATCACATTTTTCACACCTACCTCAACAACAATATCAATAGGATAATTAAATATCAACTCGCCATTCTTTTTTGTGTTAGAAACATCAACGGACTTTAGAAAGAAAGTACCCGCATGGCTATTAACAATAAAATTTATAAGAGCCCTACTTTTACCATCCGACATAATTGTGCAACCGTAAGTTCTCCACATAATTTTATGGGTTTCCAAACGATGATTAATATCATTAACTTCTTCTTTAAGAATCCATGTTCTCAATTCATGCATAGAAGGAGGCTTAAACCCGGGGTCATATTTAGTAATTGCATCGATAGTGGGTTTAAAGTGAACATCATTCACACAATTAAAAGGAAGAGCAGCTGAATTGGTCCAACGACCAAATTTACGACAAGCATCAATTATAAGGTCTTTTTTTAAAGCGGAATTAAAGTGTAGTTTATTTGGGTTCACGATTAACAAACTTACCCATTGCACCCGCAGTGGCATTACTATCACTACCACTACAACTACCAACGCCTCCACCACTTGCACCTTCATCCTCACTCTCGAAATTTGTCTATTGTCTACTCTCGGGACCTTTTCCAATCTCAAATAGCAATGTACTTTGTTTGGCTTTTTTATCACTATATGTTTTTAATCCTTCAATAACTATATGTTTAACATCTTCTGGAACTTGTTTGCACTCCGAAACACCGGTGTGGGTGCCGGTCAAATGATATTTTAGATGTGTAATACCACCTTTTGACCAATGATGGCAATACCTACAAAAAAATCCACTTTCCCCTTCCATGGTCTGAAGAGTAGGAGATGGGGTACCTAGCTCCTGCTTCCCCCTTCCCTCTTTTCTATTAGCGCCAAAGTGTTTTATGAATGTAAGGGGTGGGAAGGTATCAAAGAGTGACTCCCCCTGCACTCTTTACGAAGTGAGGTAGGTGTGCTCTTGTTCTCCTTTATTGACTGAAAGCTCACTTTTGTTGTAGAGCAGATCGATTTTCTGCTGCCTTCCATGGATCGCGTGCCTCTTTCTATCGGAGGTGGTGGCTGCGGTGTCGGTCCTTCTCAACGACCGATCCTTGATCTCAATCTCCCCCCAGCTCCGGAGCCGGAACCTGACCCCTCGGCTCCACGCGGGCCAGACGAGCCCGACGGGGAAGAAGGGGAACATCCGCAGCGGATGGGTGAAGTGGAGAGGGCCCTTTTTCAGCTGGATGTCGCTAAGCGGGACACTCTCAAGCAGACCCTAGAGGAGAAACTGGGGAACTATATAGAAAATGTATTTCATCCCAGATCCCTTATTAGTAAAGGGGGCGCTCCAGCCCCGAAGTATTGTGTGAACGGCCTCATACAAAAATGGAGTTCTATTTATGGGAGAGGGGAGGGGTATCTAAACGGAAATAGCCCCCAATCCAGCCGGGACAACCTGCGCCTCCTCAACAAACGGTTATTTCCACCCAAAATCTTTCTTTGACGACATTATTTTGACAACCAACTGAAATTCAAAAACAATAAAAAAAAGCACTTGAGATAAAAAAAATTGACAAACATAAAAAATAAAAATAAAAAAACAGTATAGTGATGTTTAACATCAAATCTATACTTCCCAAAGTAAATCAGTAAAGCAGTGAAGATTCCGGGGCTACCAAAGTGGGGAATGAAGATTCCGGAGCTGCCAAAGTGTGGAAAGAATTGCTGCCGAAGTGTGGAAGGAAGCAGTAAAGCAGTGAAAAGGTAGGTTTTTTTTTAGAGATCGGGGCTTTTAAATGAAAGGAACTGCGTTTTTTTTAACCTATCTACTTAGCAAAACGACGTCGTTTTGGGTAGTCATTAGGTTTAAAAAAAGCGATTGCGTCCCTATTGCGCATATTTGCGCACTTTTGCGCTCAATTGCGCCAAATCGCGCTAAATTGCGCAGGATATAGAAGCATCACAGATGGCGGACTCAATTGCGACGTGTTTCTCCTTCGCAAAACACAATAGCGTGCTTTTAAAAAACACTGGTCCGACCCCCCGGATGGGTCCGGTTACTGTTCGGGGTAGATCCTTGGTGCTGGTGGGTGTTCGGCGAGTGATCACCACTAGCACCGCCTCTAACCACCGCTGGGTCGGTGGTTGTAGGGTTAAGGTTTGGTGGGACAACTTTTTTTTTTTTATGGTAGGGGTGTAGAATGAGTAGATGTAGATGTGGGGGTTAGGGTATTGAGCGGGAGTGGGGGCGGTGTGAGGGCGGTTCGTGGTGGAATCTGGTGGCGAGAGGTGAGCGTTCACGGGGCATATCTCCTCTTAAGACCCATTTGTCGTTGTTTACGATTTTTGTGTTTTTTTTACAACAATAACGGTGGAGCCAACGAGGCTCTGATACCAATTGACGTAAATAACGTCAATTGAGAAATAAGATGAAGATATCTCACATCTTAACTCTCTCTAATAAATCTCAAAATGATAGAATGCCCCAAATGAGGTTACAATGTGAGTATTTATAGGGGGAAGGTAGCTTAGGTTTTAAGCAAAAAATCTAATTACAAAGATACCCCTAAGAGCCTTTTAGTATTCCCACCTCTAAATACTAAAGCAAAAAGGAAAATACAATGACATAACAAAAGAAAAGAAAAGAAAATAACAAAAAGAAGCAAAAATACTATAAGACCTCAAAATGGCAAATATGCCCCTGATCCACATCAGTACAAGTAGCTAAAAATCCCATCCACGGCCGGAGAATGCGATTTCTACCTCGAGACCAATGCTACATGAATCGTGGTTCGCTATGGTAGGCTATAAGTTGTGAAGCACGGACACTCTCTCGGAAGACAACGTGTTGGACACCTATGAAGCACGAACACTCTCCCGGAAGCCATGAGTCAGCTTTGACTCAAGTGATGGTGATTGTGCTTTATTTGTGATTCTTAAGGTCAAAGTGTGTTTGAATTTTGTTTTGTATGGCCCATTTTCTTAATTTCATGTTAAGAATGCTCTAATAATGTATTTTATGGAGAAAATTTGTTTTATTTCATTAATATATATTTAAATATATATTATATATTATACGTATCATAACGTGTCGTATCCTAGTTTTTGGATCAATCACGTGTCGCGTATCACGTGTCGACATCACTTGAGTATTCCCACCTCTAAATACTAAAGCAAAAAGGAAAATACAATGACATAACAAAAGAAAAGAAAAGAAAATAACAAAAAGAAGCAAAAATACTATAAGACCTCAAAATGGCAAATATGCCCCTGATCCACATCAGTACAAGTAGCTAAAAATCCCATCCACGGCCGGAGAATGCGATTTCTACCTCGAGACCAATGCTACATGAATCGTGGTTCGCTATGGTAGGCTATAAGTTGTGAAGCACGGACACTCTCTCGGAAGACAACGTGTCGTGTCCGGCAACGTGTTGGACACCTATGAAGCACGAACACTCTCCCGGAAGCCATGAGTCAGCTTTGACTCAAGTGATGGTGATTGTGCTTTATTTGTGATTCTTAAGGTCAAAGTGTGTTTGAATTTTGTTTTGTATGGCCCATTTTCTTAATTTCATGTTAAGAATGCTCTAATAATGTATTTTATGGAGAAAATCTGTTTTATTTCATTAATATATATTTAAATATATATTATATATTATACGTATCATAACGTGTCGTATCCTAGTTTTTGGATCAATCACGTGTCGCGTATCACGTGTCGACACACGTATTACGTGTCCGTGCTTCATAGGATATAAGTGGTACGGTACCTCCTACGGTACGGGGTTGCGCTGAGGGTAGGCTTAGTTGGAATGCTATTTCGGGTCGCAATTCGTTTTGAAGCTCATAATCAGGTCGCTTTCATACTTTGTGCTTTGATGTACCCTAGTATACAAGGGATCATTAAAGCAAAAATTAAATTTGTGTCAACTTACTTTTATGTAAAACTCATTTTGCAATTGAGATTTACATAACTATTGAAGAAACATAGTGAGATAAAATAAAAACTTTATGTTTTATTACTAAAATAAACTGAATTTTGTTTAATAGAAACTTATATCTTAAAAATTATTTTTTAATACTATAATAAACCTTATTTTTTGTTATAAATATTAATAGTAAATTTACGTTATTATTATTTTTATAATAATAAATTATTATTAGTAAAGATAACCAACTTACTCAATGGACTTATTTAAGAGTAAGTCGGCGCTCACTAAACTTGGTGGACCCATTTATATAAAATAAAAAATGTTTGTATATACACATCAAAAAGTGAACTACAAATATACCAGTTGTCAAGCTTTTTCCTTTTGGGCATTAGTTGTTGAGCCTAATCAATAGTAAATACAATACCAACTTTCAAGCTTTTTTTTAAGGCATTAATTGTCAATCAGCCACATGGCCCAGAGACCCACGTTTTAGAATTAGTCTTGGATAGACTTTAGGGTTTGTTTAACCTTTAAAAAAAGAGAGACTTTTGAGTTTGCTATACAAAAGAGAAGCGGCACACAAGGCGGAAGGGCTTCGCCTTTAATCGGCCATAGCAAATTACCCAAGGATTAAAACATTCAGACGATGCGAAGGGTTCTACGATGACGATACCCAGAAATTGATATATGTTTAAAGAAAACTTCCCTGAAAATGTACTACAGAAACTTCTAGGTTTATTTGTTGTATTCTGTTTGAAAATGGGATTGCCATATTATGTGTTCCAGGTCGCGAACGTACCCCGTTTGGGGTCATGCGAGCCAATTTGCAGCACGCATAGGGCTTGAACGAATTAGGTAACTTTGCTTGTCGAGAGGTAAAACCGAACGCCGAAGTATCCACAAAGGAGTACATGGTCATATTTCGACTGGAACAATCTCAATCAACTTCATTTGTAGATGCCGAAATACTACCTCTGAATGCGATGCAAAAGGATGCGTAGTAGGGAGTGAAAGAGATTTAATCTACATGACACAATAAACATTGATTTAGAGGCCAAATGCCTAATTTCTCTCTCAAATTATCATTCATATCAAAAATAGTAGTAGTGATTACAATGGGAGGGCAATGATCTTATTTATAGGCTAAGTTATCTTGCTAGCCAAGATAATCCTAAACGGTAAAATGATCAAGCCGAGATAATCCTAAAAGGTAATATGATCAAAGATGACACTCGAATATCTCAAGGGAATAATAGCCTCAACCTATTATACCAGGTAAAAGAGATAAAACTATTAAAGCTTGTTTTGAGCGTAGGAGGTCGACGACAAGGGAGCAAAACAACCATTAGTGAACTCCCCCACTTGAGAGGAAAGTCCTCGGAAACAGTCGGCGTATTGGTTAGCAAAAGGGCGAAAACGGGTGATAAAAAATCTCAACCATGGCCGATATATATGAACTCAACCTAAATTCTTGCCACAGTAATAATCAAACACGCCCTCGCTTCGAGGAGGGTCAACAATGCCAAACGCGGTCCGAGTTTCCCATGATGAGAACCCTTGAGGTTAGGTGTTTCAACTCAATCTTCGAACGTGCCGTAAACACCTCCCAAGATGGGTCCACATACCCATGGTCAGTCACAGCTAGCCAAAGTAATGTTTCATTCTCGAAAGAAACAACGGACGAACTAATCCCAACATTTTCATTCTTAAAGAGTGGGAAGAAATCAACCAAACCATATGCCTTTACATCGCGAAAATGCATTCGAGTCACCCGCCTATCCTCAACAAAAATATCGAAGAAATCTCCGATGCACAACCCAATCTCTTCTCCCCTGAAGATGGGAAAGAAGTGTCCAAGCTCAAAAACTGTCAATTCTCGAAACCAAGGTCGAGCAATCCGTCCGTGCTCCTCAAAAATAGGAAAGAAATCACAAGGAAAGAACTCGAAATCCATACCATCCTCTTCTGATGCTTCCTTGGCATCTTTGGAGAAGTCGTCACCATGCGTGATAGGGTAGTGAGCATCATCGTTGTACTCTAGATTGACTTCGACTGGAGGGGGTATCATGCCTGCAATCAAAATAGTCGAAATATTGGGCCAAATGCATTGCCCGCTTGTGCGCCTGATCACTCACCCCTTCCATCTCAAGGAACTCATCACATTACTGATGTAGGTTGCCTTGACTCTCCTTATACTCTCTGATGGAGATGGCGCTAAATTAGAAGCTATGAAGCTTCCTATGTAAAGTGTTGCCTGCCTGAAATTTATGACGTTAAAAAATGTATAGATCCAATGTCACATTCAGTAAAGATTTATGATACATGTATAGGGTGTACTCAATGTGTCCTAGCCTGCCCCACCGATGTATTAGAAATGATACCTTGGGACGGATGTAAAGCGAAAGTCGGTCGATGCGAGTTTGGATTTCTTTAATGATAGTATGACTCATCCGCTAAAATTCGGTACAAGCTCCATATCAATCCTATAATCGATATCACCACCTTGGTTCCACAACAAATCGAAAGGCGAATAGGTGTTAGGAAACAAAGTTGGATTTGAAATGGAGGTTTGAGAAAACGTAGGGGTTGGATCGTGATTTTTGGAAAGTTGGGATGCTGAAATGTAATTTTCAAAAAATTTCGAAGCTGAATTTTAATTTCAGAAAATATGGCGACGGGTTCAATTTTCAAATTATAGAGGGGGGATGAAATAAAGTTGGAATTCTGCTTGTGTGATTGTTTGCAACAAATCACTACACATGTCCTTGTCCGATTTACCGAATGACATCTTAGATCTTGTCGAATAAAATCCGAGGGTGGGTAAAAAAATTGGCATTATCTACGAGTATTGGTATTCAATAGGTTGATTCCTCTTGTTCGTTTTAGTTAGTGAATCCTTGTTTTTGCTTTGATTTGCTCACCTCACTTTAACCATTTGAGTCTAGATCTCATACCGCAATAATGCTACTCTCTATTGTAAATTTTATTAATCTCTTTAGTGATTGTCTGAACTAGAACTGCCAAAACAGGCTCATAATTGTTAACTTGCCCATATTACCCCAGATTTTAAAATATGGAGCGCATATTTTGTATTTGTGGGTCAAATTTGGGCCCAAGCATCAAAAGTAGTGGGGCAAATATGGTCACCCATTTCACATGTGGCGTTATAATAAACTAACTCTAAAATCGCCCCATTTACTCATCTATACCCCCTCTCTCTCTTGCGCGCGCGCGCGCTTTCTCGCTCGCCCTCTCTCTTCCTTAACAAAAATCCCAACAAACCTCTCTCTCAAGCTTTTTTTTTTTTTCCTACTCTCTTTGGGCTTTTTCTCTCCTCTCACAAACACATACATAAATATACACCCACACAGGGAAAATATATAAAAGGTCGTACCCAGTGCACAAGGCTAACTGTAGGGTCTGGGAGAGGCGGAGCTGTACCCCCATATATGGAGAGTCTGCTCCCATGTTTTGAACCCGAGACCAACCGTAGTTTGGGCAAAAGCACTTGCCATCGCACCAAGGTACGACCTCTACACAGGGTAAATATATGCTTATATATATTTGCACACGGAGGGTAAATATATATACATATACATACAAAAAACACACACATAGGGTAAATATATGCTTATATATATTTACACACAAAGGGTAAGTATATACACATACGCATACATATACCAATTACCTTTATATACAAACACATACACACAAGGGGTAAATACTCTTACAACCATTCACATAGAAAAATCGATTTGTTTAAATAAAAGGTTTTTTTTACCAATTAGTCCCGTTTACTAAGTATGTGGTCCAATAAGTCCTATGATCTTTTTTTGCTCCAACTGGTTCCACGAAAAAAGATTTTTGCTCCATTAGGTCCTATTTGTAAACATGTAGTGAATATTTACTACATGTATAAATAGGGCCTATTGAGAAAAAAATTGTGTTATTAGGACCAATTAAGAAATGTCTTGTGCCTTCATGAGCCCATGCTAAAGTTTCAATCAATTCCTGCCAATACCCACGTCAGGAGATTAAGAACATAAATCCAGTAGCCCAAACAATGTCCAAGAACAACCACGCCCAAACCGATAAACTATTCATACCAAAAGGGTTATATCCATTGATAAGTTGTGAAGAGTTTTAACCATAAATAATCTCTAAACCACCCATCAAATAAGTGGAAGATTCATTAACGAAAAGTTACCTTGCCATAATGTGATGTATAAATAGGATTTATTTGTCAAGCTCAACCTGACGACCAAGATTTCAACCTGGCCCAGATTCGTCCTGACCCGCTTATTTGACAGTTATCGTCTGAACACTTCCTTGGAGATTTATCCTGAATCTACCTTCCGAAATTTCATCAGCTTAACTGTAACTTCTCAATTTCCTTAGTAATTGGTTACTTGTTAGTTCCATTTTGTCGCGACTTAGGTAACTCGATAATATGCATAATCAGACTTGGGAGTTTTGTAGAGTTTGGTATACTTTTAAGTTGCTAAATTGCTAACGTTTTGCCAATACAATAACAATTAACGAAAGTCTCAAAAAAATTTAGAACGGTTCCTTATTCCATTTAGTGAAGTATTAGTCAAAATTATCCTCTTATTATTATTATTATTATTTTTTTTTTTTACTACCATCTTCCTTTAATGCTCTTTTGCACAGTCCAGTTTTTCCATCTTTTCATGACTTGTAATTTTTGGTGTGGTAGATTGCACCTGATTGGAGGCAGGCTTTATCCCTAAAGAAGACTGTTGAAGATCGAGTTACCAAAGGTAATGACTTGGAATTTAATTTTTGGGAGAATATATATATATATATATATATATATATATATATATATATATATATATCATTGGACTAAGGGTAGTGTAAATACATATGGAGAACAGATGGTGTAATCGGAATAGGCATTACTGCTACTGCTATAGGACTCATAGCTGGTGGGATTGCCGCAGCATTGGCCCGGAAGAATTGATCCACCCTTATACTATCTATTTGCAGAATAACATACTAATGCTGAAATTACCCTTTTTCAAATTTTCATTTACAGCATTATTGTGGTTCATATGAATGGATTGTCCTGTAAATTGTTTTGGTTAAATCCGTATTTATGTGACATTTTCCCCCACTTTTTGCGTTGCTTGAAGTCAAAATGTCTCGCATATATTTTATGTATGAGGACCTTAAATGCGGACTAATTTTTTGAAAATAATAAAAAAATATTTTGAGTTGATTTTTTTAAGGGTATCCATTTGTACTATGATCCGCCCAAACTATTTTTTTTACTATTTAAAAAAAATGGCCTGCATTTGAGGACCCCAGACCTCATGAGAGAGAGAGAGAGAGAGAGAGAGAGAGAGAGAGAGAGAAGTGTGCCAATGTTGATGACACAATGATAATATTATTCCTACTGTTCTTGCATTGTGATTGTGGCAGGTTCATTTGTTGCGTCTATGGCATGCTGCATGTATTGTCATTTTTATAATTAGTATATATTTTTTTGGTATAGTTTGTAAGTTTTTGAAATAATTTTATAATTGTTTGGGTTTGATTATAAATTTAATTTACCTTTTTTATTTTTATTTCATAGTATTTTTTTCATATTCCAAGGACGATAGGTCAAAAATGAAAGAAGGCATTTGGGACACGACTATAACGCGCTATCCGAATTTTCCTACCTCAACATGCTTGCCGCCTTCTCAAGATATTTGATTGGAACATTGGACGAAGGCTATAATTTTAAAAATGAGTATGTTCATAGGAATGTTGGAGAACCTGACTTATATATATATATATATATATATATAACTCGGCCCAAAACCGACCAGTTTAAAGGCCTAATTGGATCTCTCTCTCTCTCTCTCTCTATCTATCTATATATATATATATATATATATATATATATATATATATATATATATATATATATATATATATATATATATATATATATATATATATATATAATTTAAAGATTTAAGAAAATTAATCGGGTAATTGAATCGGGTGACCAAATCCATTTAATAAACGAGTAATCGGGCAAATGGATCTAAAATTTTAGCTCATACCTGTTTAAAGTTCACGGTGTGGAGTGGGTCCAAGTCTAAATCCGACCTATTGACAGGCCTATCTTCAATGGGTGCCCTTTAACGGGTGTATTTTTTTCAAATACCAAAAAAATATTTTATTTGTATGGTGTTTAAACATTTCAAGGGACTTGTAAAAAAAATCAATTCAAACTGTATTTTTTTTGCTATTTAAAAAAATGAATCAAATATATGTGATTTTTTAACAACATAAAACTTAAAAACTGGCATATATTGATCTTTTTTTTTAAATAGCAAAAAAAAATTGCATTTTGAGTTTTTTTATAAGTCATTGAAATGTTTAAACACCATAATATATATATATATATATTTGGTAGCTACAAATTAACCTACACTAAGACACCTTCAACTGCAACCAAACTACAAAATAAGGCAATGTTGCACAACTAAATACTAGAACACTAAATCAACTATACCTTAAATTCATCGCAAGAGAATCCATATCTGATTTCAAATAAAGACACACCGCCTCAAATAGAGTTGTAATAAATGTAAATACAACAATTGTTACGTTAATTGTCATTAATCTACAATTATCCACACCTTAACCATCACCTATCGATTATTGTCTCCCCCTTGTCCTCGTGAATCCCATCGTCAACACTAAAGGCCTTATGTATACATTGGTAAAGCTCATATATGCCAACCAATACTTGCTACGCATAACATTGACTCATTCACACCCAAACCTAATAAATATCATATTTAGGTATTTTTTACGCCCACTCATCACATAATATACCCAAGGCATACATTGGTAAAGCTCATATATGCCAACCAATACTTGCTACACATAACATTGACTCAATCACGCCCAAAACCCAATAGATATCTTATTTAGTTTTTTTTTACGTCCACTCATCACATAACATACCCAGTGCTCATATAGGTCAATCACCATACAATATCCATAAAGCTCATATATGCCTAACATAATCATATGTCACATTTGGAGTGCCTATGGACCCATTGTTGTTTACCGAATTACGAAAAATTTATATATATATAAATAAACAGTAATTAAAATTAATTACTCTAGAAAAATAAAACAGTAAAGGGAGATAAGAAGAACATACAGTTTGTGATTGAAATAATCACTTGTAGAATTTTGACCGAGTCGAAAGTTGAACTATCTCTCCTTAAGACAGGATACGCCCCCGCTACGGTGCTGACGACAAATTCAACGGACGTCTGCCTCCCAGGATAAAACGGTCAACGACTGTTGCAAGAAACACTTCAGTGCAACAATCCCACGAACTTACAATGGCGAATAACTCTCAAGTAGTAAGAAGGGAACAAGGACAGTAGTAGGGAATTCGGGTAGATTTTCTAATCTCTTAAATGGACTGCATATAGTCCTTTTTATAAGTGGTGAAGGACTGCAACTCATGGCTTTTCCCAGAAAAGATATGACTGTTTGTACAGTCGCATCTCTCTGATAGAGCAACTTAACGTTTTAATTAATTAATTAAAAAACGAAAGCGTTTTTAAATAATTAATTAATGCGAAAAATAATTAATTCGTAATTAATCCAAATTTTTTGGTTCAGAAAATAAATTTTAAAGCCCAAAGGTCAATTAAAATTTGTACAAAAAATTTAATAGTTGCTCAAGAAAGGCCCAAGACCCACGACCTGGGCCGGACGGACGGCGGCGGCGGCGCGCGTGTGGGCTTTTGGCCCAAGCTCAATACATGCATAGTATATGTCATCTCCCATTCAAAGAGTTGGGATAGCCCAAGGCATCCAAGCCTTAGTCCCATAACTTGGGTATATTAACTCAAAGTATTTCTACCACTTTTTCAATGTGGAACAAACCCACTTAACTATGTTACACCATCTAGCTTAAACTCAAATGGGTCACTTTAAGTCCAAATTTTTCATTCATTACTTCACTATTTTGAACAAGTGAGTATACCAAATTAATCTCCTTGCTACAAGGAACACATTGGTACTAAGACATGCCACTTTTAACATATGTGTCTTAATTAAAATTGACTCTAAAGTTTGACCAAATGAGCCGGCATTTCATAAAATATACAACAATCCCCCACATGAATGAAATTTGGAAGAATCAAACGAATATAGATTCAAACAGAGAGTTGTTCTAGGAATAAATATTACATCGAAAAAGATAGCTAGTGGCTTTGAATCTTTCTTAGTGAGAAACCATCGAGCTTACTAGCCAATCAATGAACTTGATGTCTTGAATTGATCGACCATTTGTGTAAACTGAGATAATAGTATTCACACAATGTCTTTCCAACCTTATTGGTTCTCATTATTGTGTCCATTTTGGCCTTGGACACCTCCTGGTTTCATGAGTGTGCTAGAGAAATAGCCTTCGTCATTCTCATAGAAGCGGCCCCTTCTCACTCACATAGGTGGTTTCTATAAAGAGTATCCTGCTAATACCCCACTTGACCTATACATTCAAGATATAGAAATCATTAAAAACATAGTTTATTCTTGTACACGCGGCAGTTTGTGCACTGACTCATCTTCGGAATGGGAGGAAGTAATTAAAGTATTACTTCTCAGTGCATACTGAGTCATCATAATTAGGTTGTACCTTGAACCTATTTCTTGGGATCTCCTGGGTTTCCATTAAGACGACTCTTTAGAATTTTACAAGCTTTAGGCCCATTCCACGTGATGAACTTGCAACTTGCTCTCCAGGTATACCTTTAGTTAGTGGATCCGCAATATTTTTCTTTGACATTACATAGTCAACAGAAATAATTCCATTTGAAAGCAATTGTCTAACTGTTTGGTGTCGACGACGTATATGTCGTGATTTACCGTTATAGTTATTATTTTCAGCGCTAGCAATTGCCGATTGACTATCACAATGTATTATGATAGGTGGCACGGGCTTTGACCATATTGGAATATCCTCTAAGAAGTTTGTAAGCCATTCAGCCTCTTCCCCAGCTTTATCTAAAGCAATAAATTCAAATTCCATCATGGATCTTGCAATACACGTTTGCTTAGAGGATTTCCAAGATACGGCTGCACCTCCAAGGGTAAATACATATCCACTTGTGGATTTCGAATCATTTGAGTCAGATATCCAATTTGCATCGCTATAACCTTCAAGTACAGTTGGATATCGTTCGTAGTGTAACCCATCCCCCAAAGCGTATCGAAGATATCGAAGAACTCTTATCATGGCTTTCCAATAATCTTTCCCGGGATTACTCGTATATCGACTGAGATTACTAATCGAGTAAGCTATATCAGGTCGAGTACAGTTTGATAAATACATCAAACTTCCAATAATACGAGAATACTCTAATTGAGATATACCTTCACCTTTATTTTTAAGGAGGTGATGACTTGGATCTACAGGTGTTCTCACTGGACTTTGATCATATTTATTATACTTTTGAAGTATTTTTTCAACGTAATGGGATTGAGATAAGCTAATTCCTTGAGAGGTTCTAATAATTTTAATTCCTAGGATGACATCTGCCAATCCCATGTCATTCATTTCAAATCTACTAGTCAACATTTGTTTAGTAGAATTGATAACATTATTATTATTATTATTATTACCAATTATTAGCATATCATCTACATATAGACATACAATCACATGTTCCGCTTGAGTGCTTTTGATGTAAACACATTTGTCACACTCATTTATTTTGAAACCATTTGACTTCATGACATTGTCAAATTTTTCATGTCATTGTTTAGGTGCTTGTTTCAACCCATATAATGACTTCACAAGTTTACATACTTTCCTTTCATTTTCAGGAGATCTAAAACCTTCCGGTTGTTTCATATATATTTCTTGATGTAATTCACCATTCAAAAATGTTGTTTTAACATCCATTTGGTGTGTTTCCAATTTATGTATTGCTGCAATTGCAATTAACATTCTAATGGATGTAATCCTTGTAACAGGTGAATAGGTGTCGAAATAAACTATTCACTCTTTTTGCTTGTATCCTTTAGCTACAAGTCTAGTCTTATATTTATCAATGGTTCCATCAGCTTTCATTTTCCGTTTGAATATCCATTTACACCCTAACGGTTTTGTCCCTGGTGGTAGGTCCACCAGTTCCCATGTATGATTTTGCAAAATGGATTCAATTTCACTATTGATAGTTTCTTTCCAATATGAGGCTTCCGGAGTAGATAGAGCTTCTTTTACCGTTTGAGGTTCACTTTCTAACATATATGTTAGAAAATATGGACCGAAAGATTTTGAAATCTTAGCTCTTTTGCTACGTCTAGGTTCTTCCTCAATAATATTTCGAGGTTCACCATTTGTAACTTCAAGCATTCTTTTGTTAGAAGTTATTTCTTGTGTATTTTTACAAGGAAATATATTTTCAAAGAATGATGCATTCCTAGATTCTATGATTGTATTTTCATGAATTTCAGGAATGTCAGACTTATGCACAAGAAATCGATATGCACTACTATTATGTGCATAACCAATGAATATGCAGTTAATAGTCTTTGGACCAATTTTTACCTTTTTAGGTTCAGGAATTAGTACTTTTGCAAGACACCCTCACACTTTTAAGTATTTGTAGGAAGGCTTGCGTCCTTTCCACAACTCATAGGGTATCTTATTTGTTTTCTTATGAATCAATTTGTTGAGAATGTAATTAGCTGAAAGCAATGCTTCCCCCCACATGTTTTGGGGTAATCCCGAACTTATTAATAATGCATTCATCATTTCTTTTAAAGTTCGGTTTTTACGTTCCGCAATCCCATTTGATTGAGGAGATTAAGGTGCGGTAGTTTGGTGAATAATACCATTTTCTAAACATATTTTCTTAAAAGGATATTCGTATTCACCACCTCTATCGCTTCTTAATTCTTTAATCTTTTTACCAAGTTGATTCTCAACTTCTATCTTGTATTACTTAAAAGCTTCAATTGCTTCATCTTTGCTTCTTAAAAGATAGACATAGCAATATCTAGTGCAATCATCCACAAAGGTAATAAAGTACTTTTTTTCACCTCTAGTTTGAACAAATTTTAAATAACATATATCAGTGTGAATTAAATCTAAAGGTTCACTATTCCTTTCAATTGAATGGAAAGGTGTTTTAGTTAATTTAGCTTCTACATATGTTTCACATTTGTGACTTGTATCAATGCTAAATTTAGGAATTAATTCTAAGTGAATTAATTTACTTAAAGTATTATAATTAACATGTCCAAGTCTACCATGCCACATATCCATAGACTCAAGCATATAAGCAGAAGATATCATATTATCATTATTATTATTATTATTATTATTATTATTATTATTATTATTATTATTATTATTATTATTATTATTATTATTATCATTGTTACTTTTAGGTACAACAGTCATGACGTTCAATTTGAACATCCCATCACACATATATCCTTTCCCTACATACATTTCATCTTTACTTAGTACAAATTTGTCTCCAACAAAGACTAGCTTAAATCCTTTCTTGCTTAGCACGGAACCGAAAATAAGGTTCTTTCTGATGTCAGGCACATGCAATACATCGTTAAGTGCGAGATGCTTCCCCGAAGTAATTTTCAGCACTACTTTGCCTTTACCTTCAACCTTCGAGGTGGAGGAGTTTTCCATGAATAATTGTTCTCCATTTGCAATTGGTTGGTAGGTTGTGAACATACTTTTATCGGAACATACATGGCGTGTAGCTCCGGTATCAACCCACCACTCTTTGGTATTACCCACCAAATTTACTTCAGATACAACTGCGGAGAGAGAAACATTGGAAACATCGTCGGATAATGCATCAACTTCTGTCATGTTGGCTTGTGGTGCTTTCTTCTTGAAGTTCTCTTATTTTTTCGGCTTGCGACAATCCTTGGCCCTATGACATTCTTTGTTGCAATTAAAACATTTTCCTTTGAACTTCTTAGCACCGTCTTGTTGACTTGTGCCTTCATTTTTGTGCTTCCTCTTTTTATTGAATTTTTGTCCATCCTCAACAATATTTGCCTTTGCAGACATAGCTTGGTTACCATTTTTCTTTTCAGATTTATGATTATCTTCTTCTATCCTTAACCGAACAATTAAATCTTCAAGACCCATTTCTTTTCGTTTATGCTTCAAATAATTTTTGAAATCCTTCCAAGAAGGAGGTAATTTTTTAATTATCGTAGCAACTTGAAATGTTTCACTTATGACCATATTTTCAGCAAGTATTTCATGAAAAATTAATTGAAGCTCTTGGACTTGGCTTATGACACTCTTTGAATCAACCATTTTATACTCGAGAAATCTACCGACCACGAATTTTTTCATGCCGACATCCTCGGTTTTATATTTTTTATCCAAAGACTCCCATAATAATTTAGCGGTTTTGATTGGACTATATACATTATAAATGTATTATCCAATCCACTAAGGATATAGTTTTTGCAAATAAAATCTGAATGTTTCCATGCTTCTAAAGCTAGCAAAGTTGTCTTATCCTTTTCATTTTCATTAACCACAGGAGCATCTTCGTTAATAAACCTCGCAAGATTAATGGTAGTTAAATACAACAACATCTTTTCTTGCCAACATTTGAAATCAGTACCATTAAACTTTTCGGGTTTTTCTCTATGAGTTAAATGAGTCGGAACGGCAGTAGGAATACTAACCGCCACATTGTTTTGAGGAACAATCATCACATTTTCAGAGGATTCAGTTTGCCATTATTCTGTAATTGAATAACACAAAACCAATTTATGAAATGTATATAAAAATTGTAGGAAAAAGAGATATTCAATATAAACACGTTTTAGTATGTATATAAAATAGGCAAAATTACCAATGTAATTTTAATCAAGAAAATTTTATTTAGTGAAGACACAAAAATATATAAATATTCAGTCTTAAGATTGTTGTTTACCGGATTACGAAAAATTAATATATATATATATATATATATCACTAAATAAATAAGAAGTAATTAAAATTAATTAATTAATTACTCTAGAAAAACAAAACAGTAAAAGGAGATAAGAAGAACATACAGTTTGTGATTGAAACAATCACTTGTAGAATTTTAACCGAGTCAAAAGTTGAACTATCTCTCCTTAAGACAGAATACGCCCCCGCTACAATGCTGACGGCAAATTCAACGGGGGTCTGCCTCCCAAGATAAAACGGTCAACGACTGTTGCAAGAAGCACTTCAGTGCAACAGTCCCACAAACCAACAATGGTGAATAACTCTCAAGCAGTAAGAAGGGAACAAGGACAGTAGTAGGGAATTCAGGTAGATTTTCTAATCTCTTAAATGGACTGCATATGGTCCTTTTTATAAGTGGTGAAGGGCTGCAACTCATGGCTTTTCCTAGAAAAGATGACTGTTTGTACAGTCGCATCTCTCTAATGGAGCAACTTAACGTTTTAATTAATTAATTAAAAAATGACAGCGTTTTTAAATAATTAATTAATGCGGAAAATAATTAATCCAGATTTTTTGGTTCAGAAAATAAATTTTAAAGCCCAAAGGTCAATTAAAATTTGTCCAAAAAATTTAATAGTTGCTCAAGAAAGACCCACGACCCGGGCCTGGGCCCGGGTCGGCCGGACGGCGGCGGCGAGCGCGCATGTGAGCTTTTGGCCCCAGCCAACACATGCATAGTGTAGGCCATCTCCCTTTGAAAGAGTTGGGATAGCCCAAGGCATCCAAGTCTTAGTCCCATAACTTGGGTATATTAACTCCAAGTATTTCTACCAGTTTTCCAATGTGGGACAAACCCACGTAACTATGCTACACCATCTGGCTTAAACTCAAATGAGTAATGTTAAGTCCAAATTTTTCATTCATTACTTCACTATTTTGAACAAGTGAGTATACCAAATTAATCTCCTTGCTACAAGGAACACATTAGTACTAAGACACGTCACTTTTAACATATGTGTCTTAATTAAAATTAACTCTAAAGTTTGACCAAATGAGCTGACATTTCATAAAGTATACAACACCCAGTTGCACCATGCACATACATCATATATAATCCCATTATTTCGATCATTAATCAATTAACAATATTTCATATGATCACATTATTTAGATTGTAACATTACAAGATCGCTAAAAGTTTCCCATATGATTAAATTGTCTAAAATTTCTCAACTAAAATATTCTTTGAGTCTCTGTCCGTAAGGTCTCCAAAAAGTTTCATCAACTTCATTCTGAATCATTCATGCCATTAGCTCGAAGTACATCGGTGTTGCGAAAATCGAGCGTTTGTATAGATTCGTTGTTATCGGCTTCCGACCTCAATGCAAAAAACTTAAACTATGACTAAAATCCACAAGGAATGTTTGACAGACTTTAATTGATTTATTATTTCTGAAGCAAAAGTTTAAAAGGTGATGAGGTTTAAAAGGGAAAAAAGAAATAAAACTAGACAAGAACAATAAAAGAGGATTAAGGTTTCGTCCCCGCCGTGGGCTAAACAATATGTAAAAAGGATTTCGGTTCGAAAACATTTAATCGAGCATATTCAATTAATTATAAACACCAAACATGAAGAAAATTAATTCAACAATGAAATATTAAACAATTAATCGAAAATGGTCACACATGGATCATTGCATGATAAAGAAAGTTAAACGCATAATATTATAACTTTAATACACGAGGTTCCAATTAAACACGTTTTGACCCAAAACCTAGATTTCAAAGCTCAAGACCCATTAATGGCGAAAATATGACCCTAACCCATAAATTAGCTTCAACACATATTTAAAGCAAGAAATAAACCTAATTAACAAATATAAACCACTAATTAACCAACAAAAGGTATATGCAAGGCAAGTAAATAAGGAGCAAAGCATGAAATAAAGGAAACAAAGCTTACATTAAACAAAGAAGACAATGAATAGTAAAATATACTTATGTAAATGGGTATTACCCCAAAGAGGTGGGGAGAGGAAAGCTCCCAAATGAAACCCTAAACCTAAACTAAATGAAAAACTCCCTTACAAAACAAACCTAAAATCGTTTATATAGTACGTGGGAAATACAATAAAAGAAAAAGAAATAAAAATAGAGCAAGTGCCAAAAATCTATAGAGACCGGTCGACCGTGGCCAAGGGGCCAGTCGATCGCTGGTCGGGGAAAAAGTTGTTGTCTTGGTTCGTAGGCTTATTCTGATTCTCCGGTCGACCGAGGTCCCAAGGCCAGTCGACCAGTCTCCTGGTTCTTGGAAGCTTTAGCCTATTATGAGGAGAAAAGGTGTTTTACGGAATTGGCTCTAACTTCTTCATCCGAACTCGAAACGACGTGCCGTTTATGGCCACACAAAGCTAACTCAATGAATTACGCTTCGGTGAATTCCACTGAGTCGAAGATGAATTATGAAATGATTAAAATACCCTTAAAGTTGAGTTAGACGACGAAACTTCCTCGAAAAGCAACCAATCCACACCTTAAGCATTCCAATACCTATAAAAGCTCAATTATACCTTGCAAAGCATTTAAACATACAAAATAGAGGTTGTGTGTTTAAGGAGCATAAATATAGGCATAAGGAACACAAAATGCTAGAATGCATAAAGATAACGGGCATAAATACGCAATATCCGTGACATATCATGCCCCTTAACTTAAACATTGTAAGTCCCTAGTAATGAAACAAAACAAAACTAGTTCAACAGAAGGCGTTGCAAAACGTATATAAGCAGAACATATATATACCACTTTTGTAGGGAACACGGTTGCATTTAGCATATGCAATAAGTTGTTAATCCCCTAGGTTATCCTAATGGACGAGTGTTATCTCGTGAGGGTTTTAAGGGATGAAACCCACAAACATCATAGTTTTCTCAAAATGTTTGTCTAACCAACATGCGACAACCTAACAATAACGAAAAAGATTTCAAATGCGTTATTAGCAAAGTGAATGAATTAACACAAAAGGCCGTATTATTAACATTATAGAACAAACTTCATATAATTGAAACCTTAAAAGTGGGAGGAAAAGCGAGCGTATGCAAATTATGATTTGGCAAAACTTTTATAAATTGGATAAGCATTAAAGCGTGCATATATGTCAAACCTTACCGGATATTACACTCAACAAATGAAATCACTATGAATGAGAGGAAATACACAGGACATGCGGGCATAAAGAGTACATGAAAATGGAAACAAGGCCACGCACATATCATTAATGAAGAACGCTATATATATAAAATGAAAAATATGTAATCTCAATGAAAGATACCGTTATTAAAGGAGGCGAAATGTATTTTCACAGATTATCGCAATTATTAAAACTTTTGAATTGAATTCACCCTAGGATCACATAGGACTTATAGGGTTGTAATATAGGTTTGGGGTTAAGGGTAGGAAATGAAAGGAATATGTACGGATTCAAAGGTGTTCGGGGATGCAAACTCGGGATAATGAAAAATTGCGGGCAATTTCAAATTTGAAAAATGATTCTCATAACAAGCATTAGATATGAAATTGGAGAGTGACAAGGATTATTGAACACTGTATACCTCAATACAAACTTTCTCTTTTTATTTTTTTTTTCTTTTTCTCATATTTTTCTTTTTTTTTCTTTTGCTTTTTTACTTTTTCTTTTATTTTTCACTCTCACGTGCTTAATTGCAACCACATAACAATAACATCATTCAATCCCGAGTAACATTCCAAACAAAGGTATGGGAGGTAATATGTATGGTTTATAACTCTAATGTGGAGTTAGTTATGGGATTTTGGGTAATGAAACAAAAGGCTATATTAAGGCTCAAAGGAGTTGAGTAGTGGATTATGTAAAGTGAGGTCAAGGTCAATATGGGTGATATAACAAAGATGACCAATGGCTATTTCAAGTTTACTCACTTCTCTAGTCAAAACAAACTTTGAAAATCATGCTCAAGTAACACATTTCATAAATGAAATTCAACATTTTTAAGAAGGAAAGAGTAGTGTATAACACTCACAAATGAAGAAAAGCCCAAAGCTCACTCGGTGTAAGTATATACAATGCAACAAATATTATTGAGTTATAAAAATCTTAAACCAATTCATTAAAACAAGGAAAACGCATGTGCTTATGGGATTAAAGTTTAATTCATGAAGTTATTCATAATATCAATAATTTTAGGACTAAAGTCTAATAACTTTTTTTCTCGAGAACATGCATCATTGAATTGTCGATTGGATCGGGCATTTATCAAAATTTATTATCGAAAACAAAGACAAAAAGCCCAACAAATGAGAAAAAAGAAAGATTTTTTTAAAAAAATTTCAGTTTGTTTTACAGAAAGGCATGCTTAGTAAATAACATGTGATCAAATCAATGAAACTAACAATGAATAGATAGAATATCCCACACCCCTAACTTAAATGTTACATTGTCCTCAATGCAAATCAAGAATACAACATAAAGAGAGGAAAAGAACGATATTACCCCAAATGGAGCAATTCCGATAAGTACGAGTTTATTGAATCTACAAAACATGTTAAAATCAAGCATAACAAAAAGGAATAACAAAAACTTTAACTAATTACACTAGACTAAAATTAAAAAAAGAGAAAAAAAGAAAGAAAGAAAGAAAGAAAAACCAACTATTTACAACCTACAATTTTAACTTCTAACTAACTATATACTAAAAGTTGAAATTTCTTAGAGTCCACCCAAAATACGATTTCACTTTGAGGAATTAATGGTCTATCGTCCTTTTCAGCATGCCTCCCGAAAAATAAGAATTTCGTTTGAACAACGGAAGGCATGTGTAACGCATAAGAAATGAACTATCACCAATTAATATTTATAGTGGGGTGATGGGGGATTTAGATACTAAGGGTGACAAGACCACATTGATCTCGAAAAAATTGAAATCACATCCCCGAGGTTTTTCAATTGGAAGGGGAGGTGGGACAAGTGAAAGCGAATAGCCCATGAGATGAAGCATCTCAAATAACATTCCCGTTCGAGAATCGAGTCAAAGTCCTGAAGACTTTCAACTGATTCTTGTGATAAATTTAATGATTCGAGAATAGTAGGGAACCAAGGAAAGGAAGGACCTTCAGCTTCAAAAGGAATAGTAAATATTAATAAGAGGTTAAACTTCGAAAGTGCTTAGATCACTCTCAATTATTTCTTCCTCCAAAAGGGGTAGAGGTGAAATGCGAGTTTCAACCTCAATCGGGCTTTGCGAAGAAGAAATAATCTCATCGAGTTGGCCATTTATTTCTAAAGACCAAGCTTTAAAACTCTCGAATTAGTCATTTAATTCCTTGAACGCTAACTCGGGATCAAACCAACAAGAAGACATGATATCTTCTTGGAAGGTTTGCTTATAGTTAGACGATTCCCCACTTCCCAAATTACCTTCCCAAGGCGATGAGGGATTATTTAAAAATTCTTGAATTTCACGCTTAAGACGTTTATTTTCAAGAATTTGTAAGCATTCTCGCATAGTCTTGAGAGTGTAACTTGAAAAACTATTCTCATAACAATTAAGGTTATTTAAAGAGTTATAGCGAGACATTTCAAATTAGGCAATTCAAAAACGCGACAAGCACCAAAATTTCAAGGTTCTCGAAACAATTTAGCACAAGTCAAAAAGAAAGGGAAAACAAAGAATACAAAAATAAAGAAAAGAATACTACGAAATAATAAAAGAATTACAATCTATATCAAACACTCCCCAACAACAGCGCCATTTTGATGTTGCGAAAATCGAGCATCTGTGTAGATACACCAATCGTTATTATCGACTTCTGACGGCAATGGAAAAAATTTAAACTATGACTACACTCTTTACGGACATATAGCGGCCAATCCGGGTATCTATAATCCACAGGGAATGTTTGACACACTTTCATTGATTCATTATTTCTGAAATAAAAGTGTAAAAGATGATGAGGTTTAAAAGGAAAAAAGGGGAAAAAGAAATAAAACTAGATAAAAACAATGAAACGGGATTAGGGCCACGCTCCCTCCATGGTCTAAACAATGCGTAAAAAGGATTTCGGTTCGAAAGTATATAACCATGTATATTCAATTAATTATAAACACCAAACACGAAGAAAATTAATTCAACAATGAAAGATTAAGTAATTAATTGAAAATAGTCACACATGGATCAAAATCGGATTATCGCTTTAAACACTAACGTTGCGTGACTAAGAAAGTTAAACGCATTATATTTCAACTTTAATTCAGAAGGTATCAATTAAACGCGTTTTGACCAAAAACCTAGATTTCAAAGTTCAAGACCCATTAATGGTGAAAATATGACCCCAACCCATAATCTAGCTACAACACATATTTAAAGAAAGAAATAAACTTAATTAACAAATGAGAATAACTAATTAACCAACAAAAAGTAAATGCAAGGCAAGTAAATAAGGAACAAAGCATAGAATAAAGGAAACAAAGCTTAAATTAAACAAAAAAGATAATGAATAGTAAAATATACTTACATAAATGGGTATTACCCCAAAGAGGGGAGGGGAGGAGAGGGAAGCTCCCCAAATGAAACCCTAAAACTAAACAAAGTGAAAAGATCCCTTACAAAACAAACCTAAAATCGTTTGTATAGTAAGTGGAAAATAAAAGAAAAGAAAAAGAAATAAAAATAGAGCAAGTGTCGAAAATCTATAGCGACCGGTCGACCGCGGGTCGGGGAAAAAGTTGATGTCTTGGTTTGTAGGCTTATTCTGATTCAACGGTCGACCGGGGTCCCAAAGCCGGTTGATCGGTCCCCCATTTTCTTGGAAGCTTTGGCCTATTATAAGGAGAAAAGGTGATTTACCGAATCGTCTCTAACTTCTTCATCCGAACTTGAAACGACGTGCTGTTTACGACTATGTGAAGTTAACTCAACGAACTATATTTTCGTGGAATTCCACTGAGACGAAGATGAAGTATGAAATGACTAAACTTCCCTTGAAGTTGAGTCAGAAGACGAATATTCCTCAAAAAGCAACCAATCCAGACCTTAATCATTCAAATACCTAAAAAAGCTCAATTATACCTCGCAAAGCATATAAACATACAAAATAGATGTTTTATGGTTAACGAGCATAAATATAGGCATAAGGAACATAAAAGTGCAAGAATGCATAATGATAACGAGCACAAATACGCAATATTCGTGACATTTCATACACCACTTAGGAAATGTATAATTTGACTAGAAAACTAGAATCATCTCCATTGTCAAATGTTTTCATAAAATCGAAAATACTTATGAAAATTAACTTTATGGATATTTTTGTGGAATATCAAATTCATGATGCATATATACATTTTTTATACAAATCTATTTCTTAGAAAAAATCTTATTCGATGTATTAAAATATGTGTATCACTTGATTGAATGCAAAATAATATTTGAGTTTTCCTTTAAATATTTTTCAAACATTTAGAAGCAAAACTGGTGGATTTTGGCTTGACCGGATCAATTCAGGTACGCTGCAACGAAGTTATGCTTCGCTATAGTGAAGCCTCGTCACAGCTAAACTTGGTCCAAGGGCAAAATGCATGTCTTTTTCTACAATATTCTTCATCTCAGTTTCACTATAGAGAGGCATAGGTTATGATTTTAATAATAATGGGAGATATATTTGTAATTTTTCTTACTTTGTCTTTTGTCATACTTGTCATATTTAAGTAATTAAGTACTATAGTTAAGGATATAAACTTCTAGTTGTTCCATTAGTGTTGTCATGGATGACACCTCAAGACCACCCATATCAACTCATGCTTAGCTAGCACCTTCTAGAAACCTCTTTCGATGCCTATAAATGTACTCATCCCCCCATTTCAGAAGATGGATATCTTCAGCTTGATAATAAAATTTTAAATTTTGCTTGTGTTTTCTCTCTTCTTTATATTCAATTTTTAGTGTTTGCATCAAATTGGTATCAGAGCAAGGTGATCTCTTTCGTGTGTGGGGGGGTGGGTGTCAACCCTTGCATCATCATTGATGGGTCCATGGAAGAAGATTCACACTATTAAATCTGATGAAGATTTGTTGCATAGGCTAAACACTGTTCCATGAGTTCTAAGTCATCGATTCAATGAGCGTTCCGAGCGGTATGGCTGAAAATTTTTGACACGATAATCCGTTTATGATAATAACCCAAAATGACCCGAACTTGACACGATTAGCTTGTATAGATTTAATAGTACCCAAAACTTATACTCAAATAAAAATTAACGCGATCCGAAAATGATACGACTATCCTAAATTGCCACCCCTACCGAGCGGTTCGTTACAAGCCAACCATATGGTACAACCCAATTACCATCCTATGAGGACCTATTACAAGCACTGGCGATGGTCATAGTTCCATACCAATGGCCACCGAAAACTTCACTATTGTAGACCTTAACTACTGTCCAAACCCTATCCGCTGCAAACCATCCTTAAACTCTAAGTGTTGCAAACCCTAGGCCTGCAACACCCCTCCTTAACCCTCCACCCCATTAACTTTCAATCAGGATTTCAGCCACACCCCACTATTTGTAACCTCCCCAAACCCTAGCCCCAATTTATGAAAATCAAACCCCAATCCCACAACCATATCCAACACCATTGTGATGATGATTGATCTTTTGTATGCTTAAAAAACGAGTCTCTTTGGGAAGACAACTCAAGAACACATGCGATAATGTGGAAAACACCCCAAGTGAGATTGAAGAAGAGAAGAAGAAATAATTGATGGCCAAGAAACTCAACGACAAAACTAATGACGGAATGAAGATCGGGACGAAGACCCAAGTCTTATCTAAACGAACTCCAATGTCGGCAAAGTCTCAACAAAAAACGATGAGCAAATCAAAGCATCATCGGATATCCTCGTCGTGGGTGGAGATCCGATCTCGCAAGAGAAAAATTAGAGGATGGTTTTAGATCCCTTTCCATCGTGTATGATGACTGAACCGTAGGTGCCAAACAAAAAATATCTATTGGTGATAAACCTTGTTTCGGGCGGCCGGTGGATTTTGCAAGAAAATGATGTAAAATTTAAAAACCACAGGGTTGATTTCGGGTTTCAGCATGACTTGGGCCTGTTTGGTTTATTAAAAATAATTTATGAGAATTTTGTGACTATGAATTAGTCCAAGAAATGGCCATCATTTGGAAGAAATTTGGCAGAATATAGTCTACAAAGATGTGGGCCACATTCTTAATAAAATTTAATAAGCTCATTTCAATCTTTCAGGCCTAAATCAAGTTGATTTTATCGGGGTTGAAGATATTGAGCCACCTTCATCTTTTAAGGAATTGGAAAATATCACAATTAGGCCTAAGAAATTTAGAGAAATTCATTTGGCGCCCTCACTAAAGAAGAAAAAAAATCATTTTTCAATTATTTGCTCGTGTGGCACGTTTAGGCACAATTTTGGCAAGAATTGCTCGTGCGACCTGGACTGAACCAATTCGTTATTTCAACTTTAAGGACGGACTTTTTTCAAAGAAGGGAAGAATGACATCAATAATAATGGGAGTATATTTGTAATTTTAAAGTCTTTTGTCACAATTGTCATATTTTTGTGATTAGATATTATAGTAAGGATATAAGGTTCCATTAGTGTTGTTATGGATGACATCTCATGACAACCCATGCCAACTCATCCCATGAAAAATCGTGCATAGCTATCACTTTATTAAAGTCTGTCCCATTTACTATAAATGTAATCATCTCCCCATTTGGAAAGATAAATATATTTGGCTTGTTAATACAATTTAGATTTGTACTTGCAACAAACAAACTTTTTTTTTACATATTACACTTTTGGGGAGATCTTTCCATAAGATTTCGTTGGAAAGCATGTCGAGGATAAATATTTGGTTTAACATGCATAAACTTGACCCTTTAAGCTTTGTGTATTCGACTCATGAGCTATAAGGCACCCTATTGTTCCCCACTTTGGCTATATAACCCATGTGCCCCACAGTCTTGCAGCTAAATTTATTAAAGAAACCGAAGAATGAAATCATCTTGTAAATCACACCTAATTTAATATGAGAGAATATTTCCACCCTTCTTCTTTTTGTTCTTCAATCATTTCCTTTTGAGTTTTCCTTTTATTGAAAACTCTTGAGAAAAATTATAACTCAACTTTTTGGAACAAATATTTTTTAAAACTTTTGTTCTAGAGATGAAGTTTTCTTCTAAAAATCTTGAAAAATATTTTGTGATATTTAAATCACCATACACTTATTTCAACCTTAGGATACCCTCGTACACCCTAGGTGTAGTTTTGTGATTTCTTGAGGTTCCAACTCTTAGAACAAAAGTTTTCTTCGACTCACAAGAATTTTTTATCCGACCAAGTATATAAAGACATTGGTTGTGACCAAAATCAATAACGATCGAGTAATGTGCTCGAACTATTGATGCCTTCATCAGGTGATATGGCGGGAGAAGTATTTAATGAATTATGTGTAAGTGTCTCACAGTTTCCTTTTGTAAAACACTACTATAGTGCATTTGTCATTCTTATCAACCTGATAGTTTTTTCCGTTATTGAGTTTTTCCTCATGCATCCCGTCTGGTGATATAATTTTACTTTTTCGTATCTTTAGAATCATTGTCTTAATTAAAGAAGATATCGTTTGTATTTTAAACTTATTAAAACATATTTGTCACTTAGAGTTTATAATTAATTTACCCTTTCTAAGAATAAAGTAAATTATCTTTAAGAATTTGGGTAATTACCATCGAGACTGCACACTCACAATTGGTATAAGAGCAGATCTCATTTGTTTTAGGATTGGAACAATATAGTAGAGCCCTTTTTGCAAAATGGGTGGAATCTTCAACCTCCTCCATTTGATGGTAACAATAATTCTTACTAGAAAGTCCGCATAACAGCTTTTAATGTGTTTGAATGAGATATAGAATAATGTTTTAACGGGTTGTAAATGGCCCAAGACCATTTTTAATCATATCGAAGTCAAGACTAGGTTTTAATACAATTTTTAGTTGTGTGGTCGTTAGTGAGTTTAGGCGTATCTCAATATGTGAGACGTCTAAGGAGGTGTGAAAGATTTTAGGTAAACCCATGAAGGCACCTACACCATTAAGCATTCCAAATTTCAACAGTTAACCACCCATTTCGAACTTCTTACTATGAAGGAGACTGAAACTTTTGATGAATTCAATGTTGAGTTAAGCGACATAGTTTATTCCTCCTTCGCTTTGGAAAATGTGATCAAAGAGGAAATCATTATCAACAAAATCCTCAGTCCTTCCATATAGGCATGATATTAAAGAAGTTAGATCTCTTTTCAAACAACCATGCATGTAGATGATTTGGTTGACTCTCTTCAAATCTATGAGGTGAATTTAGACATTCTCCATGGAGTACCTAAACAAAGGGAAGGGTATAACTTTCAAGGATAAATCTCACAAGGTATCTCCTTCTTGTTCTCTTGATGTTAGTGAGGAAGATATGACCTTTTTCACTAGAAAATTTTCCAAGACATGGAAAAAGTGATTTCAACCAAAAGGTTTAAAACCGGTCAAGGAAGTGGAGAAAATAAGGTTGATTATCCAAAACCCATCACTTGTGTTAATTGTGGTGGTCTAGGGAATATCTCTACGCAATGTCCCTCATAGGAGTCAAGGTAGTGGTAAAATTGCTTCTCAAGCCACTTTGAGTGATGATGACTCGAACTTGGAAGACAACTCTTATGTTAGCGAATATGTGGATTTATGGTCCGAGAAAATTTTGATGAGTTAGATGATTTAGATTACTTTGATGTTCCTTCCATAGATTTTGAATATGTGATTCCTTCCTACCCCTCTTTGAGTACTTTTGAGGAAGATGATCAATTTGAATATGTGAAGCTTTACGCGAAGTCTATATATCTCGAAAAGCGTAACTCCACCATGCTAGCCAATGTTGAACAAGAAAGGTCTAAAGTGATTGAGAGTAGTTTAAGAAATTTGGTTGATCAACGAGTGGTGTTTGGTGAACCACTTGCTTTAAAGGGAAGTAAAATGACTTTCTTTGTCTCGAGGTTAAGTTCTTGGGAAAATCCTTAATTTGGAGTGAAAACTCTAGGATGGACATATTGAAAAAAATCTCGTTACTTGAGATCGAACTTTTTTTCGCATCTACTTTGAAAATACACTTATCGAAAAAGTCTCAAAGGTTGGATAAGATGCTTCTTAGACCAAATCAAAACGTTGTTTAGGATTTGTTAATGGTGAGGAAACATCTTCTAGTGGCCAAACTATCTTTGTGTCCCACTCCATTTACCATCATCCACAGGAGTTTGTTCTACCAATGATTTTATTGAGAAGGACCGAAGGATTGTGAAGCTCTTGTGTTCCTATTGTAACTAGGAAGGACACTTGAAAGAGTTTTGCTATAAGAGGAAAAAATTACGCAAATCCCCCATCTCTCTCGTAGAACCTAAACCTTTTAAGTGTATCCATTGTATAAGCTAGTAGATCTTAGAGAGTTTTGTGTTTTGATCAAACCCTCCTCGCCTTTGGAGATTGGTAGGAGTACTGGGAAATGTTGATAGGAATGGGGAAAAGAAGGATGGATACCCTCAAAAGGTTCTTAAGGAAAATGAAACTAAGGTTATTCCTCCATATGTAGTCTCCAAAACCAAACTCCACATGTTAAATATAGTTTGATTAGGATACACGTTCTTGATAGAGACAATATAGAAACATTAGGAGAACGTTTTAGGACAAACTCCTAATCCTCTTCTAGTTTGAGTTAGGTTCTTTGGATGTACTTCTAGTTCCTTTTAATCCTTGGTGGCATCTAGGTTGGGTCCCATCTTTTAATATTTGGTGATGTTCTTTAAGTTGTTCATACCAGATAGATTTTTTTGCCTTATGCAATATTAGTCTTATATGTTTTTAGGTATACCTTTATCTTATATTCTTTATATAAACCTACAAGCTCAGTTATTGTACAATTAGATATATTTATGATATATATACTCAATGCTTAGAATTATAAAGCTTGATGAATCAGCTTTGATATTCTAGAGTATTTTTTATAACTCATGCCCTTTCCACCACACTATAACTTGAGAAATTTTCATGAAAAATATAATTAAGGGATTTATTTTCTACTTTTAAAGGAAATGAAAAGTTTTATGTAGTTTTGAGAAAAATGTGTCATTTTGAATCCTTTGTGGGTGACAATTTTATCATCATAGTTGAAGTTGAAAAGCTGAATGCAAATGTTATTCCAAAAATCATGAGATATGATGTGGTTAGGGATACAACTTTGGGAAGATATAACTACCTTAGTTGGAAATTATTCACCGCCCTTTGTAAAGAAATAGCGAAAACTGCCACATGCAAAATTTTCTTAAAACGCAATGTCTAAAAGATTTTTATTCATCCAAGATTGGGTAACATCAAGGATATGAGACTTTAAAGGTTTAAATCATAAATTTCTACTAAGGAAGAAAAAAAATTTAGTTGAAAATTTTAAGTTTTAAGGAAAAATGAAGCTTTCTCTTTGTTACATAAAGACAACAAATTTAAAACTGAGTTAAAACATTAATATGCATTCTTGATTTTACGGGTTAATGCTCATATTATTCACTTTCTTTCACGAAGTTATGTCTTTTGTTCACTATATCTTTATTTGGATTTAATTTGGCCTAAGGCCTTTGAATGTTAAATCATTACTTATGTCGAATATTTGACATAAACAAAAAACCTTGAGTATGACTTCTGAAAGTATATTTGACCATATTAGTAGTTATTTTTAGGGGGAATAAAACGTATATGCTTAAAATAAATAGAAAACTATTGAGTACATTGATTTTGTATATTTTTCCTACAAAGAATTATACCATATTTCTTCTCGCGACCTGACATCACTGCAACGAAGCTTCGTGACTAGCGAAATGTCTTGATATTTAAAGTTGCCCCAAAATGCATCTCTGTAACTTTTTACCCAATTTTTCTCTTATCAAAACACCTTTACACCTTGTATATCCTTCCTCTCATATCCATAACTTATAAGCTTTTAGGAAATCTTATTCTTCATCTAATGGTCAGTCATCTTCTTGGTAAAGTTTCTACTTTCTAGATTTTATTATTTCCCTCTTTAAGGCTTAGTGTTTGTTGTTTTGTTAAAGATGGCGATGATTCTTTGTCAATGGTAGATAGGGGTGGGCACGGTCCGGTCCGATTTTTGCCTATTTTTTGGACCGGACCGAATATTTGGTCCTCAATTTTTTTGGATCGAGACCGGACCGATTAATTCGGTTAACCTACTCATTTGGTCCAGGCTTTTTTCGGTCCGGTCCGGTCCGGGGTAATTCGGTCCTGACCCTATTTTATATATATGTACATTTTATGAATGTTTTTATCTATTTTTCTCACAAATATATATATAAAAAAATAATACTCGAAACTCCAAGTGATATTTATATGGATTTTTTTAACCCAAATTAAAAAAATGTCTATACATATATAAAATGTTCCAAATTAAATTCATAAGTTATATACATTAATTCAAAAACTATACATAAGAAACACAATAACATTATTTTTATTATATATATATGGGAATCGGTTCGGTCCGGTCCAAATCGGTCTTTTAATATAGTGGACCGCGGACCGGACCGGTTTAATCGGTTTTTAATTTTTGTGAACCGATTTTCGGACCGGTTTCAAAATAGCCTTAATTTTCGGTTCGGTCCAATTGGTCCATTCGGTCCATTCGGGTCGGTCTTTTTTTTTTCCACCCCTGATGGTAGATGAGTTTATTGTCTTGAGATGAGATTCATTCTTTAGAATAGATTTTCTTATGTATAGCTTAGTATTCATTTACTTTGTCTAAACTCATTTGGGGGGTATGTCTACTCTAGTGTCAAGTATGCGTTAGAGGATATGGATGTTTGGCTTCTTGCCATACATAAGAATATATCTCATATTTTTAGATTAGGATCCTTGGTATATCTTTGATATCCATTTTTTCGTAAGATTTTTGTGGTTATGTTTTGATTTATGATTTTTAGGCTATTATCATGGCTTCTAACTCTCCCACACGCCTCAACTTCCTCCGCAGATTCCTCCAGATTTAACAAACTTTTTTCTAATCGCTCCATACATTGGGAAAAAATATGATGATTTGGACTCTTGATCTGAGACTTGTGTAACTCAAATTTTCAAATAGAGCGAATGGTGTGATTTTTGTTCTCAAAATGGGCCTTGCTTCCCCAACTTAGTTAGAGAATTTTATTATATCCTTTTGGTTGATGGTATATCTTATGATAAGTTCATTTCTGCTAAAGTTCGTGGTATGGATGTTAAGATGATTCTAAAGCACAACAATATCACGGAAGAAAAATTTCCCAAATACCTATAAGGACGGAATGTGTGATTTTCTTCCAATACGTAAGTGATTTCTTTTCCGAGTGATAACAATTGTCAGTTTTAGGAAGAATTTTTTTTCCCTAAGCCCACTTGGCAAAGGATTTTTATATTCTCAACATGGTCATGTCCTCTTGTCTTTTGACAACTTGGCATCCACACGAAATTTTCTTATGAACATGCACACTTGTTGTATGTAATTGGAAAAGGGTGTAAGTACAGACTTGGGTTCCCTCGTGTGTGAGTTGAAGGATATTTCAAGCTTTTTTAGACGTGGTAGATGTCATGATGCGACGAAATGTTTTGGGTGTGACAGCACTAGGAATGGCATTCAGACCTTGAGAGTTCAAATTACTCAATCTAAAATCATCTTCGGTTTGCTTCTGGCTTCAGATTAACAACATTTTCATTAGTGACAATAGGAGGAGTCCACCCTCTTTCGATAGCAAGTCAAGCAACCCTGTCAATTCATTTTAGAGATAATCTCATCTGAGCTTTCCAATAAGCATAATTCGTGCCATCAAACAAAGGTGGTTCGATTATATTGTCAAATGTAGAAATCTTAGATTAAGTCACAAACAAGACAAATTCAATTTTATCTTGATTAATAAAGTGAAACTAAACATGCAAGATATTAAATCTAAATCGAATCATACAAACCACAACGCAAGATATGAGGAAAAAAAACCTTTTGAGAAAAACTCTTTTTCAGCACTGTTACAACTAAAGTATTACAGAACGACATAGACAGACTTAGATTCCACCAAGTATCACAATTATGTATCCTTCCTTATTGATAACATAAAGCGGTGCAGATCCAGCAGCACTCCACGTCAAGCTCCATTTGCCTCGGTGTCCACTGATCAACCTCAAGAAACTAATTTCCTATCTTCAGTAGTGAAGAATCAACTCCACAGTGATATAAACATGTGATGTGTTCCTCAAGGTTTGATAAAGTGATCACAAAACATCCAAGGGGTTTGAATTTAGAAAACCAAAGTATTTGATCACAAAGCATGTGCAAAAGAGCTTGCAAAGAAGTGAAAGTTGGTATCTCTTCAAATAGGGAGAAAAATTTCCAAGAGATGGACTTGAAAAGATTGCGTTTGGAACCGAGTAAAAAATATTTTTTTGCAGGCTTGTTCGGACGACATATGCAAAGTTATTTGAACGAACATCGAGCGTGATATCAAACGACATTCCAAAGCGACGAGGACATTGAATCGTTTGAAGTTTCGTTCGAACAACTAATATTAAATGAGTGTAAGAACCTCGTTTGAACGAACCTCCGTACCTCGTTTTAACGAGTTGCCTTAAAAATGATTTTTTTGATATAAAACTTTTGAAAAAGTAATTTATGTTTTCAAACAATTTTGAAATACCCCCGAACATAATGATTATACACAATCAAACTTATATACCTTATGTGATGATTGTAATGACGATTTCAACTCTTCAATCTTCGATTATTGCATTCAATTTTTAACTTATCTTCGATTAAAGCTCTTGAGAATGCACATGGTGATGTAGAGGTGCAACGAAATATGTCAAATTTAAAAACATAATGAGCAATTATAAATCGTGCTCTTACATTTTTATAGGACGATGGACCTGATTTTTATAGTTTTACACTAAAAGGACATCCTTTCTTCTCAAAGGAAGGAGTATATGTTCAGAAGTTGAAATCTCAAGAGAATCCGTCTAGGATTAGATGGTTACTATAATGTCTAATAACACGTGGATACTTGTTGATTTACCACTAGTGTGTAAAACTATATGAAGTAAATGGGTCCTTAAAAAGAACCCAAAACCTGGCACCTTAGTTGACGAGTATAGGCTCAAATTGGCAAGGGAATATGAGGGGGGGAAAAAAGAGAGAATTGGCTTTTTCTATACCTATTTTACTATTACCATCATCTATAAAAGTATTATTGTTATTCCCGCGATTCATAATTTTGTGATATAAGCAGAAGAAATCTATATGGATTTGTGAATATCTATTTTTATTAAAGCTTTAACCCATTTAGTCCCTTAAACAAATATTAATACATGATTAGTCCAAACGTTTTATTTGGTTCCAAAAAATCCCCCACCACATAAAAACACTAAAAAAGAACACACACAAACTCATTTACCCCCTTCCCCCCAACCCTACCCCCACCTCACTGTCGGAGCTCCGACAGCCGTCGGAGCTCCGACGGCCACTAACAAAGATTCGGCGATGGCTGTCGGAACTCCGACAGCGAGGAGGTGGGGGTGGGGAGCCGATAACGCGGACCTTTAAAATAAATGAATATTAGTTAGTCATCGGAGCTCCGGCACAAGGGGGGGAGGGAGTGTCGTTAGCGCGGACTTATTAATATTTGTAATTTATTAGCATGGCGATATAATAGAACTAATTATAATATCTTACAAAATGTTAAATAAATTACAAATATTAATTTGGAACACATAAAGAAACTTTGATCGACTATGGTAAAAAGGAAATGCCAATAAAATTTTCATAGCAACATTGATGATTAAAAACTTCAAACTAACAAAATCGTGCTAATAATGTGTTGAATATCATAAAACTTGGACTCATAATAGATCTTAATCTTTTGGAATTTATTTTATTTTATATCACCTGTATCTTATTAAGTAAAAATATCTAGGGGAGTATTCATATGTTGAAACAAGCTAGTGTGCGAGCATGTATAGCATAGGTGAGTCAACAACAAAGATGATGTCTATGTTGCTTATAGCTTGGCCTTATCGTGCATCTAGCTTTATATGTTTGACACCTCGTGCTTTCATCGTTACAGGATTGACACCTTTTAGTTATATCTTTGCATAGTTGTGCTTCTAGCATTGGAGATTATATCAGGCATCCATCTACATATGCTTTGAGGCCTCCAAATTATAAAATGTCAAATGGTATATGAATTGTAAGCTATGAGTGGTTTAAAATACGTTCCCATCAACCCACCCACCTCAAGAGCATCTCCAATTCTATATGATAATTTAAATAAGGGGGTTTTGGAAGAAGATGTTCGTATTGCTCAAAGTGTATAAATATATGATATTTTATATAATTTTATAAATTTAGTTTCTGTACTAAAAATACCATGAAAAATGGTGAAAAATAGTGTCGCTGGCGCGGACCAAAAAAATAAAAGTATTGTACCACAGGGACTAGATTTATAAATGCTATTGTACCACAGAGAGTAGATTTATAAACTTGAAAAAAATGTCCTAAAAATCTAAATATAGAAAGGAACGCGACGTTTACCTTAATTCTCTATTTAAATAATTGCTTTTGATTATTTATTTATTTAGTGCATTGTTAAGATTATCAATCCCGTGTTCTAAAATGGTAAATGTTGAAATATTGGCATTCCCAACAATTTAGCGAAGGGAACAAATAAAAGAATAAAAGAGAAAAAATATACTATCAAATCTGAAAAGATCTCTTATCCATATTATTATATAAATCAAGGTTCTATTAAACACGAGCGTAATCGAGGCATGAAGACCAACTCTTAAGTCTTAAATGTCTAGACGGGTCTTAGGCGTCAAAAGACGTGAAAATGCATTTAAGCATTTTTTAATATATTTTAATATTTTTAACTATGACAACGCTATTAAAAATAGTAAAATGTTTTACCTTAAAAATGTCTAAATATTTATAAATTAAAATACAATTTTTTTAAAAATATTAAAAAAAACAAAAAATCTCTCGTTTTTCACCCCCTACTTTTAAAAAAACTGGTTTTTTTTCACGCCTTACTCCCAAAAAATTGCACATTTTTTTGCGCCTTGCCCCAAAAAAACATTGACCATCGTTGACCACGCCTTAATCCACACCTAGGGCAAAAACTTAACGTATCTAAAAAGTCTTGCGGCTAGACGCATTTTTCAGAACACTGATATAAACAGAATATTGCAACTCTCATAGTTTTTACACCAAATTTCTGCAATTCCCATTATGTCCCTGTTACTCCCCTCGTCTCAAATTAAGAGACCATGATCTTATTTTGCAAAGATAAATACATTTAATAAAACGATCAAAACTAACTCTTGTTCATCATATGTTAAAAAAAAAAGTGGAGTATTAATTTGAAACGATCCAAAAATAATAATAGACATTTAATTTGAGACGGAGGGAGGGTGTGATAAGACGGTAACCGTGCAAGTTTGATGACCATATCCCCACAACCTCCAATAGCTAATTTAAGTTTTTGTTGAAATTTCAATGCACCACGTTTACACATGCAGACGCGTGTGCCACCAAAACTGGTTTTTAGTTAAAAGTAGTTGGATCCACTAATTTTACTATATATCTGGTTAGTGATTAAATATTGGTAACTTTTGATTATTCTATTTGGGGTGGTTTTTTAAATATATTTCCCATTGAGGAAGTCCAGAACTATTTTCCCCTCATATACATTCTGCTGTACCATTTTGATATTTTGATGATTAATTTGCGTGTTGATAACCCACCCTACATCAATTGGTTAATTCAAGCATTTCATGGGGATAAACGATGATTATATATATGATAAATATGGAAGAGTCAAGCTGATGAAGAACTAGAAGTTCATGGGTGTCACTTATTTACAATGCTCTACAACATTAAGCAATCAGCATTTCAATAAACAAAAAGTGAAGAAAAAAATCATCCAAGCGAGACACCATCCTCAGCAGCTCCAAAGACCTCACCTTTCAATAAGATCTCAATAGTTGAAGAGAAGAAACTGCACTGAAAAAAAAAATGAAAACACTACTTTCAAGAACATGCACTACAGAAAAATGTATGTATATATGTATATTATATGTAGAAGATGGCTATACTTGCACCGGTGTAAAACAAAAATGTTTCACACCCCTAGATAGCTTTTTTCCTTTCTGAAACAGATAATTAAATAATTCAACCATTAGATTTGACACAAGTATTGTCCATATAATATGCATGTACAATTTCAAGCCATATCAGATATTCACAAGGACTAGATCAGCGTGTTATAGTTCTCTTAATTTGTTTAACTATATAAATCTAATTTAAAACATAATCACAGTTCACGATGAGGCTCCTCTCTATTTCTAATTAATTCAATTTTTGACATGCACAAGTCATATAAAATGATTATTTAGTATGCGATTGAATTGATGATTTATGAATTTGAAAAGGATAAAAAATGGTTATATATATATATATATATATATATAGAGAGAGAGAGAGAGAGAGAGAGAGAGAGAGAGAGGCTCATGTGCTGGTGCACACCATTTTTTTTAAATATTAAAAAAAAATTGAGTTGATTTTTTTTATGATATTCGAAAATTTCAACGGATCCATATAAAAAAAATCAACTCAAAAAAACTTTTTTTGCTATTTTTAAAAAATCGGTCAAACTTTCGCAACTTTTAAAATGCTTAAAAGCAGCGAAAGGTTGACCGATTTTTTTAAAATAGCAAAAAAAAAAAAATTTGAGCTGATTTTTTCTATATGGGTCCCTTGAAATGTTTAAATATCACATAAAAAAATCAGCTCAAAAATATTTTTTTTACTATTTTAAAAAAATGATGTGCAAACTTCGTGTGCACAGAAGCCTGCCATTATATATATAGGGAGAGGTTATCTAGTGGAGCAAAAGAACGAACTTTTTAATGGCGCTTAACAAAAAATACATAATAACACATTAATTTTAATTCCTATAGTGTAATTGGTCTGCGCCAGCGGCACCAAACACGTGTGTCGATCGATCCCCAACACCCCCACTCGCCCCCCCCAACCCATCCCAACCCCCACGGCAGCCCTGCTGTCATAATGGCTGCCATAATGGCTGCTATGGTGATGGTGATGATTGGGGGGGAGGTGGGGTGGGGGGTAGTGGGGTCTCGGGTGCTACTGGCGCGGACCAATTACACTATAGGAATTAACATTAATGTGTTATGTATTTTTGGTTAAAGCCCATTCTTTTGGTCCACTAGAGAACCTCTCCATATATATATATATAAAAAGAGAGAGAGAAGAGAATGGACCAGCATGTCACTCTGTAGTAGCAAGAGCCGACTGCAATACGTCTTCAAGATACTTCTCAGCTGCGGCATACTGCCTTTTCTTGTCCTCGATTGCCAAAGCGGCTAAAGCTTTATCCTGCTCGAAATGAAGAGATTTTCAAATTTATTATTTTCCATCAATTGAAAACCGAAAAAGAAAATAAAATAAGCATGTGTTTGGTAACCCCAATTCCATGCCTTCCAATTGGAAATAGAAAATTGTCAGTTCAAAATTTATGAAGTTTGAACTGAAATATATTCCAGTTCGATTTTCATGCCTTGGAACTGTGGTTCCCAAACACACCCAATGAAAATGGTCCAGAATTGAAACGTGTAGAATTACAGGAGGCAAGTCTTGGTAGCTTCTCAAAGTATCGAGGATGGGCTTTGTTTTCTTCTCCAATTCCTTCCTATGCTCTGACATTTCTACCAACACTCCATGACTGATCTCTGGGGTGTAGCCCACGCGATTAAGCATTGCCTGCTCCAGAAGTCCTTTTTTATCAATCATGCAAATCTTATATTGATGTAATGTACAATTTAGGTTATCAATCAATCAACTCAACAATTTCACTGAATACACAAATATAATGTCATACTAGTGTATATACTTTGTATATAAAAGGGCGCCCTTCCTTAAGGAGTTTGCGGACCCCCCACCCTACTCCCTCTTATCCTTTGGGAGTAAATGGTTGAAATTGTTCACCAAATTTAGCGGAGATGAACCCCATGGTGAAGAGATTATCTCCACCAAATCTGGTGGAAAATTCAAATCTTGAAGTGGGTGAAATGCAAAATCAATGTGTGCGCACGCGCATGCATTTTCAGCCATTTTAATTTTGATTTGAATTTTCACATGCTAAATGGTTGAATTTTTAATGATATATGGTGGAGATTATATCCTCATCATGGAGAACATAACCAGATGTGGTGAAAAAAATTTAACCATTTAGAACCTGATCCAGGAGAGGTCTGTAAACTCTGTAAAAGAAGGGCACCCTTCTTAGAGCCTGATTGATATAATACGGAGTATATGTAATAGCATGCATCAAGCCCTGGATGATTCCCAAAATATCCATGAAACTTCATCTACACTTAAATTACATGTTAACTTAGAAAGGAAATAGATTCCAACTTGGAAAGGAAACATTTTTAAAGAATGGGTGAAGACTCTATATTGGCTAATGGCTCTCAGAGGAGTTCTTTAGGATCGCATAATATGTTTGTGGATGTTTGAAGCAAATTAAGAAGCAATGGCATGTACAATGAGGTCCGTGAGTGAGTCACTTAAATCTTTCATTTCTCTTGCATTCCCTCTTTTTGTAATGGACCCATTGGATTACAGTTTGAGTTGAGAGACTGGAATGTTGGTCAAGTCTTCCGCATCAGTACATCGATGTTACTGTTCTTTCCACAAGGGATGAGGAGCGACTCGATGAATGTAGGATCTACAACAGTGGCTTAAGAAGGGTTATATGGGATGAAATTGCTACTCAATGGTGTGTTAAAACATAAATCAAATGATGAACCAGTTGAAACTAATGGTGGTAAATCTCAATTACGACAAAAATAGAAGAAAAAAAATAGAAGGGGGGAGAAGGAAAAACAGGAGGAGAAGGAGAATTAAAAATTTTAATTTCTGGAATAAATTACATGAATAAAAAATCTGCTCGGAAGAGGAATAAACGAGTAAATATGTGGCAATAAAGATTATGTCTAGTGATGTAAGGGGATTAGAAAGAAATCTTAGTCATAGAACATCCAGACATGGCAGTCTTACAAGAAACAAAAAGGTAAAATAATTGATTACAAAGGTTGTTGCGGTTGTGTATGTGAGTGGAGGAAGGGGCGTGTAGGATTTTTTTAACAATAAGAAGTATCATTAAACCATCGCCAAAAGAGGGGGGACCCTGGTATACACGACGTAAACAACCAAAATATACATATATATATATATATATATATATATACAAAAATAAATAAAAATAAAGAATAAGGCGACAAAAACAAGGCTTAGGACAGAGACAAACTGGACATCCTACGACCCCAGCTCAAGGAAAACCAGAACATCTACAAAAGCACTATTAGAAAAAGGGTAGATCTCACAGGACCAAAAGAAAAATAAGCTCAACAAATGGAACTATGGCTTTGTAAGATGATATTCCTTGCCTTCAAAACAGTGTATTTTCACGCAACAGGGAGGTGCCATTTCCCAACTTTTTCGAGCATCTTTCTTCACGCAACATCCGTGCTTGGCATCACCCAGAACATGCCAAACAAGACTAGCAATACCTCCCACATGCCTCTACTGACCTCAATACAGCAACAAGTGGTCCACGGGCTATTTTGCAGAACAAACACCGACTTGCCGAGAACTTGCCTCTCGTGTTCAAATTATCCGAAGTAAAGACAGCATCCCTAGCTGAGGTCCAAGTGATGAATGCCACCTTAGGCGGTGCCAAAGTCCTCTAAATCACCTCCAGGGAAAAGCTGAATGCTGCCGCCCACTTGAACGAGTGAGTAGAATGACCTGACCGAAAACCTACCATTCCTACAACCCACCCATCTCATGTTGCCCTTCACTCCATTCGGTAGCCTAACCTCCAACAACCGAAAGAGCTCATCTACGTACTCTAACTCCAAGTCCTGAAGAACAAGGGATCCCAAACAGAAACAGCCGCCAAAGAAACCAAATGAATGGCCACCATCCCCTTGATATCAGTAGCTAAGCAGTATAACTTCAGATATCTCTCTGCTAGGGGGATATTGCCTTACCACCAGTTTTTCCAAAAGCTAGTCATCATCCCGTCTCCAATCTCAAAAGAAGTGAACATGCTGAAGTCCTCCCATCATTTGCTAATAACCTTCTATAAGCCTACCCCATACAAAATATTCAAGGCCCTGGCTTGCCAACTGAAATGGGAAGAACAACATTTAGATGAAATCATGCACCTCTACTAAAAACTGACAAAGCCATTTGACAATGCCTGAAACGCTCCACGTCAATCTATCGTCCACATTCCTAATCAGAGACACGCCGACAAAAAATCCCCTTGCATTCGCTCTTCATACTCTACAACTCTGCAACCCCACATAATGATTATACCTCCACCTGAAGGATCAACAACAATCTCCTAACTCACAAGATAGTACTTGCACTAAACCAAGTGAACAAGCTACCTTCCAAGGGAAGATCAATCAAACACGTCTAAAATCGAATTCCCTTTGCATACTCTCTTCACACTCTACAAATCGGAAACCCCACATTATCAACATACACTCTTCACACTCTACAACTCTGCAACCCCTTGAATACTATCTTCATTCTACAACTCTACAACCGCTAGCATACTCTCTTCACACTCTACAACTCTGCAACCCCACATAATGATTATACACCCACCCGAGGGATCGACAACAATCTCCCAACTCACTAGATGGTACTTGTATTAGACAAGTGAACAAGTTTCCTTCCAAGGGGAGATCAATCAAACACACGTCTAGACTCGAATTTGCCTTGCATAGTCTTTTCACACTCTACAACTCTGCAACCCACATAATGATTATATCCCCACGAGGGATCAACAAAAATCTCTCAATGCTTGTACTAGACCAAGTGAACAAGTTGCCTTCCAAGGGAAGATCAATCAAATACGTCTAAAATCAAATTTGAGAACTCCGTCGTAGCCCTAGAGATCCCGGTACAACCCAGCCTCATTAAAGGAATCTAATCACATTAGAATCTCCTCCAACGCACCATGGAACTTCCTAACACCCTAATACCCCGGCCAGCTCCTCCCACAACTCCCACTGATCTGCATCGAAGACATGCCCATAAACGCCTAAAACGCTCCAAGACAATTCATCGTTCATTCCTAAACAAACAATACAACAAAATTCCCATTGCATACTTACTTCACACTCTAGAACTCTGCAACCCCACATAATGATAATACCCCCTGCACTACCACAAGCATCTTGACTCCACTTCACCCACATGTGGTCCCATACACCATGAGCAAAAAAATTTGAAAAGAAAATCCAATATTGACTAAGCACATCAAAATCCACCCCTACGAAAAGCTATAATTGTGGACCTATTTCTCCCGACCATTCAACCACAGTAAGTTTCAAGAAATAATACGCAATTTCATTGGGTTAATCTCAAGATGGTTCCGCCCCTCCCTCGTATCACCTTTCATTGTAATTAGTTTACATTCCAATTTCTTCAAGTTCTCTTTCTATTACTCTATCCCAATTTTGAAATATTCATCTATTTAGAACCTACCACCCTCCAGCTGTTCTCAATCCGCCAATATAGATTGAAGGCGTTTTCTTTCATCAACTGTCACTCCCAAGAATTTGTTGAAACCCCTTGGAGTGGACTGCATTCAATGGTTCAGCTCCTCCACATTACACTCGTCATCCCTCACTATATATCCCAGGAAGAAAAAAACTGGCATATCCATCCAATTACCCTGTTGAACCCCCCCACCTCATTTTCATAATGATCAGACACCCCAAACAGTTGGAGATAACTCGCTTCCAACAATTCTTTGACTCCAAAAAACCCATTCACAAGACACTTGGAGGTTCTCTCGGTTGTACTAGAGATCTCCAACTCCATACCATCTATCTCCTCCAATATCTCTGGACTACCATCCATAACCTCATTGACTTACACACCCCCCTTCCCCAGCTATCAATCCCACCGTTTGCAGCACCCCTCGATCGGGGTGCCGAAATTCAATGACGGATCCAAAGAAATTGGTGAACTTGACTCGCCCACCTCAAGATCACTTGACTCCACCAGAAACAAAATCACTCGGGATATGTTCCATCGTCACTACATATTATCCCGTCTGACAAGATCTGGGCTTTAAATTTTCTCTAAAACCGGGAACTGACAGTAGGGCTGCCGCCATGAGATTGGGCCTTGAAATGTTCAACACAAAAGCGACTGCTCCGCGAACTTCTCACAATCAGGCCCAGCATAATACACCCCTAACTTAACGAATCTGTTACTGTTAATTGTGGCCTATTAATTAAGAACCATCAATTCGGCCCACTCCAAAATTATATGAAGACCCAACTATTATACCACCGACCAGCAGTATATGCTTAAAACCTTCAAGTTATGTTTGAGTTCAAAATTCTCTCCCCCCTAGCTCTGCCATGAAGTTCTGACACTCACCTCACCTTTAAACGTGTTTCTTTGACACGTCAAGTTTACAGCTCTATATTTTCCAGTGGTCCCCCTTCGGGTGACACCACATCGACTCCTCCACCCATAAAGATTGGATATTTTCCCTCCTTAGAGGAGGTCGGGAGGTATTTTAATTATTTGGCATGTGAGAAGCATAATAGTCTCAGAATATTTGAAAGGTGTCTTTTCGGTCTCAATTAAAGTAATAGCTTAAGAATGTGAGGAGTGGTTTCACAGGAGAGACATTAGTTTGGGGAGGAACTTACTAGTTCGTATGGGTTATGTGGTCTATATACTCAGTGTGGAATAATGGAGGAAATTTTAAAACAATTAGAAAGACAATGGAGAAAAGGGGTATAGGCAATGGAAACAAAATTTAATGGAAGGAGTGATAGTGGAGAAAATTTCTTTTGAGATTGGAATCAAACAAGATTGAGTGATCCAGATTGAATGTTAGCCAACACTAATAGTTTTGCTATGGGATTGACTGGCCCAGATTGAATGTTGGTGAAACAAAAATAAATTTGTTATGGGATTGAGTGGCCCATATTTAAAGTAGGAAAACTGTACAAATTACAATAACAATTTGGCGCGACAAATGGTATGCCACTCTAAGGTCTCCCACAGCGGTTGAGTTGCCACGAGAGAGATCTCATTACCCATCCTGCTGTAGCAAATTTACTGGTGAATTAGGTATTTTGCCAAAATTTCACCATATTGCTATTATGGCCAATGTTTACAAAACCATTCTGCAACTATGATTTGGGCCTGGAAATGGTCTTATAAGATCATTGTGCGCTCATGTAAGGCATCTAAAAATTCCTTCTCCATTGCACATGTACAAACACAGCCGCACACAAAGATGTTAAACCATATATATCATATGAGCTCCAGTATGTGTTATGCACTCTATACTTCAAACTATTAATCTAGAGGAGCTCAACTATCCACTCATATGCCACATTAACGATCAACCCATGTCCTCGTTCTTCTCCCCAATTCTAATTGCCTAACTAACGATTGAACCATGTAAACTCTGTCCTCATTCTTCTCTACTCTTATATTTGTAAGCAACCAATCCAAAAACCAATACAATAGTAGGAAAGGCTCATCAACGTAATATATTAGCTTGTAAGGCTTCATATTACTGATGTGGGACAAGCTTTAATAACAATATTTACTCCTTGGGAATCCTCATCCAAGCACTTCCATGATGTTCGACTTTCTTATATAGTTGTGAGCTGGAGGGAAGTTGTTGTACGGGGTGTGTTCCTTTATAAAATTTTGTTTTTTGATCTTTTGCCCTTCTTTGGTAGATTCTTGTCCTCCGTTGATGTCATTTTTCTTCTTTTACTAAAGTTTTGTTTCCTATTTAAGAAAATAATGATAGTATGTTCCATCTTTCCATATTTAATTATAAAATTCTTATACAAGTTTTCTTAGTCATATATCTGAGGCATCTTTGTATCCCTGGTATCATTACAAGATACTAAATAAGTCGTTCTTACAACATTTATGTTAAAGACTGATTTGCAATTAGGAAACATAGTAACCCCCGTCCAAAAAAATATATAAAAATAAGAAAGATTACACCTTTTAGTTGGAAATTGGCGTACTGTTGCAAGTGGTGTCCCTCCAAATAAATAAATAAGAGAGGTTATACCTTATAGTTGGAATATTGTTGCAGGTACTGTCTCTCTTTAGAAACCATAATAGTCAAATTTGTCTTCCAATTTTCCATTTGAGCCTCGCAAGGAGCTACATCATCTTCCAACTGTGCAAGTGTTCTACAAAAAGTAATTTTATAAAATATGAGCATCACATTCACAATGTTTGGCTATTTTCTGAGCGGGGTAGAATTCAAAGAAGTAATTATATGAATTTTGCAGATGAATAAAAAATCACGAAGTTGAATAACAAGCTATATTATTATATTCACAAGTTCACCTCTTCAGATAAGTGAGCCTTGCAATTGCCTTCCGGGTGTAATCTAGAAGAACTTTAGACTCCTTCTGTACTTTGGCCCTCTTCTCCTCTACTCCAGTTTTTCTTAATGAAATGTCCCCCATCGCTACAAGAAAACTAAATGCATCACCTAGTAAGACTCTAAAACAAACACAAATCAAAACAACAGAGGATAGAGAGAAAATACCACCCACCTACTAAGTTCAGTATCTCTGATGTTCATTAAGTTTGCCACATTTGCAAGAACTTGGCCGGACGCAACCACATTTGTCGGCAAACTTTCTTGTGCTAATCCCACATTTTCTAGTATCTCTCTAATCCTTGCAGCTACAATTAACAAAGGGGGGCGGGGGGGGGGAACTCAGTGAAATTTAACATTGAACTCCGAATGCTAAAAGAGTAAAATTATTTGGGTTAAAAAAAACATATCAGTCCCATGAAAGTCTATTTTGAATTAGAATTCTTTCAATAAAAACTGTAAAATTATTTGTACAAGAAAATGAGAACTCATGTGTTTAATGGGTGGTTTCAAGACTTGTTATTGTTTAGTTTGTTGTGGCTCATGTTATATAACTATAAATGTATGACAACATGACCGTTTACATAATATCCATATTGTAATATAACTATTCATAATTCCTAAACTATAATATGAGTCCAATACATTGCAATGTGTGGTAAATTGTGCGATACTCATTCCGTCTTGAATTAAGGGTTTAATTATTACTTTTTGGTATATCCCTAATTAAGAGTCCACTTTCTTTATTCTATGCGTAATCGATGAACCAAATTTCATAATAGTCACCATTGATTAAGGCCACGTTTGGTTATCCCAAAATTGTAAATTGACTCGTTAATAAATTGGTCCATTTAAAAATTGATTTATTAATTGTGTTTGGTTTCATTAATGAAATAATCCACTAATTGTCCCATTTTAGCTCATGTGTAAAATCTGAAATTGAATAATTTCACAAAAACGTGAAATGGATCCATTTGAAATAGGAACTTCATAAAGTCTGTTCTGAATTAGAATTTTTATGATAAAAATTGTAAAATTATTTGTACACGAAAAATGAGAACTCGTGTGCTTAATGGGTGGTTCCAAGGCTTCTTATTGTTTAGTTTACGGTTGCTCATGTTGTTATATAACTATAAATGTATGACGATATGACCATTTACATAATATCCACATTGTAATATAACTATTCATAATTCCTAAACTGTAATATGAGTCCAATACATTGCAATGTGCGGTAAATTCTGTGATACTCCTTCCATCTTGAATTAAGGGTTTCATTATTACTTTTTGGTATATCCCTAATTAAGAGTCCACTTTCATTATTCTATGCGTAATCAACGACCCAAACTTCACAACAGTCACCATTGATTAAGGCCTCGTTTGGCTATCCCAAAATTGTAAATTGATTCATTAATAAATTCGTCCATTTACAAATTGATCCATTAATTATGTTTGGTTTCATTAATGAAATGATTTACTAATTGTCCCATTTTAGATCATGTGTAAAATCTGAAATTGAATCATTTCAGAACAACGTGAAATGCATTCATTTAAAATAAGCAAGGTTTTAAAAAACGCGGGGCGTGATCGAGGCGTAGAGGCCAAGCCTTAAGACTTAGAAGCCTATGCGGGCCTTAGGCGTGAAAAGGCGTTTAGGCTTCTTAATATATTTTAATATTTTTAACCATAACAAGCCTATTAAAATACTAAAATTGTACATATCATAAAAATATGTTTGAATATTTGCAAATTAAAATACTATTTGATTATTTTGGATGAGATAATGGCTCGGTTGTAAAAAAATATTTAAAAGGCGATATCATTTTACTAAAGCATTGTTGTTTTTAGAAAAAAGTGCGCCTTACGGGTTTTACCAAGAATAAGACGTAAAAAGCTTGTGGTGGGGCGTTTCTCCCAAGCCTCAAGTCAAGCCTAGGCGTGCCTAGAGGGATCCTAGGCGGGTTTTTTAAAACAGTGAAAATAAGAGATGCATAAAGTGAATGCTCATCTCTCTCTTTCCCTCCCTCCCTTCCCTCCTTCCACTTCCCCACCCAACTCCACCCCACCCTAATTTGTTTTTATTTTTTTTCTCATAGAACCTCAATACCAAATTCAGATTACCAAACATTGTGTAAAATTGGATTTAAACTCATTTTAAATCAACTCGTTTACAATTCACTAATTCACAACGAATCAGTTTATATATTCAAACAATTAGCGCAACCAATCAGGGGCCAGGTGTTTAAAAACACGAACTCATAATTTTGGATGGAGGG